>CM074497.1:11026917-12444908 GCA_037389245.1 Oryzias sinensis | reverse complement strand
CCATCCATCCATCCATCCATCCATCCATCCATCCATCCATCCATCCATCCATCCATCCATCCATCCATCCATCCATCCATCCATCCATCCATCCATCAGAACCAGATGATTCTCTTTTAAGGTCACGAGGTTGCTGGAGCCAATCCATCTACTGATGGATGATAGCAGGTAGCAGGATACACCCTGAATAAGTCACCAGTCTGCTGCAGGGCCCTTGTGCTATCCTAGGCACTTTAACATTGGGAGTGGGGTCATCTAGACCCCACAAGACAGTGCGCTGACCCTTTTTCTTCAATGATCCTCTTCACCCGTATATCCACCTTAGTCATGGTAGGAATAATGCGTCAATGCAAGGGTGGGGTCATTGGATAGCACAAGGGCTACTCACACCTAGGGACAATTTAGAGAGCCAGGAGAAAATGCAAGGAGAACGTGCAAACTCCAGACAGAAAGGTCCCAACTGGAGTTTGAATCAGGGCCTTATCATTGTAAGGTGACTACACCACCATGCAAATGATTTCATCCACATGTTAGGATTCACACTTCAAGCCTAGAGAGATTATTTTTTTAATTAAAAAAATATACTAATAAAATGTAATTAAACTCTCAGGCTAAACTGTTAAAAGAAGTTTTATTGTTGCAAAATAGATTTTAGCCTACCTGAAAACTGGCTTTTTTTAAATTGAAGTTCCAAGATTTCATATATTATCAATCGTGAAACATGTGAAAGTTGGAGTCAAAACATCTTGTTTTTTCCTTGGGATTAGATGTTATTGTTCTGACAAGTGTTTTTGGTATAACTTAAAAAAATAGGTAGAGAAAAAGAAAATGTTGCTTTTCTTGGAGTCAAGACCACAATTTTTCCAGCATAATGATTTGCAACAATTGTTCAATCGTACAGAAAAAACTCTTAAAAGTGGAATATTTATCATAAGAAGACTTAAAATTTCAATATAAATTTGTCTTTTGTTTACAAGAAAAGAATGCACATAATGGTTTTCAAATTAATGGGAACAATAATTTAAGTGATGATGAAAAATAAATGTAAAAAGTTTAGAAAACAAAGTGTATACTAATGAAATAAAATAAAATTATACAATTTATAGTAAACATTTTCATCCACCTCCCATGCATGATGATAAAAGACAACTGTTACAGAAAGAGTTTAATGATATTACATTTAAATGAAGAGACACATTTTGAGTAGTTTTAGGCTTTTTTTAGTCACAGCTTTTTTTTCTTTTCTTAAATGAAATAATCCCTAACAGTAATTTAAAGCAGAATCTTTAGAATTTTAATATTGAGGACAAAGTGAAACATTTATTTCACAGTTTTTACCACCTGATGTCCTTCAAGCTCCACAAACTCCTGAGAGATTTTTTTTCCATCTC
The DNA here is from genome assembly GCA_037389245.1 of Oryzias sinensis. Classification (NCBI taxonomy): domain Eukaryota; kingdom Metazoa; phylum Chordata; class Actinopteri; order Beloniformes; family Adrianichthyidae; genus Oryzias; species Oryzias sinensis. Next base: position 12,443,517 of record CM074497.1, on the reverse strand, counting down.
ATTTACTAAACTGTGGGTTAATCTGTGCCTCTGCTTTATTTTTTCGTTCTTATTGCTTCTTAGGGGGTTGAAAGATGACCCAGCATGGTTTTGGCAGCAAGAGCTAAACCCATTTAGCTTTCATTTGTTTCCGTGTATTAAGCCCATGCCTCATTTCTTGCTTAATACAGCAAAACAGCAGAGCTGGAAAATATGAACGCTAACAATTAATGCAATATTTGTAAGCTTTCAGGTATAAAATGCATTTCCAAATGAGCTTTTGCAAAAAAAAAAAAAAAACTCAGATTTGGGGAAACTGAGATTTTAACAAAAAAATCTGAATTATTTCTATAAGGAGTTTGTTTGAAAGGCTCTGCAATAGCATTTTTTAAAAACATCATATTTAAATAGGCATGAACAGTTCCTTTTTTATGCTCCATCATGGTTTAGTCCTAGACCTTCATTATAAAAGCAATACATAATCTGAAAAGTATAAAAAAAAAAGTATTTAACACAGAAAGTTATCACCCTCCAAACAGAAAGTTCTCACAAAAAGTAATAATCTTTCTTGCTCCACCAGAGGTTCATTCACCCAGTTAATGTGTTTGTAATTAGTAAATCTTATGCCTGCAATAAAAAAGACATTTATTAGGACATAGATGTCTCTGCAGCAGTGAATGTGATGAGATTGTTTTTATATACAAAACCATTTTCCCTTCTCTTTTATGCATTTTTCTGCTGTTTCTTCGCTTTTGCTGTGCTCGGCAACAACCAAGACGAGAGCTCAACCACACCCCCACTGATTATGTAGTCTAAAGTACTGCTTTATTTTTTTTTATTTTTTAGCAACAAAACATCTTTTAGGAAGATGAGGTCCAATGGATGGAATGCTCTGATACTTTACCAACCTTTTTTACTCTTTTACAAATCTTCAAATGAACCAACAACACATTTTCTTTGATGAATTTGATTAAATTGAGCTTTTCTGGACAAAAATTGACTGCAATATTAAACATTAAATGTAGGGTGAGGGGGCCTTCAGGTTTTTCTGCCCTTAATGGTTCCCTGTGTAACAGGATGAATTGCCTCAGGTGCAGCAGGGAGGATAAGTGCAGGCAGCGGCCCAATGGGACGCTTTTAAAAGGCCAAGGTGTCCACCGGCTGACATGGGCATCCTTCGGCCACTGGGACCGCCCACTTCTTGGTTGCACACTTCCGGGTAGCCTTACAGGTAACGTAGCAGTGGTAACCTGTCTACAGGACGTTGTTCGCTAGCATCATGACTCTATACTGTTGTTTTTATCTCCGGATAACTGCAGGCATTGAACTGAGCTTAATTATAACCCCTGATGTTGAGCGCTAAGTACCGTAGGTACCAAAACCTACAATAAATTTTTTTAGACTTTATTGACAAACAATTGAAATGTGAAATGTGAAATTGAAATGTGTACAAATTGCAAAAAAAAAAAAAAAAAACAATATTCGATTTTGATTTGAAATGGTTTATTTCAAACAATCAAAGCAAGAATAATGCACAAAACAAAACAATCAGCAGTTATACATTCATACAAAGACGTGTCAAACTTAGGATAATTAGACATTATTTATATACATACATACATATATCATACATACATATATCATACATACATATATCATACATACATATATCATACATACATATGTATATCATATATACATACAAACATACAATATCCTTTGGGGTTTTTCGGCCTACAATAAATGTTCGGGGGCCTGACACTAAAGATGACGTCACGCTACGGTGCCAAACTACCTAGTGTCGAGATCAGCTTTGGCTCCATATTTTCATTTCACGTTTCCTTTTGTAACCTAAAGTTCTTTTCACACATAACTTATAATGGCATTTTGAATTTGAAGAAATGTGTGACAATAATTGTTTGTCACATCAAATGTAAATTATACTTCAATACATTAAAGTAACATATCTTCATACTGATAATATGCAGACACATTGGCAATGTAAACGTATTTTTCCAAGGTGAGTAAATGAAGGACTGTATGAAAAATAATATATTTATTTATGGTGTGCAGTTTGGTGAATTAGCCCAAATGTCAGTTTCCTTTTTTTTCTTTCAGAAAAATACATGATCATATTGATAACTTTAATCAAAGACCTCCAGTTCTAAACATTAATCAAACACCTCACAGTGGAATTACAGAACCTGATCATATTAAACAGTAATCATTGCAAAGTTTATGCTTCCCTTTTAAAACATGTTGAAAACATTAATACACTAAGTGCAAATAAAGCACAGACTTTACTTTTTTGTTAAAATTTATATTTTTTGTTCAAGTTTTTTCAAAACAAACAAACAAACAAACAAAAAACCAAAGCATTAACGCAATCCTAAAACAGATCCTGAAGTGTTGAATCAAATCTCTGCTTGTCTCCACAGCAGGCCACAGATTGTTTTGGCAGCTCCTCAAAATCTAATGAACCTGGGCTTGAAACCTGACCAAGTGCAGGTTGCCCTGACGGTTGTAATACAGCTGCTCATCTATAACACCAGGAAAAGAGAACATTATAGTATCTGTGTCATGACTAATAATTATACTGGTAATACATTTACCTTCAAAACAGCGGCATCTACGTGTTATAAACGTGAAGTGAATAGAAGTCTCACACACATCAAGTCACATTGGTACTTACTTTTAATTGTGTAATTCTTTGATGTTCTTTGAATGGTAGCCTTTCTGCTATCAGGATTTTTGATTTGAGTGTGAAGCTACAATAAGTCGCTTGTGATATACAGTATACCGGTAGTGGGAAATTTCGATATAAAAGTCATCCATGTTTCTCACGAAAACCGACGTTTGAGTGTAAACAATCGTACCACAATTTGTCCGGACCAATCGTTATCTTAGACGTCATTGGACCAACGTACAGCCAATCAAATAGTGTGACGTCATCATTGGTTGCAGGCCCCCGAACAGTTTTGGTTCCTACACCGTCGCGATCTCATCCCTCCCAGGTGATGAACAGAGTCTGTCTGCCTTTATGCCATCCTTTATTTTGACTAATACTTCTCTTCCATCGCCAGGGACGCTCTCAGCCAGGAACAAACAGCTGCTGCTTTACTTATCCCTTGTGCTATCTTAGATGACCCCACACTTGCATTGACGTGTTCTCCCTACCATGACAAAGGTGGACAAAGGTGGAAAGATTTCATGTAATCCATGGACACCAGTGAGGTTCACAAATTATTGAAGAAAAAAGGTTCAGCACACTGTCGAGTGGGTTTAGATGACCCAACTCCCAACGTTAAAGTGCCTAGGATAGCACAAGGGTTACGCTGATTTTCCTGACAACTTAAATTTCCCTGTCTCTGCTTGTGTGTGCCTGATCACTTTTAGACTACTGAAGAGGGTTCTGCTGGGGTGCTCGCCAGCTGCTATAGCCAAAGGAGGGGTAAGGAGGCGTAAGGAGCACTGATTGGGACGTTAACGCCCAGATTCTCCCCACCATCCACCGAGAAAAGAGACTGGCAGCTCCCTCAACACCCAGTTTTCTTGTATTGTAGGCTTTGTTTTGTTTCTATGTTGATGACTGCAGCTCGGGGAACTGATGGGAATCGCCCCTTTAGGATTCCCTTTTGCCTTTTTTCCCTTTCTTTATGATTCTTTTTCGTGGGAATTTCATTAATCCTTCTTTGTTTGCCCCCCTCCCTCAGGGCTGAGGACCCAGGTGTCAGTCTTGCGCTTAAGGTGGAGGCCTTCCCTTGTTTTGAGTGACGTGTCCTTGAGTTTAATGGTTACTGAGAGTGTGTGTGATCTGCATCACGTAAGTGGGGTGATTTATACTTCTGTGTTCTTTGGGAGCTTCCACCTCCCTTAGCCAGTCTGGTCCTCAGCATACTGAACTTTTTTCTTCATTTTAGGTGTGAATGTTAACTGTTCATTAATAGTTAATTAACTTTTTTAGAGTTTAGCTTTAAATAATAAGTTGACGTTTCCACAAACAAAACCACTGAAGGGAAGCATTGATAGATGAAGACATTGTATGGTATTATAAATCCGAACCATTTATTTCCACTATTTATACATTAAACGTGCATACCAATAAAGTAAAATAGATCATAGAAATAACTCTACTGTAATACAGTTACAACTAATATGGCTATACAGACTCCAGCTTACTTACAAAAACAACTGCAGTATCACCCACTGTGGGACACAAGGAGACACTGGAAGAAATGAATAACAAATCTTTTGCATTTGCAGGTCCAATGATGTGATTGTGCTGTGATAAAGAATCTCCCTGTTCTTATGTTTAAAAATGTAAATATTAAAATTTTTGAAAAACAGTTGGTTAGCATAGAGGAGTAAACTTCTTTTTCATACCGATACAGACTATTTTACCATTTTGTACCATTTGTGAAGTCAAAGACAAAGTTGTGCTTCACAGACTCATTGTGCACACTCATTTTACACACACACATCAAGTTCATTATTTTGTGATTAAAGAATTTTGCACAGCCTAAAGCAAGAGCTCTGGTTCAGGATAATTTCTGATGAGAAAAAAACAAAATCAAATTTTTTTTTGTCTGATGGAGAACGCTTTGTTGAGAGGGGAGCCAGGCAGTGAAGAAAGTATGATACAGCTGTGATTCACGTGTACAGGAACACATCTACACTTCAAAAACCTTGTCAAAATATTACAGCACTAAAAAAAAAAAAGAGTTCACCAAGAAGCTGTTCGTTCATCTGATACCGTGCAAAATTAAAAAGAAAAAAAACATCTTATACAAAACTCCCACGCACATAGTTCATCATGTACATGATCACAATGAATAATTCATGTTTAAATTTAACACGCAATATCACATTTTTTGTAACCTTTCATCTTCTCGTGTATGTAAATACATAGGATCACACCATGCACTGTCTTTAATTGTATTCCACTTTAATAACATCCACCAAATGCAAAAAATGGATTTGATCCGAATTATGAAGATAAAAAATACATGTCTGTAACAGTATTAAGAAATGCGAAAACAAAGCCGAAAAGTTACAAATTTGAATGGCTGAAGCTAGAATTTCACAGTTAAACAGTGGTAACAAAATTGCAAGTCCTTGGATTCATTGTCAGTGAGATATTGTGCAGTATTAGTAGTAAGTAATGATACAAATAGTTATAAACCTTTGAGAAAATAGACATAAACAGAGAAAAACATATTCAACAGAGTGTAAAAACAAGGAGAAAAGTCACGTCTGTGCTTTTCTCTTGGTCTCAGAAGCCAGGCACATGGCAGTATGCCTCCAAGGAGGCCAGCAGGATGTAGATGAACCAGAGGGAGAGGAACAGGAAGAAGGTGAGGAGCTTGGCTGTCCGTGGGCCCCCAAGCTCTCCACCCGACACGCTGGAACGTCTGCGGTAGAGCAGGACCATCACACACACCAGAGCCATGATGGTGAAGAGGGTGACGGAGAAGGCCAGGGAGCCTGGGTTCACTTTGAATGCCTTTCCTTTGGTGTGCCAGTAAACGGCTGCAATGGTCCACGCCACCCCAATGCCCAGGAACACGTTCACGGCGTTGCTGCCCGTCACATTCCCAATCGAGGCATCGGCATATTGGTCCTGGATGGCAGCCACCTTACTTGCAAATGTGTCTGTAACAGGAGCAGGGGGGTTGTTAAAAATCCATCCATCCATTTTTAGAAGCCCACTGAACCCCTTTTGGGGTCTCAGGGTTGCCAGAGCCAGCCCAGCTAAAGTTGGGTGAAGGTGAGGTACACCGTAACCCTTGTGCTATCCTAGGCACTTTAACATTGGGAGTTGGGTCATCTAGACCCACAAGACAGTGCGCTGAACCTTTTTTCTTCAATGATTTATGATCTTCACTGGTGTCCATGGATTACATGAAATCTTTCCACCTTTATCCACCTTTGTCATGGTAGGAATAACACGTCAAAGTAAAGGTGGGGTCATCTAAGATAGCACAAGGGTTAAACAGGTAACTAACTTATTGCAGCACCACAAACACACACACAGACATCCCCACTTCTCCAATCACATGCACACCTGGGTACAACTAATGCTACGTTCACACCGGGCTTGGAAACACACATTCTGATGAAGATTCTATATAAATGCTCATAAATGCACATTACAGGTTGTCACGTTCATAACGCTCATGTTAACAAATCACTACGCACGTGTTTAAGTCAATTTCTAGGCTCTACGTATAAAACGTGCGGCCATTGGATGTGCGCTGAAAGTTAAACCAGGTTGAATTGGTACCAATCAGGGACTTAGATTTTACAGTGATGTATGGGCAGCATCCATTTCAATACATGGGCGTGCCAATTGATATTGGATTCATTATGTGACACCAAGTCTTTCATATAAGAACAGTTTCTTTCCCTCTGCAGTCAGACTCATGAACACTTTTTAATTCCTCCCCCTTAAACTTACATGTCCAGTTACCAGTCCAATAAATAGAAGTACAATAGTGCAAACAGAGGATGAAGAAGGTGCAGGTAATGATCTGACTATTGTGTTGTTTTTTTTTGCTCACTGTTGTTTTATTTCTTTATTCTGAAATCTTTTATGTGGCACATTGGCACCACAGCAAATTCCTAGTCTCTGAAACTGCTTTGTTCACTGACAATGGCAATAAAAACTTCTTGAATCCTTGAATATTGGAATAGAGCTGTGAAAGAAAAAGCCTGGGGCAAGATTTGCAAGATTTGCACTACTTCAACATTTTTGCACCAACCCTCCTCTAACTGTGAGTACAAACGCTATTATCGGGTAGCAACAGACCACGAGTGGACTTAATAAAGAGTACCTACAAATGCCTGTGTTCAGCACATTCTTGAACGCGGCACATACGTAGCATCAGAGTTACCAAATGCCCTACGAAGCCTGTTTTTAGACTGTGTTAGGAGCCTGGAGTGCCCGGAGAAAACCAACTCATGCATGAGGAGAACATGCGAACCCTACACAGACAGGAGTGTTGAATATCACAATCACAAAGGTTACAGGAAATGCTTGAAATTCATAGACGAACTCTGATGAAATTCGTATTTGCTGTGTTTTTCACATGTTCACAGAATTTTTCTGATTATGTTCACGATTTTTGTGGGACCTGTAATGTTAGGTTGGGGTTGTGACGGGCTGTAAGCTAACAGGAGAGAGTGCAAACAGATGGGTGACGGTAGGTGGGGACATGATCTGCATCGATGGTCCCGCCCACAACTTGAAGGTGACTATATAATGTACTACTGCTGCTCTGCAGAAACTCTGTCCTATCAAACAACATGGGTTCATTGATTTAGGCTAAAAACGGCATAAAGACAACTGGGAACGCTTTTACAAAAGATCAAAAGATGATCAAAGTGAGAAAAAGTTTAAAGATTATCCATCATCTGTAAAAACATTTTCTTTTGTGGCGTCTTCACTTCTCCTCACAGTTTCTCACAGCTTTAACTGGGTTGGGAGCTGTGGACTGTGAAGGCCACAGCATTAAATTCAAAGTACCTTCAAACTCTTCAAAGCATTCAGACTGTGGCGGCATGCTGATGGGCCCACTGTCATCCAGGGAACAATCACTTTCATCGTGATAGAAATGCCTCCTTAGTATGGTTGGGCTTTGCTCCGAACAGCTACTGACTTTAACTAACTGTTCATTGTAAGAAGACAAGTAAGTCTGAAGGTTGCCAAAGGTCTATTAATGAAGACATGATGTCGAGTCTGCTTAGTGTTGTTTTTATGTATTAATTTTATTTTATTCACAGCTCAATTTAAAACTGGTTCATACTGTAAATGTGTTGCACCTGGCAGGTCTGCTGGTACAAGAACAACTTTCTGTTCAGGAAAGCTAAAAATTCACGAGTGGTCTACTTTGCTGAACTACAACAAAATAAAAATACAGCATTCTAGGGACAAAAAATGACTGCAGCACATTTTGAGTAGAAAACAAACTTGTCTTATTTTGATTCTGAGAGTATTAAAGAAGATTTCCGACAAATTTTGTTTGACAAAAATTAAGTTGTGATAGCCAAGAGGATGTGGTATATTTCTTAGACTCCACTTCAGCACACGCTGCAGGGAACAGTTTGCTAAATCAATCTCTATGTACCAAATGTGAAAAATGGAGGAGACATACTGTCATGATCCGTGGCTTCTGCAAGCATGTGATTCTTACACAATTCATAATGTGTAAGATTATGTGTTTATGTGTGCATGTATAAATCATACAGAAGCTTAAAAGCGTCTATAGTCAAGCTTAAACCTGTCAAGACTTAATTCATATTCTTTCTCTAGTAGTTTTAGGGATGCAGTGAAATAGGAATACAGGTTTATGGTGGAGACTTGTTATTGTGTGAGACAAGAGCTTTGGGGAAAATTCTCCTGACATCCCAGGAGGACTAAAAAGGTCACACAAGCCTCCCCATTCAGCTTCACAAGCAAACCCCAGAGGTAAACTGGGGCAAATCTACTGTTAGTGACGACCTGCTGCAAAACACCCACCTGGAATGGAGGTGCCCAGAGCCACGAACACCACAGCGGTGACAGAGTCTTTGAGGCCGACGGTGCAGCCAAAGTGTGAGGCCAAGTCTCCAGTCACAGCTGTGAGAGCGCCAATGAGGGAGATGGAGACAAAGAAGCAGGCCCAGCCATTCCAGTACTCAGTCGGAGGGACAAAAGCAAAGAGAACCTTCCAGAAAACCGTCAGGAAGTGCATGATGTAATCAAAGCAGGACGGCAGTCGTTCTTCACCGCTCTCCTCCTCATCATCGTCACCTGAAAATAAAGTATTTTGTTTTGAACAACGCTATATTTTTTTCCTTAAAACAGTAAAAATTTAAGATGTGTTTTTTTTGTAGAAATTTATTTTTGCTTAGAGCTGTGTATCACCAATAACTTCCAGAACCAATTTGATTCACTAGAACCTCCAGATCGATTTAATTTAAGATTTCTTTTTTCAATTCTTTTGATCCACTTGATTCAATTCGATTTTGAATTTACACAGTATACACATTTCAGGCTCATATTTGTGTACAAATACATTAATAATCTATAAAGGTTTTAAATATATTTATATTAATCTGATGCTGTTCACACACTGTAAAATGCATTAGTGAAAAAATAAACCAGTGAGATTGTTAACACCAAACGTATTACATGATTTCTCAAATGGAGACGCTCCAACAGAAATGTGCAGATCTTTAACATTGTAAAGGCTCTAAAATGGCTCACATTACAACATACAGTGGTGGACAAAATTGTTGGTACCCCTCAGTTAAAGACTGAAAGTCCACAATGCTCACTGAAATGACTTGAAATGTTCAAAAGTAACAATAAGTTAAAACGTATTGAAAATTAAATAATCAAAATCAGCCATTACTTTTGAGTTGTTGATTAACAGAATTATTTAAAAAAACAAACTAATGAAATGGGCTGGACAAAAATGATGGTACCCATAACTGAATATTTTGTTGCACAACTGTTTGAGGCAGTCCCTGCAATGAAACAGTTTCTGTATTTGTCAATGAGCCTTCTGCACCTGTCCACAGGTATTTTGGTCCACTCCTCATGAGCAAAATGCTCCAGTTGTCTCAGGTTTGACGGCTGTCTTCTCCAAGTGGCATGTTTCAGCTCCGTCCACAGATGTTCAATGGGATTCAGATCTGGGCTCATAGATGGCCACTTCAGAATAGTCCAACGCCTTTCCCTGAGCCATTCTTGGGTGTTTTTGGCTATGTGCTTTGGATCGTTGTCCTGTTGGAAGACCCATGACCTGCGACAGAGACCAAGCTTTCTGACACTAGGCAGCACATTTCTATCCAGAATGCCTTGATAATCTTGAGATTTCATTTTACCTTGCACAATTTCAAGACACCCTGTGCCAGATGAAGCAAAACAGCCCCAAAACAGAACTGAGCCTCCTCCATGTTTCACAGTAGGGACAGTGTTCTTTTGGTTGTATGCTTCATTTTTGAGTCTACGAACATAGAGCTGATGTGCCTTACCTAAAAGCTCCAGTTTTGTCTCATCTGTTCCCAGAAGCTTTGTTGCTTGTCAACATGCATTTTTGCAAATTCCAGTCTGGCTTGTTTATGATTTCATTTCAACAGTGGTGTCCTCCTTGGTCGTCTCCCATGAAGTCCACTCTGGCTCAAACAACAACGAATGGTGCGACACTGATGTACCTTGATCTAGGAGTTCACCTCTAACGTCTTTGGAGGTTGTTCTGGGTTCTTTGGATACAGTTCCAACTATCCGTCTCCTCAATTTGTCTTCAAGTTTCCTCTTCCGGCCACGTCCAGGGAGGTTGGCTACTGTCCTGTGGGTCTTAAACTTCTGAGTAATATGTGCCACTGTCGTCACTGGAACTTCAAGCTGCTTAGAGATGGTTTTATGGCCTTTATCTTTACAATATTTGTCTATAATTTAGTGTCTAATGTCCTGGGACAATTCTCTCCTTCGCTTTCTGTTGTTCATGTTCAGTGTGGAACACACCTTTTCACCAAACAGCAATGTGAATATTTGTCTCCCTTTAAATAGGCAGACTGACTGATTATGGGTTTGAAAACAGCTGTGATGTTAATTAAAGGACATACCTGGGTTCATCATGACCCCCTGGGCAATTATTTCATTAATTTGTTTTTTTAAATAATTCTGTTAATTAAGAACTCAAACGTAATGGCTGATTTTGATTATTTAATTTTTTGAATAAATTTTAATTTATTGTTACTTTTGAACGTTTCAAGCCATTTCAGTGAGCATTGTGGAATTTCTTTCTTAACTTGTCCACCACTGTAAATGTTCAGCCTCTCCTGGAGGGCGTTTCAGTTTGGCCACTAGGTGGGGCTAGCGCAGTGCTTTAAACCACAATTTTTTTACTTTTAAAAATGTTTCAGTTTAGAGTTTGGAAAATTCATGCCTGTGAGTATATACAGCTGTTCATTTAGTCAGGGGCAGACGTGGTGCAGCGGTAGGGCGGTCGACCCATGATCGTAAGATTGCAGGTTCGATTCCCGCCTTGCACGCCCATGAGCCGAAGTGTCCTTGGGCAAGACACTGAACCCCGCCTTGCCTCTGGTGGTAGGCGGGCGCCTGTGTTTGGCAGCGCAGCGACCACCAGTGTGTGAATGTGTGTGTGACTGGGTGAATGGGTCTATGACTGTAAAGCGCTTACTCCTTGTAGGAAGAAAGGTGCTATATAATTATACGCCATTAATGTATGCTTGAACGAGTGTTAGCATTAGCTGTCCAATGGAAGATTCCATTATACGTTAGCATCAAGCTAGTGGACTTTCGATGCTATTATGCGTTAGATCACAGGAAAAAGAAAGACATGAAAGATAGATCTCTACTTTTATGGATCTATTATTGATCAATCAAGCTTGGATCGATTCCGATCGATTAATCGATTTTCTCAATCCAGCCCTATTTTTGTTAATCAGAATTTATTCAAAAAAGATGCCGTCACAGTCGATCATATCATAATGATATCCAAAAAAATGCATAGATCCCAATGATACATATTAAAAATAGTTTTGAAATGTTTTTTACAAGTTGTTTCTGAATTTTGACTTTATGTTGTTAAAGCTCGTCTCTTGCCTTATTCTTGAGGTTTGCATCATGTAAGTCTTGAAAAGGCAGGAAACCATCATGTCCACATTTGTAAGCATGAGCGTATTCTCTCTTTTTAAAAGTTTCAAGAAAAGAGTTTGAATTTGTCCTTCTCAAAAGCAGCAGAAGCTGCAATAGAGATGTAATTCATTTATTTTTAAGCAGTAACAGAGGGTTAGCTTCAGGACAAATCTTTGATTTTTTTTATTTTTGTGTCTCAGGTAGATAAAACTGACAAAGACAAAATCACAGAAAACCTTTCGTTGTATTCCCCTAAGAAGGAAACAAAGAAACCACTACAAACTGTTCTTTTAAATTGTAAAAGAACAGTTTGCATGTTCTCCACAGCTACATTTTGCTCAATGACAGTTTAATGGTGACTGTTTTGACATAAATGACCCCTAAAAACCTGACCCATAATTCCTAAGCAGGAGTTAATCTCATTAGAAATTGAGAACATGGTGGCATTACAAGCCAAACAGACTCTTGTATCCACTGTTGAATGACAAACAGTGCTGCTGTCAGCTTTTATTGCTCGCAGAAGTGCACAGATTTTAAACAAATAAACATTTTAAATGATCACATCAGTAGAAAATGCCCCACTTTCTACTAATGTGTACATTTGCATGCAAATGTGAAAGACTTTAAGCAGATCGAGAAGGAATCAAAGCGAGCAGGAGTTTAGTGGACGGCACATGGACAGTGTTTTTGCGTCTGTGCTGCTTCACGCACCGCTGCAGATCTAAAAGGTTCACCAAGCCAAGCAAATTAGCCTCAAAAGGGCAAAACAGAAAGGTCAAAGCAGGACATGACACCCGCATCAATTCCTTAGGAGCTTTAATTGTTTTGGCCAGTTTCCTCTCTATGGAGAGCCATATGAGGAATTCACCACTTCATGCATTTTTTATGAACTGTCTGGATTAAACAGATGCAGCAAATAAGCACAGAATCACCAAATATAGTTAAATGGAGCTTTTTAAAAGCGCAGTTTTCCCTCTATGATGCTGTTAGCCTTCTCAAATAAAATTGACAGACTGATTTTTTTTTATTCAGACACACCTGATACTTAGGCCTACCAGGCAGCTGGTGGAGCAGGTCCAGGCAGCCTGTCCAGGTCTGCCTTTAAAGAGCTGAACAGATGAGACATGAATGCATGCTGCAGCTCACCTGCACTGACAGTGACAGCACTAACAAACTGCTCCCTCCAGCTGCTGCTGCCCACCACCAGAGCCAGGTTGGTCTTCTTGATCAGCTTGTCCACTGTGCTCTGCAGACGAAAGACAGGGAAACCGAGGGCGCATGTAGTTACTGTGGAGACTGAAGCTGGAATTCCAGATTCAATATAGCAGCTTTTTCTTCTCCCACCGTGGGGCAAATAGACTCCCAAAAACAGATGGGAGGCAGCTTGAATCACTGTTATCCCTCAGGTATGAGGCTTTTTTTCTACCACCTTAAAGCTGTTTTACAACAACCAATAACAACAGGAAACTGTTGTTGTAGGATCATTTTGCACCTTAAAGGTGCTTAAATTGACTTAGAGAGAAATGTGACCCATTTTCCCCCGTTTTTTTCTCCTGAGGAGGACTGCAACACAAACCTGTGGAGACCGAGTTTTCCAATAATTTCTGCACATTAAAATATAAGAGACTTTCAAATTGTTTTCATTATGCAGTTTGATTTTTCTTTTCATTTGAAGTTTTTCTGCTTGTTCTGCAGCAATCGTGTACATTTTTATTCAATTATTTCTAAAGAAATAATTGCTTTAATGATGCAAATATCAGAACATGTTTAAATATTTAGTCTGGATAAAAAGCTGAATTGTAAACTATATTGACAGAGGCTTTAGTTGAACAAGCTTAACACTTACTCTAACACATAATTTATCAAACATCTCAGAAAAAGTGAAATATTTATGTTGAATACTCAAAGAGAAATTACTGTGACGCAACAAAAACTGGGTCAAGCTTTTATTCCTAGAATGACTCAAGTTTTGAGTGTAATTCTGTGTGATCCCCTGGTATCAGTTTGTGAGAAATGTTACAAGAAGCAATCATAGACATTGTTGCTTATAAAAAGATGCTAGACAGTGAAGCACAACAGACAAAATGAAACACTGACTGAAAAATAAGGAAAATAGTTGCTTAAAAAGTTCTTTCTCCTTAAGAAAATCACTCAAGAAGTCAAAAAAATATGCTCCATCACTTTTTAAAACTGAAAAAAAGCACTAACAATTTTTTTTAGCTACCAAGATGTTAGGAATCTGGAATTTCAGTTTAAGTTCTGAAATGAAGTGGACTGTCTTAGCAACCAGAGCCTGAAACACATACCGTAAATAAATTAATGCAAAAATATTAAGAATATGTTTAAAACAGACATTTATTGATAATTGATAACTCTTCTTTAGTAAACAAATTGTGATTTTGTGAACAGATTGAACCATATTTACAACAAGCAGTTTGTTTTGGTTGTTCTGGTTAAAAAAGTTGAAAAAAAGATTAATTTGCCCCTTATAATATTAAAAATAAAACTTTAGAACTTTGTTCTTTTAGATTAATAAATTACATTTAACAACAATAGTGCCCAAAGATTCCAAAGTATACAAGTTTGGTTAGACCAATACACTGATATTTCAAAGGCTAACTTGAATGGAACTATCTAGAGCAACAATCATGAATTGATTGCAATTAAACAAACCTTTAGATTAGAAAAGGTCTAACAGGTATCATCGACATAAAATGACACATCTCTGCTTGATTACTGTAATAATCTTCTGAAAAAAGGAAATCATGTATCTATGAAGAAGTTCTTTCTGTCAAGCGAGAGTGCTAACCACGACACCGCTGTGCACCCCAGGAGGTAACATATACAAGCTAAACAAAGCAGGACCCAGAGATGATCCCTGTGGAACACCAGAATGATTAGAGAGTTGGGGGATCAGAAAATAGTGATAAAGAGCCGTTATAGAGAAAACTCATGAGCACGGTTTAGTGTTTTCTAATGCTCAGATGTGAAGAATGAACTCAGTTTTTTGTTTCATCATATAAAAAAACCTCAATAATGTAAAAGTTTGGATTTAAGCCAAAAAGCTGCTTTTCCTGTTACCTTGAACTCATAGGACTCCTCAATGACCACCTCCAGTTTAGTGTGCTCCCCCAGGATGGGGCAACCCATCTTTGACACGTCCTCCGGCCCCACCGCCGTCTTGTTGTCATTGGTGTCTCCTGCACAGCGGAACAGATGGAAAAACTGTCAAGCCTTCCACCACAATGCAGAGGAAGACAGCTGCTGGCTAATGGGATCGAGAATTGAATTACAATGTAAACCAGCCTTCCAGGCGTGATGCAATCTGCTGGTCTCACTCGATTTCTTTTTGAATTAATCTCCTTTGAGTGGCATGGCAGCCTCCTATAATTGCAAGTTCTCCCCCAGAGATTCAACTGACAACCTTGGCTGGTAACATGAGCAAAGCATCATTTATAGTCATTAGCAATCTATTTTTGAAAGGTACAGTTAAATTTTAAAGGACAATGAATTACAGCAGAAAAAGAATGTGGGCACAAACTGTTTGTTTGGGCATCTTTTATAAAGATTAATAAGAATTTTTTTAGAAAATAATATACTGCTTAACTAGAAAGAAATATGCTATCATTAAAAAAAACATAATTTTTGGAAACATCCAAGTGATATTACTAATAATAAATCAGCTCACCATGTCTCTGTCCCACTTCCAGCAGAATGGGCTCCTCCAGTACTACTGTGAAGATCTTGTTTTTCTCGTACTCCTCATCATCAATGATCTTCACATTTAGCAGCTTCCTGATGGCAGAAGAGTGAAAATATAAAGAGAGGGTGGAACTAAGTACACCACCAAGAAAAGAAATTACAAAATTAAGTAACCAGAGACCCTGCATGAACTTATTTCTTTTAATAAAACTATCCTGTTAGGTGAGATGACAATCAAATTAATAAAAATGAAGAAAACAAATTATGTAATTTATGTTTCCACACCCGTCCACTAGAGGACAGTCTTCTCCATCCTTCAAATTAAAATACTGAATCAACATCCAGCTTAGAAATGGACCTATGGGCTTCTATGAGTCCATACAGGTTCAGTCAGACTCTGAATTCTCTTTGAGTTTTGCAGTCTGATCGCTGCAACACCGCATCAAGCTGCAGCGTCAAACAGTGAACGGCAGATTTCCTTCAGCTCTCCTCCACTGCCACAATCAGCATCTCTAACCCCCCTCTCTTCCTCCGTCTCCCTAATGATATGTGGGTGGTTGTCTATTTCCGTCTACACGTATACTCTCAGGATCCGACAACATGCAGGGAGAGCATTTGCGAGCAGAAATGTATTTTAAACGCCGATGATACGTCATTCCATGTCTAATGTCAGGAGGAGTCATACCAGTGGGAGCAAAGTGAATAGCGGCACAGCCTGGAGTCTTCGCAATGTAGTTTTGAAACAAAGGAGCTTGTGCTTTTGCTCAACTGACTTTGAAGCTTTCTGGTCGCTTCTTTAAATAAAAAAATGCGAAGATGGAGTTGTTTGTGAAGCAGTAGCCTTCGAAGATGAACATTAAATATTCACATTTGTCAAAATCCTCAGAAAAATGAAATAAAAGGCTTTCATACAACCTCAAAGAATTTGACTCAAATGTAAAATGTAGGTAATTTTCAAAATGTTACATTTTATGCATATTTGTGGAGAAGGAAAATATAGCTAGAAAAAAAAATGATTAAAAATGTGAAGATTTGGCACCGAGGAAAGTTCCCAGGAAAACAAAACAAAACAAAAAAGGTCATTGAGCTGCACAAGCTAACAAACTACAGGAAATAGAATACCATATTTTGCAAATCACATATATCTTCAAGTTGTAATCATTGACTGTAAATGAGAACTGGACCAAGTGAGTGTGATGTTGTTAATAGAAATTGGTTTACTTCCAGCTCCAACCAAATGAAGTCAATTCAGTCGCCATTTTTTGTTTATACGGTGGTCACCATGATGTAGCCAGATTGCGTCAGTAAGCAGTGATTGGAAGTCGGTCTAAGCCAACGTTTCTATGACAACCACTCCCACCAATCAGAAGTGAGCTCGTTGGACGTCCACACTCCTACTACTTAAAAGCGGACTTGAGGGAATATGTCAATCAAAGTTTTCAAAGATTTGACATGAGAGCGCACGTTTTTATTGAAGCATTTCATTAATCAGCTTCTAACTTAAAAAAAACTTATAGAAAAAAATATCATGAAAAAATTAAGATTAGGAATAACATGTTTAAAGAAGGTATCAGAGAAAGAATGGTTATTCTGACAAATAGAATGACTGAGTAATAGCTGTTTATTTCTCCATTGAAGTCTATGGGACTTGGGATTTCTGGAACCAGTGGGTCAGTGGGTACTTCCTGTATGGAATGGGTGTAATGTATGATTAACCTTCTTTTTAACCTGTTACCAGGCAGTGGTCCACTTGTGGGCTTCTTGACCTTTGGGATGGTTTGGTTTTGGTTGGGAAAGCTCCACTAACCCTTGTGCTATCCTAGGAACTTTAACGTTGGGAGTTGGGTCATCTAGACCCACTCGACAGTGCGCTGAACCTTTTTTCTTCAATAATATGTGAACCTCTCTGGTGTCCATGGATTACATGAAATCTTTCCATCTTTATCCACCTTTGTCATGGTAGGAATAACATGTCAAAGTAAGGGTGGGGTCATCTAAGATAGCACAAGGGCTAAACTTACATCATCCTTTTGTTCATCACTGAGCTGAAAACAACTCACAGCAACCTGCTAGTTTGGGAAAAACACCTACTATTAAGAAAAACAGTATGAAGCAGAAACCCTGACTGGTTCCACTGATTTTTTGACAAGTGCTTTCCTCTCCTTCACCTCTTCTCTACCCTTCAATTATAGACGAGATGTTTTTCTGATTTGTGTTCATAAGATTCACACTGTAAGCTGCTGTTCCTTTGTGTTTTACTCTAAATGCAGAGTGCTGAAGCCACCTTCTCACTGTGATTTTCCCTATGATGGTTAAAATGAGTGGGTATTGTAGACACATGTCTCCCTTCCTTGTTGGGTTTGCTTTCACACACTGAATGATCCTATATAACCATTCATTTCATATGTGATACACACATTTCTGAGGCCCATATCTCATTGGCATGATCCAAACTTTCCTATAAAACCTGTTGTATATAACTTAGTCCACGCTTTCTGCCCTGTAGTTTATCATCATTCCACTAAAGGCAGTAGAGGGGCTTTGTTTGCTCATTTAAGAATGGCAGCCTTCACTGAATCGCAAACACTTTTGGCGGTAAACGTTCTGTTAAAGGTTATAATAACTTATCTATTTTTACTACTTGCTGCATTGAAAAACAGCAAAATTTGTTAAGTAATTCTATATAATACAGTTACACCATGTTAAAAAAGTGTGGATCAAATTTGAGACAGTTGGTAGAAAAGGTGCTCTTTTTCCAGAACATTCATGTCAATATTTTTGCATCTTAAACTAATATTGGTGTGAGCAATGCCTGATGCCGGACCCCCTTCTTGACACAACCCTGTGTTTTCAAGGCACAGGGAGACGGACATATGCAGCAGCGCGACGGGTCTTCCCTCTCAAACTGGATTTTTAGCTCATTACACTCCCAGGGAATAGAACCAAGGTTTCCTGCGTGCAAAACGGTTTTGTGGAAAAAAGCATCTTAATTATAGGATGTGGTGTGCTTTCCAGGGTTACCGGTAAATATGTTCGTTAACCAACAGCACATCTTCAAATCGGACTAGAAGCTGTCAGCACTTTGATTTTATCTAAACTAGACTATAAGTGAGATTTTCCACCTGTCTAATGATCTGGACTCTCTCAGGAAGTCAACTCTTGTTCAAACCAAACATCTCAGTGTGAAAGCATCTTTGGATTTGAATGTAACGTTGTTGTTTTTTAAATAAATTCCCAGGATGCTTTCAGGTTAATTTTCATTGCGTCTTGTTGATTTTTCTTGACTTCTTAAAGATACTTTTGAGGTTAAAAGCAGGACACACCCACGAAAGAGAAAAAAACATCATTATCATAATATTACCTTATTGGACCTAACAATAAGGGAAACTTTCCTCTAAAGCCTCATTTAGATGTAATTTTGCATTAATATTGAATTTTGATTTGTTTACTGTAATTAGGAAGCTGTCTCTGAAGATATGGTTACATCAGATTTGGCCATTATATTTGCGAAAGAACTGGAACACTGAGGAGGGAAAATGCATGATCTGTGCCAGATGAAAAATTCCTTTAAAAATACTGAACCAGAATGCAAAAGCAGTGTATGTTAATCTAAGAAGTAGAGTCTGAAATTATTTATAAATGCCAATACTAGTCTCTCCTTGTGTTGTAATTACATCTTGAGTCAATTCTCTGAACATATGCTGCTTCACTTTTAATGTCCCTCATACTTGAGTTAAATCTGGACTAATGTCTGGATGTGTAGATTCACTCCAATGAAAATGGCATTTTTGGTGTTTTCTAACATGTTTTTGTAGCATTTTTCTCATGATGGAGGACATATATTAAAAAATTAAGCTAAAATGAAATGCTCAGAAACGCTATTTTTAGGTTAACTTGGTTTATACACGTTTGTGGGGTTAAATTAGTGAAAAAATCCAATTGTGAATTTCAAAAATTGACATTAGAAAATTGGAGGAAAAAAACACATTAAATTTGAAAGAGGTTCTTGTTTTTTGTTATCATCATTTTTAATTAATAAGCGCTGGAAGATAATCTCAGGTCTTTAATAGTAACCAGTTTTTGCTCATTCAAACCATGTCCTTCACTCCTTCTTTTACGGTTGGACACAGCTGTTGCACAAGTTTGCTTCTTCCCCCAAATGGCTGCATCACTTTAGTTTGTCTCCATTTTTTGAGGCAGTAATCAGACCTCTAACAGCGTTTGGAACACTTGTTTTTCTTACTGTCTGTCAGATGCTGGCAATCTTGTTTCATAGTTGTTGCTTGTAGTTGGGATGTGTTAAAGGAAACAGAAGTGTGTGCGTGGCTGGTTTGCTTTAGTTTATTTCTTCAAAGCGCTTGGTCTTTTGTGTAAAACCTTTTTGAAAATACAGTTTCATCTGATATTTGTTCCCAGTGGTTCTTTATTAATGATTGCGGTATGTTGTTGCCAGCCAAAAAAAACACTGTTATTGTTTTTACAAAACGTGTTATTTGTTGGACTTAGAAACTCTGAGTTGTGGACCGAACTGTTAGCTGGGAGTAAGCTTTCCTTCATTTCCCATCATCCCTTTGTTAAGACTTTCTCTCATTAGCTGAAAGCCCCTCATACCCCCAAACTAACATTATTGGTGCATCAAAATGGGGAGCAATATTGGAGCTCTCCATTCATACAGTTTAGATCCAGATTCCAGCTCAGACTAGGACAAAAACGTAAATGGATATAGTCATCTACAAGTGGATGCATCAGAATGGAGTGGAGCAGGGAACTAGTGGTTTGCTGATTTTAGATTTTAGGTAACTACAAGCTTTTTCCAACAGCAGTTTTTGTCTGCTCCTGCACGACGATTTGATTAAAGAAATGCTTGAAAAAAACATTTTTAATCTTAATTTTCTTATATGTCCATTATGAGTAGGACATATTTAGAAAGGCAACAAGAACGTGTTAAAAAACACTAAAAACATCGTTTTAATTGGAGTGGATCTTTTAGCATCCATACCAAGCAAAAACAAAAAACGGAACAAAAATGCAAACTGGAGACCATCCTAAATGATGCTGTGCTTTGATGCATCATAATCTGAAGTTTCTTTTTATTTGAAAAAAGTGTTTCAGGATCATTTTAAACTCACAAGCTTCTTCTAACCCGTATAGTGCCACATCTGGAGGGAAGAAGCTGTTTAACATCTGTTGCTAAAACAGCTGCTCTGAATGCCCTCAGTAGGCCTGCTGTTGGAATTTTTCTCTTTTCCTCCTCAAAGTGCATTGAAGTGGTTAAAAACAAAAAAAACAAAGCCTTACTTTTCTCTTTGAGTCCAAAAACCTTCAAGCTGCTCACAAGTCTGGAAATGACAGATTTTTAAGACTCCACTTATTTATGCTGCAAGACAGGAAATTTAGCTCCCTGCATGAGAGCGTATCCAGAATAAGAGGTTGGTCAAAATTTTATGACTTATCCCTGAACTGCTGTTTTGTTAGAGGGTCATCGAGTCTGCAAGTGTATATCTACTGTGCTGAGGTGTCCCTGAGCCTGACATCGAATCTCTGTCAGCTCCAGGGAGGCTGTGGTGAGGCCAAGTGCACCATGAACACAGCAGCTTCACTGCACAGAAATGTGCTTCTGACTTCTTCAAGGGTAAAACAAGGACAAGAAAACGTCAGCTCCTTGTTGTTTTTGGTGTTTTTAAAATGTTCTTCTGGCATTTTTATGACAATGGAGGACATATATATTAAGGAAATTACACTCAAAATTACCTCTCTGAGTTTTCTTTTTTCAAATTGTTGTGAATCAGGAGAAGAAGAAAATATAGAGTTTGAAAAAGATCGTAGATCTGAAGTCAAGGCTACTATAGTAAGCCACAAGCTCCCTGTTCCATTCCATTCTGATGCATCCACTTACAGACAAATAGATCCATATACGTCTTTGTTTTCCTCGTCTGAGCTGGAATCTGGATCTAAACTGTACGGCTGGATAGCTCCGATATTGCTCGTCATTTTTGTTGCACCACTGATGCTAAATTGGGGATGTGA
This sequence comes from Oryzias sinensis, assembly GCA_037389245.1. Lineage (NCBI taxonomy): Eukaryota > Metazoa > Chordata > Actinopteri > Beloniformes > Adrianichthyidae > Oryzias > Oryzias sinensis. The sequence goes on along the minus strand of CM074497.1, from coordinate 12,422,162 downwards.
GAGGCTGCAAGGTGGCAAGAGGGCATGTAAATGAAGAAGAACGCCCGGCAACAGAGAGGGGAAGGTGGGGCAGGGCTGCTCAGCGTCAACTGTCTCGCAACTTAGAGGCGAATTTCTAATAAACTACTGTCGCTCTGCAGAAACTATATGTCCAAAAACTATGTCCATAAAAGGACACAGGGTGTTAGATTTTTGGCTTAAAAAATGCATATTCATAATTAAAAGATCACTGGGAAGGCTTTTACATTTCATCAAAAGATGATATGAGTGGGACTATTCAAAAATTTATGTTGGTTTACGAGTTTTATTATGCTCTAAAAAAATGTTCACAGTGGAATAAAGAACGATTTTGTCGTCATAGATTTAGGCAGTGGTGGTGTGGGGGAAGGGGGGCATAAAGGCTTGAAATTACTGGTTGGTGCTACAGAAACATTTAAGTCCACAGAAATGCCGAGCTGGATGCAAATTCATTTAGATGTTGAGACAAATACAAAAAAAGGGGAAATTATTGCAGGTGCGATGTTTGGTGTTAACTAGGCCTTCACAATAAATCGCAATTTTATCGTCATCCCGATATCAAGCTGTGCAATCTGCATATTGCAGAAGACAACGAAAATTGCAATAAATAGTTACCTTAAATGTGCCAAAACAATCTTTTGGCAGCTTGAAGTATTTTAACGAATCAAATAAATCCATTTATGCATTTGACCAATCAGATGAAGCCCTTTTATGTTAGATGTTTGCCTGTTATGTAGACAAGGGTCATTTGGAGTAAGGTTTAAGTTATGTTGACTCTTATTTAAATCAAACTGTTGCAGTGAAATGGAAATGATACTTTTTGGTTGTTTTGTTCTTTGTTCATGCCGCGCAAATTACATTGTTATCGCAATATTGATCACTAATATCGCAAGTTTTTCTCATATTGTGCAGCTCCGATGTTAAAGAAATAAAGTAAAAAACTGACAATTTTTATTTGTTTTTGCATAGGTATAAATGCTCTCAGACTTTTTTTGTAGGTCCACAGAGGGTTAATGGTGTATTCCAATGGGCTGGACTGCAACAACGAATTGAAAACAGTTATGAGGGAGTTTCCGAAATGTCCTAAAACATTAGGAGGTCCTTAGTTTCACACGTGAGTCGTGTTCTTGTACAGCTATCCCATAAATGTCATATGAGTGTGGTGCATGTGTGCGGAACAGTTATGCCCAGAGGTGCAGTGCTGTTTGAAAGTGCTGGAGTGTACCTACATGCACATGTGCACCACCCACTCTGCACATGCACAAAGCCCGGCTTTGAATGCCACAGACTCACCCTTAAAAAGGCGCAATACAGACCAGCAGTCCAGTGTGAGTAATATATGCAGTCTTTCAGTCACAAGAAAAATAGAAAGGTTTAATGTTTTTTTTTTATTGCTTGAAAGCCGTTATAAATATATTGAACACACTGAACTGAAGATTTTCCCAGCTGGTGTACCTCTATTCTCCCAGAGGAACTTACAGAATGTATTGTTTTAACTTATGCATTGTTTTAAGTGGAAGCTTTGACATTAATAGGTTTGGTTGAGAATAAAACACTGAAAACTGTCAGTATATTTGCTTTCTCACTGCACTCTTGATGGCAGACCTGGAAATATGAAATAGCTACTATATCTGCTCACTTATTTATTGCTTAAACCAAACATTCAATTAAAAAGGAATAAAAACCTGTTCCAGCTGTTCTGCTCACTGTCAATGATCGATAAGTGTGTTCACCTCTTGACGACTCACTGACAAAACAGTTTTCTGTGTCAAAAGATTCAAAACCCCTGTTGTAACAGTAAAATATGTCTAACACAAGAGACTTTTAGCTCTCATCTGTTTGCTCAGCTGTTGGACAGGACAAGTAAAAAAAGAAAAAAAAAGTACTGCAGTTTTAGCATCAATAACAATAATAAACCTGTTTCAAATACTATATTGATTGATCCTTCTATTTGCAAGGGACGTCCATTCTGCTGTTCTCATTGGCCACCCTTCCAAAGTCTTCTTCCCCCCTCCCGGCCCCCCATTTAACATTTTTCTTTGTGGTTAACCCTCCCAAATCCTACGCGCTGCTGAAAGAGCCCGTAAGTGCTCTTCACAGGATAAGTGTGTGATAGTTACATGTTCCTTGTTCAGCATGACTGTTCGAAATGAGGAAATTAGACTATCAGGGCTTAGTTTGTGTGGGGGTCCTACAGGGATCTTACACGCACCTATATATATATATCTTGCACACCCCGTGCATGCAGCATTTGCCGACAGTCAAAACAAGACACTACACGTACCTCATTAACAACTGGAGTGCAGTGTGAGGGCACCGTATGACAACATTGTGTAACTTATATTATTATTAAAAAATACTTCACAATACAATTACCACTCTCACGACAATGGTACGTTCCATTATAATGATGTCCCTCAAGGTCGCCAACCCACAAGGGACCTGCAGGACACACCTGCGCTCCCCTTAAGATGCCGCCACTCTTGTCTACGACCCTCCACGGGCCTGGACAACCCAAAAAACCCACAGCACCTGTATGGGTCAACCCCCCTTCCCTAAGCTCTTAAAACATTCCAGGTTCTGCCACGAATCCCAGCCTTTGTTATTTTTCAAGTCAATCAAATTCATTTTTGTATGGCTAGCCTGAACTATGCAGTGCCTCACACTGTCGCTGCTTAAATGGAACAAACCCTCCTGTTTGATTAGTGAGCTGAAACTGCTGTTTTGAATTCTTTCTTTTCGGTGGGTTGAAACGATCCGGCTGCAGATGTGAAGACAGAATCCAGTTTTTTTTTCTTTTCAGCTTCACATTCCCAGGTCCTTGGTAAGTCGCTTGAATCCATTTTTAGCTCAACTAGTGTACATGACCACACATTTTGAGGCACTGACAAAAACAAGCTTATGCTACACAACTAAGACTTTGTGCAGATCTTTCTCTAATCTATGAACACAAAGTGCAAAATGGTTTTCAATGTCAGCCTGTTTATTTTTGCTCAGAGGTTTGTGTCTGTACATCACCGTACCGCTGCACCAAATTTAGAAAGTAAATTATCACTCATCTGCACTCGGAGATTTGAAACTGTTCCTCTTGGCTTTGTGTCAATCTCTGGAAAACTTCCTCCCAAATATCTCTTCAGATTATGGAGCAGCAAAAGGCAATACGCAAGCAGACACAAAAGACTCTCAAAGCAACAGACACTGTAACTAACACACATGCAGGCAGGGGTGCCTGGAGACCTGCTGCCAAGTGTCAGCTCTTTGTCTTGTTTACCCAGAAAGGCACTTGGATAAGGAAAGCCAATACTGTGTGAAAGATGAACTTTGGCAGCCTGCGGAGCAGCCAGGAGCACAGACAGCACTTTGAGTGTCAGAAAGTTCAGAAGCTCAAAGCTGGAAAGCCCGAAAAGAAATATTTGCTGGACTTTGACGAGCATCCGTCTACAGAACGATTCAAATTCAATAGTGCCATGAAAATTTAATTCTCACTTCAGGATTTGAGTAAAGGGAAACACAGCACAAAATAATTGATTTGAATCCATTTAGATTTACAAGTTTATGATTCTATTGAATACAATTTGATTAAAAATTGATTTGTTTGGCCGATTTCCGTCCAAAATTTACTTGTGTTTTATTATGCAAAACAGTTTTTACATAACTAGGAATACAAATTAAAAAAAATCTTTCATTAGTTCATTTATAATTTAATACATGGAAACAATAGAAGGAAAAGCTGTTTTTTGACTAAAATTGATTTGATTTCCCCCTGAAATTCACAACAAATGTGCTAAATTTATATTACTTGAAATAAATAGACATTTACCCTCTTAAAAACCCACTACGATCATCCTATGATCTATTACAAGAGTGTTACCAGTGGTCTTTTAATCATGATTATGCAGTTTTAGCCAACATCACAAATCTAATGTCATTTTCTGGGTTAATGTTTCTGCAGAGCACCAGGAGTTCACTTCTGAGGTGTTGGAGAAGTCCCTATTTCCCATCATCCACCTGTTTACACTCTCTCCCGCTAGTATACAGGACCTCACAACCCCAACCTAACATTACCGGTGCAACAGGAATATCAAAGCTATCCAGCTGTACAGTCTTGAGTCAGATGCCAGCTCAGATGAGGAAAATGAAGATGGATCTAGTCATCTATAGTGGATGCATCAGAATGGAGCAGGGAGCATGTGGCCCCACCCAGCCTATTTTCTACATCAAAACTACAAGCTGTTTCCAACAATATTCTTTTGTCTGGTCCTGATTCACAACAATTTGAATAAAGAAATATTCAGAAATGCAATTTTAAGCTTAATGTTCTTTATATGTGTCCTCCAACACCAGAGAAATACCAAAGAACATGTTAAAAACACAATTCTCATCAGAGTGGGACATTCTGCCTGGAGCTCATGTGCTTTTTTTCTTCAGGCCATGCCATTTAATCCAAGGAGTGCCCAAGAAGCTGAGCAAAGCTAAGATGCTGCATTTTCATCTTCCATGTTTCTGTCCTTTTGTGGCAAAAAAACTGCCATTTTCTGTTGGAAGCTGCTCACCGCTGTCTTTACTTTCTCGTTGTCAAAAAAAAGGCTCCACATCAAGTGTGCAGATGTTTCTGTCGCTGTGGGCTGGCTTCACTCTGATCAGCCAGCTTTTGGCTCAGAATTTAGCTGACTTTTTCATCTTCTCTTGAGAGCAGATATTAGTTTCCTTCTTCTCCTCTAACATTCTCATAAACTGGTGACTAATCATCTCCAGCTTCAGTGCGTCTCTGCAGAGAATGTTCACAGCTCTAATCACTCCTTTACATCAAATTTATATCAAAAAGGCCCTTATCTGTCTCAAATGGATACAACTTCAAAATTAAACCCAGTTGATGGTGTGAATAGCAGCGAAATGCTAAAATCAAAACGGATAAACAGACAACCTTAACTCCACGACAAATAGAGAAACCAGGAGAGCTGATTTCTCTTTGACACCATGTATTCACCTGCCTTCCCTCCCACTCAGCCAGCCCGCACATAACACCTACACACAGCCCCTGAAATACTCCTGCAGCAGACAGATCCCTCTGACATGGTTCGTCCTTTGTCTTCCTTTTGTGAGCGTATAATCGTTCTAGTGGATCGCTCTCTGACAAGTTTTTGAGGGCATTTTTCAAAGCATTGTGGGTAAATGTTAGGGTCCTTTCTTGAAGCAGGCAGAGGGCAAACACATCCTCATCACCCCGCCACAAAAGAGCAAGAGTAAAGCTGGAAAACGTTGCTCTCTCTCTGTGCTCCCTCTGAGCACTCCGCCTCCTTGATCATCTCATCTATCTGCCTCTCTGCTGGTGCATCCATGAACTCTTTGGTTTAAACAATGGCACGAGCTGCATCTCATGCACCATATTTCACAAACCGTGCCTCCGGTTAGATGGTTGCTCTTTTGGGCATCCTCCCTACTTGCACCTTCTTTATTTTTTCCCGCCTCACATGACAACCTCAGCAAAAACCTCCAACTGACTTTCAGCTCCAGTTCATTCAGAGTCTTCTTTTGCATCAGACTCAATGTGTCTCCGTCTTCTACACAATTATATCCTGTCATCTCCTGGAAGATCTAAACTTCTTTGAGTAAAGGTGACTCATAACAATAGTCTTCATCCATTACCAGAATAGAACATGCACAGCAATCTAGCAGGACTGTTTGACATAACCAGTGTGTGGGCTGTAATGTTTAAGCCAGTTAAGAGAAGCTACAAGAAAGCATAGAGAAGGGATCTTACATAGTTTCATCGTTCTGGAACTCCAGCTTCCCCGACACGTCTTCGTAGTCCTCCCCGGCTTTGGCTGTGCCTTCCACAGTGTGGTACGGCACGGCCACCTTCCCCCTCGCCCCCGATGTCCGGTGAACCTTAACCTGCATGTTGCCCACGCTCTCGCTGACCCTCATGGACTTGCTCTCAAAGGTGAATATGCCGGCGTGGTCGTCGTCGTAGATTGTCACCGTGGCGACAGGGTCTTTCCCCAGGGCTGCTTTTGGAGGGATGTGGGAGGAGATGCCCACCATGCTGTTGCTGGAGGTGATGGAGCTTGGCTCCAGGATGGACACCTCGGCTCGGTGAACGATGCGCGGGTTGCTCAGGCGGACGTAGAAATGCTCGTCTTCTTCGAAAATGTCATCGTCGATGACGCCCACCGTGAACTCTTTGGTGGTTTCACCTGGCTTGAAGACCAGAGTGCCCTCAGCAAACTCATAATCGGAGCCGGCGTTGGCAGTTCCATCCTCAGTCCGGTAATCCACCTGTGTGGCACAGGGAGTCAAACTTCATCAAATATTCAGTGTGGAGTCATGATAAAATGCAGAACTGTTAATATTTTATGCTTAAAATGCTTTAAAGTTTATTATAAATTCAACCTCACAGTTTTATGACTTATTCTCTCACCTTAACAGTGCAGCCACTTTCTCCTCCATGCCGGCTCACTGAAAGCTTCAATGAGCCACAGTTCTCGAAGCACTGATAGTGAGAGGGGTCAAACTGCAGGTAGATGGTATTGGGATCCTCCTCCTGCCCGCTGGCTTCATGACAGCTCACCACCTTCCTGGCCTGGTCAGCAGCATGCTTCTTCAGGATATTTCCGGCCCCGATCATCATGCGTGTGGCCTGAATGCGATAGAAGGCGCGACTCTTCTGCTGCTGGACCAGCACCTGGTAGTTGGCCATCTCAATCAGCTGTTCCATGTCTTTCTCCGGATGTTTCTGTTTTAACTCTTTCAAGGTGCGAGCCATGTCCCGACGGGCCTCTTCCTCTTGGTCCTGCTCTGGGCTCATCCCTCCACCTTCCTCCACCCCTTCCAACATCCCATCCAGAGCCTCTTTGGGGTGAACATGGGAGTTTGCACCATCCCCATCCATCTCCAAGTCCATCTTAGTGAACATGGCGTCTCCTTCTGATTCGATGATGATGCCACGGGTTTTGTCGGCACGATACCTCTTGTTGACGTACTTGTAGAAGAGCAGGCGGCGATCTGCGATCCAAGCTTGCACCACACAGAGGGGGAAGAAGAGGAAGGTGAGGACCGCCTCCCAAACTTCCACCTCTCCAGGGGAGAACACAGACAGGATGAGGTACAGCCAGATGTAGGCAAATATGCTCCAGGCGGCAGTGACAAAAAACACCCGCAGGTGCTTTATCTTTCGAGTTTCACTTTCTGGCACCACGTAGACACAGATAGCAATTATGATGAACATGTTGAAAGCCGCGCTGCCCACAATAGTGCTGGGCCCCAGAGCTCCAGCTTCGAAGTTGTGACCCACCACTTCAATGACAGAGAGGAGGATCTCTGGTGCCGATGAGCCCAGAGCCATCAGGGTCAGGTTGGACACAGTCTCGTTCCAGATTCTCACAGTTGTGGTTGTCGTCTCACCATTTGGCTTCTTGATGGTGATCTCCTTTTCCTGAGAGGTGATGACTTCAATCGATGACATGAAACGATCCGCGATGATGGACATGCCCAGGAACATGTATATTAGAGCTGCAAAGTAAACAATGGCACGCGCCACCTTATCACCCACAGCGGGATTCTGGGGGTTCCACATTGGCAGCACCACACCGTCGGAGCAGTTATCCTCACTGGAACAGTTGCTCGGGGCGCTGCTGTTGCCTTCATGTGTGCTTCCGGCGTGGGAAAATCTAGTTGCTCCCGGGAGAAGGATCAGCAAAAGGGAGATGAGCAAATAAGGGTTGACAGGTTGAGGGTATTTTAAGATGCGCTTGAGCGGAATCATGGCTGAGTGACGATGTAGGGTCTGGAGATTAAACTGTGTTGCATTTGAAGGGTCACCTCTGAAAAACAGAGGAAAAAGAAGATCAGGTGTTGCCTTCACTACAAAAACATTAGGGAAACAGAGGTTAATACCACAAACAAGCAAAGAGTCATGCTGTTATACATGCAAATGATGTGGGATCTGAGGGTTCGGTCGATTTGAGTTTGTGGAGCCAGAAATATTGGCACCTACGTATGGTTGAGTCACAGCCGTTGAGCAATGTGGTTCAACTCCCACACATGTGGTCATTGTGTGCTGCGCAGCGCTAAAAATGTTACCTCTGCACCTGTGGAATAGAGGGAGGACTCCACTAATAAATATTTCCTCCTAGAATTGCAAAAACCAAAAAAAGAGAGCTTTTTTTAAATAATGATTTCAGGGGGGGGTCGTCCAAATTTAACATGTTCCCAAAAAAACTACAATTCTCACTTCTAAAATGCTGTAAAAACTTTTGTTTTGGCACTCCGAATAAGGCCCAACAATGGATAACTTAAATGAATTCCTCCTCAAGCTTTGCTAGCTGCAAACAATTCAGACTCCAACAGGTAATAAATCCGAAACTTAGTTGTTGAAATTGCAGGACAATCCACATCTGACAAAAGGCTTTGTGTGAACAGCAGGGAAGAAGATGTGATAATGCTCCATGTTCAGCTCTCATTGACATGCAGCAGAGCAGAGCGACATCTGACCTGCAGAAATGAGACAGAACGCTTTTTGCTGCTGCGTTGTTTCAGTGGTATTAAAGTCCAACAGATAAAGAAATCAACTTTTTGTATTCTCATGAATAAATGATTAAGGAAGAAATTTGCTCAACAGCTTATAAGGCTACAACTTCAGCACCACGGACAGCGACACAAGCAGCCCTTCAGAAATATATGACCCAATCCAGGGTATAGATAGATGCTGCTGCAAATTACACGGCAGTTGGCTATAAAGTGAGAAAAATAAAACCCAAGCACTGCCATTTGGCACACAGCCCTGTACAAATGTGTGAGTGGGTGATGTTTCTATGGCAAAAGTGGGCTCTCCAAGTGAAAAACAGGAACGAAACATCTCCTTTGCTATCCAACACTTGGTGAAATCACCAGGCAGTAGCAGACATTTGAACCACGTTTGCTTCCTTTAAGTATAATCAAATTCTCCACAGTTTGTTCTTTCATAATGTCGACCTTAAGTCTACAAGCTCAGTAAGACACCTCTCAAAACACAACCTCTAAGCAGAAATTCGGGTGACCTACATAATGGGATAATGATAGTTATAAATCATGTTCCTGTTTGCTGAGCAGAGGTCGAAGGTTAACAATAAACACTTGTCTCCCCATAAAAGAGGCCAGTAAATGAAATTTCATTAATGATCTAAAAAAATGTGATGTTTGTTGTTCATGAAAATGGGACGTTTTGAATTTGTGCAGTCAAGATATTAGATAGATATTTCCTCCAAAAATTATATATAATACTCTAATTTTTTTTTTAATATTGTGAACCATAATTACTCACCTGTATGCAGCTGTGTGTGAGTCAGCCCGCTGTGGATGTTGTGACCTCAGGAGAGTAACTGAACTCTCACATTGCTCTGTGGGAAGATGGTTATCACTAATTACCCATGCATACGCAGAATGTAATTTTAACAACTTATTCATATGTTTTTGAATCAATCAACAGAAAATTTAGCATCGGGGCTTAAAACGTGAATCAGACAAATAATAAGGCTTCAGAAACTCGTTTAAAGATGCTGGTTCCTGGATATGGTGCGTTCGGTGCGCACACCGATCTCAGATACTCACAGAAAGCCCGGAGTCTCAGCTGGATGGTGGTCACAGCGTGCCCCCCTTGCACCAGATTAACAGAGGAAGACACCCCCTGTGCCATCCACACAGCAGGCTGGTGCCGTGCTCCCTGCTTGTTGCGCGAAATGACACGTATTTTCTCTGACCGCCAAGAGCAAACTCAGTCCGGTCACTTATCCTGACTGGACCTCCTCTGTGGGATCAGCGCGACGCCTCTCCGCAAGGCTGAGCAGTTTTTCCCCAAAGCCTCAAAGCCTCACAGCTCCAGATCCGTGCAGCTGTGGTGCGTACTAAAATAATAAAATAATTGGCTGTCTCTATCTTGGTTCGACCCGCTTGAATCAGCCACAAATTCCTCACATCTATAAATCAATAAAATTACTGAAGGTGCTCCTTTAGGGCCAGAAAAGAAAAAGCTGAGCACAGAAATGGCACTGCTCTTCAGTTTGAGGTGTGGAACGCAAAGAAGCAAGGACTGCAAATGAGAGTAGGCGGGAATGAATTCAGAGCGGGCAGCGCGCGGATCAGGACAAAGATGGACATCAAGCCCAGGAATGAGGCGAACGGGGAGAAAAGGAGCGTGCTGCTGCGCAAACGTGAGTCCCGTCCTGCTCCTGCGGTGTGGGCAGCGTTGGCACAAGGCGCGATGAGCGGGAGGGAAAAACAGTAACACTGCAGAAACAGGGGAGGAGACGTTCAGAAACAGCGCTGTGCGCACGGCTGGTCCTCCTGACTGCGCATCAGGACTCCAGCATGAATGAAGGCTTCAAATGCTGAGAATGTCACTTACTTCTTAGGATGCAGGAGATCCCAGATGTTGGAGCCGTGAGGTCTGCTGGGGGGGTGCAGGTTGTGGTCTTGAGGGATACATTTAGAAAGGGGGAAAAACTCTCCTCAGTCTCACCCCATAAACATAGTATGCATTTATGTATGATTTGGTTTATAAAAGTAGATTTCATAAATTAGGTCATGGAAATAAATGACTAAAATTACAGATGGAGATTTCTTGCCTTTCGTGTTATATAAATGGATTCACACAAATTGGTTTAAGATAACCTCAGCAAAAAAAAAAGGAAATCAAAAAGCACAACCTCCCGACAAAGCTCACCCATCAACATGCTGAGAAGAATACATCAAAAGGTTTTGGGGAAATTATTCCTGCTGCACACAGAGTACATAAAAACATCTCCAAAAGCCTCCTGCCTTCGAGCAGCATGGAAGAAACGGAGGTAATGGTGGACCCAAATCCATTTTGCTTGGCAAAAGCAAGGTTAAAAACAAACGTGACCCTGAAACATGATTGTGTGTCTGTACACACTTTGTGTGTGTCAAGTGTTTCACACAGTGTCTGACAAACTCAAAACCAGAGCTCTTGCAAGTACTGAGGGCATTTAATTAACACCAAACAGATACGTTGACAAGCAACTAAAATCTCTGCTGACATGTTTTCACCTACAAATACTAAACAAGAAAAACTTCTTCAAAGGAGCTTCAATCAGGTCTCCAAAGAAGCAGACCTAATATTCCAACAATGGTTAATCAACTCTTAATTTTGAAAATTTATCTTGAAAGCTTCAGACTGAAAGAGACAGCTCCAGAATTAACTGATATGAAAATAAAATATTTCTTTAAAACAAAGAAATTGCAAAATTTCACTAATTATCTTATCATTTGAAGATACTGTAATGTATTTTTGGAAAATGAACAGGCACCAAAACAAAACTGTCAGTCAAATATTCTGTTAGTTACAAACATGAGTTGAGTTTGTAATGTTCATCATAGATACACTTTAATGAAGATCTCCTCTTGAGCCGTGATGTTTTGGAGGCTGTCCCTGCGGAAACATGGACTTCCTTCATAGATTCTCTGTTGGAGTTAGGTCCAGAGATTGGCTAGACCACTCACAAATCCTGAAATTCTTTTTCCATAACCACTACGTCTTTGCCTGGGCGATGTGTTTGGGATAATTGTCATACTGGAAGATCCATGTTTCATCCTTAAAATTCTCACTGTTGAATTGAAGGAGGATGCCGCATCACCATACTAAGATCCCTTCGTTCTTTCTTTAATACCGATCAGGCGCCCTGTCCTTTATGCAGAAAAACTGCCCCACATCATGATGCTTCCACTCCCATGTTTCACAGTAATAATAATAATGGATTAGATTCATCTGTGCTTTTTCTTGTTGCTCAAAGCGCTTCCAGTGTCTCCATTATTCTTTCACTCCTCATTCATACTTGGTGATGGTAAGCTACTGTTGTAGCCACAGCTGCCCTGGGGCAGACTGACAGAGGCGTGGCTGCTAGTTTGCCCCTATGGCCCCTCTGACCATCACCGGGATCATTCATACACATTCACACACATTCACACACCAGTGGAGCCACACTGGAGGCAAGGAGGATGAAGTGTCTTGCCCAAGGACACAACAGCAGCTGGCTGGGGGGAGCGGGGATCGAACCGCCGACCCTTCATTGGACGACCTGCTCTACCACCGGAGCCCCTGAAGTGGTACAGTGGGTCTTGCCTTTTTGGGATGTTGGTTGAATCATCCGTATAGTCTCTAGAGAACTTTAAACGACCTGGATATGTGCTGGTTCAGGAAGGAGGACCTTTGGAGAGCTGCAGGATTTGAATCTATGATGACTTTATGTGTTACTTTAGTGACCTTTGTCAAAGTGGTTCTAGCTCTGCTCCCCTGTATAGTTCTGGGATGTTTCCTGTTCTTACAATAATTTGTTTCCACCTGGTGGGATCTTGGATGGAGCTCTAGGTGGAGGCAGATTGTCAGTGATCTTGTGTTTCTTCTATTTTTTAATAATTGCTCCAACAGTTGAACTCTTCTCACCAAGCTGCTATCTAGATTTGTTCATTCCAGTCTTGGTCAGGTCTACAATCTTGTCTCTGGTTTCCAGTGACAGCTCTTTGATCTTTGGTCATGGTGGACAGGTTGCAGCCTGACTGTTTAAGGGTGTGGACATGTGTCTTTTATACAAATAACCAGTTCTAACAAGTGAATTAATATGGGTAACCAGTGGAGGATAGAGGAAAAAAGAAATAGCAGGTCTGTGAGGACAAGGAATGAAATCCTTATCTTCTGCTCTATTATACAAACAAATGATTTAAAAAATCAAGCGATGTGACTTCCTGGATCCTACGTTCTGTGTCTCACAGCTAAAATGTATCAATAATATACACTACAGACCAAGCTCGTGTTCCTAAGTTGGACAATTTGTAAAAGAAAATATAAATGATAAATGCTTAACAGAAGGATGAGCATCAATGGAGGTAATAAAAATAGACTAGCAGAATGTTTTATTGGGCTGGATTGTATTTTAGAACACTATAGAGACAAATTTGGTCATAAGGGTCATTATAGTATGATGAGAAAGCTGACTGCACTATAACAAATACATTGAGAGATTTATCGTTACTCCACTGGTTGCCAGACCAGTTGAGTCAGTTTGAAAATGTAGGTGCAAAATGTTTCTGCTTCTTTTTCTGCATAAAGCAAATTCAATAAATTCATAAAAATATAAGTTCAGGACCCTTTAAAGATTGGCTTGAAGGAAAAAGACATCTGATTTTCATTGCTTCTTTTTTACATATCTGCTCTTTCATCAATGTTTTGTGACACAATTCATATTATTAATTTAAGTGCTGCACTTCCTGATATACACTTGTGTCAAGGTCAATATAAAAACAGTGCAAATGTAAATACGTGTCATAATCAGTTTATTTAAAGTACAGCTTCCAGCCATTCACTTTAGTATATCAATGAAACCAAGTAGCAACCAGTTCCATTTGTGAGCAATTATTCAGGATGAAATAAATTGTCAAAATTAATCAATTAAATATATATTTTCCTTTAAGATACACAATAGCCCAAAACATGAGAAATGACGGAGAAAAAAATTATGTTGCGTGCAAAGAAATGCACAAAATCCTCATCCTGCTGCTCCATTTCTGCATGTGAGAAATCTCTCTGCTAGTAAATTGTTGATTAAAGATGAATGATTTATTTGTGAAAACACATGCTCTGAGCAGGAAAATCCAAAATTAAAGAGAGTGGGGGATTATCAGCTGTTTGTACAGGGGCTTGACATTAACATGCATTGTGTTTGTGTGTTCTGCTGTCACATGAAGGGCTTACCTCCTCATAAAGCTGATCAATGACTTATGATCAATTATCTGTTCAAAACATTGGAGAGGAGAAGAGAAGAGAGAGAGTGCACAGATGTGAGCTCCTTCAGGAACATGCACAAGAGGCTGAAAGTAGTGATCAAATGAAAATTAGCTGTTTGCTGTTCAAAATAACTAGATAAGCTAATGCTTGCTAGTTAGAAGATAGAGTATATGAACTCTCTGTTTGGAGAGTTGAGGAGCCTTCTGTCAATAATTGATCGCAAATTTGCCTATTGTCCATATAATTACCCGTCACTCATTTGTTTAGTTGCTTTCCCGCTAGCATACAGCCCCTCACACCCTCAACCTAACATTGTGCAACAAAATGGCGAACAACATTGGAGCTATCCAGTTGTACAGTTTTGATCCAGATGCCAGCTCAGACGAGGAAAACAAAGACATACGTGGATGTATTTGTTCACAAGCGGATGCATCAGAATGGACCAGGGCAGGGTGATTGTGGCGTACCCATTTTCTTTTCTTATTGTTTGTACTTGTCCTGTCCAGCATCTGAGAAAACGGATAAGAGCTGGAAAGGACCCAGTCAGGATTGGAACCAGGGCTGTCACACTGAGGTGAAAACACTAGTGCTACTGTGCAGCCCACATGACAAAGACAAACACAGAAATGCAGGAACATCTTGAATAAGAACAAGCAGGTTAGTATAAATGCTGTTTAATAGTTAAATTTAGTAGGAGACTGAGCTTTATTTGAACAATTAATGAATCAGTTAGCATTAAGGAAAATGACCGTCTAATCTGATTAAATGTTTAGGTATGTAAACTGGTCATCTATTGGTAATCTTGATTGCAATTTGTTCACCAAGTTTGATTAGGGCCACAAAGGAAATTTTCTTTTCTTTGCATAATTTTTTTTTTTTGCTAATCTATTAGTTACTATAATACATTGAAAGGAATTAAATCATCCCTGCGACAGACTGGCGACCTGTCCAGGGCATCCCCTGCCTTTGCTCATAAGTGGCCGGGATAGGCCCGGCAGCCCCGTGACCCCGAAAGGGACAAATAAACAAAATGAAAGAAAGAATGAATTAAATCATGAAACATGTTTATTATTCTAAACAGACTGGGAATAAGGCTCACAGGTTAAAGAAACTAAATACAAGCCAGAGGAATGAAAAAAACTTGGAATATGGTGCTGGATAAAAGGTAGAAAACTGTCATAAGTTTAATAGAGATGCAGTAAATTAATAGCATTAGGAGGATCCAGACAAATGGTGGGAAAAAAAAACAACAGTAAATTATCTACTGATTTGACAAAAGTAATTACATTTGATGAAGGCAAGAGCCATGTTGAATTCTTTCCATCGTTTGTCACAATTTAATCATTGTTTACAGAACAAATGTAACCTTTATCATGTCAGAAAATAGATACCGGTAAAAGGTTAAAAAATGACAGGAACAAACATAGCTGCACGGTAGTGTGCTGGTTAAAATTGTTGCTCATAGCCAAATATTTGGTTCTGGTTCAGGCCTCTTTGTTTGGAATGCAATGTCCTTCCTGTGCGTGAGGGTTTTCTCCAGGCATTCTTTAGCTATGTATAAAAGTAACTGTATATATATGACACGCATTCAAGAACATGCTAAAGGGCCAAAGTGTTTTTAGCCCACGGTGTTCACACTAATCCCTTCTTCTTTTGCTACTGTTTACTAGCGCATGTCCACAACCTACAGTTGGAAAAAGCTTGGCGTGAAAAGTTGAAGTGTTTCAAACCTCGTAAATCTTACTCCAGGCTTTTAACTGGATGGATTGCCAACAAGAATAAAAGTCCTGCCCCAGACGCCTGGCCCCAGCCCCCTGCCCCAGACGCCTGGCCCAAGCCCCCTACACCAGACTGAGCCCGAGCCGCCCGCTGTTTGCTGGCCGGACACACTAGGCCGGACAGCGTGGCCTCCTGGCCGTCCTCCGAACCCGCCTCGCCGGACAGCGCGGTTTCCTATGTTGGCCCTTAACTGTTCATCTATCGGGCCCCCTCCCCCTTGACTATGTGGAACCTCGGTGCGGTTCCTTGGGGGGGTGTAAGGGTTTCAGTTGCTTTTCCTTTGTGTTTTGGTCCTTTGTTGTTCTCTCTTGGTCCTGTTTTATTTTACATCCTCCTCTCTGCACCTGGGTACTTCCTCATTCCCTCTTCCGTAACACGTAGAGCCTTAAAACGGTCGTGAAAACATGTATAGCTGACTTTTCATTGGAATTGGCAGCTTAAACATTTGTTGCTGAGGGCGGTGTGAACGTAGCCTTACTGTTTCAAACATTTCAAAGGTTAATTTAGGACTCTAAATTCCTTCTTCAGTGTGTGTGACCCTTTAGTGATCAGCAGACCTGTCAGTGTGCACTCATTCTTTACCACAGGACAGGGATTTCAGCAATAACCCCATGATCCCAGTGAGATCACAGTGGGTACAGATGCTTGACAAAATTACTTTCACTAATTAGAGTGACTGAAAATGTGAACATTTAAAATACAGGAGAGAAGACATACCAAAAAGCCCAATAGGCAATGAACATGTCTGTTCAGATTCTCCTTCATTCAAGTTGATTTAATCAAAGTACAAGTTTAAAAACAAAATCAACTTTACATGGTTTGTTTTTCATTATTGAAGTTGCTGCATGTCTTCTCAAAAAGTCTTATTTCTTTTCAACAAATCATTGATTACATTTTATTTATAATATTTCTGATTTTAGAAATTTTTCTGAGGAATTTCCTCTCCTCCTGCGCCTCTCAGCTAATGTGTAAAATATGATTGGCTGCCATGTGCAGCAGAATCTTTTGAATTTTCAAACAAATTAAGCCTTTTATAAAATAAAATCCTTTGAGAAATTGTATGGAGAAGAAAACCTACATTTTAACAACTGCAGCTGCATGATGAGCAGACACTCAGATAGACAAAGAGTTTCCACAGCGTCAGGAAAGAAAGGTTTTTTTTAGTGACATTAAATGTGGTAAATGGAAGATGGTAATGACATGGTTTTAAGTGCCCATAACTTTTTCTGATTATGTTAACGCTTTGTAGCACTGTTGAGTTATTTCTTTTCATTTTCAATGCTCAAATGGCTCAGGAGACGACGGAGAACGCTGGACAACTCCACTCATTTTAACTTCTTTTTATTTTCAACAAAGATGATGAGAGTTTGATAACCTTGAAATAAAACAGAAAATAATTAAACAGATATCAGAAATGTTTGTCAGAATTGTACTGTTATTTTAAACTTTTGCAAATATTGTGCCATTTAATTATTTCACTTGTTGAATAATGTTCCCACAAATATCAGACTATAAATGAAATTGAAATAAACATACCAATGGCGTCACTGAAGTCATCCAAGCATTGAAATGTTTGTTGCTCAGCTCACCATGACTGCCAGACAAAACCCTCACCTGCACACTGTCACCTATTTAAATACCTCTTCCCATCTACCTACCTGGTAGATTAGGATTCACGTTTTCCTTATACTGCCCCCTGCAGCTATGGAGTTGATCCTACCTGGAATTCAATTCAATTGAATTCAATTTTATTTGTATAGCCCAAAATCACAACAACAGTCGTCTCGATGGGCTTTGAAGTAAAACATGAACTCAAAAGGATCATGAATGAACAATCCTCCAAATCAATGTTCAGGAGCAAAACAAAGATAATAGACAATAAGGCGGAATAAACAAATCTTAACAAGCAGTGAGCCATTTCATGTAAGGATAATGTTGATTCAACATCAATATTATCAGATAATTGCAAGAAAATATAAATATTGCATTTACCCAGTGAACACTTTTGCTATTGGGTCTGTTTCGGTTCCATGATCGGATACCCTTAATGTGAAAGTAGGGGTATTATAAAACCCCAGGGGCAGATCATTATTTATTCAAAATAAGGAGAAACTTGGTGTTCATTCTCCAGCACAGTGTTTCCCTGTATTTGTGGGGGTTAGGGACCAGAGACCCCTGCAAATACAAAGAACCACCTCCCCACCCTCAAGGCCGAAGAAATGTCCGTAACCGAGCCTTACTCTTCAAAAACCTTCTGAAGCATTTCTGATGCTTTGTGAAACTTTAATTGAAGAACATTGGAAAATTGCTCAACATTAACAGTTTTTTTTTTTGTTTGTTATTCAGAGCAAAAGACTGTACTATTGCAAACTTCGTAACGCACATTAGGAGTGTCAACGATCCAGGAACCGGTGGAAATAGCTATTAAATGTTCTTTAGCAGCCCGCGAGGAAGCCGGCGGGCCTGGGTGCTCTTCATCTCCGCTCCCCACCTCCCCGCAGCACCTCTTTGGATGTAAAAGTCTCAAACAAGCGTCCTGAGATGAGTTTTTCTAAACTGAAGGAGTGACGTGACTGAAAACAAATCTGCGAACTGGTGAAAAAGCAAATAGCGCAACATGAATTCGCAGGGAAACACTGTACTTCAATATTGCATTTCTGTGAGTGATCAATTTGTGTTTACAACGGTCAGCCCATTAGTATCAAAACAAAGGGACGTTCCTTTTAAATTTATTTGATTCATATTTTTAATTTAATATCTTAAAAAAGACTCTGACTTATTGTCAAAAGTCAGTGAAAAGGGCAGGATCCTGAGTGGCATCAGAAACTATTGATACAGTTAAAGGGTTTATATCATGCAAAATCAACTTTCTTTTTAGCTTTTAAATGTGTTATAAGGTTCATTTTCCCCAAAAAACAACAACAACAACCCCAAAGCTGCATTTTGATCCATTCACTCATCTCTGGGTATTCCTCTAAAAACCTGCTGTCTGAGCATGTGCACCGGCACGATATGCACATCCATCTCTGCAAAGGTTTGGATGTTATTTGTTTTCGTGGGCGAAGTGCATACCCAGCAGAAGCCTCCTCCAAGATGTCATAAAATGACACAAGGAGCGAAAGGCAGTACTTGTTGGGCAAAAGTAGGGTACACCCTGGTACCACAGTCTGCTGCAGAGCCACGCACTCACATTCCCAACTATGGGACAATTTAAGGCACCAATTAACCTATGAAGCATGCAAACAGAAAGGACCCAGCTGGGATTTGAACCAGGTCCCTCTTGCTGTGAGATAAAAATGATGACTGCTATACCATTGTGTAGCCCACTTTGATTAATTAACCAACTAACTTTAACACCAGGGATGTTGCCAACAACACCTAAATAACACACGCTCTTTGACGTACCATAAATCTTTGGCAGTTCAGTCAATCAACGTGAATCAGCTGATTCTGACTCAGAGAAAAACGTGTTTTCATATTAGCTCTGCACCGACAAGAAACACGTCTGTAAAAGGTAATGCATGTCAGCACGAGGCTGCTGTTCTTTCCTGGAATTACGCTAATTGGGGGTATGGTTGTAGAATTACGGTTGTCCAAAGAATGTCAACACTGGAGCTAAAGCACTGCTTTTAAAGGGTTAAACAATGACTATGACTGACTGACAGCTCTCTACAGCTTTGTTTACTCTCTACCCAACTATTTAGATTTTCCACACTAATGATGAGATTCCCCTTAATCGTAAGGGGACTCTGTCTCAGTTGAAAAATACAGACTAAGTAACACTGAAGACCCCAACTTTTGATGTATTTGAAGCTGTGAGCAGGTAATGAAAAATCTGCTGCTACTCTACGGGGCTTTCACTTTTTGTAGTTCATATTTCGGCATATCCCATCAGGGGTCGTCACAGCAAATCAACTTCCACTGATTTGCACAGGTGGTTTGACAGAGGTTTTAATGCCAGATGCCCTTCATGAACATCCTTGTATGTTTTTTCCGGGCTGACGACCAGCACAGGGGGATCAAGACTTCTCAAGTTAGAGAGTAGCGTGAATGGTCTTGTCTATAGAACCCACATTGGATGAAGCTCATTGTGCTCCTGGGAAGCAAACCCTGGTTTCCTGCACACCAGTCTTACATCAAACCAACTGAGCCGTCCATTCACTTAAAGCCTATGATTTGAACCCATACTGCTCTTCTTAGGTATTAAATCAGGGTCAGCCTGTCATTTCCTGCAATTCAGGGTCCTCAGTTTAATATCAGCAAAAAAATAAAGGCAGAAGAATTTAAAGCTAAAAAATCAATGCAGACATCCATTTCTCATTAATTAAGCCAACAATAGCTGGATTTACGTGAACAAAAGTAACCTGAATGAACGCCTGATCGGAAAAAAAATGCCTCATGTACACGCCGTTTGGAATAGTCTGCCCCGATCAGACTCGTTCAGATCAAAATTTCTTTCCGATCGAGATACGTGGGTTATTCCGACCATTGATTCGATCGTGGTTTTTCGTGGATCGTGGATGTTATTCCCACATATTAACGTGCAGCCAAGCTGCAAATAGCGGCATTTCCTGCATGGATTTTATGTTTATCCAAGGCTAAATGTTGTTAGCGAGTGTTAGCCTTCTCCTAACCTTCTTCCGGCTCCGTTCCACCACAAAAAAAGCACTGACCCCACGGAATGAAAATAAAATGATGAGCGTTAATATAATAACCATAACATTGGTAAAAGCACATTTAGAAGATCATCTTCTCTGCCACATACATAGATATATGGCAGCTCGGCTTGTTTACAGGGGAACTCATTTCCTCTTCCCGTATTTTCAACACTACTGTCGAAATGATTTATTGTGGGGCATGTAAACATTTGTTATAATCTGAAAAGGTTTTTCTGGGCCCCTGTACATGGTTGAATTCTAATCCGATCTTTGATCCGATCAAGATATTTTGCACATGTAACCGCGGCTAATGACTGAAATTCCTTTTTTAATGAACTAACAAATCTATCAGTGTGTATTTTAATTCAGGCATATTTATATTTTCTGACTTTTTTCAAATATTTCATCTCTAACAGAACTTTTTATACATTTTTAAATTTCAGCAGTTTTGAAATAAGTTTTAAAATGAAAAGTATTTGAGGTTCAATGAATCATTTTACAACGATTCTATTTGATTTGATATTTTTGGTTGCCAATTTTGATTCACCTTAAATTTTAGTTAATTTTAAATAATCCAATTTGATCCGATTCACTGACCTAAAATTAATCCAGAACATCGTCAGGTGAAAATTCCACCAGTGTGACTCAGAGATAAATACCTGGTACAGAACACTGCAGGTGAAGTTTTCCAGATTCCTTGTATTTCTTCAAAATAATCAAGAACATTCTAGCACACTGTATGGTCACATGTCTTTGCTAAATTCAAAGTGTTTCCACATATTGGACTGGAATGATGGACTGGTCAGTTTTTGCTGCATCACCTGTTTGTTGTCTGCTGTGATGCACTTGGTTGTTTTTACATTATAGTAAAATTTTGATTTGATTACTGATTTATTTCATTGTGAAATGTTTTAATCATTGGTATTGGCCAATTCGATTCGATTCTGCCTCAGACAGATCGATTTGGTTTTACCCTAGAAATGGAAATCGATTCATCAATTTATTGATTGATTGTAACACACCTTCAATGTATCATTAGGTCAAGCAATTTTTGGTTCAATTTTCCACAATTCTGCATCACTACTCTAAATACAGGGAACACAACCATACTTTATGTGTCAAATCTAAAATCTAAAATGGAAATGATCTGACTTCATAGCATTCACGGCCGTTCAATACAACTTAACTTCTTACTCAAAAAATGTTTTTTGAATTAGAAGGAAAATACAGATAAGGGAACCACGAACTTCAAAACAAAGAAACTAAGAACAATTTTAAAAGATTCTGCATCACAGTAAGTGAAATGTGGAATGAACTACATAGGAACTAAAACAATGCCCAAACACTTGTCAGTTTAAAAATTAATACAAATTAAATTAGTTTTAATCTTCACATCCAAACTCAGTAGATAATAGTGATGTGGCCAATCTGTTGTTGTTTTTACATCATGCTCAGACTAGACTAGATTAGAATAGACTATACTAATTGTTGCAGAAAATACTTTTTTTTAAAGTTACCTTCATCACAAGCAGGATATAATTAAATGTTCTTTTAAGATTTTCATGATTGTGGCTTTTGCATCATTTCTGGCAGTACATTTGGTAGACAGGTGGCTGGTTACCATGGTAACCTATTTTTGATTAGATTAAAACCAAATTTAGCTTTAATTATTTTAAATAAATAAAAACTGTGAAAAATCATACTGAAAATAAAGAACTGTATGAGATCTATTTTTGGACATCATTACTTTAAAACACAGGGAGCCGGTTTAGCTCGTGCTGGTTTGCGGCGCCTTCCGTCCAGGAAACCAGGGGTTCAAATCCGGGCTGCTCCCTGTTCCCTTCTCTACTTCTGTGCCGGTCCCAAGCCCGGTTGCTTTGAGAAGGGCATCCGGCGTAAAACACATTGCCAAGTTTACCATGCGACTTGTTTGCTGTGGCGACCCCTGATGGGAAAAGCCAAAGGAGAAACGATTACTTTAAAACACAGACTGACGACGTGTCCAGGGTAGGGTACCCCACCTTCACCCAACAGTAGCTGGGATAGGCTCCAGCAATCCCATTTTACCAAAAGGGACATAGAAGGTTAAGAAAATTGATGGATAGTGCTACTAATTAGCATTGATAGATCTTAAGACAGTTTGCAGCCATCAGTTGTTACATTGAGGAAATATGGCTGTTGTCACACATGAATCTATACACCTGCTTCAGATCTTCAAGAACTGTACCAATGCATTTCTTTGCATGCCCTTTTATTCTTTTTCTATGTTTTACTGACAGAAATGTAATGCCTAAGCTGACACGTCTATTAAAATAATTTGGGTGCCTTAATGCAAAACGCTGCTGAAAAGGCAGAAAATCCTGTGTTCATGCATATTTTAAGCTTGACAGTGGAAGAAGGCTGGATTAGGAGAAACTTTTAAACCGACAAAACTAGGCCTAATTTTGACATAACAGAAATCCACACCAGGCAACAGACTGGTGATCTGTTCAGGGTGTAACCTGCCTTTGCCTGATAGTAGCTGGGTTGGCTCAGAAAGGAATACAACAGGTTCAAAAGGATGGATGGATGGATGGATGGATGGATGGATGGATGGATGGATGGATGGATGGATGGATGGATGGATGGATGGATGGATGGATGGATGGATGGATGGATGGATGGATGGATGGATGGATGGATGGATGGATGGATGGAAGGATGAAATTCCACACTGGCTACGTCTGTTTAAAGACTAGAACATGTTTCGTAACAACAACAAAAGTAAAAACCACAGACTGTGGTAAAGCAAACTATAAAAATTGTTCCTTTTGATTTACAAATCTCCAAAGGAAGAATCAGACCAGAGTTCTGCAGCTGGACTGGAGTCATTTGGTTTTACTGCTCCTTGGTTGCCTCTTTATTGATGTAATAAACAAGCAGCCCAGAGGAGCTTTAATGGAAAACTGGGAAGAGAAATAATATTAGAGTTGAGATGTGGGGACAGAAAGTTCAGAAGAAAGGAAGCTCAACATCACAAAGGAGCAACACACTCCTCTGGAAGGAAAAGTATTTCTATCCGAAGGCTGAAACTGGGGGATACTAGTGGAGATGCTTCTTTTTCAAAGCTATAATTTTGAATCTCTCGCAAACAACTACATTATTTTTCATATGTGCTTTTTTGGGGGGGCTGTATTAAAACAGAACAGCTGTCAGCAAGGGTAATTTTTTTTAAAATTTGCGTATGTGAAGCAAAATTTAAAATGTTGAAGTGGGAACATTTTTGTGGCTTTCTTTTTTCTTTTCATAGGATTAAAAAGGATGTTAGAAAACCTCAGGACCTTATCTTAGCGATTCATGTTGTGTGATTAGAATGGCTTTTGTGGCCTGTGTGGTCCTGTGATGAACTGATGGAAACGTACTGCTGGGGTGTACCCAGTCAGTGGATGGATGCAGTTGTTGTATGAGAAGCGATTGTTCAATTCCCTACTGTAATGGTGGGGAAAAAGCAGTTTATCAATCACAAAGTAGAAAAGGTGTCTACGGTCTTTTAACCAAAGCTGTGATGGGTAATGAGAAGAGCATTCTGTAGTCCAACATATGCAGTCCCTCATCTCCCTTTACCAGACGCAAATTAGGATAAATGAATGAATAGAACTCTATTAATCCCACAATAAGGAAATTGTTACCATAGCTCTCTAAAAACACCAGATAATGAATAATACTAACCCAAAATAACACAATCAAAAATAAGTATCTAGAAAATAGGTGTAATAGCTGACGGGAGGAAAGATCTGTGAAGGGGCCTCATTTCCTGCAGTGAGGTGTTAAAGTCTCTGAAGGAGCTCATCAGCATCAGTGCACCCATAGTCTCATGTTGAGGATGAGAAGGAGGATTGTCCATGATGGACTACAGTTTCTGTTGCGGAGTCCTAAAAACTCTGGAAGACCCCAGTCTCCTATATAATCTACACAGATGTTGCATGCTGTCTGGCTGTGGTCATGAGGTAGATTATTCAACCCCTGATGGGAAAGCTGCAGGTTTGTTTCCCGCCTTGCCTTGCCATGTGTCGATGTGTTCTTGTGCAAGATATTGAACCCCAAATTGCTCCTGTTGTTTAGAGGTTGCTGCCGTGCGTGGGAGCATTGCCAGCATTGTATGAATGGGACGGTGACTGTAAAGCAGTTAATCCTGGATTAGAATAGCTCTCTAAATATAGTCAATAGAAATACAAACATCCATTATTTGATTTCTCTTATTATAAATGGGTCTACAAGAGAAAGAAATACTGAAGCAGGTTTTATAAACATATTTGAGTCATAAAAACAAAGAACTCAATTTTAACAAGATGTTTTTACTGTGACATGGGTATTTGACTAACACAGGTGTTTCTTTTGCCAATTTTGTTGGTAAGATAGCTAAAGTGCCTCTTTTATTTTGTATTTGGCTTTCAGTCACCTTACATCTGAGATGTGGTAATAGGTGCCTTTGCACACATAACAAGCTTGTGCTTGGAGGTGTTCAAAAAAAGAATATTCCACTGCACTCCAGAGGTAAAATCAACAAAAATAACAACAGTTGGAAGACAAAATCTGAAATGAAGTGAAGTTTAAATTGCAAATGGTGCACTGGGATTGAGTAGCTGTGTGTTCCACATTTTGGGCTTTACATGCTACAATGTTTGGAACAGGGCTGTTACTCTCTGCAAAACTAGCTTCTCGGTTCAGTTTTTCACACTTGTTTAATAGGATGCTTAAGACTGGAGCCTTACGCATTCATGTCTCTGTGTCTATGTGTGCACAAACACAAACTTGTGCTCTGGCACTGTTTTAAATGTGATGCAACTAAAACAAATTAAGCTTTACATCAGTAAGTCATTCCAAGTTTATCATTCAAACAGCCATTAACACATGACGTAACTTAACGCATGAGCAGCACCACCTTTGCCACTTAACATATGCGTGTTGGGAGAAGACACTCAGATGTTGCAGGTGAACTTGTCTCAAAGTGTCTTCAACAGATTTACATCAAGACACAGAACTACTGGCATGTTGACAGATCCAAGTGGAGCTCCGCCAGTGACAGACCACAACCATGACCAGTACCTAAGGACTTTAACTGCACCGTAGACATTGGGCCTTGCCAAATTTCCAACTGTGTGCGAGCCTGGAGTCGGGCCATGCTATACAACACTTACTGTGTAAGTGGGTGCCCTCCTCCTGGGCGGGGATGGCTGGCAACTGCCTTGCTCCTTCCTTAACCAACCATGGGCCGGATGGGTGGCTGCCTGGAGCGCGGGGTGGCTCTCCCTGTGGGGGTCCTGACCCATAGCTGGGGTTGGGGTGGGGGGATGCCCAGAATCCCTGTGTGGTCCTCTTGGGGATCCATTGTCCTTGGGCACCACCAGGTTGACCTGTAGGGGGTGCTATTGCTGCGGTGCCCGTTCTCGTTGGGCGGGCTGGGGTCCCGCTCTGTGGTCTAATAGGCATGGAGTGGGCCCTGGGCTGCTCTGTGCTGAGCGGGGCGCTGTGGTGGTGGCCCCTGTGGTTGGGCTGGGCCTTGGAATAAATGGATCCCCATCATATCATTTCCCCACAGCAGTACCAGGCCAGACCTTTAAGCTGCAGTTCTTTGTTTCTGTTTCAGGGTTCTACTGGGGTAACTGGGTGGGTGGGGTTGAGGCGGGGTGGTAGAGGAAGAGGTCATACGTGTGGTGTCCTTTGTTTTCCGTTTAACAACTTTCATTTTTATGACTGTTTTATCTGTTTTTTTATGTTAAAGCGCTTTGTGTTTTTAACCAAAATGATAGGCGCTATATAAATAAATAAAGTTTGAGTTTGAGTTTGGTGATGAGGTGCTCGTCTGGGGCTCTAGGTGCTCTTCTGGGGAGCCTGCATTGGGTCCCTCCCGGCGAGGTGGGGGGGACTGCTCTCCTGGTTGGGCTGGAGCTGCACTCTCTGTCCCCCATGCCTCCTGCTCTCTGGCTTTGGGGGCCCCTGTGGCGGTCCTGCTGGCCCTGGCCTGGGTGGCGGATGTGGTTGCCCGGGGCGGTTGTTCCTCTTTCTGCGGCAGTGCGGGAGTTGGGGGGTTCTGGCTGCCGCTGCTGCTCTAGCAGCGGGTTTGGTGTGGGGATGACTGGGCACTCTCCCTCCTTCTTTTACATTCCATCATCCATTTTAGAAGAACATGAAAACTCACTTGAGCACAGGTGTTAGCTCACCTTTGCACAAAAACTTTGCGTGATTGAATAAAATATTTCACACTAGTTGGTTGGAATGCATAAGTATTCGTTATGAACATTATTTGTATTGTGTACATGTGAACATGTAAACATTTTTTGGAGTTAACAGGTATGTTTGTAACATTTGAGTGTGTGTGCATGGACAGAATTATTATTATTATTGTGTGAAGTTTAACCATCCAGAAACTTGTTGCTTTATGCTGCTTCATGGTTTCCTCCCCCTTCACAATCACCCTCCTATCCCCAACATCCCTCTCTCTTTTCCCTCCTTTCCTTTTCCATCCGGTCCAACACAGATTTTCAAATATGATTAAAATGAATAAAGTTTGGTCTCGATTACAAAAGAGGTTTATTCAGACTTTCTGGTATGTCAGAAGATTCATAACCCCTGTTGCTACAAAATCAAAATATGTCAACACAAGAGGCCTTCAGCTCTCATCATTTTCCCAGCTGTTGGACAGGACAAGTTTAAATAAATAAATAAATAAATAAATAAATAAATAAATAAATAAATAAATAAATAAATAAATAAATAAATAAATAAAATTCGACCAAATTGAAAAGCACTCACGTAAATGACAACATCCTTAACTTATTGTGAGTAGTATAAAACTGGTCAAAGTTGTCATCAAGAAATAATTGGATACAACTTTCATTAAATGCGCCATATAGTGCTGATCCAGAATCATGTTTAAATAGGTTTCTTGTATTTTTATTTTGAATATTTTTCTGTCAGATTAATGACTAATGGATCTTAAAAGTAGGTTAAGCTGCTAAACAAAGCTATGCTTTATAGACACCTTTACAGAAAAATAACACCATCCAGGTGAAATTTTATTTTCGTCTTCACTGATTCTCACTCTCCCATTTTTCTTGCTATTCTGTGGTGGATGGATTATGACAAAACAATGGACAACATTTCCCATTCCATTTAGAATCTAGCGTGCCAAAATCAAATGCAACCAGCTCCATTTTTAACAGCTTTTAACATGTATGCAATGTTCGGCCCAGCAGACCTTAACCCAAACAAACAAAAAACCGACTTTCCCTTTGAAGTTCAATTTGCAGCCTGTTGGAAAAATGTGGAGACAAAGTGTGTACCAGGGAAATGTAAATTCTGATTTTAAAGTGTTATGCCCACAAAGCTGCTCCAATTGAGCAAATGATTTTTTTTGATTTTTTTTCACCAATTGTTAATGTCTAAGGGTGTAATGATTCATTTTAACAAGATTCAATTTGATATCTGTGGTTGTTGATTTGATTCACTTTTGATTTTGGTTCATTTTAAACGATCCGGTTCACTAACTTAAAATCAATCCAGAGTATCTTTTTAGCTTAAAACTTCAGCCAGTGTGACTCAGAGAGAAAAACCTGGTACTGAACAGTGCAGGTAAAGTTTTCCAGATTCCTTGGATTTCTTGCAAGATGCTCAAGTGTGTTAAGATGAACTTGGTCGCACGGCCTAAACCCTACGGTGTCTCAATCTAAATGGTATTCCCCCAATATTGATTCCATTATTGATCTATCTCATTTTGAAACTTTTTTTATTTGTATTGGTCGATTCTTTTCTGCCTCAGACAGATCAATTTGGTCAGATTGTAGGAAAAAGGAATCTATTAATTGCTACTCTCTTATTAATGTCTAATAACACGAAAAGGATTTAGACTTCCAAATGAGAGAAACGTCTTACATTTTTGTCGGAAGGATCTTTTTTTCTTTTTTTTTTTTGTTTCCCTTTTTGAGGGTCAATCTAACCCCAACTCTTCCATGCAGCTCCTCACTGTCATACTAGCTGTATTCATTCAGCACCATGACATGAACTATGAAATAACAATTCGAATCAAGATAATATATTAATATTTATTTATGGCTTCAAGAATTGGTATTTGAAGTTTATCATAAAGGGCTGTGAGATGTTTAAATGTATTATTTCCCCACCTATACTATTGTCCATACAGTTTTTATTCATAGTAGATTTCATCTGCTATATTTTTGTAGTATTCTTTTGTTTTGGCCCATTGAGATGCAGTTTAACCATTGTTTTTAAGCTGTAGCCATCTTTTTTTTTCTGCATTGTACCCACATCACATTTATGAATAATATATGTTTCTTCTACAGGCAAGCTGGATAATTGATTTGAGCTGGGTCTGCATGGTTGCAAAACCTTCAACACCCCCCCTGAGACAACTAAATATTAATGCTAAAAGATTTAGCTATACTGTACCAAACTTTCCTTGTTGTTTGAGGTTGAAAATTTGTGGCGCAAGTTTTTCACAACAGGTAAGAGGAAAAATACAAAATGTATCCACTTCATTTTTTTCATTTGGTCAATACAGATTCTAGCATTAGCCAATCTAACGTGTAAAACATTTAATTGTGTTCTAAAGTTCATAGCTAAGATTGTTTACATTTTATGCTTTCAGTCATCAGTTATCTTTACACTTGCATTACGCTTTTTGCTAAAACCAAAAGCTGACATTAAGACAAATACAGGTCAGATAAATGTAACTTGTTCCTAAACATCAACCAGTTCATATTTTTTCAGGAAAAAGTACTAGAATATTTCAGTCAGACAACTCTTGCAGTAAGAAATATTTATTTGACATGCTTGGTGCTCACATTCTTTAAGTTTGGCGCATTCCACATCTTTTCGTTTGGCATAAGGCTCCGTTCAATTCCATGAAATTTCCATAAAACTTCGGGTAACAAACCCCAGCTACGGGCCCATGTGGAAAGCCGGGGAGGAGGGTGGGGCGAAGAATGTTGTGAAGTTAGAAAGAGAATGAACAACTCGCACCTGGGCTTAAATAGGGCTGGTAGGTGAGTTAATTGACTGAACATGCTAGGGTAGTTACCTGTAAAACACTGCAGCGAGTATCTGCCCGAAATACGATACATCGTCATTTAGTAAACTATAAACTCCACTTCTTCTGGACTTTTTAAAAAGCTCCAGCTGGAGAATGTATAAATTGGTGGTTTTCCTTTTAGTAAAACTGCCCAAATATGTCTGCCAGACTATTTTTTTTTTGCTTTTTTTATAATATTGTTAGCTGCTAATTAGGAAATATACAGTGAATGGATTCAAAAAACAGGAGACGAGTATTTGCTGTGTGAATAGAGACTAAAAAAGCAACTGTGGAGGGGTTTGTTTCTGTTGCTGTGGCAACTGTTACTGCTCTGTGCGTCTGTGTCTGTTAAAGACTTGTTCAAGACTGTATCCATGCTGAGCTGTTCTTTGGCAAGCGCATATCTTTTCAAATAAACTGAATTATCGTCTGTTTTAGTTATTCTCGGGGTTTTGCAGCTGAGTTGTGCTGCAAGCCGTTTTTGTATTGACACAACAAGCAGCGTGGGACCTGCTGTTGGACACTCTGTCTTTACTGTTACATATGGATTCTTGGAGGCTTTGCTGCATCATCTTTGATAAGAGTGACCTGTGTTTGGCAGAATCCCTGTGATAGATGCTTGATCTGTTTCCAAAACATGAGGCTTAGCAGTTAAATGCATCAAATCCCTACCAGTGTTGCTCTTAGATTTCTTTCTTGGAAAATGAAATATATGCAGCTGCTAAATAAGACTATATCCAAGTATCAGAAGGTCAGGGGGCAGAGAATTGTTCTTTCTATGTTGGATAATCTCCACACCTGCAGGTCTCTTGATCTTTATGGCCAACAGTTTCCTACAAAAAGCTGAAATTATTGTGTGACACAAAAAAGGAAAGAGGTAAATAGCTTTGGGTTAAAGGGTTATCTTTTCAAGTTCCAACCATAAATTCGCTTCTGTAAATCAAACTGCAAACAAAAAGAAGGAGAGTTCTTTCTAGATCTACCAGTGTGGATATTTCATCTCCAGTTCATACGCTAGAAATAAAATAAAAAAATATCTGGCATGTGCAGAAAAATAATTGCTTTATATGAAACTGATCAGACAACCATCTGCTGGTGCCGCTGCCTCTCATGTGTTGCCATCTTGTGGAGGATTTTAAATTTGTTAGTCTTTATGTGTGAAACCACCTGGCAGCAC
Organism: Oryzias sinensis; assembly: GCA_037389245.1. Lineage (NCBI taxonomy): Eukaryota > Metazoa > Chordata > Actinopteri > Beloniformes > Adrianichthyidae > Oryzias > Oryzias sinensis. The sequence goes on along the minus strand of CM074497.1, from coordinate 12,391,689 downwards.
AGATGCATAGGAATCTGAAATAGAGATAGTTTGATGAAAACTCATTTTAGCTCGCCTAGAGTCTAGCAAACATTGACAGTTTTCCAAGTATATAATTATGAAGCCCATTAAAATAACTGTTGTGATGTTGGGCTATATAAATATAAATACATTGAAATTGAATTTTATGTCTTGCAAAAAGCTTTAGTTTTTATTATTGTTTACTTTTTTTCACAATTATTTTTTAATAAATGTTTTTATTAATGTTCTCAAATATTTCTGCATATAAACAAATCAATCAATTACATTTCTATCAAAAATGTTGGAATGTGTCTTGACACTTAAAATTTCTCAACAGATTCTGCATGTGATGCATCATAAATGAAGTTCATCAGTGTGAGTTTAGGTGAAATCTTTGATTAAGTTTGAGTTGGTTTTAAGCCCATTCATATTTCAGAACTTAATTTCATAACAGTTACTGTTAAAAGCGAGGACCAGATGATGTGGCTGGAGGCATGGAGGCAGTTTTTTCTGTGAAGCATCAGGATTGAGACGACACGCTGCAGTCATTAATTATTGCCACTAGTGGGAAGCCTAAAGCCGTTAATGAGGCTATGAGCCCATCTGATGTGAGCAGCAGGTCAAACGGGAATCTTTAGAGAACCACCCTCCACATTTCTAAAGCTGTTAGATAAATAAAGTGTCAATAAATCAATGCATTTCATCAATGAGATTAAACGGAAGTCTTCCGTCTCATCATTTGGAATCATTTAGGAACAGATTTTTTTAATTTATTGTTTTTGGAGAATTGACATGCACCAGACCACCAAGTGGTTCCTGGGTGTGGCTCACTGCTCCCCCACAAGACGAATGCAAAAAAATACATTCACAGACCTAGGAGCGTGACAAAGAAAGGGACTTAACTAGAGTTTAACTTTATACAAACACTTCTAGTTTTATGTGCACTATGTGTTTCTCTCGTAGGTCTGGAAACTCTTTACGATATTCAGTATTTTTGATTTAGGATAAAAATAAATGTAAACATGAATCAAAGTCCTTTAAATTCAAATATTATAAGTTAACAGAGGACATTTGAAAATTGCATTTCTGCACTTACGGACTCAGAGAAAAAACAGAGGAAAAAAACATAAAACTATTCCACAGAAAGAATGACAGGTAAATGAGTCCCTTCAGCCACAGCCTGGAACAGATTTTAAAAAATGCATTCTCCAGAAATTCTCCAGGGACTCCGGCTTCCTCCCCCATCCAAAAATCATGCTTCATAGGTTAATTGGTTACTCTAAATTATTGTTCTAGGTGTGAATGTAGATTGTTATTGATTGTGGCCCTACGACAGACTAGCGACCTGTCAGGATGTCCTGCCTTCCCCCACGAGGGGCCGCGATAGGCGCCAGCAGCCCTGTGACCCCGAAAGGGGACAAGCGGGTTTAGAAAATGAATGAAAGTATTCTCTAGAGAAGCATTTGTCAAAGAAATTTTAGATTTTTCATTTGTAGATTTTAACGTGAAGAACCATAGTTTAACAAGACATGGTCCCTTCATTGCTTTGTTTTTGTTCAATATGGTTCTTAAAAATACAAACAATTCTCACTCTGAGGCAATTTTCTGGAAGAGTTTTGTTTCAGTTCATCACAAATAAGAAATGTCTAATTTTCTGTTTGACAAGATTAAACTAGAAAGTTGTAGGACAATGTCAGTTAAGTAAATGAAAAGTCACATGTTTTCAGCTATAAAAATCCTCAATGATCCTTTGAAGTATTTTAAAAGTGTTCCCAGTAGTCTTTTAGTCACAATGATGCAGTTTTTAGACAAAAACTTAAAACCTATAATGTTTTCTAGGACAGAGTGTCTGCAGATGGGCAGGACTTCATTAGAAATTCACCTCTGAGTTGTGGGCAACACTGTGGGTGCAGTAAACAAACACAGCGAGCGATATTCAGCTATCCAGCCATACAGTTTAGATCCAGACGTCAGCTCGAGCGAGGAAAACAAAGCGACCATGGATCTATTTGTTTAAAAGTGAATGCATCAGAATGGAAAGAAGCAATTACAATTATTATAACAGTATTTTGTCATCTGCTCCTGATTTACAACATCATGAAAAAGAAATATTCAAAAGATTTTAACCCTAATTTTCTTTAAATGCTATATGTCCTCCATCATGAAAAAAAAATGCTCCAAGAACATTTTTAAAAAGCAAAAACACAATTTTCATTGGAGTAGGTCTATAAAGTTTAAACTCATTAGGGGCTTTAATTTTTACTTATGTCTAACAGGAATCCTTTCTAACTGGTTAAATTATTTCTGTAAAAGATTAAATTGAATAAATGTTTAAATTATTTAAATACACACTTGAAATCTTTTCTGTGATTTCTGACACAGAAAGCAAAGAGTTTGCCAGGCTGCTGGCTCAAAGATGGAGCCAGAGAGAGCTTCCAGTCTGAGCAAGACTGTCGGTTTTTAACAGCATTAGTCACTTTAGGCAGCAGCAGATATTTTTAGCAGAACAAAAAAAAAAACTGGTTCAGTTATAAAACAATTTTCTTCATCCACCTGAACAAGAAATGCATCAAAAGGAACAAAGACTAAAAAAAGCAGTTTGAGACGAAATGTCCAGGAAAAGCCCCAATCTCCCGATGTCACACAGAACCAAACACTTGAGCAGACTCTGCATATCTGCCTCCTTCCAGCTTTGCAAACCATTTGACTGCTGTGCAACCTGAATTGCTTTTGCGTTTTGGTGGCATCTGTCACCTATCAGCCAAATGTCCTTTCACCAGCAGCACTCGCTAATATTGAAATCCACTTTCCTTTGTTAAACTCCAAGAAAGAGGGCCAGGTGATGTCTGCACACAGGCTTTGTAAAGTCAATTATGAATCCCTTACTTGTTAATGTCATTGCTTTTAGTCAATTCTTTAAACCATCTCTCATTTTGAAATGCAAAATCATGATAAAAATGAGTGGTAAAAAAATGCTGCTTTGATGAAAAGCTTTGGCAGTGACATGAATTCTTCTGTGATTAATTCCTAAACTCTGCTGCCTTGAATACTAAAAATGTGTTGGAGCAGCACAATAGAACAGCAGATTAAACATTTGGACATGTTTTTCACCTAAAGGAACTAAAAGCACATTTCTCAATGTGAAATCAATTTGGTGTTGCAATGAATGAAAAATGTTCAACATCTTTATCTAGTCTCTCCAGTCTGACACATTATCAAAATGAATCTCGACAAACCATTTATAGTCCTGATTGAGAAATGGATAAATCGTTCTGCTTCTCCACCATTTAGTGGAACGATTTCTCGCCTTGAAGCCTTGCATCGTGATAAGCCTTTGAGCAGGACTACTTAAACCAATCAGTCTCCTAGAGTGTTTCAAACAAACCACCTTTGATGACATGGAGACAATGCACTTTAATGATCTCCACAAAAAAAACTCTATTGGCTAACAAAACACGAGGCGACACTGCATGATGCAGGAATGGTGCTGCAAACTCAGCATTTTGCAGGAGCCTGCAACACTATGGATGGGCCAACTGGACACCACATTATGGGATGGATGTTACAGGGTATGGACATTGGGCAATTTGTAGAAATATGTTGTATAGCTCATTATATAATGATATTGGTCATTTGTTTCTCCCAAAACATTGGTGGAAAAACCCTTTCACACATTGGGTAAACACAGGCCTTATCAAGGTGAAAACCTGCCCAAAGTTAAACACACAAAAATAGCACAGAATGAAAGAAAAAGGATACAGCAACAAGGCAATTCCTGCACAAGCTCACTGTTTCTAGAAATACATAATGTAATTCTGTTGCCATGGACCAATTAAATTTATGGAAGCTGCCTTTTAAATGAAAATTGTGACTTAAGTGACACTTGACCCGTGACTCAATGGTACGATTTATGAAGCCATCATGAAAGCAGCATTTTCTCAGTAGTTTTAAAAGTTGGATACAAAACTAGATGTTCAGGTATAGAGATTGGATAAAACCAAGTGGTTAATGACCCACTCTGATAATCCTTTGACCTATTTTCAAAGCGTTCCCAGTTTTCTTTTATGATATGTTTATGCCATTTTATTTTAGCCAAAATAAAAATTTAAAAAACTGTTGTTTTCTAGGTTACTATTTTGCAGGAAATTTGCCTCTAAGTTGAGGGCTGGGTTTACAGTTTTGAGCCAGATATCGGATCAGACGAGGAAGACAAAAAGAAGACATACACGGATCTATTTATCTGCAAGTGGATGCATCATAATGTAGCAGAGCAGGGAGCTTATGTATTTTCTATGTTACAAATAAGCTCTAATTTAAACAGCATTTCTCCGTCTGCTTCAGACGCACAACAATTTGAATAAAGAAATTCTATTGCAATTCTATGCAATTTTGAGCTCAATTTTCTTTATATGTATAGATATATGTATCCTCTATCTTTATTAAAAAATGCCACAAAAACATGTTAAAAATACAAAGAAAACGCACAATTTTAAATGAAAATTTTGACTAAGTAAAGTAAATTAACGCAAGTTAGTATGAAAGCAGCATTTACCCATTGGTTAAGTTGGATATACAATTGGAGTCAAACGGTTAGGTAAAAATGTAATGGTTAAGGGTGTTTGAGTATCTTCAAGAGTTGTGCTCTTGTTTGGTTTGTTTCCTATTGTGTTTTCCTGACTCCACATCTTCTGTTTTCAGGGTTTGTTCCTCCTGTCCATCACACCAAGTTCAAGTTTCTAATTATCCACAGCTTTTCTTGTTTCATGATTTTTTTATGTTTGGGTTTTGTCAAATGAAAAAAAAAACAGCTTTCACTTTGTTGGCTCCTTCTGCAACCTTGACACATGTTACCTCTGATACACTAGTTGTTTTATGTGTTTGACTAATTATTAGAACTTTTTTCCACCCTCTAAATGTTTAAAAATCCTTAAAACGTTCAACCTGACAGAATTAAGGTTGACCTTTGGAATAATTTGTTAAGATAATGAATGGAAATATTTGATTGGTATAAGAACGTTTAAAAAATGTGAAGATAGTTCATGATAGAAAGAAAGAAATAAAATAGAACATCTGAAGAATGTTTTTTATGAAATTAGAAGGAATATCAAAAAACTAAAGAAACACCCAATAGCTGCTTTGAAGATGTTCAGTCAGGGTTCAGGCCACACCACAGCACTGAAACTCCACTAGTTAGAGTCTCTAATGACTTATTTGCTTCAGAAAAGGCCTGTATGAGAAACATACAGGCCTTTACAGGCCATACAGACCTGGATGACAGTGAATTACCTCCTCCTAAACCCAGAAAAAGCTGATTATACTAGGCCCTAAAAACATGAGAGATGCTCTGTCTGATCAGATAGTCTCCTTGGATGGTGTATAGCCTCCAGTTCCACAGTTAGAAACCTGGGGGGTTTATTTGACCACGATTGATTATTTAAGGCTCACATATTACAGGCTTGTGAACCGGCATTTTTTCTTGAACGCAACATATCTACTATCAGAAATAGACTGTAGTGCCCTGTCCCACACTAAGGCACAGAGAATTAACCTATTTTAAGGTTCTTCATTTTGGTTACTGTTGGCTGTACAGCTTGCCCAACTACATATATCTCTCCAAACAGACAAAACGCTCCTCAACTTCAATTCCCTCGCTCCCGCACCAGCCCTCCCATTTCCCTTGTTTGACCAATAGCTGAACCCCTCGCCTTTGGCTTGTCTCGTGCCCCCAGCCATCCCCCAGTTCCATCTGGATGAAGTCCAGCCACACTATTTAAACATGTAGTTTTAGAGTTAGATAAGCTTGTTCTTTTCCAACAGTTCTGGTACATCGCCTGTCCGTCTTGGGAGAGGATCCCTCCTTCATGTGGACATCCCTGAGGTTTCTTCTTTTTTCCCCCCAGAACTGATTTTTTTAAGAGTTTTTTCCTTCCCAAGAAGGAGGGTCTAAGGGTAAGGATGGCCAGTTTAGTTTAGTCTGTTTAGTTTGGTTTATACGGAGCCTGTGATCTTACGTGGGTAAACTAATAAATATCTCGTTCCAACAAATTAATGTCTTGTTCCTACAAATTAATATTGCGTTCCCACAAATTAATATCTCGTTCCCACGCAATAACTAAGTTGTGCAAACAAAATAATATAATTTTCCCACAAAATAATATTCCATTCCCATGCATTAATTCATTTGTGCGAACGAAATACTTATTCATAAACACGGATGTGAGCATTATTTGGATTTACAGCAGATACTTTCAAATTTCTGTCTGTATGTGTCTCATTACATTGCATGGAAGACACGGAGGATGTTTAGAATTTGTTTATTTTAAAAAGCACAAAAGCATCGGTAATCAGGTCTCCATGTCTGGATTCATTCACATACGCACTCCATCATGCGGCAAAAGACGCTTTCTGCTGCTACCTCCGGTTCTCTGTGACCCAAATACGTTCAAGAAGGGAAAAATAAAAACAAGAATGAAAAATGTATTATTGTCTTGATGAAAATAAGAAAAATATCTAAAGATTTAGGATGCCCAAGCTTGCTGCTTCGCCATACCAGACATTGCTCCTACGAGCTCCGGCGCAGCAGAGCTCTTTTGCTTGTCATGCCACTATTCGGGCCGTCTACCGACCAGCCAGCTAATATTGTAGTTTAATAGGACTAATAATATTTAGGACTTGTCTTTTAATTAACATACTCATTAGCAGTCAATTTACATCCATGCATCTCGACCAATCACAGTGTCCCTGTAACTGTGATGCATTCAAATACAGCTATAGGCTACGTAGACGATGGCGCAGTGGTTAGCGCACTTGCCTTATGGCAAGAAGGTCGCAGCTCAAGTCCTGGTTGGGTGTGTGATTGTGGCCCTGCAACAGACTGGTGACCTGTCCAGGGTGTACACTGTCTTCGTCCACGAGTGGCTGGGTTTGGCTCCCAAAAGAGACAAAACAGGTTTAGAAAATGGATGGATACAGTGCTTGTTTTTGATACCATATTTTTATATGTGTTTTTCTTACTGTACAGTATTCTGATTCACAGTAACTAAGTACAGTAGTGACAAAGATAATTCCCACAATTAATTGCTTTTTAAACTAAATACCCACAATTCATTGGTGTTTATAGTAAAATACCCTAAAGCCTTTGTGCAATATTTTACTGCTGACATTACAATAAAATACTGCCCAGTTTACAGAAATCTGCTACAGTGTACAGGAAACATGGCATGAAGGAGATTGATTGACAGCGTCGACAACCAATCAAGACGCAAAACAGAGCACTGTAAAAATGTTTTTTTGCAGAGGGGCATTTGTTCATTAGAAATTCACCTCTCCATTGGCATCAAGAAAGCCTGCCCCACTCCCCATCCCCCCTTTATTTAGACACTCTCATGCTATCTTACAGCCCCTCACAACCTCATCCTAACATTATTGGTGCAACAAAAATGGTGAGCAATATTGGAGCGATCCATCCATACAGTTTTCAGCCACAAGACCAGCTCAAATGAGGAAAACAAAGACGTACATGGGTCTAGTTGTCTACAAGTGGATGCATCAGAATGGAGTGAGGAGCTTGTTGCTTGCCGATTGTAGTTTGTACATAACAACTGCAAGCTTCTTTAAAAAAACATTTTTTTCAACTGCTCCTGATGCCCAATGATTTGAATAAAATTTTTTTTTAAATTGCAATTTTAAGATGAATGTTCTTTATGTTCTCCAATATGAGAAAAATGCTACAAAAACATTAACATTAAAAACACAAAAGACACAATTTTCATCGCAGTGGGTCTTTAAAAAAAGCCTGATGTGTTCCTTTCATTGGAGAACTGTGAGGATTATTGTTTTTCTGATTTTAGTTTTCTTGGTTTTAATCGTGTTTTATGTTTTCCTCAGTCACAGTCACACCACATTTGACAATCAGCCAAAGCTATTTTCTGTTGGCTGTCTAACCCCCAGCTTTGCTAAGAGTCTAGTTTTCAAGTTTCTCAGAGCCAGACGTCCATTTCAGAAACTGATGGATTATTGAAGGCTTTGGTCAGGGGGGCTGATGAGGAGGACAAGAGATGAAGACATTTACAGGCTGCCAAGCCCCCTCATCAGTCTCTGGGGAGGAAAAATTATGGAAATGTATAAATGCAAAAGAGAGAAAGAGAGACTGACAGACAGAGAGGAGGAGAGAGGCGAGAGAAAGTAAGAGGGGAGGAGAGATGGAGCGTTGCTATTGGTTGAGCGTTAGAACATCAACCGTGACAGAAATATTTCTCTCCCAGAGTCTCAGAAATAGAGGAAGAGGCAGCCAGAGACAGCAGAGGCAGGAAACAGGCAGAAAAATCTTTAAAAAGGACTAAAGGAAGTGAGGCGTTAGATAAAGAGATGGGAGGGGAAAAATGAGGGAGACCTGGAATCAATGACATGACTCTGGAGGGCTGTGAAGACTCCCTACCTCAAGACAGTAGTGTTTTCTAAATCAGCATAACTCCGAGTCAACATGTAGACGCTCTGCGGGGCTCCAATTAAATCACCCCACTTTCTCTTTTCCCTCCCCACCAACAGAATTCCTTTTAGCCTTGCATGTCTGAAGGGACAAATCTTGAATTTTTTTGAGAAATCTGGGATGCTTCTGAGACTTAGATGCAGAGCAGGCTGTTCTGTCATGGTGGCGACCCAATCTGACAGAACCGAGGACAGAGTGGACTGCTCAGAGGCGGACCCGTCTCCTGCCATGCACAGGAATTCTCTGCTCGATATTAAGGTCAGTTAAGATATCGACCCATTCTAATAAGAGCTGTTATCCAATCCTGCGATTGAGTTTCATCGTTTTGTGTGAGAGTAAAGCAATATCTTAAAGTTCAGTGATTTTTTTCATAACTGCTTACCGAGCTGACACTGTCAGTGATGAAAAGAAGTCACAGTGGTTAAGCCAACTGTGTTTGTTTACAAATGTGATGAACTTAGAAAGACTCAGCCATCGCGGTGTTTTTTGATTCAAAGCAACAGATGAACTGTAAGCCATAAAAACTACTGAACTCGCACACAAGCCATAACCATCACAGAATATTTATCTCTGCTGTCTCTACTGTGCTTCATATTGACAAGAAACCTGTGCTTAAGCGTCCGCGTGACCGTCAGACGCTTTAACCTAAGAAAAGAGGGTTTTGTGACAAGTGCTTCCTGAACCACAGCAAGAGAGCAGCCGTCCTGCTGCCAGCTTCACAAAAGCAGACAAACACCATGAGTGGAGGAAGCAGAGCCCCAGCCTGACCCGACCATCGATTGTTGCTAAAACCGAGTGCTTTACCTACCTGGACAGTATAGACTGTGGGTAAACACAGAATCACCCACTGAAGTGAAAAAACAGGAAAAGAGGAAGGGTAGCTCCTTCTCTCATTCCACCCGCCCGATAGTCAGACTGGACGACTCAGCCATGGCGTTCACCTTTGCGGCCTTCTGCTACATGCTCACCTTGGTCCTGTGCGCTGCCCTCATCTTCTTCGTCATCTGGCAGGTGAGTGGCTCAGAGAAACACTGAAATGAGCACATGTTGACTCTGTGAACATCCACCCTCCATCACACAGGCAGACAAACACAACCACCTACTCACTGTGCAACAACAGCAGTCACAACCCGTTTAAGGGAAGCGTAAGTCCAACTGAACTACTCAAACAAACTCTCAAATTCACTTATTGATCGCCTGCTTTTATTCTTTGGGGTCTCTTTGCAGTGAAAATCGTGTTTTTGGCGTTTTTAACATGTTCTTGTGGCATTTTTCTCATGATGGGGGATATATATCGCGGAAAATTAAGCTTTGAAGTGCATTTTTTAGTATTTCTTTATCCAGGAGCATATGATAGAATACCGTTGGAATCAGTAAGCTCCCTGCTCCGCTCCATTCTAATGTGTCCAGTTGTAGATAATTAGTTTTCCTCGTCCTCGTATGAGCTGGCATCTGGCTCAAAACTGTACGGATGAGAAGCTCCAAAATTGCTCACCATTTTTGTTGTACCGGTAATGTCAGGTTGTGAGGGGCTGTAAGCTTGCAGGAGCGAGTTTAAAGAAAGGGATGATGGCAAAAGAGGGCAGGCTTAGTTTGTGGGAACAGTCTCGCAACTCATTTACAAATTTCTTTTGAACTTGTGCCGCTCTGCAGACGCGATGTCCTAGAAAACGACAAAGATTTTGTGATTTGGGCTAAAAACGGCATAATCATAATTAAAAGACCTCTGGTGAACGCTTTTAGATCAATATATATTAACGCCTCAAAAAGCAGGATTAATGTGTGTTTTGCATTTTTGCACACAGCAGCAAATTTGACAAAAATCCTCCGGCTGCAGCTGGCTCCAGCCCATATCAGAAGCAGTCAATAATCCCAGAGACCCCTGATACACACTTTCACAGATAAAGTGCTCAGGCTTTGGCAATTTGTGTGTTATGAGCATGGGGGGCAAAACACAACAATCATAAATCTGGACGCCAAGCGCTTGTAAATACCCCCCCCAAAAAGTGGAATTTGCACAGGCGTCGCTGGAGAGTCGCACACCGAGTCTGCTGCTTCCACCAGTCCAGACTCAACAAACAGCAGCACTCACCTTTTTATCATTCGCTTCACAGAAATGAGAATAATGTGAAATATGAAACGCATCATTATGGACATAAGACTTGAAATGACTAACGTACCAAGTGACTGAGTGGGTGAGACTACATATGAGTCACTCTGCGTGTCTGTGTACGAATGAGACGGCGAGAGGCCTGCGTCTGACTCCACTGTGCCACTGGAGAGCTCATCAAACCTAGAATTTGTTCTCCCCATCCCCCCTGCTGCTGAGGGTGCAGCACCCCAGCTATATATGCTTCCAACCATTCACAATGTTTTTTTCACTGCTGGAGTAACCATGGTGCTCGCTGAGGGACTCACCGCGTCACCATGGAAACTGCATCTGTTTACACAGGAGCATGTGTGAGAGATGATGAGGGGGTGCTGTAAAGGGAATCTACCAGGACTGCTTCTATTACACACACAAAACGGCTCTTTTTTTGCAGATGAATCATTAAAGTTGATTTCTGTTAGTGTTTTTTGTTGTCAGCCGTCAAAATTGCACTTCTCTCCTAAAAGGCTGACGACGTGTAGAGCAGGAGGCTTTTAGGATGAGAATCATGGATTTTATTGATCTTTTAGTCAAACCGCAATAAAAGAAAAGAACATTTACTAAATAATAATAAGTCAAAGGGTCTTATTTTTCCTCAAGTTGTCTCCAGCACTTGGCTTCTTGGACATACAAACGCTACAGCTTAACTTTAGACATACATTTTTAAATTAATTCAAACAGAAAATATGGTGAAAAAGACAGAAGGGCGACCTGTTTTTAGCAAAAAATGATAGTTACATAAAATATTTCAGAAAATTTAACTGCACTCCTACCAAATGCAGAATCAGTTGAAGCTGACGCAGATTCTAATACTACGTTGACACCTAGCATGTGACGTGCGTTTAAGGATGCTAGTTCCTGAACACACTTAGCTCATACTGTTTACACTGGACAAGCAGGGAGGGGCTTCTTCTTCCTTTCTTTATCTAATGTTTACTAGCTAATGTCTGCCACCTGCATTTGGAAGTGGCTTGGTGCGAAATGTCAAATCTGGGGAATCTTGCTCAAAGGTTTTCTTTTACAGCGCTATTCTGATATATGAAAAACTCTGTCATATAATTCCAGCCGGGAACAAACCACACTTACTAATTTGTCCTTTATAATCCATTTTCAAATGGTTGGCGCTTTTATGAATTAAAGGGACGCCATACGTCACTACCAAATCAGAGTCCCTGCTTGGTCAAAGTTTAACTGGTCTAACTTTCAATGTGCGTTAAATGGCCACACGTTTCGTACGTAGAGCCCAAAAAACATTGTAGAAACTTGCCTAGCTACACAAAACAAGTGAAAGTTTTGAATGTGGAAGCCCGAAATGCCCATTAATGCACGTTTACATAGACTTTTCATCGAAAGTGGTTACTTGAACGCGCATTTCCGAGGGCAGTTTTAATGTAGTTTACTAGAAACTATTGTAATCAGTCAGAGCAGTTCCTTTTTTTTTCTCAGAGCATTTCCACGTCAGGGGTGCTAAGAGCTCCAGATCCATTTCGTAGCTTTTCCTTTTTACAGAATCTAATGTGAACGGGTAAAGTCGTAGATGTACTTGTTCTTTATCTGTCTGAGGAGGAAAAATAACGTACAGTAAAAAAAACAAAAACAAACTTGAAGCAATGTATAAAATCTAACAACCTGTTTAAAAAATAATGTTTTTGCAGAAAAAACATGCATGCAATAAGTGTCTAACCACCGAATATTTTGGACTGATGAACTTTTGCTTGCTTGGGATGAACTCAGACCATAGAAGACTAAACCCCAGAGCCTAGACGCTGATGGTGGTTATTGTTCAGACCATTCCAGAGCATCAGTCCATGTGGAGGATGGGGTGGAGGAGGGCAGACGAACCATCTAGAATTTGATTTATGGATTTATTTCAAGCATTGTAGTCAAAGCAATAAAGAATTTACACATATTTATCAAACTCATTACAGAAATGATGAAATGCATATATTAAGTAGAGCTTGTTTTATTGCTTGAAAAGGAGTGGGAAGAAGCGAACTTATATAATCCCACCCCTACTAGAATGCAGAAAGAGACAACTGCTCGTGAATTTTAACAACTTTATCAGTATGGCATGAGTTTGTATACAATCATAACAAGACCTAGCAGAATCACTACTCAAAGTGCAACTCTTATTCATTACATATTTACAAATAATATAGAACACACTCATATGAGTGGACTTATGATATGCAACAAAACTGATTATTTACCAGTTTTTGCACTATTTGACATCATTGTGAAGACAAAGACAATAATAAAAGAACCAGTCTATAAAATGTTACGTGATGAAAAAAATATTAATTCTCTTAATAATGACGTGTCCAGACAAAACTGGAAAGTCTGTGTACAGAGATAAAGATATGGACATCGCCTATAAACATTTTTTAGAAATATTTAGCTCACTTTAATATAAGAACTGTCCAAGAACCAATTTGCCAGGTGCCCTTGGATAACTACAGGTCTACAAAATGCTTGTGAAAAGAAAAATAACCTCTATAAAAAATTCTTAAGTCAAGAGAAACTGAACAAAGATATAAATTATTCAAGAATAAACTAACTGAAATAACATGCCACAGTAAAAAATATTTACCGGTCCTTTAATAATCTACTGAATAAAAACAAAAACAAGGTGAAGCGAGTTCGGGAGATAGTAAATAACATCATTAAAAAGGGTTTCAAAGTGACAGGCTTCATGATAATGGTGTGTAGAATGTTGTAACAATCCAGAACACCTGTGAGTTAGATAGATCTTTCTTATCAATTTTGAGCCAAAGCTTCCCAAACCCACAGAATGGTGGAATCATCCCATGTGTAAGAAAATAAATTAAACTACAACCAAAGTAGAAAGTTCACAGCCAGTGGGAAAGCTCTCCTAAATGCGTGGAACAAGAAGAATACATGGCCAAGGACAGAGCCTTGTGAAACACCTGTGGAGATGCATTAGCCCCTCAACACTGGAGCTCTTGTTGAGCTTTAGTGCTTCTCTGTCTCTTCAGCGGGTGAAGCAGAGAAAAGCAGCTTTGCACCGTTAGGCAACACTTAACAGTAGTGAAGTATTACATATCGTGGACAAAGCTTATATGAAAAGCTGCTCGTCTCCATGTCAGTATCAGCTGATTTTCGTTGATCGTGTGAAGTGTAGCAGTTTGTCTATTGTTTAAAGCTGTATTCCTCCTCCCGCCACACATTTTCAAAGTGTCATATTGCTATTTTAGAGGGAAATGAAATAATGCCTATAATTAAACTTGTAGTGTGGGTTCAATAATTCATCATAATCAATATTACATTTAGTTTAATGATGTAGTCTGGAACCCTGACAAATTTAATTATTTTCTAGATATGATCACATTCAAAGATTGGCTTTAGAGAAGTTCACTGAGGGAGCTAACGTTCACCACAGAGTGGACAAACTGACAAATGGGCCAAACGGCAACATCCCTGCCTGATACTACTGAAATTAGGTGCGTTCAATCAATCAGAGTGTACAATCAGCTCATCAGCAGCAAACAGGGTGTTGGAAAGAAGCACCGCTTTATCCATAAAAATGCACACATGCACCACAGGTTACAGGAAATGCTCCAAGGCTCAGAAAAAATCACACCTTTTGGTAATCTAGCAATGGAAACCCTGTCTCATAAAGACTGATGCAGGTGTCTGTGTGTGCCTCTTACCTAAGTGGAAACTGACATCATTTTTTCCCCCACATGTGAACATTGTTTTGCAGATCATTGCCTTTGATGAGCTCCGCACAGACTTCAAAAACCCCATCGATCAGAGCAATCCCACCAGAGCGGTAAGAGCCCTGCTGCTTCTCCTCCTTCAACAACCATCAAGCTGTCATTTGCTTCAAAGAGGGATCCCGTTTTCGCGCTTTGTTTTTAATCTAAGTTCTCAGAGACTTTGGCCGGACAAAAAAACTCAAGATGAATAAGGCAAATCACCCCAGAAACAGCACAGTCATCATTTAGACTTTAGATGTTTGCTCTGATCATGAGACCTACATTCTCATGAGCAGAATAAACATTTAGAGCATGATCAGAACATTTAAAGACTCACTCTAATGAAAATTGTGTTTGGGTATTTTAAAGGGCTCATTACCATGCAAAATCACAAGTTTAAGTGTATAATAATGTTAATTCCTCAAAAGATACAACCCCGTAGTGGTATAGACCCTTTAACATGTTCTTTTCATGATGGAGGACATATATAAATAAAATTATGCTTAAAATGGTATTTCTGTGTATTACTTTATTCAAAATGTGGTGAATCAGAAGCAAATGAAAAGAAGGTAGTTGGAAAAAGCCCATAGTGTGCCCACAAAATTGACAACTTTTACCAAATCTTTTGTCAAAACTGTTATGGTCTGAATTCCCACCTCAATCCATAACTACTAAAAATCTACGTAATGTAGACCTATCTACAGTAGTGCCCTGGATCTTAAAATTAGTTTAGACTCAGGCAAATATGACGTCACCAAATTCACAAAGAGAAAATCTATTCGATATGAGTGTGTCTATGTCTGAATTCCTTCAGCACTCAACCCCAAAGTGCGTTTGCCATTTTGCAGTGCTGTCCAAAACTACAAAATTAAGTATCGTGTCTCATTTGCTTTTAAAATCCAGGGCACTAGATAGTCCCGCACTATATAGATTTTTAATACTGTAGTTAGTGAAATAGGGTGGGAATTTGGACATAGCCTGTTTAAGTGGTCCTCAGTGTAGTTAAAGGCAGTGAAGTATCTTTCAGAGGATGTTCGATTGGCTGTTCTTCATGTTAATCAAGTGTTGGATTTCACGGGGAGGATGATAATTTGCTGATGGATTTATCTTAAATATATTAATCTTATATTTAGTTGTTTTTTGTTTATTAATCTTTGATGGTCTGTGATCTACCGCCACATGCTTCACAATCGACCGGTCAATCGCGATCGACTCAATGAGCACCCCTGACATGGGTGCTTCAACCAGCAGGCCACATGCTCTCTGCTCTGCTCCTTTCTGATGCATCCACTGGCAGACGATTAGATCCATGTACGTCTTTGTTTTCCTCGTCTGAGCTGGCATTTGACTTAAAACTGTACGACTGGATATCTCCATAACTGCTCGCCATTTTTGTTACACCGGTAAAGTTAGGTTGGGCTCATGAGGGGCTGTAAGCTAGCGTGAGAATGTCTAAACAAATTGATGATGGGAAAAGGGGGCTGGCTTAGTCCGTTCCAACAGTCCCGCCCACAACTCAGAGGGAAATTTCTAATGAACTACTGCCGCTCTGCAGAAACTATTTTGGCTAAAAACAGCAAAATCATTATTAAAAGACCACTCTGAACACTATGAAAATAGATCAGAGTGGGTCTTTAATGAGACTTAAATTCTTTTTAGTTGACTTCTATAGCAAAGCCCACATAACATTTCTTGACAACTCATTTGTATGCAGATTAAAGCAATCATTGCTCTGCGAAAATGTTGGTTTAATCAGTGAAAGAGATCTGCTGAAATGGAGCTGATATTTGTACAGCGATGCCTGTTAAATCAAAAACCCGCTCAGGTGTTACACCTGGAAAGTAACCTCCAGCGTACAGTAAAGCATTTGAAAGACTAATTGATCTTTTAATGCAGACCCTTTCCCCGTGGGTTTTGCTCTTTACAATGCAGCAGAAAAGAGTGCTCTCTTCCTGTACCAAGTCAGTAGCAGCTGCGAATATCTTTTCACAAGAAAGCTAATGTTCTGGCAGTCATGGGAGTCTTTATCTGAGCTGAGAGAGTGACGAGGAGTGGGAGAGGAAACTGTTTGCAGCAGACTGTGGGAGTGTGGAGGTGTGCTAGCTGCAGGAAGTCGAAACAACAACTGCACCACCTGGAAAGCAGAACTCCATCTCTGTTAAAGGACAACGAGGATTTTTGCTTTGATTTTTAGCTACAGATTTCCTGTTGAGAACATTTATCTCAAGGCACTGATGATAACCTCAACATTTGATGTCACTTGTGGACATGTATTGTTTGATCCAGTAGAACATGAAAGTCTGCTTTTGGCCTTTTCTCCCTCTGCATCCCTAACTGAAAGCCTTGCTTACTGTTTCTTTATTAAAACAGTTTGTTACAAACCCGAACAAAGAGTCCATGGCTTTAGGCCATAAACTCTAAATTTACTGCTCCAATAACAAACCATGTTGTATATTAAATGGCGGTAACTTCACCTGATGCTTGCTTTCCTCAAGAAGTGCCTGAGAAAGTTGTCCAGACGAGACATCTGTCTTCTGAAAAAGATTAAGCAAACCAAATTAATGATCTGTCTCTTCGTTGCTGGATAATTGGTGCTTTTGTTTCCCGCTGTGGATGGAAACGGAGCAATCTAGGTGACGGAGCCAAACATCTCATTTGTCTTATCGAGTGATCAATAAACAAGCAAGTGAAACATCTCCCAGAGGACCACTCCTTTTCTGGTTTATTGATGCTGTGAAAGATGGATGTATTTCATTCCAAAGCTTTTAAGCAGTTTCTTCTTTGCGGCCCACAAGGGAGTCAGAGCTGCGAGCTTCACCACAAAGAATTAAGCATCAGAGTCGTTCAGATGTAGATGCAGATTCAGATGCTCCTGCGTTGATCAGTGCAGCCAATCCATGGGTGTGTGGGTAAAAAATAAGTACATCATCATTCAATTTTGTTATCGCAGGTGTCAAGACTATCAAACTATCATTTTTTGTGTGTCAGTGTATACTGTATCTTCCCAAGTGTCAGGGCTGAGGTTCACTTGAACAAAAGTTGATGACTGAAGAAGAAAAATATGAAACCATCAGACACTTTTACGCTCTTATGCAGTTAAAATCTTTATTTTATACAACATTTTATTTTGAGTTTTTCAAAGTAAAAATATCATATTTTGCCTAAATGGTCAACACAGGGAGACCAGCTTCTGGGTTGTGACATGAACAAGTGGGTACGCTGTAAAAATGTTTAACTTTTGATGTGATTTTTTTTTCATTCTATCTATCTATCTATCTATCTATCTATCTATCTATCTATCTATCTATCATGATGAAATGAAAAAAAAATCTGATCAAAAGTTAAACCTTTTTACGTTCCAGAAAGAACCCGTGATAGGCAAAATCCGTGAAGTAGAAACCTCTATTTTTTCTAACAATTATTATGTCTATGAAGATTCTCATTCATCCAGGTTGGTTCCATTGTAGTAGGTTTAGGGGATGTCATCTGGACTTGGTTTTTAAAGTTAGAAGACGTTTCGCCTCTTATCCAAGAGGCTTTGTCAATTCTGAATTAGCTGGTCTAAGAGCTGGTATATATTCGCTCATGGGGGAGGAGTCAGACCTGAAACTGGAGGTATGGTCCACTTAGCCTAACTGGTTTCGGGTCGTTAATAGTCCTTTGTCCTCAGCTGGGGGTTGGGGAGCCAGTGACTCACTCTCCAAGTTGGTCATCTCTTTCAGCGGTTAACGACTCAGGTGGAACTGGTTTGGTTTGTTTAGGTTTAAACAAACCAAACCAGTTCCAGCTGAGGACAAAGGACTATTAACGATTGGCACTCCGCACCCATAAATCAATTATGAAAACTTTTTGTACAATGCATTAGCACTTTTTAAGTTCCTGTTTGATTATTCATATTTCCAATAAAATGTCCTTTACTTCCTTTTCAGACCTGCTAGAAAACATTTTGTCAAGATGCTGAATATTAAAACAGCATACTTAACATGCCAAAGAGACATTTTTTTGGTAAATTGACAGCATGTAGTGTCTTTCCTCTAGCTATAAATATGCAGACTGTTGACCAGACTCTCTTTACATCTGATCCACAGAGAGAGAGGATCCTCAACATCGAAAGGATCTGCAACCTGCTCCGGAAAGTGAGTAAGAGGTGATTTTCCCGTCTGCTGTTTAGTGACTAAAGCAGAGGGGCTTTGGACAGTCATGACCGAGTTCCAGGATGCATTCTGATTCATATGTAGCCTGTCAGCACAACCTGCCATTACAGCTCTATAGGGATAGAAATGCAGGGAAGGTATTTTTATTTTCCTTTTTGTTTGCTTTTAGTAAATATAATTAAAAAAATATTCTTTCAGAAAGCGGACCTTCGGAAAATTTTGAGTTAAATAGTCCAAGAAGCAGCAAATATGTGTGCTGCTTGAAGACGTACAGTTTTTTTTCTTTTTCATGTTTTTAAATGCACAATGTTATATTCATGTCAAGTTTTGTTGTTCAAACACAAATGGACCACATTTATAATATATAAGGAATAAATCACAAGCTTTTTTTAAATTTATCATTTTGTTGGACATAGATATAAGATTTGGCAATAAGTTAATTTTTTTCCTTTTACCTCATAATTTGTAGGTGGACCCCTTCATCTTCATTCCTGCAAACACTAAAACAGGGATTATCTGCACAAAAAACAATGCACTGCAAATACAGCCAATATCAATCCTAGATGATTTCATTTTGAGTGTCGGTCAGATATTTTTACATTACCTCTAAATTTGAACTAAAAACACTACTTATCTGGTTTTGTGAATGTTAGGACTGAAACTGTCAACATCAATAAAAAAAATGCTGTTTTATTTTGCTGTATGCTTTCATTATGGATGGGTGTGCCATTTTAGGTCAATTTTGTATGCACGCCACACATTTTTTCTGTCCGACCTAACAGGTCAGGGCGAATATCATCGCAAACAAAGACCTGTAAAGCTATGTTCAAACTTCCCACAGCAACATGCATTCAAGTGGCCGTGTTCAATGAAAAGTCTATGTAAACACATGTTAGTGCGCATTTCAGGCATCCTCGTTCAAAACCGTGCGAGGTTTTTGCATAACTGCTCATCATCACCGGCCAGCAGGGACACAAAAAATCACAGATAGATTACAATAATTTGGGAGATACAGCTCTGGATGCAGACTTCTTGGGAAGTTATAAACTTATAAAATCCCTTTTTCGCAGCAGCTAGTCATGAGTAACGTTAAACACCTTCTGTGTGAGGGTGTTTGCCTCTCAGTGTGATTTCAGTTCATAGACTGTGATTCTGTTACACCACGCAACGAAGCGTAAATAGTTTTTCGGTATCGTTGTGAAAATGCACAAAAATGTTAGACACGTAACCGGGTCTCTGTGTCTGTTCCGCGTAGCTGGTGGTACCAGAGTACTCCATCCACGGGCTCTTCTGCATCATGTTCATGTGTGCCAGAGAGTGGGTCACACTTGGCCTAAATATCCCGCTGCTCTTCTACCATCTGTGGAGGTACGGTCCCACAACACGTGTCCCAGTAGCTGCGTGTGAGCTGTCGGCTTCACCAAAGAAACCTCTCGACTTTTTTTAGGTTTTTCCACCGGCCTGCTGATGGTTCAGAGGTGATGTACGATCCTGTGAGCGTGATGAACGCTGACATTCTCAACTACTGCCAGAAGGAGTCCTGGTGTAAGCTGGGCTTTTATTTGATCTCTTTCTTCTATTATCTCTACAGGTGAGCTTGAATTATTTCCTCCAAATTTCATGGCTGAAGTTTCCAGAATTGTTTTTTAAATTGTGTGAACTTACTTTCATGTTGTAGTATGGTCTACGCCTTGGTGAGCTTCTAACAAACACGTGTTCTGAGGATATGAAAGGAGAACAGGCAGGAACTCTTCCTCTCTCCACTTGTATTGACTTTCACCTTTTTGTTTTCTTTTTCAATCTAATACTGGACAAAAT
Source organism: Oryzias sinensis (assembly GCA_037389245.1). Taxonomy (NCBI): domain Eukaryota; kingdom Metazoa; phylum Chordata; class Actinopteri; order Beloniformes; family Adrianichthyidae; genus Oryzias; species Oryzias sinensis. Next base: position 12,371,361 of record CM074497.1, on the reverse strand, counting down.
AAGTGGAGCAATCTGAATGAATGTGCATCGATTTTACCATTTCACTACCCCATGCAGCTGCCGGACCGGCTGAAAGACGTTTGGAAGCTTTGTGAAGAAACAAAAAACGAGGACACTGACGCTTGCGATGCCTTTGACCCATCATACGGTTGAACATTTTTTCTGAAGGGCTGGATTTTACCCCACGCTGCTCGCTCAACTCACTGTGAATCTCCAATTTAGGGGCTTGAATGGAAACAATTCATGTCTGTATTCAAAACGTATTAAGAGCAGGGTTTGGGTATGATCATGCACACATGAACCTCTTAGATCCGACTGAGTTAGAGGTGTTCCTCTGTAAGAAAACATTTAAATCCTGCAAATAAGTTAAAGTGTGGATGAATGAAAGTGAAGAACAGACGATGTTTATCAGCCTCTGCCAAATGCCAATGAAAGATGAGGGTGAAATGAACAGCCAGGGACCAATCCTTAGTTAGACTTTAATGCTACGTTCACACCGGGCATGTGATGTGCAATCAAGAACATGCTCAATGGGGGTTCTCTAATGTGCTTTTAGGACATGGTGTTCACACTGGATTGTTGCTACCCAATACCAGCGCATGTACTTACAGCTTTAAGAAGCGTGGAGCGAAGCATCAAAGCGATGCAAATCCCGCAAATATTGATCCAGGCTTTTTCTTTCACAGTTCTCATTCATCTTCTAAACCAGTTTTGTCCCTTATGGGGTCGCGGAGCTGCCGGAGCTTAACTCAGCCACTTGCGGGCGAAGGCAGGGGACATCCTGGACAGGTTGCCAGTTTGTTGCAGGGTCACAAGTTACACAACACTCACATTCACACCTACAGACAATTTAGAGTAACCATTTAACCTATGAAGCATGTATTTGGATGGTGCGAGGAAGCCAGAGTCCCCGGAGAAAACCCACGCATGCACGGGGAGAACATAAATATCTTTCACAGCTCTATTCCTATATATGAAAGACTTGATGTCATAGAATTCTGGCTGGGCACAAACTGGAATTATTCATTTCTCCTCCATGAGCAAAATTCAAACGGGTGGCACTTCCATGAATTTAAAAGGACGCTACCCATTTGTCATCATCAAATCAGAGTCCCTGATTGGTTGACGTTCAACTGGTTTAACTTTCGATGTGTGTTCAATGGCTGTGCGTTTTGTATGTAGAGACCGAAATAGACCTGCAAAAAAGGCACGCAAGAGTCTTGAACGCAGAAGCATGAAATTTGCATAGACTTTTCATCATTAGAGGTCGCTCTGACGCACGTTTCCGAGGCCGGTGTGAACGCAGCACAAGGGTCATTGCCAGCTGGATATAAATGTGAAGACAAGTACAACACTTCATGCTGGCTTTTTCTGCTTTCCAAATGACCTTTGGGCTCAAAAAGCAGAAAAATAGACAGCTGATTGTGAGTAAAAAGTTATTTAGGACAAATGGGAAAAGAAAATAGTACAGAATATTTCAACATCTTGCCAAGGCACTCTGGGGCCTTGCACTTGATTTCACTCTCTGTCACACTTTCTGTTTTTTTTGGCACAAAGGTGCTGTCAATAATTTATTTATTTCACTCTTTTAAAAAAGATAAATGAACTTTGTTGTATTTTGGGTGTGAAAGAAGCACCTTACTCATTGATCCAGTGAATTCCATTCGTCTGCATCTTTATTATACACTTTAGCAACGACGTTTTCTCTGATTCGATGTAGAGTAGTCGTCTCATGTACAAAAAGCAATCAACAAGTAACTTACAACAGCAAACTAGCAATGTGATAAGACTCATGACACATATCAGTGGCGTGTTATTCAGTGTCTATAATAGGTGAGACACAAGTTGAGACAGTTATGACTCCATGATAACATTGTTTGAAGTGTGAAGTCATAGTGGATTCATCCCAGTATTTCTACAATTGTCTTGTTTCAGAGGAGACGTGTGAGATGATGATGCTGATGTGTGCTAATTAGCTTAATCCATTTTATAGGTAAGTGACGGTCTCGTTTGAGCAGTAAACCTGAGAGCAAACTGTGATCTTTGTCAAGCATCAGCTCCTCGTGGAGAAATGGATGTTGATGAGAAACAATGCTTTGATCACTGCAGCCTTTTCAAGAATCTTTTTTTTTTTTTTTTAAGTTTTCAAATGATTCTTTTGTCAAGGTTTTTCATCTACAGTTTTGGTAGAAATTCATCAGCGTCATTGATCCTTAGGGTCTTAAGATTGCAACCTTTTTGCAGAAAACAGTGTGTTGTCGATTTTTAAATCAGATACCACTTGTAAAACATTGTAAAAGGCCGTGTCACACAGCCACTACGCACATTTTAAGCATATTGCACGGATGAAAATGAGTCATTTTGTGTGAAATATTCAGATATGTATCACAAATGAACCACGTTAACAACACAGCATAAGTACAAATAAACCAGGCAAAAACTACGTAAATCAATGTAGAACATGAACCGTGTGTAATTATTGCGATGTTTATATGCAATTCATTAGAGATTTGTGCATTAATAATGTAATTTGAATGTGATATGTGCGCCGTATACGCAATATAAAAGTTTTACATCGGTGGAACATGTGTGAAAAGTCCGTTAGACGCTAGTGGACGTACGTGGAATGGTCGAGAAAAGCCAAATCAAGCCAAATCAAAACTCCTCGTCTTCCCCCAAAATTGGTCAAAGTTCGACAAACAAAAATATTAAATATTGATAACTTTATTGAAGATTTGCTTAATATTAATTGGGCTAGACTTAACTTAATTCCTTTCATGAATGAAGCTTGGGACTATTTTTCCACTGAGTTACTGAATGTTATTGATAAACATGCACCACCAACTGTGATCCGAGTAAAAGGCAAACAGATGCCGTGGGTAAATGGAGAACTGATTAGTCTGTTCAGACAGAGGGACAAAGCTTGGGAGAAATTCCATCGTACTCAAGACCCTGCTGATCGGGATGCTTACAAACGTTTAAGAAATATCTGCACTACAAGAACTAGAAATGCTAGATCGAACTATTACAAAGATAGTCTATCTAACAGTGCTAATAATCCAAAACAATTCTGGAGGCAAATTAACAACCTATTAGGAAAAACAGATTCTGCTTCAACTAATATGCTTATTAACAATGTGTGTACAAATGATCCGGCTGTTATCTCTGAGGCATTCTGTCAGCATTTCTCAAAATCACCTCCTATTGAATCTCCTTCTCATTCCATTTCTCACTGTGTTAACTTGTCCTGTGACAGTATCTTTTCCTTCAGAATGGTCAATCCGACTGATGTAGAACAGGTCATAAACGAGCTCTCATCTACCAGTAGTGCTGGTCCAGATGGCATCGAAGCAAAATTTGTTAAACTTGCTTCTCATGTGCTTTGTTTTCCCTTGGCTGCTCTTTTAAATCTCTCTTTTACCACGGCTGAAGTCCCCTTGGCTTGGAAACGTGCAAAAGTTATACCTCTTCATAAAGGAGGGAATTCTAATGACATGAGCAACTATAGACCAATCTCAATCATCAACAGTATTGTCAAAGTATATGAAAAAATTATCTTTAATCAACTTTCAGAATACCTAACACTTAATAATATACTATCTCCTTTCCAATCCGGTTTTCGAAAACATTTCTCCACAACTTCAGCTTTGTTAAAATTCACCAATGATATTTTCTCTGGTTTTGATAATAACATGTTAACTGGCGCCTTATTTATTGATCTTACCAAAGCTTTTGACATGGTAGATCACTATCTGTTACTGGACAAACTTCATTCAATTGGCCTTGATAGATCCTCGCTCCTTTGGTTCAACTCATACCTTCATCATCGTCAGCAGTGTGTGCTTTTTAATGGCAGCTATTCCAACTTTCTAAGCGTAGACAAAGGCGTTCCACAAGGTTCTGCACTTGGTCCCCTCTTATTTTCTATTTTCATTAATGACCTTCCAACTAAATGCATTTACAGCAATATTCAACTTTATGCCGATGATACTGTCATTTACTCCTCTAAATCCAACATTGTTGACATTCAGCATTCAATTCAACATGATTTTAATTCTGTTCAATTGTGGTTACAATCCAATAAACTTCTACTCAACAAATCTAAATCCTATTTTATGTTGTTTCAAAAAAGACTACGTCCTGTAGCTGCAAGTGAAATACATTTAACTTACCTGGACATGTCACTTATTTCAGTAGCAGAAAAATTCAAATATCTTGGTTTGTGGCTTGACTCCTCTCTCTCTTTTAGTGCTCATATACAGTCCATTGTCCACAAAATTTCGTATCGTTTAAAATTACTTTATCTATCAATCAATTGTTTTAGTCTCTCAGTAAGGAAGAAAATCATCTCACAACTGATTATCCCGACTTTAGATTATGGTGACATCATTTATCAAAACACTACTCTCACTAACCTCCGACCACTGAACGTTATTTATAACAGCTTGTGTCGGTTTATTCTTCGTTGTCCATTTAGAACTCACCACTGTCTTATGTTTCAGCAACTGTCCTGGCTTCCCCTATCCTCTCGACGTCAATTTCACTGGCTATTGTTCATTTTCAAATGCATTAACCTTAGCTATCCAGACTATCTCAAACAATATTTAACTCCTTTTCAGTCTTCTTATAATTTACGTCATGCAGATCAAATTTTTTTTGCTGTTCCAAGAGTTAAAAAACAAATTGGAAAATATTCATTTAATTATAAGGCTCCCTCCGACTGGAACAATCTTCCTCTATCCATTCGCTCTTTAACCTCATTCTTTGCATTTAAAAATGCCTGTTTAGTTCATCTTCAACACTCATGTAACTGTTTTTGATTTAATTTGATTTCTTTTCTGCCTTTTATTTATTATTTTATTTCCTTACTTTAAATTAATTATTAATTACTTGTAGGTGCATTAAATGCCTATGTTTGTGTGTGTGTGTGTGGGTGTGTGCCTGTTTGTTGTCTTGTAAATTTTAAGTTCTTTTGTCTTGTTTTGATATATGTAAAACTCAGCTGTATCTGTCGGTTATTTATTTGCTTGTTTTGTTGTATTTTGAGGACCCCCTTGAAAACGAGATGATACATCTCAAGGGGCTTATCCTCTAAACAAATAAATTGAAATTGAAATTGGAAACACATCATGAAACAACTTTAAATTTGATTCATGTTCCTGCTGGACATGATGTTATTTTCCCTTTCTGGGAGAATTTTTTTAAAATAATTTTTCCGCAAATACAAACATTTTACCAATAAAAAAAGAGCAAATCTTAACTTCTAGCCTTTAAAAAAAAGTGCTGGATTAAAAGTAAGATCCAGCACAGTCCATCTTCATAACTCCAATCCCATTTTTGAAATAAGTGTCGAAGCTTCTCTTCCAGCAATTATCATTCTGCTATTGTGCCTGGCAAACTTAAGTACCATTTTTTATCCACTGCAAGGTAATTTTTCTGATTTTTATGTTCATGCAGTCTCAACCCATGGCATCTTTGACTTATTTACTGTGAAATATTTGCAGGATTTTCTTCTTTCCTTTTGCTTTTTCATTCATTGCTGTAGTTGCAGATGCTGACTTCTGTGTCATCATACATTTCCTCTGCCGTGTTTTGTTTACTTTTCCTGTTAAAGCTCAGATGTTTGTCTTGGTCTGCATGTGTCTCATCCACAGACAGAATCTTCCATTCTTGTTTTCTTACTAATGCTTTTAAAGGATTTTTACAGTTTCAAGTGAACATTTATTAAGATTTTCAGACATTTTCTTTAAGCTGCAGACTAATTTGTGCAGTTTTTATTAAGGCTGTTGCTGTTTGTTTTAGCGATGCAAAAGGAGGGGATTTTATTGTAATTAAAAATTACAGTATTTACAGCACAGAAACCAGACATGCAAAACTACTTTATTCCTAAATCTTACATCTTTTAACTGGAAAAATCTTGGAGCCACAAATCTGTTTGCAGCCGTTTATAATGTGCTTGACTTAATATATTAAATATATATATATATTATAATTTAACATTTAAAGCATACATTCCTACGTTGTAACTGCTATGTCCTATTTGATGTTTTTACAGTAAAATATAAATTGTAAAACATCCAATAAATACTTGTATAATCAAAGAAAATTCCTGACTGGTGATTGTTTACCGTTAAACCCAAACGTCTTTATTTATAAATATTTTTAATCTTCTTATTGGGCTTAAGTGATTTTACCACAGGCGAGTCAAAAAGCAGAAAATTGTACCTAATTCAAATTAGTATTACTTCAGAATTTCCTACTTTTACATAAAAAGATTAGAGGTTTGAAAAAAAAGATCTCAAGTGTTGAATTGAAAGATTTCTGACTTTAAGCTTAAAATTGATTTACAATTTAAAAATGCATTTTTAGTTAAATAATATCCATAAATTACGTAAACTTTGAACATTAAAACAAAGTGTAATACAAAAACATCAAACAAGTAATTCTTAATGATGAAAACAATTACAGCGAAGTTTATATGTGAATCATGTTGGTGCATAACCACAGCTCCTACACTTTAACAGGTATACTTCTTTATTCTTGTTTATTTTATGCTTTTTAGGTCAACTTAACACACAGGTTAAAGCTATTTTCTATGTGCAGTAAAATGACTCCAATGATAAAACTAGTGATAATATTCTTCAAACATTAAAAATCCAGATGTTATGAATAAATATTAATGCCAATAATAAAGAAAATAAATATGAAATATTTAATAGTAAACATTTCTGATCAATTTTGGCAAAAATCTTTAAAGTGTTTGTCCATCAGTGGGTTTGCTTATGTACTGTAGAGTTGGTTTCCTTTAAAACAAAATAAAAACATTATTTTAGGAGGCTCCTTGTCTTAAAAGAAACTATCCTCTAAAACGTAAAATCTGCACACAAACATGCACATTTCACTTTAATCCATCTTCCCAGGTTAAATTCCTAATTTGATGGAGTTGGATAAGAATGTTTAGCCCCAGAGCTTCTTGCACAGGCTGTCGGTGATCTGAAAGACATTGTGAAGCTTGCATGGGAGAATTCTTAGGACCTCAAAACTCCAACAGTGTGAGTGTGTGGAGTCTGGACAATCACTATCAAAGCACACGAGGAAACGAGGGGAACTGAACTTGAATGTCATTGTGTAGTTGCTTTATACAAAGCATTTTAGAAAAATCAATATCTGTTTATCTATTTGTAACTGTCTTTTATACATTTCACATCAGTGTATGCTACCTTCAATTTGGTGGACTACTTTATATTTACCGATTTACTATGATGTGCAGCTATTCACATGCAGTATTCTAATAAAACAGTAAGACCAGAATGCTTCTTTTGGTGCTGTTTTACGTCACGGTGAGAGTCAACCCTTAACTCTTTGAAGGAGAAGTGTGCAGATGGAAGCAGAAACAGAAGTGTGCGATGAGAACGTCACGGGGAGACCTGAGAATAACAAGACGAAGGACCAAGTGGCCAAGATAACAGCTGCCTTTAAAGCTCCTAAACATTAAAAAAAAAAAAAAAACGGAACAACCATGAAAACCTGATCCAGTCAACTAGCTGATTGGAAGAATTTCTGACCAATCAGCATCAACCTTCATGTTCACGTCCATGTAACATGTTGCAAATTTCTTTTGAGTAAAAATTGTTTTTTATTCAATACTTTTCAGTTACAAGAAACGAAAATAGTTTTGTTTGCACCTGTTCTTAAGTTTCAAGTGCCTTTTTCTGTTTCAAGAGCAAAAGACATTTTTAATTATTTTGCGCACAACATTTTTAATGTTTTATGCACAAAACAGTGAGTGTTGTGCTTGGAATAATGGCACACAAATCATTCCATAACCCTTGTGCTATCCTAGGCACTTTAACATTGGGAGTTGGGTCATCTAGACCCACTAGACAGTGCTCTGAATCTTTTTTCTTCAATTATTTGTGATCTTCACTGGTGTCCATGGATTACATGAAATCTTTCCACCTTTATCCACCTTTGTCATGGTAGGGAGAACACGTCAATGTAAGGGTGGGGTCATCTATGACAGCACAAGGGATAAAGGGGCTGCAAGCAATGTGGGCGTTTTAACAACTGCTACCATGCAGGAAAAAAAATGTAAATACTTTTTTCCCAGATCTGTGCAGGAACAGTGACTATCAAAAGGTGAAATAAAAGGGCCATAGTAAAAAGAGAAAGACGGTTTGTTTCAACTCCTAAAACATAGACAGCTAAAAACCCAGAGTGTGACTCTTGCGAGAGCAGCATATGGACTCTTCTGAAGTGGCGTCCTCCAAACATCTGTGGAAAGAGCTGAAACATGCCGTCTGCTGATACCCATCAAACCGGTAATGTCTGGAGTGGACATGAGGGTGAACAAAAATAACTGCTGACAGCTGCAGAAACCACTCAATTTCAATTTATGTGCCAAAAAAGGCTGCAGAATTACCTACTATTGGCTCGGGGTAAAATGTTGAAGTGCTCCAGGCTGTTTCTTTCACAGCTCTGTTCCGAAAGACATGAAGTCACATAAGTCCATCTGAGTTTAAACTCCATGATCAATTTTCTAACCGTTGGCATTTCCGTGCGTTAAAAGGGAGACCATCCATACGTCACTAAGAAACCCAAGTTCCTGATTGGTCAAAGTTCAACTGTTTTCACTCTCAGCGCCTGTTCAATGGCTGCCCATTTTGTATGTAGAGCGGTCGCACAAACTTCCACCTTATCGCGTTAAAATGAGAGTTTGGAATGCGGAAGCCCGAAACATTCATTTCTGTGCGTTTACATAGACTTTTCCTTGAAAGCGGTCGCTTGAACGCGCGTTCCTGAGGCCGGTATGAATGTAGCATGAGTCTAATGACTATGCTGCTTCGTTCAACCAAACAAACAAACAAACTGTGATGTCCAGAAATGTGACATGCAAACGACAAACCAGTAAACAAATTTAAATGATGAATACATAAATTCTGCATTACTGCAAAGACTGCTTAAAAAATGAAAGTAAAGAAATATTTTCAGTAGTGTCATTTAGTTTTTGGTTTGTTATTTACAAAAAAGAGGTTTGGTTTTGTGGATTTCTTGCAAATGCAGTGGTTTTGTCCACATGCTGGTTGTTTGTTACATATCCAATAAAGAAAGCCAAAGTTCCTCCCATATGAACATGAGATTTAGAATTTTTTTTGGCATTTAGTCAACACTCAACGCTCTAGTTAGTGATTCTTTTTACAAAAGGATGGCAGAAAAAAAAAGGTCCAGATGTTGCGGGGGTCTTTTGGGCGACTCAAGGGCTCATTCCTGAGTCTGTAAGGTTTGTCGGGTTACCACTCGTCTCAATAGTGATTCAGAGAGAGAACAGGGAAAGAACAAGCTGGCTCTGTCCTTCTCTTTCAAGAGAACATATCGCTCCCTGCTGTCTCCATGGAAACTACATTGTATTAGAAATTCCTGTTGACTCACTCTCACTCACCACAGAAAAATCCATGAGAAGTTGATGTGGCAGAACTGCATTCCCACACAGCGTTTTCACCAATTCATTTGAACCCCACCACATGGTGGCGGTTCAGTTGTGTTCAGCATTTGAACCCCGATGCACGAGGCCAGCACGCCCCAGGCTGCAGACGCGGCGAGCCCTCCGCCGTGATGGCCATCTCGGCTCTGCTCCCCCATCTCGCCTGCATCCCTGCTCTCACAGAGAGGTGTTACCATGGAAACTGGCCACAACTGATGGGCTTGAAACATCACAATTGGCATGCACAATTGGCCACATGCACAGAGTTGGGTGCGCACGCAGACACACTTTGTGGCTCATTCATTAATATGTGAGGCAGCTCTGGGTTTCTGCATGTTTTCTGGCTGTGCAGGCCAGTTCAATCTGTAACACGGATGGACACCTGGCATGTTGAGGTTCTGCCAATTGTGAAGTTTCCTGTACCATAACAGGAAAATGAGCTCATGACTAAAATCATCAATGAGAAATCCTATTTCTTTCAACCATTCTATTCCTTTTTGTTTTTTTGTGTGTGTATGTGGCTTCCTAGATGGACTTATTATTTGAATAAACAGTTCAAGAACTGGTGCTTAGATTAAAATGGACTTTCTTTTGCTTTAATTGATTTTTGTTCAATTTGTTTTAGTAGCTTGATGATCCTTTCAAGTATATTTAAGTGTTTTCACAGTTTCTAAAAAAGTTCCTCTGTAGAATTTTGTGAGACTTGATCCCATTTTAAGATTTTCAGTCCTAAAACAAACACAAATATAACAATCTATATGCTGTTGCCTTTCCCATTTATCAAACATGTTTAGCTCATTTATGGATTGAGTGGTAAATACCTTGGACAAATAGAATAAGCAAAATATTTTGTGTCAAGAAGCAGTTTTACATCCCCATGTTATCTTTTATTTTGAAATAATTCAAAATCAAAAAATATGTATGTATATATATATATATATTATATATATATTATATTTAGCAGAGATCTTAACTTAATTAAATGTATAATATTAAGCTCTTTTAAAAATTCTGAAAGCAAATGAATGGATGAATATATGTAGGTGAAGAAGTCATTTGTGAGACCTTACACATTTTTGAAACTGCAAAAAACAAAAATATCTGTGAATAATTAATTCAAACAATTACAGAAACTTAAAAACAATATTCATAAAGGCCAAAAAAGATATAGAGGAAAGTAACTGAACAATTTCTGAAGACATTTGCAGCAGAATCGTTCTGTCCCATTTAGTAATTAGCACATTGCTGATGAAAAACAACAGAAAATAGCTCGTGTAGGCGAAGCCAGAGGACAACTGTGCAGCAAATGGGCTTAAGAGGTGAAAAAATGAAGGTGTGCTTCCGCCGTCTGCAGAAAGAACCACATGTGGGAGACGTATAATTTGTAGGGTAAATGCTAATGGAAAGGGGGCAAATATTTTTAGACAAAGCCACATCAGCTCTTGTGAAAAAAGGTGTTGGGAGGAAAAAAAACCATTACAGTTGAACTCTTGCAAACGAAACAATGAAGTTATTTTTTGCAGAACATCTAAAAGGGTTTTAAACCTCAAATTCTTTGCTTTGTTGTATTGCTTTGTGCCTTCAAAGTAAAAGAAAGATAAAAGGCGGGCTAACACAAAGTCCTTCTTCCTTTAAATATGGTAAGAACATTTTATAGTCACTCCAATCATCTTTTAATGGATTCTAAAAGCGTCTTTTAATTATGTTGACGTTGTTTTTAGGCACACATAAACCTTTGAGGTTTTCTAGGACATAAGTTTCTGCAGAGCGGCAGGAGTTTATCAGAAACCACCCCTGGTGGACGTGGCCGTTGGTGCCCCCAGCTTATTATCTATGACACATATATTCTAATATATATACATATATATATACTTTCAAAGACCTAAGCTTTCTTGATGGTGATTGGCTAAATTACCTTTTAGACAGTAGTAAACCTGTGGCTACATGACCTTCAGAGCCTTCAGGGCCAAACAGGAAGAACAGATTTATTTGTTTCTGTGATTAAAACCACAGTGGTTTGTACTTTTGTATAAGGTAACCTCTGGTGTTATTTTCCTGTTCATCATGAGAAACCGTTTTCAACTGATCCTCCTGGTAAAATATAGATTTAATAAAAATAAAATCCAGCCCTTTTGCAAAACGTTTGGACTGGTTTAAGTGCTTCAGGAAAACAGCTTTTGTGAGCAGACTCAATTTATCAACAGCAACTGAAAAGCGTCGACACACTCCACCAAGGACACAACGTACAAACACAAGGTCGTCTTTATTAACCAGCCTTCTCAGGCTGCTGTCTTCACCAAGTTTTTAGTATAAAGACATGTGGTCCTGACCGCTTCGTCTCCAGCATCTGTTGGTGTCAAAGTCTGCATGTGAGGATTTGTTGATGCAGTTTGCATTCTGTGGTCCATCATTAAAAAAAACTGTCAATTAATGGCAAGAAGTAATAATATTTCAACTTTTTCAGTAGATGTAAGGAAAGATCCTATAGGGGACGCGATGGCAGTAGGCGTCCCACGCCAGTCCATATTTGGCTTTGCACTGCCTCTCATCGCGCGCCTCTCTGTGAACCAGCAGGACGGTGAAGTAGATGACGTAGAAAAAAGGCAGGAGATGTGAAAACCCTGGAGAGAACAAACACAAAGAAGACATGACCACCAAAGCACAGTTTTAACCTCACAGTTCCTGCTTCACAAATTAGGGCAAGAAACTCGCACCTTCTTTTAGGATCGACATATTTGATGCTAGCTACATCAGGAGAGCTGCATTTCAAGTGTGCAGCCTCCTCTGCACAACAGGTAACCTTTTCTTCTCAGATGCTCTCGCACAAAAGCACTTCAGTGAATGGCTGTTTGATTACACTCATGAAGTTCAGTGTTGATTCATCTCAGGGTTCATTTTTGAGACTGTAATTACAGCTTTTTGTCTGTCAGTCGTCGTTTCTTCAGTCTTTGTCTGCGCGGCTCTGGTTGGCGTGAAACACACTGTTATTATCTTTTATCTCTCTTTTTTCCTTTCCGACTTCCCCTTTATTCCCGCGCTTTCTCCGTTTGGGGCATTGATCATGTACACCCCCGGTGCTGAAGCAGGTACCGCTGAACAGAAGCTGTTACACAAATCGAGCTGTCAATGTTTGAAGAACTGCTCATGAAAAAACAGTAAGCTGGGTTTCCTGCAGCTGCAAAACAGATTCTCAATTTCTACACCAACAGTTCCGTACAAAAAAAGGGTTAATAATTTAATTCACACAAGCTAGAACATACATAACATATATTTTAACAGAAATTTGACAGTTTTATCCACTAAATAAGCTCATTTTAATTTTGGAGTCTGTTACATGTCTAACTGTTGTTATAGGGGGAATAAAGAAGGGGGGCAGGGATGCCCAGTTTAGCTTTGTCTGTTTAGTTTAGCTATAACCTATTGAATTCTATGACTTCATGTTCTATATGATTTCATGTTTATTATACAATTATCGGTATGATACCCATTGAGACGACTATTGTTGTAATATCGGGCTATATAAATAAAATTGAATAGAATAAATCCTTTAAAAAAACAATTAATGTTGAAAGATTCAGCTGAAAGAACACATAGCTCAAGCTAAATCAATTCTTTTATTTCCATTAGAAAAAAATAAGGATGGATTGAGTGAGGCAGAGGCTCTCAGAAGTAAAGGAAAGAGGCTCTCAACATAAAATTGCAAAGACTTAAAGACCCACTCTGAAGCAAATTGTATTTCTGGTGTTTTAACATATCCTTGCAGCTTTTTCCTCATGATGGAGGATAATTATAAAAGAACTTGAGATTAAAATTGCATTTCTTTAAGCGAATCATGATGCATAAGGAGCAGTTAAAAAACTGCCATTTGAAAAAGCTCTTTTGTGACGCGTCAACTGAAATGGGCGAGCCACCGTCTCCCTTCTGATTCATCCTCTTGAGCTGGAATCTGGATCAAAACGATAAAAACAATAAGCTCTGGCGAGGTGATAATGTGTGTAAGGGTCAACCATTTGGCCTGCATTATTTGAACCTTTATAATAACAATGTATAAAAAACTAACTATTTAATACAGATCTATACACTTTTTAGTTTTTTATATAGAACAGAATTATATCTCTATATGTTTTTACCAAATTTACTGTGAATTTTATATTATATATTGTAATATATATAGAACCTTCTGTCTAACTTTATTTTCAATATTTAGTCCAAAGTTAAAAACAGCATTTTCTTTTTTCTAAAGTGCTATTAATCCTAACTATTCCTTTGCTTCATCTTTGTGTCCATATTCTGTATTTAAAGCTGTCAATTAACATCTTTGTCATTTTCAGTCACAACTGTCGGTGTTGCTTTACCTTATCTTAAAAAAGCGGCAGAATTGTGAAAACGATTTATTCATAAAAATACCATTTGACAAAGATTTTGATGAGGGAAATTCATAAAGTTGAAAATAAATGGAATTTATTCATTTTTTTTTTGGAATACAAACACAGAGTACTGTGAACTATAGTACTGTGTTTTCCATAGTATAAGTTGTGTTTTTTTGTTGTTTTCTAGCATAATTTAGCAAAGGGTGCAACATAGACTCCAGTGTGACCTATACCCAACAAAATAAGATACATATCAATTTTTGCTTTAACAAAACAAAAGTCTCACACACAAATAATTTAAAAATGTTTAACCTTTTAAAACCTGCCGTCTACATGTGTGGACATCATATTTTTGGTTATGTTACCGAGGTAGTTCATTCTGCTAAACTGGGGCCCTGTGACAACATGTGTAGAGCGTTAGCTAAGATATTGGTCTTAAGAGGTTAATTAACCCCTCTGAGCATAAAAACTATCTAATTTAAATCTCCAACTTCCCTGCAAGAAAAATAATTTTTCTCTTTATGTGAAGGTTTATGTCTCAAATGGTCTGAATGAAACAGCAGAATTATGAAAAATACCATCAATTACATTCTGGCCCACAGTCCAAAACAGGAAAAGGTCGACTCCGTGACTTGAGTAGTTATGATGGTGATCGTGATGTTAGATTTAACTCAGAAATGACTCAAAGCGCAGCGGCGACACCTTTCAACATGAAAACCACAAGACAAAGAGGACATCTCTCATCTGACTTAGTTCAAAGCCGGAAAAAATTGTTGATCCTGAAACTCAGCAGGAGCAAGCAGGATGCTTTTATGTTGAGCTGCACAGCCAGCTCAGGGGGAACGAGGCCAGCTGCTTTCTCAAACCAACTTTCTTCACCATCAAAAGAGAGAAAAACAGGCGTAAACATGCAACGCTGGCCTTCTACAAGTACTGCAGTGACCTACATGAGAACAGAGCACCGGGGGGGATTCTGAGAGCAGCCTTACGATCCACACTGACCCGTTTCATCCAAACCTCTCCTAGCTTCCATCAGCAGCCTTTCAGAAGCTCTACATGAAAGATTCGATATGAGGAGCTCTGAATATCAGCCACCCGTGTCCTCATTGAGCGGCTCTAGTATTCTTCTGCTGACCCAGCATGTTGCCTCCTGCCTGTCCAAAGAAAGATAGAGAAGTTGTGGTGTTTTCGTTTGAGATGGGTGGCGTTTCTTTTAACACCTGACTATTCATGTTTAGGACTTAAGCTATGAGCACAGATGGTGTGAACGTAGCTTTACAGGGCTTTGTTTTAGTTGATAATACTCCAGAATGTTTAGGTCCAACAGGCCCTCTTATGTGCAGACAAATGGCACATCCATCCACAACGAAAGCTTACAGTAAAATAAAAGTTTTCATTGGAAGAGGCCACATGAACAGGCATGTGTTTCCGAGAGTGGATTGAAAGTAGCTTATGTATATATGAATGCATAATTTTCTACAAGCATGCCGAGGGCCACAGGTCGTAGTGAACTCGTATACGACACGTAAGGGTAAATTAGGGGGACGTAGGTGAGACGTAGGCATGTCGTATGGATTTTTCAACCATTATGGCTGTTCAAAGGATAAGTGTGTGCTTTTTGCATGCAGCCTGTGTGGATGTCCTACAGGCACTCATGTATCACGTCCCACTCTGTCCGTGCAGCATTTCTACATGGTCAATCAGGAGCCAGTACATGCATCTGAGGGCACTGTAAAACTGCACTATCCAAACAAAATACTTCACAATATGCGTATCACACGCATAACAATGGTACGTTCCAGTTTCACAACGTTCCTTTAAGCAGTCGTACGAGCCTTAATGGAACTGCATTACACACCTGCGCTCCCTGTAAGATGCAGCCGCTCCTTTCTACGACCCTGCACGGGTCTGGACAACCCAAAAACCTGCAGCACCTTTTGTCTTAGTGAACAGACAGATTTTCTTGAGCTGCATTCCCTGATTGATGATTGAAAGCTGACCCTGACCTGAGGCCGTCCTACCATGAACACCACTGCTTCGGTTGGACTGGGCTGATGACCAACAGATGGTTAGGATCAGATAAATCCTATTCAACAACAGATGGAGCTGGGTTTTATCAAATATATATATTATCTACATCACTTTTGGGCACAAACAGCAGAGACCTTCAACACTTTCTTACCACAGGGCAGGGACCAGGCCAGAGCCATGAGGAGGTCCCCCAAGTAGTTGGGATGACGTACGAAACCCCACCAGCCGGACACTAGCAGACGCTTCCCTGTTGCCGTGGCAATTGTTTCCAGACCTGAAAGGGACAGTTACAGCTCATTCTTCAAAAAGGCTTGCTTTCCTAAATTAAAAGTCATGATAATAATGAAACAAAGATTGTTCTACCTAAAACTCAAATGAAATGAGATTAAACTTGTTTGTAAAATGGTAAATACTTGTCAAATCTGGAAGTAACTGACCAGCAACACTTGGATGAGTCGGGTCTCGCCTGAACTGGTTCTTCTGCGAGTTGGATTTTCTGAAAATGTAATATCCCATACCTGAATGAAACCCAACACTTTGATCATCAGCTGTTCACTTAGCAACACAACATTTTGCAACCAAACCAAAACTAGATTCACCGTTCAGTAAGAGTATAAGTACAGCCTTGAGCCAGGTCAGGGTCTGTGGGTGCACAACCAGGAAGGCAGCCTGCAGGCCGTACGTGAACGGGACCCAGGCCAGGTCCCCGAAGACCAGCATGAACCCAAAACCATCGTGCACGATGTCCATGGTCGTTAAGACTGCTTCCTGATGAAACATTTAAGGGAAATCTCCAAGCCTCTGCAGAAAGACGGGCACAAATGTGCCTCTGGTGCTCCGCTCACCTCATTCCACAGAGCATCTGCCACATACAGCAGCTGGAAGCTGTTCACCAGGATCATGGCAAGGGAGGGGGACCCTCGGAGCTCCACCTCCTTCATCAGCATTCCAAAATTTATCACCACCTGATCCAAAAACAAACCTTTTCTGAAACCTGTCGGTGTTTCCCCTACAAGGTTCACCAAAAAACACAAAAGGCTGTCTGTGAGTGACCTCTTGTTTCTATCATGAACTAATCTGACAACTAATTTCCAGACTAATTAATTGATGGTTCAGTCCATGTAATGTGATCAGTGTAACACTATGGCTCAGCTCCCTGAAAGCCTTGCAGACATTCAAATGTCTCCGTGTTTTCGGTCTCAACCTCCCTCCTGCACAGATTTGCAACCTGTAAGCCTTTTTATATGTAAGAAAATTATTCATGAAAAACAGCCCTTTCGTGTTTTTAACGTGATTGGTGTTTTCATTTTCTTCCCCCCTGCAGGCTTTAGTTTTTACATTTAAAGGTTTAATAGAAAATGTAAAATGCAGAATGTTTAATTAGCAGGAAGTGAAAATAATCCGTGGACTGTCTGGCGCCAGATAGTGGTTCAACGTTTTCTCTGCTCGCCCACACACTAGAGGCACTGAAACACTCACATATGCAAATGTTTGACTGTCTACGCTGTAAAAAAAGAAAAAAAAGAGGGGAGGGCAAAACAGCATTTTCCAGCATAATTTGATTCTTTACAGTTTCTGCGTTGGTTTTCCTTTCTGACCAGAGAAACTCTTAATTGCATTTAATAGGTTTCTTGTTGGGATATTTATATTATTGAATAAATGTCATGTTCTCTGTGATAAGACTGATAAAGATGATGTTCTTCCTCAAACACTAGACAAAGCTTCAAAGTTCAGCTGTCAAACTGTGTAAAAAGCAATATTGCCACCTTTTGGTCATTTTGAGATCTGTCCCATGGTTTTGAATGAACGCAGCCATCCATTTCTCAAAGATTTCATCAGTTATTCATCCAAATTTTTATGTTTTGTAGTGGAATTCTCTTTCACCCTCACTATTTTAGCAACACGGAACTGTTTGTAATTGAAACTTTGGCCTATTTTGTGTTAAATAATTGACAGAAGCTAAAAGCAAATCAAAATATTGTCACACTTAAAAAAGAACCCAACAGATAAGAATGAATGCTCTTAATTTGCATAAATCTGATGGGAAATTAGTCACTATGGGAGTCACTATCTACATATAAAGATGAATTGGAATAGTGGAGAATCTTAAGGTCACAACAAAAACTCGTTCAGAAAGTTGTAAAAGAAGCAAAACAACATGTAAAGAACTACACTCTTATATGACTGTAAAAATAAGAGCTCATGAATCAATAACAAGCAAAAACATCCATTTATGATTATAAGTTATTACATTTTTAAAAAGACGGCGTCATCTTGTAACATCTTTTCTTTATTTTTTAATAAATGTATTACTTTATATCTAAAATGGGTTTGATGCATCTGTGTTTTGTAATTTTTGTTGCAGTATTTAGATCATTTTAATGCTTGACATAAACAATATTACCAAACGTATTGGCTCATCCAAATGGTGAGAATCAGGTGTTTTAATCACTTGGTCTGGCCACAGGTCTATTAAATCAAGCACTCAGCCATGCAGACTGTTTTACAAACATTAGGGAAAGAATGGGCTGCTATCAGGAGCTCAGTGAATTCCAGCGGGAAAACTGTCATAGAACGCCACCTGTGCAACAAATCCAGTGGTACAATTTCTAAAATGTTCCACATTCAACTGTCAGCTCTTATGACAAAATGGAAGAGTTTGGGATCAACAGCAATCAGCCATGAAGTGGTAGACGTCTTAAACTGATGGAAAGGTTTCAGCAGATGCTGAAGAGCACAGTGCAAAGAGGTCACCGACTGCACAGTCAATTGCTACAGAGCTCCAAACTTCATGTGACTTTCAGATTAGTACAAAATGCAGAGAGCTTCATGGAGTGGGTTTCTATGGACGAGGCGCTTCATCCATGCCACACATCACCAAGTGCAATGCAAAGCATCAGATGCAGTGGTGTAAAGCACGCCGCCACTGGACTCTAGAGCAGTGGAGACGCCTTTTCTGGAGTGATGAATCACGCTTTTTCATCTGAAAATTTTTCATCTGGAAATCTGATGGACGAGTCTGAGTTTGGAGGTTCTCGGGAGAACGGTACATTTCAGATCGCATTGTGCCGAGTGTGAAATTTGGTGGAATGGAATTATGGTGTGGGCTTGTTTTTCAGGACTTGGACTTGGTCCCTTAATTCAAGTGAAAGAAACTCTAAATGTAGGATCTAAATGTCTAAATGCAGGATATCAAAACCTTTTGGACAAATCCATGCTCCCAACCTTGTAGGAACAGTTTGGAGCGTCCCCTTCCTCTTCCAACATGACTGTGCACCAGAGTACAACGCAAGGTCCATGAAGACATGGATGACAGAGTCTGGTGTGGATTAACTTGACTGGCCTGCACAGATTCCTGACCCCGATAAAACCCGATAAAACAACTTTGTGATGAATTAGAGCGGAGACTGAGAGCCTTATCCACCAACAGGGAGAGCCTTCCCAGAAGAGTTGAGGCTGTAATAGCTGCAAAAGGTGGATCTACATTTGATTGAACTAAATAGGTTAGGAAAGGGAGGGACAGCACTTCAGTTTTGGTAATATAGTGTAAATCAATAAAAAAAGACAAACAAATGGATCCATAGACATAATAAAATTCAAAAAGAAAGATTTTGCTATCCAATAAGAGCAAAAAGACTTTTTGGCAAAAATATCTAGACAATCACTCAAATGTCTTGACAATAACTGTGTTTAAATAATTTGACAAATGACCAACATTTGATATTTAGTCAGTTTTAAAACCAACACAAAAAGATCAATGTAGGAACAGTAGAAAATGGTGGTGGTAGTGTCATGATTTGTGCAGCTTCAGGACATCTGTGACTTGTCAAAAGCGATGAAACCATGGATTTTACTCTTCCAAGAATCACGAGGAAAATCCCCAGAAGGGTTGGGTTAGCTGGACCATTTCTGCTGCTCAACTCACCCAGCCTATCAAACCTGGCCTGAGCTCACAGAAGTATTTCAGGTCGAAGTTTCCAATGCGAGGGTTCAGCTCCCGTCCAATAAAGAAGTCATACAGAGGATTTCCTTTGAAAAATAAAAAACAATGATGCAAATGCATTTTTTCTTTCTATCTATGCATATATGACTTTAAAAGAGCAGACAGTAAATTAGAAAGTTGGTAACGAACCAGAAAACGGAACTAATGACACACTGAGTGAGACCAATAAACATTTGTAAGTTATTTGTAGTCGAAAGCAGTTAATGTTCATTAAAATCATTTCATTCATTTGTGGGGGCTTGCAGACATTTCACAGCAAACCTTTTCATGTCAAACACAGAAAAATAGCTCTTTGTATAACAGCTGATGCCTGCGGTCCATTAAGATGGCCCAGCAAAGGAAGTGTACAGACACACATACACACACACACACACGCAGTAATAGTTCTGCCTGTGCTTTTATGCAATGACATGTCCAACCGTGGGCTGATGTGAAAAAGGTTATATTGACCTGAAAAGTGCAGCGAGTGTTCCTTTATAGACAAAAAAAAAGCCCCCAACATTTTTCATTATCACCCAAAACGTATGAGTCTTAACCTTATTCATTCTGCTTAATTTATACATACACGATGGTTGTGTGACGTAAAGTGAACTGTTCTGACTGAGTTTCTACCAAATCTTCACATAGTCTGGACCTGGAAGGCTTTTGACGCATTTTTTGTTGTTTTATCAGAACAAAACGAAAAAATGTCACCAGCTGCTATAATTAGCATTTAATATGTTGTGTTAAATGAGTTGTGGCATGAAGGGATGTTTTGAGGAAAATATAACCAAAGAGAAAACTGCTTGTCTTCCAGACTGAAGCTTTAGTTAAGGTGAAAGATTCCCACGCTGGAAACCAGGGTTCGATTCCCAGAGGGGAATGAACAATGGTAATGGGGGCAATTACCATTTCAATGGCGAGCAACTAACATCACCCAGTGAGGGCCCTTGGGCAAGACCCTTAACGCTACTGCCTCCGGAGCGCAGGTCGCCTGCAGCTCACCGCTCCCCCAGGGGATGGGTCAAATGCAGATAACATTGTGGGATAAAGAAAGTAATAATTATTGGAATTATTATTATTATTATTATTCTGTAAGTCAAAATAACTGGAGATAGTTGCATTCCATCAAGTAGCCACAAGGGGTCCACTGCAGACGACTATTCAAGTTCACATCGGTGTTTATTGTTTTAAATTTATCAACAAAAATAAAATATTTCCTGTCTTTCTTTTCTTTTTCTAAATGTTGTGCATTTTGACGGGTGACCTTTAACTCATCAGCTCTCAAAGGGCCTCACTTTTTGAGCTCCAACCATTGACTGTATATGAGAACTGGAGTAAGTGTGACCTCACCCACAGGAAATGGTTTACTTCTGGCTCCAACAAAAGGAAACCACTTCATTTGCTATCTTTTTGTGATATGGACGCCAGCACGTTGGAACCAGAAATTATCAGTAAGCAGCGATTGGTCTTAGTCATTATTTCCATGGCAACCACTCCCGCCAATCAGGAATGAGCTTGTTAAAAGGCCACACCCCTACTACTTAAAAGTTGGCTTGAGATAATCTGTCGATCAAACTTCCAGTGTTTAATGTGAGACCACCTACTTTTATTACAACATCTGATTGGTCAGTTTATAACTTGAATAACTTGCACTGAATGATGACTAAAAGAATGATCAAGAACATGTTAAAAGTATCAGAGCAAGAATAGTTATTCTGACTAATAGAATGAGTGGGTAATATCTGTTCATTTCTCTATAGAGGTCTATGGGATTTGGGTTTCTTTGCACCAAGGGGTACTTCCTGTTTGGAAAGCAAAGGGGGTGGGGTCACTCTGTCCAGATCCCTTATTCAGTCAATGATCTTGTCGTGTTGTTTAGCTCATGTTCTTACTTTCAGAAACCTTTGAGTTTCGGGATGTCAGATTTAGCTAAGACTGCAAAATCAGACATTTTAAAACATGGTTTTAAACTGACCCTCAGAAAATGATTGTGTCATGTGACCACACTTACTCTTCAACTTTTTGTAGTATCCTCTAGAGCAGTGATGTTTTAGGGCTGTTACTGGGTAACAAAGACTTTCTTTTGGGCTGAGATCTGGAGACTGGATTGTAATGCTTCTTATGAAGCCACTCCTTCGTTACCCGGGCAGTGTGTTTGGGATAGTAGTCATTCTGAAAGATCCAGCCACGTTTCATCTTCAATGCCCCCACTGATGGAAAGAGATTTTACTCGAAATCTGATGATACATGGCCCCATTCAGTCTTTCCTCTACACGGATCACTCGTCCTGGTCCTTTTGCTTAAAAACAGCCCCATATCATAATGTTTCCACCCCCATGCTTTACAGTAGGTATGGTGTTCTTTGGATGTAACTCAGCATTCATTGACTTGGAAACATGATGGGTAGAGTTCTTGCCAAAAAGTTCTATTTTGGTTTAATTTGATCACAGGACATTCTCCAAATCCTCTTCTGGAACTGAACTTTAGACGGGCCTGCACATGTACTGGCTTTAGCAGGGGGACACGTCACTGCAGGGTTTGAGTCCCTTGTGGTGTAGTGTGTTACTGATGGTACCCTTTGTTACTTTGGTTCCAGCTCTCACTCAATAGGTTCCCCCGTGTGCTTTTGGGATTTTTGTTCACCGTTCTTGGTGAGCAAAAACAATTTTGACTCCAAAGGGTGAGATCTTGCGGGGAGCCCCAGATGGAGGACGATTATCAGTGGTTTTGTTTGTCTTACCTTACCGTTTGTCTTACCATTTCCGTATAATTGCTGATTTCTTCACACCAAGCTGCCTACCTATTGCAGATACAGTCTTCCCAGCCTGATGGAGGCCAACAATTTGGTTTCTGGTGTCCTTAGACAGCTTTTTGTTCTTGGTCATTGAGGAGTTTGGAGTGTGACTGTTTGAGGTTGTGGACAGGTGTCTTTGATATAGATAACCAGTTCAAACAGGTAACATTAATACAGGTAACGAGTGGAGGACAGAGGATCCTTTTACAGAAGAAGTTACAGGTCTGCGAGAGCAAGAAATCTAGCTTGTTTGTTATTGACCAAATACTTATTTTCATCCTAATTGACAAATAAATTCTGTAAAAATCAGACAGAATGTGATTTTCTTGATTTTTTTTTCTCATTTTGTCTCTCATAGTTGAGGTATACCTATGATTTTGGTCTCTCTCATCTTTTTTAAGTGGAAGAACTTGCACAATTTGTGGCTGACTAAATATTTTTTTTTGCTGCGCTGTATATCCCTTTAAATAGCTTTAAACAGGAAATGCAACTAATTTGAGAGGATCATGTGTGAAAAAGCTGCAACCATTCAGGATTAGTTTTGCTCCCTATTTTTTGTCTTCTCTAACCAGAGTGAAAACATTATTAGTCTCAAAGTGTCTTTCCTTCTACAAACTGATGAAAGTTCACCTCTGAGACTATGACTCATAACGCTGGCTGGTTTCTGTCTTTGGATGCAGCAGAGCATCCAGCCGCCAGTACAAAGGTGTCGCTTAAAAAAAAAAAAACAACACTCAGTCGATACTAGATGCCTGCAAGCTCCTGCAGAGCTTCACTGTCAGACAAGTACCCACCGGAATACCAAAATTCTTCCACCCTCACAACACAAACATGGGCTTACCAAGGCACGGTGCTGTTTAAGGTTGGCATTTCTTTTAATACTCAGCCTCTCACCTGTGTTTCCGCCCAAAGCCAGAGCATGGGAGGGAGCCCAAAATGAGCGGATGTAAAGGTAGATGGAGAGGAGGAAGGACACCGCTATGGCACACGCTGCCAGAGGCAGGAGCAGCTCAAACAGATACCCGAGGGGAGCACCCAGCCACATTAACAAAATCAGGAGGGCGGCGCTGACGCAAAGGCCGTGGAAACCTTGGGGAAGAAACAAATAACAACAAATGTGGCGACGCAGCAGGAAAAGTCTACACAGCCAAGGCAGCTAATACAGCAGGAAGGTTAAGACACAATTCTAAGCCAAACTGCTGTAAGCCACAGTTTCAAAAGACAACTTTCCCTCTAAACAAGATCAACTTCTGTAAATCACTGCTGTAAACTATCAATTTAATGAATGTGAAATAAATGATGAAAATAAAAGAGCAGAAAGCCAAGAATACCATTAATGGGATACTTGAGTCGTGTTCCATCCCTGAGAACCAACCCTTCAGACACCTGCAAAGACGTGAAAGAATATTCATTTATACTTTGGAAAAATAAGTCTGTTGATCTGTCTGGCGATCTCCCAGGTCTGGCTCTTATGTTTAGGTCGGGGGGGGTCCTGTGGTAACGTATTCTGTGAACTACAGTGGGGGTCACTGATGTGAACAAGTCCCCAAAATATTGTTTCCCCACTTCAGTACAAAGCCAGATTTTTACATTGCAGGATTTTTCTTACCAAGCTTTGTGTGTGTGTGTCTGTGTGGTGTGTGCGTGTCTGAGCACTGTATGAGTTTTAGACAAAATATTTGTTCAATATCTTGCCTTTTTTTTGTTTTACATTTTGATTGCTTTTATGTAAAGCACTTTGAGTAGCACGAGTTAGAAAGGTGCTATAGTTATATAAAGTTTGATTGGATTTGAATAAAAGACCTTTGGAGCAAAGTGAGTCGAGTGGTGGTGACGTCCAAATTTGAAAGCACTATTTTTCCATAACTCTCTGTTTGGAGGGCTAAATGCAGGGGAAGGGAGAAGCTGTAGGGGTAGGTGAAGAATTCAATAGTTTGTTAGCTTAGCCACGTTAACCAGAAAACATCTGGGGCCTCATTGATAAAACTTTGCGTAGGATTTGCGTCAGAAGTGGCGTATGGATGAAACATAGGACGTGCGTACGCACAGAAATATTCAGGTTTATAAAACCGTGCGCACGCACATCCTACGCATCTTTCCCTTAATAAATCACAACCAATTCTAAATGCAGCGCAGCTTTTGCGGCTTCATGACACGCCCATAGTTGCCCATAAATAGTCCGTAAAACGCCCACAAATTAATATTCATTGATTGCGAAACCATGGCACACACCGAGAGGAAATCAAAAAAACGTAATTTCACTCAATGTGAAATAAAAGTTATCGTTGGCGAGGTGGAAAAGAGGAGAAAAGTGTTGTTTGGAGGGCACAGTGTGGGCCTTACTAATGCCAAAAAGGCACGTGAGCGGCAAACGGTGGCAGACGCCGTAAATGCTGTAGCCTTACAACCTTGGACCGTGGCCGCAATAAAAAAGAAATGGTCGGACATCAAAGTCCAGGCAAAAAAACGTCTGGCGCTGCATCGCCAGAGTGTGTCTGCCACGGGTGATGGGGGGGGACACACACCGGAGCTGACCCCTCTTGATGAGAGACTGGCGGCAATAATTGGGGAATCCCTTTTAAGTGGAGTGGTGACTGAGGCGTAGGGGGAGCACCGATGCGCCAGATGTACCGGGTGACACACCCCCAAAAGCCCGCAGAGGTCCAACAAGACGGCTCGAGGAAGTCGGAACCGGCTCATAAGCCACTCGTCCTCGTTTGCCAGCAAGTCTTCTTGCTGTCTAAAGATTGTGCGTCATTCCGCATTGTGATGGGGCATTTTATTTCCATCCATTTAATTGCATCTGACAAGCTACAGATGTCGGTAATAATCCACGTGGAAATGGGAAATTGATCAGCGTAAATGTAAATGCGTAACATTATGCTTTCTGAATGGTTGAGACATACGCCATACATTGTTTTATCAAAAATAAAACAAACTAAAGGCATATGCATGAATACCATAATTCCGTAGCTTATGAAGAAATGTTTTACTATGAAAACAACTTTCCCCAGTGGACAATTAATATGTCCGTCTGTCTGTCCGTCTGTCTAATTGCACCTATATCTGCACCACCAGATGGACACACTGAGAATATCAGTTTTGTACATTATTTCGTTCTGTTAACTATATTATTTATGAGGATGAATTGCACAACATGCCAATATTGCAGAACATATTTCACTTTTCTTTCTGCAATTAAGTGTTCATTTGAATTTCTGTTGTAATTTTCGTTTGATTTTTTTGTTTGTTTCACTGCTGATCGATCAAACGGGTTGTTGTCTCCGTTTCTCATTTCACCCGTTTTTGTGCGTACGCCTGGGTCAGCACTTGCGTGAAGCACCCCACAGTTTCCCGTCAAGTTTGCTTTTTATAAATCTCAACTATTGCGTAGAGAGTGGCGTACGCCTTCTTTTGAGCGTACGCAACGTTTATAAATGAGGCCCCTGGTCTCAAAGGAGACTAGGCATAAGGAAAACAGCTTTAAAGATAATCTTTTTGGCTCATGTAAAGAAAATAACATTTAACATTTGACAGCCTTACAACGGCATAAAAGGATCTCTTTAAGACTTCTGATTAATACACCAAAGACAAATGTACTAACATGTCCATTTACACATCCATTTACTAAACTTGCTTAATCACATCCGGGGTCATGGCGTTGTTAGATCCTATCCCATCCACTGCTGGGCAAAGGCCGGAAAAACCCTGGACAGATGGCTAATCCATCACAGGGTTGTACTGAAAAGGCGAATGATTAAATATGTAGATGGCGTTTACTTATACAGCACTTTACTACCATCTTAGAAGACCCATGCTTACTACAGGTTTGGCTCTGGCTGAAACCTATAACCACCAGGAGCACTAAGGGGTTCAGCATCTTTCTCTCAGGGCAAATATGCCAGAGTTGTGCATCCTGCCCAGAGACAGTGATCCAGTCCCTTTTCATTTCACTAAAAAGAGGGGGAGGGGGTGTATCATCTTATTTATATATTTTTAAAACTATATTAAGGTCCTTCAGTGAAGATTTTTTTTATTTTTTTTATGTTTTTTTGCTATAGAAGTTCAGCAATAGGGATGACTAAGCAGTGAAAGGAACATTGAAGAGTCTTCACAGAAGGACAGATTAGAGACTGAAAGGCATAGAGAGTCCCTAAGAGCAGAAAAGACGGTTAAAGTCTTCCTGGTGTTTATTGTAAACAAATTATGGGATTTGTGTATTTGTCTCATTGTGTTGCTCTGATTGGATCGTGAGTCTTTTTGTGTAATAATATGTGGATCTTTCTTATGTTTCTAAAGACTAAATGTCACAACATCTTGGTTTACATAACAAAAACATTTGTATGAATATTGTCTATTTAGTACAAATGTGTCATCATCAATAATTGCTGGTCCAGATGTTGACAATGACAGAGATGTGCAGCCCTGAAGAAGAAGAGACCTGAGACCTGCAAGTGTCTCTCAGCCTGTGTTGGTACTCTAGGGCAGAATTCCCTACAGGGTGTTTATAAAAAAAGACAGCCCAGAATATTATTAATAAGCCATGTACACTGGTATGGTGTTGTATAACAGGAGTCACTCAATGCAGTCAGAGCAGATATAAAAATACAATCTACGTGGGTTGATGAAGCCAGAATAAAAGCTTTTCAATAAAGTCAGTCTGGTTGTTCTTCTACCTTCTCTTTGTTGTGGCTATATATATTCCCATGTCATGAAACAGATTATCAAGGAAATTGTTGACTGTTCTTGACTTTTCTTTAATGTCAGTGGTTTCGATAAAAAGCCTTAAGCACATCTCTCATCTCTAAAACAAAGAATTTCTCTTCCAATCACAATTATCATCAATGTCTACAGTGAGAGCTGTTCAGCAGATGCTGCATGAATTCACTCCCAGTTAAAATCAGCAAAAGTGATGAACACTTGACCTAACGTGCATTTCTGGATACCACAATATTTCTCACCTTCCCTAATGGGAGATGGTAGAGGAGGATGTGCAGAGCGATCCATCCCAGCAGGAGCACAGGAGCCAGAGGGTCCAACAGCTGATTGTAGGAGGGAAGGGAAGGAGGCCACTGGAGCACACTCGCTTCTGGACTTCGACTCAGGCCAATCAGGAAGAGTACAGTCAGTGGTAGAAAGATGGGAATGCACACGGCACCTGAAAAGGAAAATAATTCAGACAGTTTATGGGATGGAGGCAGATTTTTTTTCTTAAACCTGTAAATTTCACTACATCAAATAATTTACAGAAATAAAACTAAATATTTTGGAATTACAATGTCTTTTAAACCCTTTGATGAATTCCATAAAATAAATGTGGCTATATTTTTTCTATGTCACATCCTATACATTATGATGAGTTGGGAGATTTGGTAATGTTCGTTTTTTTTTTTTCATTCATTTTCTAAACCGTTTTTCCCTTTCGGGGTCACGGGGCTGTCCGGGCTATCCCGGCCACTTATGGACGAAGGCAGGGGATGCCCTGGACAGGTCGCCAGTCTGTCGCAGGGTAGAATATCCACAATCACACATCCATTCACTTTCACAGTCATACCTATGGTCAATTTAGAGTTGCCAATCAACCTATGAAGCATGTTTGTGGACGGTGGGAGGAAGCCGGAGATCCCGGAGAGAACCCACGCATACACGGGGAGAACATGCAAAGTGAAAGTCCACACAGAAAGGTCCCCCATTGATGTTGCTTTTCAGGTCCCCCAGCCGGGACTTCAACCAGGGGCCTTCTTGCTGTGAGGCAAGAGCGCTAACTACTGCGCCACCGTGCAGCCCCGTAATGTTAGTTTAAGATGATAAAAATGTCGACAGCACTTTGTCAGCTGTGTTATAAAGAATTCAATATATACAGATTTTGCATTCTTTCAATACAGCAAGCATGTTTAATACATGAATGACAACAGATGGGTTATTCTTACCCTAATCTTTCGAAAATTAGCTACACTTTTCCCAACAAAAGTGGTTTTGAGATTTCATGGAAGCAGACATTTTGAAAATGATCATGAAAAGCTCTTTTACTGCCCCTAGTGGATTGATGCTGAACTACAGGGCAGAAAACATGGACCAAGGTATGTATATACAATGGGTTTTTAAGGAAATGTGTGATCCTGTTAATGAGATAGGGGCTGCAGAAATACATATATCAAATTGGATATTAATGGTTAGGGTCATTAAACTCCTTGATGGAGCAAAATAAAGTAGAAATAAAGGGATTTAAAAGGCGCCCATCAATTATTCTGAGGTGACTTCAAAAGGAATACAAGTTAAATCTCAAAAAAGGACACTAATAAGCGCCCTACTAAGATGTATGGATACCACAACTTATCCCATAAGAACCAATAGTGACTTCAGGGTAACAGGAAAAAATCAGAAATGTGTAACGTTAGTATATTCCACGTGATTTTATTTTTTAAATAAAATGGGTTTTTATGGGTTAAACAATATATTTTTTAATTAAAAATAAAGTTTTTTTCCACAAACTTCAAGCAATGGTTTTACATTTTTTAACATTTAATGAAAAATGTTTAACTGAAAAAAAATTCTGATTTTAGATGCAAGAAATCTAAGATGCAATTCCTTAGTTAATCTTGTTTCCAAATGCAGCTCGGAACAGTGAAAAGGGTGAAGGAGAAGATTGAAAACTTTAACAACATTGATGAAATATAAACAACAAAAAATGAGAAATCATGATTTCTTCTTTCCAGTATCAGAAACATGGCGTTGACTTACCTAGAGTTCCTCCAAACTCCTTCTGTGTGTCATGTCTTAATCTGTGATTTGGTGCTTTGCCATCTAATCCCATTTTTCTGCTCCTGTGTGCCAAACATGAAGTATGACAGTTATTTGATTTCCACTTTTTTTTTTTAAGACAAGATGTTCAACTTGATCCAGCTTTTTTTCAAATGTTTTCTCATATAAGACCTTTACCAGAGCTTCTGTCATTAATTCGGAATTACACAAACATTCAGTTGACAAACACATTTTATATTTAACATAACATAAAATGAAATGAAAATATCTTCTTTCAGGTGTTTAATTCAGATGAGCCTGCAGGTGAGGATGTCCAACTCCAAAAAACGTTGCACCAAAAGTATGACTTTGGTTTAAAGTACATAATCAGAGTTAAAATGTCTTTATTTTGTACAAAAATTGAGATGAGTGGAGAGTGATTTATTGGTAAAAAAAATCAGGAACACACTGTGCTGAGCAAAAAGTCCACGCATGTTGCTTCATAACAATACACCATTATTCCCAAACTTCTCCAAAAGTATCCAGAAGTCGTATGATCTTGTGAACATAAGAGACCACATGGAAAATAATCAGATCATCTGAAAAAACATTGCAAAATAATGCAGCAGAAAAGCATTGAGGCCTTTACGTGTCAACGGGAATTATGTTATTAACTGAGAAATAGTTTTAGTAACTATTCAATATGTTGATTATTTTTGTATTTGAGTTTTAAGTATTAAAGCGATCAGTTTATTCGAGTAGAAGTCAAAGTTCAAGTGTCAACGTCTCCTGCACGTGCACTAAGTTAAACTGTTCTAAATATTTTTAAACCATAAATCAATTGTCATTCAGCCCCTTAGATTTGTTGAGTTTGCATCATAATCGAAGCCAGGGCTTTCCAGAAAATTAAGACAGCAAAACTAAAGGTAAAGATGCTTACCAGTGCGGGGAACTTAGCTGAGAAAGTGGACACTCGTTATCGTCAAGTCCGTAGTCTGACAGTCCATGAAATAAACACCTCTGTTTCCCTCAGCCAATCACATCCGTCTTTTCCATCAGAAGAGGGCGGGGCAATTCTCTTCAGCCAATCAGAAGTGTTTACCAAGTGGCGAGTGTTTTCCTGAGCAACACACCTAGCTTACGAAGCTCGCTTGGTATCCATAATACTTTGAGGCATAAAGAACGGTTAATCATGACTTCACATATTTAATAATCTACTTTTTTGTTGAGGAAAACATTTAAATTCCGTATTTTATTAAAGACCGTATACTGAACACAATTAACTACAGTTAGGGTTTTGCTCCATGTACTGTTGGACAATGAATCAATTAACCGATTACAAATTGTACAGCAAAGTATTCCCCTAATTGCATATATTAGTATTATCACAGAGCAATCTTTTATTCATTGATTTAAAATTCTTCAGTGACATTAAATTTAATAAGAAGCATCTGTTGGATTATAGTGTCAAGTACATAGCATGTAATAAAAATGTAAATCCAAACTCAATAGTCTGCACTTCAAAGGTGGCATCCTAGAAATGAAGAGCCATTTACAATCAAGAGTGTTTATAATGCTATAGCTGATTTCACTCAAGTTGATGAGCACATGTGGCGAATATGTCTACAGTATCATTTCAATATATGACACACAAAAAAAAACAAAAAACGCCAGGGTATGATTTCTAAACTCTCAGGGTAAACCTCAGCCTCTCTCACAGATGACTTCGATCACACTCTGCTCCATCGGAGAAGGGTCCAGACAGCGATGAGCACAACTTCCCACTATCTCATCCAGCAGGAAATGCACAAGGTTCTCGTCAGAAACAAAGCGCCACAGGTACATCTGCAGATAGTGGCAGTCCACCTGGATCTGCTGCAGGCCGTAGCGGCCAAAGGTACGCAGGCGGACGCACTCCAGGAATGTCTTCAGACTTATTTTGATAATTCCTGTCATCACAGACACCTAAAAGAGGAGAAAGGTGGAAACGATGATAAATTTCATTAGTCTCACATGAAAAACGCAAATCAAGATTTTTTTTTTTTAAACAGCAAAGAACTTATGTATTGAAGGATTTTCCTTCTGCAGCTGAAAAGCAATCGTCCCCTCCTTATGCAGACTGGGAAGGAGATTACTTCAAGCTGCAGACACATTTTTTTTAAAGTTCGTAGGAGGTTCAAAGTTGGTGCCTTTCCCTATATTTACTAACATTTCTTTGCACCTTCTCTCTATAGTCATTTAAAATACATTTATTCAAGTTAGTTCTATAAAAGCAAATACATATTTTAACTTCTAATAGGAAACAGAGAGTAAAAATAACTTTAAAAGTCTATTTGCAGGTTTGGCAATTAAAAAGATCCTCTTTGCTTCACTTATGCCAAGAGTTTAATTTTGTGTTTCTGCATAAAAGACTGTTTTTTTCTGTGCAGAGAGCTTCCTCACCTTGTTGAACTCCACTGAGCTGAAGATGTCGATCCTCTCAGAAAACAGCTTGTGGATGTTACTTAGCAGATTTGTGTCCATTGGAGCACTACAGGTGAAACAGAAAATCTAATTAAAAGCAGGTTGAACTGGGATAAAACTCTCCTTTCTAACTCTATGTACTCATGACGGGCATGTTTACCTTGGAGTGTAGCTAGCAGCGTAGCGGACTGGCTGTCTGGAGCTGCTGTACACAGAGAAGGTTCTTTTGCTGGAGTCACTGCTGTGGGGTTTCCTCACACCTTCTTCATACAAAAGACCCACCTAAAATCAAAAAGTGGCAATGATTTTAATTAGGATTGTAGTTTTCTATGACAGTTTCAGCACAGCAGCAGTGGGACATTAGAAAATTGCTTCTGAGTTTTGAGTCTGTTGGCACTTTTTGAGTCTTTTCCCCACTTCCCATCATCCAGCTGTTTACACTGGTATCTTACAGCCCCTCACACCCTCAGTCAAACTAAAACGGCGAGCAATTTTTGAGCCATCCAGCGGTACAGTTTTGATCCAGATTCCAGCTCAGACGAGTAAAACTGACGTTCGTGGATGTATCAGAATGGAGTGGAGCTGAGAAGCTTGTGGCCTGTCCAGCATGTTTTTTTACCTCACAAATAAAATCTTTTATAAACTGCATTTTTTCTTCTGCCCCTGATTTACAACCATTTCAATAAAGAAATTGTCAGAAATGCAATTTTTTGGCTTAATGTTTTTATATCGCTCCTCAGAAAAATGCCACAAGAAAATGTCAACAACATCATTTTCATCTGACCTGGTCTTTATAGGTTTACCTGAACATCGATGGAGGTCGCGTCCTCTACTACTCTCTTCATTACGGCACGAACATTTCGCGGCTCGATGGTGTTGACCCAGTCTCGTGTTTCCACGCTCTTTCGTAACATTTGGGAGATGTTAAGGCCCTGAACCTGCGCAAACAACAAGAAGAAATAAAATGGTTCTGTCGAGGCATTCGGTCGTCCTGTTCACTAAATGAAATCTGAGTTGTTGAGAACACAACCTTGACATAATGGTTTAGCAGTTTCTGCGCTGCCTCTCTGGCTTCTGTACACAAAATTGTGACAGGAGTTACAGGACTGTGGTGCTGAAAAAAAGGGAGACGAGAAAAGACGAGAAAGAGATGAGTATTTTCCCTACACAAAACATCGACCATGTTTTTTTCCATAGTATTTGCATCAAAGCAGTTTTAAAACCTGCACAAGGAACTGTTCGTCTGTAAGAGTCAGTATGTAGGAGATGGTAGAGGTTTCAAAATCCAAGCAGAGACGGGACAGAAGGAGCAGGAGCGCTGGGGGAGTGGACCCTCCTTTGTCACCTGCACTCTCACAAAACTGACGAGAGGACTGACACACAAACTTGATGAAGTTCACCACCAGACTCTCACGTACCCCCTGGCTGCAGAACTCCCCCTGGATGGAGGAACAGGAAATTACTGTTAATATATGAGAAAAGTGTAATGACAAAACTTATACTATACTTTATATTCCACTTTGAAAGTAAAATGATTACCTTGAAGTATGGTTTGTTTGAGAATGTGATGTCTTTAGCTGTGAATAGATGCACTGAAGCCAATACAGATTTAATCTGGTTGAGAATAGATGCCGACAGGATAGACAGCAGCTCCGGCAGACTGTTTGGAGCATCTCTGCTGGTGGCTCCTCCCCCTAGATGAGGCCCACCCCCTGACCCTGTCCCTCCGGCCACAGATAGGCGAGGCGCCGCCAGAGCTTGCCTCACATCCGTCAGACTGTCCATGTAGAAACTCTGCAGGGCAGCCAGGTACTGCTTCACCCGCTCCGTCGCTGCTCGGATCACAATTTCTGTGCCCTGGTTTGGGACGGTGGAGCTCGGCAGCAGTTTGGAAACAGCCTGGAGCCTGCGGTGGAAGCGGTCGAGTGCACGGACCAAGAGGGAGTTATCGCTGACTCCTTTCTCCTCTTGTATCCTCCTTTCCACCAGCGAGAAATACTGAGCAGCCAGATCGTCCACAAACACGTGCAGCTTCCTGTTTGCCATCTGAGGGATATTCTTGGATGCCAGTTCACCTGTCTGAGCGTGGCTGATGAACAATTCTTGATAGGAGGCAATAACTAAACACAAGCTGCTCACAAACTCATTGCACCCTCGGTCTATAAACTCCAAGATGTCAGTGTTTGGAGTGGGAGAGGGAAGAGAGCTGGTTTTAGGGGAGGAGTCAGTCGGTGATCCTGCTGAAGACCTGCGTGCAGAAGCATCTTTCACAGCAGTGGGGTATGGTCGTATCTCCACTTCCAGGCCCCGAAGGTCAGCCTCGAGTCGAGAACGAGCATGGCTCAGGAATTTGTCACAAAGTTCTTCTGCAGGCTCGTCCAACTGAAGGAGCAGCTCCACACACTCGGACAAATCCTTGGCACTCGTCCCTCCATCCCTGGAAAACAATAAAAAAACGAAGAGAATGCTGAAATGTTGCTGTTGTTAGGATTATTTTTCACGTTTCTTAAAGATCAACTCTGATCATCTTCTGATCTATATTAAAAATGTTCTCAGGGTCTTTTGATTACGATTATAACATTTTTAGCAGAAACTTTAAAAAACCTGTGTCGATTTCTAGGACATAGTTCCTGCAGAGCAGCAGGAGTTCATCAGCGAGGAGGAGATATCAATCTGTCAATCCTTTTTGTGTCCGGGCCGGCGGTGCCTAAAGACTTTTGGTTTCCCGGACGCTGCCCGGCGGGTCATGCGAATAATGGCGCCGGATCGCTGAATCGTGGCTGGGACTGTTGCTCCCATTTCCCATCGTCCATTTTCTTACACTCTCTCCTGCCGGCTTACAGTCCTCACCTAAACCTTTGTCGAAGCTCCTGAGCCAGCATGTCCATGATGGCGTGACAGTCGTCCTGGATGCCCTTGAAGGAGGGCAGGTGGCTGTACTGCTGGAGCACACAGCGGGCTCTGCGGTGAAAGCTCACTGCCTGAGCATAGGCTTTCAGCTCCAGACACTTGTTCAGTCTAGCAGGCAACTCGAAGAGAAACTGAAGCTTCCTCAACAGAGTGTGAACCGCTGTGAGAAGACACCAGAGGGACATAACCACAATGAAGTCCCAGAAAGAAAGACATTTACAAAAACAATTCGAGATCAAATCTTACCTGAGAGTTTTGTAATCTGTGCATGCTGATCTTGAAGCGTGCCGCTGATATTAGCACTGAAGTCAGTGATCGCAGCCATGTTTGCAGACAAGCAGTCCATCTCATCCTCCATTTTTTTGAAGTCATTTTTCATCTTCCTTATTGTGTCTGTGGACAAAAAAAAAGATGGTTCATCTTCTCATGCTTGCGTAACTTACTGGCGTTTTCTTAAAAGATGGATTCTTCACCTGTGGCAGATATGAACTTGTTGTAGTTTTCGTAGACCAGAGTCTGCATGTCACTGTCCAGAGATCGAATCTGCTTCACCATGCAGGTCTCCTGATCCATCAGCTCAGCCAGAGAGCACTCCCTCCTGAGCTGAAGAAACATCAAACTGACTGTCACCTAAATGTCACCTCAAAACGATCAGAATTACGCGCATTTTGATGTTTCTCTGCTATGTGCAGGGAGATTCGAGAAGGTTTATAAATCGAGTTTACAGCAAACTGTCAGACCTTGTTGAGGTAGAGCTCCGGGTCGAAATGTGGCCCGTTGATGTCGCAGGGATCCAGAGACTGCGACTTCTCGCTGATCTTTCCTTCTTCGTCCAGCCCATAGTAAAGCTTCAGCATCCCATGCACCTTTCGCCTCCTCCCGGACTCATCTGGCCCTCCAGAACCGTCTGTGTCTGCGTCCATCGCGAGCTCCGACCAGCTGTGAGAAAGACGGGTTAAATGGAGACGAAGCTGAGTGGTTTTCAGCAAGATCTACAACTGTCAGTTCTCTCTCTAACGTGACGGATTTCCCTGTGTCTGAAGCATGTACGAGAACGAGATGATTTGTTCTAAATCAATAGGAATATATTTTCAGTATTTTTCCTGACACCCGAAGCAGCTAAATGGTCATTTCCGCGTTCGTAGCCAATCAAACGTTACGCTCTCTTTGAGGTTGCGCGGTGCAGACTTCCGGATGTTTCTCAGTGCGCATGTCAATGAAAAACAAAATAAAGCTTAGCTTGTATTTGGGGATTTTTATTGTATTTCATTTAAAATTTTCATTATACAGATCTGTCTTTTTCGATATGTATATACATTATTGTCCTTCCAATCGCAAAAGAAAAACAGCGTTTTATTTCTAAACTGTCCACTTTGAACATTAAATAAAATGTTTTATTGTAAGAGACCTTGGACACAAAAAATAGGTCAATACAACGGAAAACGTGTCCAAAAGAGTGATGTAGATTTTCTAAGTTTATGGAATTATATGCATAAGTGGTATTGTTTTACCAGAAATAAATTTATATTGAAATTTTCAATTTATAGAAAAAAATAACAGATTAAGAAAGAATGAAAAGCAGTGACAGGACTATGTGACTAAAACTACCAACATCACTTTTGGAAACATAAAATTAAAATGTTAAACTAGATTCAAAATTCTCCTAAAATCGTTAGTTTTGAAAGCAAGGAGTTGTTAAGAGAGAAATAAAATATGCCTTTAAACGAGAAATCGAAGATCGGCAACTAAAACTAATTTGCAAGCTGAGATGTTCTTAATTCTTTTGTTCCATCTTTAAATAACATGAACTACTCAACAGAATTCACTTTTTTCAAAATAAAAAATAAAGAAGCACTTTTTTTAATGCTTTATTGACAATAATTTATAAGAAGAAAAAAAGTTTTTTGTTTGTTTTGGCCCCCAATCATGACTATTATAATAATTAATTTCAACAACTTACTTTATGTCAAAAACAAGACATAAGTACTTAGCAACTGAGTGTTGTACAAGGGGGGTCTAAGGGCAGGGATGCCAGTATAGCTTAGTCAGTTTGTTAGTTTTTAGTATTAAATTTTAGTATTTTCCTAAACTAAACTGAAAAAATGAAAGGAAAAAAGGTTTGAATTTAGTTTCACATTCAAAACTATGTTGGGTAAAATAATCAACACATTCACATCACTTCAGGGGAAAAACACAAAAACATGTTTTTAGAGATCCAAGACACTTTACAGATATTTATTTATTACACAAAAAAGGAAAGAAATAAAAAACATTGAGACCAAAACTGCATTACATACTTCAACATATTTCCTTGAAAATAACTACTTTTAGACAATAAAATGGAGATAACAAAACAAGTGTTCTAACCCACAAAAACAAAACTGACAGTTTCTGATTTGCAAGCATAAAACAATCATCCACAGAGCAGTTTGGTACAAAGAAAAAGGCACTTCAGCTTCTGCAAAGTGACAGATCGAATAGAGGACACCTAACCAGGATTAGCATTTCATTTTGTGTACAAAGACAAATATATGAAGGAGAAAGTAATATTTGTTTTTCATAAAAGTGTATTCACATTACAAAACTGTCTGTTGATGGAAAAGGTATAATAAAGATATAAATATGTACTAGTAGTGCAACAACACATGATTTACTGTTGGAATGCCTGTTCAACAATGTGACACGCAGGTACAGACTGCAGCTGTGCCGCCTTTCGAAACTCAGGGAAGCATGAGATGTGTGTTGAGGAGGTAAAAAATACTGCTTTTAAATTAGGTTTAAGGGAAATAAAAACAAGAAAACTAAAATTTGAAGCTTTTATCTAGTTTAGTCAAGACAGATTGTGGCAAAGAAAAGCAACATAAATACTCAGATTATGAAAGTTTAAGGCATCAGTTGTCAGCTGGGAAAACTGACTTCAAATACATGTGGTGGAATTAAACTAAAAGTTGAACTGATCATGTTCTGCCATTCTGAAACTATTCACTAAAGTCTTAATTTGTTGTTTTTTAACAGACTTAGCTAAATTTCTACACAGAGACTCAGGATTTTCTTTTAAATCCATCTTTGACCAATAACTGCTCATTAATTTCTTAGTGTAATGAGTCTGTTTTACTTCTACATAGGTCTGCAAGAAAAAAAGCAACATATCTGAATTAGTCAATCTGTGAATGAATGACAGGTTGACCAAAAAAGAAAAAAAATGTAAGGAAAGATGGCAGGAGAGATTTCAGGGCTTAAAAGAACTTACATCACGACAAAAAAAAAAAAAAAAAGGACTTCATCACCAAAGTTGGTAAATAAAACGTAATAAATAATTACTGAGTAAAGTTTTCAGAAACTGTTAATGCATGAATTTGTCACCAGAATGACTGGAAGGTTCGGCTCACCAGAAATAGAGGCTCTCCTTACTTTGATAGAAGGCAGTCCAGTGTTCTCTGTATTAAAGCAGACAGTGAAGGATGATCTAAAGCCTAATATAGCTGGATTCTTCTGGGTCATTTCACTTTGGAGCCTTCATAAGTGAAATGAAAAAGACCGTCTGACCAGAGCCCTGAGAATACTGCAGCGTTGTTGCATTGCATGTCAAATGCACAGAAAAGCGGCTGCTTTCCAAAATAATCTGTACTTTTAAACTGAAGGGTCACCTGTTGCTGCCAGCTCCATTTAGGATGAAATAAAAACCTAAAAGGAAGCTTCTCAGAAATATGGAAATACATCGTTTTTATAGTTCAACATAAACATTAATTTCATACAAAGATAGTCTTTGTTTTTTGTTTCAAGTGCCGTCATTCAGTGTTTAGAAGATAAAAAAAAAATATTCTGAAGTTCCTCTCACTGGATGAGTTGCTAAATATTGCATCAGTTTCCATCTGCTTATCAGTTTCAGCATTTTAGTCACAAATATTAGTGTTTTGTCAAAGGCTTTATGCAAAATTAAGATCAATCATGCTTTTCAAATAACAGCCAAGTCGTTTTATTGTCAAATTTTTATCAAAATAATCATAAATAAATTTTTTGTGGACATTTTAGAATTTCCTTACAAGTTAAGGAAAAAAGCTTTTGCCATTTCTTCATCTAAATGCAGGAAAATGTCCTTTTGCTGTCAGTTTCAATGTCTTCAAGAATGCCGCTCAACTGCAGAACTATGAAAGAATCTACTTCCTGCAAATATAACTGCTTCAAACTGGAATTAAATAAGTACTTACAAGGATCCTCCACAGCACAGCCAATGTGTCCCCATACCAGTGAACACCTACCACTGACATCAGCGTCGCCCCTTTGATGAGAGCAAGGCACTGGCAGTTTGAAAAAAGCAGAATAGTGAACAGACAGCTGCAGATGAGCCCTAAAAGTCGTTGTCATGCTGACTGAGGAGGCTTCTGCAGGGTCAGAAGCCGCAAGAACAGCTTAGCAATACATGAAGCGGTTTTTGCAGTTATCCGAACAATCACCGGTTAAGTACAAGGTTTTTTTGTTTTAATTCATGAGTGGAGTTGATTTCTTCAAAGATGCGAGACCATCTCTCATATGGCAGTCTCAACCTAAAACCCCTCCAGTTCAAGCTTTAATATTCAGTTATTTATAACTCATTGTGTACTGAACTCTTCTAGAATACACCACTTCAGAGGATAAATATATTCACACTTTGATAGCTCTGTCTTGGTCCTTTGCATGGTTTTTTCTCAGTGAGTCTTTGTTTCCTGTAGAATCTTAGTGTAAAAGGTTCAGAATTGGTCCTGTGGAGGAAGCAGATGTTAACCTTGCTCCAGGCTCTCAGCTCCTTGCACAGCGGAGTAGGTGGGGGCTCCTTGACGGGAGAAGAAGGACGCGGCTCTTTTCGGCTTTAGCCGTTTAATTTCTTTTCCTGAATGACAAAAAGCCCGGAGGTTATTGGTTTTCCAGGAAGTGGGATTTGGATTTGGTTTTCCCTTGTAATTATTCACACAACAGACAAAGGAACAGACTCACCGTCGGCCACGTAGCTGATGGTGTTGAGCGCGTCGACCCGACTGCACACCACACTGGGTTGTCTCTGCAGGACCGCGCGGCGTCCTCCTCGCCCGTTCCTGCCGCTGCCTTCCGGCCCCCCGGGCTGCTTCGACTGAGACGGATTTTCCCCGCCGTCAGACTCAGCCACAGCTCCAGTCTCAGAGGTAGACTTCAGCTCCACGCAGAACTCAATGAAGCCACTCATTAGCTCAGCCTGATTATTGACAAACAATGGAAAACATGCATCAAGCTGCACTTCGTCTCAAACTTCAGCTGCTCAGGTTTGTGCTTCAGGTGTGAGGTTCTGAAAGCTCACTTTACATAGAACTGAGTATTCAATAGTCTTGATACTCGCAAAATTTAATTTTCCGTGCATTTTCTACCAAAATCAGTATGACACATAATCAGATTGAAGCTCATGTTCACACAATAGAAATTCCAGGAAGTGGGATTTGGTCAGTAAGACACTGGTCCAAATAACTCTTAAAGGTTAGCTTTAAAGGTTGCAGACCCCTGGCTAAAGTTTAAACATTGTGCTCATGAGAAAAGAGTAAACCAGATCCAATTTGTTTGGGAAAAACCAAACTCCTTTCCATGGTCTCTAAGAAGGTACATTCCAATCATCTTTTGATCTAATTTCATTCCCATTGGTCTTTTAATTATAATTATGGCGTTTTTAACCTAAAATCAAAAAACCTGTGTTGTTTTCTAAGACATAGTCTCTGCGTAGTGGCGTGATTGTTAGCGTGAAGCAACCTAGGACCCTAGGACCCTCCCCGTCTCAGAGAGGAGCAGTGAGCTTGTAGCCTACCAAGAGTATTTTCTTACTCTTGCTCCCGATTCACAATTGGAGTAAATACATACTCAGAAATGCAGATTTAAGCTCGATTTTCCAGATATATGTCCTCCATCATCAGAAAAATGCCGCAAGAACATGTTAAAAACACCAAAAACATAATTTTTCAGGGAGAGCTGGCGCACTTCACAATACAATCCTACAAAATCAAGTCTGTTTAACTCACTATCAAATGAAATTATACTTAAAGACAGACTCCAATGAAAATTGTGATGGTTGAGGTTTTTAACATGTTCTTGTAGCATTTTTTTTGCATGATGTATAAAGAAAATAAAGATTAAAACTGTATTTCTGAATATTTCTTTCCAATTAGGCTCTTCAACCCCTGCAGTCAATGTGTTCTAAACAACAGATGTGTCTTTTAATGTCTTATCCTCTAAAAGCAGCTATAGAGATGATGAAGTGCCTTTAACTAGCTCCAAACACAATCTCTGTCCATGTTTTGTTCATAGAGTCTATGGGCTCCACTAAGAAATAAGAAGCGGGCAAATCCGTGGTTGTCATGCAGTCTTTAGATTAAAATCTGGTGAGATTACGGTTTACAGCTTTTATCATTATGCAATCCCTCTGCAGCATCTGCCTCCCAAACAAGCCTTGTCTAAAAATAGCCAATGATGTAAGAAGATTAGATCCATCTATCAGTAGAAGTCAAATGTCGTCTGAGCGCACTTGTTTAGAGTAGATCTTCAGCAGCTTGTTGACAGGAGTGCCATCTTCTTCTCCGTCAAACTCCAGCCACAGAATGTGGGAGTCTCCCTCCTCTTCGGGGTAGGTGTGGTCCCAGGAGAGCTCGCTGAAGCGCAGGCCGAGAAGCACATGCTGCAAGGGGAAATGTGACAACCACAGCTATTCATCCCATCAGCGCCCAGAAGATGGAAATCCTTGTTTGATCTGAAGCTCACCTTCTCCTTCGTGTCAATCACATAAACTCCATCCAGGCAGATTCCAACGCTGACAGCTTTGCGTTTTCCGCGCTGGAGGATTCCCTGCGCCGGCTTGTCAATCTCCCCGAAGAAGAAGGCGCACCTTTATGACCACATGATGATATTTAAAACAGCGTTGTTACCATCTTTAACCCACTGCTGACACCTTATGTGCTTCTTAATGCAGCTCTCACCCGTAATAAGGCAGAGCGTGACACATGCTGAGGTACTGGTGAAGGAGGGGGGCGGGACCCGGAGAGCTCCCAGCAGTTACGCAGATTTTCCTGTACTCTTCGGCGAGGTTGCCCTCTAGCTCGGCAAGGCGGCGCGACTTTCCTCGCAGCGTGGAGAGCAGACCGCCGCTGCCTAACACAACATGCTCCGGCAGGAAGGAAGTCAGCTTCTTCTCCCTGATTACAAAAGAAATCCCAAAAGCAGAACATCAGCAAAATAACATTTTCTTAAGTGACTGTTGAGGCGATCTATTTCCTGTATAATTTGAATTGAGTCGCTGCATTCATGCATCATCTTCACAGAAATCCATGATCCAGCTTCAAAGCAAGACTCCTGAAGTGACTCAACATCAGCTGAACCTCCACACTGAGCTGTAGCACGAAACTAAATGGATTTTCCTCTTTCGTTATAATGGTAAAAGAAGCTCCAAATTAGTCTCTTTCTTTCACGTGACCTAAACCAGTGGTCCCCAAACTCTGGACCACGGGTCGGTACCGGCCTGTAGGCCACTTGGTACAGGGCCGCAGACAGAAAAGAAATGCACACACTAACTTCAATTCCGTTATTTTTTTTCCCTGACACTAAAGAAAGTTTTATTTTGGATTGCCAACTTTGTGGCCCAAAGCTAAAAAGCTAATGAAAAACAAACAAACAAAAAACGTGTTTGCTTAGTTTCTTTGGTGAGGAAACTAAAAAAGGTTCTTCGACTTCAAACCAGGAGTCTTCCTCAACATTTGGATTTATTGAGACGTACCAGAAGCCTCTCATCTGCCCGGCGACTCTCGAATATTTCACAAACGCAGATAATAAAGATGCAGATACGGTGGATCCATGTTTCTCATCAAATTTAGAAGATACAAGTTTTACAATGGTTTTGTGTTTTATTTTGCTTCATCTATCCGTCACACCTTAAAACTCGGTCACAACTAAAGTTAGAGTCCACTTTGACATCTTCATCTTCATCACAAAGTCTAAGTTTAATCCAGCCACAAATATTTGACAGAGACTGAAGATTCAATGAAATCAAGTTGCCGACCTGCTGAAGAGGTTTCTAACGTGTAAAAGGGAGATTAAGTGTGAATTAGGCAGACAGCTGGTGAGAAACATTCGCACAGAAAATGTTCCTCTCTGTGTTAAAAAGAAATACACAATGAATCAGGACTTGTGTCAAAACAAAATATGAGACATAAGTTTTGCTCTCTGAGATGATGGGAGATCTCTTAAT
This sequence comes from Oryzias sinensis, assembly GCA_037389245.1. NCBI lineage: Eukaryota > Metazoa > Chordata > Actinopteri > Beloniformes > Adrianichthyidae > Oryzias > Oryzias sinensis. The sequence goes on along the minus strand of CM074497.1, from coordinate 12,328,356 downwards.
GTTACAATGGCCTTACATGGAAAAAAGACTAATGTCTCTTTTATTGAAATTATACAAATCAGAAACAACTTCTTGGGGATGGCTTGGGGACTAAGCCATCGACTTGCGTACCTCACGGTGGTGGTAAACTGATTGCTGTTGATGTTGAGTCCCTCCTCTTGAGCAAATGCCAAAGCTCCCAGACCCGTCCAGTGCTCGGGGTCACAGGGGTATCGTCCGGTGAGGATGTTATTCTTGGCCTCTTCGTACAGAAGTCTCAACACCCCCTCATCTTCAATCTACCAGGAGTCAGACAACAGTGAAATATGAATATAGAAGGCACTAAAAATAAAAAATAAATTTAAATGGGTAAAAGCAAAATTGGACTTTTTTTTTTGTTCCTGCATTTTGAGACTCAATCAGAATTTTAAAGTCCCACCCCGATCATATTTTGACCTTTTTTTGAAAGCGTTCCCAGTCGTATTTAATTATAATTATGCCGTTTTTAGCCAAAGTACAAAAAACTGTCGTTTTCTGGGACTTAGTTTCTGCAGAGTGGCAGTAGTTCATTAGAAATTCACCTCTGAGTTGCAGGCAGAGTAAGCCTGCCCCCATTTCCCATCATCTCTGTGTTTACAGCCTCTTACAGCCCAAGCATAACATTAGCAGTGCAACAACAATGGGGAGCCTACAGTTTTGAGCCAGAATCCAGTTCAGACGAGGAAAACAAAGACGTACATGGATCCATTTGTCTGCAAGTGGATGCATCAGAATGGAGTCAACTTGTGTTTCTACATCACAAATACGATCTTTTTCTAGCTACATTCTTTTGTATGCTCCCGATTCACAAAAAATGGAATAAACATATACTCTGACATGGTATTTTAATCTGAATTTTCTTCATATTAGTCCTCCATCGCATGAAAAAATGGCACAATAACATTAAAACCTACCAGTTTCATTAGAATAATAAAGTAAAGAAAAAAAAATGAAAAAATGTTTTTTTTCTTTACTTTATTCTTTATTCCTTTTACTTTGTCTATAAAGAAATAAAGAATAAAATAAAGAAAATAAAGGCATTAAGAATAAAGTATGAATTCTGTCTTATCTCTGAGCTCTAAAAGTAATTTTTACCAGAGAGATAACAATCAGACTTCTTTTCCAAGAGTAAAGTTGGGATTTAGAGGTTAAAATATTTGAAGCATGAAGCCGGAATTCCAAGAAGTGATTATCTTTCAGGTTTTATCTGAGGTTTCTGGGCAAAGGGGGGTTTGGGAGGAAGTACTGTGTTCCAATGTCAAGGGGTTTCAAATTTGCTCTGATGTTGGACTTGTTTGTAAAAAAAAAAGTTTAAGCATCAAAGATGTCGAATTTTAAACTAATTAGATGTTTGGAAAATTAGAAATGACCAAACTTCCTCTTTTGGACCCCACCCCAGATCCCTTCAAAGGCTCCGATACTGATCTGAACATAGAGGAAGTCTGGAACGGTCAACCAAAAGTTGTTTTTAAAAGCAAAACATTTTAGCACAATAGAAAGCCAAAAAAAAAAAAAACATGCCGAAAACAAATAAAAAATAAAAGAGCTGAACTGGCATAAATCGTTGTGTTTTACCTGCAGCTCTTTAGATTTGGGATAAAACACGTTCCGTCTGTACTGAAGATACGGTTCGTCTGAGGAAAAAAGCAGGAGACAACAGTGCATCAGAGGTTTTTAGACACTTCAGCTGGATGAGAATCAGTGGAAAAGTGAGAAAACCCCCACCCCAGTCGAGCCCACAGTCCAACATGGGGGTAGAAGTTCCTCCATAAAAAGAAACACAACTTTATAAGAAGGAAGTTGTCACAGAACATTTGACACATTCCCACTGACACTCCTGTCAAACCACCATGTGTGGGCTGTTCCCCTCCCCCCGATATAACCCTTATAAAACACAGAAGCCCACATTAAAGCCGGCGTTTTACTTAAATGTCCACTTATACACAAAGGATCTTTTCATTGGGAGAGGATTCTGCTTTTTGCTATGATTTATTTGTTATTATTTCCTGGAAAAGCGACCTCCTGCTCATCAATTTGAAATAATTGTACCATCTAACTATTTAGGAGCTAGGAAAATCTAAAAACGCCATCAAGAGAAAAGCCCAAAAGACTGTTCATGAATTTAAGCTGGAGCCATAATAACAGAAGATGTTATCCCTCATTTACATTATTGTGGAAAAACTTTTAGATCACAGAACTTTAACATCTATGTTCATAAAGTTCTCTGAAGATGAAGAGGTTTGTTCTTCATCACATCATATTATTCAGAGGGACTCTACTTTATAAAAACCTTTGAGGGTTGTTTCTTGTTTTATCTAAATTATAATATTATGCAACATTTAAGCTGTTTTCGTCATTACATCTAATACATCTAAGAGCTTTTTATATGAGAACATATAACCAAACTAAACTGACTTCATTCAAAAATGGACTTTAAAAGACAAACAGTTGCCTTGCTGGAGTCTGAAGACTTGACTGGATAAACAGTCAGTGTCTCTGGGGTAGAGGTGACCTCCATCTCTGAGGGTCGTATGTTGGCACTGGGATGCTTGCACACACCAGAATGCTTTGCGTCTCCATTTAACCTCCCAAATCCTTTGCTCGACATGCTCATGTGTGCATGTCCTTCAGTTTGTTTGAGCAAAGATGACAACACCAAAGGTTTACGACTCAGCAGAAAGTAAAAACCGTGTTTCTTTGTTATATCACGGTTTACCTTTTGCGATCCTTTTGCTGTCTTTTAACATTATTTTCAGTGCATTTTTACATATTTTTTTAACACCGTTCTGATTGCCTGTTGACATTGTCAATGTCCTCCGTGCCGTGTCTCCTGTTCGGCAGATTCACATGAATCCTTCCTCTGGAGCAGATCTTTGTTTTTAATTCTGTAAAAGTGGACTCATTTTTCTATGAAGGTTTGAACTTTAAGAGTTTAAACAAGAGAGAAAAGTGTGAAAATGTTCACGTCAGTCTGAGAAAAATGTGCATGAAGTGAGTAGTTTTACAGCCTTTAAAACATCTATAATCCTCCTTAGCAGATTTCACCTATGGCAGGTTAGGTTTGGAACGTAACTTCCGTGATAAATGAGGGAGCACTAAAACACATAAAACATCTGCAGCAGAAGAAACCAGCTCTGTTTGAAAGAGTTTGAAAAATAATGTCAAAATCTGTATAGAACTATTTATCTTTATAGAACATCACATCATAATGTTTACAGGCTTTGACGGTCCCGGTTTCGTAAAAAAAACATGGCAGTTTCTTTTTACCAAAATAAACTGGACCACAGAGAAACATTAACAACGGAAACCTCTGGCTGGAGACGGAATCAAACTGTGTCCAGGGGCCTCATTTATAAACGTTGCGTACGCACAAAAGAAGGCGTACGCCACTCTCTACGCAATAGTTGAGATTTATAAAAAGCAAACTTGACGGGAAAATGTGCGGTCCTTCACGCAAGCTCTGACCCAGGCGTACGCACAAAAACGGGTGAAATGAGAAACGGCGACACCGTCGGCAGATGGAAGAAACACGTGAAAGTGAAAGTGAAAATGACAATACTGTCTCTCATAAATAACATGAAGACTTCACAAAGCAAGTCTTACAATTAACAGCTACACAAACACCCGTTTGATTGATCAGCAGTGAAACAAACAAAAAAGATCAAACGAAAATTACAAAAGAAATTCAAATGAACACATATTTGCATAAAGAAAAGTGAAACATGTTCTACAATATTGGCATGTTGTGCAATTCATCCTCATAAATAATATAGTTAACAGAACGAAATAATGTACAAAACGGATATTCTCGCCAATGTGTCCGTCTGGCGGAGCAGATATCAGTGCGGGCGTGCAGACGGACGGAAAGACGTACTAATTGTCCACTGGGGAAAGTTGTTTTCATATTAAAATATTTCTTCATAAGCTATGGAATATGGTATTCATGCATATGCCTTAAGTTTGTTTTATTTGTGATAAAACAATGTATGGCGTATGTCTCAACCATAAAGCCACAAGAAATTACATTTGCGCTGAACAATTTCCCATTTCCACATCGATTATTACAGACATCTGTAGCTTGTCAGATGCAATAAATGGATGGATATAAAATGCCCCATCACAATGCGGAATGACGCACAATGGCTGATCTTGCGCTCTTAGAAGATGTGGCAAATGGAAGAATTCGGAGTGAACGCATCTTTAGACAGCAAGAAGACTTGCTGGAAAACGAGGACGAGTGGCTTATGAGCCGGTTCCGACTTCCTCGAGCCGTCCTTTTGGACATCTGCGGGCTTTTGGGCCCGGAGTTACAGAAGAGCACTCGGAGGAACCACGCGTGTCACCTGGTGCATGCATCTGGCGCTCTGGTCCCGCTCTGGTTGTGAGGCTACAGCATTTACGGCGTCTGCCACCGTTTGCTGCTCACGTGCCTTTTTGGCATTAGTAATGCCCATACTGTGCCCTCCAAACAACACTTTTCTCCTCTTTTCCACCTCGCCAACGATAACTTCTACTTCACATTGAGTGAAGTTACGTTTTTTTGATTTCCTCTCTGTGTGTGCCATGGTTTCGCAATCAATGAATATTAATTTGTGGGCGTTTCACGGACTATTTATGGGCAACTATGGGCGTGTCATGAAGCCGCAAAAGCTGCGCTGCATTTAGAATTGGTTGTGATTTATTAAGGGAAAGATGCGTAGGATGTGCGTGCGCACGGTTTTATAAATCTGAATATTTCTGTGCGTACGCACGTCCTATGTTTCATCCGTACGCCACTTCTGACACAAATCCTACGCAAAGTTTTATAAATGAGGCCCCAGGTCCTACCTTGTGCAATGTCGTCCTCCGATGCCTCAGTGAAGCGATACAGCAAGTCCTGCCACTGCCGACACAGTTTATACGGCTGATGCCTCGCTTTTAACTGCAGTTCTGAAGCAAGGTAAATAATCTTCAATGAGCATTATTATTTTAAGTGTACATTATACTAGAAAGAATGAAGGTTAAGAGCAAAAAAAAAACGTACCAAGCAATGGGGAGCAAAGCCAAAAGGCAAAAGCATCGTGTAAAGACTCAGGAATTTGGAGAGCCTCACGAACACTGCGGCCCAATTCCTGCACTGTCACACTGCTGAGAGACTCCAAAGACAAGTGCACTGCGTTGTCGCCACACAAGTACACAAGCAGCTCCTGAACTGCAGGGGGGGGATATTAGAAAAAGAAGCACTTTTACACAGAAAGCGATTCAATTTGATTACTGCATCAAAATGTGTGGAGAAAGTAGTAAAAGTGTCCATCAGGACTTCGTAGAACCGTACCACGGGAAAGAGTTGCAGAGGAAGCAACACTTCCTCTTTGTGAAAGATCCTCTGACAAATCTGGAAGAAAACTGCCACTATCTCCCTCCATGTCTTATCTGAAACCCAAAAAAACAAGCATACAAGTGAGTCCAGACATGTGACATAAAGGAAAAACTGTGATTAAGGTCAACACAATATTTTAGAGCAAAAACTTGACTCTCTGCACGTGCCCGTTTAAAGACCCACTCCAATGAAAAGTGTGTTTTCAGTCTTTTTATGATGGAGGACATATAAAGAAAATTAAGATTAAAAGTTAATTTCTGAGTATTTCTTCATTCAAATTGTTGGGAATTTGAGCAGATGAAAAAAATGCAGTTTAAAGAAGACTGGATTTGTTATGTAGGTCCAACAGTTAGCAGGCCACAAGCTCCCGCTCAGCTCTATTCTGATACATCCATGTGTAGACGGCGTACGACCTCACTTTCCTCGTCTGAGCTGACATTTGGCTCAGGACTGTATGGCTGGATAGTTCTAATATTGCTCCCCATTTTCATTGCTCTGTTAGGTTGGGGCTAGTAGAAGAGAGTGTAAACAAAGAGATGATGGGAAATGAGGAGTGGCTTACTCCGAGCCAACAGTCTGCCGCCCTGCAGAAACTGTCATAGAAAACGCAACAGCTTAAAAACAGCATAATCATAATAAATCATAATTAAAAGATCAATGGGAACGCTTTTAGAATAGATCAAGAGATGATCGTGTGGAACTTACTGAGTTTAATTGTTGTAGGAATGAATCCTGAACTGTTCAACATAAGAAAATGATCAAATAATTAGTTTTTATCTTTGTTAAAATTTGACTTTTTGAATGATTTAGATAAGCTCTGCAAAGATTTGTGTAAGTCACAGCCTGTATATTGCCTAAAAAAGCGCGCGCTGAGAAACTAAAAGATCTTTACTTTCCTTTTGTTTTGTTTTCCAGTCGTGTTTACAGAAAGGACATTGTTCCCAATAGTCGATGAAGGTTAGCGCCACCGCGTGGTTTCCAACAGAGCAGAGACTCCTAAGGATTTCAACACTTCTGGCGACTGTTGACCAATAGTCCCCAAAACCCAAACATCCGTCATACAATCCGTTTATAACATTGACATAATGAAACACACTGAAAACTGACACCGTCTACTAGTTTACCGACTTTATTGGGCTTGTGTTAAACTACAGACACCGTGACCAAACAATGGTCGGTAAACAAGGAGCGACCCGCCGTGACATTTTTTTTTCTACTGTGTATTGTGAGCAAACAATTATAGCTTAAGAAAAACTCAACGAATATGACGAGAAACACGACCCTGATGTCTTCGACTATTTAAGCGGAACCTATAAGTCCATATTTTATAAACAAGTCGTGATAATTGAAGCTTCTTCGCTCGTTTTTAGCCAGTGCTTTAATACAAATCTTAAGAAATTATACATAAAAGGGAAACAATGACCTACTTTTATTTCACTGTAGCTCGTCTTCCGCTCGTTGAATATGAAGCAAAAAAAGTCTGGCTAACTTTGGAAAGACTGCTAAATTCATCGGTTCATCAGTAGTTCACTTTAATTCACCTGGCTAGACACCACTAGCTAACTTAACCTAGCTTTCCGGGTAACTGCCAGTGTCAAAACGCAACCGCAAAAATGATTGGTTAGTTTTTTTATATGTCCCGCCCCCAAAAGATCCAACAGCCAATAATAAAAAAGATCTTCAACCAGTGACAAGGTTTCGACATGAGAACATGTTTCACAGCGACAGGGCGGGAAACTACACACATGAAATATGAAATATTACTGAGCATGCGTCCTCTGTTTGTCACGTGATCAAACCTGCTGTACTCTGCCTATCATTTTAGAGATTAGGAAATATCAGGCTGTTTTCTTTCATATATATGTAAATATTATATGGTTTAAATGTCATATACTTGTATAGCGCGTTTCTACCAATTCTTATACATATAGTGTCAATAGTGTTAATAGCATATGTTCATTTGTATTGCTTTGTTTTTTTCTCTTACAATATTGCAGAGTTGCTTCCAATTCCTTAAATAAATTACCGGTAATTCATTTTTCTTAAATCAGATGTGAAGTGATTTTTCTAACACAACTTCAGATTACTCTGCCAATGTTTTTTTTTTCCTTTCATATATATCTATTCAAAATGAAAAGGCCAATGAATATTTTAAATTAAATATTTCATATTAACAGTACCACTGAGTTTTTCTCAGTCGCTTTAGTACAATTCTCAGATCAGAATGAAATTCCCAAAACTATTTGTTCAATCTTCACATCATGATGTCACTTGTGCACATCATATAAGCAGTTTCTCACTTCTTTGAACAAGTTGCAATTGCTTTGGTACATCCATGCAAATGATTATGTACAATTCTCTGTTATTTGCTACATTATCAATTGTTTATGTCATGTTGATCAAAATGCATTATATAGTTCACTGTGCAATAGTCTTACTCCTCAAAACACCTAGTCATTAGTTCATCGTATAAGTTATTAAAATGGTTGACCAAGTTGTCATAATGTGACAAACATATTTCGCTGCATTGCAAGAGAGGATATTCGCTGTGATGTGGATAAGAATTTGTGGCCTAACATACAGGAACGAAAAGAGGTGTAGGAAGACCACACCAGTTCCTACTGCACTGCCTGTACTGTTGTACAGAATATTGTCCTATCTTTTTTTCCCTTTGTGTTACTGTTTGCAGTGGGTTTTTTCTATGTTGGTATGACATGGTCTGTCAACAAATTATAATATGAACAATAAAAGTGTAAATGTGAATCTTGCCCAGTCTCTTGCAATCAAACACAAAAGGTGTAACTTACATTTTACAATAATTGTCATCAAAACTTTTTTCAGTTAATGACTTATACGATGAACTAATGACTAGGTGATTTGAGGAGTAAGACTATTGCACAGTGAACTATATAATGCATTTTGATCAACATGACATAAACAATTGATAATGTAGCAAATAACAGAGAATTGTACATAATCATTTGCATGGATGTACCAAAGCAATTGCAACTTGTTCAAAGAAGTGAGAAACTGCTTATATGATGTGCACAAGTGACATCATGATGTGAAGATTGAACAAATAGTTTTGGGAATTTCATTCTGATCTGAGAATTGTACTAAAGCGACTGAGAAAAACTGTAAAATAGCAAATTCTATCCCTAAAGTAATGACCCACTTTTTAAATTATCTCCTTTTTTTCCACCCTTAGACCTGCATCTTTGACCCCGAACTGGAATACAGCAGTTTCAGAAGATGGATGGACTTTTTTACTGTAACCTTTTCCCCATAGATAGACTGTCTGCCTTTTCCACACTAGGGCGCCCTCCAGTGGTTTATAGCTGGTAAAAAGACTAGACCATTTCAGTGTGGCATGACGTACACAACTATAAGCTATTTATGTATATACTAGGGATCTGCAATCTTACTGTAAACACTAACACTACTTACCGAGCCAAACTCAGCGAGAGACACATAGTCCCACTTCACCATCTACAAAAAATGCTTTTGTGGCTATTGAGCCATTAATTTATGATAGATAGATAGATAGATAGATAGATAGATAGATAGATAGATAGATGGATAGATAGATAGACGTCTTTGAGGAGTACACGGTTCACCTCACTGCAACCCGTTGAGGTGAGTAAAAGCCAGGGCAGCAGTTTGGAGATTCCAGTGGGTAATGTGTTTATCAGCTTTACAAAGGTGGAAAACAGAGGACATACTTGACAGTCTTCATTGGATTACACTGATCATCCAATCTTCTTAGTCCAATTCCTTTCACTGATCCTGTGAAGTGAGAAGGGAAAGGGAGCCCTTTGAGGCACCTGCCAGACACTTAAAAAGACTCCATTTCACCATGCTTTTAGTAATTCCAAATTTTATTAAGTCATCTCTTCAGTTATGTCATAGTTCTGTTGCACATCGGAGCATTTTTGCCTCAATTCTCTCTACAGTCAGCTGTAAGTCTTTGTTCAAAATTTAAATAGCAATTTTTTATGGTTTTTTTTCTTAACACAGGTTGTGAGATTAAAATTAGCTGTGCGTGTCATTTTAAAAAGCAGTTATGTGTAGTTTTGTGGCTGTACACATTCCAGTACAACAAAAAATGAAAATGCTCATGTACAGTAAACAAATGGAAAAGTAAAATAAAGATGGGGTTTGATAAAAATACTTGTTCAAGCATGTTCCGTAAAATGAGAAGATACAGTACCTGTCATAAATTTCAATGTAGAAAGAATTTATGTTACCACTTAATGTTTTTTTGACAATAAAAAACATGATTTTATTTTTCTTTAAATCCATACAAATTGGTTATTATTGTTTTCTCTTCAAACTGAAGTTAATAATTAGTTGCAGTCTCTTTGTAAAAACTATTTACATGTTTGTACATATTGTGTGTTTCAGGGAACGGCTGGAGGTTTTTCTGCAGCATCGCCTTCTTCCACCTTTCCACCGTTCTTAAGCAAGAAGAATTTCAGCACAGGGTCAAGGTACTCCATGATGGTGTCTTTCACCCCTTTCTCCAGCAAGTACCCCTCTGTCTCGATCTCTGTGTTTTCTTTTCCTGCCACTGCCTCCATGGCAGTTTGCAGGAAACGCAAGCTCACCAGCACTGAGCCCTGCAGAGTCATAAGGGAGACTTAGAACAGCTTCAACACCATTTAAGTACGACCTGAGATAAATTTCTGTTACACCACACTGTTGTTGGCACCATAAATAAATGACAAATGATCAAGGAAGAGGAACTCAGACCTTAAATTTGGATTTAAGCAATTTAAGTTTTAATCTACATACACAACAGGCACGTGACACGTTTACACATTTAGACCCATGGTATTTAGAAGCAGGGAGGGGCTTCTTTTTTTCCTTTTTCTACTGTTTACTAGCGCATGTCAGCATTCTACATTTGAAGAGGCTTGGTGTGAAATGTCAAAGTGGTGTAAATCTCGCTCCAGGCTTTTTCTTCTTGTTGTCATTGAATTCCGGCCAGCCACAAATCACAATGATTAATTTTTCCTTCATGATCAATTTTAAAATGGTTGACATCCTTGTGAATTAGGATACGTCAAATCAAAGTCCTTGATTAGACAAAGTTTGACCAATGGCCATGCATTTTGTACATAGAGCTCAAAAACGGTCATAGAAACATGCGTAGCTAGGTGTAAACGCAAGAGTTTTGAAAGCGGAAGCTCGAAACCCGCGTTTACATTTACATCAACTTTTTATTGGAGGTGGCCGCTTGAACGCGCGTTGCCGAGGGTGAAATTAACATAGTTTTAGGGACAAGGACTTTAAACCCAACCACAAATAATTGAAACTTGACTTGAGACGTTTGCTTTAGGATAGTACTTTGAGGTTTTTTTTAATTAATAGATTTTAGGACATCTGTTGGTTTTGACAAAGTTTATTCCCTATTGTCTTAGTATTCTGTTTATTGTAACCCTTGTGCTATCTTAGGAACTTTAACATTGAGAGTTGGGTTATCTAGACCCACTAGACAGTGCTCTGAACCTTTTTTCTTCAATAATTTGTGAACCTCACTGGTGTCCATGGATTACATGATATCTTTCCACCTTTATCCACCTTTGTCATGATAGGGAGAACACATCAATGGAAGGGTGGGGTCATAGGATAGCACAAGGGTTAAAAAAGCACAGAGATAGTAACTGTCTAATGTTTTTTTCCACTTGTCTTTGTAGATTCTCATTCTGTTTAGTAAATTCTATCAATGTTGATAATTAAAGAGATTAAATATTTTCTTTTATAAAAAATAAACTACATCCAGGTGACTAATTTTTTTTACCAATTAAGTTGATTTTTCCCCCCTAAATATTAATTTATATTTACAAAGTGACAATTTGTCCCAGCAGCTTGTTCTTTCTACCAAAGTGGTGACTTTGATTGATGAGCCAAGATTTCATACTTAAATTAAATCTATGACCTATGCTTGACCTTCAGTTGGCTAGATCTGGGACTTGATATGATCCTGTGAACATCACCTTAAGACTGGACTTGAAGCTGGATCAAAAGACCCAAGACTTGACATGAACATGTGATCAAAGACTTGACACTGGCCTTGGACTTAAAAAAGAAAACTGAGCATTTCTCCATTCACGGGAAATGGTTTAGACAAAGTTGAGACTATGTCCAATTATAATCACAAAGTTGCTTGTCAATCATAAGTTTCTGGGTTTAAAGTTACCCTAATGAAAAATCCTAACACTACGTTCACATCGCCTTTTGGAATGTGCATTCCACCAACCACTTCCGAAAAAAGTCTGTGTAAACGCGCATTTTGGGAATCCAATCCCCCAACTGTTTGAAAAATTGATAATGAAGGAGAAATTAATAATTGCAGTTTGTCGCCGGCCGGAAGAAGCCCCTCCCTGCTTGTCCAATGTGAACACCATGGGCTAAACGCGCATTCTTGAATGCAAGTTAAATGCCCGGTTGCTTTTTTAAACTTGTTGTCTTCTGACGGTTGCTGATGGAAATCATTATGAAAACAAATGTCAGTGTTGTAGAGTGTACCTGCAAGATAAAGATCGATAAAACTCCGGCCCCAATGGTGTTCATAAGGCCCATGTAGTAGTGGACCAGGGCCTCTCTGCAGCCTCGAAGGTAGATGTTGAGCTCCTCCGTTAGGTAGTCATAGTTGTAGTGAGCAGAGTTGTTGGTGAGTTGATACTGCATGCATGGCCGTGGAGATCTGGGGTTACAGCAGCTGAATGGAACTCCATCCACCAGGTAACGGCCATCCACATTGCTCTTTACACGGCTGAAGTAACAAGGTAGAGATTGGTTTGATTTTCAATTTCACTCCATTTTGGCGTTTGCTGTTACTTACTCTTTTACTTCCTTGGAGCTGAAATCAAGGTAGCGGTTGCTGATCCACTGAACCTCAAACCAGTCCCTGAAGTCGTTGTTTCCACAGCATTCGAAATCCATCTGCAGACGATCGATGTTCTGCTTCTGGAAGCAGCGGCCTGGGGTGTCTGTGTCTTTGTAGAAGCGGATGCCGTTTCTGAGGCCGGCCTTGAGAGAAGATTCCAGACTGCCTTTCATTGCGTAGCTCATGATGACAGAGAGCAGCATGAGAACGGTGAAGAAGCATGAAACCGCAAAGTAAGGCTTCAAGAAATTTTTCCAGCGAGGAAAGCGCCCGGCATCCAGGGCATCCTGACAGATCTTTGACGCAAAGTAGTTTATGCCCAAGGAAGCCAGCCCAACAATCATCAGGGTATTGGGAACAATGTGAATATCTGCGTTATCCATTACCTGTAAGTGAATCACAAAGAGGAAGATTTACTGATGGAATTAATTCAATAAAGATTGTTCTAGAGATTCCTTTTGTGGACGACCTTGCAGCTGCCATTGACCCCCAGAAGACCTTGTTCCAATTTTGCAGGATTCTTAATGGGGAAACTCTCTGTCCCTGATCTCATGAAATTTCAATTTTGATAAGCTAAGCAAGTCAAAAGAATGTTATAATTAATTAGTTTAACTAATTTAAAAGAAAAGAAAAACAAATCTTCAGACATGTAGGATGTATTTAAAGAGCCTATGCCATGCTTTTCTTAACCCTTGTGTTATCTTAGACCCCACCCTTGAATTGGCATGTTCTCCCTACCATGACAAAGGTGGATAAAGGTGGAGAGATTGCATGTAATCATGGACACTAGTGTGGTTCACAAATCATTGAAGAAAAAAGGTTCAGCGCACTGTCTAGTGGGTCTAGATGACCCAACTCCCAATGTTAAAGTGCCTAGGATAGCACAAGGGTTACATTGCAACAATTTACAGGTTTTTTTTAAGTTTGTGCACAAAGTAACACTAAATCATTTTAAAAAGGTTAGTGTATTTATAAAAAAATCCTTTCCAACATTTGTCATTGAATGTTATTTTCCACTATCCTCAATTAAAAGTCCTAAAAAAATATAAATTTTGATATTTTTGCTAAAGAAATGTATAAAAAAATCAACATTTGTTTGTTCTTTAACCTTAAGCTTTTAGTGGAAAATCTTCAGTTTTCTAACTGTAAAAAACAAATAGTGCAGAATTATGGTGACATACTTCATATGCAGAAAGTGTTCAAACACAGAAGAGGAAAAAAACTGTCCGGTCCAAATGAATGAATGAAGAAAAGAAAAGTAAAGAAAAGAAAAGTAAAGAAAAAAGAAAAGAAAAGAAAGTTTTGTAAGGTAATAATCTTCGCACTTCACATACCTGAAACCTGATATCTAGCCATTAACATTGGGGATTCCTGAAAATATTTCCTGTTTTTCCCTTTTTTTTTTAAAGCTTGTCAAGTAACAAATGTACAGTAAGATATAAAATACAATCAAATATATATATTTTTTTTTAATTTATTCAAGTTCTAATTTGATGGTAATAACAAACAAACAAAATACTACTCCAGCTGGTTTTGTGAATGTTTTAGTCATGGTTAATTTTAATTAACTTCTGAAATCTCCACACAAAATTGGAAACATTTATCAGAATCCAGAGGATAATTGCTATTACCAGAGTAATAAGTCATCTTCTTGGTACAGATTTAAGAGCTGAATCTGTAACACAGACTGCTAATTACTGGGATCCAGTGCTTCCTATCTCCACGATGGTGCATCTTTTTTCTTCTTTAGTGCAACTATTGTCGTAAAGGTTTCTTTTCTATGTGGTAACAACATTTTTTTTTCATGTAATATAAAATTACAGCTGCTTAAGTCTGTTGTTTGGACAAAGATGACAGCCTTAAGGGATGGGGATTAGTTTGATTAAGGCTGACAGAGTTTATGAAGTGATTAGTGAGAATCCAAAGTGGGTCACAGGTTTATCAATGTTCTCTCTGGTTGTCAGTGAAAAATATTTTTATTGATCACATTTATCAACAACAACCAAACTGTTTTTCTCAGTACTTGAAATGTAAGACACAATTGACAAAATAGCACAGTTAATATATGATTTTGTGTCTTGACAGTACTGAGAGGGTCTGGATCTAGAATGCATTTTGCCTGCAACATTGAAAATGGCTTTGATCAATGTTTCCTCTGCAGACTAACTGATATTGTTTAAACACATTTTTTCAGCCCACTCATTTTTTCACCTCAGTAATGATTACCTTTCAAAACAATATTTTCACAGAGTTTACAGCTATCAAAGGATAAAAAAGCAATTTTTAGCAAAAGAAAGATTTCAAAGAAAATAAAATGTATATCTTCCAGTACCTCTGCCCTCCTGAGGAGTTCTGTCTTGAGGAGGCACCCCAGGGTGAAGGTTGTGGCCCCGGCAACTGTGGCACACCAGGAGAGGAGCCACAGTCCCTGGGCCAGCTTCACCCTTTTTTGAAAGGGGAACTTCATCTTCATCACGACCATGATTGCAGTGAGGGAGTCCGAACCTTACCGGGGGAATAGGGGAAGGAGAGCGATGAGGTGACACGGGACGATGCTGTTCTCTGTCTGCAGGAGAGGAAGAGAGGTGAGAGGCAGGACTCCAAAGGCTTAGAGATGACGATGAAGGAAGTGAAGCACAACAACTTTGAACATTGAACCAGCTATGTCAGAAAAGTGCACAAATAAAAAAAGCAAAAGAATACAAAATTACAACTAAAACAAAATTTCCTTTAAAAGGTTTTCAGAAAATCTTTGGACATTAAAGTTTTCCAGGTTTACTGTAAATTTGTGTGCCCCCCTCATGAAAACAGAAGCAGGTAATGCAAAGTTCACCTGAATTTTCTCCACAAAAAATCCTAAAAGAAAAGTGCAGTTGTCCCCACAGACCACTGTGCACCTTCCAGTGTGCCACACAGTGGATTTGGCACACTGGATTTGGCCAACCTGGATGCTGGGAGCGACTTACTGCTAATGCCTACCTATCCTATTAAACTAGCCTGAAGATCCAGGCCACTGTCTGCTCAGCACCCATTACTCATTCAGACATTTGTGAAAGACAAACCCAATTAAACCTGACAGACAGATATGGATATTATTAACATAGATCATTTCTCCATTTCTGGGCCTCCTCTGCTGTGACATTTGACCCAAAGTCTGCTTGTTTCTGTTAAGTCTTCTATTAGTTTTGTTTGATTTGTATTTCTGCTCCATTTTTGATCTTTTTCATCTTCAGGATACAGATGATGATGTTCTTTAGATGTATTTCTGTGCAGAGGTCAGTGTCAATCAAAACCCCAGACTTTGCATATTTGCAGCGAAGCTGCAAAAATGTCAAAGCATTGTCTCAAAACTGACATACCTCAGTTTCATGGAAAGGTTTGGGGCAAATCTAGGGGCTGATTTGCAAAAGAAGCTTTTGGAAAGTGGTTCAAAGTAGTCCTTGTCTGAAAACATATCCATCAGGTTGCAATCTTTAACGTTTAGTTTAAGACTGAAGCACATTTGCGCTTTCTTTACCTCTCTGCTGCTAGCCACAGAGCTCAAGTCCAGTAGAACAAACTATTGTAATATAATAAACCCAACATAATCCCAAATGTGATTCTGCACATGTAGACACCTTATCTTAAGACGTTTAGAATCGCTGTGTAGACAGAAGACGAGAATTGAATTGTTTGGCCTACAGATGCAGCACAACAGCTGTCAACCATGGTGGGAGAGGAATCATTATTTGGATTTACATTAAATGCATTAAAAAAAATCAGGGAAGCTTCTGTTCAAAGTAAATATGACCCAAAGACTCCAGATAAATATGTGGCAACGCATTTGGACAGTAAAGAGTGGTGGTTGAAATGTGAGTTGCACTTTATACATTTTAACTCACAACTCAATTATAGTCCATATGAGCAGCTATTCAATTCAATTCAATTCAATTTTATTTGTATAGCCCAAAATCAGAACAACAGTCAGTCAGATGGGCTTCAAGAAACATGAACTCAAAAGGATCATGAATACAAAGAGTCTAATAGGAAAAATACAAAATGGACTAACAAACTGACAAAGCTTATACTGGCATCCCCTGCCTCTTAGACCCCCTTCACAAGGAAACTCTCAAAAAAAAATGATTCCGGAAAAACGAAGAAACTCAGGGGTGCCTTGTTATTGAAGGAGGATCCTCCCAGGACGGATACAGGCGATGTAAATTAGAAATCCTTAGAGAAGAATTAACTTATCTAAATCTATAACTACATTTAAAGTCCAGCAGACGTAGCTTCATCCAGTCGTGGGTTGTGGACAGTCAAAGGCGCGAGTCGAGCTGGCGACAGAACCACAGCTGGTGTAGGAGCGGGCAAAGGCGAGTAGACGGTCAGAACTGGAGCACGGATGAACCAACTGAGGTTAGGCACTCCTACCCAGGAGGGAGAGGAAAAGAGGATATATAGAATCGTGACTGTACCAGATAGGAGTGGCATGGAGAACCAAATGATAACTGCATGTTATTGCATGTCTGTTATGCATAAAAGCAAACTGCAGGGAGCTTTTAACACAAAAAAACAAGACAGTTAGATCATCAGAAATGTTTTATTTAGCATTTGTATTGTTTTTTTGTAATTAACAAGATTTATAAACACCATCACCAAATACATATTTTTAAAACAAAACAATGTAGCTGAATCAATTTGGTGCATCTGTGTTTCATTCATCACACATGGGGAAAGAATTCATTCCTAACTTAGTTCTCTATTATTTAGTTTTCTGCTCTCCGCATCAAAGTACTTCAGGTTCCCCATGGTAACTATGAACGCCTAAATTGAGCAGAGGCCAAACTTGATTCCACCTTTGGTTACACAACAGTGTCTATTAGCGCTGAGTAACGTAGTCACTATTCCTTTATTTTCATTTTTTTCATTTTAAAAATGTAAATTAAATACAGTTTTATAGACAGTTTAACACTGAAGTAATTTAAGTTTAGTGAATGGATTGTAAAAGGCAAAAGTGGAGTTTAAGGGTCTGTTGTATTGAATATATCATGTGATGTGCTATTCCATTCATCAATGTCATAAAAGCACAGATTTATTTTTCAACATTTTTTAATTCAAATTTTTCAACTTTAAAAAAAAAAAAATTAGTAGGCTAACAAGGCATCTTGCTTTCAAATCAAAAATATATTACAGTTGCAAAATTTAAAACTTAAGAAAATAGCTTTTCATAATCATACATTAATAACAAAAGAATATTAAATAGAGTCAATTAATTATTGTCATCATGCATTTGGATAATGATTTTAAAGCAAATGTTGATTTTCAAATGTATCTGAAATCCTGACCTAAGCTGAACTGCAAACAAACAAACTGTTCTGGCATTAATTAAATCAAGATCCATGAAAAATCCTTTAATGCTTGGAAACTAACAAACTTACCTAAAATAAAAAATGACATCGTCTAATGATTCTATTCACTTTCGCCATGAAAACTATTTCATGTTCCGTATATCATATATGTTTTAATTGTCTACTACAGCAAGAGCTTGTTATGAGTAAAGATGGATTTTGATGTGATTTCCTCCTAGGTGAAAGCAGCTATCAAGATGCAATCAAAAGTGCCTTTGAAGTAAAGCACATTAATCACTCAACGATTGGTGCTCACTGTGTTGCCAACCGCAGCCCCTGATGCACTACAACGAATGCAAAACATGAACTACAAAAATCTACAACATTTTAAAAGTCTTAAACATGGTTTAGTTAAGATCTGTTTATTTGGCAAAAGTGCACATTCTGACTAAACTATCTTTTTTTTTAGACTAAATTGTCATGTCTGTAAAAATCAGAAAGAAAGGCAACTACTTTGAATGTTTTTTATTTGAGTATTTAAAAACTAGAATAAATCTTCCCTTAAACCACCCTTTTCCACATATTCCTTTAAAGCAACAGATCAGGGAAATACTGTTTAATTCCTCTTTTATTATTTTTACCATCAGTATTTGTTCTAGTGTATGCAACGCAGACATAGTTACAAGGTTTTGCTCAGTGAAGATTCTGAGCTTTTGATAAATCCTGCAAGAGGGAAAAGAAGACTGCATAACTTCAGCTGCTTTTTTGTTCTAACAAATACTTTGTTACATGGAACAAATCTAAAGACTAAATAATTAAAATAAGAATTGGCTAAAATATGCAATGGCTTCCTATACAGTTACATGTTACATGAATACACACAAATTATCTTTCACAGTACAGTAAACATCATGATACATTTTCCTAAAATCTAGAAAAACTAACTTTTTCGCTTTATATTTCTCTTTGTATTATTAAATGTACATTTTACAACAAACTGGTTGATTCAAAGCTACAGGGAGTGTTTACATTTACATATGTCACATTTCTGGTTTGAGTTACTGTAACACGAAGTCATGCTAAAAGAATTTACATTCTGTTATTGGATCTGGCGTCTACATATCAGGAACTTTCTTACTGCCTCATACAATAATAACAGCTGGCATGTTGCACAATTGTCTGAGGCATGGACCCCATGCTCATCAGATTTTACAGAACTACATAAACATCACAGGAAGTTCGCAGCCAGCAATTATTTAAACGCTACACATCGTGGAAGGTTTTAATTTTAGTAAATGTGTGTGAGTGCCTTTGAGTGCAATATGTACAAAAATTCCAATCTCTTTAAATGAAAATCCTGTTTAAAGGCACACTTTTCCATCATTTTTTTGATGATGCAGGACATGTATAACGAAAAGTAAGTTTAAAATAGCATTTGAGTATTTCTTTAATTAAATTGTTTTGTGTCAAGAGCAGACGACAAATAGATCCGTGTACGTCCTTGTTTTCTTCGTCCGAGTTGGCATCTGCATCTAAACTGTACGGATGGATAGCTCCAATATTGCTCACCATTTTTGTTGACCAGTAATATTAGTTTGGAGTTGTGAGGGGTGTAAACTAGCTGGTACACAAATAAAAGATGATGGGCTTAACCTGCACCAACAGTCCTGCCTCATAACTCAGAGGCAAATTTGTAATGAATCAACCACGCCTGCAGAAACTATGTCCTAGAAAACAACACAGGTTTTTGATTTTGTCTAAAAATGGCATAATCATATTTAAGACCACTGCGAATGCTATTAGAATAGATCAAAATTTCAAAGCATTCCAAGATTTGAGCCAGAATTCTTCCAGTCACAAATTCTTAAATAGAATTGAGAATTCTTGCACAAAACAACCCCATTACTTTAAGTGAGCTTGAAATGTGTTTAATTTAATAAAAGCAAATAAATAGGATATACTTGAAATTTTCTTAAAATAAATAAAATTCTTAGAATAAAGTCCTTTTTTTGCATTGACTGACTTTAAAAATTACAATGCTGAGACATTCCCTCTGACAAAAGGCAATCATCAACTCAACAACCCACCTCAGTAAAGTAAGTCGTACAACGCAACAAAGTTTTGACCAGATAATGCGTGCAGATAGCTACTCACTGCCGTTTCATTTTGAGATACAAACAGAGATTTATCAAGAACTACAAAATAAAGCTATTATTGAAAACTGTTCTTGGTAGTAATTCACAACTGTGTTCGCTCCCCTTTCATCATTTCGTCAGGAATCCCTCTTGCCCACCCACGCACCTCAGCGCCACTTTGCTCTCTTTCCCCGCTGAGTGGACGCAAATCAAGTGGTTGAGCATCCGTTCAGCTGACTGCAAGAGACTCAGCAAGGTTGGTTTCTGTTAGACCCGTCTCTGGTCCTCTGCTCTCTGTCATCCTACTGACAACTGTGTCCCTGGCGCTGCTCATTCTCCAGTGATGAATGATCTCATTATCCATGTCTTCAACAGCTTCATCCTCTGAATGGTATATCATAGCCTGGGTGCCTCTGAGCTCTTTTTGCCTGTCATGGCGTGGCTAAAGGATTTCTTCCAGGCTTGCTGACCGAATCAATATGGCAGACTTGAGGCTGACCAGTGATCCCGTAACAATCCTCCCAGATTGCAGTTAGGCAGGATTCTAAACCAGAAGGGCAGGGACTGCCATGACATGGAGGCCAAAACTCGTTATGGACCGTGAATTGAAGCTGAGGTATCTGCATCGGTCTCAGAGATGGACATCTGATGATATCCTCACCTCCGGACCACTGTCTTTGTCTCATGCCTACTTCCTGGTGTCTCCAGGATTGGTCTCTGTTTAGATCCTACAGTGTTATCTGTAAGTTTTCTCCCATCTCCGACCAGTCAGATTCCTCCTTCCGAACAGAGCCCAAAGCTTTACTCTGCCCAGAAGCTGTGTCCCTTCCGAAGTTTTGGCAGTCCATGAACTGAGCAGGTGGAGGCTCGATAGAAGAAATTGTCTGACTGATGACATCACCTGGATGAGAACCAAAGTTGGTTTGGTCCAAACCCTGATGTTACCTACAATTTGAGAGAGTGAAACATGTAAAGAAAGTCACAAAGAACTTGTAATGATTTAAACAGTTCCTCCAAAGCTAACATGTCATTGGTATTCCTCAAGCTTTGTGTAGAACAGGGATCTGCAACTGTTAACTCTAAAAGATCCATTTGGTTCAGTTTGTTACAAAACCAAGCAGGAGCTGTAGTTCACTCATTGTTTGTGAAAAATACACTTTACTGCAGCTGTGCCTATTCAGCCATTCATTTTAAGATTTTCAAGTATTTATGATCATTTAATTATGACAGCGTTATGATTTTTTGATATATAACAATTTTAACTTCTTTTACTTTTGACAACAGCAAATACGAGTTCCTTTCAAAATAAATCTACCCAGTGTCAAACAGGATCCTCCTGCTGATGCAGATTTACTTGGATTAAAAATGCAAGAAAGTCAAGTCAAACATTTTCTATCATAATTTTTGAGCATCTTCATCCTTTATCGTCTTTTTACTACCTTTTACTTCTTACTTCTTTTAAGACAAATCTTTGTTCTAAACAGCAGCTAGACTCTGTTGTTCGGCAGCAAATAAAATTGTGAACTTGTGAAGTTTATTCTAATACAAAAATCTGACAGTATTTAGACTTTTTACCATAATTTTCAGTTTATCAAGTTATCTAAAATATATTAAAACAAACAAATACAAAAATTTATTACTAAACCCAAATTAACTAGAAATACAAACCCATTATTTTTTATAAATTGTCAGCATTTTTCTTCAAAGCTAAAGAGCCACAATGGAGAGATAAAGGATCTCCAGAGCCTCAGGCAGCAGACCTCTGGTGTAGAAGCAAATCAAACCTCACGCTTCAAAGTCATGTTGTTACTGCCTTGCATTCAGAGCTGCTGGGTCAGTTCGACATTATACCTGAAGGCCACGTCTGCCTTCCATGTTCAGAGCCTCCAATAGGGACAGACAAGAAGTGGAGACAGTCATCCTCTCACAGACTTTCATTAACTGGAGAAATTCCAACACATTTCTTTATACATCAAATAAAATCTGGTACATACTTTTATTTTCAAAAGACATGAAAGTGGCTTGCAATCTCATCACTGAGTAGCTTTTGCTCGAGAAGGGTATTACTCTGTTGCGTGGAGGAGCAGGTGTCATGAAGTCTTAGATGAGACAGAGATAATGTTAGTTACTTGTCTACTGGATCATCTTCTGTGAGTTACATTTGCACATTAAAACTTTTCACCTTTTAAATCTATCCATGAGCAGATTGAGCTCCACGCGAGTCCTCTGTAGTTCAGTTTCTAGCAGCTTTGACCGCTGTAGAAGAATTCTTCCCCAAACACTCCATCCTCACCGCCGTCTTCATCAAACTTTGGTGAAGGCCTTCATTTTGATCATGCAGAATCCTGTCAGGACATTTACATGACAGACAATGGCCTTCAGGTTTTTTTTACTAAGGCCTTGTAACACTGCCACTGTGTTCAATTTGCTGCTGTCCATGGATAAAATTCCGGTCTTTGTGAGTTATGCTTGATTTAGGTAGTTCAAAAGCATTTCTTGCATTCATCATTTGTCGATACCCACAGATGTCCGCAGAGGGTTTAAGCTGACAGGTCTTCACTTGAATTCGGTTTTGAGCTGTTTAAATATTTTTGATCGGTTGAGAATTATGCAGTTCATGCGTAGTTAATACACAATTGTTACATAAATCTTACCCAACAGTGCGGAGATGCATAAAATTTTATGGCATTCTGTGACCGTCGACATATGTATAATGGACTCTTCACGCACAAAAACACTGATGTATAACTTTTGCGTTTATGGCGCATTTAGCACATAAAAATTATGTAAGTGACGCATGAATCCCTAATGAATTGCATGTACACAGCGCAATAATCATGCAGGAGTGGTGCATTTTGTGACTGGTTATAACTCGCCGATCTTTCACCCCTCCTACAACCCTGTCAAGTCTCTCCCAGGGCGGATCTTACGGATCTCCCTGGCTGCGGTGGGCTGCCTTGGTTGGCGCCAATAGCAGCCGACAGAAATGGTGCTGATTTGGGGAATCCTATTGTTTGAGTAAAACAAAGCATCGCGAGGGCCCGCGGCAGGAGCTGACCATGGTGCTGACGAGATGAATTTCTCTGCTCAGAGCTCTGAATGTCAAAGTGAAGAAATTCAGCAGCGCAGGTTCACATGTTCTTTGCGTGGTATATTAATCATTTTTCTATGATTTTATTGTGCTTTATTTGTGAAACATCTGTGAAAATGTTCCGTAAAGACCAGAACTTTTCCTTCTCATTTTCTACATATATTCACACATGTAAACAGTTGTCATCCATGCAATATTTTCCAAAATGTACATAGCGGCTGCGTGACACAGCCTTTTATACTGTTGTTGCTACTGGACACCTTTTTAGTCCTAAATACCAGTTGTTTTCTTTTTGCTAAACAAGTTGTAAAAAAAACAGCATCACACTTACATGATCTTTTTCCAGGGCTATGCTTTTTTTTCCTGTATGGAAAAAGATTGAGTTAGAAAAATATTTTAGTAAGGTTAATGATGCCCACAGGGGTAAAAACTATGGGGGTTGACACAAAACATAATGCTGGATTGATTACCAATGGTTTGTGCATGACAACTAATCTATTACTCTGTAACAAGCAGTCTGATGTCAACCATGGTGTCCATTTGGCAGCCAAATCAATGAGAAACATCTACAGAATATCATTACGCACACGCCAGTGATATGAGGCGTAAAAACTCTGGTTCTGATAGCTGTTTTAATGTGATTTAAATTTTATTCAAACAAAGGAAGAAAAAAATCAACGCATGTCCTACTTGAGCATTGATGGGCCAGTAAAGCTTGTTTGTTCTCCTCCTGACTGGATGGGCAGTTTGCTGTCTCGCGGAAACATGTTTGTCATATTAGCCTGTGTTTTTGTATGAGAACGCTTGAATGCCCTTTAGAGCCGTGACAGGTCATCAAGAACTTCATGGTTAAGATTGCTGTTTTTGACGTGGTCACACTGGGTCTGAGGCTCATGGTGACCTCCAAGGTGCTGCTGGTTGCCAGATTTGTCGACCTTCAGGATACCGATCAGCTTTGCTGTGGTGATCTCCTGGTCACGCTGGTGGCTTTTGTTAAGGTGGTCTTCTTGGTCATGATGGCATGTATTGTGGTCCTCAAAGGAGTGTCTGCCAGGTTCCTTCTTGTGGTCACCATGATGATGAGGATGGTTATGGTTTTCTCTGTGATGATGATGATGATGGTGATGATGGTGATGATGGCCAGGATCGTGGTAGTCTTCGTGGGGGTTTCTCGAAGCTCATTTGTAGTTTCCTGTGGGATGATGAGAATGAGAGGTTCGTAATGGTCTCCTGTGGTGATGATGATGAGGATGAGGATGTTGACCCGGGGCATGGTGGTCTTCATGTTGATGATGATGGCCTATGCTAAGGAGGTCTTCATGGGGAAAATCACAAGGCTCATTCTTGTGATCTTTGTGGTGATGGGGATGGCTCCCATGCTAAGCTGAGAGTCATTGTAATGGTAGCTTGTTGATGTTCACAATTGTGACTCCTGTGATGCAGATGAGGATCAGAGCAGCAATCACCTTGGGACTGGTAATGATCTTGACCATAACGGTCTCCATGAGCAGGATTAGGTCTACTTGAGTGATCTCCATCGTGATGTTGAGTAACTCTCTTGTGGTGGTTCCCATGGTGATTTGAAGGGTTTCGGCAGTGGTGTTCCCAGATGTCTCTGGGATGTTGTTGAGAAGGATGCAAGTCGATGGTTGGGTTGTGGTGATGACTTTGGGTGTGATGGTCCTCATGGTTATGTACTCTGGTGCGTTGACCTTTATGCTGATGTACTTTATCTTGACCATGAACATGATAGACTTCTTGATGGTCATGATCATGACAGTGATGGTCAGTTTTCCTATGTTGCTCACCATGAAGAGGAGTTGGATTGTAGTAGTCCAAATTTTGACTGACTTCAGAGTGCTGGTTCTGGTAATCTTGGTGTTTATTGTCAGACCGCGTGGTGTCGGTGGACAGATGCTGATGACCTGTGGCATGGTGGATCTCTGTGGCAATGCAGATAGTCTGGTTTTTCACAACCTTTATGGTGAGAGTGATGATGTGAGTGGCTACTGTGTGGATGGCGTCTACAAGGTAAATGAAAGTGATGCTCAGAAGGTGGAGACCTCGAGTGCGACCTCCTGTGCCTAAGACTTCCAGTTAGATGGTTGGCGGCAGAATCATGGCTGCTAATCTGGGAAAAGACTTAGATTGAGAAATCGGAGAATGGGAATGCTTCTGCTTGATTGGGATTGCTTACTTGAGCCAACTGATCTGGCAGAAATTAGCAGGTCGACTTTCTCTGCTCTCTGGAGTTTGTTGTGAACTGATTTCTGCCTCCCTGGATCTATTTGAAATCTGTCCAGGACTGCAAGGTCTCTGAGCATCTGTAACTCCAAGAGTGGTGAGTCTCATTGGACTGAGTACTTGCCGTGTGATCTCGTTCAGGAAGGCAGAAAACTTCATTTTTTCTTTCATCACATTCTTCCTTACTTCACACATGTTCATCTCCTGCTTGTTTTCATTTTTACTTTCATTCTCTTTGTTTCAAAGTGTTAGAGATTGTCCATCGATTTGGTTTCACGTGGATACTTCCATCTCTTTCCCAAGCTCTGCCTTCTTGCCTTTCTATTCTTTGAGGATCCCTGCTGACACCACTTTGAGAGGACTTGCTTTTTCGTCTCTGCTTGGCAGAACTCCTACTTTGATGGCCTTTTATTAAAGGGACCATGTCATCTCCTTCTTCTAACGATTTTTGTTTCCTTGAAATGTCTGTACAAGACTGAGAAAGCTGAGTCCTTCTGACAGCACGTCTGCCTGAAAACTCACTCCCGTTTTCGGAGGAGACCACAGAGGATGAGGAGGATGCTGTAGAAGAAGAAAATGAAGAAGAAGAAGAAGAAGAAGAAGAAAAAGAAGAGGAAGAGGAAAGGGATGTTGAAGAAGAAGAGAGTGAGGTGGATGTTGAAGATGAAGAGATAAAGTGGAGAAAGGACATTTCTGAAAGAGAAACATGTCGTTTCTTTTGCTTGTGTTGATGCTGTAATGGGAGGTCTTTGTATTGTCAGACAGATGACGATGTTTCTGGTGATGATCGCAGCCAATGTTCTCCTCTGCAGAATGTAAACTATTACAAACAGAAAACATTCACGTTCATTTCACATCGTGATTAAACCGATTCTTCTGAATCTGGCGACACTACTCCTGACTGAGGCTTTCGCCTGACTGATGGTGGCGGCGGTGATGGCTTTGACTTTGGTGATGCTGTCTCACTTGTTGGGACCTCCAGTTGGAGGTCCTCTCCTGCTTGTGTTTTTTGTCTGGATTATCACACACGTCCGACTAGTGCTCTGCCCCTCGACTGTCCTGTCGTGGGTGAATGCCTGCATTTCTCCATCAGACAACGTCACGGCGATCCAGCCAAAAAATATCAATTCCTGAAAAGAACAGAAAAAAACGTGGTTCAAATGCAAAATTTAATAAATGACACTAAAACCCATTAATTCGGAACGTAATGAGAATTATCACTACATGAAATTGCGATAGAGGCAACAATTTAATTGAAAACATTTTGGAAACAAAATTAGAAGAAGAAAAAAAGCAAGACAAATATACGTTAAAAAAAAGGAAAAATATGTAAACAAATGATAATTTCAGCTGTTTATCATGCAATCAGATACGTACTCACAATCTTTGAAGGCGTCTATTCAAATATTTGATTCTCCTCTGTATGTCTTATCCAGATCCCACTACGTGAAAATGTGAAGGGTGCCATATCAATATATACTTCTGTGCCATCCAATGACAGAGCGGATGCTTGTTGCAGCCAACTTGCTGAACTGTTCTTGAACTCATCAGGATACCAGCTTATGTAAACCTTTGAAATGTATTTACATGACTTTGATTATGATGTATAATCTGCATTGATGTGGATACAATTTACATTAACATTGATTTGAACTTACATCCCTGGACATTAACCTATTTATGTTCCAAGTAAAACACCATCTTAATAGGTCTAAATCTAAGTTCTGAGACACTTTGGAGGATAAAATAAATAGAATATGTTATTGCTTTGAAAATCCATGAAACAAAAAACACACTTTCCAGATCCTGAGTTCCTGGAAGCACCAGCCGGCCACCTTCATCACTCTTTCCCAGCTTTAGGCCATGTTAGGAGTTGTGGCCGTGACCTTTCATATCTTGTTTTTTCTAAATCAAACATAAACTGCATTTTAAAGTTATTACTGTTCATGAAGCATGCTAGTATTAATGTGGCATCATTGCTAATACAAATGTTTCTAATAACAATTAAAGCATAATAATAAAAAATAAGAATTTATCTGTATTTTCATTTATCTATCTATTCCCATTTTATCTACTTGTCATTTAACCATCTGTCTGATTTTTTATTGAATGGACGCATTTTTTTACCAGGACGCCAAATTTAAAGGGGAAAATCTGACCTCTGCAGTACATTGAAAGTTATTATTTCAGGAACAACAGACTCCTTGGCACTGCCATGTCTTTTACAGGAGACTTCGAAAAACAGCAATATTCGAATCAAATAAAAATGTTTATTGATCCTTAAGAGGCAATTACAGACTTTTGCAGGAATCTGTAAAGGGAATTACTTTACAACATCAAGGTACAGTGCCGTAACCTTGCTGGAAAGCGATGCTGATAATTTTTTATACCGATGTTGTTTCACAGTTTGTACATTTAGGCTGTTTGTATTTTATTACTCATGCAACACTTTGCATTTGCAAAATCCATTCAGAACTACTAGTTCGAATTAATTAAACCTGAAGAGGAACAGAAAATCTGGTGAACTAACAGATTATGACCTGAACATGACGCACAGCTTCATCTGGATCAAACCAACACAAAGTGCTGTGTACTTCACTTCACAGAGTCTAGCTATTTTATCAATTTGTTTGGTGAAAAATTTTAACTTTAAGATTTAAAACTGAAATATAAGGTCTGGAAGAGTTTTACAATAAATAAATAAATAAAAGGCTTTATTTTGAATTCTTTTGAACATGAATCTATGACTTTCCAGCATTGATGGGGAGTTCTACCATATTCTAGACTGGGAAACTACAAAAATATATACTCCAGGAGGATCACTTACTAAAAGAAAATGAAATGACAAAAAATAATGAGGTTAAAAATCTTTTTATGCCAAAAACACTGTGCTGTTAGACTAAAATCAATTTCCTGTCAAGTTTTCTGATTTTTCAGAGCTTTTTGTTAACACTTGTAACACACTCCGATGCATCACGATTCAAGTTCTGTGGATATTTATTTATATTCCTTAAGATTCCCTGAACCCACATTGATCCATGGATGTCTTAAAGCCTCAGATTTGGACTGTTGTCAGCCAGAAAACTGTGTCTTCCAGCATTAGTTTCTTCTTTTGCACAAGAGTCAGTGAGGCTCCTCAGCAGCAGGAAAGTCAAAAACAAGTCAGAGGTGAACTCTGCTGTAGCGATGAACCATGACTGGGAGGAATTAGTTGGAGGCGGATGTCAGATGCGCTCCACTCTCCTTTTTTAACTTCTTTTTCTGAATTCATGAACAATGTTTTCTGGCTTGTGTGACTGCATCATGAGATCAAAGTTCTAATCACTGCAAACAGCTGAAGTTTTAATGCATCTCTGTGAACAAGGCTGCAAATAACTGCACAGTATGTTAGCAACAAAGTCACATTATTGATAAGGACGCCCCTATTATGTCAGTCCAATGAGCAAGCTCATAACTCAGAGCTACAGGGACAGAGATACATTGAACTCCAATGGAGAGAAAAAAGCAATTACACACATCAGATCAGGCCGTTTCAATGACCGTCTTTTATCCACGGAATGTCTCAGATGATATAAAACGGAGGTTTGTACATCGCCAGATCTGAAATCTCAGTCACGATTCTGCAGCATGACTCCCATCAATAGCAGACAGATGTCATGCACTGCGAGCGGCCACGCTCAGACGAACTTCCAATCAATGAGTGCTGTTGTGAGATCCACAATGGAAAGTTTGGGGTCAGGGAACGCATGGCGTGCAAGCACTGGTGGATTTATGACACACTGTCACTCGATTCCCTCAATTTTACTTTAGCTTCCTACCAGTAGTTACTACAGTTAAACCAAAAATATGCATAAAAACAGAAACATTTCCTTTAATGATTTCATAGAAGAGCTACTGTTGAGTAGACAGTGTTTCTACGTACAAATGAAAACATGGAAACCAGACATCTGTGATGTCACACAGCAGGAGGGGATTCGAAGACATGACCTTCCTCGTGATCTCTGACCTCACAGCACAGCATATATATATAATATAATATAATATAATATAATATAATATAATATAATGTAAAATTATATAAGAATGAGCATAATTTAGAGGTTAAAGTCACTTACTGTGAGATTGAATGCAGAGATTTGGAGATTTTAACTGTCAAATTCATATATCAATCTATGGTAGAGTAAAAACACAGAACTGATTAAAACTTATAATATGTATAAGTCATAAAACATTTTAATGTAAATGCAGTTGCACATGCCTAAAAGTTTGTGTCTTTACTTTTGCTATCACAATAACAGGATTAGTCTTTATAATTGTATATTAAAAAAGGATTTCTGTGTCACAATGCTTTTGGTCCAATTCTTTCTTCACATCATAACTTTTGAGGTAATTTTGATCATAAACTAGCAAGGAGAAAAAGTTCCACTTTAATCATGTTTTGGACTATTTTCCCAGTGTTCCAGTGGTCTTTCATTGAGATACGTTGCTTGAACAATATCTAAAAACTTGTGTTGTTTCCTTTCTAGATCGCAGCTGCATTCAAGAGACTCATTGATGCTGGTCAGAGTTGTAGATGGGACTGTTATGGAGCAACCAGACCCCCTTTCTATCACCCATAACTAAGAGTGCTGTGTTTACAGAGCAGGGACCTTGTGCCCTTCCCAAAAATCACAACAAGATCTCTTTCAAACAACCTACCGGTATTCATCTGCTCCTGATTCACAACATTTTGAATAAAGAAATTTCAGAAATACAATTTTAAGCTTAATTTTCTTTTGTACAAGTTCTCCAATACTAGTAAAATGCATCAAAATGTTTAAACATCAAAAACTAATTTTTAATTGAGGATCTTTAAAAGAAGGAATACCTGTGTTAGATCAACAGCATTTATTGTGCGAATCATATTTCCTTTGCAGATTTCAGGCCGAGTACAACGTACCAGCATGAATGTGCACCCTAAGACCAGCGGCTGCCTGATGCTAACAAATAAGAGCATTTGACTGCAAATATTCAATGAAATGAAGAATTCAGACGCAATGAGAAGAGGAATAAGTCATTTCTGTAATATTCCATTTAATGGAGTCCAAAACAGCAGAAAAACATGGATACAGTATGTATGTCAAGTCTAAAAGCAGAGCACGAAGCCAGGACTCATGCCAACACTCAGTGGTGGAGTGCGTGGGCGATTGGGTGTTTGAGGCACACCCACAAAAACATTAATTAATATTCCTGTTTTAGGATCACACTGAAACTTAGACTAATCTATGACAAGTTATCAAATCTTCTTTCAACAAAAAAAAAGAAGATTACTGAAAAGATCGCGAAAATCAAGTATACTGCCTCAAAAACAAACAAATAAGAACATGAAGGGTGGTCTTTCTGCACTTGGTCACGTCAGAGTTTATTTTTGCTTGTTTGACTTCAAACTTCGCAAAAATTGATTTTTTTCCATCTGGTGAAAGTTCGGACACCCCAACCGCCTGATGAGAAAATAAGAGCCACCCTTTGAAAGTTGGGTAAGCCCTCTTCGGGCTGACGCTGTACTGCAGGGCCTTTTCCACTCGCTGCATGTAGGCGCATGTAGTGTAACACACAAAACCCAGATCGCCACCTGTCATCAGTTCTTCCCACACGGAGGTTAAGCATGAGGGTCTGCGTTTGGTCCGAGTTACGAGGCACGCCCGAGTTTAGCCATGATTATTATCAGCAGCAGCATCCGAAAACGCCAGTTCAGCAGGAGCATGAAGACCCGCTAAGCTTCAGGTGGCTGTGGACGCCCGCTGAGACGATGCCCCTGAAACATGACAAAAGAATTGTGATCAAAGCAACGACGAGCTAATTAACGGCGGAGTTTCAGGATGCTGACTTCAAAATGCGTGCGAACCAGCTCAGCGCCGGTCGCCTCCTGTACTTGTCATCATCGAAGTCGATCTGTGTGACAGAGCTAGTGAGCTACGCCCGTGCGGTCGTAGATTTTTCTGGTGAAGACGCGACGAAAAAGATTGTGGACATGAATAGAAAAGCAGCTGTGGTCCTTGAGCAAAAAGCATGAGGTGTTGATGGGCATCTGTGTGGATTGTAGCAGCTAGCCAGCAGGGTTAGCAGTAGAAAAGGTGAATTCTACATATCTCATGCTGCTCGACTCCATTCTTCGCGACTGGAAGCCTTCGCGGCAGCGGAGGCAGGTGGAGGAATGAGAGGGGTGCTGCAGGGAGAGCAGCGAGGCGTTATCTTCTGCTCTGAGCATGGGAAACAAAGAAATCAGGGTTTGAAGACAATCCGCTCGATGTGAAGTTTCCAGGAAATCAAAGATCCTGATCACCACTAAATGTGGACCAGTCTCTGTAATCCGTGACATCGTGAGAATCCTCTTCAGTGTTTCCGACGGGGTCTTCAATCTGAAAAACATTAATAAAAAAAGTTGATACTCTGCAAAAGGGGCTGTCTGAAGTGAATCAGTCAAGATGGATTTGAAATGCGTCTTTTCTTGTAACGGTGCTGGCAAAAGGGGCCTGGAGGCTTTGCATCATACACCAGGCATCTTCTCTCACCTTGTCCCTTATAACGCTGGGTAGCTGCCCTCGCTGTGTTTGACCCTACCTTTGGGGTTTTGCTGATTTTTCTGTACAGTTTTACTGGTTTTTTGTGGTGTGAGGATGACATGCACCAAACGTTGCTGCTTTTCATTTCAAAGTGCTGTGAACGCCCCATTGAGCAGTTTTTTTTTCTGTATACAGTGTTTATAATATTCAAAAGAAAGGCCAGAAAGTCAGTTTGTGAGCTGTTTTTCATGTAAATGGTCTACCAGTGGAAACTAAACCAGCTACGAGCCCAATTGACGGAGGAAACATTTTTCAGCACATCAGCAATTGGGCTGGCCATGTTGGTGGGGGGGAACACTGGGCCCTGACAGGTAGGGCACTGGTATCCTGCTGGAGCTGTGTGGAGGGGCAGCCGCGACGCCAAACTGTTAAAACACGCCCAGTGAAAGACATCTATGGATGGAAGAAAAAGAAAAGATGTCATTTTTTTCTAAGGAACACATTTATCTCTTTCCTTATGGCTAATGCATCATGTAACCAACATTGAAAGATTCTTACCATAACACACCGTCTGACAGTCTCTGTTCAGCTGATGAATATTGCACAGAGCATGTTGGGGGTTGTAGTCTGCTGTCCCAGCCACTGCAAGACTGCACCATGCACTGAGGGGTTCAAACACACACGCAATTCATGTGATGCAACATGTCTTCACACAACACGCGGCCACGGACCTGCCTGACACCTGCTCACCTTGTTGTAATGAACAGCATATTGTTCAAGACACTCACACATGACATGTTCGAAGCAAAGAGGTTGGCTACCTTCCTTTCTTGACACTGCACAGACCTGGCAGTCATGTAAAAGGAGCAGAAAAACAAACAACAAACAAGCGGCCAGCCTTTAATGAATTTGTGCAACAACACATGTTTATAACAATGAGAATCTTCTGAAGTACCACCAAATTGAAAAGGTTGTTTTTAACATTTCCTTGCAGTATTTTTTTCTATGGTGGAGGACATATGAAGAGAATTGCTTAAAAATGGCATTCCCTATACTTTATTGAAATTGTTGTGTGTGTTAACTTGGGGGTGATAAAATATAAAGTGCCAGGAGAGAGTCAACAGTGAAACAGTGAACTCTTAGCTATGGGTGACGGAAAGAAAGGGGGCTCACCTACAATTTAGAGAGAAATTATGTTCTAAAACTGTGTTAAAAACATCAGAGTTTTTTATATATATATATATATATATATATATATATAGAGATATATATATATATATATATATATATATACAATATAATCTTAATAAAAAGATCACTGGAACGCTTTGAAACTAGATCAAAAGATGATCAGAGTGGGACTTCAAAATGAACACAACTTTTCCATACCATTTAATCAGGAAACATCTGAAACCAACAATAATTTGATCTTTTTACTTTTAAATAAGGAAGAAAAAAGTGTTGAAGGTTTTAACTGTCTCAAACAGCCAAAACAACGATTAGTTAATTAATTGTTATACAAATTCAGCAATATATTTGAAATTAAAGAAGGATAAGCTACTAAGCTCATTTTTACATCCTGATTTAAAAAAATCATCTGAATAAGCAGGTGTCTAGATCAAGAAACAGAACTAGCATGATAACATCACAATTCACTTTACAGGTAAAACAAGCAAAGGCACCAAGTATGTCTTTTTATTGATTTATTTAGAACTGTTGGACTTGATGACTGCATTAACTCAAAGTTATAGTAATTCTAAAGGAAAAAAGAACTGAAACTGAAGTGGAATCTCTGCAAAAACCAAGAGACTGAAGTGAGAAGAGGATCACGCATCTCTGGTTATCTTAAAGCAACAGAACATTCCTGTGTTTGGATCAATGAGCAGATGAGGGTCTGGGCTACCCTCAAAACTCTCTAATGTTTCTGGTTTTTTCTGTCCGTCAGTTTGCTATCAGACTAGCTTTTACAGAAGATCCCCTTAGAGTCTGGTTCTTAAGTGATTTTTGGTTTTGTATTTCACAAGGACTGCTCCTCTCCATAATACTAGTACAATTTAATTAAAGCCTAGAAATGTTTGTTTGAATCCATATGAAGTGCTACCATGTGTGTGTGAAAGCAGATAAAACCTTTATTCTTGGAAAGTACAATGCAAACGTTCCTGACATCCCAAACAAAAGGCGTATTTCATTCTATACAACTTCACACCATTTGACTGACTGTTGTTACTTAAATCTCAACCCTTTACCTGTGTCATCCCCATTTATTTGCTCAAATATGAAATTGTAACAACGTTTAATTGCCCTTAATTTGTTCCACATCTCATACATTCTTCTATTAGCATAACAAGTCTTCTGGGGTGAAGCTAATCTGTCAAACTCCAATTATTGATCACAGCCGCTAGCTACGGAGTTGAAGCGTCACATATAATGCTGGCGAGCCAATCGAAGCCAGCAGGTGGACTTTCAAAGCCAATATACAAACAACATTTACCTGACTTGTCACACAGACATTAACCAAGTTCCTCCCGTTCGTTTTATGTAATGTTCCGAGATTTCATTGAAGCTGTCTTGGCAGTTTACAGGTGCTCGTTCAGGACTGACTCTTCCTCTATGTTTATGTGCCACGTCTCTTCCGCTTCCACGTCTTTCTCTCGTGGGTCTGTCGCCTACAAAGCACAGCGTAGACTGCCACCTTGTGGTTTGGAAGGCGAACATCAACAGGTTTATGCGAAGAAAACAACAATGAAACTTCCTAGGATAGATGACGTTGTAAAAATGGTCAGCTGGGGGTCAATGAACTTAATGGCCTCGTGGAAGAGGTAAACTATTAGACTAGAAGGTCGTGAGTTTAATCCCTGGTCAAGTCTTCCAAAGATTCTAAACGAATACTATGGGATTCTGTGAAGTTAAACCACAAATTTCTTACTGTCTTGTTTCAACATTTACACAGTATAAATAGTTTGTGTTTAAACCATGTTTTAATCCATGATAAATATAGAAAAGAAAAAAGAAAACAACAACTTGTATTGCTAACTCTAAAGATAAAATAGTCATTTTAGACTAGTACCAGACTATTTTATAATTACAACTATGTAATCACATAAGTCTGACTGGTAATAATGCAGTTTGGTTCTTTTCTGATAAAATAATTAAAAAAGACTTGACCAGATGCACTTAGAAACACACACAAATAATTTCTCTAATAGTGCAAATAGCTGAAATAAACAATGTAAATCTGGCGAATCAGTCACATGAATACTGCTCAAAATAAGACATGTAAGGGCTATTTTCTTTCACAGAATGAAAGAAAAGTAAGTAGTGTAATAATATCAAATCAAATGCTTACTTATTGTATCCTTTCATTACATCTATACTGCATAGCTCATCTACACAGTAATTAATCTTTACAACTTTAGTAATAACCTTAAATACATTTAAAACATTTATATTTTAGTTCATAGCATTAGTTGAAAATTTAGTTTTAATAACAGCAGGACCTTTTTCTTATTAATATTTTTAGTCTTACCTAAAATGTACTATTTCTCTGGCTTCATGCAAGTGCATCTGACTCAGAATTTGCTGAGATTTACCTGCACCTGGTACCAATTGACTTCTTCAGTCATAATACACTGAAAATGATAAATTGCTTACACTTCTACACTGTAAAGTTTCAATTCTAAATTCATAATCTGCACAATAAACCTCGTTTTGAAGTTGGAAAGTTCTTTGATTGTGGAGTTTTTGTCATTCTTTCTTCTACTGAGAATTTTAAAAGCTGAGTCAATAACAAATCAGTCCTGCAGATAAAGACGTTAACCTTCTATCTGAAGACCCTAAGTTGTGGTATTGATTCTTGAAATAGGTGATCAGAGGGAGTCTGGGATGAGTTTGTGGACTTCAAATTCCAGTAAAAACTTTTCACAGATCCTCTATCAGTAGTTATCTCTTTTATGGCACATGCAATGAAATTGTATCGAATATCTGCTAGTAACTAAATAAAAACATCTACGGTTTTAATCCAAGGAAAAGTAAATGGAAGAATCTGAAACAAAGCATGAAGAACAGAACAGGTGTTATATATAATCTTCGGCATTCCTGTCAGACTCCAGCAGAGTTAAAATAATTCAAAGGCTGTTGCTTTAAAACACAGTGCCTTCACATCTCACAAATTGGCAGCCATGACAGGCTTCAATCCTGACGAGCAGTTTTTAAATTGCACGCTAATGGCATTGAGGCGGGGGCTTGGCAGCCTGCGCATGCATATTAATGACTTTTTGTCTTGGGGGTACGCATGCACGTGTGTAAAACGGGCCCAGCATGCATATGAGCTTAAAGGTACAAATTGTTTCTCTCCAGCTGAGTGCTCACGTGAATTGCCCAGAAGCTGCCAGATAAAATATAACAAACAGCTTCAAAACTGAGAAATGCAAAGAGGAGAGCAAACATGTGCATCCATTATTCATATGAACTCCATTTATTTGTTGCTGAATTTTTCATTATAATCCTATCCATCAGTTTAAAATATACCAATCAGCCTAGTTTAATGCATCAACACATTTACAGCTAAATAGAAGTGAAACAAAACATGCAATTCTATTTTTACTCTTGTAAAAAGATATCAACTTCTGTAAGTTTTGCATCTGAAAACAAGCCAATTTACCAGGGAAATAAAAATTCAGTGCAGAATCATTTTTTTCTGCAATAATGAAGACATTAGTGTATAAAATTGAGGTGATAAAATATTTTAGTATGCAGCAAAATATTTATAAATCAAAGTTTTTTAATACTTAAAAACTGCTTTCTACAAAACCCCGGACGTGATATTGAAAAACAAAAAAGAAAAAAAGAATTCCTTCAAATTAATTATGTGTGGACACGATTTAGTACCTAGTGCATCTAAATTTGCATTTCTGGTAAATTATAATGAAAATTTACATTGTTTTCAGCAACAACAACAGTCATTTTGTGGAACAAATTATTCTTTGTGTGCACAAAGAGCTAGTTAAGTACAACTAAGGTGTTTTTGCACTTAAGGGACAGACATTAAAAACCAAAAAAGGGCATCTTACAATATCAGTATTTTGTTGGCGCAAACTAGCATTTTGTGGGTAGAAATTATTATTTCGAAGTCACATTTTGTAGGTAAAAATTAATATTTTGAGGATAGCGATCAGCATTTTGTGGCCACAGCTGTAAAAAGCGGTCCATTAAGCGGTCAGATGATCTTAGATTTTATTTCGTTTTTCATGCCACATTTTATAAAAACGTGCAGAAATTTTTTTTTTAAACATTTTGTTTTAACACACATAGCCTCCTTGTTGTGTAGTTATGATTCATTACCAAACATAATAATGTAAATATGAAAAATTCTCTATCAGAGAAATTAACATAATTTATAATACTAAGTGGCAGCTGATTTTGGACATAAATTCTCCAGAACTGTACATGTTGTTGCTTCTCTGCATTTGAATAGTGTAAGAAAATATTGAGGTATATGCAAGTGCATCACTTTTGCAGACTAAATCATTAATTAAATGATAAAGCTTGATAATTTTAATTCATAACTGATGTCAACAGAAATAGAATGGCAGCTCTAAGGAAGGCTTATTTCTTCTGATATTACTGTAATAGTTTTTTTCTTTCTACTTGTCCCAATCATCAGCCAAGACTGATGAGAGCTAAGGCTTTGTGTTGGACATATTTTACTTTAACAAGAGGGGTTATTAATCTTCTGACATACCAGAGGCATGTCTGAATAAACCCTTTGCAGCACCTATACTAAACTGTATTCATTTTAATCATATTTGAAAATCTTTTGTGTTTGACAGGGCGGAAAAGGAAAGGAGAAGAGAGATGTTGAGGGGGTGAGGATGGTGATTATAGGAAGGGGGCTAAAACCATGAAGCAGCATGGAAGCAATGTTTCTGATGTTTATAATCATTACAGGGAGGTTCAGATGTACACAGGTCTATAAGGGCGGGCATGTCTACACACACTCAAATGTTATAAACATACCATGACCCCTAAAAATGTTCATGGCATGTCAACATGTACACACACAGTATAATGTTCACACACGCATACCAAACCAATCAGTGTGAAACATTATCTGACCAAACTATTTGTGTAAAGGTGAGCTAACACCTGTGCTCAAGTGAGGGTTTATGTTCTTCTAAAATGGATGATGGAATGTGAAAGAAGGAGGGAGAGTGCTCCCGCCACCCCCACACTACATTCCCGCCGCAGCAGCAGCAGCAGCTAGAACTCTACCACCCGCATCGATGGTGGAATGGAAAGGGATAAACCGCCCCTGGGCACCACATCTGCCACCTGCGCCAGGCCAGCAGAGTCCGCCACAGGCCCCCAGAGCCAGAGAGCAGGGTGGCATGGGGGGGACAGAAAGTGCAAGCTCCAGCCCAACCAGGAGAGCAGCCCCCCTGCACCGGGATGGCCCAACGCAGGGCCTGCCTCAGAAGAGCGCCACAGCCTCACTTTAACACCTCATCACTACCCAGGAGTTTTGGGCATCCCCCCAGCCCCAACCCCAGGTACGAGTCTGGGAGAGCCGCCCCGTGCTTCAGGCAGCCACCCACCTGGCCCACGGTTGGTTATGAATGTATAACAGCTGCGCCATCCCCGCCCAGGAGGAGAACACCCAGTGGAAGGGGGGGTCCACAGGAAGTGTTGTAAATATGGACATTACTGTAATGTTTACTGCTTCACCACCACCAGACATATAATGTTGAAGTCTTGCGTGACCGACCCCTTCTTGTGGTTCAGTTAGCTCCAGTCCTGATAAGATAAGCCACGATATGTCAGACAACTTTGAATGATTACTAGTTACAGAAACGTTTTTAAACTGTGGAAAACACAATGTTTGCAGCCAGAAATGGTATTTCAATAAAAGCCTTATAGACAAAAACTTTCTAAAGACTGATATAAATTTTTAAAGAGGCAGAAATCTTTAAGAACTTAAAACATATGTTGATGGCATCATCAGCTAATGACTCTATAAAAGGAATAAACTCCACATAAGACATGATATCATTTTGGGATACTTGGAACCTAATTTTTCAATCTTGATGACAATAACAAATAAAAACAACAACTGACTTTTGTTCTGTGTCCTCATGCAGTGACAAGAGATGCCAGCAACCACGTGAGAGAGGCTAAGGTAGTAGAGGTGTGGGGAGGTATGGGATAGACTTTGATTGCTGGACAGAAAGGAAATTCCAAAGACAAATGACAGAGGACACATCAACCCCCAAGCTGCTGCAGCTGGCCCTAAAACAGAGACTGAGAGGCGAGCTGGGTTAGGCCCGCGGACCTTACTGACTGATTGACTCTGGCACATATTGATCTGCTATCAGCTTCATCTGTGAGGAGACACATCTACAACGGCTTGCTTAATTAATGTTTCCTGATGCTCCTGAGAAGGCACTGACAGTATATACTGTACAAACATGGGATGGGATGTTTCAGATGAGAGGCTCTGACTGGAGGGCTCTATGTTTATCTCACAGGAATAAAATCTGATAACAGTAGAAGTTTAAGAATTTTATTTCAAACTAACTTTGCAGTACTTTTTTATAATTTGAAGTGAAATAAAATGTATGTTTTTAACTTCCTAATCAAATCTTGTTTGAAAATCAAAGTAAAAAATTATAATTTAATGAAGAACAGAACAGCTAATTATTTCCTTTAAACAACAAATGATAATGAGCCCACTCGGATCATCTTTTGATCTGTTGTAAAGTGTTCCCAGTTTCCTTTGATCATGCTGTTTTAGTCAAAATCAAAAAACCTGTGTCGTTTTCTAGGACATGGTTTCAGCAGAGCGGCTGGAGTTCCTTAGAAATCCCCTTTCAGGAAAGGCTTTCCCCACTCGCCCACCAGCTTACAGTCCCTCACAACCTCAACCTAACATTAAAGTTAAATTTCCATTAGCTGTCACGCACCTAGGTGAGGGAAATCTGTTCTCCACATTTGACCCATCCCCTTGGGGGAGCGGCCGGCTGCAGACACAGCCGCGCTCGGGAACGATTTATTGGTTTAACGCCCCAATCGATGCTAAGTGTCAAGCAGCGAGGAATTTGGTACCATTTTTAGAGTCTTTAGTATGACTCTGCTTGGATTTGAACTCAGGACCTTCCAGTCACAGGGTGGATACTCCTCCACATGGCCACCTAGCCAGTTAGTTGCATTACTTGTGCAACTATTGGAGCTGTACAGTTTTGATCTAGATGTCAGCTCGGACGAGGAAAACAAAGACAGAAACAGATCTATTTATCTGAAATTGGATGCATCAGAATCGAGCAGAGCAGGGGCTTGTGGTCTGCCTAGCATATTTTCTAAATCACAAATAAGCTGTTTTTTTATGACATTTTTTAATGACTTTTTTAAAGATTGCATTTCTCAAAAAGCAAATCTTTAAGCTTAATTTCCCTAATATGTGTCTTCCAACCTTAAAAAAAAATCTTGTCATTTTATTGCGTATTTGTCCATAAGGATCAAAAGTCATTGCTGTTTGGTTGCTGGAGGGACACGTGATTAATAAATATACTACTGTCCTACCGAGTTTTCCAAAAACTATCAGTCCTCTGGATTTTTTTTTTTCAAATTTTGAATTGTGCTTATTATCCTCTTTTTTTCTCCATCTAAACCCATTTTGTCCCTTTCGGAGTCACAGGGCTGCTGGAGCCTATACTGGCCACTTTTGGGCAAAGACAGGGGACATCCTGGACAATTCGCCAGTCTGTCGCACACAAATCACTCACCCATTCACACACACGTTCACATCAGGGGACAAATCAGAGTGACCAATTAACCTATGAAGCATGTGTTTGGACGGTGGGAGGAAACCAGAGAAAACCCACACATGCAAGGGGAGAACATGCAAACTCCACATAGAAAGGTCCCCCATTGCTGTTCTGTTTCAGGTCCCCCAGCCGGGACTTGAACCAGGGGCCTTCTTGCTGTGAGGCAAGAGCGCTGCAACACCGTTCAGCCAACTGTGCTTATTTTCTGTCTTTTTTTTATTGTGCTTATTGTGATTGTGATTATTTTTTCTGTTTCTCACTTTGTGCCTACTTCCAGTAGCTGTCTGTTTTTATGTACCCCTCCGGGTTTCTGCCTTTTTTTAGGTTTGCTGACATCAAAATCAATATGAGAAAATATAAAACAGAAAATGGTAAAATAATTTGCAAACATGGTGGTGGTAAACTAAGATCATATATCTTTTTTTCAGGGGTTTAGATTTGGAAGTAACTGCGTGAGACGAAGGAAAACTGTGGTGTGACGCGGTTTTCGGGCCACCATCTTTGATTCCATTTGTCTATGGTAAAAACACATGTGTGAGCTCTGAAAATGAAGACAAATCCAATCCTCAGTCACATAACCACATCATTTACTTGAGAGGATAATTACACTCTGGATAGTAACTTTGTCAGGACTGTGGCTCAGAAGTCCATCAGGCTTTGTTCTGGATGAAATTGGACTGATTGATTTATGTATGTCAAGTGAAGGGCAAAGCCACTGACACAAAGAAGCAGCGGAGAGCGGGAGCAGGTCAGAGTAGGGGGGGTGGTGGAGGTGTAGGTGGATGCATGGACCCCTGATGGGGGAGGGCGAGTATTGAATCCGACAGAGACAAATGGGGTGTGAGAGACAGAGGGAAAGAAATTTAGACATATGCCTGCTGACCTCAACATTTTTTCTCCCGGCAAATCAATACAGGGAAACAGACATGTCTGTATATGTGTGTGGATTAAAGTGGGCGGACCGCAGTGACATTACCTCAGTCATGTCTGGCTCCTCCACAGCCCTTCGGACCTCTGCTCATGCCGCGATTTAATTTTGGACCCTGTAATCTGATCAGAGACTGAGAGGTCTGGAACACTTAGATTGTCGCTAGGGTCGGCGAGGAAAGTGAGGTTCATGACAAAAAAAAAAAAAACGTCTTGGCCGCACGAATGACAGCACCTCATACATTCACAGGCCACTTTGTCAGGAACCCCTTGCTTGCACTGGGTCAGACCCTCTGTCAGGGATGTCTTTACTATTTAAGTCACAAATGACAACCTTACAGCTATGAATTAGGGAGGAGTTCACAGACGTGTACATGCTGGACCATTGATCTGTTGACAAGTGAAGCCTTACAGACTAGTTCCAATGAAAATGGTGTTTCTAACATGTTCTTGTGGCATTTTTCTGTTGATGGAGGACATTTATAAAGAAGATTAGGATTAAAATTATGTTTCTGAGTATTTTGGTTTTTCACATTGTTGCAAATCAGGAACAGACACAAATATTCAGTTGGAAAAAGCTTGTATTTCAGAGATTTCAGGCTGT
This sequence comes from Oryzias sinensis, assembly GCA_037389245.1. Lineage (NCBI taxonomy): Eukaryota > Metazoa > Chordata > Actinopteri > Beloniformes > Adrianichthyidae > Oryzias > Oryzias sinensis. The sequence continues at coordinate 12,286,398 of CM074497.1, read as the reverse complement.
AAAATAAACCACAAAAAGATCAGAAGCACTGATGATGTCAGGAGTGCGGGCAAATACTAAATGAAACTGTATCATTATTGGCCTAAAAACAATACTGTTTGCCATATTTGTGGCCCGCTTTAGTGTTAGGTTGGGGGTGAGAGTGTATACAGAGACCTCTTGAGGGGAAGGGGGGCTGGGATTGCTCTGTGTGTCAACAGTCCCGTCAACTCAGAGGTGAATTTCTACTGAACTACTGCCACTCTGCAGAAACTATTGTTAAGAAAACAACATTTCTTTAATTTTAGCTAAAGGCGGCACAGTCATAGCTAAAAGTCCTATGGAATACTTTAATAATAGATCAAAAGATGATCAGAATGGGTCTTTACGTGGGGAGAGCACAGTGATTGGACTGAACCCCGCCTTAGTTCCGGCTAGATCAACCAACCTGCCAATCAAAATCACTCTGTGGTAGTAATTTTTTTTTTAAATTTCGCACCCCAAAACTTATAACTTAAAAAATTAGAAATAAAAATGCAAATAGTTGACACCAAGCTGTTCATATGTTTGTTTTTTTGGTGTAAAACTTGACTCTTCAACATTGGAGTTAATGAAAAATTGCTTCTTACTGACAACAGCCCTCAATGGTCATGTGAGGATTTGCAACATTCAGTACTTTCTAGTTTGGAACTGGAAGATGGGGTTTTTAGATGTGGTATAGAACAAATATTCAAATATGAAAAAGTAGGTATTTTTGTCCACCCACCTTCTGCTCACCATATATCTTTTCATTTTGAGGCCATTCTCTGTAAATTCTACACATTTCTGTGCAGGAAAATCTCAGCCAAATCAATGGTTTCTACATTACTCAGATCAGTACGTCTGACACCAAAAAACATGTCATCTCCGATCGTCTGTTTCAGAATCAGAATCAGAATCAGAGATACTTTATTGATCCCACACGTGGGAATTTTTTTTGTCACCATAGCAACTGACAGCAGAGGGAAAAAAAGACTTAGAATTAAATAAGAAAGAACAAGAAAATGTAGCATAAATACAAACATCAAGGTATTATAATTTAAAAAGCTATTCACAGGACAGTGCAGGTAAAAAGATGTGCAAAAGAAATGTGCAAAATAGAAAACAACTAAATAAAGAGATAATAAAAAAATGTGCAAAGGTTATCTTTTGCATTGTGTGTTGTTGTACAGGGTTATTGCATTGGGTATGAAGGATTTCTGGTACTAGGCAGTTTTGGAGCAGAGCTGTCTGAGCCTCCTAGAGAAGGAGCTCAGCTGTTTGTCCAGAAGAGGGTGGAGAGGATGCTCTGGGTTGTCCATGATTGAAAGGAGTCTGTTCAGTGACCTCCTCTCCATCACTGTTTCAAATGGGTCCTGTTTGCAGCCAATGACAGAACCCGCCTTCCTGATCAGCTTGTTCAGTCTGTTGGTGTCACTGACTGCAATGCTGCCCCCCCAGCAGACCACAGAGGACAACAAGGTGCCGGCTACCACAGACTGGTAGAAGATCCCCAGCATCTTGCTGCACACATTGAAAGACCTCAGCTTCCTTAGGAAGTAGAATCTGCTGCAAGCCTTCTTGTACACAGCAGAACTTTGGCTCCTCCAGCTCAGTCTGCTGTCGATAGTCACACCCAGATATTTACACTCCTCGACCGCTTCCACATCCCTGCCTAGGATGCAGAGGGGTTGTAAGACAGTCCTTTTCCTCCGGAAGTCGATCACCATCTCTCTGGTCTTGTCCAAGTTGAGCAGCAGGTGATTCTCTCCACCCCACTCCACAAATCCGTCCACCAGCCTCCTGTACTCCTCCTCCCGTCCACCGCTTATACACCCCACAACCACAGAGTCATCAGAGAATTTCTGTAGGTGACATGACTCTGAGTTGTGCTGAAAATCTGAGGTGTATAAGGTGAACAGAAATGGGGAGAGCACAGTGCCCTGTGGTGCTCCCACACCACTCAGCACCAGGTCAAACCGCACGCCACCCAGTCGGACAAACTGTGGCCTGTCTGTCAGTTAGTCATTGATCCAGGAGACGGTGGATGCACCAGCACCCATCAGCCGCAGATTATCACCCAGTAAAGAAGGCTGGATGGTGTTAAACGCACTGGAGAAGTCAAAGAAGGTGATTCTCACCATGCCTCCACCACCATTCACCGTCCACAGTTTCAGCTTCAGGAAGTCATGCCCGAATGGATGTAGGTTTGTAGTTGGTTGATTCTGTGCAACAAACACTTTTACATGCTAAATGAAGAAGAAAGATGCATGTCATGTGATTGTGCGAATTCCTTCTCCTGACCCCCTGAGACCCTGCGTGTTCATAAGGGGACATGACATTTTTGCTACCAACTGAACTAAAGCCTGGGTCTCATGAGGTCTAATTCCCTTTTTGTAACCATTAGACAAACCTGCACCATAAAGCAAATATTTCACACACAAAAAAACACAAAAGGAAACTGCTTTTTGGTGCTATTCGTCTGGTTTTCATTACTCTGCTCATTTATCAACACAAACCTGTGTTCCTCTGACACATATCCATGCGCTGCTTTGATCTCTGTGAAAGCTGCACAATAATCTGTAAGAATATATCCTGCTTTCCAAGAAATCCCCCAAATCAGTGTTGTTATTGGATCTCTGTTTGGTTACAGAGTAGAAAAGTAAAACACACATTTTCAGCAGTTACAAGAAGCCTACCCAAGATGAAACCCAGTTCACAGCACTGCAAATGTTCTCTCATTTTTTAGTATAAAATATAATGATATTGACATACAGCTCTGTTTAATCAGCAGAGTTTCCCCTGGAACAAATAGGATGATAAGAAATCTTTGGGTGTGTTGAAGTTCCGTTTTAAATATGTCTCTTCAACCTGGAGATCATAAAAAATTTCCTGAGGAAGTCCAGAGGTGTAAGACTCCCCGCCCACTTTCCATCAACCCCTGGGATTGGCTGTCAACAGGTTATAAACATAACCTTATAAACATAACCTGTTGGCTCATCTGTTGCTACGTCTACTTTGTTTACATCACCTGACTACCGGCTGGTGGCCGTTTTGGTTCAGTTGTTCTGCTCCGGGAACGGATTGTATTCAGACTGATGAATCTCAGAGTGAACTGAAGCTCAGTCCGATTGGATACGAACCAAAAAAATGTGTCAGCGAGCGGTTTCTGGTTTGGAACAAAGTTTCAGACTGAAAATTATGATCGGGGGAAACAAACTCTGGTTCACTTTAAGCGAACCAAATGTGTCCAGTCTTGCTTGGACAGGTGTGAAAGCTTCCCTTAACTTTGACCTGGATCAAACTATAGGTAACGTTGAATATTTAGTTAAATTTAAGTCTTAGTCACAACATGTCTGCAGTCAAAAAATGGATTGTGAAAGACTGCAATCTTGTAAAAAGTTGATGGTGTAAATTCAGATTAAAATTAATCTGTAAAAAGGTTCAGTTTCTTGTGGATAAGACTATGAGTCCAGATGCCATGACTTAACTTCAAAACCTACATTTCTTGCGTTGATGTCTTGTCACTACCTTCCTGTTTTGCTGGTCCATACTGTCTGCTTGTCTATCCTGTCAGTTGGTTCTTTTTCAGGTTTTTCTGCTTGGCAGCGTCTTTTGTTTATCTAATGAACTCCTTGCCCTTAGAACTGCCTGCCTTCCGTCTCTGCATTTTGGGTCCTTCATCAACCCCTCGTACCTAACACTTAAACAGTTTTATTAAATATTCAATACTTACTTGCTACAAAACTTCCACTGTGCTCTTGCTAAAGACTCATTCTGATGATGTTTTGATACTTCTAACTATAATTATGCTGTTTTTAGAGGTTTACAATCTGTTTACACATTCTCCCACTGGCTTACAGCCCTTCACACCCCCAGCCTAACATTGTTGGTACAACAAAAAGGCAATATTGGAGCTATCCAGCTGTACAGTTTTGAGCCAGAGGTCAGGTCAGACGAGGAGCTGGGAGACTGTGCTCCGTCCAGCCGACTTTCAAAAAAGCATATACAGTCTTTTTTTTAAACAACATGTTTCTGTCTGCTCCTAATTCATAATAATTTCAATGAGGAAATACTCAGAAATACAATTTGAATCTTAATTATCTAAATGTATCCCCTCCATTATTAGAAAGATTCCACAAGAACATGTTAAAAACATCAAAAACACAATTTTCATCATAGTGGGCCTTTAATTGAAGGTTCTGTTGTTATGTTTGTGTTTATTTTGTTTTCTTAAGTTGTTTAAGACCCCCTCCAACAACAACAAAAACAAGCAATTTACAAAATGTTCTTATTCAGCATATAAAAATCTCATTTAGCTGTCAAATATTAAGAAACAGATGATTATATCGACAGTAAATACTTTTCTCAAACATACACCCCCCTTCCCCCCTTTTTTCAATCATTGGATTTGGGTCAGCTATTTTTCTTCAACAACAATAATTCAGCCAGTCTTTGCCAATGATGGAAGAGTATAAAACAAAGTGCTGAGCAATGGGAATAATAGAGCTGTAAGCATTTTCAGTTTAAAAGCTTTGGGTGGGAACCCAAAATAGGGAATGTTCGACAGACGCAGGACACGGATCGTAAACGGACAATGGTCCAAAAACAGGTTAAGAAAATACAGATGTGACCATAAAAAAAGTGCAGATTCCAGGCAGATTTTTAGGTAGAAATTGCTGCATGATAATCCTACAAATAAAAGTTCTGTCATTAAGCAAAAAATAACATTTTTTACCCTTTGTGTGTGTGGGAGGGAGCCTTATTTTCTACTTTTACACAAACAGCAGAGCATAATGATCTGCACATTTTTGTTGGAGCTTCTCCTTTCTACAATTGTACGGTATGTGAACTGTATCAGATTAATAGGAATATCTTCAAAACATATACAGTACATACCAAAGGTTTGGACACACCTCCTCATTCAAAGATTTTTTTTATTTTCATGACTATGAAAATTGTAGCGTCACACTGAAGGCATCAGAACTCTGAATTAACACATGTGGAATTATATACATAACAAAAAAGCGTGAAACAACTGAAAATATGTCATAATGTAGGTTCTTCAAAGTAGCCACCTTTTGCTTTGATTACTGCTTTGCACACTCTTGGCATTCTCTTAATGAGCTTCAAGAGGTAGTCACCTGAAATGTTTTTCACCTCACAGGTGTGCCCTGTCAGGTTTAATAGGTGTGACTTCTTGCCTTATAAATGGGGTTCGGGCCATCAGTTGTGTTGTGCTGAAGTCAAGTGGATACACAGCTGCTAGTCCTACTGAATAGACTGTTAGAATTTGTATTATGGCAAGAAAAAAGCAGCTAAGTACAGAAAAACAAGTGGCCATCATTACTTTAAGAAATGAAGGACAGTCAGTCCGACAAATTGGAAAACTTTGAAAGTGTCCCAAAGTGCAGTCACAAAAACCATCAAGCGCTACAAAGAAACTGGCTCACATGCGGACCGCCCAAGGAAAGGAAGACCAAGAGTCACCTCTGCTGCGGAGGATAAGTTCATCTGAGTCACCAGCCTCAGAAATGGCAGGTAACCAGCAGCTCAGATTAGAGAGCAGCTAAATGGCACACAGAGTTCTAGCAGCAGTCACATCTCTATAATCAACTGTTAAAAGGAGATTGTGTGAATCAGGCCTTCATGGTAGAATATCTGCTAGGAAACCACTGCTAAAGAAAGTCAACAAGCAGAAGAGACTTGTTTGGGCTAAAGAACACAAGGAATGAACATTAGACCAGTGGAAATCTGTGCTTTGGTCTGATGAGTCAAAATTTGAGATTTTTGGTTCCAACCACCGTGTCTTTGTGCGACGCAGAAAAGGTGAACGGATGGACTTTACATTCCTGGTTCCCACTGTGAAGCATGGAGGAGGAGGTGTGATGGTGTGGGGGTGCTTTGCTGGTGACATTGTTGGGGATTTACTCAAAATTGAAGTCATACTAAACCAGCATGGCTACCACAGCATCTTGCAGCGGCACACTATTCCATCCGGTTTGTGTTAAGTTGGACCATCATTTATTTTTCAACAGGACAATGACCCCAAACACACCTCTAGGCTGTGTAAGGGCTATTTGACCAAGAAGGAGAGTGATGGGGTGCTGCGCCAGATGACCTGGCCTCCACAGTCACCGGACCTGAACCCAATCAAGATGGTTTGGGGTGAGCTGGACCGCAGAGGGAAGGCAAAAGGGCCAACAAGTGCTGAGCATCTCTGGGAACTCCTTCAAGACTGTTGAAGACCATTTCAGGTGAATCCCTCTTGAAGCTCATTAAGAGAATGCCAAGAGTGTGCAAAGCAATAATCAAAGCAGAAGGTGGCTATACTATAAAGAACCCACAATATGACATATTTTCAGTTTTTTCACACTTTTTTGTTATGTAGATAATTCCACATGTGTTAATTCACAGTTTTGATGCCTTCAGTGTGAATCTAGAATTTTCATAGTCATGAAAATAAAGAAAACTCTTTAAATGAGAAGGTGTGTCCAAACTTTTTGTCTGTACTGTATGTATAATTATTGTATAATTAGAAGTCTTCAGCTTGTTCAGAAGGCAGCAAGATTGTTAGCAGGAACTAGCAGAAGAAATCACATTATTCCTGTGTTAGATTCACTTCACTGGCTCCTTGTTGAATCTAGAATTAAAGTAAAAATCATCCTGCTAACCTTTAAGACCTGATTCTTTAAGGCCAAATCTATATTAAAGATCTCAGAGTCCCTTACGACCCAAACAGAACACTTCGCTCCCAAAATGCAGGACTGCTTGTGGTTCCCAGAGTTTGTAAAAGTACAGTTGGAGGCAGAGCCTTCAGCCACCAAACCCCTGTCTTATGGAACAATCTCTCCGCCCATGTCAGAGAGGCCGACACAGTTTCTACATTCAGTGTTAGGCTTAAAACATTCCTATTTGGCCAGGCTTATTCTATATGTCTAAATGTGTAAACTGTGAATCGAATCAAATAGATTCTGGAAATTATTGGTGATACCCAGCCCTATGTGGAGCTCTCAGTTTGGATGGTTTTTGTTTTTGTGGGAGAAACATAGACACACTGTCGAGGTCGGCTGTAAGATGACTTCATGAAATGGGCGGAGTGAAAGCCGGTGCCTTAGAGATCGAGTCGTCTTACTTCCGGGTTGGGAAAGAGCTCAGGAAAATAACTCCTTTTGATTAAAAAAATCAATCTTTAGTGTGCCAAAGCTAATAAATTATCATATATATGGATATAATTTACTCTGAAAGGCTTCAGAAAACCATGATATAGGTCCTTTAAGAGGTATTCTGCTATCTTAAAGTCCTGTACCACAAAAGAAAACACCAACGTAAAGACCAGAGCAAGTTCCAGTGTAAATATTCTAATTTAGCAAATAACTCTGTGGTGTTTTGTATCCCACAATCACTAACAAGCTTAGCGACGTCCCCTCAGGACAGAGATTAAGTCGACATTACAACCTGCTATGGACTCTATAGACGCGAAGGCTGCTGATATGAAATCCACACTGACATGTCTGTTCACCCTCCAAAGCATTTCACTTCTCTTTACTATGAACATCTCTGATGAATAATGTCCCACTTTTAATTACATTGTCAGGTTTTGATGGCACTTCTACCTCCTTAGTGGCTGCTTCAAGTGGAGTTTAAACTTTGTAGAATGCACGTAAACTATAGAATTTTAGTTATGCGGACGAATAGGATTTTCACATTAGCTATAGTGAGATCTAGAAAGGTTTCCACCACTGTAACAATAGAAAGATGGAGACAGAAAACACCTCACAGCACTCTGTGCGGATAATGCATATACTTTTTCTGGCTATATAGTACATTCTACCCTTTACATTTTCCAAGAGGTGAGACATTAAATTAGTGACCCACCTTCAGATCAGGAGATTTTTCTGCTGTGATCCCGCTGAGCTTGTCAATGGGACTTTCTTTCATGTCTGCGAGAACAAAGGGACCAACACAAATCTTACTTTTGCTGCAAAATCTTTGATATGATGCATGAAACAGACAAATCAACAACTGGCAAAAGAGTTTGATTACCGTCAGTCTCAGTACAACATAAAATTACACACCTCGTCTTTGAAATCGGAGACGTTTTCATCTCCAGAGCAACAGAGCTAAAATTTTCATCTGATCCAGTTTTTGATTACTTTTTTTTTAAAGTTCGTGTTCACATCTGCCTCCCCCATAACTAATTTTAGGCCATTTATTTACAAAAAAAAAAAGAGAGAAAAAAGGAAATTAGATTTTACTGATGCTCTTTCGAACTGCAAGTTACTTTGGTGACACACCTCACTTCATCAATCTCTTTAAACTGTAAGATTGATTATAAAGTATGACACAAATGCTTTTTGCATTTTTGTATAGAGTTATTGTGGAGATAACTGATTAATTGTGTTTAAGAATAACATGAACATCATAGATCTATACGTAGTTCAATTAGCAATAAACTGCAGACTGTAAACCACAAAAACCTGCTTCTTTCTGACAACCTCAGAGACTAAACTGAAATCTCTCACCTTTGAATTACAATGCCATGACCCAAACTGTGAGAGAACACACAGGGTCGCATTTTTATCATTAATTTGTTTTGTGCAATAATTGTTTGAAATGATGTGATTATACTTTTGTAAAGCATAGTTAGACATGTTTTTTGCAGAACCAGGCAGGCCCCTGTGCTTTTCTAACAAGATTCTTTAAGAATGTTTTTTGCTGTGGGAAATTATTCAATTTCACCAAAACGGTCTGGAAAACATTTACTAATTGCCAGGATATCAGTGCTGTTTTCATTTAAATGGCCAAAAGATTTGTTCTTTGTGTTTATTTGACTTATTTACACATATATACATATATATTTATATTATATTCACCTTTATAAGATTGACTGTATACAGACTACAGAGTTAACGTTTCTGTGTATTTTCAGTTGGTGATAACCCTTGTGATTTTTTTAATCAAAGAAAAAGTGTTCCTGTTGAAAAGAACTGCTTCACCAACCAAATGTCACTGTTTTTTAGGATTGAACTGACACTCCAAAAGGTTAATGAAGTTTAGTGATTCACATCAAAAACCTTCTGTGTTGAATTGCTTTCAGCAGGCCACAATGCGATATGATTTACCCTGCTAGGACTAGAAACAGAGCATTTGCACAAGTTAGGCAAACCAGACTTTTTTTTGTGTAGCACTGGTTTCTGTAGACAAGAAATTGACATAAAAAATAGGTGCCAAGTGTGCCAAGTGCCGCACCAAGTGTTATTTTTTAATTATGATTTTGGCCAAAATAAAAAAATCTGTTGTTTTCTAGGACATCGTTTCTGCAGAGCAGCAGAAGTTTGAAAATTAGGAATTAGAAATTCACCTATAACTTGTGGACTGTTGGTGTGGAGTAAGCCTGCATCTGCTTCCTGTCACCCATCTGTTTACACTTTCTCCCACTAGTTTACAGGCCTTTACAATACCAACCTAACATTATAGGTGCAACAAAAAAGGGTGAACAATATTGGAGCTATCCAGCTGTAAGGCTTTGAACCAGATGCAAGAAGAGGTACATGGATCTAGTTGTCTACAAGAGGTTACATCAGAATGTAGCGGATCAGGAAGCTTTTGGCCTGTCGATTGTTCAAGCTTTTTCAAATAGCAATTTTTTTGGTCTGTTCTTGATTCACATTGATTTGAATAAAAAATAATCACCTTTTCTAACAATGGAAGGCAGTTTCATAGAAAGAAAAATGTTCAACAATACCAAGTGCAAAGCTCTGGAAGCAGTTTTGCTAGCATGCTGGTGCTTACATGCAGGTTGCATTTGGATGCAGAGATCTTGTTTTTTTATTAGTTTGTGATTTGATGGTACATGTGAATAGAGGCTAACAGGGTAGTTGGTTTAGATGATCGATTGGGCTCTGCTGCGAAGGCCACCATATCTAGTGTAAATGCGCCCCTAGAGTAAACTCACAATTCTACAGCTTATCTGTGTACATGCCTTTGTATGTTCCAGTCAAAGCCATAAACCATCATGGACAGCGCCCTGTTAAGTCCAGCTTTGTCTCATATTTTGAGCCGGTCCCCAGCATCAGGCTTCAGGCTTTGTTTTACTGCGCCATACTTCCTGCGCTGATCACAAAAATAACAGCATATAACTTCAGCCGCTGTCTCAAAGACAAACTATTAAAGCAGAAAACCAGGTCCAACCATTGGTTATATGGAGCTGTAAAAAGAAAAAACTCCATGGCAGTTTGCAGGAATAACAAGATTATAAAATTTTTATTGATTCCCTCTAAAGACAAACTGAAAAAAGCAAAATTCCAGACACATCTCAGGTTCACAGATTTTTTTTAAACACAAAAGTTATGACACCTTCAAAGATTTCACTAGAAAAAAAATCATGTGGCTGTGGCCATGGTTTTATTTATACAAATAAAGAGAAAGTACACATCTTTAATAGACCCACTATAAAATAACAATTACAATACATCAACATTCCCCACAACAGAATTAGCGAGGCTGGTAAGATTTGCTTAAGCCAGTAAATTTGGGTGCAAGTTCAAATATACATTCCACTGACGTATTGTCTGACACCAGTGTAAACCTCTGCCGGACAGAACAGTCAAGGAAGCACAGTTGGTTTCCCCTTTGGAAGCAACACAGTGGTAAATGACTGATGGACAATATTAAACCTAAGGGTAGGAGCCAGGTATGACAAGGAGATTTATGTGTGTTTAAACCCAACAGCATCAAAGCCATCAATTTTGCATCGTTATCGGTGCACTGCAATGTTTCTTCACCCTCCATCTCTGCATATCTGTCACTACATTTCTCCCTCTCCCTTGCTAAGTGCTAACACATTTACATTTTTAGTGCTGCTTGGTCATAAAAATGTGGAATGAGAAGAGGCCTTTTCCTCCGCTAAGACAAACATCATTGAACTCCAATCACGGATAAGTCACCCTGTCTCCCAGCTCTTCTCCCCCAGCTTTCCATACACACACCCACCCAACCCCACAGCTTGGCCGTCGCCCCACAGTGTAGGTCAACAGTGTTGCGGTTTGAGTCTTCTCAGTTGCGCTCACAGTTCTTGGCCTCACCTTGAGGTCCACTCACATGAGTTCGCCTCCAGTAGGAGGCTCCAACTTTGTCCAGTCTGTCAGAACACAAGGGAAAGTTTTTCACAACCAAATGTCAGCCAACTGAAGTCACAGGTGAAGCACAAAGACAACATTGAAAAGAGCAATTGAGGTTGGTCTCTAATGTCTGAGTCGGCAAACATGCTAGTCTTTGGGCGGAATCTAATTTTAAAATTACATAACAATACAGTCGGTCTTAACCAAGAACAACCTTTTATATTTTTAAGAAAATACAAACCTGTAGACGTCCATTTAAATGTTGTTTTCCTCACTTTTAGTTTAGATGAAACAAAGCCACTTTTGTCTTTAGTTGCTGAGTTTCTTCAATAGTAACACAAAATGGATAAAAATATATAAAAAGCTTTTTTAGCAAATAAAATAAACTAATAAGGAGTGCTTTGCAGAAATGTATGAACAATTTACTCATAAAAACAGCAGATCATCTTTCTGACCCAGCCCAGTCAGCATGAAAGAAAAGTAAGGACATGCTTGTGCTGCATTTCTTGTTGCAACACTACAATACTGATCTCAGGAAGTATAACAAAAAGTCTGTAATCTACTCCCAAAGGTAATACCAAACCTATTTTAAGACAAGCGGTTACTGGGTTGTTTGAAACAAAACAATTCACAGCTTTACACAGCCCTTTCCTTGGGTATGGTAGGGCACATCGATATTAATTGAGGCATTCGCGACCAGGAGTTAATAGGACTACATAAGTGTGTGTGTGCAACTGGTGAGCAAGAAATGAATACCCAAAATGTCCATTTCTCTACTCAATAAATTTTGAATTAGCTGCTGTGGCTTCTGTGCTGAAAAAAAAACTTTACCTGTGCCCACGCTAATTTCGACCCACCCACTGAGGATACATTCTTTGCCAACATCTCACAGAGAAAGAGCAAAAAAAGGATTCATACACAGACCATTACTAAGATGGTGAAAAAAACACACTCAGCTGTGCGTCGACACCTGTGGCACTGGCTGCTGCCTCCTGCTGTGTGAGCTGTTCCCACATAGTCTCAGTTTTAGTGAATCACTTGCAGTACTTTCAGTGTGGTGAACAGCAGGTCTTTTTGGAATGGGAGACCAGAGGAAGAAGGCACAGAGGGGTGCTTCAGAAGTGTCCATGCCAAGGGAAATTGTGCATTTATACAGTTTTACCATTAATACTTATGAACAGCATCTCCTGCACTACATCATGTGTAACAATAGTCTATATCTGGGATTTCCCCTTCTCTATAGCCACGGTTGGTGCCATGCCCTGTGTTGGTAACATGGTTGGAACCTTTGTATAAGCCAGTGCCATTGGAGGGGAAGATGGTATGAATTATGTAATCCTCTCTTAAGAGTTTTGGCTGCATTGGTTGACAAGCTGCCATAGGTGTCATCTGGAAACCTGGGCCACGAATCTCCAAGATGGTATTGTCTTTCTTGGTGCCAGATTCAATATAGTCATCATAGTTCTTGTTTTTTCTCGAACTGTTGCGAGCGTAGGTTTCACGGGAACACAAATGACCAGTCCTGTGTCCATACCAACAAAATATACCAAAAATCAGAGCCAGGGATACAGTAGCAGTTGCTCCACCAATAATCCCTGCAAGTGGAAGCGCTGTAATCTGTTGTGAGTTGTCATTTTCCCCCTCTTCTAATGGGCTGAGGTCTGAAGTTTCTGCTTTCGCGCAAACTAAAGCTTCATCAGAGTCAACATCTCCAGAAATTAAACCTTTACTCTCTGAACTGCCAGGCAGTGGCACCATGCAGATGATGTAGCTGGACCGAGGTTGAAGTGAGGTTAACAGATACTCTCGACGATCACCCCGGACAAGTGTCTCTGTGATCGATCCCATGGCATTCCCAGTACCAAGTCGGAGCCAGCTCAGTCTGAAAGAGGAGCTTGGCTGAGCCACACTCCAGGTAACACGAATACTATTGTGAGAAAGAGGTTTCACATTTAGGGCCAAACTCTTCCCTACACCACTGCTGCTAAGTGTGTAGTCTAAACCAGAGTCGGGGATCCCCAAGCCAGGTCGTTTTGAGCGGAGGGTGAAGAGTGAACCCTGTGGAGGGGCATTTGTGGTTGAACTTTCTGCTCCGGTTCCACCCACTTTGTCCTTAGCCCCTGATATTCTTATGACCTCACATTCCTCCATCTCACTCACCAAATCAATCAAGGCCATGTCACGTACTCGTTCAGGCCCATGGCAGGTAAGACCTCTGACAGTGATGGAGTTTCCACGGGCTCGCAACCAGTCAAACAACCAACGTAGGTTGCAGCCACAGTGCCAGGGGTTTCCGCGCACCAGCAGTTGACCAAGATTGTCAAGGTCTTTGAACAGTCCTCTTGGAAGAGTAGTCAGGTTGTTTCCTGACAAATCCAGCCTCTGAAGCTTGTGCATGCTATCCAAGGAACCTCGAGGCATATGAGTCAGAGCATTGTCCTGTAGAGACAGTCTTTGTAGATGGTTTGTGGGCAGGTTAGCAGGAGGTGTCTGCAGGGAGTTTCGTACTAAGGACAACTCTGTCAAGTTTGAAAGGCGAGAGAATGTGTCGTCGGCAATTCTCTGGTTTGCTAGAAGGTTCCCATCCAGCACGAGACATCTAAGTGAGGTGAGACCTCGGAAGGCATGAGTCGGGATGGTGGAAATGCGGTTATCATCTAGACGAAGTTCCTCCAAAGAAGCTGGCAGTCCTGAGGGGATACTCGACAAATGATTCCGAGAAAGGAAAAGAAGGCGCAATCGTGGGTTGTCAGCAAAGGCCTGATCTTCAATGGACACAGTGGAAATAGAGTTATCATCTAGGTGCAGCTTCTCCAACAAGGGCATTCGAGCCAAAGCATTGCGAGGAATGACGCGGATGTTGTTGTCCTGCAAGTGCAGTTCACGAACAGACGGTGGGAGCTGCATGGGGAATTCATCCAGCTCATTATCATAAAGGTAGACAACACGGACAGAAAGCTGGCGCACCAGGGAGGAGGGAAGCCCTGGGTTGTTTATGTGATTGTTTTGTAGGTACAGGACAGATGCAGAAGGAGGCAGTGATGGGATGGAGCTCAGCCCACGATCATTACAATAGATAAAGTCCTCGTCGCACCTGCATACATTAGGACATGTCATGTCCATGTCTCTAATGTACCCCTGTAGTGTGGAAGAAACAAACTGATCTACACCAGCATGTAATCCCAAGAAAAGAAAAAGCATGAAAATCCAGGTTTGTAGTCTGGCATTGTATCCAGGATCCATTATGGTGACCATAAGGAGTACCCCTTTGTTTCAAAGTTGTGTTAATCCTCAAAGTGCTGCACCAAGCAGGAATCCTGTGACCTCCACCCTGGGGGAGAAAGAGAAAAAAACAATTAACTTTGATGCACAGATGTATATTGTTGTTGGTGATGGCTAATGTGAATTATATTAAGGTTAATGAGGTCAGATGCGTGTTGCTGATGCATTGGTGCATGCTTCTGTCAAAAAAGCCTCTGCACTGCAGACAATATTTGAGTTTAACTATTAAGACAGTTCAAAAGTTACAAAATGGGAGACTTTGCTTTGTGCTGTTCTACTATGTACCATCAAAGTGGATACTTTGATGGTACATAGTAGAACACTCACACTTACAATTAGGCCCTCAGAGTAAATATAAATTCCCAACAATACATTTCATGTTTAAATTATGTAGTGCATCTTGAAAAGCTTCACATCTACAGTACATTAGGAGTTGCAGATGGCTGTGTTAGCAAGACAGCGCGGAGAATATTCATTATCGGGTAAGAAGAACATGTTTTAGTGCAGAGTGGGGGTCATGAGGCATTCAGAATGGCACATAAGTGCAATAAAATAATAATGCAGAGATCATCTGCAGCTGAATGAATGTTATGTAACGTCCAATTAACTGGCTGCCGTCATTGTAATTATGCAAACCTCAGACGTTGATTGGCATCTTGTTTGTCGTTGTTACTCATGAAGATTATCCCGAAACACTCAATTGACTACAGGTATTTGGAAACAGGTAAATTGCAACGCTGTCAGTGACAACTTGAGCCCATCACTGTCTTCAATAGGCTGAAATGTTGGGCAAACTCTTTATACCCACACAGCTGCAAACACAATCAGGCTGTAGTATTGATTTCCTCGCAAATGCGAACTGGTCTGCCAGAGTCCATCGCTTTCATGGAGATTACAGGGTTTTTAAAAGTCGAAGGCAAACATGTCCATAAATAAGCAGATGCACCACCAGCATTGTTGGCTGAGAAACAGATTTGAATACTGTGTTTTCCGCACAACAAGACCACTCAAAAGCCATATTTTTTTTCAAAAGGTGACACTGCATCTTATAATCCGGAGCCCCTTATATATGGATTCATTCTGGTTGTGTTTACTGATATTGAAGCGAACACGGGGGTCTGTCAAACTTTCAGTTAGCTTTTTTTCTGCATTTGCAACTCCTATAAGATTGGGAGTTATTATAAATATCCTAACGTGTGTTTAGCCATCCCCGCCATGAGGTGCAGGTAGAATATCACAGGGAGGGGGGCAAGTCTGGGTGTGCTAAATGTTTGGGGTGTCAAATCCCTCCGAGCTCCTAAAATGCATAGAAAACCATGCTATAATCATCAGTTCATCTATCCATACATCCATGTCTATAAAGTTTTATGTTGAATGCTCTTCCTGACTACCTTCTGCATTTATCGGACTTGGGACGAGCACTGGTTTGTACCCTGTTGATGCTGCATTTATATTTTTTTATTCTTTTTAGGTTTTTCTAATTGTCCATCCACCCTTTTTGTGTATTATTTGTCTGTATCTTTGTGTCTTTTTATCTGTTTGTTTTTGTTTTTTGTTGGAGTTTTTCTTTTAGTCATTTTTCTTTCTTTCAATAATTGTGGATTTTTGCGGGCCATCACATTTTGGGGGGCAGTCATGGCATTTAAGGCCCCCCGTAACGCTAGCTTGTCACTAACAAATTGTACAGTTACTGTAAAGGCAATTAGTAAAATGTCTGACAAACTTTATCTCTGATCCTTTTGTCTCAACTCACACTA
Source organism: Oryzias sinensis (assembly GCA_037389245.1). Classification (NCBI taxonomy): domain Eukaryota; kingdom Metazoa; phylum Chordata; class Actinopteri; order Beloniformes; family Adrianichthyidae; genus Oryzias; species Oryzias sinensis. The sequence goes on along the minus strand of CM074497.1, from coordinate 12,270,239 downwards.
TATATGACATAGTTTCAAAAATAGAACTTTTATAATTCAGTTCGTCCTATAGTGCGGAAAACACGGTCATCAAAATAAAAATTTTACTAAGTTGTTTTGCTAAAAAATAAAATGTGAAAACTAGTTCAACTCTAGAGTATGTTTGTCCCAGGAGAGACCGACTGCATTTGATCTTCGCTAATGGCCCTGGTTGTCATGAAGAACAGTGGATTAAATTGCTTTTTTGTTTGCAAAAATGTAAGCATAAGTACAATTTTAACTCGACTTGTTCCTGCTAACTGCAGTAAATAAAAAACTAAATTGTTAAAGCTTTTCATGAAACATTTGTTCCAGTTTGATGCAGTTGGGCACTCAGGGCTTATAAAACCGGGGCTATCCTGAAATGCTCCAAAATATGCACTATTTATTTACTCACTCCCCACTAATCCTATTTTGTGTCTATTTCCACGTCAGTCTTCATGGCACAGCAACTAAAGCCAATTAACTTTAAGTGGTACCTAAAAAGTAAAATAATAAATTTTTTAAAGCTGATATTGCAACTTTAGTGAGTTTGATATTGATTAATTTTACAAGCTGGAAGGGGTTTATTTGCTGTGTCCTGCTGCTTAAATGGCTTCAGAGTGTGCAGGTTTGTGTCTGACAGAGAGAAGCAGTGATGTGCTAAAGAATGGATGACTTTTGAATCCCATGAGCTTCAGCAGTGAGTCTCTTAAAGACTGGAGTATTTGGGTCAGCCTTTAAAAAAACAAGATAGATGTGGTGTGATACTGAAGTGGTGCAAAGAGCCAGAGGGATTAATAGAGCCTATTGAGCTGTGATTCTCTGGATTAAGCAGTTGCAGTAAAAAAAAAAAAAACAGAATAAAAAATTGCAGATGCTCTTTTTTTTAGGTTGTTTTCGTTTCTTTTCAGGGAAAACATAAAAGGGTAAAGGCCATTTTGTGTTTGTGAACATGCTAGACCCACTCTTTGTTGCTCAATGAAACTGAAAGCATTAACCCACATGTGGACAATTTATGGTTCTACTACCCGGTTGCCTAAGGTGGGGGTAAAAGCAGAGATGTGGGACAATGTATGAGACAGACAGACAGCTGCCTCAGGCAGTGTACAGTACACACAACAACCCCCAATCTAATACTGGAACCCAAGGCGGGATCGATTTACATAAAAACAGACACACAAAGGGAGGGGGGGGGGGTGACAGCACCTTTTAGCAAGACCTCTGAATCTCATCTCCCCCCTAAGACCCCCTCAGAGGGTTGGGGCTGAGAAATCTGGAAAACTGGATTTGAAACGGCCGAAGGGCCCACTGATGTATCAGGAAATCCACTTTACTGATGGCATGGAAAAGATAATTGTGGGCCGCAGCTTATCTCACACGACATGTTCATGGATCACAGACTGGATTTGTGGACAGGACATGTGGAAAAGATGATGCAAAACATGATGGTTGCAGTGATGACAGATACTAATCAAGAGATTGCAGATATAAAAAAAAAACCTGCAGACAGAAAATGACAGTCTAGTCATTTGCTGTGATCATGGGAGGCATGGGATTTATTTGTGTCTGCATAAAAAGGCACATTGCATCTTTGGAAAATTGCACTCTAATCTCATACTGAAAAAATAGTCCAGTCTTTTAGGCAAAAGGGAAAATTGCTTTTTTGTATCACATAGTTTCAAATTCTATTAAATGCACGTGAATGGACCTCAGATTTTTGTGACTGTTTGCCTTCAGTGCCCAACATCTTTTCAGCGGGATTGAGTTGCTGTGAATCTGCTTTTTAAGGCAAATCCATCATGAATTATGTAACGTACCAATGCATAACACTGTTATCAAATTCAAACAATCTTTTTTCTCAGAAAACTCACTTCTGCACTTTCATTATGTAGCCTATGTGTCATTTTCAGAGAATGCAGTGGGATTTGCATTTTTCTTTTATCTTTGCTTCTTTGTAATGTGTTCTTAAGTGTTGAGAAACACCTAGAGATAAAATGTCATTATAATGTTATAATTACCACAGAATAAAATACAAAGAATGTGAAAATTCTTTCAAAATAAAAATAAAAAACAACAAAATTATTTTGGTGAAGTCTTTATAGCAACAATGAGGATATTTCTTATGCATAAAACAAATGTTAAAAATGAAAAAAATCATAGGTTTAAAGTTTACATCTGCATCACTGTCATGGCTGGCTTGTGTCTAAAAAGTTGGATTTTAATACAATATGGAATAAATTCTGCTTCGATGAATAGACTTTAAGGTACAAATCTGTGATTACAGTAAAACTGTTTTACTTTTAACAGTTGAGTGGGTTTTTTAAAAGTTACTTTTTACTCTTACTTAAGTTGGGTCACTACTTTTGACTTTTAGTTGAAGTTACCCCATTGTAAAGTAATTTTTCTTCTAACTAAGTGCATGTTTTTTATACTTTTCTCATCTCAGCTATTTATGAAATACTAACAGAAGAAAAAAATGAAGAAAAAGTAAGTTTTGTCCTAAACAACAAGACACAGAATCTCTCTTCCTTTTTAATATATACGTGAGATCAATATTTTACTGCATGAAGCCAAAAGGAGGCTGCAAAGTTGTTTTACATAACCTGCAGGTTTATATTTAATTGGCCATGTGATGTAAGTAAGGAGGATATAAATAAATATTTCATTCACAAATTTCAATGACAAAGACAACATGAAGAGTTGGTTTGATCTGCAGCTTCACTTTAATGTTGAAGTTTTTGCTTTAGAATCGAGTGTTTGTTGGTGGCTGTGCAGCTCACAGGATCCTGAAGTAAATGGATATATAGCTTCACGGCACCATTATGCATTTGATCCCTACAGCACTGTAACGCGTTCTGTCATGCCACAAGTCTAATCCCCCGGCCTCCTTGATGCAGCTGCTGCTGCCCCTGAAGTCCTTCTGCTTGGTGTTCAGGACAACCACACTGCAGGTAAATCCGTCAACAAAAGCGCGCTGCAGCTCTTTGCAGCAGTGCGCTCATGTGTTGTCTGCAAAGTCGGGGCTAAATCTTACATGGGGTGACAGGGTTTGTGCAAGGGTTTTATTTGAGATGGCATTCATGCTATCATTGATCAGTGCTGTAATCCGGCAGACTTCTAACGGTAATAAAAAAAAGAAGCAGTGGTACAAATTAAAGGCTCATCAGTAAATGTTCTACTGCGTTTCTATTATAAAGTGAAATATGTTATGCGTTACGTACGAATGTGAATAAAAACACTTTATGCGTTTAAATGTCTAATTATAATATTAATAAAATTATTGAAAGATAAGTAGCAGTAATGTTAAGGGTTTGGGGCCAGCAAGAACTACATCCTGGCCGACTGTCAAACCTCAAATTAGCTTCATATTCTGATTTAGTGTTTTAATTAAAAGTGTAGAACAAAGCAAATGCTATAGTATATATACAAATCGCCTTTTTTTCTCTATAGCTTGGCTAGGGTTGCAACATAGGCTACGTTCACACTGCAGGCTGAAACGACCCAATTCCGATTATTCTGCCCCTATGTGACCTGTATCTGATCTTTTCATGCCAGTCCAAACGAAACAGATCCTATCTTCTCAAATGCGACCCAGGTCACCTGGGTAAGTGGTCCTGAATCTGATACATATCCAATCTTTTCAAATGCGACCGCCGTCTGACTGGCCAGGCCACATGAATCCGACCCGTACGTCATCGATACGCTACAAAAGTCATAATTCTGCTTTGAAGTAGGCGGGAACGAGAACATAAACAACAACCATGGCGGACGATGCCACTTAGACCAGTCAGTGGAAGGGAAGCGAAGTTACCGATTGGATTAATATTTGGGGTGACCGCTCTATTCAGGCCAAACTCGAGGGCTCTTATTCCAACCAGGCGGTTTTGGAAAAAAATTCCAACGAAGTGGCAGAGTATGGTGTTGAACCTTTCCCGCGATTACTTTTTTCTCCCTTTCCAACCGTGGTCAGAAGCGCGGAGGACCGAAGGCGGATCCTCTTTCGGGGTTCACTTCCCCGTTCTGACCCTCAGATATACTCAGACATGACTTGTATGTGTCATTTATTTGTCATTTTCTCACTATCCACCGCTAGAGGCCGCTGTAGGTGTGTGTCTGTCAGTATTTGCTACTGACAGCAATGTAGAAGAAGAAGCGCCGCTCAATCTGACCAGCAGGTGGAGTCTAAAACCAACATGGAGGAGAATCTGAATGTTCTCCTGAACATTGAATATTTGCGTTATTTTGCATTGAGACATTAATCTTGTTTTTTGTTTTCCCTCCTTGAATGATCCCCTGAACCAAGACATGGAGACATGTTTACCAGTGCTTTAGTAGAGCTCTCTAGAAAGAATCCGTGTCTTTCATGCATTGTGATTGAGACATACAGTCAATGCTTCCATGTAGCGATGACGCTAAAAACATTTGACAGTAGCTCCTCCCACACGTGTCGGGAGCATCTAGTTTATGAGCATGTTTTTGGACAAGCATCAAGCCTTTAATTTGACGCACATCAAAACTGAAGTGGCAGATGCAATTTTGACATATGAATTGCGTTTGGTGTGAACGTAGCATTACACGAGCTTGGCGGAGTTGTTCAGAAGCATTCCACTTTTCTCCAAAATGTGCGACGTACATGTGATTTTTCTCTTTTCTTTTTGGACTTTTCCTGTCATCAGCTGAGTAAATGGATGAGAGCTGAACGCCTTTTGTGTTGGACATATTTTATGATTTCTTTCTTCTTTGTCATGCATTTCTTGGCTGCTGCGACTTGTACTTCTGAGCGACTTTTAGTCAGAAAAATATATTAGGTAATATTAAAATCCGGGCTGCACGGTGGCGCAGTGGTTAGCGCTCTTGCCTCACAGCAAGAAGGCCCCCGGTTCAAGTCCCGCCGGGGGGACATGAAAAACACAATATCAATGGGGGACCTTTCTGTGTGGAGTTTGCATGTTCCCCCCATGCATGCGTGGGTTTTCTCCGGGATCTCCGGCTTCCTCCCACCGTCCAAAAACATGCTTCTGATTTTAATTGCTGGTCAATTGGCAACTCTAAATTGTCCGTGAGTGTGAGAGTGAATGGATGTGTGATTGAGGATATTCTACCCTGCGACAGACTGGCGACCAGTCCAGGGCATCCCTTGCCTACGCCCAAGTGGCCGGGATAGGCTCCGGCAGCTCCGTGACCCCGAAAGGGAATAAACAGTTAAGAAGATGAATGAATGAATATAATCCATTTTACCTGTAATTTTTGAGTATTTGACAGGGAATCAGCAACAAAAAAGCTAATTTGAGTTGTAGTTTAGGTTATTATGAGGATATGTGAACGTTTTTTGCATTATAATTGTTCTGATTTTGGCATTTTATTTCAATGCTGGAATTTCCCGACATGTTCACTTTTTGGAATCTGCTGTGACCTAGCTGTTGGATACCCTTCCTGACACAGCATTGCATTTTTATCTGGGCTGGGGACCGGCACAGGGGGAACCAGACACTGGATAAAGCTCATTGTGCACCCTGGGACTTGAACCCTGCCATGTGCCAGCCCTGCACTTCACCAACTAAACCATCCAGCTGGATTTTCCTGACATCATTTTGAAAACGTAGAGCTGCTAGTATTTTAATTACTTTTCTGATTCGACTGAGCTAAACGACATTACCTTACTTTGTTCTATTACTGTTTGAAAAATTGAATCCTCTTATTTGATTTCTTGGTTATAGTTTGGTGTTGTCACAACTACTCTTGTTTTTTTCTTTCCTTTCTGTGCACTTAAGTTCATGTTTTCATTGTTAGATCCTCAGTATGACATAATTTCCTTTTTTCTTTCTGTCCCGTTAGTCCAATTCTTTCAGTTTATTCCCTCCATGCTTCTGCATGTGTTCAAAAGTGTACTCATTAGTTACAAAACATAATATTATCCAAACTTTCTCAGATTGAGAGGGAGCCCTATGTCCTGCACTAGAGCTTAGCTGAACACTGAGATGCTGAACACAGGAACGGAAATAGTGTGAAATTCAATCCAAGACATCTAAAAAAAACTTCCCACTACCACAAGATTCAACGATCTAGTTATTTGATAAACAACCAACAAGAAAATTGGGATTTGGGCTAATAAATAGCTTAAGTTGTGCCAAACTGTCTTTGGTGATACTGTGGACTTCAATCACGGCCACCTGGTTTGAACATTAATTGGTTTTTCCTTATGGCTTTTGGTACACAAAATAGAGGAAACTGTGTAATCTCAAGATTTGATACCTTCTTCATTCATCCATTTTCTAAACCCGTTTTGTCCCTTTCAGGGTCACAAGGCTGCTGGAGCTTATCCCAGCCACTCCAGGGCGAAGCCAGGGGACACAGGTAGGTAGTCTGTCAGAGGGCCACAAATCACTCACCCATGCACACTCACATTCTCACTTGGGACGATTTAGAGTAACCAAATAACCTATGAAGCCTGTTTTTGGACAGTGGGAGAAAACCCACGGATGCACATGGAGAACATACAAACTCCGCACAGAAAGGTCCCCCATTGGTGTTCTGTTCCAGGTCCCCCAGCCGGGACTTGAACCAGGGGCCTTCTTGCTGTGAGGCAAGAGCGCTAACCACTACACCTTCTTCACTTTAAGAAAATACACTTGATCATTTCAAATTAGACTTAAAAAAGGCAGATTTATCTGCTTCCTCCAAGTCAAGGAGTCAGCCTGTGGTTGTCACGGTTCAGCAACAACTCTGATTGGATTTTTTTTTTAGAGGCAGGCGGAGGGAGGTTAGTTAACTTAATTGGTTAAATTTGGATTCAACCCTGACAAGATAGAAACACAGCTGTGGGGGAGGCAGACTCTAAACAAAGCTGCTGCTTTAGGCTAGAAAATTAAAATCAGAAATCTCAGAGGAGCCAGAAAAAGATAACAATGGTGGAAAACCTTTCCATGACACAGCCAGGTTATGCCCTGCAGCCGCACAGGAGGTGCAAAATGAATGAAGAAAATTAAAAAGTAGCAGCTAGTAGCACAGAATACATGTTACACAGTAACAACCTGGAAATAAAAGAATTACATTTAAAAAAATAATATAAAACCACAAAGTTACAACCATTGCTTTGTCATTTTCTAATGATTTGTTTTCTACACCATAATTTCCACACTTTAAAGTGCACCTAAAATCCTTTTTTTTTTAAATAAACAACAACAGTGTGTTTTATACTCTGGAGGGCCTTCTATATGGATAAATTCTGCTGTAAACAAGGTAGGGAGTAATTGTGAATACAGTGTGTGAACTCAGATAACTTGTAGAGGTGTTGGACTGTCTTTTTATGTTACTAGCAAAGTTGGTTAGAATTACCAGACCAAGATGCCAGTTGATCACTCATGTTAACTTTAAGTCAATTAAAAGGCAGCAATTATATGATGCCCTAAGAAAGTAACCAATCAGAAGAAAGCGAGGAAGGACATCAGCTGAAAAAGTGGAATGCAGATGAAAGAGAGACTTTGACTCTCTTGTATGATTGCAATATTTAATCCTTGGGCACGGAAGTTTAGCAAATAGCACTGCTGCCTCACAGTAGAGATAGGCTCCAGCAACCCCGTGACCACAAAGGGGTTAAGCGGGGTTGGACAATAGATGGATGGATTTAATTTTGTTTTAAAGATATGAGAGAGTAAGATTAGAAAATAGCATGACATGATTACTTTTGTTGACTTTGATTAATTTCGAAATAGTTCCAAAACCGAAAAAGTTTAGGTTACGATCTTGATATATAAAAAAGTATAACTTCAAGAACAAGTTGCAGACTCAACATGAACATAATTCAAACATCATGTTGTTTGGAGTTGTTTGACTTATAAATTAAATAGAGATCAAGCTTGATCAAAGCTTCTCATACTGTAAAAGCTTGTATTCAGCATACCCACCACTAAAATAAAGCCTGCATCCACCTACATCACAGCTGCAAAGATACCAAGAATGACTCATAAAATCAGATATAAAACATGACGCTTTCACTGCCTACTAGAACATAAATCAGTCTCCATGACATTCTGGCGATCTTTTTATCGGATCCTTAAATTTTCCTTATAGAGATTTGGACAACTGTGTTCTGACTTACTGTATGTCTTCTATTCTATCTTCATCATTTCACCAGTCAGCTGTCAGTGCAGCACAAATTGCTCTGAATTGTTTTATGACTCTACTGTGTTTCTTTCTCCGACATGTCTGCTTGTAAATGTTTTTTGTTCGTGCAGAATTTTTGTATGATGAGAAAAAGTTGATTACATTGATTTTTGCAAAATTAGGGACACAAAAGCAGCTTGAACATCCAGAACGTCAACTGATCTCTGGTTGTGTTTAAAGACGCTTTAAATAAATGTTCTTTGTTACACTTGAAACTGTAAGAATCTCTCTGTATGAGAAAACCACTGGAGAAAAACACACAAACCGCCCGCCCGCCTGCTCAGGGCTCAGAAAAGATCTTATGTTGGGTACATATCGACTATGACTCCTAAGGATGTGTGGGTTCCCATAGTAGGAAATAACACATGTGGGAGTTTTCTGGGCTTAAGAAAAAGTTTCTTTGATTTTTGAGTTGCCTCGCTCTGATTTTCAGAATACATCTTGAGTTTCTTATGACCATGCCCCCCTCCATGATTTCTGGTCAGAATATTGTTTTAAGCACAGAAAATCCATTTTTTTCTGATTTGAAGATCCATGTATCAGAGATTTTAGAATATTGCTTAAGAAAAAAAAATTAAAAGCAAATTTGAAATGGATTTCTTGGAAAAAAAGAACTAATCTGGAACATTTGCTTTGTTTTTTAATGCTCCTGCATGTTTATTTATTAGTTTTGAGCTGTGGAACAATTGTTATTTTTGAGCCTTGAAGAGTTTATGAAGCTTTTTCTTCCAAAAACAAACCACACCAAATCAGGAAAGATACATTCCAGGAAGAATTTTTTACCATTTGTTCTTAAGAGAACAAAACAGTTTGTTTTCTTTTTATAAATTCAAATTCAGTACAAAAGAATACCAAAGAAGATTTCCACATTCCTTAATATGAGCAGTGGTTTGTGTTTCCCCAGCTGCATTTGCCGGCCCCTTTATTAGGTCCATCTTGCTAGTACCGGGTTGGAACCCCTTTTACCTTCAGAACTGCCTTAATCCTTGGTGACATAGATTCAACAAAGTACCGGAAACATTCATCAGAGTTTTGTCCATATTGAAATGACAGCATCACATACTGTAGTTGCTGCAGTTTTGTCGGTGCCTTATCCTGCTGGACTTACTCATCAAAAGATGGTACACTGTGGTGATAAAGGGATGCACATGGTCAGAAACTATACTCAGGTAGGCTGTGGTGTTGGAACAATGTTCAGTGGGTACTAAGGGGCCCAAACTGTGCCAAGAAAATATCCTCCACACCATTATACCACCACCAGCAGGAGCCTGAACCATTGATTCAAGGCAGGATGGATCCATGCATTACATGTTGTTTCATGTCCAAATTCTGACCCTACCATCTGAATGTTACTCATCAGACCAGGCAACGTTTTTCCAATCTTCTATTGTCCAAATTTGGTGAGTCTGTGTGAATTGTAGCCTTAGTTTCCTGTTCTTAGGTGACAGACGTGGCACCTGGTGTGGTTTTCTGCTGCTGCTTTTCTGCCTCAAGGTTGGACGTGTTGTGTGTTCAGAGATGTTCTTCTGCAAACCTCGGTTGTAACCAGTGGTCATATGAGATACTGTTGCCTTTCTATCAGCTGGAACCAGTCTGGCCATTCTCCTCTGACCTCTGGTATCAACAAAGCATTTCCGCCCACAGAACTGCTGCTCACTGGATATTTTCTCTTTTTCAGACGATTCTCTGTGAACCCTAGAGATGGTTGTGGGTGACAATCCCAGTAGATCAGCAGTTTCTAAAAAATCCTCATACCAGCCTGTCTGCAGCACATCATCTTGACCAAGTCTAAATGCCTAAATGCATTAAGTTGCTGCCATGTTATTGGCTGATTAGAAATGTGTGTTAAAGAGCAGTTTGATAGGTGTGCCTAACAAAGCGGAAGGTGAGCGTATGTTGTGTCAACGTTTCCTCTTTTGCTCCAAATATGAATAATTTATATCTTTTACATTTATGCTCCTACAGTATATAATAGATTGACACATACTTCAGTACTTTTCTTTACCCTGACTTTGTTTTGAATCTGAGTTCTGTAGAATCCACCAGCATTAAGTTGGACAGAAATGTGTTCACATAGCTTAACTATACAACAGGAATGAAATGAAACTTTATGGTTTCTCAGGGAGTCTTTGATCCAATAATGGTTTGCTGATGTTGCACATTTAAACCAAAAATTAAAGCTACATAAAATAAAATGCAATCTTTATCATAACCTCACCTTTTGAAGTGGGGCTGCCAGGAAACGAGGTTCTGGCAAACCATCTGAACCTCTCAATCCAGCACGGTGTCTTGAGAGAGCGGTATCTTCTCAGACACTCATCAGTGTGGGACTTCGTGAACTCTTGGAAAGTTGGAAAGTGTTTTTACAGCTTTAGAGGACTGCTTCTTTCCTCTGAACTCCCAGCTTTGATGTAGACAGGTTGTCACGTCTGACTCCAGATATTTTCTCTGTGGAGGAAAAAGTGACACGAAACTTAGAGGGGATCACATGTGACCATCAGTGTCAATCAAGTGTCAGAACTTTGATGAAACTGGAGTGGAATTACTCCTGCATCCTGTTACTGTGTGCCATGTTCCACTAAAACTACAGGTGAATGTTAGTTTTACTCTAATAAAACTGTCTCAAAGCATTTATGGGTATTCTGAGTGTCCTAATGTTAGTCACAGAGCTTAATGGTCCAGATCAAATGTGTTTTTAATACATAAACATTGACCCTTTCATGCCTGACTTTATTTCCAATTATGTAAAAAAAATATTTTCTAGTGTTGTTCTCATTCAAGTTCTTATCTCTAAAAGTAGAGGTAATACCAATGTGTTATTTGACACCATTAGTAGCATTGTCACGCCCGTTCTACCTGCTGCTCCCATTCGTTCGAACAATGATTGTGATAGGTTTTTATCTTTTTTCATAGAAAAAGTCATATCAGTCAAAGGTTCTCTGCGTCCTGCAGCTGGGGCTGCTTCGGTCCCTAACCCAGCACGGTCTGTAATTTTAGATACGTTTCTACCTATCTCTTTATCTGAGCTAGTCAGCTTAGTTAGTAAAATGAAGATATCCTCCTGTTCTCTTGATGTGTTGCCCACATCTCTCTTTAAGGAGGTTTTTCAGTCCATTGGCCCCTGTGTCCTGACAATAATAAACTCATCTCTGCTGTCTGGACAAGTCCCTGACTACTTCAAGAAAGCCGTCATTCGTCCTCTTCTCAAAAAACCTGAGCTTGATCTGTCCTCTCTCAGCAGCTACAGACCCATCTCCAACCTTCCATTTATTTCTAAAATTTTAGAAAAAGTTGTTACCACACAGCTCACGGCTGATTTGGAGAGTCATGGGATCCCCGATCAGTTTCAGTCAGGTTTTCGTAAAGCTCACTCTATGGAGACAGCCCTTCTTAGAGTCACGAACGACATCCTGATGGAAAGTTATACAGGACATTGCTCTGTGGTATTGCTGCTGGACCTAACAACAGCCTTCGACACTATTGACCATCACGTCCTACTAGATAGACTGAAGCACTGGGTCGGGATATCAGGATCTGCCTTAAATTGGTTCACCTCATACCTGTCAGGAAGGTCATTTTATGTAGGTTTTTCCAAATTCAAATCCTCCTCAGCATTACTTACCTGTGGTGTACCACAAGGGTCTGTCTTGGGACCATTATTGTTTAACTTGCTGCCTTTACAACATATTTTAAGTTCTTTTAAGGATCTTTCTTATCACTTTTACGCTGATGATATTCAGTTATATGTGTCTTTTAAACCACAGGATGTTTTTAAAATACAGACTGTACTCAAGTGTCTGGACTCTGTCAGGAGCTGGATGAGTGACAACTTTCTTCAACTAAATGAATCTAAAACCGAAGTCCTCGTCTGCGCTCCGGACAAATGCCTGCCTCAGATAGTCGAGAGCCTTGGTCCACTCGCATCTTTTATTAAACCCTCTGTGAGGAACCTCGGTGTTATTTTAGATCCTGTTTTATCTCTCGACTGACATATTAAGTCACTTGTTCGTTCCTGTTTCTATCATTTAAAGAATATGGCTAAACTGAGTCCTATTCTGTCACGCTCAGAAATGGAGATGGTCATCCATGCTTTTGTCTCAACACGCCTCGACTATTGCAACTCCATTTTCACATGTTTAAGTGAAAAATCTCTGGAATGGCTTCAAGTTGTCCAGAACGCTGCTGCTAGGCTCTTAACAAAATCCTCCAAGTATTCACATGCCCCCCCCCCCTTGCTGAACCAGCTTCATTGGCTCCCCATCCGTTACAGAGTGCATTTTAAAATCCTGGTACTAACATACAGAGCTTTGAAGAGCCAACCACCGGTTTACCTAACAAACCTCCTACAGCCTTACACTCCAAACAGGTCCCTGAGATCTCGTAGGGTCTGCTAGTTGTTCCAAGAACTCGGCTGAAAACAAAAGGTGACACAGCCTTCGCAGCAGTCGCTCCATTTCTCTGGAATTCCCTCCCCCTTAGCCTCAGATCTGTGGACTCAGTACTTTCTTTTAAAAAGCAGCCTAAAACGTATCTTTTTAAAATGGCGTTCTCTTAACCTTGTCTTATTTCTATATGTGTTTTACATCGTGTGTTTCTTGCCTTTATGTTTACTGTAAAGCACTTTGTGATTCTATATCTTGAAAGATGCTATACAAATAAAGCTTATTATTATTATTATTATTATTATTATTATTATTATTACTATGCCAAAGGGAAGTGGAGCCCTGGATTACCGTACATGGTAAATTACTGACACATAGTATGAAAGGATTTAAAAACCTAAGACAAGATACCGGTAATAATCTTAGATTTTTATTTGGATCTTAAAAAAGTAAAAATGTACAACCATTTATAACAACCTGAATATATATTTTGTATGAATGATAATTTGAAAAATCTGGCATTGCATCCAATTTTGACAAAAATTCAGTATATTTTGTCAAGGCTACATGATGAAAGAGGATCTGCTGGCCCAAATCCAAGACTTGACTGATTTACTTAAATAATCCAATAATAATCCATCCATTCATCCATCCATGGATGGGAATCTAATTTGATTGACTGATCATTTTTATTTGTTTTATCCTGGAACTGCACCTTTTAAAAGTCATGTTAATTAGGTTTTAGAGTCTCCCGTTCCAGTCCATGAGCAGTTGCCACTGGTTTCCCACTGGCCATGTACACATCTCTTAGATATCTGAATCGTTGCTGTTTTAATGTTTACAGCTATAGATGTGCTTTATGTGTCTGATAGACCAGGGTGGGCAAACTACAGCACTGGGACACATGAGGCCCTGTAAACTATTTTGTCTGGCCTGCCAAACTGAAATAAATTATATTGATAATCCTTATTAAGGGTGTATTCAGACTGGGAAAACTATTTGGTCCGGACCTAGTCCACTACATTTGGTCCGGATCGAGTCCTTAACCTTGTATTTGGTCTGTCTTCAGATTGCCTTCAAGGGGACTTTACTGTTCTGGACTGAAGCATGTAAACAAAACCATGTGACTAAAGATCTATTGATCATTGGTCAGGAATAATGAGGGTGGGGCAAAGCAACTAAAAGCTGAAATGAACCTAATGTGTCCAGTCTGAATACACCCTAATATTTTATTTGCCTGTAATTCTTGTGTTATCCCCAAACACTGATATTTGTCTAAGTGAAGAAAGTTTTTCTGCACTCGTGGTCTTGGAAGATTTGTTGTTTTTCTAACATTCATGTGTGTTTTTCGCGTCTGATAGTCATTTTTCTGATTATTCCAACCCAATACAAGCGCAGCATTTTTCTAAGTTTGGGTTTGCCTGGGGGACATTAACCCATTGGTGCAATTGACACTAAAATGAGAATAAAAGCTCATAAATGTTATGTTTAGAAATATAAATATATATGTCTATAGATTTTAAAATCACAATTAAAACATGCGTTTTGTTCAGATTTCATTTTATTTCTTTCTCCTATAAGGTGGATTACCAAATGGGTTAGGGCTCTATTGGCATTTAGATGTCTAGCAGACAACTTTCTTACATCTACAACTAATTGCAACACAGCCCATCATGCTTTGTGCGTTGTAAACAGGGTTAGAGTTAAAAAAATTCTGTAATTTAATAACTTAAGGAATCATTTTGAAGGTGCATTAAGGATAGTTTTGTGTGCTTTAGAGGCTATCTGTTAAATGTTTGAAAATTCTACTGTCAGGTATTAAATTAGCTGGATCCAAAAGCAGGCAGGGACTTGGTTTGAAGTTATGCAGTTTATTAAACATAGAAATTAAGGACTGGCTGGCAATGTTCTTGGATTGAAGATCAAGTGGAGCAGTGAACAGGCAGGAGAGCAGTTAGTTCAGAGAGTATTTCGTGGGGAGGATGATGGCAAGAAGCAGATGAATCCAGAAGGTCTTGACGTGGCTAGGTTTGGTTTGGTTTGAAGAGAGTCGAGTAGACTTGACTTGGCTTGAATTGGCTTGACTTTGCTTTATGAGGGTTGGCTTGGCTTTAAGTGGTTTGCTCTAAGTGGCTTGGCTTGGCTTAGTTTAGTTTAGTTTAGCTTGGCTTCAGAAAGGCTTCAGCAGCGATCAGTGAATTCTTCCATTGAGAAAAAGACGAACAGACAATGGCTGTAAGAGCTTGATGGACTAATAAAAGTTGTCTTACTGGATGCAGAACAGGTGCAAGGGACCCGATTCTCAAGCAGGTGTTCAAGGGCGATTCCGACAACTGACAGCTACAGAGGAAAGTTATTGTAAAGACGCGTACTGCAAGACCTGCAATGCTAAAGGATGATCTGTTCTGATTGTGTCTAAAAATGGGGTCGCTTTGGTTAAAGTGATCCTCTTAAAGTATAAATACTATTAAGCACAGGTAACTTCACCCTGTTTCTGTTGCTATCCACATTATTAGTTTAGGGGATTTTTGTGTGTTTAAAATGTCCCAAATTGGATTTTAATCTGTAAGACTGTTGAAAAATTAAAAGGTTGGTGTTGTAATTCTTTTGAATGGATATGAGTATGCTTGAAGTTGCCATTCAAAGTTGGACCATCACTGCACATGTGGGGTGAAGCTAACAACAACAATAACTAAGGGCATCCAGTAGTTTATTTTTTTCTGCTTGATTTTGCATAAGCAAGTCATTTAATGAGTTTTGACAGAAGATTGTGGGTGACAGAGGAATCAGACACTTTCTTGGTACCTTCTTTTGACGTAATGACCTTCAGCCAATCAACGAGTTTCAACAGTAGCTCCGCCCTAACCCGTCTGTTCCATTTTTCAATGGGCCTACAACCAGTGGGGGCCCAAAAATGTTATGATTCGGTCCGGATTAATGGGTCCGTTTTATAATTGTAACGCTCAAAATACTGGACTGGACCGTACCGGACCATACCGCTCAGTGGAAACAAGGTATAATATACATCTAAAATTATCCCAAGATCAGATTGCTACAGGTAGATGTATACCAGACCAGATATCTTTCATAGCACTATTGGTAGACCTCTAATAGAGAAAGAAAATAGAGTTGTCCAGTACATCTACAATAGATGTGCAGTACATTACTTATCAAATAGACACCTTGTGCCCGGCGGATTAAAACAGATCTAACTCCTCGGTTGTTGGCTCAGAACATGACACCTTCTTCCTCCTTTAACCTTGTTTTGGCTTTACTCTCTTTTTGAATTTTCCTTTTCATCATTCCATCATGACTGCTGTAGATTTGTTTGGCAAATAAATTTTGAGGCAAATGAATTGGTGCAAATTAAAAAACTTGCATTGAAAGAAAGTAATCTTGTCACTAAACTGGAACAAATGCAGTCTTTGCCAGCTATCTGCATGCTAGGCAAACAGTGTGACTCAAATATGACTTAATTCAGCAAAGCTCTTAGTTATACGGATGTGTTTTGATTAAACTATCTTTAGTGCCAACTGGCAGAGCAGCACACTGATTCAAGTCAAGCTGACACACAGAAGGAAATAGAACTGCTGAGCTATTGAGGCATTTATTTTCAATTTAGCAAAGAAAACAGCATCAAAGACTTATGAGGGAAACAACAGCTTAATTATCCTAACAACCAGAAAGACTGACAAAAATGGCAGCCAGAGCAGAAATTGTGCAGAACACCGCATGAGGCAGTTGGATATTTTCTAATTGATTTTTTGCAAATTATTTTAAGGAAATTCTGGTCTTTTTTTTTACATTTTTCAATGTAAAAACATTTTTGGGGGGGATAAGAAGCAGCCAGCTCATCCATCACAGCACCACACAGAGACAAGTGAGAGTAACATGTTTGCACCTCGACCTCACTACTGCCACCTAATAAGAACCATTTATCATCACAGCATGTTGTTGTTGTTGTTTTGGAAGAATCCAGAACTCTAAGGTCAACAAAGTACTTGTTGAGAACACTTGGTTGAACTAGAAGACCTACCTTCAAATCTGTACTTTAAGAAAACAGTGTAAGAGATCCAAAATACATTTTTGTCTTTAAGGTCCAAGTTAACTTTGTGGCCACATCCCATAATTCCTCCTGATCTTGCAACAAAACCCGAACGACCTTCTCATTCCAGTGTCCCACACACAGGTTTAGATGCTAAAATCTCCCATTGGATTCTGGCCAGACACCTTTTAACTGACCTTGACAACACGGAGCCGCTGTTCTCCCCAGAAATCCTGCCCTTTAACAAGAGCCGTCAATCACAGTGACACTCGGGCTGTTACTCCTTCCCAGAGCCACGTTTAGTTTGATCCAGCTGCTTCAGCCGCAGATCTGCTGGGAGTAAAATCTGCTGACACAGGCTCAAAACGACTCCCTGTCGTCCATCTGGACTGCTGCAGCCAGAATCTGGCACAGCAAACCAAAATTACTAAAGCACTTTAACAAGTTTGAAATGTAAACTGACCTACTGCCGGCTATATGTGAACCTAGCTCCTGCTCCGGTCTATCAGAGACCGGACAGCCCTCGGTAAGGCCTCCACAGGACACCAAGGGTGTCAAAACTCAAGTGTCTTGGAAATTTCCCAGAAGTCTCAAATAGTGTGCATGGATGCACACTCAATTGGCTATTATAGACCACAATGCATTGCATTTAAACAATTTGTCATTTGAAAATCCAAGTTGTCAGCATCAGAACACAGTGGATTCGTATATTGTCTTTGTATAATGTTTATATTTATAAGGATTTTACTTCGGCTAATGGGTGATGTCACATTTGACACTTCAATTTTCTTTATTTGTTCCTGGTTTTGTCCTATTTCAGTTAATTTATTTTATGTTCAGTTTTCTGCATATTGGGTCCTTCTCCACCAGTTTCTGACAACTAAAAATAAAAAAAAGTCAATTGTAAAACTTCATTTTATTTTATTTTTAAATTGTATTATTGATCACCGACAATTGTTTAAAAAAAGTCTATTTTAAAAAATAATCTACAAAAGAATCTCTAAAAGTAAAAACATTTAAAAAAAAGTTTTTAAATATCTCACTGAACTTGATTGATCTGTAATTGCTATAACAAATCCACTTTAACCTTTGAACTCTAATTTTGTTGTAGGTCTTCAACAGAGCCTAACTGTAAAAACTAAATAAAGTATACATGGAAATAATAAATTCTGTCAATATTAACAGAGAGAAAAAAAGCTAAGAAATCCCACATTTATGTTGTTACTTGGAAACCTGAGAGAAACTGGTCAAATTGGTAATGACGTTAACGATTGGGCTTTTATTCCTGTTGCTATGGCGAATCCTAAAGTTGCTGTCTCCGTACGGAGACAACTGAAGACTTAAATGAGCAAGTTTGTATATTTTAAACGGCGTCTACTTCACATGGGTTCACTAGTGAAATATTAGGGAGATGGGAAGCTGAAGGGATTCCACACACACACACCTACACACACACACACATACACAGCTCTCTCGCATACAGATCCTCTGCGATGTGATTGGACTTTCAATGCCGCCACACATGTATTCACTGACGGAAGGTGTGGAGAGCAGTATTGACCAGGAAGACAAAGATGAGAGAAAACACACATTGAGAGCGATAACTGCACAAGAAACTGTTGGCTTGGACCTTTCTTTATCATGTCCTGAGGTTGTCTCTGCTTTTTCCTCAACAGTGCCTCGCTGTTTGAGTTTTTCTTCTGAGGACCATCTCAATGACGACTGGAAGAGCATTCTCTCGTAGCTCGTTAACCGAAGAGTGCATCAGTCCTAATAATAAAGCTTTTACACGGTTAATTAAGAGATACTGTAATGCAGTATGTAATGCTCAATTTACCCAATATCATTTTCCCTCTCATCCTTTTTAATTTCATTTAAAATCAATCCATCAGAACCCCCACCGTATTAATGTCCAATTTGCGGGAGTCTACTCCATTTTGGGCCTTTTGAATGTTTCCCTCTTCATTAGTTCCCCCCGACCCGTCATTTCTACTAATTCAAGGGCCAGTTCAAAACAGAAAAACAGGGGAGGGAAAAAGAAAGAATGAAAATAAGATGAAAAGAAATTCAGCGGGTTTAGATGTTTAACTAAAAAAACGATACAAAAAAACCCGAAATATTTGAAATAGTGGAAATAGAGGGCAGCATTCATCAAAATACAAGGCAGGCACTGATCCACGAGGACCTGCCAGTGAAACGAATGTAAACATGGTGGGAATATAGAGTGGAGAGGAAAAGGGAAGCTGCAAAAATAGAGTCAGGCAGAGCGAAAGTGGATGAGTAAATAGACCAATCCCACTTTAAGAGCAAAGAGGAAACAGAAAGAAAAGCAGATGATGAGAAGCAAAACAGACAGCAGACACTCAGGAGAGGTTAGTGAGCGGAGGCTGGAGCCTTCCAGGTCTGCAAGTTCAACCATTAATTAAACATTACTCGCTGGTGAATTGTGCTGTAATGAATTGGTTCTCTTACTATAAAACCTGTGTATATGCATCCCACAGGTACATAGTTCGGCCACTAAATCTCCCGACCATGTTTTTCCTATTCTATGCATTTGACACTAATGAGCTGGGCCAACGTGATTGGCTGCTCAGGAGCAGTTTCCTTTGATACATACATTTACTTAAAGCTAAGGTTTAAAAAGGGTTGGAAAAAAAATCTAAGTCCAAGCATTTCCTTTTATATTGTATGAATTGGGGATAAACTTGATGATATAAAAAAATGCTTATGTTGTTATGACTGTGCATAGAACTAAGTTAAATTAAAGACCCACTCCTATCAAAATTGTGCTTAAAAATTTTTTTTTTGGCATTTTTCCGATGATGGAGGACACATTTAAAGAAAATTAAGATTAAAACTGCATTTCTAATTATTTTCTTTATTTAAATCATAAATCAAGGGGGCAGACAAAGTAAAAAAGTGTTAAAAAAAAGATTTGACGTAGAAAATACATTGGGCGGGCCACGAGCTCCCTGCTATGAGCTTTTAGCAATGCAAAGGGAAAGGGGGCGGGGTTTATCCGTGCCAAACGACTCAGAGGTGAATTTATAATGAATTCTTTCTGCTCTACAAAAATCACATTTTTTTTTTTTTCTAAAAACGACTTAATCCTAATTTAAAGACCATTGGGAACACTTTTCCAATAGATCAAAAGATGATCAGAGTTGGTCCTTAACCAAAGATAACAGTTTTTTTTCCTTCTTTGCCACAGTAAATCCTTCTCCTTCATTTAACTTTCTCCTCTGCATCCTCCTCACTCACACCAACCACCCTCATGTCCTCCTTCACTACAACCATGAACCTCCTCTTTTGATCTTTCTCTAGGCCTCTTTTATGGCAGCTCTAACCTCAACATCTAATTACCGTTGCTTCTCCCACCATGTCAGAATCATCTCAGTCTGCTTCCCTGCATTTATCTCCAAAACATGTTCACTTCTGACCTCAGTCCAATTTCCTCTACTTGTTCCATAAATTCATTGTTTGACCCATCATCTATGTTTTTTTAACAAATCTGGACATTTCCTTTTGTCTTAAAGATAAACATCAGAACACTTCTCCCTTCCTCAGGCATCCCGCAGAGGTGACCAACCCTGCCGCCCTGTTTTCCTGCTTCAGTATTGCGGATTTGCTGGATTGAGGGAGCCCAGTTTTATGATTAACTGAACAAAGTGCTACGAACATGCTACTAAGTCTTTGAGGAGAAATGTCTTCCAATAGCGTTAAGTAGGAAAAATTAACATTATCATATCTCCAGATTTAAAATGAATCAAAAACTTTCATATAAGTTTTTTCTCATGGAAATCGCAGATTGCTTGAACATCACAAATACATTACTTTTGCCTACTCAAATTTTTTATGTATTTATTTAAATTAAAATTCTGACTGAATGTTTGATGAGTTTAAGTGGCCATTTTTCTGGTTAGGAAGAAATAATAATGTATATTGAAAAAATTAAATTGTGGCATTTTTACCTTCAATTACAAAAAAGTTAAACATTTCTAGACAGGTTTTTGTCTGTATTGACATTTGTTTGGGGGTTGAAATAAAAATGTACTTACTGCTGGCCAATAAAGGTTCGCATATTACAACGCATAAAAGGGCAGAAAAACAGCAAATCTAATCAGGGCACTTCACCTGAGGAGCTGCCTCTCAAATTGAGAGAAATCGTGCCTCTTCGACCTCTCTGGATTAAGCTCAGGATAATCACAGTAGGAATAAAAGCCAAGGCACTGATGAACAACACATCACAATATCAGAGCAATGAAGGAGAATAAATAAACCTCGTAATGTGGGGTCCAGCTGTGGTCCATCACTGATGAGCCCTCTCATCCCTGCTGATGTAACCACCGGCTCAGAACAGAACACTAAATAAAGGGTTTGTTTTTTTCAAAAGAACTAAAATATTCTACTAAGAATGTAAAGAAAATAAACCCTAAAACTACATTTGGATTTACTTTCCTGCAGACAACATGGATCAATAAGAATGGACCAATAAGTGAGGGATAAACATTATGACTGTCTTATTATTAGTAAATGTAAACAGTTTTTGTATTATTCTTTCAGTACACTCAGAAGGTTTGTTCAATTTCTTACAAAAAAAAAGAAAACGGTGAGACAAAAACAAATTATTTTTTCAGCAGATTCCTGGCCGGTTAAAACATGTCCTGATTTAAGGAGCAATTTTGTGGCAAATCCCCAGTTTTGTTTTCAAGAGTAGTTTGTACAAATGTTAATAAAAGGTAAACTATATCAACTTCTACATGCTATTAAGATCATTTGGAAGAAAAACAGATTACACTCCATAGCCAAAAACATCACTTCATGAGCTTAAGATTGAGATAGTAGCGATAAAAAAAACCCCAAAAAACTCATGCTATAGACACAAATGTCTTACGTGTGGATACGGGCTGAGAAGTCTGTGTGATTTTTTATTGTAATGTCCACAACTAATGCTTAAAATAAACCAAATCTATATATATATATATATATATATATGTATATGCTTTAAAGACCCACTCCAATGAAAACTGTATTTTTAATGTTTTTAAGATGTTCTTGAAGCATTTTTCTCATGATGGAGGACACATATATGAATAAAAGAATTTAGGATTAAAACTGCATTTCTGAGTATTTCTTTATTCAAACTGCAATGATAAGCAGCCAAAAATGCCCAGTTTGAAAAAACTTTATTGACGTATAGCAGCTGCAATGGGCAGGCTCCACTCCATTCTGATGCATCCACTTGAAGACAAAGAGATTCATGAGTTTTCCTTGTCTGAGGTGGCATCTGGATCAAAACTGTATGGCTGGATAGCTCCAATATTGCTCACCATTGCTGTTTCACCGACAATGTTAGGTTGGGGTTGTGAAGGGCTGTAAGCGAGCTGGAGAGAGTGTAAAAAAAGGGATCAGAGGAGGGTGACTTCCCCCACCAACAGTCTCGCCCACAACTCAGAAGCAAATTTCTGATGAGCTCCTGCTGCTCTGCAGGAACTGTTTTTAAAATTTGGCTTAAAACCTCATTATCATAGATAAAAGACCACTGGGACCGCTATTACAAAAGAAAAAGATACAGTTGGAGTGGGACTTAACAACAACAAAAACTTGCTAATCCAGCAGGCCCAGTACAGAAAAAAACAAAGAAAATCTGTCAGCATGACTGTTGAATTTCCCAAACATTGTTTTCCATGCTGCCTGGGTTAGTTTTCTTGGATAGTTCACTTTGTTTGGCAAGTGTGAACATTCATCCTAACCCTGGCAAGGATCAAAAAGGTGAACCCTGAACTTCGTCAGACGTTGGGTTTTGTTTGACACTCAAATGAACTCGGTGCAGTTCACTTCCGTGTGAATCTACTATCCAGAGGAAGAAAACTGTGAAGCAAAGGGAATGATAAATGATAGTGCAGTGTATTTCCCCAAGTGCATCGGTGAAAACAACAGGCCACCACGGAATTTCAGGGAAAAAAAAGTAAATCTCTTAAAAGTTGAACCTAGTGTGGTGAGGGAGTGCAAGATCCCAATAATGTATGAGGACTGGAGGGACCAGCTTCTCTTTCTTGTCCTAGTTATGAGTTTTTAGGCCAATACTTCCCCCAAATGGGCAGCTGTAGGAACCATGTAATTTTTCCAGGCAGTTTGGTCTTTGATTTCCTCTTGAAAGTACTGTGTTTGACAGAGAACTAAACCAAATAAAGGGGGGAAATGTAACCCTGCTCATTTAAACCTACCGTAGTCCACAGGACAATATCATTGTGGGAGCAGTTTTTGTTAAACCTCTTTTATTTTGCTTGAATTGGTCAGAACCACTATCAGAAACCACGTTCTGACATAAGGATTTGGAAAATCTTGTTTAAGTATCAACATTTGTCATGCATTTCCACATTTGTACTGCTAAGAGCATATTCTTTTTTTTTTCCATTCTGCAAACATCATAATAGATCATACCATAAAAAAGAAACACTTTACCTAAAATATTAAGGCTATGTGAAAACAAACATGTACAATACTTGATTATTTTTTTTATAAGACACTAATAAATGTGGACCAAAAAAGAGGAAAGGAGATAAAATATGAGTAAGCAGGGAAAAATATAATAATAAATCTAATAGGTGCTGCGGATGTCATTTGTAAAACCCAGACATGAAAAAAACAAGCACCATGCCTAAAAAGTCCTTCTTTTCAACACTCTAGCCCCTAATGATTATTCATTACTGTGCTTTTGCTGCAGGAAATGGATTTCCTGAGAAGTCTTTTTTTCCAATACCAAGCTTTCAACATACATTTGAGCTCAGTATAATTAAAGTAAGCTGTAATCGTGTTCTACAAACAACATTACACATCTTATCTATGAGATAAATACATGCAGAGAGCTTTTGTATTTACCATGCACCTTTATGTAGGAGTCTGGCTAAGAAATGCACGGGAGGACAATTGTGTGTGCCGCAATCTTGAACACGCCAGTCACATTTAGGCTGTTATATGACTCGAAGTGGGAGACAAATTGCAGAGTTGCAGGCTGAAATGGTTCACGGCCTTGGCTGAGTCTAATATTCTGCCTGCTGCGCTCCACTAATCATTGCAGCCTGTCACAGACACACCCCTCTTCCCCGGAGAGAGGAAGATGACGCTCCTGATCTCAGGGCAGCCAATCCCACACAACATGCACTTAAAGGGACACTACTTTCCCTTTTTTTTCCCTTTTCTATCTCCTCCCTGTGTGTGAAGTACTTATGAGGAGACAGTATCTCACCTGCTTTTAGCAGCATGCAGCTCACTTGAATCAGGGACCATTTCTGATGGGAGAGCTAAACTAACAGCTCTTCACAACAGGAGACAGACAGAGGAGCCATTCTTTTACAGTCTGAACCAACTCAAAGCTGAAAACCTTTATGCATGTCAGTTTTGTTCCACAAAGCTTTTAAAAAATTTCTATTGAGTTGCAACAAAATGTGCATTTTCTTGCACAAGGTGAGGCAAATAAATGGGGTTTTATTTCACTCATTTCACCCAGTTCTGAACTTATTTTCCATTTTAAAAACAAGAAAACAGTAACATGCTGGAGTTGAGGGTTTCCTGTCCAATCTATTTTGCCTTTGCTATAATTATAAACCCCATATTATAACTCCTACATGATCATTCAAGCTGACTGCTTCTTGCATGTATTTAACCCAAACCACCACAGATCCCAGCATGGAAGCAGGTTGGGTTTGGTCACCCGTCACACAAAGACCAGGCAAACGGCTACAGTTAAGGAACAACACTTACAAGAAAGCAATTAAAAAAAAGAAACTGATTGCCTTTTTCTCCCTCATTGTTTGTCAGTGTTCCAACTTACTTACTTTTCTTGGGATTTGTGTTGTAGTTCTGGATCGAAAATCACAGAGCTAAAAGACCCACAAAACCAGGTTTTGGGTGTTTTTAACGTGTCCTTATAGGATTTTTCTCATAGTGAGGGACACGTTTAAAAATGTAAGATTAAAAATGTGTTTCAGAGTATTTCTTTATTCAAATTGTGTTGGATCAGGAGCAGACAAAAAAACGCTGTTTGAAAAAGATTGGGTTTGTGATGTTGAGCTGCCATGGGAGGGCCAAAGTTTCCCCTTCCCTGCTCCAATTCTGATGCATCCACAAATAGATTCATGAATGTCTTCATTTTCTTCATCTGAGCTACCATCTGGTTTTAAAAGGTACAGCTGGACAGCTCCAATATTGCTTTTTTTTTGCCACGCTAATGTTAGCTTGTACAACGGAGTTTTAAGGCCTCGAAAAATAATAAAATTACGAGATTTTAAGTTTAAATTTACGAGAAAAAAACTCCTAAATTTAAGAGATCTAAGTCAAAGTGAGCATCCAGAGCAGCAGGTGAACGCCCCGCAGCAGCAGAGCAGAACGACTAAACGCAATGGAACAGGTGAACTGAATGTTTATTGATAATGTTCCAAATGTTTGGAAGCTCATTCGTTTGATTTACGATTTATTTAATGTTTTATTTATTAATGGATGGTTTTGCAGGATCTCTGCAGCCCCTTGATGAAGCCGTCGGTATCCCTGCAGCTCTCCACTTCAATCCTTTCTTCCTCCACCAAAGACAAGATCTCTAAGTCTGTGTGAGGAGGCGCACTTTTGGGCATTTTCATCATTCTAATCCTAATATAACAGACTATTTTCATTCCTCTTTATTGTTTTATGTTGAAACGGGATGTTTCATCTGGAGAAGGGGGCATGTGCAACACTGTTTACTTCCGCATTGGTGTTCGAATGACAGGTTCGTGACCTAAGGTGACAGATGAACTTCAGGTTATGTGAATGAAAAGGAAAATAAAGGCTGCAGCGGTCCTCTACACCCAAACGTGTCTCTGAGCTACTCATTTTACATGTGAAACTCCGCTTTACTGACACCGAACCCCGGAAAGCCGGCTCCACTGAAAATAATCTGATTTTGAGTCGCCAAAAGGTTCTGAATCTCTTTGTTTTTTTAAACCTATCCGGAAATAAAGCTCCACAAAAGGCTCCACATATTTCATCTTCAAGCTAGGCTCCGATAAGCGGAAAACTTTGGTGTTTTTTCTTCGTTAATCTATGACTTTTTTCTCGTAAATTCACAAGATTTTAAGTCATAAATTTACGAGAAAAAATCTTGTACATTTACGAGGCTTTATCTCGTGAATTTACGAGATAAAACTAATAAATTTATGAGTTTTTTCTCGTATATTTATGACTTAAAATCTCGTAATTTAACAGTTATGACTTTCTTTCTCGTAAATGTATGACTTAAAAGTCGTAATTCAAAAAACAAATTGTAAACTGGCCCTAAAACTTGGGCTTGGGAGGTGCTGTAAACTAGCGGGAGAGAGTGTAAACAAAGGGTTGATGGGAAATTAGCCAAGGCTCACCGACAATCCCGCCCACAACTCAGAGGTGAATTTCTATTCTGCTGCTCTAACTAAAACAGGGGTGTCAAACTGATTTTCACTGAGGGCCACATCAGCATAGTGGCTGTCCTCAAAGGGCCGGATATAACTTATACATGTAACAAAATGTAATGAAAAATAAATGTAATTTCTTCTTCATGTTGAATAACTGATTATTTATTTATTATAACTTTTTAAAGTGACAATTACAGTTGCATAGAAAACAAATGTTTGCTTGTTACTCTAGCCTAAATACTTTTAAATTAGATTCTGTCAGGTTAGGTTACACGGACAGTGTTTAAGTCCTAATGTATAGTTGCCCAGTCTGATAGTTTAAGTTAAATTCCCCCTAGATATGAATAAATACAAACCAATTTTTAATTTTCATTTTAAGAAATTAAAAACTTTTATGCTCTCGCGGGCCATATAAAATTACATGGAGGACCACATTAGGCCCCTGGGCCTTGAGTTTGACACATGTGGCCTAAAATATGTTATAGAAAAGACGCAAGGTTTTTGATTTTGGCTAAAAACATCATAATCCTACTTAAAAGGCCACCTTTAAATGGATCAAAAGATGATTAGATTGGAACTTTAATGCTATTATTAAGCCTTTCATAGTAAACACTATCCATGCATATTATAATATATTAACTTTGGCACACAAAAGAAGAATTTTTTATTGAATATTAGTTATTTTCGTGAGCATTTTTCCAACCCGACTCGATCTCTGAGGTTCCGCCTTTCTCTCCTTGTGGGTGCTGCCCATTTCATGATGTCAACCTAGAGTCGGCCTCGGGAGCATGTCTGTGTTTCTCCCACGAAAACGGCAGTAAAACCTTTGCAAAGATGGATGTGCATATTATGCACGTAACACAAAAGCGTTTTCCTGATCACCGTCAGCCCCGCGGAGAAAGTGGGTGTGTGTTAGCCTGGAGGCGGTGCTGGCAGCACATATTCTTCCTGGAAGGGGCTGTTCTCACTGGTCTACGTCAGCCCGGGAGAACCCGCTCGTTTCCATGGGTTGGGAGGGGCTGGTGCTCAGAGTGCAGGTTTTTAGAGAAATACTCAGAAATGCATGAATGGATCACGATATTGCTTTGGGGTTGTTTTTGTGAGGAATGAACATTATAATAGACTTAGAAGCTCAAAATTTTGATTTTGCATGGTGTAAGCTCTTTAAAAGAGCTTAATGTGACCTACACAAATATTTACAGTTTGTCATAAATGTGGCAATTTATCCCAAATACATGTACATTTTATTTTGACTAATTAGTATTTTCAGACTTGGATGCGTTATTTTGCTCTGCACAGGCTTTTATGCTGCATCCGCTGAAGGCCACATGAGTTTCACCCACCGTCGTTCCATTTTCTTTTGTTCCATTTCTTTTATAACTTAAAAACCATTTATTTGTATATTAAATATAATTAGAAGCTGGCATTTACAACCTCAAGCAAAGAGGAAAGAACAAAATAATATATCCTTTAACTCCAAAATGTATTGTCTGTCATGCTTAATTGATTTCCATCCCTCCACCCTACATAAACACAAACACACACTGCACAATCGTTTGTTAGCCATATCAGTGTAACTGATGCAATGACTGGAAATAAACAGGCAATTTAAGTGCTGGACACCTCAGTGATCCCCCCCCCATCCCTTCCACTGCTCCTTCTCCCACCGCTATGTTTTCCATTTGTCCTTTTCACACACAACCTCACACACACGCACAGTCCTGCATACATCGTCTCACAAGCAGAGGTGTACTGAGGGACAAGGTCAACATGCTTGGGGGGCAAAACGCGGGAGATGTGAAGGAAATTAGGCAGGATAAGAATAGCGATGGACAGAGGGCTCTCAGAAAACAAAGACTAATCTCTCAGATGACCCGCGTCTGGGTGGCCTCTTTTATGATAAATTAACAGCTGAGCCAGAAAGCAAGTCAGCACATAATCACCATTTAAATCCAGTTTTAGCAGGAGACCTGTTTGGGAAGAAGGCAAAGTTTACAGGCGCCTTCACCTTCCATACGCCCGGCCGAAGGAGTCTTCCTAGTTTCAGTGATGGATTATCCTCACTCCAACATTTGTTCTTCCAATGTCTTCCCCCTGCAGCAGCTTTGGACCAAAGCGGACAGAAATAGCCTGAGCTGATCCATCTGGTCGTGACAATCTGACCGGGCGGCAGAGTGGATCAGCAGACATTTGATGAGGGAAAAGGAGCTTTGAGATGAGAAAAGCTTTTTGATCTCATGCAGGATGGGGAAAAAAAGGGTTGTTGAGGATACAGAAGCGAAATGTTGTAGAGTGAGACTGACGTGGGATTTTTCAGCAGGACTGGTGCAGTTGGGACATCTCCATTCAAGGCGTTGGTGCCGTCAGCAGACAGCCAGCTGATTCCATTTGACACAAACCATAAAAATCATTGCAAATTTTCCTTAAGTCCTTTTCTTCAAAAGCCTGAAGCGCATTAGAAGACTGTTTTTTACTGTAATAGATTTTCTGGGGCTTAAGGATCCCACATTCATGGATAAAAACAATAATCCAACCTAAATGCCTCAATTCAAAGTGTGTGGGTTACTGGGTGGGCTCTGTGTGAACGAGCAGGAAATGCTGACAAATTTGACACATTTATTTGATTTTGTTATTTTTCACATAGACAGGAATGGACCAAACTGTCTGTAAAATATCTTGCTGTTACAATAGCTCCACATTTGGTGGTGATATGACAAGAAGTGCCCTCTGAAAAGAAGAAAAGGCAGCAAGAAGGAATCAAACTCCTGGTCAGCTGACTGTCATAAATGCATACATATCTTCTGACCAACATTGACCAAAAAAAATTTTTTTTCCACCATTGTTGTTTTTTTCAGTTAAAAGGCTTGATGCCTTTTCAGTGGTTCTTTTGCGGTTAGGTTTTCTGCATTTAGACTACAGCTAATCCGCTCCAGAGTTCACAGAATTTCCAGTCACAAAGAAAGTCCCACAGTTCAAATGGACAGAAGTGTTCTGTGATTCCCACTTCTTCAGTTTTGTTCTTTCAGTTAATTTTTTTTCTGTTTCCCTTTTAAATCCAGCATTTATGTCATTTACTTCACTTCAGCACCTTGTTGTAACCCTTGTGCTATCCTAGGCACTTTACCGGAGTTGGGTCATCTAGACCCACTAGACAGTGCTCTGAACCTTTTTTCTTCAATGATTTTGTGATCCTCACTGGTGTCCATGGATTACATGAAATCTTTCCACCTTTATCCACTTTTGTCATGGTAGGAATAACACGTCAATGTAAAGGTGGGGTCATATAAGATAGCACAAGGGTTAACTGAAACCCTCACTTTCAAGCACACCATTGTTTAGTTTGTTTGTTTGCTCTACAGTGATCCCTCACTATTTCGCGGTTCATCTTTCGCAGTCTTGCAGTTTTGCAAGTGTTTTCTCGTGCAATTTTGTATGCTTTTTTTCTTTTTTCACTGTGTTCTCCATTCTGATTGACTTTAGACCTTGTCAATCAATCCCCTCTATGCCATGTCTCCTGCACAGAATGTGTTCACTTAATTTGCCAAATCTACACAAACCTTTGCTCGCAATCAGATATTTTTTTTCGTTCCATTATCCTTTTTTTTTCTATGAAAGCTTGAACTTTGAGAGTTTAAACAAAAGAGAAAAGTTCAACTGTATGAGAAAAGTGTATTAAGTGTCAACTTCATGGATTTCACCTACTAAGGGTTATTTTTAGAACATAACCCTGATAAATGAGGGAACAGTGTATTCCAAAGTTTAAGTATGCTTTCACTCCTGCCAAGAGAACTGAATTATCTGGAAAAATAAACCTTTCAACCTCAATGTGCTCTTACAGATGAATAACAATCTTGGTTTTCAGACCGACCAGAGCTCAAATGAGCCAAACAAAGCAGGTTTACTGGTGTGAACCCAGTCATCAGAAGAGATTCCTTCAGCTTCACATAAATCCCAGTTTATATTTTTATTTTTTTGTATAATGTTATCACAGCTACTGTTGGGCAAAGGCGGGGTACACCCTTGACAGGTGGCAGTCGGGACAGGCGCCCGACAGTAGCCGTGCTAGGCTTATGGTGCAACAGCTTTTGAATGAAACCTGAACTGATAAGTGTTGTGAAATGATGACATGCAAAGAGAAGATCAAAATATAATAATTTCACAACAGAAAATTCATTTGCTAAGGCTGGGACGTTAACCCTTTTCTACAATTTCTAACTGAAATAACTTTGAGAAACACCAGGGTGATCCCAGTTATCCGTAAGATTGTCAAAAGAAAAGACATCGACCCCGAGTTGGCCTTTAAAATTCTGCAGTATGAAGTGAATTCAAACTACTAATCCCATCATACATCTGTAACAGGGCCTGGATTAAACATTAGATCTTTGGTTAAACTACAATGAAAACAGAAATCTTCATTTAAGATGCAGGGATTTATGGAATATTCCCTGCATACCGTCCAAACCAGTTTGCACTAACATCCAATAAACTCTTACAAATAAAAATCAAATTAAAGAGCAGCTTGTGTTGCTTCCCATGAGAAGCATGTGCTAAGATCCTTCATGTGAGCAGCTCCACTCTGTCAGCACACCCTCAACTCTGCTAATTATCAAAAAACTAGATGCCAAAATCCGTACTGGCATATCTGATTGTGCGTGTGTGTGCAGTTGCACTAATCCTATCCCACTTGGTCCTGTTAGCATCCGTTATGTTGCCTGAATATTAAAGGTTGCTGCCAGCCGGCTATGCTACACAGTAAATAATAAATGAGAGCTGATATTTGACATGTCTGAAATTGACTCCTGTATCATCTATGAGGACAATAGAAAACATAAAGAAGTAAACTGCAAAACTGGACCCGATGTTAAAGATCCACAGTGGTCATGATGTTTTTGACATGTTTTTGTGGCTTTTTATTCAAATTTTGGTGAATCGGGAACAGACAAAAAAATGCAGTTTGCAAAGGAGGGTATTTGTGACGCAGAAGCTACAAGCAGCAGGCCACAAGCTCTTTGCTCCACTCCATTCTGATGCATCCACTTGTAGAGGACTACATCCCTGTACGTCTTTGTTTTCTTCGTCCAAGCTCACATCCGACTCAAAAATGTACAGCTGGATAGCTCCAATATGGCTCGCCATTTTTGTTACACCAGTAATGTTGGTTTGGTTGTGAGGTGCTGTAAGCTAAAAGGAGAGCGTAAACAGATTGATGGGAAATGGGGGCGGGGTTACTCTGCACCAACACGGCATATTCATAATTAACTGAGAACGATTTTAAAATAGATCAGAAGATGATCAGAGTGGGACTTTAAAGGTCTCTTATAGGTTGTGTGCCTTCCTCAAAGCTCTCCCTTGCATGTAAGGTATGATTCATACAGTTGTCAGTTCCTGTATGGGGGTGAGTGTTGGTGTTTGCCTACTAATTTTAAAACGCTGGTCTGCTGCAACAACAGCTTTGGTGGCTAAAACCAAAAGATTTTCGTGTCGTTTTGCCCCCTAAATCCTCCGGGCATATCAGTCAGAATTTATCTTTCCTTCTTAAGCCTGCTGGTCTCCACTCTTTCTTGGAAAATGAGTGTGAATGGTGTCGATCACAGCCCCCCAACCACAGCCCTGCTGCTGCCACACTCTCAGGAGATGATCACACTTGCTCTCCTGCAGGGAAAAATACAGCTGTCGTCTTTCCCACCACATGGCCTTGACTTGAGCCTGTTCAGTGACTCGGTTTTTATTTTTATTTTTTTCTGACAGTACATGCTGAAAGCATTTTATATGAAAAAAGAAAAACCTCAGATTCCCATTTCAGTAATATGGTCTCAGAGATACAATTATGCTTTTAAATGGCGTAATAAAGATTTACAGACAACAGTGTCACAATATCAGCTGAAATCTTCGAGGACTGCTAATCACATAAAGAACCTTGACTAGTTTCTAAAAACTTTAAGAAGTATGTGGGAAATGGAAAAGCAACATCCTGTTCCAGGTAAACTGGAGTAAACCCCCTCCAGCAGCCGACTTGAGCACCAGAGGACAGTCGTTTGAAGAATGTCTGTCCATTACAGTAATGTAAAATATATTAATAGTGATGCCTCTCTGTGTACAAAAGACACAGCTTTTTTGGAATCCACAGTTGTGCAATCTGAGATCTCCAGATTCTTTACAAGATACCACCTGAGATGTCCCGGTTCCCAGCAGACTCTCAAAAAGACAGTCCCCCTGGGAGATTATGCTTTCCCAGAACTATGTGCTTTTAGTATACACAATACACACAGGAAATGCAAGCTACTGTACACACTTACACAGCCTTAACCAAGTACAAATATGCAAAAATTGAGTGGTTTTAATCAAAAATAAAGTCAAACTATCTGTTTCTTTCAATCACTTTCATCAATATATGACAAAGACGATAAGGCTTTGCTCAATAAGCAAATAGCTACAGACCTGCTCCAGTTGTGTTTACAGCAGCCTGGTTTAGAATGGTTCAGAAAGAGACAATATTGGATTTTTTGTAAACTTCCAAAATCCTAAAACATTCAAACACATTTTGGCCAATATCAAAAATCAAGATCTATAGTCGAAACATTTGATTTTATTCGTTGATGATGAATATAGAATTTAGTTCCGTTGTGGCGATGCCTGAAAGTTAAGGCTTCAGCTCTAGAACAATCTTACTGGCATATTCCAACAATTATTTAATCTTCTTTATCTTATTTACCCATCATCTCTGTCCACTTTTAGGGTCCAGTCCACTGACTGTATAGAAAAACTGGAATGAGTGGCCCCTCCCCCCTCGTGTTCCAGACCAGAAGTACCTGCTGGTTCCAAGAAACCAAAATCCCATAGACCTCTATGGAGAAATAAAAAGCTATTACTCAGTCATTCTATTTGTCAAAATAACCGTTCTTGCACTCATACCTTCTTTAACATTTTTCTTTGATGCAAGTAATTGACCAATCAAATGCCTCAATAAAAGTAAATGGTCTCACATCCAACAATCAAAATGTTTGATTGACAGCTTCTTCTGAGCGTGCTGTAGGGGTGTGGCCTTCCAACAAGCTCACTCCTGATTGGTGAGAGTGCTTACCATAGAAATGTTAACTCAGACCAACATGGCAACATCAGTATCAGGGAAAATTGGCAACAGAATGAACTTGATTTGGTTGGAGGTGGAAGTAAGCCATTTTCTTTGGATGACTTCACACTGACTCAGACCAGTTCTCACATACAGGCGAAGATCCGGTCATATCATGGGACTCAAATTGCCCATTATAAGCCAGTGAATGGTCACACTTGCTGTCCATCGATGTATTCATTCTTTTCATCACAAATACTATTAACAAACAAAGGAACTAATTAGTTGATACAGCTTGAGTTAACAAATCTACACAGTTGTTGTGATAGATGACTTTATTGCAGCCCCACACATCTGAAAACATCAGTTATTTAAAATCTCTGCAAGTAAATGTCCAAACTTTCTGCACTCCTTTGTGGAACCTGCACTTACCTTTACTGTCATGAATCTGATTTCCTCTTTTTATCACAAATATATGTACATGACGATCAGCACTGACCACTCTCTCAGCCCCAGATGTCTTCCCCAAAGAGCTAAAAGCGTAGTTCCTTTTGAAGCCCAAGCCAATTAAGCATATCTGAAGCTCCTGCCATCCGTGTCTCAATAATTAGCTCTCCTCCAAAGTCCCTTCGATCTTTTCTTTGAGCCATCACGAAACCAAATCAAATAAAATCCAAATCAACTGGGTCTGCTCAGCATTTCTTTTACAAGACACAAAGCCTGCCGCCCGCTCGCTGCTTGATCATTGCGAGCTGTGCTCCTACCTTTCCTCTGTTCGTTCGTTTCTTTGGCGGTTTTTTTTCCTTTAATGAGACATATGCTTCTATAAGTACTTCTTTTTTCTCACTATCTGCAACTTTCTTCTTTGCTCTTTACATTTTCCTGCTGTTCTCCATCACTTCCTGCTCATTCTCCCTTGAAAGGCTTCATTTCTCGATGGTGTCCCACCCCCACACACACACACACGCACACACACAAACACGCACACACAAACAAACTCAAACAACAAAGCACACACATACACAATGGAGGCTCTCTGCAGAGCCTTTATTGACCACAGTATAATACTTCATTAGCTATAGAGCAGATTTTACCGTTCCAAGTGACATTAGCTCTCTTTGTCTCCTTTTGGCCTCTGAAGCAACCCCACCCCCCACCCCCACCATAAACCCGCTCTGCAGTCACAAAGCCAATAACGTCACTGTCAAGAAATTTTATGTTTTCCTGGCATTTTCCTCTTTATTTGCAATTCATTCATTTATTCAGGAAAAAAAAGCGAGTGTGCTGGATGGGATCCACGGCTGCATGACAGATTATTACTGTAGCCTGAAAAAAAATGCAGGACTTTTTGTCTAAACACACACAAAAAAAGACGATACCGTCTTAAATAAAACGCGTTTTACAATTTTCTAAAAAGCTTACCTATTAGAATATGTGCTGTTAAGTGAATTAAAGAACTGTTCCGAAAGATTAAACTCTTACAGTACCATTAGAAAGCTTAAGGCGCTTTCATAAGGAGCATCCATTCATCTTTCTGCACAGATAAAAGTTAAAAGATTTAAGAGGTAGAGCAGGACCAGAGGACTCCATTTTCCACCGTCTGAGAAATTTTCATCGCATTTGATCATCACACTTCATTTCACAAAAGCACAAAGCCTCAAGTGCAAAAAAAAAGAAGCTTCTCAGCAGCAGAAGGAGGGAAGGAAATCAGAGACGGTAAACCTGCCCATCTGGACGCTGCCTGTGTGGGCTGGCGGTTATTACACGCTGACAGGGCGACCACACCGCGAGCAGCTGATGGAAGGCCGTAATCTGACCCAGTGAGGGTGGTGCAACAAGCTATGATTGTTTTCATCTTCTGGTGTTGGGGAAATAAAAAGGTTTCCACAGCTAATACAAACATACTTTCTCTACAGATGATCTGTACTAAGACCTAGGCTGGCCGGTTTTTAGACACAAAAAGAAGTAGTCTTTTTTTTTAGATGTTTTTTTCTTTTGTTTTTTGAGAATTTTATCCCATTGAAGGATGTTTTTTTTTTCCCTTACCATTTTCAAACAACAAAAGTATTGACCAGAAATCAAAAGGACTTGTTACAAATGCAGAATGAATAGGAAAATACTATGGGACATCACTGATTGGATGATTATGTTTGAGTTTTAAAGTAAAGGGAAAGCAGAAAAATGTTTTATCTGAACTGTGGTAAAGACTTGATTGCACAACCACTGAACTTTTGCAGTGGGTGTGGCCAGAAGCTAAAAGAAATATCTTCTTTTGGAAGATGTTGCCAAATAAATTCAGGTTGCAAAGGTGAACAAATGTCATCATCCAATCAGTGATCTCCTAAACCTACATTTTTTTAGAATTAAATTTTGGCTTCTGGAATTTTGTTTTGCAATATTGGATCTATCCAGCTGTTCAGTTTAGATCCAGATTCCAGCTCATGCGAGGTAAACAAAGACGTACATGGAACTATTTGTCTGCACGTGGATGCAGCAGAATGCGATTTGAACAAAAAAAAAAAAATCGGAAATGCAATTTTGAGCTGAACCTTCTTTATAAATGTCCTCCATGATCAGAAAAATCCCACAAGTACGTATTAAAAACACCAAAAAAAACTATTTTCATTGAGCAGGTCTTACCCACAGAGGGGATTTGAGCTTATGTTGTTTATGAAATATCATGCTAAAACCAGCAAACCGGTCATGTCTTAGAGTTTGGATATGTTCAGGGACAAATCTGTAGATCTATTTCAACTTGATACTACTATGGAAAAATGTGAGCAACAACTTGATAACAGCTTTGGGCACAAAAGGGTGCTTTGCATCCTTAGTAAAAGGATTTTTTTAAAGAAACGTTTCAAGTGCAAAACCTTCACGTGTTTACAATTTCAACTGTTTTTTATTTCTAAAAATTAGAATTTTAAATAACATTTTTTTGAAATAACTCTTGTACCTAAGTGAAAAGGTCTGTGTTGATTTTATCAGCAGTATAAAGGGGCAGCTGAGCACTTCACCAATGTTAACCTTACTTTGATAGATTTTCATCTAATCTGGTTTTCTCTTGGACTGATTCCATTCAGCTCTTTCTGCTGTTAAAGGCAGAGCCCTCTGTGAGCCAATTCCTCCAGCTTTCTCTGAAGGTTTGTCAATTATTCATTTAAACATGATTGAGTGAGAGATTAGATTACAGAACTGATTGATCAGTGGGCTGGTAAAAAGAAATCCCAAAGCCCACTGAAACCAAAGTTTCACTAAAGCGCCTAAGAGTCCAACCACGAACGCTCTCTTGTTTATGAGTTGATGTTGTTTTCTCAGCAGGTGGGCGCCGTCTTTTCATTCCTGTCGCCTCACATTAGAAGTAAGAGGTCCTTTACAAAACAAGTACTTTGGTTTGAGTAAAGAAAGACAAAAGCCTCAGAAATTCTTCTATGTTGGAATCTATATTTATACACAGATATGAATCTTTGTTTATTATTATTTTCAATCTAAGACATCGAAATTAATCACTTTTAGTCCTTTTTGTATTTTTGGTAGAATAGCATAGAATAGAATAGAAAATAAGAAAATAGAATAGAAGAAAATTATTAAATTAAATTTAAAGGAAAAAACACAGATCAAAACAAAACAAAAAAACAAAATGAACAGAACAAAACAGAACAGAATTGAATAGACAAGATCAGACTAGGCTAGCCTGGAATAGAAGAGAAGAGAATAGAATAGAAACGACAAAGGCGAATAGTTTGAGTTTTTCAAGAAGATATTCCATGCGTTTGTCATTTCTGAAAATATCTATTAAGGAACAAAAAAACATTTTTATAGTTTTAATTGTTTTTTATTAAAAAACAAAAGCAATTATATTTTAAACAACTTTTTTGCATTTAATTTTTCTATTTCTTATCTATATGTTACAGTATGTAATTTCTTTGGAGAAAATAGAAACTTCCTGGTTTTAGTCTGGAAATGCCTCCTGCATTTATCTGAGAAAAATCTTTACCATTTTTCAGTTTTTTCTTTGGTAATTTCTTATGCTCATTTTGTTCTCATGGATTATCGGATTTTCCACTAAAGTTTTAATTAGAGTGGTTTGAAAAGATTTTCAGAGTCTTTTAATGCATTTGCTTTTTTGTTTTCAGCTGTTTAGAGGCCCGTAAAGAACATACTGCAGACGGCTGCCTCATTCTTGTTTGATAATTACAAAAGTGTCTGAATTTCCTGTGGTAATCATTGTTTCAATGCCTGCTATGGAAGTGTTGCTAATAGCAAGATGGGCTTTAACAGGTTTATACAGAAAGGCCTTTGAATCAATGCCAGCAGATTATGGCTGCTGTTGTTTCACTCTCAGGCTCTGAATCTCTTCCTGCCTGTCGCTATCATCAAAGCACAAACACAAATCTGTGGATCCCAGGGTTTTCATTAATGTCTGTCTTTGTTTGATCCCCCCAGGTTCAAGTGTGAACCTTGTGTCATGTTTATCTTTGTTTCTTTTCATGTGTTTTTGTGTTTTTTCCGTGTGTGGTGCATCCCTCTGGAAATAGCACAATCCTAGATTACATGTTGACATGCACTGCGCAGTCACATTTGTGCGTCTATGCATCCGCTTTTAAGATCTCATTTCTTAGACTCTAAATGCAAGTTTCGTCTAATCCGGTGTCTTGTAATTTCCTGTTTGCAGTTACAGGGCAATGCACTTCCATGCATTGCTGTTTGATTTCCTGGAAACACTAATCAGATCTTGGATTTTCAGAGCAAGCTGTTCACTCGACTTCATCGGGGAACCTGACCCAAGTGTTGGTTCCCGTTTGGGAAGAGGGAACAAACATACAGCTGGTGCCATTGCCAGGCATGGTGGAGAGTGTGAAAGAAATATCTTTTTGTGTCATTTGTTCTCTTTAATTCCTTCATTATCAAAAAAGAAACAAATATTCTTAAAGTCATAACATCTCAGATTTTTTTTCCTGTATTATAATTCTTATGTTTTATGCAAAAGATAAAACTACACATTAGTCAAGGAGCCCATCAGATACTGAGAACATGCATCAGCTGGGTGTGGGGATGGTAATACTAGTAGTGGTGTCATGCAATCAATTAATTATGACCTGTAATTAATCCATTTTAATCTCACCTAATAATTACTCTATAAAGCCTCATTTTAAAGTATTGTCATTTAAATTCTGGAATTTGATGTGGCAATCTAAAAAGTAGATTTATGATTTTGTTTTTTATTCTGACTTGCAAACTTTACTTTTACTCCATCAAAAAGATTTTTTTTTCAATCTCTAACAATTACTAAATAAAAGACAGGAACAAACCATCAGATCCTGAGTGCTCAAATTTAACACATAAAACAGTGGGAACACTTCTGAGCAAACCAAGAAACATCTTATTAATACCCTGATACATGTGCCTCATGCCTCATACATGTACATCATAACAGAGTTTACCGTCCCATGCAATCAGCCTTCTATGCACCCAGTGGCTCAGGTGGTTGAGCGGGTCGTCCAATGACCGAAGGGTTGGCGGTTCGATCCCCGCTCCCACCAGCCAAAATGTCGTTGTGTCCTTGGGCAAGACACTTCACCCTCCTTGCCTCCAGTGTGGCTCCACTGGTGTGTGAATGTGCATGAATGTCCCGGTGATGGTCAGAGGGGCCGTAGGCGCGAACTGGCA
Organism: Oryzias sinensis; assembly: GCA_037389245.1. Lineage (NCBI taxonomy): Eukaryota > Metazoa > Chordata > Actinopteri > Beloniformes > Adrianichthyidae > Oryzias > Oryzias sinensis. The sequence continues at coordinate 12,231,488 of CM074497.1, read as the reverse complement.
GCCACGCCTCTGTCAGTCTGCCCCAGGGCAGCTGTGGCTACATCAGTAGCTACCATCACCAAGTATGAATGAGGAGTGAATGAATAATGGACATAATGTAAGCGCTTTGGGTGTCTTGAAAAGCGCAGATAAATCCAATCCATTATTATTATTATTATTAATTTATGATAACAAACACCTCATCAGGCTTTTTCTTTACATAATCTAAAATAGCTGTGGCCTTATGTCATCGTTTTAGTTTAATTCTATTAAGAACTACAAAATCGCACATTGATGGCATCACAGCTACTGAGAACATGACAATAGTTATAGATTAAAAATAAGATGTGCTAACTTGTCTGTCATTGATTATTTGTAATTAACACAAAACTTTGACACCCTTAAATAACAGGATATGTAAATACTTGTAAAGCGCTTTTCTATCTTCCTCGAAGGTCCAAGGCGCTTCACAGTCACAGTCCCATTCACACATTTACACATCCACACACTGATGGCGGGCGGCTCCGCTGCTCACCACTGGCGCCAACCTTCCTCCAGAGGCAAGGTGGGGTTCAGTGTCTTGCCCAAGGACACTTCGACACATTGGCAAGGCGGGAATCGAACCTGCAATCTTCTGATCAGGGGTCAACTGCCTTACCACTGCAGCATGGCCGCCCCATATGTCATAATAGAACTTGGCATTAACTACCTGCAAAAGTATCAGAACAGTGAATCTGCAGTATTTAGTGATCTTATGCCGTAGCCATGTTGTTTGTAGAGTTTCCAAACTAGAATGAGTTTAAAAGTCTTTCTCTCCTGGTAAACCTGCTTCTGTTAAAAACTTAAACTTACCTCACTTTGCTATCCTGACATCCCAGAAAGTCCTGACTTTGACCCTCCAGTTTGGAGGAGAGTGACCAACACAACCAAACTGGAAGACTTTGGACAAGTTCTTAAAAAATGGTGCCGTCTCAAAGTAGCATAAAGACACAGCATCCATTTTATCCTTAGTGTGCAGGTCAAACTCTGGGTTTTTAGGTTGTCCGGGCCAGTGGAGGGTCGTTGAGAGAAGCAACCACATCTTAACGGGAGCGCAGGTGTGTCTTGCAGTTCGCTTGAGGCCTGTGTGACCAACTAAAGCGACATCATGAAAATGGAACGTGCCATTGTTGTGCATGTGGTAGGTGTATTGTGAGGTATTTGTAAGAATAGCGTAAGTTGCACACACTTAAAAATGTGGCACAAAAATCTATTGATTTTGTATAGGGTTTCATCTCTGGAAGACCATTTCACCACAGAATGAGTCTCTCCAACACTAGAGCTGTGTGATACGGCAGTGAATTCCACACAATCTTTACTTAAATTTTTCTTTGTTTTTTGTCCTTCCAGCCTGACCTTAATTACTCTTAATTCCTCCTCAAAGCAACATAAAATGAAATGCTTGGCCAATTTCCTAAAAAACTTTTTCTCCAAGGCAAAAACAGCCTAATTTATTTAGTAGCACAACAGGAAACACAAGGCTGAAGTTGATCGCTGCTGTTTTCAATCCTTAATATTAATCAATTAGTCAAAGAAAATACTTGCAAGTGTTTCTACTTATTCCAAAATCCTGTCATGACTTGAGCCTTTGCACTCCAGTTTGATCTTCAGGGGGCAGAAGCAAGAAACATCCAAACAGGATGAGAACAGATACTTCCTGTTTGATCTTAGCATGTTATAACTCAGGCCTTCGTTAAAAAAGAAACTGCTTTCTTCCTCTGACGTTGATCAATTCAATTATCTGTGCATCCATAACTGCACTATAACTACATTATATCTGTGTTTGTCATTGTTCCTCGTCTTTAATTGTATTACTATGTGTTTTATTCAATTTGATCAATTTTTTAAATCTCATTTTGGTTTGTAGTAATGGGTCTTAGTACTGATTCTGCCACACACTCTTTTGTTGTTCTAATGCTTTTCATTCCTGAGGATCTGCCTTGTCCAATGTTTTTCACATTACCGTACAGCCTTGCCTTGATCTTATCTGTATCAAGGAGGTTTTTTGTATGTCTCTTTTCTACATTTTCATTCAAGAAAAAGCATTCAAATTAAGAATGCACAGGATAGATTGTGGTGCAGCTGTGATTGAAGCAGAGCTCCAAGGACTGATGCCATTTTACCAGATTTGCGATTTGAAATTGGATTTGAAAAAAAAAATACAGTTAATTAATTCAGTGGTTAGCACTCTCGCCTGCCAGTGAAAAGGCCCTGGTTCAAATCCCAGATGGGTCCTTTCTGCATGGAGTTTGAATGTTCTCCTCGTGCATGAGTGGTTTTTTTTTTTACAGACACTCCGGTTTCCTCCCACATTTCAAAAACGTGCTTCACAGGTTAATTGGTCTCTCTGCATTGCCCCCGGGTGAATATGTGGTTGTGTGCCCCTGAAACTGACCGGCGACCTGTTCAGGGCGTAACCCGTCTTCACCCAACAGCGGCTGAGTTGGTTCTGAAAATGGATACATGGAAATCTGGTGCAGTAAGTTCTAATGATCGAGTACAGATAAACAAGGGAAATAATGTAAATTTTCTAAGCAAAAATGGGCTGACTGGATACAATGTTCATACATTAGATGTTGGATACTAGTCTTTGACAGTCAACAACTCTTATATTAAGGGTCTGCAAACTGAGGCTACTGAAGCGCTCATGTTGCACACTAAACGTTTTAATGTGAATAAAACGTTTTAATAAAAGGCGGTACAATTTTTAAAATCTTGTGGAATTTCCCCTTCTGGCTAATGGTGTCTGGGCGCCATTTGCTCTGCAGCCAGGTCCTTTTATCCCTCCATTGTTGCTCTCTGGCTTTGAAGGAAAATGCAAATCCTTTGAAAAACTACTGGGTTAGCTAGTTGACACGGTTATGGATTTTATTTTCAAAGGAACTTGGATGGTCTCCTGTCTTAAGTAAAATAAATAAAATCTGTTGTATGGAAAAATAAAACAATGTATGATTCAATTATTGTAAATATTTAAAATAATTTTTTCCCAGATGAAAACTTTGTGGCTCTCTTTGGGTTTTGGTCAATAAAAACCTGGCTGAATGGCTCTTTTAGCACCAAAGGTTGCAGACCCCCCTGCAACCTTTGAATCTCTGAATCCCCGTCTTGTTTATGCATCCATTATCAACATCTGTTATCCATGCATCTGTACCCATTTCTTTGTAAATAATTGTGCTATCCTATGACCCCTCCCTTAAATTGACATGTTATTTGGATTTGGATTTGGACCAAGACCCTCCTGCGGTTAGACAATAGCTCTAATCCCTTATTTACTATGTAGTGCCACAATGCATTATTTTCTAATGGGAGTAATAATCAGACTTAAAATAGGCTAGATTTAGAAATTTAAAGTTTGTATTTAATTTTTTTCACTTTGCTCATTGACAAAAGTTTGAGGTTTATTTGAGGAAGGCCCCCAAGATGTGTACTACTGTCAGACAAAACAGCTAAACAGAATGTGCCACAGTTTTTATTTCAAACTGAACATTTACTTTAGAAAAAATGTATATATTTTTTTATGCTAAATACAGACTACACTTCTGATGTAACACACATGCTGCATGACTTGCTATTATATCATATTCATGCTTTTTGCTTAAATTTACTTTGACTTTTATAAGTCTGTAATGCCTAAAAATAATTTGTTATATTACAGACATGTGATAAACAAAACTGAAGGCAGTTTGTGACACCCAAGACGACTCTGTACCAGTTTTAAGACACTTTTGTTCCACTTTTTCAGATATGTTCTAAAATACAGGACAATGAGACTCTCATGAGGAAGCCGAGCACATTTGGTGATGTTTCAAGCCAGTTTGAAAGCTCACTAAACAGTGTCTTCAGTTTTTTATGTCAACATGGGTCTTTTGTCATCCAAGATCCATATTAAACAGTGGTAGATTTTGTTTTTTCACATTGGTCACATTCTCCAGCCTGTTTACTGCTGCCCAATAAAAGGTCGTGCAGCTTTTCTCAGTCCCTAAAATCAGGTCAGTATAGCCTCAAGTCAACAAGAACACCAGATATTACACTGTGTGATGGTTTATTCATACAAAAGCTAGTCGAACCATCTTTAGCAGAAGTAACGGGATAGAACCAGTCATGTGTGAGCTCCAGAGTCTCTCACGCTGGAGAGATTTTGACCTTCTCCTTTGGCATGGCAAGAACCAATAGAATAGTTTTTTTAAGAGGAAAATTGTGATGTTTTTAACATGTTCTTCAGACATTTTCCTGATGATGGAGGAAATATATAAAAAAATTAGGCTTAGAATTCCATTTCTGAGTATTTCTTTATTCAAATCGATGTGAATAAGGAGCAGATAAAAAAATGGCGTTTGAAAAAGATTGTATTTGTGGCGTAGAAAATGGAGAGGACCTGTCTGCAGACTAGAATGCGCCGGACATCATTGGCCAGAAGCGGAAATTGTACAACTTACCCTAACCCTTTTCCAAACCATAACCAAAAAGTGTGAAGACTTGCAGAAAAACATGCATAAATGCTAAAACCTTTAAGCATCTTGCTGTGATGATGCTCCTGTGGCTGAGCGGACTCCTGGTGTGAACAGGTTCTCAATATACTGTTTCTTCTTACCAGAGCCAATCTTCTTTCTTTTTTTTATTGATTACATGTAGTTTCTTTGATTTATTTTCGTTACTTGTATAAGTACTCATTGTGTGTGGGCTCAAGGGATGTATGTATTGATGGAGGGAAGCGGGAAGGGTAAAGGGTGGGCTAGGTTTTTATTTTATAATCAGTGTCTATGTTTTTCTTTTACTGTAAAGTGCTTCAAGCTGCGGAACGTATGAAAAGCGTTTCTGATAAATAAACTTTTAATTCGACTTGATAAGCTGTAACTGTGAGGGTTGCCAGTTAAAATAACATTTTTATTTAGTTATATGGGGGGACTTCCGGTTCCGGTCGAAAACTTCTGGCTCTGGCAGTTAATATTTGCTAGCAGGTCCTCTTTGCACTCCCACGCTCGGCTGGTCACAAGCTCCCTGCTCTGCTCCATTCCAATGCATCCACTTATAGAACAATAGTTCCATGTGCGTCTTTGTTTTCCTCGTCTGAGCTGGAATCTGGATCTAAACCGTACGGCTGGAAAGCTCTGATTTTGCTCGCCATTTCTGTTGCACCACCAATGTTAGGCTGGAGGTGTGAGGAGTTGTAAGCTACCAGGAAAGAGTGTCAACAAAGAGCTCCGCCCAGTATTTAGAGGTGGATTTCTAGTACAGTACTGCAGATTTTTTTTTTTGGCTAAAAACGGCTTAATGATCATCAAAAGACCGCTGGGAATGATGATTGGAGTGGGACTTTTGAGTTTGAATGTCTGCACACCACATCTAAAACCTTTTTACCAATTTTCAAAAACAATTATAATTTTATTGGAGAAAAGTTCAAACTTTTATGTTTTTACTCTTTAAAGTAAACCTGCATTTTGGGTATGAAAAAGCTGTTAAGGAAAAAAAAAAGATTAGTTAATATTCAAGACCTGACCAGTCAGACTTCTAAAAGTTTTAAAATATTTTGATGAATCTCTCCTTTAAAACGGAGTGCTGTCAGTTTGCATTATTTGTTTCAGTGTGTGTTTTGTGAAAATACTGTCACCGAGGAGTCAAACGTTCAGTACGTGGAGGTATTTACTATTCTGTTACATGCTGACTAACATCCACAATTGAATAACTAACTGTGGATTTTTCTTTTCTTTTTCCTTCCTATCTTGATCAGTTTCTCCTCACGCGCTGCAGTCTTTTAATGTTTAATTTTATGGCAGCTGCTCGTGATCTTTCAAGTCTGTCCCTGTCCTTTTGTAAATGTGCCACGCCATTAACGCAAAGCTCTGTTGGTAGCAGCGAGCGTACAATGTGCCGCTTGGGTTCGAAACATCCAGAAATCCCACAGAAAAGATGGAGCTGCAACATGCATGTGACAACCATGTTCAAGTCCGTGTGTAGGGGGGAGTGTGTGTTTTCTCAAGTCATTTGGCAAATATATGCACTTGGGTTGGCATGGCCGATGTACCCTACTGGCTGCCAGCTGTCACTCAGGAAGACAGAAAGATGGAGGATAGGGAGGGAGTGAGCGCAGGAGATAAAGGGGGTGGCGATGATGTGAGGACACGAGCCCCAAGGCTTTCTCCCGTCTCTTGTTTCTCATTTGTCTCTCTGATGATAACAAAAAAAAAAAAAGAAAAACATGGCAGCTTGAAAGCAGAGAGGTCGCAATCAGAGAGAAAAAGGAGAAAACAGTGAGGGGCAAAGAAAGGAAGAGTGGGTGTATTGTGGGAGCAAGTATGACCAACCATTTTTCACGTTTAGAGCCAAGTTCCTAAACATGCGGGCCAAAAAACAGTGATTCCTAATGCATTAGTCCAAATGATGGCACCTCGGGGCTTCCTAACGCATTTACCATAAATAACAATGCACCAGTCTATGCATACTTTATATTGCTTTGTTTGTAGAAGCCTGCATGTTAACTCACAGCCTGTTGCAGCATTCATTACATTAGTCCTCTGACTAATTAGAACAGGCTGGTGAAAAATAAAGCTTCTCTGGTGAAAGAGACGCTCCTCATGAGGGACCAAAAAAAACTCATTTTATCCTGAACAAAAACTGTCTTTTTTTGGGGGGGAAGGGGGGGTTCAGACTCTTTTTTTTTCTTTTCTAATTAAGCAGGCACAGGCCCCTGTTTTTCATGCCAGAAATGACAAGCTGCTTCCAAAATGTGACGAAAATACAAATTCATCAGCATGACTGAAAAATGTGGTGTGAAAAGTCTTTTTTCTGTAATACCTATGATGATGAATGCCAGCAGCCCTCACAAAAACAGCTTTTTTTCCAGTGTTTTTATGTACACTGAAAGACACCATGAATGGGATTCCAGCAGAAATACGCATTACCATATTCCTCTATATTCATACCATCTCATTTTAAAGTATGCAAATTATTTTGTTTTAGCTGGAGCTAACAAAGCATGCTACATCTACTTAAAGACCCACATTCTTATAATAAATTTCCACCCTATTTACTAAAATTCTGCTTGGGTTCATATACTTGAGTAAAACCTGAGCAATTCTTTTTTTTCTCCTATGATTTCATTTCAGAGTTTGGTTGAAAGCAGTTCCTCACAGTTGTCTCACTTCTCTTTCCAAGAGGAGGAAGTCACATCCAGAATGGTTTTGAAAAAGCTGCAACAATTCTGTGACCACTTAGAGAAAAGAATTGTTGTGACATTTCCTTTCTTCAAAGATATTTAGAATGTTTTCTTGTGAATGCTGGCTGGTAGGTTGAATCTCTTTATTGTCAATCTACATTTAGACCGGGCATGAAAACATGCCACGAGCAACCGCTTCCAATCAAAAGTCTATATGGACACATGTAACTGTGGTTTTGAGCTGAACTCTTCCATCCGCACATAGCTGCGCAATCTTTTAGGTCAGTTTTGGATACTACATTCAAAACGTACAGCGACTGAGCATGCATCAAAGTAAAACCGGTTAATAAATTAGGGACTCAGACTTGGTGGTGACGAATGGACATCGTCCTTTTCAAACAACAAAAACTACCAAACGGTTAAAAAATTGTTAATGAATGAGAAATTAATAACTGCAGTTTGTTCCTGGACAGAATTCAATGTCTTTCATATCAGAATAAGGCTGTGAAAGAAAAATGCCTGGAACCAGATTCATGAGATTTACACTGCTTTAGCGTTTCGCACCAAGCCTCCCTCCAGCTGTAGGTACATGCTCTAGTATCAGATAGTGACAAAGCTGTGTGAACTCCATAAATTGCATACCACGTTCAGTGTGTTGTTGAACGCACCACACATGTCCGATATGTATGTAACATCGTAGTCCAGTGAGATACGAGCCTAACGGTTACAAAAATGCGCATAAGAAAACAATAGGATTGTACTAGTTTGGTACATTTTGCTCACTTTACTTTGTTTACTTGTTAAACAGCCTTTGCTTCTAGCACTTAAAGGGGCCAGACCAACAATTCAATATAAATAAGTACGCTTGTTTTCTACTTGTCTATGATGAATGAGGACAGTCTTAAATTACTAATGTTGCGTGCTGGACAAACAACACAAAGTATAAACTCTGATGTCATGACTTTTCTCACTAAGCTTGGGGCCATCAATCATCCTGCACTCAGCAGGCTGCAAAAAAAAATTCAGTTAAGTTCTTCTTTAAAAAATGAGGAGGTCTTGGAAAATAAAGCTTCTCTGCTCACATGGCAGACTGCACCTGACATAATGTTACTGGATAGTCTTTGCTCTGCTGCAACAGATTTTCTCAAAGCCTTCCAACCAGCGATGACACATGCAGACACAACTTGCTCATGTTCCACCTCATGGGAAACATCAATATTTAAAACATTTGGCCCATTCTGTACTTTGCAAGTGAGCGGCACTGGAGTGGCTCTGACTGCTTTGGTAAGTTATGTGTATGTTTTATCAGACACAGCTCAGTTACTTGATAAATAAAATGAGGATGTTTTTATTAGAGGAATCATTTCCTTTGAAGATAATGAGAGGGTTTACCAGATCAGACATGTTCATGGTGTCTTCTTCTGGAGTCAAATGCTTCAAGTGACAACAAACATCAGTCCTTTTCAGCCTAAGCAAGACTCCAGCTCACATTGGGAGCCAGGATTTTGAAAACAATAAACCAAAAAAACTGATAGTGAAATTCCAGTGCATTGGAAATGAACTGAAATTGTGAAAGACACATTCATGCAAACAGCGATGTACAAAAGCTGCACCTAACGGCCGTGTCACACAACCACTACGTATGTTTTGAATATTTTCCAGTTATGAAATTTCTGTCTTTCGTGATACCTGCGTGGTAGACATCATTCATATATGTTTCTTGTGTTCATCATTCAGCAATGTGCACAGATGTCCGCCGAGTGTTTCACCCAATGAGGCTTAATGTGAATTTGGTTTTGAGCTGTTCAATAATTTGGGTCGGTTGAGAATTATGCAGTATAAGCATATTTTATGTATTTTATAACGAATTATTTCATAAATCTTACACAAATTTCCGTTCCACATTTGTCTAACAGACTTTTTACACACGTACCACCGGTGTATACCTTTTTTTTTATGCGCATAAATGTTCAAATTACGTAATCCACACACAAATAAGGGCGGCAGTGGCTAAGGCGGTTGAGCAGGTTCTCGGCGGTTCAATCCCCACTCCCCCCAGTCATTTGTTGTTGTGTTCTTGGGCAAGACACTTCACCCTCTTTTCCTCCAGTGTTGCTCCACTGGTGTGTGAATGTGTATGAATGTCCCGGTGATGGTCAGTCTGCTCCAGGGCAGGTGTGGCTACATTAGTAGTTCCCATCACCAAGTATGAATGAGGAGTGAATGAATAATTAACATTTTTTGGACTTTATCCATTATAATTATTAATGACTGCAGATAATCAGCGCAATAATCACGCATGTTTACATTCTATGTCAATTGCGTGGTTCATTCGTATTTCTTCACTGGTTTAAACGTTACTCATTCAGTGAATTAAACGTTACTCATTCATGATACATTTGTGAAGACCAAAACCTTTTTCATTTTTTCCACGTATGTTGACATATGGCCAATTTTTGATCTGTGCAATATGCTCAAAATGTACATAGTGGCTGTGTAATACAGTCTTTAGACCTTAAACCAATTCACAAGAAGAAACGCTGTGACTCCTGTGTTGTATTTGTGACCGTGGCATGAAGTCTTAAAACAGAAAGAAAGGTTACTAATCTAAATTTAAAGTGACAATTTAAAAAGAATCTAAATTCTAGCATTAAAGTAGAAACAACTACAATAACTTGAAATTCATCTAAACATGATATAATTTCGTTTTGGGAAGAATATTGGAAAATTGGAGGAACAATGCAGGCAAAACAGTCAAAATGACACAACCTTAAAAGTAAAAGTAACATTAAATAAAGTTTTTTTTAGGATAATATGCATTTTGAATTTTAAAGAAAAAGGAGAAAAAAATATATTTTTCAGATTAGTGTGGAAAACGCAAGAAAATTTATAATATTTCCATTTCGGTACATTAGCAGTAAAGACCTTTTGGTCAAATTACTAACTAAAATCTAAAACAGTAAAACAATTTACTGTTAAAAAAGAAAATTGATATTAACGGTAAAACAATGTTCCTACTCCAAATTTTTAAAAATTGCAACATGGCAAAAAAAATTGTGGTTTGATATAAACATCAAAATAGCATCGAAGGATAGATTTTACCATAACACAAAACTCAAAGTAGTTTGAGTCACAAAGTTAATCAAGGTTGTAGTTTTTTGGGGGGTGTCCACAAATTGCTTTACATCAAATGACTTTCTACTTCAAAATAAGATATAATAAAAAGGTCAGTTTTTCTTTCATTCCTGACAGGCACATGCTGTTTATTAGTACTGTGACTCAAGAGAGATGTTGCTAAAAGTCAGAACTTAAGAAGCTCACAAGGAGAAATGAACCTGCAGGATGTGGCTGCATCCATCAGGGCTGAAACAGCTGTTAATGACAGATGTTCTGGTATCCATGTGGACATCTGTCATTGAAAGGATATGTGTGTATTGTGAATAAATTCAGGCAAAGTTGGGGGGTAGCAGGGTTGCAGGCACAGCAAAAATCCCAACACACCTTCAGTAAATGTGACACTTTAAAAAAATTGACTTTGGAGTCAAAAGCTTTTTTAGAAGGTGCTCCTAACTTTTCTGTGTTTTGTGTATAGATCTTCCCTATGTCTCTGCTGTTTCTTAAAAAGAAAAGCTATGACTGGATATGAAAAATGTTTGGGCGTATCAAAAAAGATGATATGAAAGAGTAAATATTCCAGCTGCAGGCAAACAACACATGCTCCTTTGAGCCAGACAAATTGGGATCTTATTCCGGCTCACCATTCTTGCACAGCTACGAGCGACTGTTGTCTGTTCCCCCAACTACACTGTATTTCTGTTCTGTATTCAACTCTCGCTCTCGGATGTCACTTGTACTGCAAGTAAAGCCATATATTGTGCTCTGTTGGTGCACAGATGACCCCACGTCCTCGCCCCGCTTTCATCTGCACGGAGCTTTCATCAGTGGAGGAACTGGTCACTCTGCATGGGTGCTTTGGCTAACCTCGCTTTCAAACTCCAGCTGTTTTGAAGACTGAAACCTTTGCTGGGTTTTTTTTTAGATGAAATATTCAAATGGACTCAATTTTGTACTGGAAGCCCTCTTTAGCCTCACGCCAAACTAAATGGTTTTATCAGAATTAGAGCTGATGTAATCAGAAAGTGATATGCACTCCACACACTGCACGTCTAGGTTGAAGCATAGCAGGGGTGGGCAGCAGGCTCTCTCTGAGCTTCTCAGTGATATCATTAAATTGTCGATTTCTCATTTTCACACCTGCGCTGGCTTTGAGTCAGCTTCAGCCTCAATGCCTCTTTTACACAGTGAATTTACCAAAGTCCATAATCTGATGGGCTCACTCCGATGTGCCACAGGACTAGCTGTTAGTGAAAACTGTCAATCACCGGAGTCCAAGTCCTTTTGCCAATCCTTTCCTCCTATTTCCCTTCTGTTCACTGTATATCAGAAAATAACCTTTTATTGCATTGCTCATTTCAAACATGTAATAATATTTACTAGCCAATAGTTGAATTCTGTATATATGTGTTCCTCATAGGTTATCAAATTCCCCAAAAATTAATTTCCCAAACATTTATTAATAAGCCTAATATTTTGTATTATTTATGTTAATTTTTATAAATCCAGTGGGTTATCCATACAAAAAACCTCAGTTCTTCAAGAAGACATCAGGATTTTCATGTTTTCTGACATTAATTTAACTATGATGTTTTATTTTTAAAGAAAAATTTGTTTAAAGATAAAAATCGTAATTAACAGCTGTTTATTGTGAAAGATCTGATTATGAAAGCACCAAGCCTGTCATAGAAAGCCGTTAAAGCACAAATTAGATATAGACATCTGTAAAGGCTGTGTTTGCCCGTGGTACTTCATAATTTTAGAATAAAGCTAGATTTCCCACAAACCTGCATTTTAGTCATTAAATGCATTAAGTGACTTGGAGACTGCTGAAAAACCACCTAATTCTGCAACTGTGTTTGTAACCCTTGTGCTATCCTAGGCACTTTAACATTGGGAGTTGGGTCATCTAGACCCACTAGACAGTGCGCTGAACCTTTTTTCTTCAATGATTTGTGAACCTCACTGGTGTCCATGGATTACATGAAGTCTTTCTAGCTTTATCCACATTTGTCATGGTAGGGAGAACACATCAATGTAAGGGTGGGGTCATGTAAGATAGCACAAGGGTTAAGTGCAAACATACACCTATCGGTCGCTTTATTAGCCACACCTTGCTATTATTTGGTTGGACCTCCTTTTGCCTTCAGAATTGCCTTAAGCCTTTGCGGCAGAGCTTGAACAAAGTACTTGAAACCTTCCTCAGAGAGTTTGGTCCATATTGACATGAGAGCATCACACAGTTGCTGCAGATTTTACGGCTGCACATCCATGATGCCAATCTCCAGTTCCTCCACATCCCAAAGTTGCTCTATTGGGTTGAGATCTGGTGTCTATGGAGGCCATTTGAGTCCAGTGAACTAACTCCTTGTCATGTTCAAAAAAACAATTTGAGATTATTCCAACTGTATGACTTGGAGCTTTATTCTGCTGTAAGTAGCCTTCAGAAGATGGTACACTGTGGTAATAAAGGTATGGACATAGTCAGCAACAACACTCAGGTAGGCTGTGCCATTGGAACCATGCTCAATTTGTATAAAGGGGCCCAAAGTGTGACAAAAAATTATCCCCCACACCATTATACCACCACCACCAGCCTGAACCGTTGATACAAGGCAGGATGGATCCGTCCTTCCATGTTGTTGATGCCAAAATCTGACCCCACCATCTAAATGTTACAGTAGAAACGGAGACTCATCAGACCAGGCAACGTTTTTCCAATCTTCTATTGTCCAAATTTGGTGAGTCTGTGTGAATTGTAGCCTTAGTTTCCTGTTCTTAGGTGACAGACGTGGCACCTGGTGTGGTTTTCTGCAACTGTAGCCCATCTGCCTCAAGGTTGGACGTGTTGTGTGTTCAGAGATGTTCTTCTGCAGACCTTGGTTGTAACCAGTGGTCATATGAGATACTGTTGCCTTTCTATCAGCTGGAACCAGTCTGGCCATTCTCCTCTGACCTCTGGTATCAACAAGGCATTTCCGCCCACAGAACTGCCGCTCACTGGATATTTTCTCTTTTTTAGAAATGGTTGTGGGTGAAAGTCCCAGTAGATCAACAGTTTCTTAAATACTCAGCCTGTGCGGCACCAACAACCATGCTTCCTTCAAAGACACTTGAGTCACCGTTCTTCATCCATTCTGATGCTCGGTTTGAACTGCAGCAAATCATCTGGACCATGTCTACATGCCTAAATGCACTGAGTTGCTGCCACGTAATTGGCTGATTAGAAATTTAACGAGCAGTTGGACTGCAAACATAAACAAAGCCCACATTATAGTGATGTCCCACAGAAAAGGCCATAGTTAAAAATGTCACCTGGAGGAGCAAAAGAGACTGTTTCAGTTGATTGATCCAGTTTCTTTGTCCTTTTTGCTCTCCTCTTCCATCAGCAACACTCTAAATGACAAAGAAACTGCGTGCCCCACCTTTACACACTGAGAGGTTTCATTGAGGCCTCAACACTGGCAGGACTTCATCCTAAATTCCTCATGTCAGACAGAGGAAGACACGAAAAAGCAAAAGTGATCTGCTTACAATAAACAGGAGGTTTTTGAACCAGTCCAAAAGCAAAACGGTGTGAAGGTGTATGAGATTTAGATTATTTGGGAGCCATTAGAAAGCCATGTCATAACCTTTTTAGAAATGAAAATGAAAAACCGGAGCTTTCTGGCTGGCAAAATAACATCGATTTTAATCTGCCCTCCAGATGGCTGTTCATATTGGGTCTGCGAGAGCTTAGAAAGACGTTCAGTGCAAGGTATGACATGATTTAAATAAACAGTACTAACAAAAAATTCAGCATATGGCATTCATATCTTTCTGTTTTAGGTTTGCTGCTTTTAGTTTTCTGTTGACAAAAAGCCTCGACTCTAATAATCCAAGGAAAAAAGGAAATGTATTTATAATCAATGTATTTGGGGGGACCACCTGGCTGCAACTGCTATTCTGGCAATCTACCAATGTGTTGCATGGCTATTCATCTTGTCTTGATAAAATATGTCGTGCTCTGACATGTTTTTTTTTTTTGATAAATGAAAATCTGCAATGAATTCTATAACATAAAGGTTCAATGTAACGGCAGACCACGGTTTATTAACTACTGCCTTCTAAGCAGTCAGAGAGTTGCTGATTTTGCAAAAGAAAAAAAAGTCAAATGGCAACCATTTTTTTTTTACCCTGAGCACACGTGCATATGTTCACGAATGCAACCTGAGGAAAGACGCCTTGAAGGTTTGGTTTCCTTCCAGTTACGCCTCAGTCCTCCTAACCCTTAGAAAGCTCTTAAAAAGGGTTTGGTCTGAAATGCAGTAAATAGCTCAGACTGGAACATTAAACGGCAGCTTTGAATGGCAAAGGTTCAGGAAATGTCGCTGCAACACATGGCGCAGTCGTTATGTTCCCCAGGTCACGTGGCCCTCACATCTACAAGGTGCATAATGAGAACAAAGAGTCCTATGTGGCTGTAAATGGACGATCTGAATGCAGATATGCTTTAAAGCTAATTACTACCAAATTGAAAGAACAGGTCTAAAGCAGTAACTAAGACACTCCTTTCCCTAATGTCAGGGATCATACACTCTTTAAGACTGGAGCAGAAACAATCATAGATTTATACTCAGTTGTCTTAGAGAGTATTCTGTCCAAACAACCCCCATGTGAGACTGGAACTAGACAATCATGCGTTAACAAAGAGCTGGAAGCGTTGAGCCATCAAGCTCTAATACCATCATTGGTCTCCAAACAACAGCCTTCTGACCCTCCTCAAACAGACAAAACTGTTCTGAGTAATTGAGGTAATGTACATTATTACTACACTCAGTTTTAGACCAGCAACAATTAGTCAAATTAATCTATTAATTTCTCAAACTGACATGGAATCGCGCCCAGTTTTAAGAATTGTGGTTATTTTTTGCTTGTGTTCTATATCACTATATATAAAACATGTACGTTTTTTAATGAGATTTACGAGGTAAGAAATAAAGCCTTAGTCATAACTGCCCTTACGGGTGGATACGGGCTGTCTGCGGGTGAAACATGGGTAAACCTGTATGGGGCACGCAGGCGGCCATGCATGTAAGCATAGTGTTGTTATGTTCAGTGGTACAGAAGCAAAAGCTCATACAAAGCGACCATACAAGAAGCAACATGGCAGCATGAAGAGACAGCCAAAAAGGCCTGAAGAATCACAAAAACCATCTAAGCTCTTTCATTACAAACCCCGATCGTCCACTTTATTTTAAACAGTCTTCCTCACGACTTGTTTTTAAGTCTTCTTTAAAAACCCACTTTTTAACTTGGCTATGAACACACAGTAAGACGCTTTTCTTTCCTTTATTCCATTGCATAGTAAAATGTTCTATTTTATTGATTGTGTAACGTCTGTATAGCAAGGAGCATGAACTGAATCATTCTATGTACATCCTAATAAATTTTATTTATTGCATTTATATTCTTGTGTCTTTCTGCTTACATAACTGTACAGAAGTTCAGGTCTGCAATGGCAATTTAAGTACTCCATAAATAAAGATGGTATGGTATGGTATGGTATGGTATGGTATGGTATGGTATGGTATGGTATGTTTGATTTTTTGTCATTTTTAGACAGTAGAACATTTGTACTTTCAATAAAATATAGGTTATAAATAAAAAAAGTAGAGTAAAAATATACATTAGGAAAACAATGTGCAATTTAAAAACTAAAAACAGTAGTGTTTCAATGGCCTGGCAGGAAATTATAAATAAAGAAGGGCTCATAATAATAATATAATGGATTGGATTTATCTGCGCTTTTCAAGACACTCAAAGAGCTTACATTGTGTCCATTATTCATTCACTCCTCATTCATACTTGTTGATGGTATGCCACGGTTGTAGCCACAGCTGCCCTGGGGCAGACTGATAGAGGCGTGGCTGCCAGTTCGCGCCTACGGCCCCTCTGACCATCACCGGGATCATTCATGCACGTTGACACACCAGTGGAGCCAGACTGGAGGCAAGGAGGGTGAAGTGTCTTGCCCAAGGACACAATGACATTTTGGCTGGTGGGAGCGGGGATTGAACCGCCAACCCTTCGACCATTGGACGACCCGCTCAACCACCTGAGCCACTGTCGCCTCATAAGTAACTTATAAATGCCTGCAATTTTTATTTTGGCTACAAAATTGATTACCAGTAAAACTAAAACGGGTTTGAGGGTTGATTCTTTTATTCTTTCATTTTAAATGATTTGTTTAAGTTTCTTTAAGTTCTCCTGAAAAGACCATCAAGTCACATGACAGTTTTCAGTCACCACAGCTGCTTTGTTATGGTTAAACCCACAGTCTGGTTTTCAGTATAGGTTTGGTTGGGCTTGTTTTCGGGTTTAATCTGATTTTAACTTCCATGTTTGAAATTAATTACTTGGAGGTTTTATTTTTTTAACTTTTTAAGTGTTTGTTTGTTTATTTAAACCCCAAAATTAGAAAAATCCCCATGATTTTGAGCCGACAAAGAAAAACGTCAAATGTATTTTAGCTTTAACAATTTAGCCATTATTTACATGTTTACAATGCTCAACTTTAGAAAGTTGGGTTCGTAAACGCAACACAGGTGGCCATTTAATTACCGTACTTGAATTTTACCAAAGCAGCTGGAAAATACTAATCTAGAAAAATGCTGTGTGCAACACTTTATTTTACCATAATGACTCATTACAAATTCATATTTGATCAGTAGCAACAGTTAGACAACAGATGGAAACTGTGGTGGCTCCTTTGGCCGTTTATTTGACTTGGAAAGGTTTGGTTGGAGGAAGATGCTCTGATGCCTTCATTCTTGCTTCGCCAAATAAATAGACATCGTAAAACTCAGACGTCTGCTGCACAAGATGGCAGGAAGTTTACAATAAATGTCTGGATAAATCTGAGAAAGACAGGATTACCAACTCTTCTCTAATGAAATATGCTAATAGATGCTCAAAGGTCAGACAAATGATGCCATTGTGTCCATGTAAATTAGATTCATATGGTTTAACGGCACAACTAAAGAGTTTACAGCATGAATACGAGTCCATTTAAAGTGGCGTGCGGGGCCAAACACTGGAATATGTAGATTGCAGATGCCAGGTCACTAAAGCACAGATGACAGACCGCCATTTTTCTGCAGACATAAAAAAAAGCTTCAGTTCAGCAGCTGTTTACCCTGCAAATGCACAATAACTGATGTGGGTCATTTCCACAGACACGGGGAACCAGCAGCAAACGCCAGCAAGTCCAGAACCGCTGCGGCTCTGCCTCCCTTCCCGCTGCCTCAAAAGACACGCAGCTCCACTCCGGCTTTCATTACAGAGGGGAAATAGGAAAGCAAAGCAGGCGATGCTAGCAGAAATAGAAATAAAATACTTCTGTGAGGCTGAGAAAATGCTTCTCACACTGGGATGTATCGCTGTAGAAAGGAACAAAATACAAATAAATGATGAAGGACTCTGTAGTGAAAAAGAACAATAGAACAAAATAACAAATGTACAACTTTTTATCTGTTTTTGCGGGCTGTCAATTCATGTTTGGAATATTTGTTTTCTTCACATATGGCCTTTTATGTTCAATAAACGTAATAAATTCTTATGAAAATATGCCACTGTGAGCTAAACATCAAATCTGCACAAATAGACCTGTTTTAAATGACCTACTAGTGTTCTCTTAATTGAGTTAAATGTTTTTTCTTTATATACGTTAACATATATGACATTCTGCCTGCAACAGCATTCCAGTCTTAATAGGATAAGAAACATTTAAAAAAAACAAGCACCATTCATGCCTGGTAATCCAAAGGGAAGAAAAAGCCTTAATTATTTTTTTACGAAACCAACAGAGCGCCTTATATATGGTGGTTTTGTAAACACGCCAATGCGGCTAAAGTGTAGCAGTGTCGGGCTTTGTTTTAATACGTGTTACTAACAAGGTTGGGAGTTAGTGTAGTCACAGTAACATTTGTTTTAGTGGTATTAGTCTGTTTTTGTATGCGATGCAAACAAGGTTGGAAGTTATGGGTAATGCTGCTAACTCTTTAACGTAGCTAACATGTAGCGCATTACAAACAAGTTCTAGAGTTAGTGTGAAAGCAGTTTATAAAGTCTGATAAATTTATCTCTGACTCTTTTGTCTCACTTAATGTGCCTTATTGACGGTGCAGCGTATGTATGGTATAAGTTTTAAAATTGCGGAAAACACATTAAGTTTGAAGCCACAAACAAATAAGGAGTTTCTACAAAACAGTTTAAACTATTGGATCTGAGGTACAGAATACGGAGTAGCCGTTTATTCAGAAATTCTTGGCATTGTCTTAGATAGAAGAAAGTGGTGGGAGTTCATTTAAAATTCACCTCTGAGTTGTGGGCGGACCTTTGGCGCAGGCTCCCCCTCCTGTGTCCACTGTTGTTGAGAACTCTCTGTTTACACAACCTTCTGCTACCTTACAGCCCCAGACACCTCCAACCTAAGATTACAAGTGCAACAAAAATGGGGAACAATGTTGCAAAAAAGTTTGGAGCCAGATGCCAACTCAGACAAGATGAACAAAGACGTACATGGATCGAGTCACCCACAAGTGCATGCATCAGAATGGAGCGCAGCAGGGAGCTAATGGCCCACAAAAGAAGCTCTTTTTAAAACAGCATTTCTTTCATCTTCTGATTCACAACGATTTAAATGAAAAATACCCAGAACACAGCATTGGCACAAATCTATAAGCATCCTCTTCAGATGAATTGAAGATCCTATTTTTCAATTGACCCCAAACAAAATCAGCATTTTTAATTCGTCCAACTCAAACTTTAAGTCATATTGAGTGTTTTTGAGCCTCATAGTGGGAAAGGCACGGTGCTGCATCTAGAATTTGTTCTGATTTCTTGACCTTTGTCTGTGTTTGTTTCAAACCATAAAAACAAACATGGATGCAAAAATGTCCCCAAATAAACCACCAAAGGAGGCTGCAGAAATTGTTCCGCATGTTTGTACTGTATATTCTAGTTTATTTGATCTTAACAAACTTCACAGTCAAAGTAGCTCCAGTTCTAGGAGCTAAATCAGCTGTTCTGCTGTCGCTCTCACCCACTATGTGTGCACCATAAACACATCACATCTACATGTTCATATAAAAATATGGATTTTTAGCCTAAAAAACTTAAAGCTTTATTTTGTTTTAAGGTTACTGTATTGGTTAACTGTTCCTAAATTTGTCTTTAAAATATGCGCTCATACTTACTCTTATTGTATTTTTTTAGTAGAACGCTACTGCAGTGACAATATTGAAGTGACTTGTCCTGTAATTAGCATTATCAATGCAGAGAATAGCTGCTTTGCTGCAAAGATCAGTCTCAAGTCATCTTTATGAGCTGCTGTAATCCTGTTCTTAGTGCACCTCCCATCTGTTCTGACAGGTTTCCACCTACTGCCCACTGCAGACACTGCGAACCATCAATTTCTGAATCCTAACAGTAATGCTGGGTGTCAGGAAACCTCTCATTCCTGTAATAACTGTGTCGTCATGAATATAATGAGAATGTTGTTATGTTTTATGGGCAGGAGGTTGACATTTTCCTGCAGTGAGCAGGAAGCCCCACAGTTCATGACCAAGCTGTAACGGGGTTTGTAGGGGGGGCCTGCAGCAACAAATGACGATACTTGACAATGGAAAAACCAATCAACACAAATGATGGTTGATTCTGGAGCCAATATCTTTCCTCACCATCAGGCTCTAAAGTCCCACTCTGATCATCTCTTGATCTATTTTCAAAGCGTTCCTGGTGGTCTTTTAATTATGATTATGCCATTTGTAGTCAAAATCAAAAGACTTGTGTCATTTTCTTGGACATAATTTCTGCAGAGCGGCAGTAGTTCTTTTGCCTCCAAGTTGTGGGTGGTACTGTTGATGTGGAGTACATCTGCCCCCACATCCTGTCTTCCATCTGTTACACACTCTCCACCCAGCAGTCCCTCAAAACCCCAAACTAATATTAGTGGTGCAAAAAAAATGGTGAGCCATATTGGAGCTATCCAGCTGTACAGTTTTAAGCTCGGACGAGGAAAAAAAAGACATACGTGGATCTAAAAAGTGGATGCATCAGAATGGATTGGAGCAAGGAGCTTCCATTTGTGGCTTTTTCCAGCAGCATTTAATTGTATGCTTCTGATTCACGATAATTTAAATAAAGAAATACTCAGAAATGCAATTTTAAGCCTAATTTTCTGTTTTTATGTCAGAAAGATCGCACAAGAACATGTTAAAAATACCAAAAACAGCATTATCATTGGAGTGGGTCTTTAAAATCTTCCCGTTTTCCAATTGTCCTCTTGTGTTTTTGTTGGTACTGGATGAAATGATAAGCAGTCAAAAAGGACTAACATGAATTATCAAACATCAGTCTGTGCCGTAGCCTCACATCCACAGCTGCCTGAAACAAGCATTTATGATTTAAGACAGGCTTATCACGGGCTGCAACAACACAAGCAACTGATCTGCTGCAGGTTGCCAAGTCTTACAGAGAGTCGGTCATTACAGAGAGCAAGCCTGAAGGCCAAATGCAATTAAGAAAGGCTCAGTACACGTTATCCTGCATATTGCACTGCTGCTTGCTAAAAGACGGCAATCATCTGTCTCTAAATGCTGTTTTGAAACTCTTTTCCCTTTAACGTTATGAAAAAAAAACTAGGATGGCAGCTCAACCCTGCAGCCATAGAAACAGTTGCAGCATAATTGACAAAACATCCATTTTTTAAACCAAAAAGTCCTGTGTTATTAGAATAAAATAAAAGTAGCAGTTTTATTAGAATAAAATAAAAGTAGCAGTTTGTGCCAGCTTTTCACGGTTAAACCAAAATAAACACTCGTCTCCCAAAAACTCAAACACTATAAAGACTTTGCAACACAATATATTCCGCCTCTTCCATACACAGATGAATAAGAGCTTTGCCCATTCAATAACAATTTCTGCACATCTAATAGCTTTGGAAGAGGCTACATTGTGCCCAAGCTGCTCATGAAATTGCAAATCTCAATTGCTTTCATCTACTGATGTATGATGAAGAAATGCTAATGAGTTCTCCAAGTCTGAGGCACATCACAGGCACACAGAGTTTTTTTTTTTTCTTTTTTTCTTTTAAGGTGAGAGGAAGTCATAAGCCTGAGCTTTCATTTAACACACCACTGCCACAGTCAGTGCCAGACGCAGGCCTCGCTGCCAACGAGTCCGAGGGCAGCCGATGCAAGGATCCCACTTCCAGCGCTCATGAGATGAATTCCTTTTGAGATGCCATCTGTTTGTCTGTCGCCTGAGAGCTGTGAGGACAGGTCGAGCCTCATCACCTGGATTTGTTGCACACTGCATATTCCAGAAATTCCTGCAGGAGATGTTTGGGGATCTGCTTTCTTCCACTTCCCCTTCCTGCCACCAATCACCATCAAATCCCTCCACACTCATAAACTAATGTTTGCATTTTGGTTTTTGCAAAGAGCTGCACACTTGAGCACACGTCAAAAGGAGATGTATTTCTTCTGTCCGCATGAATATTTCCGTATTTTCTGCAGCTCAGACCAGCAGGTTGGTGACTGCTCTGTCAGCAGCTTCGCTCATTCTCCTTTTTTCTGTGTGCATGTTGAGCAGATTTCAGCTGTTTTACCACCTTAATGACAATTTAATGGGCATAAATGGTGGGGGTGCTGCAGCAGCTCTAATGCCAGCAGTAATTCTGTCCACAAGTCTTTATCGGATAAGTAAATGGAAATTTAGCAGGATGGGGCTTTCAGAACAACTTTACAGTGTAGTTTCCCCCCTCAGGGTGAAACTGAGGCTCAGCCTGCTCTATTTCACCACATATTCGGATATTAAGGGCAAATGGGAAATATTGTGACAGAAAATGCGCGTTTAAGGGCTTCAGGATGGAGCTGGGTGTCTTTTTGCATGTGGATCTCCATGATTATTTTACCTTTTGTTTGGATTTGGCCTCCGCTTCCATCTGTGAAGCAGATATCGAGCCAAAGCTCATCCTCAGTCAGCCGAGCGCGTTGAGCCGATTGTGCCACAGACAGACACGCAGACGGACACAGACAGACCTAATTGTTTTCTAAACCTTGCCACAAAGGAGAAAGAGGACGATGACACGAGGCTCAAATAGCGGGTCTATTGAGCTGCGACACAAAAAAACCTAAACATTTTTTTTTCCTGGTTCTCATTTGTCACCTCGGAGGATGGAACCCGTCTTCCATCAATCAGCGCGCACGTACCGGATGCTGCTTCTCCTCCGACGTCTCGGATGTGGGGGTATCCTTCAGAGCCAGGTGTGATGTCGCCCCGCTGTATTCCCATACGCTGACCCTCAGTTCTGCGGGAGGATGCGCGGCTGGCTGAGATCGGGAGCTCCTCCGTCTGTCTGCGCCTCTCCCTCCGCCCGGCTCCGTCCCCGCCGCTGCGGCACTGCCTGCGCGCTAAGTATCACGGACAAACAAACGTCCCCGACTCCGCGCTTCGGCGAACTTATGCTGCTTATTATGGTAATTAGTCTACCGGACCGACCCGTGCGCGCTCACCCGTGCATCCCTGGAAAATGCGCCTGTGCGCAGTGAACGCGCTAGATGGAACAAAAAAAAAAAAATAGGACAGATGGGGAAATTAGAAGAGGGTTTCTCTCTCCCTATGATCAGTTTTCCTTCACTTTCTTTCAGATCAGATGATCCTGATGAGCTCCTCTCTGATTAGAGATTTATGACTGGCAGCTTCTGTCCAATCAAAGTGTTTTCTCTCTCCTCATATCAGTGAGAGTCCCCTGAGCTCTGCGCACCACCTCTTTGGGAGGAATCTGGTCCTGTGGGGCCCAGAGCTTTGGGAGTCTAAGCTCAAACCAGCTGCTTACATTCCTGTCTGTGCGTCTAAAACCAATACTTTTCAATTCCATATGGACCTAAGAATCTGTAGGTGTCTCTTTTCCCAGCTAGAACCTGTGGATCTGCTCAGAATGTGCCGTTTAAGCCTCAATCATCCACCATGCGTGTGATTCGCCCAGAAAATTCAGCCTGTTAGCAAAAATCAGTGGTTCCTGTAATTACAATGCAGAGCACCAGCGTATCTCATCAGGAGGAGGACCTTGGAAATGAAAAATGCAGGTCCTTGTAGTTTCCTTTGCCTTCATGCATCAATGTCACGGTGGCATATTCCCATGTTTTCAAAGAGAGAACTCTCTGAAGCACGCAGAGGCCTTTTACCTGCACCAAACCGGCCTGCATCTCATCTCCTGACCTCATCTTTTCTAAAGAAATAATAAAAGTGCATTGAAAATAGAAGCATCACATCTATGCTCCTCTGACATGTCAGTGATTTCATGATGCATCCAAGATACATTAGATGAAGTTGGAGAGTGAAAAGCCAATGTTTTTGCAGCAGATTGCTCATTTCCACATGTGTTGATCGTTGCTCTGATCTGGGCGTAACGATTAATAGACTTAATCAATAAATCAATTTCGATTCCTAGATCCAACCAAATCGATCTGTCAGAGGCAAGTTGTCAAAGTCCCACACCCACTGCGTTCCCCGTGGACTATTAATCATGATTATGTTGCTTTTGGTCAAAATTTAACAAAAACAGTGTAATTTTCTATAGGACATTGTGTCTGCAGAGTGGAATGGAGTTCATCAGAAATTTGCCCCTGAGTATTGCCCCCCCCCCCCCCCCCCCAGTTCCCATCATCCATGTGTTTACACTTTCTCACACTAGCTTACAGGCCCTTGCAACCCCGAACTAACTTTACCAGTGCAACATAAATGATGAGCCATATTAGAGCTATCCAGCTGTACAGTTTAGATCCAGATACAAGCTCAGACACGGAAAACAAAGTTATGGATGTAGTCATCTACAAGGGGGTGCATCAGAATGAATTGAAGCAGGGAGCTGATTGTAGCACGTACATCACTACAACAGGCTTTCTCCAACAACATTTTTTTGTCTGCTCCTGATAAACAACAGTTCAAATAAAGAAAAATGCAGAAACACAATTTTAAGCTTAATTGTCTTTAAATAATGTACCATAAGAAAATGTTAAAAAAATAGTTTTCCTTGGAGTGGGGCTTTAATTTAATGAAGCTATATCATTAAAAAATCGTTTCAAAATGAAATAAATCGATAATCAAATCGATTTTGGAAAATACCATTTGGATATAGACATAGTATGTTTATTTTACAATAACGTAAAAACAACCAAGTGCATCACAACGGACAACACACGTGTGATGACAGCAAAAACTGATCGGTCCATCATTCCAGTCCAATGAGTGGAAAAACTTTGAATTCAGCAAAGACATGTGGCCACACAGTGTGCTAGAATGTTCTGATAATGTTCCCTTTGGATTGTTTAATGTAGAAAAAATTTAATGGGCAGAACTTTAGGAAACTAAAATTTGGCATCCATTCTTGTTTACTTGTTTGTTTGGACACATTTCATTTACACCTGATTATCTTGAAGAAATCAAACAAATGTGGAAAACTTCACCTGCACTGTTCAGCATTCAGGTATTTATCTCTGAATCACACTGGTTGAGGTTTTGGCTAAAGATGTCCTGGATGGATTTTGGGTTTATGAATATTTCAAACTGAACCAAATTGAATGGAAATGAATGAAACTGAATGGAACCAGCAACCACAAATTATGATATGATTCAAATAGTTGTTAAAATGAATCGAAACACGCCCATGTATGATGCAGCCCAGACAAACCCTGACAGGCTTGCATCCCAAACTCCTTCTTGTTTTTATTGTCAGCTGGCATAACTAATTTGTGGTTTTCAAGAGAGGCCATTATGTTAAATTAAACCAAAGAATTGGGAGGGATCTAGTTCAGATGTGAGCTTTAACATTATCGTCTGGCCTCCAGCTGCAAAGCTTCAACTAAACCGAATGGTTTGCATCATTTTGCTCTTCTTTTTTTCCCTCTAATCTGCACTAAAGTCCACCTCCCATCAAGGTCTCACTCTAACATCTGACCCCTGTGATGCTCCGCTTTCAGTGTCGCTCCATCCCTGTGCCTTTCCCTTATCCTCCCCGTCTTTGGCGTCTCAGCAGGAGTGGGAGTGTAATTACACAGTCAGACAGTGTTTACAGACGCAAAGGCGCCCTAATTTATTCCAACAGTTAGCAGTAATTCCACAGTTTAATTTATAGCTTCTCCACCCAGTGGGAAAATAAGGGGAAGCAGATAGCGAGGATGAGGGAAGGGAGGCAAAGCATATGGACTTATACGGCACATTGCAGACTGATACGGCTCCTAAAAGGCCTGTTTGCTCCTAAAAGAAATCATCGTTGCTTTAACAGCACATTCTAGTTTCTTCCTGATCACTGGGGGAGTTAAATGGTGGTTTGAGTTGAACACTGCACAACTACACTAGAAAAGAAATGTTCTTTGTTCTCATATCAAGTGGAAAATACATACAGTAGAATATAAGATACATTTCTCTTGTTATAAATGAAATAAATCTGCCAGTAAAACTAATAAAGTTTGTCAAGGTTATTGAAATTGAAATAAATTATGCTCTTCGAAGACAACATTTAATTTTAAAATTAGCTATAATCACTCATATGTTGATATAATAATTGGAAACGTGTCTTAAATGTGCATTCATCTATAAAAAAATAAGTTTAATGTTATTATTATAGGTAAACTTATATACATAGATACATGCTAGTGCTTTTCCCCAATAATATATATTTTTAAATGTCACAACAATCCAGCTACCTTCATTTTGGACCAATTAATTGAAATAGGCCCAGAATTCAACATTGAGGGATAAAGTTGTGAAAATGTAATTTATGAGTCAAAAAAATGTTCCCCAGAGATATTACTTAAAATAAGACGTTTTCAAGATCAAATGACTCAACATAGTATTCATGATTTATTGTCCTAAAATAAGTTTTTACATCTGACTCAAAATTCACTGTTTAATTTGTTTTGTCCAATGGTAGAGCTACAGCCTCTTGTAAGGGGGGCAGAGGTTATTGGAAGGGTGGCAAATAGGAACAGGAAAGTGGAAGGCCATTACAAGAGAAAGTATCAACAATACATATTTAAGTTTTGTTATTTTTATTAATTTTATGACTGTTATAAACAAGTTGAAATAGACAAAAACCCATGGAGCAACAAAAAGGTGACACAGATGACCTGACAAGGATGAATTGAAAACCAAACAGTTAAATAGGCTGCAGGGCAATTAACTAAAATGACGACGGCTGTGGATCAGGATGGACCGGGAAACGGTGTGACTGAAGCAACTCAGAGCATGAACAAAAACCGAATAAAACCACAGAACCCTTACAGTTGCAGGCCATGGACACAACTTGTAATGACACTTCGAGGCTGGATCCGGCACAGAGAAAAGATGGTAAAGTGTAAGACATGTGAACCAGGGCTTACAGTAAATAGTCTTCATAGTGACCTCAGAGTGAGCTCTTGGTCTAATGCTTGAGAAAATGGGTTTTAGCAATTTGGAAAAACTGTAATTTTAAAACAGCAGTTATTTTTAACTGAGGTGCTTTTACTAATGTGTAAAAGATCTTTTATTGGTATTTTTCTTTATACTAATACCAACATTGACTCAGAAATTGGGGGGAGTGGAGCATTTTGCTGAGGGGGGTAGCTGCCCCCCTTACCCCCTGTAGCTCCGCCCCTGGATTTGTCTTATTTCAAGTGTGAAAAGATGTCTAACTTGGCACAAATACTTGGTGATATTTTGTGTTTGTCCACTTCCTTATGACAGTAGCTCATTTAAGATCTTGTCAGGGCATAACTGCTTTAAAAATGGCAGTTTGTAATGTCCATTTTACAACAGCTCCTGTGGCTCCTTATTGACTTTTGTGGAAGCCTTGTGAGGCAAAGTGCAAAACTGTACTTATGTCAAAGATGCCGGAAAAACCAACTGTTAGTTTCAGCAGCTGCTGCTCACACGGCTCCTCACCCTCTGTATTGAGGCAGCAGTTTAGTGCAAGCTGGGTGACAAACAACTGAAAAGAAGGACTAGAAAAACTCAAAATGCATTTTTGAGAAAGTACTAAGCTGCACAATCCCATTTAAAAAGCCCTAGATTGTGTCTACACCTCTGCTCCCCCAGAAAAACCAAAACTAGAACATTTTTAATGTAGTTTTTCTCCCTGACAGGACGTGGTTTCTTGGAAGGTGAATTCCGATTATTATAATTCCAGAATAAGCTTAAATTCCTAAATAGACGACATCACAGCTGAGCAAAAACTGAACTATTAGTGAGAGAGCAAGAGTCAGAGCTACAGGGCCCCAGTAATACATGTAGGAAGTCTCCCTGTGCGGCTGGAATGATCAGTTTTAATAGATACGCACTAATGACAGAAACAAGGAATTGTGTATTCAGCGTGTGGAAATGAGATCTGTGTGGTGTGCAGGGCAGGAGGGGTCAAGAATTAGATCAAGGGAAAGACTGTAAGCAAAAGTGGTTGACCGTGCATCGGGGTAAAGAAGGGGGGGACCTGGGTGGAGCCAGGGCTCAGCTGCTGCTGCAGGATCAGCCAACCACGGAGCAGACTGAGGTCTGAACCAAGAAATAATCTGTCCTCGTTCCACACAGTTGGATCTTCAACAGACATCCAATGATTTCCAAACAGCCACGACCTTCCTTGAGTATGTACAGAAGGCTGGATGTCTCTCTTTGAACTAATGCAGATTTGTGTAAAAAAAAAAGATGTAACACATGAGGAAGAGCAGATTTTTACGACCAAAATCAAAGCAAACCTCGCGTTATGTCAGCCTGGATCCCTCAGCTTAAAACAACTACAGTGGAGGTGGAAAACCTTCCTTTCCTGACGGAAACAGCAGTCTGGATTCACAAACATCCAGGTTGACCAGGTTTTAGCCTGCCATTAGTCTACACCACAGCTTTTGCCAAAGGCTTCGTCACATGCACCCTAACAGGGTCGACATCAACATCCTTCTTGTAGGCACAGAGAGGAAGGGAGAAGCACCTGATAGGCCCTCTACCAGGCACGATGAATCCACCAGCAACTTGACCGGATTGCTTGGAGACCAAGCCCCATAGTGAGGTGAAGACGGGTAGGAGAAATCCATGAACAATCTCAAAAGAGGAGAGTGAAAATAGCAATGTAGTTGGTGTGTTAGGAGGGTATTAACGTGCTACGTTAACACTGGCCTTTGCAAAGCGACCACTTCCACTAAAAGATCTACGTAAACACGTGTAAATGCAGGTTTCGGGCTTCCGCATTGAAAGCAAGTTTTTAAGTCAACTTTTGGGCTGTAATGAAAATGAAGCCCAGATAGGAGTTAGAAAAAACAGGAATATCGTACTTTTCAGCCTTAAGAGTCTGATCTGGAGACACCAAACTGACATGTTGACTGGCCCAACAAATGATACAATGGACCATGTAGATGTTTGGTTCCAGGAAGGAGGTCCCTGGGATCGACAGATCTGTGACGTGAAGAGCTGCTTGTTGGACACAAGACATGTCCAGGATAACAAGGTTGTTCAACAGTTTCTATGATGCTGAGTTGAAGATTCTCAAAGGGATTGTCTTCTTAGGCTCATTATGGGTTCTGCAATATCCGTGTCACACGGATGACATGATGGTCTATAGCCTGAACATGAAGAGGAGAGACAGGTTAGTGCGTGAGTTTCTAAACGAGCCATCCATCCATGAAATTACAATCAGATCCCGAGTCAATCAGAGAATAAAGCCTTCTTCCTTCCTAATGAAGCACCTCTGAATCTGATGGTGGTTTTATTGGTCAAGGATGAAGAAGTATGAATAGTCTGCCTTAGACGTGTCCTCTTCATCTGTGCTAAACCTTCTTTATATCTTCTCCCACAGTAATAGTGTGGAGCCTTGCTGCATTTGTTTGAACCTTGATAAAATACATCAAACCTGTGTGTAATTTGACCAACCTGCAATAAAAAAATTAACTATCTTTAAAACTTTAAAACAAAAGAAAGGACAGTGCAGGGGTAGAGACAAAACAAAAAAAGGTCAGGGGCTAACATGGAAAATGTCATTTCTGTCATGCATTGGTCCTTAAGAGCATAGTTCTTGAAGGGCTGTACACCTTTTCTCTTGCCCTTCGCTTCATTAAAAAGATTTTTTTGGAACAAGGGGCACATGCCAGGGGCTGCACAGTGGAGTAGTGGTTTGTGCTTTTGCCTCACAACAAGAAAGGGCCCTGCTTTGCCTCTCTGGCTCAGCGGACCGGTACATAACGGCGGACACCACACTGATTCGCCTGTCAATCTTCAATCTTCCCTCTCTCTTGTACAGGACCCTAAAACACCTAAAGTCCTCCTCCTGGGGTAGGAGCATTCCACCCACCCAGAGAAGACAAACTAACTATCTCCATTTAAGAGAAAGGTATATAGTTTCTCTTGAGTCAAGAGAAATTTAGCAGTTCTTCCTGTTCGGTCATCGGTCATCGTTCATGAGCCTACCAAGGTACTAAGTTTTACAAGAAGCACTGCACTGGTGGGACTTTAGATCATAGCCAACATAATACACGGCTCTACCTCGTTTGATATCCAGTTATTATCCCCGACAGATTTCTGTGTTTGCAGGTTTTTGTTTCTCTGACATTTTTAAGCCTCCAACGCCTTTTTGTCCTTGTAAAGCATTAAATTTAAAGCTTCCTCCCCGTCATCCTGAAAAAGGCTACAAGTCTTGACCTTTCATAAGCTTCTGTTTTTGTATCCTCCTCCTTAAATCCACTTTTTTTTTTTAACTCAAGTTTCGCTCAGATATTACATTTGCACATCTACAAGTTGTCAGCTTTGAACTTGTAAAATGACTCAAAGAAGCTGATCCATGCAGCAGAGAACCAGCATGTCCCATGAAGTCAAATCCCTGTTATTGTCAAAGGAGTTTGTTGGCTTTGAGGGGAGCTTACACGGATGCAACCGCACAGGTTCCTCGTCTTTGAGGGCCGCCTTAAGGCAAGGCAGCGTGGCAACTATTCTAAATATAGCGAGAACTCCAGAGGGAGCAGCACAAAGAGCTTTATATATCATTTTTTTTCCTCACAGTAGAGAATCCTCAACACCTGCAAACCGACTTTGATGTGTAAAACTCCCACCTGACAGCACAATTCTACGACAACAATGTGCACGTCAAAGGTGAAATCTTTGAATCACATGTACATGAGAAAGCAAAAACTCCCCTCACCTTGTGATTTTCCTCTTTGAAGTTTTCTGCACACAAAAAAACAAATTTCTCAATGATTTATTGCATTTCAAAATACAAGGCAAATGATTTTCCGTGCTGAGGCTGTGCGGGAAATATTTTGATTGCTGCAAGTCAGGAATTACAAAAAAAAGTTGTGAATAATTGCTGGAAATTTTCCTGCAAAACCCCTAAAGACCTAACAGAAGTATCTCATAAAATGTAATAACAGAATAATTTGTGGATAATAAATTTAGTGTACAGCCTGTGAAGCTTGGAACAGCGAGCCATTTCACAGCCAGCTTTCCAATAAATGGCTCAAAGCCTTTTTTCATCTTACAGACATTTACATATCCACAACTGCTGGGCTGAGATTAAGGAAGTGGAGTTGCAATTTGCCAACTTGTCACAGAATCCAGTTTAAGGCAGTCCGATAAAACACTGAGACATCGAAAAGACTGTTTAAATATCAGGAAATTAAACGTTTAGACTAGATTATTTCTCAGTAGATCCTTATAACTTGCATAATTTTTTCCTTTGCCATTCATAATTTATTTTTCAGCCTCCATTCAAACACAGACACAGAGACAACTAGAACATGTGAATTGGGCCACAAGTGAGTGAATCATGTTACTGATCCGTAAACACAAAGAAAAGGAAGAAACTGCCATAAGAAAGCTTTGAAGGAGGTAAAAATGGAACGAAAGTAGTTCCTTATTTTCCCAATCACTCCATCAATGACCAGTGTAAGCCAGCAAATATATTTGTTGATGGTTCACCTTTACACAGATCAGCTACAAGAAAAATGAAACTAGACTACGTTGCAGAAAATGATTCATTAAAAGTTCAACCTGGTTTGACTTTCAACATGTGTTCAAGGGCCGCGCGTTTTCCTCGTAGAGCCCAAAAACGATCATAAAAGCTGGCGTAGATGCGAGAGTTTTGGACACTAAACTCCGAAACTAGTATTTCCATTGACTTTTCATTGAAAGTGGTCACTTGAACTCGTGTTGCCAGAGGTGGCACGAACGTAGCTTCAGGCCTTAGTCACATGCACCTACATGGGGTGTTGCAGGTTTTTGGATTGTCTGAGGGCAGGTGTGTCTTGCAGTGCCCTTGAGATTTGTGCGATCACCTTAAGGGACGTAATGAAAATTGAACGTACCATTGTTGTGTGTGTGGTGAGTGTATCTCGAAGTATTTGCAAGGATAATGTAAGTTACATGCAGGAATGACATACGTATTTGTCATCTGATGCCCTAACAGTACTGCATCCTTATTGACCACACACACACATGCGGCTTGTTCAAGTGATATCTGAGTGAACATCTGAGTGAACATAGGATGTACACACTAACTACACTGTGTGTGATTTGCCTACTTCAGCAACACGAATCACTTGAACAGCACTAACGGGTTCCTTGGGCATTGTGCAGGTCAGGTTTTTTTTTTGGGGGGGGGGCGTATTTACAACACATTTTCACCTCATTTACCCTACGTACCTATATTTACCCTTTACGTTTTCTCTAGCAGGTTTGACTTGCAGCATGCCCATAGAAAAAATGCACAAGAACACTTTTCACTCTATTGGCTTACCCAGTAGTACACAATCTTGAAATTTTGTGTGGCCAGACTGCATGCCCCGTACAGATTTCCCCTTTTTTTTTCCCTACAGAGAGCCGTAAGGGCAGCTGTAACTCAGGCATTACATCAGATAAATAGAGAAACAAGGAGGTTTAAGACTTCCAACCATCATACACTGATGTTCAGTCTCGACTTAAACAGTGTCTAATATTTTCTAGAGGAATTTAGCTTCATGATCCTGAAACCCTGTTTAGTCCCGTCTCTGGACACCAGCAGAAGTTCTGCCCGTAAACCTCCAGAGGTCTCAGGTGGGACCAACATGTCAGAGAATTTCTGTGATGCTGAGCTTTAGAGAGACTTGAACACAAGCAGACACGTTTTAAAGTCTATTCTCTGAGCGACAGGAAGTCAGTGCAAAGCACTTTCTGGTTTCAGTCAGAATCATTCTGGATGAACTGCAGCTTCTAAATATATAGACTCTTACTGTACTCGAACCTGCTGGAAAAAATACATGACTTTTTAGCCAAAAGGATTTTTCAAATTTCCGAAATTATAAAGACATTTACACTTTAGGTAAATTATTTAAAAACAAATTCTGTTTGAAAACATAAGCATTTGGGGCCTTTCTATTATTTTAATTTTTTTAACAGGGTAAAGTTCCTGTGAGTCCCTTTTCTGCATTTAGCTAATTTTGAGACATTATTTGACAGTTATTTTTAATACAAAAAAACAACTTTAAATCCATTTTGATTTTTTATTTCCAAATTATGTTTCAGTTTTGTAATTACATGCCACTAAACCTTTTGCATTTTTACAAAACTGAACAACAAGATTTAGGAGTTTGTCTCACATTTTAACTACAGTCAATTTTACAATGAATGCAGGTTTTAATAAAACATTCATTTAAGTATCCAACATCACTGAGTCGTTAGCATTGATCCCAGCCACCACTGATACTGATTAGTCGTTCCATACTGTCCAGATGCAGTCAATAGACAGGACGTCCCACTCCTTAAACTGATCCCGGGCTAATACCTGAGGAATCCTGAAGGGATCCCAGGCATGCTCATTAGAGTTTGGTTCAATAATTCCATAAGTGATGGATGTTGTCACATGACTCACTGGTTCCTATTGATCTTGCTGTTATGTAAAGCACAACGGTTGGACTTTACATTCGTGTGGCGCTACTTCTGGTATGGATGCAAACTTCCATTTTCTATTTCACACAAACAGGGTTCTCAGGGTTCCTACAGCCACCTTGGAAAATGATGAAGACTCTGGATTTAAAGGCTAAACATTTATTTTTATTATTTTGTTGATAAAGCCAAAAACTGTATCGGTTTACCAATAGATTGAGGATCTTGTTTCTTCATTTACAATATTTTGTTGGAAGTAATCAAATCTGTAAGCCAATAAAATGATAATCAGCTGTGTTGTGTGGAAGTTTCCTTACCTGTGATCTGAGTCCAAACATTCATTTAACTTTAGAAACGTTAAATCTGCTTTTATTTTGTGATTAACATTTTGTTGTTTTCTGGTCATGTTTTGAGTTGCCCTTTGTCAGTTCCACCAGTTTCAGGTTCAACATGATCCACAGTTTTCTTCATTTCAGGTCATTGCCCTGAGCCTATATAAGTCTCTGGTTTTCAGGTCATCTGCTCTGCTTTGCCTTGCCACCTTTTTGTTTCTCCTTTTTTTTTGGTCATGTTTCAGTTCTCCCAAGGTTTAAGTTTCTGTCTGG
Organism: Oryzias sinensis; assembly: GCA_037389245.1. NCBI lineage: Eukaryota > Metazoa > Chordata > Actinopteri > Beloniformes > Adrianichthyidae > Oryzias > Oryzias sinensis. The sequence goes on along the minus strand of CM074497.1, from coordinate 12,197,684 downwards.
ACTCCATGTTTATAATTTTTTTGAAGAATTATCACATAGACAGAGTAAATCTACAGTTAACATTTTGATCACGTCTCCATTATGTTTTCTGACTAAGTGGTGGAATATTTAACGAGATCAAAACTGCTGAGCTCTGAACCGGTTTCCTTACTTGTGATGAATCTCATGGTGAAGGATCCAAAATGGAGGAGCTCGGCCTTGGTGGCAGAAACTTTAACATTTAATAAACTTAAAAACCCAAACCAGACAATAAAACACACTGATTATCATTAATACAAATCTAGACAATTGTGGATGATTGACAACCATTACCTGGTGTGACTGACAAGGAGAACAGAACTGAACTGAAGAACACCCCAAAAAACCTGCAAGTGCAGAATCCACCCATGTCTGAAAGCACAACACATTTATTGTGACAGATTTTTTCACTCTGTCATCCAGGAAAAACTTTGTTTCAACATTTTGACAATGAAAACTCATTTTCTGCAGTTTTCTTTCAAATCAAATATTTTTTTTTAAATGTAAATACAATCCAACATTCAACGGTTCAGAAGTTGTAGTCTAGCTTTGAACTTGTGTTGGTTTGTGGTGTTGAAATGAAAGCACACACTAAACTGTGACTGGTGTAGCATCACACCTTCTTTACGATGCAAGCCATTTGATACATGCAAAAGTTAAAAACCTTGTTTTTAGACATTCAAAACATTTTTACCAGGTTTTGAGTTGTTTCTCTTTGTCTCTGTGTGCAGTGATCTGCACCCCTTTTCTCCACGTTTTCAGTTCAGTTTTAGGGATTTTATTTTGAAAGTTCAATAAAGTTAGGCTGGCATTTACTGTCATAATTTTGGAAACAAATGTTTAGATTTATGTTCTAAAAAGAAGTGCTAGTTTTAGATTTGATGAGGATTTATTGAGATGGGCCAACTTGTACTGAGATTATTTTTTCATTTTGTTCAAATTGTGTTCTAAAACAAGTCATTTCCACTTATTACACTCGTTTATAATCAAAATGAACTACAATTAAAAACATAAAAACTTAAAACCATTTGCTTAGAACTAGCAAAAAATATACTTTTTATCGGGCTAAATACTTTCTCTTTGAATTTATCTTTTTTTGCCATTTTTTCTTTTTTTGAATGCTGATGGGGAACTCCTTTTTTCTCGATTTTGATATCTAATTATACGATTTTTTAGGTAAAAACCACTTGCTGCATCGACAGATCCTTTTATTCTTAGGGTTGGTGCTCTCTTCCAAATTTTAGGCTACCTCTTTTGCAGGGTACCTGGTTAATCCCATTTGTTATACGTGATAAAAACAGCACAATCGTAAAACAGGCTTGGCCAAATGCCATCGATGGGTCACGTGACCACAGCTTCTGTCAGCCGTTCTACAGCCATCCCTGAGGTTCTTTGGTGGACACAGATCCCTCTTCTCTCAGCAATGTTTGAGGACAGTTGAGACTCTGTGATATTTTCAGGAAATCTGTATTTTTGGCTTGTTTGTGTTTGTCATCTAAAGTGTTTGAGGACAATATTCTGTCAGATTTGGTTTAAAATCGTGAAAAAATCATGAAGTCGTCATTAAATAATCATAAAATGTTCATTAAAAAGTCAACAAAGGGGAATATTTACCTTTTATAGAGCTAAACAATTCTACAGCATGAATGTGTTTCATCAAAGTAACTCACTAATTCCCAGGAAAGGTCCTTTTCCTTTTTTAAGGAAACTTTGGGATGATTTGGAGCTGAGTGACACAGACAGGATGCAGGAGTTATCGGCTTTCTGAAAGTGGATTAGCGTGTTGTTCCTGGTGGATTTTTAATGCAATCTGTCGACAATAATGAAAGCATCCGCAGCTTCATCCTCGATGTAACCGGGCGAGCTATTTTCAGCAAAAACGAAGGCCTGACCCTCCCCCACAACCACTGAGGCAACATTACTTATCAAAGATTCTTTGTTGATGAGTCCAAATTAATGATCTAATTTTCCACGCCGCTGGGCCAGCTCGCCCTGTACCCCAGCATACGGGACGGAAATATTGAAGGCAGGGGAGGGAAGCCAAATTTACTGCTCACACAGATTGTTGAGGTGCAGCGAAAGTCCTGTTTGTTGAATCATGACAGGTCACAGCTGAGCTGAGCCATACTAACATCCACACAGATTTAAAAATGTCTCAGAGTGATGCACATGTGAGGAAAAAACAGTTTTTAACTGAAGCCAGGTCGGTTGGTTTAACGTTTGCCGCAATCTGCAGTGAACGGACAAACTCAATTCATCAATGCCTGATATATTCTCATTTCTGCAAATGAAGCAATTAGGAAATCCAGGTTTTAACTCCAGAATTATAGTTTGGGTCATTTTGATACTTTCAGAGAAACACTTGTTCAGAACTGAACTTGAACTAAAATTATGGTTTTACTCACCTAAATGGTCTAAACAAACCATTTATTGCAGTTTTGCCATTTTTCCAACAGCTCACAAATTCCTTAGGAGTGACATCAACTTATGAACAGAGAAGGACGAGGGGCATCTTGCCAATTTTAAACAAGGATTTGGGAATATTGGGCTGTTTGGTGGTGAAGAGGTTTAACCTCTTGGCTCACAGCAAGAGGACCCTGGCTCCTGGTTCAAGTCCCAGCTGCAACCTTTTTTGGATGTTCTCACTATGCATGTGTGGGTATTTTATCTGGGTACTCTGATTACATCAGACAGTCCAAAAGTACGTGTCATAGATTTTTTTGAGACTCTAAATTGTCCCTTATGCTACATTCACACCAGCCTCAGCAACACTCATTTAAGTTCAAAACTCTTGCATTGCTGTGCAAGTTTTCAAGTCTGCTTTCAGGCTCTACATGCAAAATGTGCAGCCATTGAACCCTCAGTGAAAGTTAAACCAGGTCAAACTTTGACCAAACATTGACTCAGATTGGGTAGTGGCGTATGAGTAGCGTCCTCTTTCATTCACAGAATGAAAATTGATCATGAAGGAGAAATTAATAATTGCAGTTTGTGTCCGGTTGGAATTATACAATAACAAGTCTTTCATAATTTGGAATAGAGCTGAGAAAGAAAAAGCCTGGAGCAAAATTCAAAAGATTTGCACCGCTTTGACATTCCCCCCAAGCGTCTACCAGCTGTGAGTCCATGCTCTAGTATCGAGTATTGACAGTCCAGTATGAACACTAAAAATGCCAAAAGCCTCGTTCAGTGCGTTCTTTGATGTGCATCATATGCTTGGCGTGAACGTAACATTAGGTGTGAAAATGGGTGTGTAGTTAGTTGTGTGGCCCTGCAACAGATAGGCCACTTGCTCGGTGTACCATGCCTTTGCCCAACAGTAGCTGGGATAGGCTCCAGCAACCACGTGACCCCAAAAGGGATTCTCCAGGTTCTGAAGATGGATAGATTTAGGGAAAACTAAAACTTTCAATAATAAATAAACACAATATAAACAATAATGAGATTATAAATGACATCCATTTAAAGACCTGCAAACAATATTTGAGACTCTTATTTCTAATGACTAAAGCACTGTTACTTTTGTATAATTTACTTTTCCCTTTATTTGAAAAGAAGGACAATCACTCCTTTCTCTGTATTTTACTATTATGTGCTGTTTCCGTTCATCGCTTCCTTGCATCTGTTTCTATTTTAATAAAGAATTTTTAGCTGATAAATTGTAAAATTACACCAACTCTGAAAAACAACCAAACACTAAATATTAAATGAGTCAAAACATGACTGAAAACATCACTAAAAACTAACCTGCACAACATTCACATCCTGTTGTGCAAATAAATTACCACGACGGTGATTGACAGAGTCTGAAATGTGACAGTTATGAATCTTTGGCCGTTTTATGTGGAGAAAAGTTTCCTGGTAACACTCCCCTCCCCCAACACACGCCACTGGGGAGGCAAACCCGGGGCAGCTATTGATCCAGCATCTCTTCTCCATGTGGGCCCAAGTCAGAGGAGCAGCACGCTACTTTATTCCCTCAAACCTGCATAAAATGGTTTTATGGCAGGAGGAGGCTGCATTTTGCAGGGGGTGGGGGGCAGGGTCAGAGATGCTGCGGCTCCCTGGTGCAGTAAATGGCTTCTCGCCAGGCGGACAGCAGCTCTGCACGCCGTTATTGTTGTTGATTTTCTGTCACACCTCTCATGTCTGTCCTGCCCACTGCAACATTTGCCAGACTCTTAACAGGGTCAAACAGGTCTTCAGGGAGAGATGTCACCCATTTATACACAGGTTTTCACTGTAAATGACCTCTGAGTGGGGGTCTTTAAAGACAGGCTAAGCATGACTGAGGGTTCCAAGCTGTGGGTCCTGCTCTGTTTTAATAGTTGCCATGATGAACACTCTGGTTTCTTGCCTCCTGTTTTCACTACTCTTTTTCTTGTTTACTAGTATTGAGGACTTGTTGCATCTGCACCGTTGACTGTATACGAGAACTGGACTGAGCGACCCATCCCTCTAGCATTCCAAATTGGAAATACCCATTGGTTTCAAGAAGCCAAAATCCTATAGACTTCTATGAAGAAATAAACAACTATAACATTCATCTATCATTCTATTGGTCAGAAAAACAATTCTTGCTCGTTTACCTTTGAACATATTCTTGATAATCCTATTTTTTTCATGATATTTCACAATATTAAAATGAAGCAGCTAACATAGTAGTGTTGGACAAGCCAAACTACAATCATAATGCTTAAACTGAATTGCTTTTTTTTTTTTTTTTAATAAAATCAACATAAATAAGGGCGGGATCAAAAGGTTAACAAGCACTAATTATTTTTCTCTTTGATCTGTGCAGCCAAGTTTCTGAAAACACCTCTGGCTCATCTTTTTGTAGTTTTTCAGCTTCTCAAACACAGCACTGAAGCAGTTTTTTATTGCAAGCTGCTAAAAATAAAACAGGTCACATATCTTGTAGCTCTAAAAAGCCAAGTATTTCTGCTTTAAAACAGCTGGACACCATAATTGTTTTGTGCATGACTCAAATGGGATTAACGAGTGGCTTTCTTGGGGACTGTTTTGTCCCCAGAAGGGATTTGGGATTCCAGCAGCAGGGCAGATAAACTCAAAGCAAGAGTGGAAGCATTCACCTCAAAGGCAGGCTTTTAGCCAAACAGACCCTTTCCTCTAAATTCTATCATTTTGTCCCTGAAATATTTGTAACAAATGGTTTTGTATCACAATCCAAGGGCCTGTTTCTTTTTCATTCAGGTGAACAAATTCCTGAATGTTTCAGATGATATCAGGCTGGATTACTGAAAACTTAAAAAGCTGTCTGGGCTTTTCCACAATGTGAGGAAACATAGGAGGAGGTACTAAATTAGTCATGAGGATACTACAAAACTGATCTCTTCTTCCATTGTGCATCATCTGCCTCTGTTACCCTCCTTTAGCAGTACCTCACTTCCCCACACACACATGCGTGTAGCAGAACTCCATCCATCCAGTGGAGGAAGCATCTCGGCGGTAATTATTATGCCTTGCTGTTTGTGCACAAAGGCACGAAGGCGTTTTTCATGTCTCCTTGGGCAGCTCGCGCCGGCCCGGGCACACATGTGGCCTGTGAATGCACTGCCTTCCAGGCCTGAGTGATGGAGAGCCGCTGCGTGAGCTGGGAGCCATTTAGAGACTGTTAATAAGAGCAGACGCCACAATAGACCTGATTGTGCTTTAGCAGAAACGGCAGTCCGCCCTGCTGCACGGTGGGCTTGTGTGTGCTCATAAAAGCGCTCATGCATTACAAGGACCTGACCCAGATCACAGATAGACATAATAATGAATGACAGGTTGTCCTTTTGAAAGCCTTGGGTCCTAAAAGGCAGACTGGTCCTTCTCAGCCTCCACGCCTGATACAGCAAACAGCTAAAGGAGCAGCCTGCTGAAAGCTTTCTGCTGCCGTGGTTCAAAAGGTCACGTTGGGTCAATATTGAGTGATCATTTGATTTGCAGAGTAAAATACTTAAGGCCAAGAGTCAGCACTAGCGTCGGGAAACTCTTAAAATCCTCATAAGATGTACTCACACACCAAGATGTCAACTTTGCACGGCATCTATGAACACGGACGGGTTCCATTTATTCATTATATATGGAGCTGTGAGTGTGACATCAAAGATGCATATGCACAGCTTATCCCAGACTTTAGGGCGCTCTTCAAACAAACGGAGATTATGTTTTATTCAGACAATCCCATGTTGTGATATTGTAGTACCACAATTTCCTTTGCTTTGACGTCCTCAGACTTAATGAGGCTGAATTCATTTTCTGAGTGGTGTCATCTGAAGGACGCACACTCTGTGTGGAGAAACACATCATCCAGCAGGGGCATCTGCATTTTATAGAAACTGCATGTAAACCTGGGAGCATAATGTAATCATTTGGGATGGGGTTCCTCCACCCTAGACGGCTAATTTAAGGCGAGTGTGAAGGTGAAACTTCCACATTGATTGTTAGTCTGTAAAGCATCTCAACTACTCAGCTTTTACCAAGAAGGCGTTCCGTCAGACTTATTTAATATTTATTTATTGCTGCCCGGTTAAATGCTGAGGCCAGGTAGGACAGCGTCCTCAAACTAAAGCTTAAATATATCAAGAGGCTGTCACAATTCAAGAAAACCAATTCAAGATTAAAACATATTTTTCTAAAGAAAGTGACTACAATAATGTATTTTTCTATCAGCATATATATATATATATATAGCCCCTCACCCTCATGGTGGTTTCTCCTCAGCTTGAGTCCTCTACCCAGAGGCCTGGGAGCTTGAGTCCTGCACATGATATCTTATTATTCCTAGCACTCGCTTTTCTGGACTGAGTCTGAGAGTCTTTCCGGAGTATCTGTTGTAGCCACTCCTCCAGCTTGAGTTACTGCCCAGTGCTCCAATTCTAAAGCACCTGTCACCTTCACTTCTCAGGCTTTCCCAGTTCTTCCCCCTCTGGAGTCCCTGGTATTTTCCAGTTTCTCATGTTATCTTCCTGGTGTTCCCATCCTTACTTTATACATCACCATACTTGACTTTCCTCTGTTCTTTTATCCCACCTATGATGTCTGGATTTGGTTACGCCATTACCATCCTATCCAGTCTGGATCTGAAGAGTCCCACAGGATTTTGCCTTTCATTCTCTACCACCTTGAGTCTGTTTCCATTTGACAACCAGGGTTTCCAGTCCATATTCTGCACACATGTTCCTGTATATTATTCCAGCCACTTGATTGTAGGCGCTCCATGTCTTTACCTGCCGAGCATCTTACATCCTGCGGTTATGTGCTGGGATGTTTCAGTACCCTCTTTGCACAGCCTACACCTTGGGTCTTGTCTGGTGTGGTAGATCTGAGCCTCTATTGCTCTGGTGCACAAGGCTTGTTCCTGAGCTGCCAGGATGGGCGCTTCAGTGCTGTCCTTTAGGTATTAGCCTATAGCCATTGGTAGGACTTCTTGATATCAGCCACTTCAGTTGTAGTCCCGGTGTTTATCCCATGCAGGGTTTGTCCTCCGCAGGAGATCTGTCCTCCAGCTTTCTGTCCCTCTGCTCTCCATTGCCTGAGACATTACCGCTGAGCACACTGTCCAGTTGGGAGCCTTGAGCAGTGTACTCATGCATCTTGGATGTTTCATCCTGGATAGTGGCTACTACGCTCACTAGTCCTCGGCCTCCTTCCTTGCGACTAGCATACAGTCTCAGGGTGCTGGATTTGGGATGGAACCCTCCATGCATGGTGAGGAGCTTTCGTGTTTTAACATCCGTGAGTCTGTATCTTCCTTTGTATCTTATTATTATTCCTGTAGGAGTATCTGATAGCTGGCAGTGCGTGGCTGTTTATTGCCAGTCTTGTTATTCTTGCCCATTGAGCTGACTACTCAGGACTTGCCTCACTTTCGTTGGAGAGTATTTAGCTGTTGGCTTTCCTTGCCTGCTCGAGGTTGCCCATTGCCCTGCAGATTCAAGTGCTTATGGCTTTATCCTCGTCATCTGCTATTGTTCCTTCTGGGAGTGAGACCCCTCCTGTGTGAACTACCTTGCCTCTCTTTGTCACCATCCGGCTGCATTTCTCGAGCCCGAATGACATCCCAATGTCAGTACTGCCAGTCCTAGTGGTGTGGATCAGAGTCAGTATCCTTTCGCTCTTAGCATATGGCTTGATGTCATCCATGTAGAGAGTGACTGATGTTGGCCCCCATTTCTGAGTAGTATCCATGGCAGTCTTGTGATTATTTGTGAGGGTTCAGACCTATACCCAGAACAGCAGTGGGGACAGAGCATCACCTTGGTATATCCACATTTGATGGACACTTGTGCAAGTGGCTTCCAGTAGCTTCAAGGGTAGTTTTCCACAGCTTCATTGAGTTTCTAGAGGCTCTTAGAGAGTCCTATTGATGTTGTACAGCTCCAAGCGTTTAATTGTGATCCATGTGTGTAGCATTGGGTCATAGGACCTTCTTGTAATCAATCCAGGCTGTGCACAGGTTGGTATCGTGACTTGCATTCTTGATGACTGTTCTGTCGAGCCAGAGTTGGTGTTTAGCTCCCTCTGGAATCTCTACCAATGCCCTTCACAATGAATTGCTTATAAGATTGATCCATGTGCCTATTTATCTTGGTGCAATGAAGTGCAGACCACTTTGAGCTTCATGTTGTGGAAGACAGGTTATTGGCAGTAGTTGGATGCAGGACTGCACCCTTTGGGGATCCTTCTGGATCCAGGATCGTTAAGCCCTTCTGTTAGCCATTCGAGTGAGTCCATCTTGCAGCTAGTTCGTTTTGTGCTGCCAGGCGCTGAGTGGAGATGCGGTAAGCTAACCTTACAGCCAGTAGGCGTATATCATGTCAGAGACCAGGTGCTGTCCAGTTCTTCATACCTGATTCTTTCTTGGATCATCTCTCCATGCATGATGGTTACTGGGTTCTGTTCAGGGAGGTTGCTATGGTAATTTCTTGCTATCAGAGACCAGCCACTGGGCATTGCTGTTATGTGCTGTCTCTTTCTCATATGCCTTTCAGTACTATTCAGTTTCTAGCCTTGATGGGTCTGCTCGGCTGTTTGACCCTGCCACTGAGCATACTACTTGCCAGGTTGAGTTGCGAGGCCTGTTTATTAAGTCTGGCTTCATTGTCTCTTGTGTACCTCTTTGAAAGTGGCTGCTCGGGGCTAAGGCCTTTGTTTGCCAGTTCCAGTGCTTCCAGGTATGGACATCTGGCTGTATTTCTCGATGCCTTTCTCATTGTACCTCTTTGGACCTCTCCATCAGCCTACTAACATCCCTTCCCGAGTCCCCTTGATTTTGGCCTCTGTGCATTTGCTTCATAGGTGGTACTGCTTTCTTCCATGGTTGCTCTTATAGCCAAACATCCCAGGGATCACTTTCTGCTGTAGTGTAAAGCCAGTTCATTGGTTTCTATGATGGTTGTGAGTAAGGTGCCTCAATGCTTCATTCACAGTTTCAGTAGACTTTCCAGGCGGTACATCACCTAACCGTTTCATGCAATTAGTGAGATTTTAGCAAGTATTCATTATGGGCATGATCTTGTCTTTCGGAGTCCGTTTGCGGCCTCGCTCAGCGGAATTGTGGTTATTGGGGCTGTGTGCAATCAGGGTGAGAGTGTGGTGTTATAACCTCCTCTCTGACCTGTTATTCTGGCTCTCTATGGCATTGTATTGTATCGCTTCAATCTCAGGATTGTGACCAGGGTTGCCGTTTGTGGATGTTAGAGCACTGGGCTGCAGTTGTTTGGCAGTTAGCCCCTTGATTGTAGGTTTGAGACATCCATTCATTCACATTCTCTGCGTATAACCCCTAAATTTGGGATTATAAAATGTGTATTCTAACAGAACCTTGTTCTCACATCTGAAATCCATTTCGTCTTATTTCCATTATGCCACTTTCATCAAGTGCTCTGGTCCCTCAGCACCTGACCACCGATGTTATGGTACATCAACCCAGACCAACCGGCGGGCGACGTCAGGCAGCGCATAGTTCATTGTCTCTCATGTTGTAGGGTAAACGTGGCGTTAAAGGGACTTGCCCAAGGACCCTCACTGGGTGATATTAATTGCCGTCATTATTATATTAATTGCCCCATTTCCATAGTAATTGCACCATTTCCATTACCATTTTCCATTAATTGTTCATTCCGCCTAGAGAATGAACCGGGGGTTTCTGCATAGCTTGATCCTGCCGCCCACAGACAGGCATATATATATATATATATATATATATATATATATATATATATATATGGTCGAGCAGATTAAGTAGAAAAAAGTAAAACTATGTATATTTAGCGCATATTGCACTGATAAAAATATACTCGAATATACGTATAAAAGTGAGAAACATTGTCTTTAGTGATATTTCAACAAATGTATAACGAATGAACCACGTTAAAACCACAGAAGAATTACGAATAAACCATGCAAGGAACACGTAATTCAATGTAGAATATGAACCGTGCGTGATTTTTGTGCTGTTTACACGCATTAGTGATTTGTGAGCCAAAAATGCAATTTGAACATGATATGTGCGCCGTATGCACAATGTAACACTTATAACACTTATGCATCGGTGGTGAAAGTCTGTTAGACATATGTGAAATAGTCATGGAAAGCCACAAATTTGCGTATGCATCTTGCATTATTGGGTAAGATTTAAGTAATAATTGCATGTAAACAATGCAAAACACGCATTAACTGCGTAATTCTCAACTGACCCAAATTTCTGAACAGCTCAAAATCAATTTAACATGAAGACCCGTCGGACGAAACCTTCAACGCACATGTGCGCACATCGAGCAATGGCGAACACGAATTATTTGTATCACACATTTATCCCGAAAGACTGAAATGTCATATGTAGAAAATGTGCAAAATGTACATAATGGCTGTGCCACACGGCCTCCAGATAGGTTCCCAAAAAATAACAATTTATCATGTGGGTAGATAAAGACGTGCCCAGATGAAAAATACTGTTTTCAACATATTCTAATGGCATTTTCTGATGATGGATGACATATATAAAAACTAATATTAAAATTGTGTTTCTAAGTATTTCCTTATTTAAATCATTGTGAATCAGGGGCAGACAACAAAATGCTGTTTTAAAAAGTTCACATTTGTGACAGAAAATACCCTAGGCGGGCCAAAGTCTCTCTCCTCTGCTCCATTCTGATGCATCCACTTTTAGACAAATAGATCCATGTTCGTTTTTGTTTTCCCTGTCTGAGCTGGAATCTGGATCTGAATTGATCGGCTGGATAGGCCCGATGTTGCTCATCAGTGATGCACCAGTAGGTTGGGGTGTGGGGGGCTGTAAGATAGAGGGAGAGCACTCAAACAGAGAGCAACAGGGAGGTGAAGGGGGTGTGGTTGATCTTTAACTCAGAGGTGAATTTCTAATGAACTACTGCCGCTCAGCAGAAACTATGTTCTAAAAACAACACAGGATTATTGATTTTGGCTGAAATGGCATCATCATAATTAAAAGTCGGAACACTTTTATAACAGATCAAAGTGAGACTTTAAATAAATCTTTTTTCTTTTCATGAAACAGTAAAAAACTGGATCATCTGCATAGAATTGAGAAGATGTAGTATCAACATAACCACCAATAGTCCTTGGCGTTATCGTTTCAGTCTCACATCAATAATGTCGCTGGACTTCAACCCACACAACACTGACTGCCTTCGCTCATGTAGTACCCCCCCCCCCCCCCGATGGTCTCACAGCCTGATCACTTCCCGCCTGGATTATTGCAGCTCTCTTTTCTTTGGTCTCACTCACAAATCTCTTCTGCTTTTTCAGAAGCATGTCATCATCATAACCCCTTCATCCATCCATTACTCCTCTTCTTCAGAACTGAAACCGTTTTCTGGTTCCAGAACTACTTCAAAATCTCTTTGCAAATTTCAGAACCTCTTTCCCTGATGTTTCTCAGACTTCCTCCACATTTTCATCCCATCCAACTCTTGGTCTTCCTGCATTCACTAGTACTGTATGTTCCTCCTTCCTGTTTTCCCATTATAAGAAGCAGAACTTTTTGTAGAACTAGCTTTTTTTAAATTCTCATTTAAGACTCAGCTTGCCTCAGTCTATTACCATAACCATCTCATTTGATCCTGTCTTTTGAATTTTTGAATGCTAGTTTTTTTCTATTCTTCCAAATGTCGTTCCAAATTGCTAAAACATTAAGTGTCCTTCTCTAAACCAGTCCATTTATTGGTTGGACTCTTTTCTCAAAAATATCAGTCTTTGACCTTAACCACAAACATAGTTTACAGTCAACTCACAATTTACAAAACTCCAATCTAGTCTTTGCAGAAGACATGATACATTGTCGCTTTTAAAACACAGTTGGAATTCACAACATCCAAGACGCAAAAAGTTAACAAAAGAAGCAAAACGGAACCCACACCAAGACCAAGAGCTGCACAAAGACCTGAACCCACACCAGGACCCCAACCTGCACTTAGATACAGATGTACACCAAGAACAAAACCCACACAAAGACCCGAGCCTATACCAAACTTGTCTCAGGAAAAGGACTAAAATTGCATGTCACCATAACAGTTTCTTTTCACCTGAATCTCCGGCCCTTAACACAACAGAAGAACCTTTTTCTGCGTTGGAAGGTTTTCGAGAGACGTACACTCGGGAAAACCTGTTTCAGGCATTGACACGCCTTGTGATGACTTTTCAACAGAGTCTTGTAAAGGCTGGATAAGGTACAAAAGAACATTTTTTTCTCCTTTGTTTGACTAAGGTGAGCATTGCCTATGATGTGGATGATGTCCTCTGGTCTGACCAGGCACAGAGACTAGAATATGAAGAGCAATAAATGTCAGAACGAGAATCAGAATCAGCTGTATTGGCAAAGTATGAGTGTACATGGAAGGAATTTGAAAGTGTTTTATTCTCTCATGTAAAAGGACATGAAAAACAAGGCCAAGGTGTAACAAAAAAGGTGTAAGAAAAAAAACAGTTGTCTGTGTGTTGGTTGTCTGTGTTTTACTGACATTTAGCCCTTTTTGCGTTTTTTTCTTCGGCAACATGACACAAATATGTCAAAAACCAAAAGCCTGATGGACATTCTGCAGTCAGCACATTCTGAAGCACTTCACCTATGGCGCATGTCAGTAAAAGAGGACATGCTCCTCTCTAGTTTTACCTCTGAATCCACAGCGCAAGGTGGTTAGTATTCATATCTGTCCATAATCTGGTCTGTGGCTGTCTCCTCGAGCATTTAACCTTGTCAAAGATAGGCTGGGATCCATTAAGATTTCCTGAAAGGGTTGAGCATTACCAGCTCATTTAGAATGACTTTCATTTTTTAATAAACTGCTCACAGCCCTGCAGATCAAATGCCAAGGAAGTGGCTCCAACAATGGCAGAGAGATAGATACGCCTCGTAATTTGCATCGCACAAAAGCTAAAGACATTCTCGTAATGTTTCTTCCCCTCTGCCTTTGTCCTTCTCCTTCCTCCTCTTTGTGGAAGCTCTTTTCACTCCATGTACCATCAGGTGGAAGCATTCGCTGCAAAGCTGCTTCGTCATCTTTTCAGCCCAAAGCTCTGCTGCATTAATGTTTACTTTTCCTGTACAGATGTGGATGATTTGTTTGCATCAATGCTGCCAGCTGAACGTTGAGCGGCGATGGACAAAACCACGCTGCCGTTCCTCACCTTGTTGCCACTGCACATTGGTGGGTGAATGTGAACATGTGCAGAAAGGGGAGGACTGTGGCTGAGCTGTAGCAGAAATGCGAGTTGAGAATGAAAAAAAGAGAGAAAAAGAAAGCAGGGTTAACAGAGAGCAACTGGGCGATGGTGGGGTCCGAGGGGAAGGTGAGGTTAATGGAATTGGTGGAGTAAAAAATGGAAGCCCGTTTGAATGGTCCAAGAAAAACGCCTTTGTAACTGCTCAATCAATACATACTTTCTGCCTGCAGAACGTGTGGGATGGCAAGCTCGGTTTTACAGTTGAGATGGAGAAAAAAAATACATAAAAATGCATTAAAAACCTTCAAGGAAAGAGAATCATATGTGTTTAAGTGAAGGGGGTTTGTGAACAATCGATGTTGGTTGCAGTTTCCTCACAGGATGATCACATATAAAGAGCCAGGATGGGTGTTATGGTGAAAGGGGACGGGCTCGCTTGTTTAAAAAAGGCCACCTAGTGGTCATTTAAAGACCTCACTTGGCTTCAGATATTGATTATTTCAAAACTGCTTCAAACTGGAAGTCAAGTTCCTTCACTTTATGCTCACACATTTGTCGACTTTAGGCCGTGTCACACTGCCACTAAGTACATTTTGCACGGATGAAAATTGGTCAATATATAAGTTATACATCGGTCTGTTAGACATATGTTGGACATACGTGGAGCCACAAATTTATGTATGCATCTCGCAAAGATCGTTTTGGGGAATAACAAAATACACATAAACTGGATAATTTTCAAGCAACCAAAAATTCTGAACAGCTGAAAACCGAATTCAGAGAAAGACCCGTCGGCCGAAACCCTCAACAGACCTCAGCGCACATCGACAAATGACGAACACAAGAAACACTTATGAATTATGTTGATCACGCATGTATCATTAAACATCACAAGCGTGGCCATCGTTGCCTTATTTGGTCTTTCATTACATAAATGTATGAAGCCTTATTCAGGTCATTTTTTGGTCTAAAAGCTATGGACACAACAGAAATTTGACGCGCATTCCAAGTAAGGCAGATGCCATCAAGCTCATCGTTGTGTCTTTGTTCAGAGCAGAAAACGATCATACAAACTTGCGTAACTACGCGTGAACATAAGAGTTTTGGACGCGGAAGCCTGAAACGCATTTTCTAACTTCCAATGAAAAGTCTCCGTAAATTACATTGACTTTGAAATGGAAGTGGCCGCTTGAACGTGCGTTGTTGAGGCCGGTGTGAACCTAGCTAAAGAGTCTGAACTAAAACACTTTTCCTCAATATTTGGTTGACAAGTCACTTCATTCACCTGAATAAAGAGAGAAGTATTCCACCTACTTGATTTTTTTTTGTGTGTTTTATTTCATTCAGATAAACCCCTTGAGCAATGCTGGCATTCCTACAAAGCTTCAAATAAAAATATATATAATAGTTGGCATTTCAGCTGATGACAGAGGCTCCGTCCCCTTCAGGCAGTCAAGGGCAACACTTGACGAAATGTTGAGTACAACTCAGAGGCTGAAAAAGGCGAGCATGGTAAACACACGACTGTTGCCACATATTTTAAGAGCATTTGCGAATCAAAACAAGACATTGGTGGCCGACAGCTCAGACTGAGTAAGCTGACGTCCTAAATGGGTTGAGAGTCTGGATTAAATCTGCTTGTCAGGTCACTTCACATGAATCATGCATTTCAGTCGTTTCTCGCCTCAGGGCGGTAGCTCTTTTTATTGCCGCGGTGAGGGGTGACCGTTAAAGTGTTTGTGATCTGCTCCTAAAAGTCATCAATGCTTGATTTTTTAGCAGTTACACCCTCAGGGGTAGCTGTTCCCCTGCTTTCCTGAATGTACAGCCACGAGTGAGGCAACTCCATTCTGCTTTTGGGTCTTTTCCAAGTGGTACGACTCGTAATTGATGATTTTGAGCAAGCGTTCCACGCAGATCTGTCTTTGTCGTGCTCAATAAATTACATTTACTCCATGCAAATCATCCACCCCGGGCTTTATTTGATTTATGGCTCAATGACACATTATATTCACGTTTTACATTTTCTGCTCAACTGCTTGTGCGGCTGTCAATTCCAAGCGCACTGGTGACCCCTGGTGGTGGCAGCTGGGTGTTGCAGCTTCAGGACCATGGACAGCTTCACAGCTTCATCATCTCAAAGGGGTCCTTGGATTCTTGCTGGAAAACTCGGTTAAAACATCAGACCTATAGAGCTGCATCACATTTTTACATTTCTAAAATGGGAACAGAAGCATTTGCTTGTTAATCATAGATGCGTCTTCCTGCGGCTGCAGAAGCCCTGCCCTTCAGAGTCCAGCCGTTTGCAGCCATTGTGGCGTCAATAACAGAAGCCTCTGCTGCAGCACAGTCAGTGGAGTATGTGAAGCGGAGAGTTTGATTAGGCCGGAGGCTCAACGGGGATTCATCTGCAGCCGGCGATCAATAAACGAGCTGCAAAGCATGCCAATCACTTTCATGGGGCTCTCTTCGCCTTTGTGCTTCAGTGTGGATCAGGTGAGGCTTTCCTTTAGAGGCCTCATGATCTTTCAGGGAGCCCAACACCTGGATTCAAACCGGGGGAGAAATCTTTACTGTTTGGCACCTAATTACACTCAATAAAAGATTACACATATTTTTTTTCCACTGACATTTTCTGAAATGTTTTGTTCTTAAAATTAACAATAAGATTTCAATGTTGAAAACGTGAGCACTTTGTTTGCACATAATCAAAGTTCATGATTGCCAGCTGTGGGATTACTGATTTATAGATTCACGTGTGTTTTTTTTTTTTTTTTGGCCTTGTCACAAGAACAGGCAAGACGGCTGGCTGTCCAAATGCAGCAGGTTTCTTAGCTCAGCTAAAAGTCCTCAAAGCTAAATCAGGGTCAGGCAGGCAGACGTCAATAACAGGCATGAGAGCATCAGAGAAGATACAGGAGTAGTCAGGGTCCAGAGTCGGGGCAGGCAAACAGAGTCAGAAAGAGGGTCAGGAAACAGAAGATCGGGTCCAAATCCAACACTCAGTGATAAAGGCAGAGTGGCACAAACAATACTTCACACTGAGTGAGGCTCAGAGCAGAGCTTCAGTGAGCGGTGATTGATTGAGTGAAATGAGAGTTGGGTGTGCGGCGTCCCGGAACTGTGCGCTGGGGTTGCTGAGAGATGTAGTTTGGTTAGAGCTCTGGAAATGGTTCACGATAGTGACCAGAGGGGGGCACTGAGCTCTGACTTCTGACAGGCCTATCATGAGATTCAGAGTAGCTGTGGTGCAGAGGTAGAGCGGTCAACCCTTTGATCAGAAGATCACAGGTTCATTTCCCACCCCGCCTGCCCATGTGATGACGTGTCCTTAGGCAAGACACTAAACCTAACGTTGCTCCTGTAGGTCATAGGTAGTCATCAGTGTTAGACAGTGGAGGCCCATCAGTGTGTGAATGGGTGTGTGAATGGGTAAATGGGACTGGGACTGTAAAGCGCTTTGAGCCCTAAAGCAAGGTAGAAAAGATCCACTCAAGTAAAAGTTTCCATTAAGACATTCATTTCACTTTTTAATTTCCTATTTTGTGTCAGGTTTTTTTTTTAAATGCACATGTATTTTCAAAACCAAAAAGTATTTTATTGTGTTCTAAAGTAGTAAGGTGCAAACAGTGCCTCTCCACTTCCTGTCAAAATTGATTTCCTGCCTTTCTTTTTTTTTTTTAAACACTCAATACATTTAGCATTTTGTGAGTGCTTCCACTTTTTGTTTTAAATGTTAGTTTTTACTGTTAGCTTTATTAGATGGCTGCAAAGTCAAAAAGTGAGACAGTAACGTGAGGGGACAGGAAGCAAATCCGTGAAGCGCAGCCGCCGCCTCATGGCTTGATCAAATCAAAACTTTATTTATAAAGCACTTTTCATATAAAAATATAACACAAAGGGCTTTACATTAAAACACAACAAAATATAAAAACAAGCATGACGATTAAAATAAAAAAGCACAAATAGGGCCCCCCTCCCCGTACCTAGCCCCCCACTCCTTTCCCACCCCCTAACTCAGTGCTAACTCAGTGCCCTAACTGATGGGGAAAGACAATGAGAAATAGGCTGAGCACGAAAACAAGATGTTGGAAACGCTGATAATTGGAACCTCCCTCTCTGTAAAAAGTTGCATGAACCAGCCAAAAGCAACATCACAGGCGGGGACCGCTCCTCCACAGCTAAGTGGTGATGCAGTTTCCCATCCAGAGCCGCAGTGGATGAACAGCAGCCGACCCAGAGGGAAAGGTTCCAGCTTCAAACTTCTATGCTCTCTGCGGCTCTCAGGTCCTTTGGCAGACTGTTCCATAAACGGGGGCCATAGTGCTGAAACGCAGCCTCTCCTTAGGTTTTGGTTTTTACAATCGGAATGGTTAACAGACCGGTGCCAGAGGATCTCAGGGTCCGCGAAGGTTCATACTTTACTAAAAGATCTGATAAATAAGAAGGCGCAAGACCGTTAAGACATTTAAAAACTGTTAAAAGTATCTTAAAATCCATCCTGAAGCATTTGGGGAGCCAATGCAGGGATTTTAAAGTTGGGGTGATGTGAGCCCGCCTCCTGGTCTTTGTGAGAACTCATGCAGCAGAATTTTGGAGAAGCTGAAGGTTCCCTAAGGTTAGTTTTTGGAAGACCAGCAAGCAGGGCGTTACAATAATCAATTTGACTCATTATAAAATCATGCATTAGCATCTCTATATTAGCAAAAGAGAGTAGTGGGCGGACCCTAGCCAGATTTCTAAGATGATAAAAAACAGTTTTAACCAGCTGTTTTATATGTGGGATAAAAGTTAGCTTAGAGTCGAAAATAACGCCCAGGTTTCTGACTGTTTCTGAATGGCTTACAGTTTTCTCCATTGGTTTGGCTCATTTCTTGAAACAGAAATTCTTCTGAAAACTCTAAGATCATTTGGCAAAACAGTCTTACAGTTCAGCACAACACAATAGCTCACTTGCAAAATCTAATATATCTCCCGAAACTGTTCACTCATGCTTCAAAACTAAATTCCTTTACCATGTAAAGAGTCAGTGCCACCAAAACAGCAAAGATCCTTCTCAATTGCTTTGGCTCATTTCTTGAAGCAGACCAAACGTTCTCAACACTTTTGTCAAAATAATGTGGATGGTTCAGCACAACGCCATGGTTCACCTGCAAAAGCTCATATCTCTCCCAAAACAATTCACTCATGTGTCAAAACTAAATTTCCTTCTCATTTAAACAGTCAGTGCCTCCAAAATACTGTGTCCCTTTGGCATTATGTAGGCACTGCAGGTCAAAATGATTAGATGTTTTGTTACTATAGCAGAGGACCATGGAAATAATCCTCATGTCCACCTTTCAGTCTTAGCTCAGTCCTTTATTGACAATGGTAACTGTACTGTTTTGTATAGCTAACAGAATACAATTTTGTACAAAACTGAAAAAAAGAAAAAGGATTTTAGGGTAAGAGTAGCCTCTTAGGTTTTACAGCACACATTGCACTTATACTGCCAAGGAAATTGTAACCATTATCATTCACACACAAAGTAACTTTCATACATCAGAGTAAAAAGAAATTGTAAACAACATAATATACTTTATAATTTAAACACAAACAAAACACAATGAAAATGATATGCAGCCTACAGTGCTGTAAATAATGCTTGAGTTTCATTACCAACAGTTCTTCACTGGTCGCTGTCCTCACCCTCCCTCTCCTGGCCATCGTCCTCACCCTGCTGTCTGTCTGGCCACAGATTCTCGTCCACATCCCAGCGTATATTATCCCTTGCAATGCAACGAGGGAAAAAACGGCGTGCATGTCACAACCATCCCCTACACCAGGGGTGTCAAACATACGGCCCACAGGCCGTATCTGGCCCGCCAGGTGGTTAAGTCCGGCCCACACACAAAGAGCAAAAATCATAAGGATGTTTAAAAAAGAAAGCAAGTTTCTAGTCCATTCCTGTGGCGAGTTTTTTTTAAAGAAATTACCGGTCTTGGTTTGGGTGGTCTGTATACTGTGATGCATAAAACTGGAGGGCTGTTAAAAACAAAGGCGTGATGTTCAAAGCTGGGGTACTAATCTAATGAAATTTGCTTAACTGCAAAGGAGTTGGACATTATAGATGCAGTACCCCCCCCCCCCTTTCTGCCCTCCCTGGTTGAAAAAAACAAAGCTAAAATTGGGTGGAGGGGCCTCTGTGAGAACAGTAGATGCATCCGCGCTCAGCCATGTTTCAGTTAAAAAGAGACCATCAATATAATAATCTTGGATAAAATCATTTATAATATAAGTTTTGTTAGACAATGATCGAACGTTAAAAAGTGCCATGTTAAAACAGGGGGGTGGAGTGATTGTGGAAGCTGCTTCCTCAGGTTTTGGTGCTTCCTTCAGTGGACGAAGGCAGTTAATGTTTGCTTTTGTCCCAGCACTTCCCCTCATAGAAGACCTGCTTGAATGGGACAGGCTGGGGGGCAGCAGGTCATGGCAAGGAAGCACTGTGGATGGTTGAAGCAGATTCTTGGGGAATTTGGGGGGTGATACCACATCCAGTCAGTCACTTCCACGATGTCTGGACAGATGAAGAGTAGGTTTGGACCTGTGTGGACATGATGGGGGGCCGGTGAGGTCTGGACAGAGTGTCTGTCTGATGTTTGCAGCTAAAACATTGCTGCCCAGTGGACTGGGGGGAATCCCATCAGTTTTATAAAATGAGGTTCTGTTCCAGAAAAGATTAAAATTCTGAATAAAAACAAACGTATTCCGGCTGGAAGCAGACTGGAGTCAGGTGCCCAGACTCAGCAGCCTGCTGAAACGGCCCTGGCCGCGGGACAGGGAGGGGACGGGTCCCGAAATAAAAACAGTCAATGGGCAAGAGTTTAACAGAAATTGAAAAGTCTGATGAACGCCTTTTTATTCGTTTCAGACTCTCTATAGGAGGTGTCATTAAAACCGACGTGTAAAACTCTCTGTGCAGACGGTGTCAGAGGTTAAAGTCAGCGCTGCATCAAAACGACTGTAACACGTCGGGATGAAAAACCAAACATCTCAATGTGCTGAGATATACAGTTAAAGACGACACATTATTTTGTGAAGAGGATGGAGAGCATTGGATTAATATGAAATTTGATTTGGCGCCCCCTGCAGGAAGAAGTGGTGTTTAAATGGATCCTTAATCTAAGTCAGTGTTTTTCAACCAGTGTGCCGTAGGAGATGGTCAAGTGTGCCGTGGGAAATTGCCCTCATTAACTGATGTAAAAATATTTCCCATCTCCAGGATATCAGCTCTGTGTTCATCCAAAAAGGTCCTGATAAAACACTGAGCAGTTTGGAAAATAAAAGATCATAAAATACCTTTTTCTTTGTGTTTATTTAATTCTATTAAAGACATTCTGATGAGAATGACGGTACAGCGATTTACCTGCTTTAACAGTTTACGGAAAAGTCCCACCCTTTAACTGTCTCCACCAATCATTCTTGAAGGCTTAATCACATGTCATCAGTCTGACCAATCAGAAGAGGTTAAAGTCTTAACTTCCTGGTTCCAATTTAGCTCAAAAAGTCGCTCAGTTCTAACAAAAATACCAGCTAAAGCTCGTCTTTAGCGGTGTAGCTTTCCACAGAGTCCGGTGTCAGACCGTGTAACAAGTGAACAAAACAATGAAGCTCAGAGACGCGAGTCTTTCTGCACTTTTCGGCAGTTTTCACACTACAACTCCCATGATGCATTGGCTTAAAGGGACAGTGTCTGAGCGCACAGTGAGTCGTCCTTGTTAAACGTCTTGAAACCACAAAAATCAAGCAA
Organism: Oryzias sinensis; assembly: GCA_037389245.1. NCBI lineage: Eukaryota > Metazoa > Chordata > Actinopteri > Beloniformes > Adrianichthyidae > Oryzias > Oryzias sinensis. The sequence goes on along the minus strand of CM074497.1, from coordinate 12,176,167 downwards.
ACAGTTTCTAAATTTTCTTTGAAACTAACTCAACTTTTATTTAATCTCTTAGAAAAAACAGCCGCAACTTCCTGCTTTTTCTGCCAAAATTATCACAAAAATGCACGTGAGAGGGGCGGGGGGGGGGGGAGCTGTCGATCAATACAGACCATGAATTTCTGCTTTTTTTTTTTTTTGGGATGCTGGTGTGCCGCGGGATTTTTGTCAAGGTTAAAGTGCGCCGTGGCTCAAAAAACGTTGAAAAACACTGATCTAAGTTTAATGCAAAAATGATCTATTTTCAAAGTATTCCCTGTGGTTTTTTAATTCCGATTATGCCTTTTTTAACCAAGATCAGCAAACCTGTCATTTTCTAGGACCTTTTTTCTGCAGAGCGGCAGTTGATCAGAAATTCACCTCTGAGTTGGGGGCGGGACCACTGGCGTGGAATAAGCCAACCCTCATCAACCCAGAACAAAAATGGCGAGCAATATCGTTTCTATCCAACCGTACTGTTTAGATCCAGATTCCACTTCAGACGAGGAAAACAAAGACGCTCTTGGATCTATTTGTTTACAAGTGGATTCATCAGAATGGAGCAGAGCAGGGAGCTGGTGGTCCACCCAACATATTTTTGATGTCACAAGTATGCTGTAAACTCAGAAATGAACTTCATTTAAGCTTAATTTTCATTATACATGCCTTTCATCATCAGAAAAAGTTAAAAACACCCAAAACAACTTTTTCATCAGAGTGGGTCTTTAAAATAGCACCAAAACTGATTTTTACAGTTTTCCCAAAGGATTTTCCAGGTCCATCTTAGGGATGCTTCAATCAAAAAATATCTAATTCCAAGGTCTCCAAGTTTAAATCTGAGCATTTCTTTCAAATTTCCAAGAAAAAAAACAATTATTTTAAACATTTTTTAAGATTTTCAGCACTTTTACATTTTTACAGTAAACTCAAACAAACACGTCCTTCATCTTTTTTTGTGTCCGATCCTTGAAAACAAAGCACACCCGTCAGTTTAAAGTACTGTTTATTTGCACCCATCAAAGAAAACTTGGTGCAAAAATGAAAAGTCCCAGTTACAACATCGGTGACAGTGCATCTCAACACAACAGCAATTCTGAAAGAAAAACATTAGAAAACAGAACATCACCGAGGACAAAAATCAGAAATGCCAAAAGGGTTGTGAAGTAAAAACATCAAACAGGTTACCTTTAAAATGACTGGTTGAAATCTGCAATAAAAAAATAATACAGTAAGTTGCAATAACGCCTTGTCTCGCGTGAGAATCTCAGCTGAACTGAAGTCCAGTCGCACTCCAGCTCGCACATGCACCATACAAAAGCCAAGTGATAAAAATCCCATAACCGACCGATGATGTCATAATAAATAACAAGAAAAGCACCTTTAAAGCCAAAATGTGTTCAACTGTTCATCAATACGAGCAACAATCAATAAAATCATTACAGTCAGAGACTAAAATCATTAAAACACCAATTCATTTGACATACGGTACATGGTTGTGTTTTTGGTTTTTTTGCAGAAAATCAATATATGTGTTTGTCCACATCTCTTTCACAGGACGGTCTCCTAAAAGTCCTCCATTAATTGTCTCATTCTGAATCGTCTCCATTTCAAAGCTTTATCACATCGGTTTAAAACAAAACAAATCAAACCTGGAAAAGAAGAAACAACATCGTCACAAATAGAGCATCTCTGTGGCGAACCAGGCGGCGTCTGTGGGGGCCGTCAATGGCACAGAGAACAGCAACACTGTTTATGGGGGGGGGTCAAACATTCAAGCTGCACCTTCAACTGGACAAAAATCTGACGCAAAAGAAACAATAAAAAAAAGGAACATGTTTTTTTTTTAAATGTTTATGTGGTTGTTTTTTATGGACTGTCACAATAAGAGTTCTATACATCAGGAATGGCTTCTCTGTCTCTGTCCAGGCACTGCTTGATTACTTTGAAGTCATTTGTGAAGCCAAACCTCTGACGTTTGCAGGGATCCGTGGGCGTGGTAGTGTACAGCTGATAATCTAAAACAGTGAGAGGCAATCCTCCAATACCATACGGTCCTCTCAGTGATGATACTAGGGTTTGTCTGTTTGTTTGGAGGGGGGGGGGGGTCAATTTGATCATTTTCTAGAAATAGTGCAAACATCTGAAACTCCACCCAAAAATACCTCTGTGAAAAAACTGCTTTCTGCTCCGAGCTCCTGCCTCGTTCTGGACTTAAAAATGTAGCCGGGAGCCGAATCAAAGCCTGGAAGGAGGGGGGATTCAATTCCTCCCATTCTGACCTGCTTCTGCTGCATTTATGCTGCAATGGCTCCTTCCTTCCCTAGAAATCCAGGCGTCTTGATTGTGCTAATTGTGCTTAGCAAATGCTGAGGCTCCTCTGCTTTCCAGCTGAGGGGAGAAAGGAACGGGGGATGTTTGGAACTGACCACTAGAGGGCATCTGCTTCATTTTTATCTCCTGGCAAAGGTCATTTGGCCTTGCTCTGCTTGGGGGTCACAGACTGCTTGGACTGCTCTTTGGACGCTGCTGCAGAGGCGGTGGAGGAAGTGGAGGAAGAGGAGGACGATGAGGACGAACTCCATCGCGTCTCCACGCCCGTGCTTGTCATCTTGAGCTTTCGGCGTTTGGCCAGGGGAGCGTGGTCGACGCTTTTCAGGAAAAATCCTTCTCTCTTGCAGCGGTTGAAGGCCTACGTGAAGAGGAGGGGGGTAAAAAAAACGTCAGCTTTACAGCTTTACATTGAAGTCTACGAGGAGTAGGAATGTCCCGATCAGATTTTTTTTGGCTCCGATTCAGAGTTACATCAGCTTCTATTGACTCCCGATCCGAAACTTTTGTAACACGTTTTAAAAAACACAAATTTAAGTTTTCTTCTTTAATCATTTGAAAATTAACCAGAGAACTTCTGGGAAGAGCCTTGAATTCATAGAAATAGTGAAACTATCAAAATAGTTCAGCTTCTCCAATCAGGGGTCTCCACGGCGAAACAACCTCTCTTTTGAGGTTGAGTTGCATGGTTAACTTGGCAATGTTTTACACCGGATGCCCTTCCTGATGCAACCCTCTCAATTTAGCCGGGCTTGGGACCGGCACAGCAGCAGAGAAGGGAATAGGGAGCAGCCCGGATTCGAACCCTGGTTTCACGGACGGAAGGCGCCACAAACCAGCACGAGCTAAACCGACTCCAGTTGAAAAACTGTTAACTACTATAAATAGAGGATAACAATGTCATGTGAGAAAGTTTGGGGATTGTAGCTTTTGGAACTTCAGAACATTTTTTATTCACTAATAACTTTAAAAATGTGATTTTAAAGTTGTAGTTTTAGCATGACTTATTGAGTATTCATGACTATCTCCTACAGATGTAACAATTTATAACTTTTGGTTGTTTTTGCGAGATTATGGATTTATTTTTGTGGGCGGTCCCTTGGCAGCCTCACCCAAAATCCGTGTTTTGAAATAGTACCTGTGGCAACACAGAGTTTCAGTACCTATCCCAGAAGAAAACTAGGCGGTACATGACTCAGTGAGCTCTCTGGGGACAAAAACTGTGCAGCTAATGAGTGAACCTCTGACGCAAGATGGTTCTTGTTGATTTGGTGTCGAGCTGCTCCAAGGCTACGTTCACACTAATTAAATATCGTCTTGGCAGCATTTTAAATCGAAACAAGTATCGCATAAAATATCACGATATTTTACTGTTTTTTTTTCCTACACTCCTAGGATACAACATCCGATTGCGACTGCAAAACTACATGTTCGGGCCCGTGTGATCGGACGGGGACCTCCCTAATAAGGAGTAAATTCACAGGTATCGACCTTGTAGGTGGCGTTGACATAAGTGCGAACAGTCGGCCCGCTGGACTCCAACACGTCGGGAGTGCACAGAGGGGTGGTAGACATTGACGCCCCGCCCTGCAGCCAGCCGTTCTCCTTCAGATCCGAGAGTTTGAGGCGCATCTCCGGATCCACAGTCAGCAGGCCTGGAAATGCAGGAAAACAGTCAAAGCAAGAAGATCACACGTCGCTCAAGAAACCCGATCCACCAACCTTTCACAAGCTCTTTGGCGTCTTCCGATACACCCTTCCAGGGGTCTCCGTCCAATGAGAAATCTCCTTCTTTGATCTTCTGCATGATGTCTACGGCGTACGACGAGGTCATTCCACGCTGCTCGCTCTGAAATGGCACCTGCCCCGACAGCATGGTGTACTGTTGGACAAAGGCAGCTGTCAGCACTTCAGCAGGACTCCAGTGGAGCGGGACGCTGGGCGTCGGCGCCAAATTACCAAGATGACGCCGAGGCTCCACAGATCGCAGGATTTATCATATCCGGCCCGTTCGAAAAGCTCTGGAGCTGCGTACTGCAGCGTGAAGCACGGGGTCTGCAGGGGGGCGCTGCCGGCGGGGCACAGCCGGGCGAACCCAAAGTCGATGACCTTCAGAACAGAGTCCTCCCCCTCGTCTGCAAACAGAACGTTCTGCAGGGCAACCAGAGGAAAGGCACCGTGAGCCACGACGACCAAAAAACATTCACACTACTTTCACCAAAGACTACAAGATAAGAACTCAAGTGTCTTCTACATTTAATCCTCAGAGATGAAGGACCTTCCTTCTTTCAGATTCAGTGTCACTCATGTGAAAACAAATAATCACTTAAGGATTCTGTCCAACCTAAAGACCCAAACTGATAAAAAGTGTTCTTCTGATGATGAAAATGAAGATTAAAATTCCATTTTGGAGTATTTCTTTATTCAAATAGTTGTGAAAAATGCTCTTTGCAGGTAAACAGATGGGTCGCAGGAAGTGGGGAAGGGGTTGCTCCGAGCCTACAGTCCCGCCCACAACAAGAAGTGAATTTCTAATAAACTACTGTCACTATGCAGAAACGATGTCCTGGAAAACCACACAGGTTTTTGTTTTTGGGCTAAAATGTCCTAATCATAATTTAATTGTTTTCTGCTCCCACCTCTGGTTTCAGATCTCTGTGCACGACTCCGGCTTCGTGCATGAAGCTGACGGCTGACACCAGGCTCTGCAGCAGATGGCTGGCCTCGGCCTCCCCGAACAGCTTCTTCCTCTTGATCCTCTCCAGCAGCTCCCCACCTCGGAGAAGCTCCATCACTAAATATGTGTGATACTGAAAGAGCGGGGGATAAGTGGAATGTTTTGTATCAATAACGGCAGAATGCTTCCTTCCTGCTTCTTACCTGGTCGGTGTAGACGTCGAACAGCTTGACGATGTTGGGGTGAGCCTCACACTGCCTCAAAGCAGCGATCTCCCTCTGAGTGTTTGCCTCCATTCTATCATCAGAGAGCTGTTAAGAGTCTTGGAAGATGAATACAAGTTATTACTGCAGCATCCCGCCTCCACTGACCTGCGGCTGACGATCTTGACGGCGTACTCGTGGCCGGTTTGCTTGTGTCTGCATTTCCTGCAGACAGAGAAACTGCCCTCGCCAAGCGGCGGCCCCTGAAGGTCCAGCTCATAGTGCAGGAAGAACTGAGACTCCTGAGCCAACAAAGCAAGGAAAGGAGTGCAGAGCCGTTACCAGAGAGTTCCAAGAAGAGACACTTTAGGTAGAAGCTAGGTCACATATCCCAGAATGCCTAGGTTCAAAGCTTTTCAGCAAAATCAGCGAGTGGTGGCATTTGTAATTGGGAGGTGGGAGTTGCATTTTCACACACCAAGTTCAAATTAAACGGCCACCAGAGGATATTTTTTACATCAGTTGGAGGACATTTGTGGGGTTGGGCGATGTCTGTCCAGAGGGTGGCAGGAAGGCAGCAGAGTGATCATTGACTGACAGGAGGGTCTTCAAAATAGTCTGATGATCAGCCACCCTCATGCCCCCGTGTTGACGTCTCACTGCCACCATTGGATGGTTTGGAATCGTACAGTAGCAGCGCGGGCCCCTCGACATGGGCTGTTGACATGGACCGGGGGCCCGGCGATGAGCGGACGTCAATCTGGCGATCACCCTCGGTCCTCCACATACATCCTGCTGTGGTTGGACCACTTGGACCTTCATTTGGGCGGGATGTTGTCTAAAAATTAGAATGTGTGCCGCTTTTTATACTGCATGCCCCCCGGCAGCAGGGGATCTGAAAGCGCGATGCCTCCCCACTGCAGCTGCAGCTGTGGCATAAATGATCCTTCTCTGTTCTCAGTTGACGCCTATCGATGCAAACATACATCAAACCACTTTGACTCCAAAAATGACCTTTTTCAGAATTATGTGTTTTCATGGCTGGAAATCAATTCAAGGTTTAACAAAGTCTGTGTTTCAGTCGCATCTGGATGGGTCCGTCCGTACCTCTAAGATGGCACTGCGCTGGACTGAAGCCGACGCCGGGCGGTCCACTTTGACCTGAGACTCCACCAAGTCACCCATCACGGCGTTTTTGTTGAACAAGATGGACGGAGCAATGAAGGAGTAACCCTAAAGCAAAGGAGAGGTGGAACAAATACATGTTCAAATTCAGCTAAAATATTACGACTTATTAATAACAATACCATATTAACAAAGGAAATGGTAAGTTTGCAAACAGTAACTTACTACCAGCCGCTAACTTGTATTTTGTGGTGTTTTTAGCCTTGGCCAGAATTACTATTCTTTTCAATTACAAAGTTTATGGTGGAATAAAGTTTATTAGAATAAATGAACAAATGGGGTAGATATTGATATTGATGTGTATTTATTTTTTTACACATCAGCTCTCTCTTCAGCCTCTTGCCTCATTTTTCAAACATAACATGTGATTTTCGAGGTGAAGACCTTAAACAGCCGGTCTGTGCTCGGCGGCGTGCTCGCTGGAGAGTAGACGGGATCCATCCCAGTGAATTCTTCTGAAAAATTGCCCACATCCAGTTCGTTCTTCAGCTCTGGCTTAAAGGGGGCGACCACTTGCTTCTTTGCCAGGTCTTCCCAGTTCAGTCCCTGCAGGAGGAGGAGGAGGAGGAAAAGGAGGAGCAGAGAGGAGGTTCACACAAACACTAAACGAGGAAATGGGGAGGGAGGGCTGTGTGACGGAGGAACCTTGAAGAAAGGATGAGCCTTGATGTCCTCGGCTCCTCGAGGACCGGAGCCCAGCCTTTTGTGAGGATCCTTCACCAGCAGCTTCTTCAGGAGGTCCTGAGCAACGGATCGGATCATGGAGGGGAAAGGCGGGTCGCAGCGCAAAATACGCCTGAGGAGAAGAGGAGAGCGCCGTTTACAATTGTATACAGAAACAGATCGGTTGATCTGTAAAGGTAAGAAACAGGAGAGCTTACTTTGACACCTCACTTTGGGAGTTCCTCTCTCCTTCCAGGGTGAAAGGAGACGCCCCCGTTAGGAGCTCAAACATCAGGATCCCGAGACTCCACCAATCCACGGACTGAGACACAACAGAACAGAAACATATTCAAACTGCCTTCACAAAGTAAGGATTCAGTTTGCACTTGGAATCCTCCTAGAAACGTCCTTTTCAAAAGAACTTTATTTGTTCTTTATATTAGAAGAGTTTGAGCTAAAAGCTAAACCAAAGTGGAAGCTCCTTTGCTAAAATCATCAACAGGAAAGAGACAACAAATGTCCCCTCAGCCAAAGCGATGAATTTGTTTTTATTTGTATTTGTTTTAACCTTTATTTATCCAGGCAAGACAGATTAAGAAAACAAAAGTTCTTATTTTCAACTGTAGCTTGTAGGCAAGACTTTTTGGGAAAGAAAAAAAAAAGAAAAAAAAAAGTTACACGCGACACAAAACAAAAATCAGGATAAAACTGCAGTAACAGATGATCACTAAGATTCCTTTTCAAAACTGTCTTCGAAATAAAAGTGTCAATTCAAAGGGTTTTTTGGAAATTATTCCAGTATCTAGGAGCTGGAGACTGAAAGGACAAAATCAAAAAAAATCAAATTTAAAATAAATAAACTGTAATATAATTAAAGTAAATAAAAATAAATTAGCTCTCCATTATTGTTTAAATAAAATATATTATAATTCACAAATTCAGTAAAAAATATTTTAAAATGTACTTATAAGGTGCATTATAAATGTTTACTTCATTATATAACTAAATAACGTTAAAGTAACACAGAGGGAGTGCAATTTGAATCTAAAGTTAAAGAATGATGCCTTTTACTTTGGTTAGGAAATGACCATCAACCACTAACTGAACAGGCTAAATCTATAAAACTATTTAAAAATGATGTTAATGTTCCAAAACAGTGAACAACAGGAATTGTTGGTTCTTTGGTTTACATTTTAGAGCTATATTATGCGTTTAAACTAAGGAATCCACATCTGAAATTGTTTAGTGGAAAATAAAACACGCAAATAAATTGCAAATAAAACAAAACAAAGTAAAGTAAAAAATTTAAAAATTCACCTAATTAAAAATGGAATTTAATTTTTGAATTTCATTTACTTTTTTAAAGCAGAACTTTCTTTAGACAATAAAGATTTCTCCCTCACTGACATGTTATGCTAAAGTAGGTGAAAAATAAGGGAAAAGTACGGAAAAAGATAAAGATTAAAGGTGTTGCACACTTTTACAGTTTCTTGAAGGCGGAGCCACAGAAGTGAAACATTCCTTTGCACCTAAACGCCAGTGTTTGCCGTGGGACGGTCCGGTGTTTACCTTGCCGTGCCCGGCCTTCCCCCTGATGATTTCTGGAGCCATGTATTCAATGGTGCCGCAGAACGAGTAGGTTCTTTCCTTCTGCAGCAGAGAGAAACGTTTCCCACGTCAGTGTTTTGCACATGGACTGTCTGACAAAGCCTGGACCGCGGCGCCGCATACCTCCTCCTCCAGGAACTCTTTGCTGAGCCCAAAATCTGTCAATACCACATGGCCTTCGCTGTCCAGGAGAATGTTTTCCAATTTGATGTCTCTGTACACGATGCCAAGCTGCACAGAAGCAAAAATGAAAACGACCGGCCATGTTAGTTTAGGGAAACAAAAGATCCTGCAGAGCTTAAATGAGAAAAGTTTTTTTTTTTGCAAAAACTGCAATCTTCAAAAGATCTCTAAAAGAAATTCAACAAAGCTAAGGAAATCATTTGATTTATCATTTAGATGCATCTTTAACCTACATGTCAAATGAATGTTTATCAGTTTTGGAAAGAAAAGGTTTGTCTGGAAGTTATTTAAACTCGGGTCATGAATATGACTCTTTAACACGTGACAGGAGCGGCTCTCGCCTTGTGCAGGTGCTCCAAAGCCAGGATTATTTCCCCGATGTAGACCCGCACCGCGTCCTCGGAAAAGTGATCCCGCTGGTACAGATGGGTAAACATCTCCCCACCGCTCACGTAGTCTGCACTCACACACAAACAACACCAGGAGCCGGCATTAACGCACATGCAGCGACACAAAGGCGCAGAAACCTTTCAGCTGTTCTTCATCATCAACTCCCGAGACTCACCCAGGATGAGGTGCAGCTTGCTCTGGGTCTGAAAGGCGTAGTGAAGCGTGACCAGGAAGGGAGACTGACGAATGTGCTCCAGAACCTGCCTCTCAGTGCGAGTGTGTTCTGTTGTCTTTGCTTTCTGAACGATGGCTGCTTTTTTCAGGACCTGGAGGAGCAGCAGATCAAATATCACTTGGATCAAGACATCTTCAGTGAGTCCTAAACTCTAATAAAAGGCTAACTTCACAGCACTGCAGCTCATTGAAAACATGAAAGTTACCTTCATGGCATAGAGCTGGCCCGCATCATGACCGCTGTTCTTCCGGACCAAAAATACCTTTCCATAGGCTAGAAAAAGACAAAGTACAGGTAATTTGTGTTTTGATCTAAATGATTCTATAAAACACCATTTTCCTGTATTCACAAACAGAAAAACGGTTTTGTTCCAATATTACGATGAAATTTGAGATCAGCGTTTGCCTACAGACAGATTTGCCGTAACAATGTTGTTGTACTTGACAATAAAGGTTCAATTGAATTCAAGACTGGGAAAATCCAACCACTGACGTTAGAATTGGTGAATAATTCACTTTCAAACCCACAAAAACTACAACAAAAGTTAGACCAGAAAACAATGAGATTTCTGGATCCGATTGTTAAATGTATGAAGGATACAAACTTGAAGTGAACAGCAGTGTCCTAAATGTCTGATAAAAGTCCAGCATTAAGAAGTAAAGGACTTTGAATTGACTTGTGTCAATCCAAAAAGAACTCTCCAATAAAATTGAGCATAAACAGGTTAATGTAAAGAATATATATGTTCTTCCATATCCCGTGGAATACTTTAACTCAGAGTTTGTCAAAAATCTCAGGAAATCTCAGGAAATAAATAACATAAAATACATTGTCCCAGCTATGAATCTACCTGGCATTGACATCTCACTCATATTCACAATATCGTCCCCAAAAAAAGTCTCATCGTAGACGTAGACTCCTACCTCCAGTGCCTAAAACCTTCAGAAGCTCAAAATTCTCCATCCCGACCCTTTCTGTGTGACCTGTGAGGTTGGCTTGACAAAAAAAAAATAGAAAAACATAAAAACTTTTGGTTATTTCAGGCAAAACACATCTTTAGAACAAACAGCAAGGACTCGATCATTTGAGAAATCCCAGCTTTACATGCCAAAGAATACAACTTTCTTTATGTTTCTTTACCTTCCATCATATCTTTACAGGGGTCAGCACACTGATTCACACGGGTTTCTTTTAAACTGGATGCCCTTCCTGACAAAAACACTGGATTTAAACCATGCAGGGGACCGGCACAGGGAGATCCCGACTTGGGGCCCAAACCATGTTGTACCAAAACATACTGGTAGGTTTTTATTAGGGAAATGGATTTTTATTTATGCTTGTGTGAAATCCGCTCAGGGTCACCAGAGCGGGTTCCTGGCTACTGATGGGCAAAGGTGGAGTACACCCTGAACAGGACGCCAGTCTGCTGCAGGGCAACACAACCACACACTCCTAGGGACACACCTAGGGACAATTTAGTCTCACCAATTAACCGATGAAGCATGTTTTTGGACTGTGGGAAGAAACACCTGCACGAGGAGAACATGTAAGGTCCACACAGAAAGAAAGAACTAGGGATGGGCCAATTAATTTTCTTCCGGGCAATACCGATAACTGTTATTTGCTGTGGCCAATAGCCAATATTTGTGGATACCGATATTTTAGTGACTAGATTAGCAAAGTTTAGATTTCCCTTGAAAACTTGTCTCCTTTTATTCAGTATTTCTTGTATTTATAAGAACTTCCACACATTGCTTACTTGACAACTTTCTGAGTGCAATCAGAACAGTTACTCCAGCTATTAGTTTGAGATTTTAAAATGGATTATAATTTATTGAAATGTGACCACAATATTTTCACTCACTCATTCAAAGCCTTAATACAATTTTGTCATGTGTTTTTTCCCCATTGCCAGGGATCTCTTAGGAGCAACATGTATCCCTCTCAAAAATAACATTTACCTGAAAACAGTCAATTACTGACTATGACTGTAAACATAAGCTTCCCAATCTATTAGGAACAAGCATACATTTCAAGAATAAAATGCTTCTAAAAACAGTCAGAAGAGTATTGGTCGAGCCCAATACCGCCCATAGAAAGAACCCAGCTGGGAATCGAACCGTGCCGGAGGTGAGAGCGCTAACCACTGCACCCCTTGAGCACCTGTTGTATGTATGTAAAAACATTTGATAAAATAATATCTATAATTCATACATATGTATGATTAAATCTACAGTATTCAGAGACACATTTCAGGTTGTGTTGATATTTTTCTTGGGGCTAGATGTGTTCTGAAACAGATTATGTAAGTGGGAACAGATTTAATATCCAGCTCCGTTTGCTTACAGCTATAAGCGTCATGTTGCACCATATCTATAAGATGTGCCCCATGGAGTTTGGCAGATGAAAAATGAGAGCAGTTTCATGCGATTTGGGGTTTTTCTAATACAGAAATGTATATTTTAGGAAGAATAAAGTTGTTGTTTTTTTTTATAAAGATGTTCAACGATACCAAGATTTCTAAACATGCCACAGAAATGGTAGAGGAAGGCTTAGTGGGACATACCATTAGTGATCTGATGCTTAACAGTTGAGGTCTCCTCGTGACTTTTTCCATCGGAATCATCACTGCTATCAGATGCGTCTCCAGACATCCCTCCACCGATGAGGAAGACTACACACTGTCTGCTTTGAATGACGCTACGCACCAACTGAATACAACTTCCCCAAAAACTAGCGCTTCAAGCTCAGATGTGAATGGATCTCTACAGACGGCGCCGCATTGCGAAATGCACGCAGATTATCGGAAAAACCGGACGGAAAGCTGGACACAATGCAGTCTCCCCGATTCCCATGAATGTGCCATCCTGGATTTATGCATCATTTCTCCTAATCCCGATTGATAGACTTCTTTTTAAAAGAGATACTATGTTTTTTTGACTGCTAAATAAAAACAATGAATCTCCACTATCAATCATCTGTGCGGAGGAAGTGGGCAACTTTCGACGTCTGCTTGTTGAATATATGTTAGTTGCTAACAAAGTTCAAACAGTTTACGGAGCTTTAATTAGCATGAACAAATAAACGAAGGTTAATTGGAACAGCAGAAGACAATTCGTAAAGTTAATCTGACTTTAGGGGGGAAAAACGACCGATTAAATGAATCAGTGGTCGTACGTTAAAAAGCTAAACTTAGCGATGCTCACGGAGCGAAACAACACGAAAAAGCAAATACAACGTCACCTTATTTGATCGGGTAGTTGTAGTAAAACGAGGAGGAAGTATTAGCAAGTAGCCTGCGGATCGCTTCAGTTGTCCGTCAAAGTTTGGACGGTAAGCTAACGGCTAATGTTTTGTTAGCCGTGTGTTAACTGACGTCGTCACATCCCAGCACGCGCGTCATGACTAAAACAGTTATTTCAATTGTTTCCTTCTCGTCTCTGCTTTCACTTCAACACATAAATTACAAGTTGGCTACACTATTTCCATGTCGCTTTCACTAGTTTCCCTTACAGGCTGTACTATGCTAACACCAGGACGCTTTCGACACAACCTGGGCGACGGCCTGTCACGTGAACAAAGTGGGTGGGCGGGGTTTATTGGTTTAAGGGGGAGGAGCGCTGAGATTTCAAACTCCTATGCGGTTCGCAATGGTGGATGTCTTCTCGCCTCCCAGTACCTTTACATAAATGCAGAGAAAGTACAGTTAGTCATGGCCAAAACTTTTTAGAATGACACCAAATTCAGTTTGCAGCTAATCTGATTTTAGATCTTTGTTTCAGTTTCTGTGACGTACTGAAATATAATTACAAGCACTTCCAAGGCTTTTATCAACAATTACATGTCATTTATGCAAAGAGTCAGTATTTGCAGTGTTGGCCATTCTTTCTCAGGACCACTGCAGTTCAACTGGGCATGCTCTCAATCAACTTCTGGGTCAAATCCTGACTGATAGCAACCCATTCCTTCAGAATCACTTCTCGGAGTTTAGTGTTTTTTTTTTTTTAACCACCTGCTTCTTGAAGATTGACCACAAGTTCTCAGTAGGATTAAGATCTGGGGAGTTTCCAGGCCATGGACCCAAACTTTCAACAATTTGGTCACCCGAACAACTTAGTTATCAATTTTGCCTTATGGGACGATGCTCCATCGTGCTGGAGAATGCATTGTTCGTCACCAAACTGTTGTTGGAAGAAGTAGCTGTTGGAGGGTGTTTTGGTACCATTCTTTATTCACGGCTGTGTTTTTGGGCAGAATTTGTGAGTTAGCCCACTCTTTGGATGAGAAGCAATCCCACACCTGAATGGTCTCAGGATGCTTTACTGTTGGCAGGACACAGGACAAATGTTGCTCACCTTTTCCTCTCCGGACAAGCCTTTTTCCAGATGCCCAAAACAATCGGAAAGAGGCTTCATCGGGTGATATGACTTTGCCCCAGTCCTCTGCAGTCTATTCACCAGACTTTTTGCAGAAGATCAATCTATCCCTGAAGTTTGGTCTTTTTTTTTGGGGAGAAAAGTGGCCTCTTTGCTTCTCTTCTTGATACCAGGCCATCTTCCAAAAGACTTGGCCTCACTGTGTGTCCAGATGCGCTCACATATATGCAATTGAGCGAGCTCTACACTGGTGGCACTCCACTCCTTCAGCTGAATCCTCTTTAGATCATCCTGGCACTTGCTGGACCTTCTTGGACGCCCTTAAGCTTTCTTAACAAGTTTTTGATGATCCTATAAATTGTTGATTTAGGTGCAATCTTAGTAGCCACAATATCCTTGCCTGTGATGGCTGCACACGTTTCTTTGAAGGTCACTATGGTTAACAATGACAGAACAATGATTTCAAGCATCATCCTCCTTTTGCCCACAACTGTACACTTCTCCCTCGCTCCATTCAAAAAGTAAGGCTGTATTAATTCACCACAAGAAATTTTAGCTGCAGCTTTATGTTTAACTGACTCATGGCTACATTTATGTTAATCTTGTCCTTAAACCCACTGCAATAAAATGGTTTTTATGATTGTAGCATTTGATGGAGTACATATATAAAGAAATTTATGACTAAAACTGCATGATAAAGCTTGAAGCTGTGACGTAGGACCTGGAACAACGCACAAGCTCCGCTCTATTCTGATGCATCCACTTATAGACGACTACATCCATGTACGTCTTTGTTTGCCTTGTCTGAGCTGCAATCCGTCTCAAAACTGTACGGCTGGATAGCTGCAATATTGCTCACCATTTTTGTTGCACCGGTAATGTTAGGTTGGGGCTGGAAGGGGCTGTAGGGCTAGCAGGAGAGCGTATAAACAAAGGGATGATGGGAAATGCTAGAGGTGAATTTTCTAATAAACTACTTCCGCCCTGCAGAAACTAACCACTGGGAAGACTTTACAATAGATCAAAAGATGATCAGAGCTGCTCGCTGAGGACTTCTAAATGTAAATAAATGAACAGAAAAACAAAAATTGTTGTCTTATTACTGGTAACTACTGGTTTTGATCAGAGACACAAATCATTCATGTCGTTTAGCTGACATTTTAGAAATGAAATAAAAAGTGTCACAGAAGGATCCCATAACAGCTTTACAGCAGCTTATGACATCATTTAGCCAATCAGTCAAGAAACTGTATACACAGTTCTGTGCCAGGAGGCCACACTTTGGACATGTCTGATGCAGAGAATACATCAAGTATACTTTTCTTGCTCAGTTTAGAAAAGGAAGTGGGTGTTAAAATACAAAAGTTAATTTTAACTGTAGTATTTAAGCTTTATATGTTTAACAGACTACTCCTGGCTTTATGTCCATTTTTCACATCTTTGTTGTATAAAGATCGACTACATGGACATGTTGTCTTTAATGTATAGAAAACTGTTATTTAATGGTTTCACACCAGAAGAAATAAAGAGCCATGACACTTTTGAAATACATTCAGATACTGTTATTGTAGAATACAACTAGTTTGGTTGGTACATAACATCCCCAGGACAACTTCCTTTAAACCATGTGAGTTTTTGCATGTTGTATGAAAACATTGGGATCATGAGGATGAAAAAAAAAAAAAAAAAAAAGCCCAAACCCCCTATTACTGCTCTTGAACCACAGTAAATGTCCGACATGAAAAATCCTATGGATTTGTTGAGGCAAAATGCGTGACTAATACATAGATACCTGCATTAACCGCAACAATGCTTCGTTGAGGTAACCTCAAATGGCAACGTGATCTGTTCTCTGCTCTACGCCTAATATAGCAATCAGATACAAATAGAGGCTCTTTTAAATACTTCAAACAACCAGATATTTAGTATTTAAAAGATATCGTGAAGTGATAAATATTTGTTAGAACCAATAACAGGTCAGTTGGAGGTAAATCCCTCCAGCTTTGCCAAACAGTTATTGACTTGCAGGAATTAAGGACTGAGGTCAGCCAGCAACTATTTGAGAAGTTCACAAATCAATTTATGCATCAAGAGTGCACAGAAAACTAAAATGAATGCCATG
The DNA here is from genome assembly GCA_037389245.1 of Oryzias sinensis. Classification (NCBI taxonomy): domain Eukaryota; kingdom Metazoa; phylum Chordata; class Actinopteri; order Beloniformes; family Adrianichthyidae; genus Oryzias; species Oryzias sinensis. Next base: position 12,160,182 of record CM074497.1, on the reverse strand, counting down.
AAGATTGACTGATGTTGAAAACTTTTTAGATTTGACCACTTGAAGGAGTGCAGCTGGTAGAAGCTACAAGCTGAGCTCTGCACCTGTGAAATAAAAAGATGTCTAAAAGGGCAAAGTTAAAAGAAAACCGTTCAAACCCAAAACTCTTACAGCTTTTATCACGGATCTAAAAAAAAAAAAAAAAACACACACACACACACACACACACAAAGAAGCCAGTGCAGAAAAGGAAAACTATTTTTTTATGATTAGCTTAAACCATGAACCAACAGAAATACAAAAACAGCTTTTGGGTTGGCTTCCCCCTTTCGTCATTAGGTGATGTTCCAGATTTCTATGAAGATGTAATACAGTCTTTAAACATTTTGAATTTCTTTTATTTTAGATGAAGTTGCCTAGAGCGCTGAAGCTTTTCAGATAACATACCAACTGATGTTTTACCTCCCGAACAAATATAAAAATTGTGAATCCGATTTAAACACAAAGAAAAAAGTGAACATACAAAGTCCCAGAGAGACCCGTGACGATATAATTCAAATCTGAAGGCAAGAGAAGTGGATGTAGTACTTTTGAGGAATCTCCCTGTTGTTCCACTGTCATCTCGGGATATTCTTGGGCACGTAGCTCTAATCAGCGGATGGCAATCAGTCCAACATCAATAAGTTTCTGTATCTTCTGAGCAATAACGGGGTTCTTCAAGTGGCTGTGAATCAGAGAGAAAACCGGTACGTTTGAATCCGGCTCTTTGACCACAAGCATGGAAACGTTGGACACAAAAGGCCGACTTACTCGCTGAGGGCCTGGGGGTCCTTCTGCATTTGCTCCAGGATCATCCGCATTGCAGGGTCACTCATGATCTGCTGCACCTCAGGGTCAGCCATGGCCCTCTTCTTCACGTCCTCCGGGCTGTCGTTCCTCGTGGCATGACTGACCATGCAGCGCTGAACGCCTTCCGTCGCTTCCTATATGGGCAGAAACAAAGATCAATCCTTGAGCACAACTTTACAGTAACACCCGATCCAGACTCTTATTCTGTCTGCTCTTCATTAAAGTTTATTTAGGAACACAAAACCACAATGCTAAAGTGAGGAATCACATATTTGTCCCAAGTGCAGACTTGATTTATCTATAGAATATATAGAATTTACAGGCGACGTTTGACCCTTTAACATCAGACCTTTCATTTCCAGTACTTTCATTCTTCTGACAACCGAAACTCTTCAATCATTTACGCAATCAAGATAATTCCAGAAGATTCTGAAGCGGACAACAGAGGATTTGCATTCCATTCTTTGGATTATTTGCGGTATATGCAAAACTTGTAAAGTTTTAGAAATGTGTTGCATATCGGAGCAAAGCCTAAATGAAAACCTGCTTTTCTCCACGTCAGAATCAGCGGATTCACGGTGATCGCAGAAATAGTTGAAGAGTTACGGTATGTCAAAGAGCGTGTGGTATTTAGGCATCACTGGCGACTTCTTCTGTGTTAAAGGGTTTAAGGTGATCCCGTTTGCAAAAGAATTGATGATGCTCTCATGATAGTATCCGGTTTCTTTGAATAAAAAAAGAAACTGCAGTTGTCTTCTGTTTAAACACCAGGCTTTGAACAAACTTTGGAGTCAGTCATGCCAACTGTAGCAAAGAAAAACCATTTGAAAAGAACACAGTAGTGGGACATAAAATGTATTTTTTTTTTTACAATTATTAACCTAAATAGCAAAAATATCGGAGTTTTGTGTAAATATTAAACCAAAGCGGTTATTTGCTGCAGAGCCTGTGAAGCTTTACCTTTGAGGAGGAGTCCAACTCCAGAGCCTTCTGATAGGCATCCATTGCTTTGGAATAATCTTTCATGGCCTCAAGAGCCGCTCCTTTACGTGTGTAACCTTTAACTGTGAATTAAAACAATTTATGAGTTACTCAAAGTTTTGCCAAAAACTGTGTTTTGCAGCCGTTTTCAGTCTAATAACTTACTGAAGGTTGGATCCAGCTTAATGCACGCTTCACAATCCTGTAGGGGGGAGCAATGTCATGTTCAGTTAGTTTAAACCTAAATCCGGTTACAAACGTGTAAAACCTTCCTGAGGTGTTTCTGTACCTTAAGGGCAAGCTGAAACTCCAACAGCTTTGTGTAGCAGGCAGCTCTGTTACTGTAGAGTTTGGCATCATTGGGGTTTCTTTTAATGGCCTCTGAGTAATGTTTCATGGCTAACGGATAGTCTCCTGGAAGAGCGGAGAAATGGGCGTCACATTAGTGAAGCTGCTATAGCAGAGACGACAGACCACACCAAAACGATTCAAACCTTTCTGGAAAGCATCATTGCCCTTGTTTTTCTCCTCCAGCGCCAGCTCTGGATTGACGTAGGCAAGTTTTTCCTGTTCCTTCAAAATCTTCTCAGCCTGAAGAAAAAGGGAAATAAAAAAAGATCAAGAAATATTTCTTCAAAGCAGATTTTATCAGAGTGTGTGCTCTGATAAAATCTGATTGCAATTCTTTTAAACCTCTGCACCTGCTGGCATTTTTTCAGGACGTCCGGTGTGCGATGCTCCGTCAGACTCTTGTTGAAATACTGAATTGCTTCTTTGTATTTTTCCTGCTTATAATACGAGTTACCAATTCGAGCCAGAGCCCTGCAGAAGATAAAAGATCCTTTAAGGGAACATTTTCTTGAACACTTCACATAGATTTTTTTTCCTCCCCATGGATTTTAAAATAAGCATTAATCATGTTCTTTTTTTTCCTTCTTAATAAACTTACTTTGCAATCTGTCTGTAGTCTTCTCGGTTCTCTCTGCCAACATCGATGGCCTTCTCACACAACTCTCTGCACTTTTCAAAGTCTCCCTTTTCAAAGTACACAGCTGCAAAACAGTAGAATCGACATTCATTCAGGCTTCGCCTCATTAAAAACATTTTAGCTCAACACTGGTTGTGTTTCCATCACAGATGAGAAAAACTTTATCGACATTCTACAAACGTAAAAACAAAAACACCACAATTTTGAACCTTTGTTTCAATTAAATCATTATGCAAATAAACACAAACCAACTCACGCAATTAGACATTCAAAAACACGGCGACAGTGTATACATTACTTTGACAGCAGATACATTATAGTGCTCATTATCGTCGAACAAAGGAGACGTCAGCGTCTTATTCAAGCCGTGGAGCGGCGAGCTCCGTACACGTGGTAGCGGCTACGGATGAAGCCATTCTGGGAAATCGTGGTCGATTAATTTAAAGAAGAGATTTGGATCCAACGATTCTGCTTGACACGCTCAACTTTTCATGAACTTTGTGGCGCCACCTTTGCAGTGCTCAAAGCAGTCAGTTCCCACCAAAAACGCATTGCCATCTGCTTGCTGGTCACATGACTCATTTAATTCGAAAAATGTGTTTGTTGTAGTTTTGCGAAATACGTCCTTTTCTATACGCCTCAAAAAACCACCTTCTCCAAGTGAAAAAACTTTTTTTTTATTAAATCCAAGTTTTTTCTGAAATTGTGTTTCCAATCTATTGTCGCAAATCCAATTTGCGTAATTTGATGTGTAAAGGAAATGCAGCTACTGAATCTCTGTTTTTGTGAGCTAAAGACATTCAGCCAGGCTACCCACCTGCTTGGTTGGATAAATAAGTCATGTTGGTAGGGTCGTGCTTCATAGCTTCCTCATAATGTTTCAGGGCAGATTCAAAGTCCTTATTCTTGTAAGCACTGTTACCCAGCTCCTTTTCCTTCAGAGCCTGTTAACGAAAAAGGAAAATCCCTGACATGTTCTAAAGTTTGAACCATCAGATGAAGAGGGATTTATCATTGATATAGGAGTACCATTCTTTTGTTTTCAGGTAGGTCTTCTTCTTTAGGGGGCGGTGGTGGAGTCTCCTTGGGTTTGGGGGGAGGAGGAGGAGAGCGTTCCTCCTCTTCTTCCATCTCAGAGAGGTTCAGGCCGAGCAGCACTGACAGTGTAGTCATCACCCTGGGGTCCTGCAGCTTCCTACAGACAGTCACAGACATGCATGTGTCAGCGCATCTCTCCACCTTCCAGCCAGGCATGCAAATCCCACCTCCACCTCATTCTCCTCCACCTCCCTGGAGGGCTCCTTCAGTTCCATGACCTTCATCAGAAAGAATCTAGACTCTGGGTTCTCTTCAGTTACTGGTTCTGTCCCTGACTGAGCTGTCCAGGCCTTGTTCCAGGGTCAAACCAAAGGACTTTACTGTTGGATATCATTCAATATCATCATATTGAATCCTTTCTTTAAGTTGGGCTTCAGTATCTGAGTGTCAAGCTGCTGTCTTAGACATGAAATGACCAAATATACCATATAGTTTATTAAATGATATGCATTATTCACCACTATGCTCTCTTTTCTTTATTTTTCTCTCTTTGTAATGTTAAAAACAGAAATGGTTTAGGAAAACGCACTACTTTTTCTATTCTAGAATGTTCTCTCACCTAGAGCTGTTTCTGAGATAAAGTAAAGGAACATTCATTTGAGGGGAAAACTTTCATCAAGCTGACACTTCAAACTGTATTGTGTGATAAAGGGAGATGGCTCTGACTGATTATACCGTACAACTTCCAATCAACGCCGGGTCTCACAGGTGCCGCTTATTCAGCTCATTTCAGGACATTTTGGATTTTTTCAGCATTTTTATCCCCAGTAGAATGAATGGGTGCAAACTTTCAACTGCAATAACTTCAGTATCCTTTCACATGTGAAAATGATTTAACCATCGCGTCGTTCAGCTCCTGGTGAAAATTTAAACAGCCGTCTAAACTTTTCTTTATCCTCGAGTCTCTATTGTGTTTTGGTTCTTATTTTTAAAAATATAATCCCACTGCAGATGGAGGTTGGAAAAAAAAAATCAAATTTTTTCTCACAGTCCTAACAAAAATGTTTTTATTTTATTTCAAATCTCAATTGTTGTCATTTAATATTCTGACCCTAAAACTGCAAGCATTTCTGCTATGTGGCCCGAGTCTCATGGCAATGTTGCCACATTTCATGTGATTGTTATGAGACAGATAATGCAGTGCTAGAGCATAGTCAAACACAACAGCTCCAAATGGTAACGGTACCAACATGCTGACATGATAGCATAAAGTGCACAACTGTTTAGTTTAGGGTCAACTGAGTTTTAGAATTAAACTGTAAATGTCTTGCACAGTTTTGTAAATGAAGCAAAACACACGTACGTTCCAAGTTCTGACGGTTTGTTCCTGAGCTGCTCCAGCAGTTCTCGGTAGCTGGGATCTGACAGAAGTTCCCGGGTTCTGGGATCGTTCTCCAGCTTCTGATACAAGTTGGGCATGGCAAAGGGGTTCATCATCAGCTTTTCTGGAGAGGCACAAAGTCAGTTTCATCAGTGGTCAAGACACAGAAAGGTAAAATGCACAATGCTCAATGGAGGAGGAACTCTCAACATTTCTCTGACTCAACTTCAGAGAAGTCTTCAAGTTGAGTCATGACAACGGAGTCTTTTCTTCTTGAAACATTTCACCACTCATCCAAGTTGCTTCATCAGCTACTTGGTGAAAATGTTTCAAGAAAAAAAGACTATAAGTCCAGATGCCCTGAGTCAATGTCACCTGAGTAGATCAGAATCTCAGACAGAAATAATCCTCCTTGAAACGTAACACTTTAACACCAGATCTCCAGTGTTGACTTTTTGTTTTTTTTTCTAAGCACTGTAACTCTTCAACCATTTTTGATATTTCCGTAATTCCAGCAGCTTCTGAAGTGGAGGAAAGCAGCCCTGAGCTGATATGCAACACTTTACAGTAGTTAAGTGTTCCGACAATTCCGACGCAATCCGACAATTCTTTCGGAGAAATGCAGCGTACATGCAACGCCACTTTCCTCCTCAACGTAAACCACTGGGATGACATTAACTGAAGACTTGCTGTCATTCAAAGAACGCATCTCCAGTGTTAAAAGGTTAAACTGCTGCAAACTCATACTGGTACTTTTAAAGAGGGCCTTACAATGAAACATATTAAGAGCACAGAAGGGTAACTGATCACTATGAAGTTTGCAGATTACAACTTTTAAAGTTTTAGGAAAATTAGAGCTGGGTGGTAAATTAAATATGATCGATATGATTGAAAATGATGGACGTGAGATTTATAAAATTAGGATATTGAAAATTTTGTTCACTCTCCTCAGTGTTTTCTGCTTCTCAGTGCAAGCAGCTCATTTCAAATGTGATCAAGGAAAGAATGACATTTGATTTGGATGTTTTAAATCTTAGTTCTCAAGAATTGTCAATCCATTTCTGATTTTACATTGTTCTTGGTTCTCTTAGAATTTGTACCATTTTTTATAATCCATCAGCAGTCACACTTATGCAACAGAGAAAACAATGAAAGAGACAATTTTGCAAAATATATTTAAGCTAGATCAGCATTATGTCTTTATTCTATGACTAGAATTGAATATCTATATGACTAAATATATTGCATTCAAACCAGAGCACATCCTTTCTGTTTAAAGTTTGGCTAAATAAAAAGGCCAGACAAGCAGTTATCTTTCTGTACAAGCAAAGTTACTTTTTTACAATTCCAAAAAACTTTGTAAACCTTTGTACCTGCAAGCCGCGCTTCAATGCTCTGCAAACCCTCCTTCAGCTGCTGGTTATTGGGCTCATGGCGGAGTCCCTCCTGGTACGTTGTTTTGGCATCCTCTAACCGCCCAAGAAATTCCAAAGCTGCAGCTTTTCTGGAATAGCCCTTCACAGATCAAAGCAGCCGTTTGTGAATTTGCATTTCATTCCGTTACATAGAGCTGTGACGGTGTGGGATTTTTGATCGACGCAGCGATGAACCAGCAGGGGGTGCAGTGATGAAACCGCACGTGTGTGTGTGTGTGTGTAAGTAGAGGCAGCGCGTGCAGCGTAGAGGTAAGAGCAACGCGCCAACAAGAGAGTGAGAGGCGCGCGCAGGGAGTGAAGGAGAACACTAATAAAAGGTTGCTTCCAGAAACCCTTGAAGTCTGAACACACGACTAGCAGAAAAAGTAAATTATCAGCAAAGATTAATGTGTTTATTATAGTTCCAATCATGTACCATATGCAGAACTTTCAACAACAACAAAAAGTGCGGTGATGCGGTTATCGTCACACCCCTACCGTTACACCCTTCAGGGTAATGAAACTGCAAAAGGTTGCTCACCTTTCCCCAGTCTGGCTTGATCTTAATAGTCTGGCAGGCGTCCTGGAGTGCGTTCTCATAGTTGCCCTTTTTGGCATAAGCAGCTGAGCGGTTGCTGTACAGAACATGGTTGGATTGGTCGAGAGCCAAGGCCTCCGTGTAGCAACGCACAGCTTCATCGATATTCCCTGCACTCAGGGCTTTGTTGCCCTGCTCCTTCAATGCTGAAATCTAGAAAAACATCAACACCCAACATGCTAAGAACCAGATCAAAGTTTGCATACAAAAAATGACATATAGAGGAGCTGAAGAACAGCCTAAGAACTGATCATGAAAAAAACAAACAAACACTAAGGCCACAATGAATGGAGAATTTCTCCTTCATCTGTACAGACGAAATTTATCCACACCATAAAGAGAAACTCCAGAAACAGTTTAAACATCCATAACAGGGGCAACTGAGGGTAGAAGAGGCACAAAATTAGAACTAATAAAATTTTGTTTCAATAAATAAACAAAATAACCCACTTAAAAATGTAAAAAAGCTATGTGAACACTGACGTTTGTGGTGAGGGTATATTCAGTCTCCTAAGCATTAGGTTGCCTTGCCTTAGGGAGCAGATTAACCTGCTCTCTTAGTAATGCATTTCAGATTAAGGAAAGGCTTTTGGAAAAATATTAAATGTGAATCCAAGACTGCTTTTTTATCAACCTAGTTCTTTGATAGTTATAGAAAAGGTTCTTCTCGTCACCAGAAGATACTAGTTTTGAATGAAAATGTAAAAAAAAAAATAATAATAAAATAAAAAACATTAAATTGATACTTTGTGAGATGTAAGGATTCCTGGTCCAACACATTAAACTTGTAACATAAAGGTAAAAGAAGTTTGCATTCCTCCACACACTGCATTTAATCCAATAAAACCCAATTGGGTAACTTGTTTCTTTTCTTTTGTTTCTGTTATCAGAGTTAAAATTGAAAAACCACATAAAGCTTCACACCAGCTCACAGTCGAAGCTGTTCCCAACACCTTTGATGATGAATTAAACATTTGAAAAAAAAAATGGTCAGATTTTGCTTTAAATTCTAAATGGACTCAAAGATCTGTTCATAAACTAAATTGAAGTTTATGGAATTCTCTTGAATTTCATTACTTCAGACTAAAGTGAGAAGTCTGTCCAAAGAAACAATACATTTAAAAAACGGCACAAATAGAGATGAGTAAATTCAAACTCTGGTAATTCATCGCACTGAAAAGGAAGAGAACATATCACTTGCAATGGTCCATTTCCATCTTTTCTAAAGTAAAGAGTACAGTCAGTTGTCATGCAGGTGTGATGGCTCTATGAAATTCATTCTTGTCAAAGAAAACAGAAGAGAGAAAGAAAAAAATCAAATTTTTCACAAGTTTACACTATTCTTCAGAACAAGTTCAATATAAGAGCTTTAAAATACAATTAAAACAGATTTGAAAACTGCTTTTTTAGTCTATTTAATGAAAGTACTGGAATGGATGTTGCAAGCGTCAAATATGACCTTTTCGATGGGTGTCATCCAAGTAGAGAAAGAAGTATTTTCTGAGCAGGTCAACTAAAATGAGTATGCCCCCACGTTTTGTGAATAAACAACCAATATTTGTGCCTGTTTGTCTCCATTGATCAAATTTCGCATTTCGAGTTTATGATCATTAATTTATCAATGCAATCTTAATAAGATGAAATTGAGAGGACACGTATTTCTATATTTGTGGGTTGATAACAAAAAAGTTTAAATTCAGCTTAAGACCCATTACATCACATGTAATATTTTGTAAAGTATTAATAACTAATTAAGTCACAACATGTAATTACAGCCAAATCACCCTAGATTAGGGGATTAACATTAGTTGATCCCTGAAACAACAAATGCTGGAGTACTTACATGTTTTCATATAAAGAAAATATCATTTTTACATGATTAGCATATACATATAGTTGCTAACGCTGTTGCCAGTAAATATTATTGCAATATTTATCACTAAATATTTGCCACAGGTTTGGAGAAAAAGAGACTTGTTTCAATTTTTTAAGAGAGACGTTCAAATTGGGACCAAAATACTACAATTTAAAAGCCGGAAAAGTGCGCGACATTTTCCGACGACATGCGGCTGTAGCCATGGCAGCAGCGACCTGTGCATCTAGAATGATCCTCCGGTGTGAGAGCAGGCTACTTAAACATATATATACAGCCGATCAAAAAGTACTTAAGCGCTGTGTGCTACACGAGAGCAGATAAGCTAGCAATCTCTAAATATTATACATACAAAAATATACAACTAGCTGCATTATGAACGTAATTTAAATCGTTATTTCGTACTTGCAATGTCAAAGATTTGCGAACTAGTCTGAAGCTACAAGGGTAAAGGATAAGCATGGCCAAAGACAGAAAAGAAATTAACCAATATAATGTATATACATTTTTTTTTATAAATCAAACACGTTTACTTCAAATTAGTGGAGCTTCAGTAGAATTTTCGTATCATGCCTCATTAGCTTAAACTGGACACACATGCGTTGTTACCTGGAACTATCACAAGACTATTTGGACTTTAACATTAAAATGAAAATGTTTTACGGAAAACTCAAAGCTCAGCTACACCTTCCATTCTAAGTGACCACATTGAATGACGGTTAGCTAACATTAAGCTAGCTCGATGCATTAGCAAAGTGAATCTCTTCACGCTAAGGTTTAAAACTAAGACAATTTTTTTAACTACGATTTTTAAGAAAACTCTTTTCATCTCAACATTGCACAATTCTTTAAAAAAACATTTTAAATGTCTGTTTTGAAAGAAGAAGAAAATGCGATTACACGAGACTTACTTTCTCCATGATACAAGCATGAGGTACGTTCCAGAAACTACTGCGGACTAGCGCCTCCCCCTGAACACGTGCGGGTTGCCAGATTGTTGTAGAAGATCCGCAAACAGCGACAAACTCGCGTGGAGCCTCTGCCGGGCAATATATAGCCTCCTGACTGAAACTTCCAGAAGATGAATGGGAAAAAAATCCTCTCAAAACCCAGCCCTTCAAGTGTTACTCTCCTCTATGCCTAATGTAAAAGCTCAAATTGAAGATACAAACGCATTCACTTACAAGACTAAGAACAGAAGTCTGAAAAAAGGTTAAATTAAGCGTTTATATTTTGAGCACCATCATCCAGGTAACTATAATATTGAAGAGAAACTCATTCTTTTAAATGTAATCACATAATTAAGGGTGTTGACAAGATTTACATTTTTAAATTTTAATGCATACATGTTTAAATACAATAAATATTAATCAGTTTTACTTTGTTAATATTTAAACATTAATACGGAAATTTCCTTTGTATAACAAAAATGCATTGTAGTTCTTTTTGCTCACTTTCTGTAAAATATTGTTTAACATCAATACGTTATTTTCTAATGAATCACTAGAAAAAAACATTTAGGTAAAAAAAATATCTTCTTGAACAAAATGTGTCAAACATTGTCACATTAAATAAAAAAATGAATGAAACAAAAATAAAAATCCAATAACTGTTTTTTTTGCATTCATTTATTAGAATAAAACTCAAACAAAGGACAATATAATATAAATTGAGTATAATGGAGCAGAATGGAGTAGAACATTACTGAACAAATTAGTATTTTAGTGTATTCAATTCACAAGTATCCAAGGTGAAGAAAAAAAAACAATAAACAAACAAATAAAATATAATAAATTGATTACAGAAAAAGGGTTTATTTAACAACACTCTTTACCACCAAAAGAAACGTACAAAATAGAGGATTAACACGTGGTGTTGTATTTCACAATAAAGGCAAAATATAATGTGAATATAGTGTGAAAAAGTTACATGTGGTTTGATCACCCAAATCTTTTTTTTTCCTAAATGAATCCCAAAACTAGCCTAGCTCACACATTGTAGGATAGATAGTGATGGCGGTTATTGACAAGTATTGTAAATAGATGGACAGTTTCTTCAACTGATAACATGCAGGTGGTGTAAGAGATGGTTCAGTCTGTGTTATTGGGGTATTATTAACTGGTGTATTCAGTAATACAAGCGATACTAACCACATCATTTATACAAACGAGCAACTCAGACAGACAGATAAAGCTTGATAACACAAACGAGCCAGTAATGAGCGCGTGCACGCTCCCGCGTGAGGGGTTAAGGTCTCGTGAGGTTAGCACTGTAACACGTTCTGGTTTAAACGGGGATTGCTCTGGCCATCCACAACGGTCAGATTTTATTTATCCCGAGCTAACTTGAATTTTTATCGGTTAATAATTTTATTTATTTAAAAAATGATTATAGAAAGTTAAAAAAGAACAGTTAGTTGTTATCTTTGATAAGTTGTTAATATCTGTCTGAATTGATAGCTGTCTGAAAGTATGAAGAAAGAAGCTAGGCTAGTAGGTCAACAGAATAGCCGACTTTTTAAGCTATCACAACATCGCACTTATTATTATATATTTTTTAAAGCTCAATTTTTCTTAATCAAAGCTATAGACACTGAGCAAAATCTAACTAAACACCAATTAAAACTCCTCAATGTTTTTTTTTTTGCTAACAGGTGTTTGTCAGCAGAATGAGGAGACAAGAAAACCAGCCTCTCAGACCTACAACGGGTAAATACAGCAGACTGAAATGCTAAGGCCAGCTCTGAAATCCATGCTAGCTGAAATCCATACATCAACATTTTTTATGAAGCATTCTGGTGTCTTAAGGATTCTGCTGTATCCCAGATTTGGCAGGAGTTGGTTTGTCAATTTTTCTTACCCGGCTTACTGTAGTGTGCAATTCTTACCTCTTTATTTGTCTCAAGTACCCACGCTGATGAATGGAGGACATGTATAAAGTAAACTGGGTTAAAATAATATTTCTGATTGTTCCTTTATTTAAATTGTTAAGAATCAGGAGAAGATGAAAAAATGCTTTTAGAAAAAGAGCTTATTTGTGACGTAGAAAATCAAAAGATGATTGGAGTGGGTTGTCACAAGACACAGTGGCCTTTTCAAGGTGTCAAACAGCCTTAAAATCCCTTTCCGATTATCTTTTAAATTATTGTAAACACATTAACTGTGGTCTTCTTAATTATGATTTTGCCGTTTTAGCCAAAACATTTTTTAACTATGTCGTTTTCCAGAACATAGGAGTTCCTTATTAATCAATCTCTGAGTCGTGGTCAGGCTGTTGACTCTGAGTAGGCCGCTCTCCGTCACCAATCTGATCCCTCCTGCTAGCTTACAGCCCCTCACATGCCAACCTAACATTAGCAGTACAATAAAAACTGCAAACAGTTCTGGAGCCATCCAGCTGTACAGTTTTGATCCCGATTCCAGCTCGAACAAGGAAAACAAAGGCGGTCATGGATCTATTTGTCTACGGGCAGATGCATCAGAATGGAGCGTATTTTCTACGTCACAAATGCGTTTTTCCCCCCCGTCTCCTGATTTATGAATAAAGAAATACTCAGAAATGCAATTTTGAGCGAAACATTTTTTTATACATGCCATCATCAGAAAAATGCCTCAAGAACATGTTAAAACACACTTTTTTAATTGGAGTGGGTCTTTAAAATGTCTGTAGAGGAAAATATTTCCATCAAATGCACTTTTTGCGACATAGCATTATAAATCTGTTTTTATTTCTTCATTGTTGTTTGTGTTTCTCCCTTTTCTCTACCAGGCTACCTTCCTGTGCCACTCTTTAACCAGAGGAAGAGAAACAGAATTCCTCTGACTTCTGTTCCTTGTGAGAATGAATTCTATTTGCACAGTGAATATCCTACAAAAAGCAACTCATCTGCACATGAAGGAGCTCCAGGTGAAACACCAGTCCTCATGCATTTAACATTTCTGTCAGTAGGGGGCAGCATGTACCCACAAACGACTTCACTGAAACTTGCTAGGAGAATTGTTCAAATCTTTCAACACAATACACGTAGCTGTTTAGAGATTAACTAAGAGATTTTTCATATAACATTTTAGCATGTAGTACAATGTGAGATAAAATAATTCAGTTCAGTCCACTGTCTTCTATCTTTTCTCAGAGCATTGTGATGGTCCCCCTGTTTCGGCTCACTCAGCTTTCGCAGCTCAAAGCCACCAGTGGAACAAACAATCTACTCCTCATTCTGCTCCCTCCCAGCCGTATGGCAGCAGCAGGCCTTTACTGGGACCCTCCCCTCCTTTGAGAGGCTACGTACCTGTGCCTCATCCATACAGAACTGGAGCCTCCAGGTGGGTTTTCAGTAACTGTCTGACAGCTAATATTACAACTTAATATACGCTTTAACTGAGTTTTAATCTAATTTCAGAACTAACCAGTCTGAGGACCACGATTCTTTGTCCAGGTCTTATTCTGGACAGAGAATGAATGTTCAAAGCAAAATGAACACCGGGCCTTCCCCGATGTCCCAGCTATCATCTTACGAGTCGGCCATATCCAGTCCCCAGTTTTCCCAGCAGTGTAGAGCTTCACCTCTGTCTGCTCCCAGACAGCCTTATGCCCAAGCTGCACAACCACCAAACAACTCCTGGAAGTTCACCAACAGCTTTGAGTCGCAGACGTCTCCTGTTGTGGAGAAAAAGAAGTTGAACCAGCCTCAATCTGCTCGACAAGCTAAACCTCAGGTATGTGCAGAGCTGCTTTTAAAGTTTGCTTTGACATGGATCTGGACACTTCTTTGAATAGAATAGAATAGAATAGAATAGAATAGAATAGAATAGAATATCTTTATTTCTATAGCACTTTTCCCAGAGCGAGTCACAAAGTTCTTTACAAAGAGCATAAAATCATATCAAAACACAAAAAAGTAATAAAATACAAGAATAATAATAGTAAAACAAAACACAGTAAAAAGTGGTAAAACTAGGACTAAATAAACTAAAAGCTCTCCTGAATAAAAACGTCTTGACCTGAGATTTAAAACACTTAACTGAGTCGATCTGACGCAACAACAATCTGAATGTTTATTTGCCCTTTTCAGCCAGAAACCTTTCCAGTCAAACCAGCCATAGAAAACTCCCTGAGGATCTTGACTGCAGTGATCCGCGGAATGAGACACTGGAGCCAGTTTAAAGACAAAGTCCCGTACCTGTTTGAGATATTCGGTCAGTTGATGTTTTTTTTCTCATTAGTGAGTTCAGATTTAAGCATTAACCTGAGAGACTGTACATGTCCCACAGCTACTCTGGATTCTGCTGTGACACTGGGGCGCTACGGAGCCAAGAACTTCCTCATGAGAGACGGGAAGGAGGTCCTGCAGTGTGTTTATTATGAAACAGTGAGTTTTAGTGCTCAAAATCCTGAACTGACGGGTTTTTACCAAAATATACTATTATATATTTACAAAAAGTATTAGTATTACACTCAAGGCCTGATTTACAAAGATCCCAAATAAGGAGTGTGCATGCAAAAAGATTGTTGTTTAATTAGGATGTGCGGGCAATTTACTAAGACTGATTGCGTTAGAGATGTCAGGCGCAAACTGCAGTGTTTACATGAGGATTTAGGGTTTTTTCGACACCCTTAAGGACGAATGTTCAGGCAAAGGCAGCACACTGCAGCTAGTCAGCCTGTATCTGTGTAGACAATAGGAGGGGTAAAGGAAGGGTCAGGGCTCCTGTCAGCTGCCCCATAGCGCAGTAGGGTGGACCTGGGGAGCATGAACGCAGAGATGATGGATGAAGGGAAGAAGCAGACTGTCTACAAAGGAAATATTTGAGTTAAAAATGTCACATTGGGAAAAAATGGGAAAAACAGAAAGAGGAAGTTCATGTCAGGTTTAGACATCATGACATGTCAGCGTATAACTCATCCAGAAGCACGAACGAATGCCTTGAAGACCCACTCCGATAACAATTGTTTTGGGAGTTTTTAACATTTTTTTCTGGCGTCTTTCACATGAATAAGGACATATAAAAGAAAATAGAGCGAAAAATTAAATTTCTAAATATTTCTTTATTCAAATCGTTGTGAATCAGGAGCAGATGCAAAAATGCAGTTGGAAAAAGATTGAATTTGTGACATGGAAAATACACTGGGTGGGCCACAAGCTCCCTGCTCTCCTCCATTCTAATTCATCCACTTGCAGACAAATAGATCCATGTACGTCTTTGTTTTCCTCGTCTAATCTGGAATCTGGATCAAAACTGTATGGCTGGATAGCTCCAATATTCCTCGCCATTTTTGTTGCACCGCTATTGTTGGTTGTGAGGGGCAGTAAGCTGGCAGGAGAGCGTGTACACATTCGCCGCCTACAGGTTTGCCTATTTTTCGCCCGCAGACACTCTGGATACACCCGTAAGGGCAGCAGTGACTCAGGCATTGCTCTTTATCCACAGGAACAGGTTCTGCCCCGTCTGATCCGTGGACAGGTCCACCGTTGTGTTGGCAGCTATGACCGAAGCAGAGACGTCCTGATGTGCGTGTCTGTGCGCGCTGGCCTGCCGTCAGAGCTGAGGAACGCTCAGGAGGCTGTGAAGGCCTGCGATGCAGAAATGAGAGCGCTGGTCAAGACGCTCTCTGAGGTTTGAGCGTCAACTGCTCTTGGTATAGAGTTGTTCTAAGTAGTTGCCGTTTTAAAAAAAAAAGTCTGCTTCCGTTCCTGTTGCTGTTTTATTGCAAACCTCAATGTTTCTGTGTCTATGTTTCAATTTCTTGTTAAATTCCCTAGTTCTCCTGACATAAATGGTTGTTCTCTGAACAGATTAAAACGTCATTTATGTTGAACACAGAAAGTAAAGCCTCCATTTTTGTAAGTATTTTTATTAAAAACATCACACAACAACAAACATTTCTTTAGAAGTCAGTTCAGATAGAGCAAACACAAGAAAAAGGATTTCCCTTAAAGAATACTTTTGAAAAAAAGAAGTTAGGAATAACATGATATCAAGAACAGTTTATTTACAGTCAAACATCACAATGGGGAAAAAAAAAAATAAAATAATAACACTAGTCTATCAAAAGGGTTTTTACCAGTGCTGAGACTTAAGCACAACAGGTCAACAAACAGAAAGACGAGCCGATGCAGCCACGCCCCCGTCCCCGTCCCCACACAGCCACTCACTATGAGGTCCACTACAATACCAACAACTCCTCTCTGGATCAGCTCTCAGATATGGCTACAAAAACACAGTCATTTGTCAGGACATGTCGCTATGGAAACCTCAAACTTGGAATCACTGACAGTTTATTCTGTAAACTTTAAACCAGAATGTTTGTTTATTTTTATTTTTTACAAATATGCACACAAACGTCCACTTGAAGAGGAAGTCAGGCTTCATGAAATTGGCAGTGTACCAGACGGGTAACGAGGAAAGTTTTGGTGCAGGGAGGATGACTGGAAGGGTCCAAAAACTGGTCAACAAAAACATCAAAGCATTAGCCTACAACCAAGCAAAAGATTTATGCTCTCCTTCCCCAAAAACAAGGAAGTCAGCAGTTTATCTCATTTGTTTAAGTAATCTAGCTCTTCTAGATTACTGGAGAAGAACCTAACATGCATCCCCTGATGCTTTTTTATGTTTTTCCACTGACAAAATTATCATTTAAATGATTATTTGAACAGACAGTGATGCAGTATTTGATGTACCAATCAAGAAAATTTGATTTTAGATGAAAGGGTGTTCATTACATGTTCAAGAGACTCAGTCAGTCAACTGTATGACCCAGATGTCTGGACGTCTGTAGACCTTCACAAGTCTGGAATGGGTAACAAGACCATCAAAGCGGTTTGGTAAGACAATAGCGTTTAGATTAATATGCTGCTGGAATAAAAGCAATGACTTGTCAATCTTCCCTTAATCTGGGACTTTTATACATAACTATGTGAAGTTTAACTGATCAGACAGATACCAGTTAGGTGGGAAGGGAATTGAGGGATTCAGAGGTGAACTGTGTTGTGTTCAGACAAGACCCTCTTTCAACGCTCCATGTTTGGAGGAGGAATGCTCCCAATGACTGCAACGACGCCATCCTGTCTGGATTCATCAAATCTTGGTCTTTAAAAATCGGTCTGGATGCGTTTTGGAGAGTATCAAATGCACCCAAAAAACATATCCAAGTCAACAAAAGAAGGGCCCGAGAAGCAAACTGAGGTTCAGAGTACTACTATTTGAAAAAAAAATAGAACAAGAGACGCACACTGAATAATCTCATATCAACCATTTGATTTTGAGCTGCAGAAAATGTGAGACAGCCAAGTGTCTGGAGTTTACCTCGTCTATCTTAGTATCTGAAAATGGCAGACTTGGCGGGACAAAGTAAGTGAAAGAGTTGTTGGGTCCACCCATGGGTCCAACGGCCAATTTAAAAAATACAATCCGACTAACACAAATTATAAAACTTTACGTATAGCTATGCAAGTTTCTACAACTGTTTTCGGGCTCTATGTACAAACCGGCTTGAATGCACGTTGAAAGGTAAAGCAGGTGGAACTTTTTCCAATCATTTGTGTTGGTAGTGATGTTTGGAAGGCGTCTCTTTTGATTCATGGAAGTGCCAACCGTTTGAAAATTGATCATTAATAAGAAATGAAACATTGCAGTTTGTAAATTTTACATAATTAGCCATCAGATATCCGATTAGAGCCTTCAACATTTCGCATCAAGCCTCTTTCAACTGTAGGTGGTGCACTAGTAAACAGTAGAAAAGGAAAAAGTAGCCCTTCCCTGCTTGTCCAGTGTGAACACCATGGGCGTAATACAGTTCTGGTTTGTCTCTGACTTCAAAGTTGTCATACGTAGATAATGAAACATACTAAACAACGAAGAATGGTGTAAAGCTAAGCTTTTTAACATGGTAGTCAATGAGACTGCTCCTTTCTAACACCAGATTTCAGTGGTCATTTGAGGAACTGCAACATTTTATTAAGAAAGTTTGTTTAAAATGCAGAAACTGAATTTAGCGGAAGTTCAAGCCTGCAAGAAATGAACATGAGTTTAGCCAGAAAAGTCATGTTAATGAATTGGCAAAATACTTATTTCAGTCCTTTAAATCAAGTTATGAGCTTTTGGATGTTTTTCTTTTACATTTTTGATATTTGTCTTTAACTCTGCAAATTATCCTGAAAACCATGGAATCATTTATTGTCAGTTGGCGAACGTATAAAATCAAGTAGAGACAAATAGTTTTTCCTTCACAGAATGTGTGTAACGCATAGGTGAACAAAGCAAAGTTATAGTTTAGCGAATTCTCCATATGACATGAGAAAAACATGCATGTCATAATGATGCAGCTTTAATTACTCTACCTTTTTCTGGACTAATGGCATAAAAGTCACACGGGTCCAACGCACAAACGTCACTTTCCTCTCCAGAAATCACTGCTTTTCCTCCAGAACATCTTCTCAACTCCAAGAGGTCGTACTGCATCAAGTAAGGAAAAACTTTACCGCTGACAGGAGCAAAGTGGGAGAAAATAATGAAACATCGCACAACGGCTGCTAGTTTTTTTTTTTTAAGCAGAAAATAACCTGATCAGGTATTAGAATCACGTCTTGGTTATGTTAGAAGGCACATGTGGTCAGATCACATTTAAAGTCCAGCTCAATTGTTCTACCGCTAACAAACGCCATCCCATCATGCATTTCTGATCAAATTTTCTTCATTTCCCTGCCTTTTGATCTAACGTTTTTTCCTGAATTACAGTTTTTAGTATTGTGTGTTATGAACAGAAAGAAACAAGCGAAGGGCATCACACAAACAAATCCTGGAAAACAGATTAACACATGTTGGATCCCAACTTTTTTTTTTAAATCTTTTTTTTTTTTTTTGCTCTCCTGAGATGGAGGCAGTTTTCGGTTCAGCTGTTGCACCGCTTGTCCATTTCATGGTGACAGTTTGTAAATCCAGCGTGTTTGAAAGTCACACGGGTTCTTCTTGAAGTTACTCCCTCCAAGATCTTCCGGCTGTACATTTTAGAAAACATCCCAGATCTGCTGCTCGATCCAGATCACACGGACACGACTTTGTAGATGCAGCTCCCTCAGGGTTAATCCTCAGCTCTGTAGATCCATAAATGTTCCTGCCCTTTAATGCCTCTATTGCCTCATGGTAAAACTGAAACATCATGAAACAGAGCCGTAAGGCCGTGTGACGCCACACTGACCTTTTGTTCAGTTGGTGTCGGATTTTACCCACTTTAAAGGGTCTGCTTTTTCACATATTTCTCTTCACTGCATTATCTCCTAAACTGACATAAAAATGACAGATATGTCAATCTAAATAACAAATCATCACCATTAAAGAAGGTTACTTATAATTTCATTTTCTTGATGCAGGAAGACGGAGTTTGCAGCTGTGGCTTTCAGCTTTACCTAAGCCTTTTAAGGTGGGACGTTCTCGCCGGGGCATCAGGAGATGGCAAAAGGAACTATAACAGAGTGGGCAAAGGGGTGGGGGACAGATGCTCCTTTGGGGCATATTTGGCAAAGAAGGGCAAGAAAACAGTGAGCATGACTCCGACAATCGCCAGCATGTAGCCCCAACCGATCTGGCACTCGCCGGCATGGTAGATGTCGGAGTCTCCGCAGAAAGAGCGGACCAGTGAGGAGTTAAGGCCGAAAGGGTAGATCAGCAGTCCTGCAGCCATGATGAATACTGCAGAGAGGAAACGAAAGACAGTCTGTTAGAGGGGGAAAAAATATGGACTGGGTGTTGAAAACCTAAAACACAAACACATAAAATAAAGGAAAACTAAGTGAAATATAATATAGATTGCTTACATCATTCTTTCTATTTATATTTTTATTTGGAAGGGATATCAGAAAAAAAATATTCGTAATAGAAAAAGAAGTTTAAAGAAATGAGACAGAGATAGAATAAAAATACAGAAACATGCATATCCATACTTGTATACATACACAAACATATACGTAAATATCGTTCTTTTAAAGATAAAAAGTAAAACATAGACGTGTGACTAAAACAGCTTTCTGATAACTCATGTCCCATACATAAATAGATAGATATGACTTTGTGGTGAATTTTTTCTTAACTGTCATTTTACTCTGCTTTCCATAAAGACAATTTGATATATTAGTTGCATTTTAGTAGCAGCTATGAACCTCTGGGTGGCAGTAGAAGCTTTAAGAAAACACTTGGATACATTATTACAAAAATTAATGACAACCTTGATCATCTTTTCAAAAGTCACCTTGATGACTTGTTAGCATCAGTGTATCTTGCTCAAACTTTGCAGTGAATGGCTTTTCAGTTTTCAAACATGTCAGAAGACACTAGGGATGCCACAAGTCCGAAACTGAACTATATGTCACACCATTGACCGAATTGTGTGGAAAGTGAATCGTTGCTTCCCCACTCCATTCCAGTATGTTTATGTTAAAATTGTTGAGCATGTGTTGTGCTGACTTAAGAAGAATTCATTATTTATTGTTTGATCACATCACACCAGGCTTAGTATGAGCCAACTGAAAAGTTTTTCTTCATTGGTATTTGCTTATCAGAAAAGGAAAAAAAGGATTTTTCTGAATTTTTGTTTTGTTATACATAAATCATATATCAAGCCAAAACAAAACCATAATCCAAAAGTCACATTTTGAACCGAATTGTGAAGAAAGTGTGCAGTTGCATCCTTAAACGAAAAATCCGGGGATCATGGAAAAGACGTTTCCGAGAAGACAAACTTTTGCTATCAGGCAAAGAAAACATCTGAGGAGATTGCCTGTTTTCCTTTGCAACCAACAAACAAACCAACCAACCAAAAACCAATCAATCTGTATATAGCACCTTTCATACTTGTTACATCTCACATATGTCCATCATCTAAGGAGGTACTTCTAAAACAGATGTAATGACTGTCCATCTGATCATTGGAAGCTGAAGGGAAAGTGAGGAACATGTAACTGTAAGATATGAGGTGAAGGGATGAAGTGATGCAGCCATCCTTCCATTTGGTTTTCACTGCAACTCAGTTTTGGAAAGTCTGCAGGAAATAAATGTCTGTGCTGCCACTACACCACAGTCACTTTCCCATCTTTTAGTGTTAGTATGCTTGATGAAAAAAGTCCCCATTTTGTAGGTTTGACAAATAACAACCATACAGGTAAAACGTTGTACAGTATTCCTACACCATAAGAGCACAACATCATACCAAGTATTTTAGTCTAGTTTCTAGTTGAAATATTTGACTAAACTTGATATCAAACAAAACTAAGTTACTGGTAACTTTTCTGTGTTATGCAACACCAGGTTTTAAGACAGTACATCTTGAAAATCTTGTTGAGTCATTGAATTTTTAAAACACCCTATTTTAAGCAAAATCTGTACTTAAACTTTTTTTTTTTACTTTGCATCATATTTTTTAAGGTGATGTTTTATTTGTGAGTGGTTTCAAGACAGATTTGTTTGATTTAGGGAAATTGGACAGTTCTTTTTTTTTTACTACTCCTATCACAGTACAAATGCATTCAACAACAGCACACCAAAATCATTTTTAGGGGAAATTTGTTTTAAAATGTGCAGTTCTGGTTTTACTTTAACCTCTTAAGACCTCAACCACATGGGTGGACGTCACATTTTTGGTTGCATTACCACAGTAGTTATTTCTACCTAACTAGGGCAGAGAAATAAAAAAAACTCAGATCTTAAGAGGGCAAGATTGGTAGTCTGACAGTTGAGGAACCTAGAGGGTACGAGAGGGTATGAAAATACCTATTTCAAAGAATTCCATTCACCAGAGAAATATATCTTAATATGAGTGTATCGCAACTCATTTTAAAGACCCTCTCTGATAAAAATCATGTTTTTTGAGTTTTTGGTATGTATGTGTGACATTTCTCTTATGAAACAAATGTAATAAAAAAATCATTTAATTTTTGCATTCTTGAGTATTTATGCTTTTAAATCACTGTCAATCAAACTGTCGCAAAGGTGCTTTGCATTGCATGCATTGCACAAGCTCCCTGATCTGTCCAGTCCAGTGTGCACATCAGCTAAGATCTAGAAGAGAAGATGGCACATTGCTGCATATCCAGCATGTATTTAAATGCGTCCAAGGCTGAATTTTATTGTTGGCCGCACGTTTTTAAAATTGAACTTAAATTTAAAGTCCCATTGGCTGCGTTATGTGTTCTCCACATTTGGGTTCTCTCTCCGAGTTTGAAACCTTGCTGTCCTGCATTAACCAGAGAGGGTAAAAATTTGTAAGGGGACCTTATAATTATTGTCTCGATGAAAATGAGAAAAAGTTTAGGAGGCCCGAGTAGGCTGGCCCCTCATCCCGCAGTGGGTCTCTGTCTGGCCCCCAGAACATCTTAAGTGATGTCCTGACATAGTGATTGGAATCGCTCCAGCTCCATCGGCCCTGCGACAGACTATCTAGGGCATATGTGTCAAACTCAAGACCCAGGGGCCAAATGTGGCCCTCTACATCATTTTATGTGGCCCTCAAGACCATAAAAGTTTTTAATTTCTTAAAATAATACATAAAAATTGGTGTGTATTTATTCATATCTAGGAGGAATCGGACTTGAAAATTTGGAATTGCCAACTATAAATTAGGACTTAAACACTATCCATATAACCTAACCTGACAGAATCAAATCTAAAATGATTGAGTAACAAAAAAACATATGTTTTCTATGCAACTGCAATATATTTATTTAATTATGAACAACATAGGACTCCATAATTGTCACTTTAAAAATGTATCATAAATAATGAGTTATTTAACATAAAGGAGTAGTTACATTTATTTTTGATTACATTTAGTTTCATGTATTAGTGACATCTGGCCCTTTGAGGACAACCACTATACTGATGTGGCCCTCGATGAAAATGAGTTTGACACCCCTGATCTAGGGTGTACCCGCCTTCGCCCAACAGCCGGGTACTGTTCACTAAAGTACTGTTGCGCGATTTGGTTCAGACAACCTTTGTGCTACACCCATTGCTCAAATCTCACCGCCGGAACTCAGATCGCGTATGTACCATTAACTTAACATTAAAACTGTTTCATTTTATTTGCTTTGGAAGCGAATTCAGTTCAATCTGCATGAGCTAGCATCAAATCAGTTATGAACCACAGCCAGTGCTGCTTACTGGTGTAATGTGGACTAAATTATAATGTAATTTAAAACATTTTTCATGTTCTTATCAAAGTTCCTTTTTGTTTGTATATTTATACACACATTTATTTTGTCATTCCACACGTTGGTCAAAAAGTGTTGATTTGAAACCAAAAGTATGTCTAAAGAAAACTGTTTAGTTGGTGTGGGTCATCGAACATCTTAGGTGGGGTGCACATTCAAACACTGAACTCCCAAATCTCCACAGGCATCTTATTTATTTGGATTGAGTTGATGAGTTGTGGATGATTTTGCCTGTAATTAAATGCAGAAACAAATGAATACAATGATACATCATCCATTGTTGGTTGAGGATAATAATACAACATACGTCTATGATGCATCCACTTAGCTGGACATGGACGGATCTGTGGTTGCATTTGGCTGGGACTGCTTCTTCTCCTGGTAGAGGTTAGAGGGGGAAGGGAATGCAAGCTGGCTGACTTAAGTAAGTTCCTGGCTGAGTCTCACAGGTGCTCACTATTGAGCTGATAGTGGGTGTGGCCTGCTGGTGGCGCTGGATGACAACTAGTATTTTTAACAATGTCACTTTTTACCAATTTTTTATGGCCAAAGAAAAACCTGAAACTGTCAGTCGGGGTCAATTGTGCCCCCCCCCCCCCCCCCCCTTGTGTCAAGCACTTCACTAATGTAAACCGTTTGCAGGGGGAGATCGAGGACAGGGCTACTCAGATCAGCACCACTTATACCACTTATCACTTATAACAGAGGAAGACATCTCATATTCTGTGTGTTTTAACTTTGTTTGCCAAAACATTTCCCCAGTGTAATTTATTTTCAAATGATTAAAAAAATAAAAACAAGTTTTCATTTTAATTCCCTTTATTTAAACACAATGGCATGCAAAGCAACAGGAAAGCACAACCAAATAATCAATAGTGGACTACACAGGAGGCGTTTGCCTCTAACAAATGTCAGCTGCAGTTAGCAGAGTCAGAGCCGGATTGTGTCAAGCAGACTGTGACGCTTTTCAAGGCGGTAATGTAGGTCAGATAAGCTGCAGCTCGGTCTGATCAGATTTCTGCAAACCATTAATGAGAGAGGAAGTCCTAAAAACTATAAAATCCCCCTCAAATTAGAGGTTGACTCCAAATGGATCAATCTAATCCTTTGAATCTAAAAGTTAGATAAATTGGATTCACACATCCTAAAAGGGAGTCTGTCTCATTTTGGAGCGTCACTTTTGGAAGACAGATCCTACAGATTTGAGTTGTTAATGTCACGGGGGGAAAGGGAAGTACCCAGGCGCAGAGAGGAGAGGAGGCAGGAGGTTGCAGGGGAACGAGGCTTTAATAATAACAAAACTACAAAACAAAAACCACTGCATACGGCAGGCTAGAAAACTCGAAATACATTACACTCGAAACTGGGGAACAATACAATATGGACCAGCACAGGAGGAAGGGAAAGACAGGACTTAAATACATACAAGGCAACAAGACACAGGTGGAAACACTCAGGACTGATGGGGCAAGGTAAAACTCGAAACAACAACCAAACAGGAAATACTACAAAATAAAACAGGAAATCCAAGAACAAAACACAAAGGAACTGAAACCGTAACAGTTAAAAGTTTGATGTCATCTTTTGTGTTTCTTAAAGAATCTTCAGAAATATGACAACATTCTTCAAAATAGTAGATTCTATTTGAAAGAAAATAAGAGCAGAGTTGGACTGCAACTTCCAATTGGTCATTTGTTAAGAAATCCATTGATTAGTTTTAGGATTTGTCAATTAGTTGTAAAGAAATAGACAGAAAGTACTTTAATTTGTTGTTTTTTTCGTGCTAAACAAAAGACAAGATGTTTTTAATTGGATCTAAAAGCCATTAGTTGCACGACTGCAGTAAAAAGGATTTGATGTCTAGACAGTAAAGAAATCAAGTCATTTTAAAAATGAATTTTACTCAAATTTTTTCCTTCACATCTGTCATATAGATTGATGGTTTGGTTTATTTTGGAAGCTTTTAGCTTCAATTGTATTTGTTTATAAAGAGTGCACGGGGCCTGATTGCAATAGTTTTGGATGAACTACTGGACAGGGGGCTGGCAGTAGTCAGATGGCTCTGATAATAACATTTATAGGGTTTCCAGCTAATTTATCAATAAATTAATCGATTAGTTAATGAGTCACATTATGTAATTGGAATCCTTTGCTGTTTATTTTAGTAAACCACAACAGTAAAAACAAAAAGCAAAAAGGATCTCAGATTTTTTTCTTTGTACTACTCATTCGCCTGACAGTTAATGGGATAGGCTCCAGCAACCCCGTGATCCCAAAAGCGATTAAGCGGGTTAAAATGATGTATGGATGGCTTCTCAAATTACACAGACAAAACGTTTTTACCTCATGTTTTTATTTCTTCATTTTAATCTTTAAAGATTTTTTTTAAGTGTGAATGCTAACACACAGCTAACATCTTGCCATTTTTAAATTCTAATTCAACTTTATTTGTATAGCACTTTTCCTCCTACAGAGCAAACAGCAAACATATAAAAAACAAACAAATAAAAACATAAAAACCCAACACATACACATCCCACAAGTGCAATCAAAATAAATTGAATCAATTGTTAATAAAATATTTAATATATTATGAAAAGATGTGGACAAGTAAAAACTACATGAAGGCTGTACTAAAAAGACGAGTTTTTATTAATTTATTTTTTTAAACTCCACAGTTTTGGGACCACCAGCATTTCCTAAGGGCTCTGGGAGGGTCATAAACTAAATGTAGATCTGATGAAAATGAACCTTAAAATCAATTCTAAAGCTGACGGAACCAGTGCAAAGATTTCAAAATTGGAGTAATTGAACAAGTTTTGAACAAGCTGCAGCCGATTGATGGTAGGGTATTTTTCTTAACGGCAGAAAGAAGAGCATTACAATAATCTATCCTAGATGGTATAAAAGCATGGATTAATATTACAGCCCTGGCTTTGGAGAGAAAGGGTCTCACTCAGCTGATGTTTCTAAGATAATAAAATATGTTTTTAACTTGGTTTGTGTGCTTTACAGGTAAGATCTGCATCTAAAAAAGTTTTCCGACTTTACTGCACACATTCAGGTTAAAAGTTGATAAGTAGGATTAGATGTTTTCTCTCTCAGCTTCAGGACTGACATTTAACGTACCTGTTTTGTATTGATTGAGATTTAAAAAGTTCTCTCCCATTTAAAACACAACTTAAAAGGTCATCAATGGGTCCAAAGTCATCAGGAGACACAGCCACATATAACTGGTTGTCATCAGCATAACTATGAAAGATTGTGCTATGTCTCCTGATAATATCACCAAGTGGAAACATGGTTTTTAACCAGTGAGCATCCCCACAGGGGTTTTTAGATTATCCGCTTTGTTTATAACAAAAAGTGTTTTGTGTTAACGTTTATTTACATTTAAAATGAATTTACATTATGAAATGCTAATGGACACTTTTAATGCTAAAAAGTGTTTACATGATAGCAACATCACCGCCATTAGTTATTAATTTATGTTAGGCAACACATGTAACACACACCGCTACAGTAACAGGTAGCATATCAGTGTAAGACAGAAAAAAGGACTTGAAGAAAATGTTAAAGTTTAGTTCCTTTCCTGTTTTTTAATCGCTCTTGTTTGCAAAGGGATCACATGGCATGGTTATTTTTAGTAACGATTATTGACTGTATATGAGAACTGGACTGAGTGACCCCTCCCAACTCGCTTTTCAAACTAGAAGTACCTGCTGGTTCCAAGAAGCCAAAATCCCAAAGACTTCTATAGAGAAATAAACAGCTATTACTCAGACTAACCATTCTTGCTCTGGTAACATTTTTAACATGCTCTTACTAATCATCGTTTTTTTCATGATGTTTTTTTTCTGTAGTGCAAGTCTTTCCAGTTATAAAATGATCTATCAAATGCCTCAATGAAAGTAGGCAGTCTCTTATCAATCATTTGAAGCCTTTGATTGACAGAATCTCCTGAGCCTGTTTCAAGTGGTAGGGGTGCGGACTTCCAATGAGGTCACTCCTGATTGGCAAGAATGGTTGCCATGGAAACATTGACTCAAGGCCCGTACACACCGGGACGAATATTCGCCAGGCGTTATTCGCCAGCGTTTTTCGCCACGTTTTTTGTGTTCACACCCAGGCGATTTTCGCTGACGATGAGTCGAGCGAACATGCAATTTCATTCCCTGACGTTAGATGGCGCTTAATGTAAACATAAATACTCCTGTGCACAAGGTGGCGCTGCGCAACTTTACGCTTCTCAAAGTCGCTTTTCACTCAGAAGAAGAGAGCAAGTATTTACGCGATTGTCAGAATCAAACAAAGAAAACATGAATATTTCAAGCACCAGTAGCTCCAACTGGTGCTTGGTTCGGGGATATTTTAGAATGTCCATCATTATTTCTTCGCGGCAGTGTAGACGCTACTTGACGTCTATCTTCTTCGCTGGTATGTGTGCTCAGCAAGGCAGTTTTGTGTTTGAGCGCCCCCAAGTTGTGTTTTACTGTAACTTCAGAAGCTCCAGACACGTGTGCAAAAGCGCCATTCTCATTGGTCGAGTAGATTTCGACGCGACGCGTCGAAAAAAAAAAACGAACCCGAGGCGTTTTTTTTTTTTGACGCTTTAACGCGTCGCGTTTTTTCGCGTCGGTGTGCACACTCTCATTGGTGCCCTTTGTCTAGTCACGAGGCGTTAAACGTTGGCGAAAATCGCCGGCGAAATTCGTCCCGGTGTGTACGGGCCTTTAGACCAATCTGGACCAAGTACTGCTTACTGACGCCGTCTGGCTCCTACATGGTGTGACCCACATCGCAAAAAAAGTGGTTGAATAAATTGACTTCATTTGGTCCCACTCTATGGGGGACGTCTGACTCACTCAGTCCAGTTGTCATATACAGTCAACGGCGACGGCATAAGAATAAATCGAAACAGCTAACCACATGGTAAATCCTAATAAACTGTCTGCTTGCAAGAAGGAAAGTTTAGCTCAGCCAGAAGAATTAAAGTGTGGAATGTGTCATCCACAACGGCATGAGTAATGCTGACAGTCATAAAGGTCTGTGGATGATAAGACTCAGAATAATGGAGAGCCCTCGAGTCAGGCGAGCGTTAATGCGTTCCAGTTTCATGAAAACGTTCCACACAGGGCCAGGGGCAGGACAGACTCTCAAGGTGTGGAGTTCAAAAGAACAAAAGCAGAAGCTCCTCTAAAGTGACTCACTCTTACTGGTTCTACCTTTCTACTAGTGGCTGTTGTCATATTACGTTAAGGAAACCATACTATGTTTTGCTGCAGAATTCAGTGATCTAACTAAAAGCTACTTCCGTCTGTTTCATTGGTTTTTTTAGTCTTCTTATCAAGAATCCTTTTATTATTCCGGTTCCTCATGACTCCCATCTTGCCTGAGTGCACTCCTCATTAGCGTTGAAGGGAGTGTGTACTTCAGACAGAGTAAAATATTGATTTACAAAGCCGAAGCAGCCAGAGACGTCACTTTTTTTCGCCTGTTCTTCAGCTGCGGGCTCCACAGGCCTTTGTAGGGACTGAGTAAAAAAAAGACTTATTTACATGCTTCTTGTTGTTTTTGCATGTATTATCATTGTTTTGCCGTGGACAAATCTGTCCACGGCAGAAGTAGAATGGAAGAAGAAGGAACAATAAAATATTCCAACATGAAAAAGCATTGACTAATTTCTAACAATCCATTCCAGCTGTTATTATTTAAATGACCGAGTTAACCTTGGGTTTTTGATTGTCTCTGTGGTGTAGCAAGAAATGGAAATCTGCCCTCTGACATGGTGGAACAGGCTCACAGCAGTAAAACCAGAGAAAGATTGAATAAAACTTGGGGGGCAAGGAGGTGTGACATAACATAGCAACCAAGTGTGACAGTGAAGCACTTTATAAACATAGAACTCTTAAAGCAGAAACCTTTGATTTAGCGCATTACAGAAACCTAGAAAAATATTTATAAAACATTTCTTGGTAAAAACTTAAATTTAATTTAATGAAATTCAATATAATATGAGATTTCTCTTAGATCTATTTCTTAATTTTGTTCACTAATTTATCTAAATAGAAACTAAAAATGTGACTGTGAAGTAATTTAAACCTTTTTTTTTTACTTTTTGATTTCAACATTTTCAGGAAATAGGAGTGGACTTTCCAACATGAATTGATGCAAATAATCCAAAACTAGGACTTTGTCAGTCAATTTGTCAGTCAATCCAACAAGTCATTGTTAAATGGCTAAGTTCTCTTTTATGCAGTCTCATCTTGGACTGGAAAGGTCCTTATCCAGTCCATCCATTACAGAGTATATATTGTTTGCCCATTTGTTTCCATTCAGATAAAGTTTCTGACCTTTTGTTTTTTAGAGTTATAACTAGCCCCTCACAATATATCGCAAATGTATTGTTATCGCGATATCAAGCTGTGCGAAAGTTGAGATAAATGGTCATCTTAAATGTGTAAAAAAAAACTTATGGCAGCTTGAAGTATTTACCGAATCAAATAAATCCCTTTATGAATTTGACCAATCGGATGGAGCCCTTTACATCATTGACCAATCGGATGGAGCTCTTTTATGTTAGACCAAGGGTCGGCAACCAATGGCTCCGGAGCCACATGTGGCTCTTTCATCCTTCTGTTGTGGCTCCCTGTGACTTTGGAAAATAATTAGTATTTTATAATAATTACATTTTATTTTAGTTTGTTCATCTGCTGGCTCCGTACGAAGCGCGTACCACGTCAAAACCAGCCTTCTAAATGAGCTTGTATTTATCGGGCGAGAACTGCAGAGCTGATAGCAGGAGGACACACGCGGTCCGGAGTGATCTTCTGCCGGGAACTTGACGTGCCGCGGGGCAGAGAGAAACTTTCTGATGACAGAGAGTTCGCGCCAGTGTTGCCAGATAGAGACACAGTTTTCCAGCCCAAAAGTCATTTAAAAAACCGCCAGACCCAGTCAAAAACTGCCCAACACAGCTTTTGTTGATTTTTTTTTTTTCGTACTGGATTGATTTAGCAAAATAAAACATTTTTCTAAATAAAAGATAGTTCAGACTAATAATAAAATGTGTGCAATACTGAATATTTCTTCAGCGGGCCGCCTTCTTCCATTCATTTGCTTAACCCGCTCTATCCCCGCTATAACCTGCGTCCGGCTCTTTCATCCTTGTGCTGCGCTGGAGCGCCCCGACTATCGTATTTTGCGCTCTCTCTGTAGAATACACTGAGGAGCGCGGGGAAACCAACTTTCAGCTGCAGAGGAGGCGAACAGGTAGAGAGGAAAAGCAGGTAGAGAGGCGGAGGAGGGGCTTTGGCTTCAAACTCTGTCAGAGAGATGCAAACACGGGCGTCAGATTCAGACGCAGCTTTCACTGCGGGAGTTGAAGCAAAGACTTTCTCTGGGATGATTTTATGAACTCAAACATGGAAACATGATTACCAAGTAGAACTAATAAACCTGATCTCCACATTCTCCGTGTCTACCATGCATTGATGTAAACAGACATCGCTCCATGAAGCGATCAGACCAGAACTTCAGCTGGTGGCTCCTCCCAACGCATCCTTTTAAGAACACAATGTGCATTTGCAGTGATGTATGTTTCAGACGATGTCCGATTGGCCAATCTACATGTCAATCAAGTCCTGTAATTCTCAGTGAGGATTTTGATTGGCTGGTGGATTTTTAAGAATGAGCACCCTTGATATAATATATACATGCATTATATATGTAATGATGTCAAAACGGGTTGTGGCTCCGGGTGCTTTCTTTTCATTAGGGGCGGTCCCAAATGGCTCTTTGAGTAAAAAAGGTTACCGACCCCTGTGTTAGATGGTCGCCTCCTATGTAGACAGGGGCCATTTGAAGTGTAATTTAAGTTATGTTGACTCTTATTTAAATTAAGCTGCTGCGGTGAAATGGAAATGATTTATTTAGTTGTTTTGCTATTTGTTCATGTGTTTTGCAAGTTATATCGTCATTGCAATATTAATCATTAATATCGCAAGTTGTGAGTTTCACTCATGTTGTGCAGTCCTGGTTAAAACTTTATTAACAAACAAGATAGTTTTGTTTTTGCTTTTAACTGTTTTCTTACTTTAAATTCTATTTATTTAAATTTTGGTGCATAGCACTTTTACAAATGTGGCGTTTTAACCACTTTATTAATAAAGTTTGAGTTCTTTTTTTTTTTTTAAAGTAATGTAAAATGTAGTCTTGCTGATAATGGTGTAAAATAATGAACGATGAAATGAGGCGATGAAAACGTATGTTTTTAAAGCTCAGAATCAATATCATTTCCATGTTCTAACAAATTAATAGACCTTTTAGGAGAAATTTCAGACTTACAAGCTTTACTTTAGTCCTATCAAATAGGCTAAAGTAAAAATAGGCTCAACAAAACTAAAAGTAGCAAAATAAATGCTGAAATGTGGGTGGTGCTAGTGAGTCATGTGACCATGCCTTTCTTTCTTTTCTTCTGCAGACTTTTATTCTCCAAAATATTGAGTCACAGCTTTGATGGAGTTCTGTTTTTTAGCATTGATGAAGTGCGTTGATTCACTGAAGGCGTTTGCACTAAGACTTTGACAGCGTGTAAAGAACGTTTAATCACGATGAGGTTTTGGACTTGCACTTCTTCGTTTAACATCATTCTGGTTAATTAATTCACTTTTCCCTTTCTGTTTATAATATTGGTTTTATTTATATCCTTAACGTCAATTAACCTGCGTCATCCAATTTAAAATCCAGACAGCAGGAAAATAATTATGGTATTACATATTGGATTTATATAACAAAAGAATGACTTGAAATGTAAAAAAATTACGGCAGTTGGGAATGTAAGGTGAACACAGAGCTGACCAGTTTATAAATAGAAACAAATCCAGCCCTCTACATGGCAACAAATAATTAAAATGTGTCAGAAGTGACTAATGCCTGCAGCTACTGTAGGATGCTAGCAGTTGCACACACAACCAGAAAATTGTTAAAGGAAGTGGCACAGGTTCCCTTTGGCTGTTGTTTGTTATCTTGTGTCGTCAGCACTCACCTCTGACTCTCACACCCAAAAGAAAGCTCTTATCTACCTGCTGTGCCGTCCCAACACGAGCATTATCTGCAGCTTCCGTTCACTTCAAAGACAGACACCACAGCGCGCATGAGACCTCAGCCGTCTGCAAACCCATTTGACTCGCAAGGAAAACACCACACAAGCCGGAGGAGAAAAAAACGCCTCACATTTTTCTCCTCTGTCAAGCCTTGCTCAGTTAAAGTTGCAGGCGAGTTCAAGACAAAGACAAAATGAGGCCACTAAATCTTGACTTGTCAGCGCCGGGCTTATTTGTTTGTGTTATGGGACAGGTTGGTTTGGCGGGAAACATATGGAGAGAAAGCTGTGGAATATGGCTTCATTACAAACAGTTCCAAAGCTCCTGGACAAGTTTTCTTTTGCAGGTTTTTTCTCTGCCAACTTCTTTACTAAATAGTTGTTTCTGTAACTTTAAGGCTCCTTTTTGTTGTACTTAAACTATGCAAAAGTGCGTGTTTGCAGGAAAACATGGCTGTAAATTGGATAGATTAGTCACTGTATGTGTTCATTGGAAATGGGTGCCTTGACTTAACGAAGCATAACAAAGCGCTGTAAAAACACTGTTGCGAGGAAATTGACTTTTTTTTTTCCCCTGGCCACACACAAGCAGCATTTCCATTTTCCACTCAGAGGAACAGAGATGGGACTGGATAATATCTGTTCTCTGTCACAGTGAAGCTTTTGGCTCCCATCAGAGTCACCATCAGCTTTGAAAGAAAAATGAGCTAAAACTCTGAAGCGCTCAACAAACAGGCTACAGGAAACAATCTAGCCTCACATATGGAAACGCACAACATCTTCTCTTTGACCCCTCTGTATGCTCACAGGGAAACACAGCAGCACAAGAGATTAAAGTTTCGGAATTGTTGGAAGTTGAACTTTGTCTGCAATAAATCTCCAGGTAGTCAGCTGGGACCTGGCGAAGCACTAACACAACCTGCAGGGTCTCCATCCTAATGTGATGAGCAGCACTCTGGTCTGCACACCACAGTCATGTTGATAATTAAGCCCTGGGTGCCTCTGGGAAATTATGCTGATGATGCTCCTCCAACAACCTACATGTCAGAAAACTTCTGGCTTAAGGTGATGATGTAGAGAGCAGCGAGGAAATCTGTTAAATGTGTTACAGAGAGAGAAAAGTTCAGTGAAAGCCATAGATATGCTTCTATTTTTGTTGCATTTCCAAAACACTTAAATGGCTATTTTATTAAAACTGCAACTTTATTCAAAAAAACAATTCGTACGCCCCAAAACGTAAATGAGTACAATTCTGCAAACCGTTTCAGTCCAGATACCTTACCATGCCGGCTCCATGGTCCCAACTACTAATATTTCTTTGTTTAGTGTGATTGACACTCTAGCCATTAAATAGTTTGGCTCCAAAGCAAGGGCTCTTATCTGGGGGGTGGCTGTAGTGCAGCGGTCCAGTGGTCAACCTCTGATCGGAGGTTCACAGGCTGGGTTCCTGTCTTATCTGACCATACACACTAAATCCCACATTACACATGGTGGTTGCGGGTTGGCACCAGTGTTCGGCAGTGGAGCTGCTCTGCCATCGGTGTGCGAATCTGGGAATGGAACTGTGACTGTAAAGGGCTTTGGGCCTCAAAGGAAGGTAGAAAAGTGCTACATATAAGCATACGCCGTTTACAACTCAACCCTTAAAGAGATGTCCCCGGCGACATCTAAACAACACAAGCCCTCACTCCACTGTAACTCTTCGACCGTTCACATGGAGAAAAGCTTTGCACCGATATCCAACACATTACTACCATCAAATTTTGCATGACAGCATAAAGCTGTTATTCTTGGCTGGAATTACTTACGTTATTTGAAATAATGGCTGATGAGTTACAGTAGTCAAAAGAAAGTCAACACTGGAGCTAAAGCTCTGGTGTTAAAGGGTTAACTCTGTTCCTCAGGATCTCACATCATGCTTGTTTTTCTTTTGTTACTCCACCAAAACACATCTGATTCAGTTCATCAAAGTCAGAAAAAGGTCAGTGTCAGGAACTGTTGATGTGTTAAGGACCTGAAAGGCTGAAGATCAGGCTTGCCCTAAATACACTTAGGATCAGTACAACCAATACAGCTGTGGATAATAGACAATCTAAACTTGGTGTGATCGACAGCACAAACTTGAAACAGAACACGACAAGAACGGAGGAAATATCACAAACGATCTAAACCAGACTGCACATCCAATTTTTGGAAGCAGGTGTTTTTGAGCAAGGAAATTATAAAAACACAGAGCATAATGGGTCTTTAGTGGAGAAAGACGATATGTGTAATGGTGGCAAAACATAAAAGAAAGAAGAAATGTAGAGGTTGGCTGTAAAAATTGAAGAGGATTTGTGTGCTTTTTGACAGCTGACTTAATGAGATTTCATCATAGAGTGGCCATCCAGTCGCTGTAATGGATGCTGCATTCTCCAATAGTTATAAAGATTAGTCAAAGTGCCTCCTTCCTGTGGGTTGATTTGTATTTTGTTTTGGGGAAAGTGATCCAAACTATTCCCAATTCCCCTTGATCCTTTTTTTAAACATTATTTTTTTCAGCTTTTTTTTTCTATTTAAAATTGTCATTAATTTTTTCCGGATCACTTCATACCCTCAGAATTATTGTGTCCGATCAGCAGCTGAAAGCGAAGAGTGACTTCCCAAACACCCAAGCATTTTCTGTGTGGAGGTAAAAAGCTGCTGACCTTGAGATGCACCGATATGAAATGGAGAGATAGTGAGGAGAGAGGGATTAGTGGGCCGACAAAATAGCTTTTGCTATCTTAAGTCTGTCTCAGCATTGGTCAGTCGGATTCGAATAATAAGACTTTTTATCACAGTCTTTTGGTCACTCAACAGGCTCCAGAGGTGGATCAAACCTTCCAACATGAATAAAGTTATTAGGATGTTCTGTTTTATAGTCATTATAAAGCTTTACCAACATTTTGACTGTTTGACTCCTAATGTAGCCGATGAAGACTACTATTTAATTTGCTTGTCATAGTTCACACCGGGCATGTTCAGCATATATTGTTCACACTGGACCGTTGCTACTCCATCCTAGCACATGTCCGCCACCTACAGTTGGCTTGGTTATGAAATGTCAAAGAGGTGTAAATCTGGTGAATCTTGCTCCAGGATTTTTCTTTTACACTTCTATTCTGATTTATGAAATACGACGGAGTATTAGGGCCACCAAAAAAAAAAAAAAAAAGTTAAATTACGAGATTTAATCTCGTAAATTTACGAGTTTTTATCTCGTAAATTTACGACTTAAAATCTCATAGATTTACGAGAAAAAAGTCATAGATTAACAAATAGAAAACACCGAAGTTGTCCGTTTATCGGAGCCTATCTTGAAGATGAAATACGTGGAGCCTTTGTGAAGCTTTATTTCCGGATTACAGGTTTTAAAAACAAAGAGATTCTGAACCTTTTGATGACTCAAAATCAGATTATTGTCAGTGTAACCGTCTTTCCGGGGTTCAGTGTCAGTAAAGCAGAGTTTAATGCGTAAAATAAGGAGCTCAGAGACACGTTTGGATGCAAAGGATCGCTGCAGCCTTTATTCTGCTTTTCATTCACACCCTGAAGTTCATTTGTCAACTGACGTCATGAACCTGTCATCTTAACACCAATGCGGAAGGAAGTAAACAGTGTTCCATACGGCCCCTCCTGCAGATGAAACGTCCCGTTTCAGCATAAAACAATAAAGATGAATGAAAATAGTCTTTTATATTAGCATTAGAACGTTGAAAATGACAAATAAGTGCTTCTCCTCGGCGGAAGCGTCACACAAATGTAGAGATTTGTCTTTGGTGGAGGAAGTAAGGATTGACGTGGACAGCTGCAGGAATACTGACGATGGCTTCATCGAGCTGCAGAGATCCTGCAAACCACCCATCAATAAATAAAACTTTAATAAATTGTAAATAAAACAAATGAGCTTCCAGACATTAGGAACGTTATCAATGAACATTCATCTCGCCTGTTTAACAAAGTTTAGTGGGTCGGCTCTGCTGCTGCGCGGCGTTCACCTGCTGCTCTGCATGCTCACTTCCAGTTTAATCATAAATTTACGACTTAAAATTAAAATCTTGTAAATTTACGAGTTTTTTTCTCATTAATTTACGAGTTTTTTTCTCATAAATTTACGAGTTTTTATCTCCTAAATTTACGAGATAAAAAGTCGTAATTTAACTTTTTTTTTTTTTTTTTTGGTGGCCCTAATACTCCGTCGTAATGAAATACTTGGTATCATAAAATTCCAACTGAACTCAAACTGCAGTTATTTATCTCTCCTTTAAACAGTTGGCCCTTCCGTGAATTCAAAATTACATACATCTCATACTCATACATCACTACCAAATCCAAAGTTGAACTGGTTTCACATTGAATGCGCGTTCAATGGCCATGCGTCTAGCATGTAAAGCCAGAAAACTTAAAATCTTGTTAAGCAATGCGTGAACATAACAGTTTCGCGTTTGCATCGACATTTCTTTAGAAGTGTCCGCATGTATGCGTTTTCCCAGACCCAATGTGAACGTAGCATTTGTCTCAACTAGTTTTTTATACAATTGAATTGTGGATCAGTTTCATGACAGTGTAATTGTAGGTAACAGTGATGTTTGGTATGAGGAGAAAAAAAAACTGAAAGTACAAATCTGTTAAAGTTAGATCCAAAGAAAACTTTAAAAATGTCATTTATACATTTAGATGACGACGCTTCTAAAAACACTCTAGCCAAAGGATTTTCTTGTTTTTCTTAAAGCTTGTTTCCCCTAACTTCTTTCAATCCTTGTTTTGGACAATGCAGACATTTTTTGGCTTTTACAAAAGTGTATTAGTTTACTTTTTTTATTTTGTAGAAACTAAAACAAAAAAGGTTGCTGTGTCCATGTGAGATAATTTCATGTTTACATGATTTTTGTTTACATGATGTTTACATGATGATTCGGATGTCATTGAGTGTATTCTTTGTATTCCTCAAGTGTAATATAGCATAAACTAGAGCTGCACGATATGAGGAAAACGTGCGATATGCGATATTGGTGATTAATATTGGGATAACGATATAATTTGCGGTATATAAACAAAGAGCAAAACAACCAAAAACATCATTCCCATTTCAGTGCAAAGGTTTAAAAATTATACTCCAAATGACCCTCATCGAAACAGGAGGTGAAAATCTAAAAAAATAGGGCTCCATCTGATTGGTCAAACGCATAAAGGGATTTATTTGATTCATTAAATACTTCAAGTTGCCATAAGATTGTTTTAACACAGTAATAAATGTTACTGCTTTGTGTGATATGCATATTGCACACCTTGATATTGCGATGACGATAAATTTGCGGTATATTGTGCAGGCCTAGCATAAACCCAACTAACTTATCCCTGTTTTAAAATTGAACAAGGCCTCAGGGGTGTTTCTGGATGAGGAAATTAACTTTAAAAGAGAATTTTGCTGGATTTAAAGGCAAGGAAAAGCTATGAGATGATGTAGTCACAGAAAGACTGAAGACTAGATCTTTTATGTGACACTGTTAGCTTGGAATCCACGTAGACAGTCGCTAAAGGTCCGAGTGAGCGTGTTCAGCTGTGTGTCTGGCATTATCCCCCTGATTGTGTTGACAGCCTTTGGCCCCAAGTCTGAGCTCATAATCGTCCCCCGGGTGCAGAAACTGCCTCAGGTCCAAATCAAATGTCAGAGGGGAAAGCCAGAACAACCCCGTGACACTGCTGGATGAGGTTGTATATCCAGTTGTTCTGCGTTACCACGACTCCCATCTGTGTGTCTGAGCGACAAAAGTCAAGGTGCAGCTGCACATGCCACAGTGAATATCACACAAGGTTTGACGTGTTTGTGTGGAGTTTGATGCAACTGCATATGACAGGAAGTGGAACTTTGACCAATGGCCAAACGGACGACTTCAGATCAAAACAGACAGAAAAGAAGACTAATTGGCTGTAAAGATATTTTTCCTGTAAAAATAACCAGTAAAAAGTTTGTGTCTATTTTTTTTAATCCAAAAATACCCCAATGTCTCAAGTTTATTCTTCAAAATAATGATAATAAAAATAAAAGTAAAAACCACTTGATCACAACAGCTAAGAAACACAAAGCTACGCAGGACTACTTAACATACAAATATAAATATAAAGAAAAAAATGCACCATCCAAAACATTAACATGACACCAAGCAAATATAGACATGTTAAATGGGTGTGCTTTACATAAATTCCTTTTTATTATGAATTACTGACTGTAATTAAAAGTGATAAATTTGTAATGGAATAGTAACTGCTGCAGCATTTGGCATTAAATTTCCCTGAATAAAAAAGAGATATGGTTGATATATGTGGTAATTTGCATTGCCGGTGGACAGAAATGCTTTGGGTTTGAAATATTTGACCAAACAGAGAATTTTGTTCAACCCAGCATCTGTTTGAGAAACTGCAGAAATCCACCGAGCACATAATGATTCAGATATATGAAAATTACAAATAGCATAAATTCATGCTTATTTTCCTTTTGATCATAACATATTTTTGAAACTACAGAATCCATTTAAAATGGCTTTTTTTATTACACCCTGCAGTTGGAGCTGGCAGGAGAACAGTCATCTATCCGTATATGAAGGAATTTGCATCTGGACAGATTTGAAAAAGTGGAACCTTGTCAGTGGGGCGGAGGGGTTTGAGGTCAAGTCAGGAAAAATGTGATGTGCATGAGGAGGCTGTAGACAAAAGAAAACCTGAAGGTGTGCCTTCTATGCTTGCTGTTGTTCAGTAACTACAAAATGACTACTATTGTTAAACCTGAGATCTGTTTGAGCTGCTGTATTGCATAGAATCACTGCATCAAAGAGGTCAAACTGTTTCAATGCTCTCTAATCTTGATTATGGAAACTCATCTGTTAATTGCTGCTCTCCAGCCTTCCTCTTTCTGATGCCACCAGCCATGTGTGATGTGTTCAAGAACGTGCCGAGCATGGGTTTTTGTATGCACTTTTAGCAAAGCGTTCAAACAGGTCTGTCGCTACCCGATACTAGCGCATAATGCGGTCACAGTGGGCAGAAGTTTGGTGAAAAATGTCAAGGTGAAATTTGCTACAGGCTTTTTCTTTCACAGCTCTATTCGGATATATGAAAGACTTAGTGTCACATAAATCTGGCCAGGCAACAAAGGGCAATTATTAGTTTCTCTTTTATGATAGATTTATAAACAGTTGGCACTTCCATGTTTAAAAAGGCCCAAATCCAAGGCCCTGATTGGTCAAAGTTCAGCTGGTTTAACTTTTGATGCATGCTCAATTGTTCCACGTTTTGTACATAGGACCCCGAAAACAGACTTAAAAGCATAGAAACCCGTGAACCGTAAAGTTTTGAAAACCTGAAACATACATACATAGACTTTCCATGGTTGCCTCAAACGCGAATTTCCATGCCTGGTGTGAACGTAGCATAACACAAGAAGGTTCAGGTGATGATAAGGAGGATGAAACATTCTTAAATAAAATCTGTCAACAAATCTCATCAAAGTATTTGGTCTAAATTACCATTTTAAAACAAGTTAAACATTTTCTGCACACCTTATTGGATTGCACAAAGAACTACAGTTACACTTTTTGTTGCAACAGCAGAAGCAATAAACTTTTTTTCAGCAGAATCCTGGCTAATTAAAACCACTTCCATATTCAAAGACTAGTTTTTGGAAAATCTAGCTTTAGTGCCTTTCAGTGAAACAGAGAACAAAGCAAAGCCTTCTCAGTGAGCATCTTTACTAAATAAACTGCATCCACTGCTGCTTGGTAAAAATTCAATTGATAAAAAGTAGTTGTAACTGGCGAACCATCTTACCATCGCAGTGGCTAGGATAGGCTGGATGGAGGAAAAAAGTTGTTTTATAACTGACCAGCTCAGCAAACAGACATGTCAAACTGAATGACACACTGTACTAACCTTCAATCAGGGATTTCCAGACTTCAGCTTCCCATAGCATTTACTAAAGGCAACAATATGCTCACTATTTCCATTTGTTCTCCTACAAAGGTCATTGGATGTAAATAAATGGATGCAAAGGGGAGGATAAAGTCAATATGAAGATCCTTAAAGAGGCTTTAATGTAATTTAAGTGGTCTTGTGTCCTGTTGAACATGACTGCGGTTCTGTAGACAAATGTTAAGTCTAATGAAGAAAATCTGTTGTTTATCTGATTTGCAGGTGGTGGGTAGGCTGTGGAAATTTAGCTGAAAAGCTAATTATTAACTAAGCTCTGTGCACAGACTTGAGTCATTTTTGAGACACCACCACCCACTGCTACTTTGAAATTATATACCGAAGTATTGCTGTGTTTTCTCGCTACATTATGATTTTTTTGGTAAATGTAGCAGTCTCGGAGAATGGCCATTATGTCTTCATATACAGAAGACCTTATAAAGAACACAGGATGCGGTCAGGTAAGACATGGGGACCCGCTGACTTCTTTAATGAACTCTATACTGCAAAGGCTGCCTGATCCACCAGCATTCAAAGAAAATGGAAACCCTCAACAGAACCAGAGCATGCCACACACTGAGGTGTGCATGTTAGTTGGTAAGAAGCAGATGGCTGAGAGGGAGACACAGCAATGAATCACCAACGGGCAGATTTCTTACTGTGAACAAATAAATGTATGGCACAACAATCTAATGTTTATGTGGGGGCTGAGGAAGATTCATCACGGACACACGTGCAGCTTTCAGACAATTTTATAGAATACTTCTAGCAGGAAGCTTCAAATGTTGCTCAGGGTTCACAACAGCTTCCTTCGTCTGTCAAAGAGCATAAAGCATGTGGGTCAGTACCTCCCTGCGAAGCTCAGCTTTGGTTGAATGGATCCTATGAGGACTACAACATCTTTGTCATGGATTTTTAAACAAGTAAACTTAGCTACTTTTTGAATTCTTTTGAATTTCTTTTATCTTTTTGTTTCGCTGCATCTGCAAACCATA
Source organism: Oryzias sinensis (assembly GCA_037389245.1). Lineage (NCBI taxonomy): Eukaryota > Metazoa > Chordata > Actinopteri > Beloniformes > Adrianichthyidae > Oryzias > Oryzias sinensis. The sequence continues at coordinate 12,118,802 of CM074497.1, read as the reverse complement.
ATGTAGAAATGTAATAACCCACAAGGACATCACACAATTAAAGCAAAACTTCAGTTCAAGAAAAAGAAAAACTTTGTGGAGTGCTTTTATTTTGAAAGGAGAAATTGTGCACATTCTTCTACTGTTTGCAGGACTCTTGAATGAAAGAGTCACTGGCTAAAGTTTGAGCTGCAGATCTGTGGGACCAACCTAATGGAGCACCACTGAAGACTTCTTGCCTGTAGATCCTTCAGGTCAAATAAAAGCTTCACTTTTGGCTCCCCATTAGCTTTTTCTGTGCTTTCATAATGTTTCTATATGTCTCAGTGCCTATTTAAGGGGAAAAGATTTGCAATACAAAATGCAGACTGTGGGTCAGACTCAGCAATTTTGTGAAATCTAAAGTAGAAATTTGTGGTTTTGAGCCAGAATACAGTAGATCTATCTATAGTTTCAAAAGGATATTTATGCAGTGGATGCAGTTTACATTTTTGGGACAAGTTCAGGATTTTTTTTTCAAGGAGGACAGCTTCATGAAAACAATGGTTTATGAAGCTATATTAACCAGTAAGCTGTTTCTTAAACATAACAGTTTTCTGTATACAGTCAGGAGAAAAAAAAAGATAAATCCATGTGTGTTTGTAACATATTTTTCAGGTCCATGTCTTTCTTTTTTACTGGGCAGCCGTGTTGCAGAGGTAGGGCCGTGGACCTCTGATTGTAAGATTGCAGGTTTATTCCCGCCTTGCCCGCCTATGTGTCGACGTGTCCTTGAGCAAGACAATGAACAATTCTGTGAAACTGCCCTATTCACTAAAAATGGCAATAAAATACTCCTTGAATCCCACATTGCCTGTGGTGGTTATAGTGTTCGTCAGCGGAATCTGTGTGTGAATGTGTGTGTAAATGAGACAGTGACTGTAAAGCACACTGGGCCTTCGAGGAACGTAGAAAAGCGCTACACAAGTATTTACTATTTACAGTAGTGAAATTCATAATTTGATTCCAGTGTTCCCTTGTTTATTGCAAGCGTTATGTTCCAAAAATGACCTGCAATAGGTGAAATTTGCAAAGGAGGATTTAAGGTTTACCACACACTTCATAAACATGAGTATTTTCACACTTTTCTCTAGTTTAAGCTCTCAAAGTTCAAACCTTCGCTGAAAAATAAGTAGAGTTTATGTAGATTGAAAACAAAGATCTGATGCGATCGAAGGTTTATGTGAATGCGGCCAAATGAATGCGTTCTGCACTGGAGACATGACGCAGAGGAGATTGACAGACAAGGCTTACAGCCAGGACGCAGAATTCAAGGAACTGTTTAACTATTTATTTTTTAATTGATTTGGTGGCTAAATAAAGTCATAATATAAACCACAATTTTTTATAACGTACACAACATACTGTAGCTTTATAAAACTATAAACTATAACATTTAGTCCAAATACTGCAGATATAAGTACCAGTCATTCCACAGCAAACTGCGTTCATGTTAGTGGTTGTCCTTGTAACATCTTTGGATCCATTGTAAAAGCGTTCCTAGTGGTCTTTTAACTATGTTTATGCCCTTTTTAGCCAAAATTAAAAAAAAAAAAAAAGAGCGTCAGGAGTTCATCAGAAAATCGCTCCTGAGTTTTGGGCGGGTCTGTTGGCATGGATTGGGCCAGTCTTCATTTCCGATCATCTCTTTGTCTACAATCTCTCCCTCACACCACTAATCTAACATTAGCGGAGCAACAAAAATGGCGAGCAATATTGGAGCTATCCAGCCTTACAATTTTGAGCCAGATGCCAGCTCAGATAAGGAAAACAAAGACGTACATGGATCGTAGAAATCCCCCATGTAGGTTTCCTTGCGCTAAGGCAATAGTGGTTCACCCCTATTAAAAAAAAAACTATTAGGACAGCTTCCATGTGACACATTGGAAAAGATGGTGTGTTCAGGGAACACAACAAAGGGAACATCAATAATTGGGGTCATTAATAATGACCCAACATATTGCTTTTAGGTATGTGATCTATAGATTTTTTCCCAGGAAAATCTCTTTAAAATTGTTCCCAATTATTAGCAAAACATTTAATACAACAGTGGCCCTGATGGACTTGATGCAAAACATTAAAGCTTTCACGTCATGATTTTTAATTTATAGATCGATAAAAAAGGACTTTCGTCATTCCCCTAATGACGTACTGTCAAATCTTGCATTAATAATGCTTTTGTTTGTGAGAGACTAACCAGGAGGAGCATCAGCATAGCGGTGATCAGCGTCTGAATGACAAAATGTCAACATTTTTCCAGATTGATGGAACCATTAAACGTACACATCCCATGCCTGAAAAGGTCTCTATAGGCATTTAATGTGCTCCAGCATACAAACAGCTGCATTACCTTTACAATCATTTTAACTGTAATGTGCTACTCCTAACCCTTGTGGAATTTTACAGCTAATAGCAACTGTCCAAACAGTAATATCCATGCATTCAGTGCTTGACCAAAACACAAACAGTTTGAGAAATATACTAGGATTCATGAGCTCCAACGCATTGTGCTGTTGTTTTTCTGGCAGAGGATCTTCATGCTTTTCACCCAAATGTTTCCAATCAGATTTTTCAGCTTCACTAGACAGACTGACAAGGTTCCATTTCGAGTTTTCCAGTAGCAACTGTTAAATTACAATGTGAGTAATGACCCAGCTAAAGGTAAGGACGCATGACCAATTGCTGGACACGCAGTGCTTTATGTTAAGAGAGCGTTTTATTACGTTTGACAAACGTGCACAAATCAGATCAAGCTGGTAGAAAACTGTTCCAATAATGACCCAGGTGTCCTGTCAGAATAAAATGCAAATCTGCTAAAACTTTTTGAGTCAACACTACATAAACAAGGAAAGCCTTAACCCAGAGCTGTCACCCACGACACCTAAACAACTTACACTCTTCAACATACCATAACTCCTCTATTACGGATTTAGGCGATCAACTTAAAGAAAGCGTCTTTTCATGTCAGCTTTGCACAGATATGTAACATTTTTATAATGTAAAGTGTTGCAGAACGGTGCAAAGCTGCTTTTCTCTGTGATAGAATCAGCTGAGCCAGGTTGATTGCGTAATCACTTAACTACTGTGCATCACTCAAGTGCTGCATATCAGCAGAAGGCTGCATTCTTCCACTTTAGAATCCACTGGAATTACATTAATTGCATAAATGGTTGAAGAGTTTTGGCATCAAGACCCTTCATGCTGCTGCCTATCTGGGTCTCCCTGTGGCTTGAAAATACAGGAGGGGCGTAAAAACATCTGCCAAAGCACGTGTGCAAACAATGAAAGCTGGTTTGCAATGGCAGCCCCTAACGGGATAAGGCAAAAGGTGAACAGCAACATGTCAAATATAAGGCTCACCAAACTAAAAGGCACATTAAGCGAGACAAAGGAGTCATAGATGAGTCTGTACATCAGTCAGACTTTATTAACTGTATTCACAGTAAACTTGTTTAAAACACGCTACATGTTAGATGCGTTAGGAACGTCTGCGGCGTTAGCATAATCACAATACTTGTAACTCCCAAAATTGTTTGCGAAATGTGAAAAAACAGACTGATATCACGAAAAAACAACAACCCTGTTGTTAGCTAGCACATCAAAAAAGAACAATTCGACACCGCTACCCGTTAGCCGCTAGAGCGTTGTCACAATAAAACCCAATCTTGTCTGCAACAGAGTTAGTCTGATGATAAGATCCCTAGTGGTTACTTAGTAAATTGAGCTGAATTTGTATTTGTCTTAATCAGGATTTCAAGCAATTCCCAATCATACTTATCCAGCAAATGCCCCAGCAGAGAGTGGTTATTTATTCAGAATACTACATCTTAAGCTTCACCTGATCTTTTTCATAAACTGGTTGTTTTCTTGCAGTCAAAACCTCTTGTAGTGAAAAAAGAAGCTTATTTTGTAATAAATCCTGATTTGAGTCCTCCATGCAGCTTTTGAATGGTTATTCTGTTGTTGGGCAGATTTAAAACTATGCTAATAATATTACAATACAGTTTTTCCCTCTTACTCGCTAGGGTTAGGGACCAGAGACACCCGCAAATACTTGTAAATGCTTTGTAAAATATTTATTGAAGAACATTGGAAAATTGGTCAAAATAAAAATGTTTTTTTTTTATTCAGAGAAATATATTGTATTGTTGCAAATTTTATAATGTATATAAGTAGTATCACTCTGTGCCGTAAAACCAGGAGTCCATGCTTCCTCCTTCATCAGTTAAGTGTAAGAGGGCATCTTCTTACGGAAGAGACTGGTTTCATTCATATTAAACACCTGATCCAGATGATAATTATTCTTCGGGATGATTTCTCTCAGTGTGTCTGAGTCAACTGATGCCATTTCTCCGTGCTTGGGCGCAAACTTTGGCTATAGAGATTCAGGAACCGGTGAAAATAGCTGTGAAATATTCCTTAGCAGCTGGCAAGAAAGCTGACGGGCCGGTGTGCTCTTCGTCTCCGCTCCCCCCCTTCCTCCAAAGCACCTCCTTCGTACGCAAAATTCTCATACAAGTGTCTTCAGCTGAGTCTTTGTGATGAACCGGAGGAGTCACATGACTGCAAATAGGTGAGGTTGTGAATATTGAAATGTGAACACACATGGAAACATAATCCTAACACCCACTTTTAATAACATCTCCTTATGTACGTTCCTGTCTGATGTCAAGCCAATCGAACAGGGACAGACTTTCAGGTGCCATTAGCCTTACCCCATAATATCACCCTGGACATCTGAAGTTTTGAGCTCAGTGAGAGGATGCTCTTTAATAATCCACATCTTGTCTTTAATCTAAAGATCAGATCAGAAATTTACCTTCAGCTCAAGGCCTCTGATTTTCTGTTTCAGTCTCGCTCTGCATCGATCGTATGCTTTCAGATCTGTAAAAGGGATGCCCAGAGAGGTAATCAAGAAGACCACTTGAGACACAGGACAGACTGGGGGATAATGTGGTGACAGCATCTCCCTGGTTACAGAGTAGAGGTGTTGGGGCATCTCACACTTTACACTGGACTGGGTGACATTTGACCCTTCCTGGGAACAGGGTCATAGTAACAAAATCCAGTTTGTGTGGCTTTCCACACAAACACACAGTGGGTCTGGTCAAAGAGGACCTCTATTCATTCTGCCAGCATGACACTACCCAAAGAAAATGTTAAAGTTTTTAGTTAGACACAAGTCAGAAGATGCTTCCAAAAAGCAAAACAAAGAAAATAAATAATTATGTTTACAGATTCAGAATTTCACCAAAAGATGTTTCTGAATAAAACCAAAACAGAAGCCTCAACCACTTTAACCAGAAACTCCAGAGCACTCACAAACGAATCTGCTGTATGAAGGAGTTTATAACCAGCACTAGCTGTTCAGTATAGCCTGATGAACTGTTTATCCAGAGGAGAGCATCATTTGCGGCATCTTTTTCCTGGGATACGGCGCCAGGGATGTAAACAGGGCTGGAAGGAACCCTGCAGGGTATGCAATGCTGCAGATTCTAGACAGCAGCCCCAGGCTGCAGAAAATAAACATTTGCATAATATGCATGAATGAATTTCATTCATCTTGGTCATCCGATGAGCACTTGAATTTGTGGAAGACTGCAGATTTCTACTGGTAGCCTTTGAGGCTGACAAAGAAAAGTGGAGAATGGGAGCAAATCTACACCACTCACAATAAGTTAGGGATATCTTGAAAAACTCAGTGGATTTCGTAAACACAGTGTTTTGTTTCACTTCACTGATTTTCAGGATAGGGGGCCAGTAGTATTGGGATAATAGACACCTCATGCTGTGTTTTCCACTTACTGGTCTCACTCTGTTCAGTGTGTCATGCTTATTGGGACCAAAACTGTCATGGTTTGGGTTTCTTTTGTATTGGTTTTTCCTTTATATCTTGTTCTGTCATGTTTGAGTTCTGTTTCCTGTTTTATTTTGAAAGGTTTCCTGTTTTGTCATGTTTTTGAGTTTTACTTCCTTTGTCCCAATCTGTCCTGATCATGTTCACCTGTGTCTTGTCTGCCCTGTCTGTATATAAGTCTTGTCTCTGCCTTCCTCTTGTGCTGGTCCATTAACGTCACTAATGTCTCTTCCATGTACGTCTTCTGCCCTGTTTATCATGCAATGCCCACAGTGACTTTTGGTTTTTGTTTCCCTGCTGAGCAGCGCTTTTTGTTAAGTTAATAAATCCCTTGGCCAGGTACTGTGTGCTCCCGTCTCTGCATTTTGGGTCCTTCATGCTCCCCAGCCCTCCCCACCTGACAAAAACCAAATAATTCTAAAAGTAAGAACCATTTCAATGTGGCATCAATAGCTGCATTTCCATCACGATGAATACATTCACCCAATGGAAACACGATAATTTTGAAAAAACTCATTTATTGAAAAAGTTTTTTGTGCTTGGAGGAGGTGGTTTTGAGACTTATCAAAATTCACATATTTTCCAAAACTGCAATGGAAACAGGTTTTTCCAATTAAATGAGTCACAGGAACCACAGGTAGCCTGTTTGTAGATAGTGATAGCAATGCGCTTTTCGGTAGGGAACTGGCTTCCTCGGGCTCTGCACAGTGGGCGGCACAAGAGGTCCCACAGCTCATTGAAAGTTGAGCGTGTCGTGCAGAATTGTTGGATCCACAGCTTTCTGTAAAATCACCAACCACCATTTCCCAAAATGGCTTCATCTGTAGCCACTCCCACGAGTAAGGAGCTCACTGCTGCATGACCTGAATAAGACGCAGACATCTCCTTTGATAGGCAGAAATTTGAGTGGATCTGCTGTAAATCAAAGTATTTTTAACATCCATGGTTTTGAATGACTTATTGTGTGAGTTGGTTTGTGTTTATTTGCATAATTATGATTTAATTGAAAGAGTGTAATTGTGATTTTTTTTTATATATTTCTAGGATTTCAATAATGTTTTGCACATATGTGTAATGGAAACACAGCAGCTGTCATCGTTCTGTGGGTATAAAAATCTGATTTGGTGAAATAACAATTTCCCCAACTTATTGTGATTAGTGTTTAGTATTATTGCCTAGGACCTGCAGTTAGTTCAAAGAGAATGTGGTTTGGGTTTCTGTACAAATAAATCCACAAAGGATGGTGTCTCTGCCTAACAGTCTTTGGTTTACACTGCAAAATATGATGCAACTGTAAATGCTGATGGTTAGGAAGACTGATTATTTTTTAAAGTAATTAATATTCCAATGAGGTTCTGTTTATTTTTTAACCAGCACATTTTAGAGCCAAAAAATCTTGATCTCCACATATGCTTCAGAAAATATGAGTGATTAAAAAAACAGCTAAAGGCAAATAGAGTATTTCCGTCAAGTATGTCTACCACATCTGCAAAAAAACGAGAAAAAGACTGATAAAACATTTCTACTTTTTTTCTTGGCAGAGGAAAAGATGACACAGAGCTCAATATTTATCCTTTGACGAACAAAAAATATTGTAAATATTAGCATGTTGGTGTTTGATCTAGTCAAATAGGTAAAAAAAAGATGTCTTGTGTTTACTAAATTCCACTTTTAGTTCATTTAAGAAGAAAAAGTGAATCGTGAGCATCTATGCTCATAGGTGTCCACATATTGCTTCATTCCTAATCAGCCTCAGTATGAGTACACAAAGTCAGAGGATGATGAGCAGAAGACAAACCGAGGTGAAAACTGTAATGTTTCACCTCAATAACAAGGTATAGTCTAAAAATTGAGGTCCTTCTTTTCCCATAAATTCTGTTTCACTCTAACGGATCCTGCATGGGACACAGTCACACGCACACACGGATTGTCGCTTTGAGTTAAACAAAGCAGTTTTGTGTCTAATTTTAACAGTGTTTGACAGACAGTCTTGTAATGACCGGGCGCCGGGGCGAAGAGTTAAGCTGACAGCAGCCTCCGCAGGGGCTTCTATCATGTCAGGGAGAAAGACTGAACAGTCGAAGCACCACAAACACATGAGGTGTGAGACAGCGGAGCCGCTAAATCCAACAGCTGTGATTAACCAACAAAGCCAGGCTCTGGCTTTAACCCTTATGTGGTGTTCGGGTCTGTGGGACCCGTTTTCATTTTTTATCAAAAGAAAAATGATACAATTAATTAATTTTTCAAACTCAGACTCACTGGCCTTGGCTCATTTTCTGTGAAGAACATTTATCAGAATACATTTTAATGACCACACACCGTATACCCCCCCTACACATTTCTATTACATATAAGATGTTCGGGTCCACTGGACCCGGGGCTAATAGAAGTGTGGAAATTGATGTTTTATGTACCTACACTCTGTCCTCCACCTGTCTGGCCCGCTGTGTGTGTGTGGGTGTGTGTGTGTGTGGGTGTGTGTGTGACCAGTGAGAAAGAGAGAGAGAGAGTGGCAGAGAGAGAAAGATTCACTGTAAATGTGAGTTCTGTGTTTCTGCACCTGCGGTTCCCGCACAAGGTTGCAACATTGTTAGAATAATTCAAGCATCAGCTCTGTTTGCTCTCGTTCTCCCGCACATTTCACCATTTGACTTTCTTGCGGGAATCTTTAATATCTCAATCTTTATCGGCTACAAATTGGAGGCGGGACACTATAAATATAGCTTTGCCAGTGTGGTTTCTTATCACAACTGATCAAAATGGCCAAAAGACTTTCTGCGCAGAGGGCCCTGGAATTGATTTTAGAAGAGAGAGACGTTTTTGATGATGATGTAGAGGGAGACGATTCAGAAGAGGAGGTTTCAGAATTAGAGGATCACATTTCTGAAAAGTCAGAGTCTGACAGTGACTCTGAAGAAGATGATTAGATTGGGGCGGCCATGGTGCATCGGTAGGGCGGTCGACCCATGATCGTAATATTGCAGGTCCGATTCCCGCCTTGCACGCCCATGAGTCGAAGTGTCCTTGGGCAAGACACTGAACCCCAGCTTGCCTCTGGTGGTAGGCGGACGCCTGTGTTTGGCAGTGGAGCCGCCACCAGTGTCTGAATGTGTGAGTGAATGTGTGTGACTGGGTGAATGGGTCTGTGACTTTAAGGGCTTTGTCCTTGTAGGAAGAAAGGCACTATATAAGTATATGCCATTTACAATTTACCATTCAGATTGAACATCAGCCAGTTCCAAAACGAAGCCATCAGCACCCAGCCACAGGACCAGGCCGTCAGCAGCCAGGACCATGTGTTGTATAGGCTAGTGGCTAAAAGGCCATGTGTTCAATGGGGCTGATGTGTTGTCTTGACTAATAGGTTTACTCTATGTGTTCAGCTTGTGTTGTGCACCTGAATGGGTTCAGTTTCTGTGTTCAAATAAATAAAAGTCAGTAGTTTTGAAAATCCTTGCTTCACTTAAAAAATTTGTTTCCACTCATATCTTGATTTTAATTGATTTTCTTTATCACGTTTTAAATAATGAGTTGTGAATGTGATCTAACAAAGGTAAAGGGCAAATATTAACCAAATATACTGATTGTAATTGGATGAGGTAAATCTCTGTCGAGTATTTTAACATCAAAGTGTTTGATTGTGAGGCATTAAAAACCACAACATGCAACGGGTCCACCAGACCCACAAACACTGGCTGAGTAACAACAATATGAACACCACACAAGGGTTAATACAATACTGAGGCAATTATTGCTAGAAGGTCATTATGCCAACAACGTACCGTTAGTTGTAAAAGACTCGTTAGTTAATCACTAAAATTCATGCTCAGAGGATCCTTAAAAACTGTGTTTTTGGTGTTTTTAACATGTCCTTGTTGCATTTTTTCTAATGACAGAGAACTCTCTTCCTGCGTGGAGAGAGGACCGCCAGGCCCAGAAAGCCAGCACCCAAGGGACACAGCCACTGCTGCTGAGGGCCTGGGTCTCTCCACCAGAGATGGGGTGGGGGACAGAAGATCAGTGGCCCCATCTTCACTGTGTAAAGTGTGTGTACTTGTGTTAGTTAGTTAGTTAGTTAGTTAGTTAGTTAGTTAGTTAGTTAGTTAGTTAGTTAGTTAAACCTTTTTTTGTCGACTGAGAACAATTTCTCATTTACAATAACGACCTGAGTTTGCAGCCACAATACAACAGAATGACAATGTAATCTAATTACATACAAATAAAACAGGACATGTTCACACATCAATATTTAAAATAAAAAGTCTACAGGAGGCACTAACTTAATGTTTACAATAAAAAGATAGGAGGTCCATGAAAACGTTTAAAAAACGTCTGAATTCTTCACAAACCACATCTTTTAACCCTTGAGCTATCTTGTGGGGTCCAGATGACCCCACCCTTTCATTGACGTGTTCTTCCTACCATGAAGAAGGTGGATAAAGGTGAAGAGGATTTCATGTAATCCATGGACACAAATCATTGAAGAAAAAAAGTTCAGCACACTGTCTTGTGGGGTCTAGATGACCTCACAAGACAGCACAAGGGTTAAAGATGTTCCGCAACTTATTCATGTCATAGGTGGCAGAAAAAAAGGGGGAGGAGCGGACCAGGGTGGTACAAACCCCGGGTAAAGCCATAGTGAGAAAATCATTAGAAAACGCAGACTACGAGTACTAGTAGAGATGTTAAGGAGCAAACAAAGGTAATATACTTAAACAAAGGTAATATACTTTTACCAATGTGAGCCTTGGACATGAAATCCAACCACCTGCAAGAGTGGAGCGAAGGCCATTTGACAAGATCATACAGATGGCAGTAATGGGTATTAAAGAGAGCAGTAGTGACAAAACAAATACAAGTTTGATAAAGGACATCCAATTTATGAAGGAGAGTTTTTGAAGCTGATATGTTGATAATGTCACAATAATCCACGATAGGTAGGACTTTCATTTTTACCAGATTATGCTTTGCAGAATAAGTGAATGATGATTTATTTTGGTACAAAAAGCCAATTCCTGATTTAATCTTAGCGGCTATTGTATTAATAGGAGAGTCAAAGGTAAGAGAACTGTTCAACCAATTTTTCCTAAAAACGTCATAATCATGGCGTAAATGGCGTATACTTATATAGCGCCTTTCTTCCTACAAGTACAAAGCGCTTTACAGTCACAGACCCATTCACCCAGTCACACACACTTTCACTTACACATTCAGACACTGGTGGCAGCTCTGCTGCCAAACACAGGCGCCCGCCTACCACCAGAGGCAAGGTGGGGTTCAGTGTCTTGCCCAAGCACACTTCGACTCATGGGCGTGCAAGGCGGGAATCGAACCTGCAACCTTACGATCATGGGTCGACCGCCCTACCGCTGCACCACGGCCTGCCCCTAATCATAATTAAAGGACCACTGGGAGCGCCTTTAGAAAAGATCAAAAGATGATCAGAGTGGGTCTTTAAGGCAGCCATCAGCCTGACTGATGTATTTCTTCATGGCCTCGTAATGGGAGCATTACAGGGTTTGCTTCCCAAACTGAGTCCAGCACGTCCACATCTACTTTGACCTGCCGTTCCTGTAATGCAGAGGGTTAATTAGAAAGCAAATAGCTGATGTGTTTGTACGAACACAACTCCAGATTTTGCCCATCAACACTGTTAGTTGAACCCCAGATACACACGCCAGCTCATGTGCACAGAGTTAATGTGGATAATGTTCTCTGTCATTAGGAATCTTCTCTTAGTGTTTTGGGACAATTAAGGAGCTCAATTTGGAGTCCATCTTGGCTAATGAGATGTGATGCCTTGAGACTGAATGTGCAGAAAATGAATCCTTGTAATTAAAAAAGAACACAATCATCTTTTGGCGAGGCACTGCTGAACAGTTTTCTGAGACGGGAAGTTCAAAGGTTAAACTCCACTACCAGGAAGTGTGTTGGTTCTGTTGAGAGATGCGCTCCAGAGCTCTTTAGCAGTGTGGATGAACCTTGTGTCACTTGCTGTGGCGCCACTTCACCCTCCAGAAGTGCAACTTGTTCGTTTCATTTTACACTGCATGCATTTACATTCATTAGCACTGACATTTGTAATTGCAATTCATTGATGTCTGTTTAGTTTTCAAGTGGGCATGTGATTCGTTTATTGACTTTAGAAAACCGTGGATTGCATTTGCAGCCTGCAGTGATGGTGTAAATTTCCAGGAACAGTCAGAGGTGCTGCATGAGGGGTGAAGGACCCCGTCAGTGCTGCATCGACTGAGAGCAAGAGAAGAGTGACTCTGGCACGCTGGCTCTTGACAGCAGAGATAAATATTTATGTCTAGACACCTCCAAAGGAGATGCCAATGACGCGGTTGTTGATCCGTGCCGTATAACACGGCTGCTTTCTGTCACCTTCATCGGGTGATCACTGGCCAGCACGAATGGCCGCGTCCTGTCAGCACAGCCCAACCGGCCACCCTTCCTGCATTTATGGGAGCATCACTCCTCACACTGTATCTAAAGACGTTTGCACTCTCTGTTTCTAAAAATGTTTGAAGGATCCTTGCAGCCTCTTTGAAGGAGACCCTTTAGGATTTTTTAATATCTCACTCTATTGTTATATATGTACAATAAACATGGGAAACAGTTCACAACATTTCTGATTATGCATTCTCCAGATATAATGATTGACCCCTTTCTTTCTTCAAAGGAATCCCGCACACATGATGTTTGGGGTACTTGAGGTGCGACTGGCCAAAGAAGGCCACAGATTTGTAGAATGAGGTATTTAGTGATGGTTGCATAGTTTGTTGTTTCTTCTCACCTGAACTGGTGAAATTTGTAAGCGTGTCAGCTGTGCTTCTCAAACTCAGAGTAAGATCACAACATCTTGTCTTTATCGAGACGCCCAAAAGCACATTTATATCAGGCAGCAGTAGATTAAGTTTGTTTTTCAGTTATAATCTGGTAGAATTATTTTCTCTAAAATAACTTTATAAATAATGAAACCACTGCTATTAAAGTTGGCTTTTTAAATAGCTAGAAGTCTGTGTTTTGTGGTTTTGTCTGTAATAGTATTTACAAGTACATTTACTTTAAACCCAATAGGTAACAGGAGCAGCAGTTTCTCCCGCCACACATCGATGTTTTTGTGAACTGAGTCAATGATGGGTGTAATCTCCAGACTGTGAGACAATTATAAAAGAGCTAGCTGGAATCAGCAGGTGCAGGGCATCACAAAACCTCACGTTTTAGATGTAAAGCCTCAGTCAGATGCTGCTAGTGTTTGGGTCATCCGGCCCAGTGGAAGGTTGTAGAAAGGAGCGGCTGCATCTTAAGGTGATCCTGCAGTCCCCTTGAGGCTTGTGCAGCCACCTTATGAAATGTAACATTCTTGTGCCTGTGGTAAGTGTTTCGTGAAGTATTTGTAAGGATTCTGTAAGTTGCACCCACTTATGACGTACAGGTGATGCTGTCATCTGGGGTTCTTGTGCCACACCCTAGTCATTGGTAAGGTGCACACACTGGTTCCTTACTGACGGCACATAAATGCTCCACGGATGGGGTGTGCAGGTGATACGATAGCCCAGATCCAACATAAGCGCAGCTATGACTTAGGCCAAAGATTCTAGATGAAATATCATCACCAATTTAAAATTTACTTGTGATGTTTGATTTGACTTGAAATTACACTATTTTTTATAATTTCCTGATTCCACTGGCACCACTACGGACTTCCAAAATGATTTGCCAACCGCTGCCTGCTATGGTACCCAGATCAATGTATCTTAACAGCCCTGATTTCGATCCAAAGCCACCTGTTAAGCTACATCTACACCCCCTCTGCAACACATCTTCAAGCAACCGCTTCCAATGACAGGTCTATGTAAACGTGCATCAATGCGCATTTCGAGCTTCATTGAGCTCCACTCCATTCTGATGCATCCACTTGCAGACAAATAGATCTATGTACATCTTTGTTTCCTTTTCTGAGCTGGAATCTGGATCTAAACTGATATTGCTCATCATTTTTCATCATCATTTTTTGTTGTACTGCTAATAATAGGTTAGGGTTGTGAGCAGTTGGAAGCTAGCGGATGAGAGTGTAAACAAAGGGATGATGGGACATCAGTAGAGGATTACTTTCGCGCCAGCAGTCCCACCCACAACTCAAAAGTGAATTTCTGATGAACTTCTGCTGCTCTGCAGAAACTATATCCTAGAAAATGACACTTTTTTAAACATTTTGGCTAAAAACTGCATAATCATAATTAAAAGACCACTAAGGAAGGCTTTTAAAATAGATAAGCTTAGAATGGGACTTAAAAAAAAAAGTATCACCCTGAACACAGAGTAAAAAACGTTCATTGCAACTCCAGGACAAACATGCACACACCACCACACTTCAAGACAGCAGAGAAAGGTCCTGTTGTATCAAAGGTTCCGACAGGTTTAGTGCTCATCAGAGCGGTGGGTTAATAATGAGATTTCCCAGCTGCTCTTCAATCTAGCTGCAGACCTTTGGCTCTGTCACTTCATAATGACGTCCACCTGTATAAATGAGCCACCACCAAGCCGCCTCTCCCTGCTCCTTCAGTGTCCGCCCTGCTATCTGTGTGGCGCCTGCAGGCCCATTTTCCATGCATGATTAGAGTCAAAATGCCACGTGCTCTCTGACTGATCGATGTGGCCTCAAACAGTGTGTGGGAGGGGTCACTAAGAGGGGTGGGATTCTGTGTGGCTTTGACAGTTTTCCTGCTGCCCGTGTTCCCACAGCCATCTCATCTTTCTTCACCTCGTCTGTGGATTCAGGCTCCATCGATTCCAGGGAGACGAGCCAATCGCACCAACAGACAGCTGAGCTGAAGACGCACCTTGGCTTTTAATAGTGCTGTCCACAAACAACATGCTTTCATGGAAAGCCAACAAGAGAGCATTTAATGTGCACCGACACCCAGCAGGTAGCCTGTTTAACCTTGATGACACAGGCGCATTCACACACACAGACCAAAACATTGCATGCTTTTATATTTTTATTTTGCTATATTCAAGTCTTAGGGTGCATTTTATTTTCGAGTGTGTGCTGTTGTTCCACTGGGGGGGCTAAACAGTGGCTCAGAAAGAAGCCGTGCAAATGACCTTGTCTCATCAAGAGGCAAACGCCAGCAAATTAAATGCTGGGTGTTTTTCTCACTGTTTTACAGAAGAACTGGATGAGACTTTTTTTCTGCGCTGGGAGGGTAATCAGGCAATTAGTTATTGATGCTTTTTCTTCACATCTTGTCAACCGCATTCAAACACAAACGCTAATTGCTGCGTTTCTCAGTGTGTCGCAATTAGCATTTTCTGCTCAAAAGAAGAAGTGTGGCATCGTGGAGCCGCTGGGTTTCCGGTGTTGCTGCTGAGGGATCCAGCTCTTTGCCTGGCCTTTTGCCATTGTGACGGTCATTAGCAGGAACTGATCATTTACCCTTAGGGTAGGCGACAGCTCTAAACTGTCAACAATACAAGCTCCCCACTGGAATCCCATTAACTGCTACAGAAACAAATGCATTCCTAAAACATGTGTGCAAATGCACTCGCTGTATTCAAAACCATCAAAAACTAAGTCGGTGTGCTGGAATAAAGACAGCCCCTAGCATGTGTGAGGGGGGAACGACTTCAATATACATGATGGTAACATTGACCCAGCAGGGAGCCGTTGCTCATGAGCACTCACGTTCCATCAACGCCTCACATGATATGTTCACATTAAGCTATATTTTCTGTAAACAATAGAGACGAAAAATGATGTCTATATCACAATATATCCCCAGCCCTCTATTTGCATCATGACATTCTAATTTCTGCCTTCATAGATTGATATTTTAAGCAATAAAATACGATGCCTCAAACATGATTCTCTGCATCCAACATTTTTATGTTGCAGCCAAATAATGGCAACATTAGAATGAAGTGAAAATGGTTTATTGAATTGCAAAGTCTTCCAGCTTTGGTTAACCTTGACATCAGGCAGTGTGTTTAATACACAAAGTAAGAATATACTTAGCTATGAATGCTGTGTTTTTTTTTTGTCTTTTCAAGGATATTTTATGAAGAAATGTCTGTCTTTTTTTTTTTTTGACTTTGCTGTGGCTTTTTTCACCAATTAAAGTTCTCCCACTTAAAAAGATGAGAGAGGCCTGTAATTTTCATCATAGGTATACCTCAACTATGAGAGACAAAACGAGATAAAAAGTCCAGAAAATCACATTGTCTGATTTTTAATGAATTTATTTTCAAATTATGGTGAAAAATAAGTATTTGGTCACTAACAAGGGAGATTCCTGGCTCTCACAGAACTGTAACTTCTCTTGGATGATCCAGAAGAGAATTGAGAAAATGTCTCATGGTCAGATGAACCCAAAATAGAACTTTTTGGTAAGAACTCTACTCCTCCTGTTTGGAGGAGAAAGAATGCTGAGTTGCATCCAAAGAACACCATAGCTACTGCAAAGCATGGGGGTGGAAACATCATGATATGGGGCTGTTTTTCAGAAAAGGGACCAGGATGACTCATACGTGTAAAGAAAAGAATGACTGGGGCCATGTATCGTCAGATTTTGAATGAAAACTTCCTCCCATCAGCAAGGACATTGACGATGAAACATGGCTGGGTCTTTCAGCATGACAGCCAAGGGTGTGTATTGGCAAGAGTCTGGCGATACAATACATATCCCAATATTGTACTGGAACACATTTTCTTTCTTTTTTTTAAATGTATGACTTAGAGAAAATTACCTGAATTACAATACATCTTTCATTGTAATAAAATTGTAAATTCAGTGTATCTACTGATCACAATGTTAAGCACTGCAACTGTATCTCCTATATAGGTTGCTTTTACCAAGACAAATTCCTAGTGCTTTTACTTTGGTAACTTAAAATATATAAAAGGGAACAGTTAACATTGTCTGATTTCCACAACAAAATATTTTACAGTATAAGAAATATTTTTGAGTATAATTGAGGAAATAAATTGCAGTTCATTTTCAACAATGCTAAATGCAGCTTCTCCTGAACTGTGCTTCAGAAATAAGGGGGGGTGGGGGGGGATGGCTTATTCACATCAGTCTGATCCACCAGGTCGCTAAACTGGGAGGTTCTGCAGAACTTTGGCCCGCTTTGCCGATAGCATTTTGGTTGATGCTAAGTGCATTAGCCGCTACTAAGCTGCAGTGCTTCCCTCGTTCCTATGAGCCCCCTGCAAAGCACAGCAATCCGTGTTTTTATGTGATAATGGCAGCAACATGGCACAGAATTCGGTACCTATCCTAAGTAAAAACTAAGTAGTTCATGTCCTTCTAAATGTTATTGGTTGAACACGCATTGAACGTTAAACCAGTTGAACTTTGACCAATCAAACAGTCGGATTCAGTGGTGACATTTTCTTTTTCATTCATGGGAGTGCCAACCGTTTGAGAATGGATGATGGAGGAGAAATGACTAATTGCGGTTTGTACTTGATTGGACACAAAGCTGTGAAAGAAAAAGCCTAGAGCAAGATTCACAATTTGCAACACTTTGACATTTTGCACTTAGCCACCTCCACCCGTACATGTGTAGTATCTGGTCCAGTGACAAGCTAAAAGCTTGCTCAAGAACACGCCTTCAGCACATTCTTGAGCAGGCAACACATGCCCGGTGTGAACGTAGTTTTAAAGATATGAGCTTCAAGTGAACAAACTTTATGAGTTGAGGGCATTTTTGGACCCACTGTGTTCGGATGAGTGATATAGAAAATGTCATATCACCTCTTCATCTTATCAACAGATATTGGAGTAGCAGAGAAGTGTACAATCTTGTGATTTCACCAACTGTTTCTGTTATTGAATGAAGTCCCACGATAAAGGATAGACAATAATATTTCATATATCATATCTACATCCCCAGAGCCATAGATTTATCAGGTTTATTTAAGGAACAAAGATGTTTCTCAGCTACTTTTCCAGAGCAGCAGTCTGGTTCTTTGTGTGCGTCTGCAGTCAGCCCGATGCGCTACACACACACACACACACACACACACACACACACACACACCTGCACTCTCTAACCTTTAGCAGAAAGAAGACACTCCTTATTTGTCAGAGACTGAGATTATACCTTTCAGCAGCAGCAGAGCAAAGCTGATATGAAAGCTGTATGGATTTCTGTTATCAAACATGCAACAGCAGACACTCATGGTTACCCAAGTGGAAAACTGAAGATGTCTGGGGTCCCTTTGTTCCCGTTTGGATCTCTCCAAGCTAGATGAAGATACTTGGGATCCAAACGTGACAGCTTACAGCACTTTGGCCAGTCCTTTGTTCATTTTCAGTAACTGCTAATAGGAAAGGAGCTATTAAGGGGCTGCAGCTCATCACTGAAATTGAAAGCGTTTTTATAACGTAAGCACACATTGCTGCAGCCAAAAAAACCCACATTAATACTGTCCATTTACTGGAACTAACTGCTTCAATTGAGATAATGGAGGTGAAATGGGGGGGGGACACGTCAGCAGACACCAACTCAGTCTCTGTAAACACACCCTGTTCATTTACTTAAGACAAAACTAAGAGTTTTTGTGACAAAAAGATCAACAACAAGGTGTTGTAGATTATAGAAAAGTTTTTTTTCTTTAACAGCTTATGTCCATAGGTGAGTATAGTAATAAAGATCGACTGGTAAATTGAGAGCTTACTTTCTAGCCTAGCTGTCTCTTTACCACAACTGGTACAGCAACGGTGTAACAGCGGACATTGCACCAATCCCCCTGCCAATGTTCCCTCACTCGTGAACAAGTCTCCAAAATACTTTAACTCCTCCACCTGGGGCAGGAGCCCTCCACCCATCCAAACTACCTTTCTCCGGTCAACATTAATCTGGTTAATGTAAATACAGTTCTCAGGAAGATCATTTTAATTATAGTTATTTTGATTGTAGGTTTTTTATGTATACCATTTGTTGTACATACTAAAGTACACTGTTACTGCTACAGGGAAGTTCAGGGTTTGGGATCAATAAAGGATAGTATGTATAGTCTAGCTGAGAAGAGTCACTTTCAGAGGGGTTCTTAGAAGCAAAGGTAAATCTCTACTTTTATGCCTGTGATCGGAAGATCCTTGTCCGCTTATGTGTCAAAATGTCCGTAGTAGTCAGTGGTTGGCGCCATGGTTCGGCAGCCATCAGTGTGCGAATGTGTGTGTGAATGGTACTGGGACTAAAAGGCACTATGTGAGTTTATACCATTTACCATATAAAAAAACATAAACCTTATTTTTATTTCCCTATATTACTGCAAAGCTGCCTTTTATTACAATTTTTGTTAGGTGGTTTAAAATCAATAAAAAAGGTACAGATTGTTTTGTTTATTTTAGCTGAGAATAAAATGACGAAGGTAAAACATCTAAGGAATTGTCAAAGATGTTTAGACCTAACGGACATTTTTTTCTCAAAATGAACATAAAGCAGGAAGTAACACAGCAGAAGAGGCAGTGGGCATTTTGTTGCTCTGTGCTTCCTATTTTTTTATACTATGAATATAGAATAGAATATAAATATTGTCATTGATTTAGATACAGGACAATTAAAAAGCAGTTTGCTGTTCTTCTCTTTAACACTGGGGTCATCACACAAACAGCGTGATGAGGAAAGTAAAGTAAACACAATACATAAATAATCAGAGAGAAAAAACACTGAATGTGGAATTTACAAAAATGAGCAATGATTTTAAATGTACAAGCTGGATTTTGATATATTGAGATCATTATAGACCCACTCCGATCATATTTTGATCTATTTTCAAAGTGTTCCCAGTGGTCTTTTAATTATAATTATGCCATTTTTAGCCAAAATAAAAAAACTGTGTTGTGTTTAATTGTTTTCTAGGACATAGTTTCTGCAGAGCAACAGGAGTCTATCAGAAATCCATCTCTGAGTTGTGGGCGGGACCGTTAGCGTGAAGTAACCCCTCCCATTCCCCCTCCTGTTGCCAAGAGCGCTAAAAAGGCAGCTTGTGTCCCACCTAGTTTATTTTCTACATCACAAATACGATCTTTTTCAAACTGCATTTTTTCATTTGCTCCTGAGTCAAAATAATTCAAATAAGAAATACTCAAAATGCAGATTTAAGCTGAATTTACTTTAAATATGTCCTCCATCATGAAAAAATGCCCACATACATGTTAAAAACACCAAAAACACAATTTTTATCTGAGTCAGTCTTTAATTATTGTTTAATTAATTCATTATTAGTGATCAATAGTATACAGCTTCCCATAATTATCTGCACCATATCCAGCTCTTCTGTAAAGAGGTGCTGCAGGGAAGTGATAAATGCCTGAATTAATGAATAACTCCTCCAACAACTCCTCCTTTTTCATGATTTCTAAAAATCTGAAACTTCCTGTGGCAGCATGCTGCTGATTTACACCTCAAAGCCAAACATTTTCCTGGTTTCATCCTGAGTGGAATTGTGCACAACCTTTCCATAAATGCATGAGTCTTATCAGAGTTCTCCGGATTCCTCTCAAACTCTGAGAAACCCGTATGCAGGGTGGAATGGTGATTGTGAATCAGAGAGCAGGAATTAGGGAACCAAATCTTCACAGAACTCTACAAAGACCCTCAACTGCTGCAGATTATATGACACTTGCTCACATTTAGAATCAGGATAGAAAATTCCAAGTTTTGCATGGTTTTGAATAATTTTCTATCTTTTTTAAACTTCTTATCGAAGAAATGTACTTTCCTGCATATGCAAATACATTTACTTGTTTCCATTTCTAATGTTTCCCAAAGATTAGTGGTGAAATATTATATTTAATATTAAATTTAGGATGTAGTGCAGAAAATACCTATAATTAGATGTGATTAAAGCATTATAGTGAATTCATTTTATGAAATTACACACATATCTCACACACACAAACACATATTTATATACATATATATCTATAGATCTATCTATCTGTCTGTCCGTCCGTCCGTCCGTCCGTCCATCTATCTATATTTATAACAGGTTTGGCTACATGATGTAGGAAATGTGCTCAGCCAGCCAGAGCTGCAGGAGCAGGGTGCCGGCGACACAGCTGCCGGCTGTGGAGTTCATGCAAAGGCCCCTCTGCCCTCCGCCTGCAGGGCCTGAGAGACATTTATCACAAATATCAGCGTGTTATGAAGTAAAATAATTTCAGCGCAGTCTGGGCAGCATCCGTGGAGCACAACATCAGTGCCCCCCTTTTTGTTGGTTTCATTAGTGTGTGAGGCATGTTTTTCAGCCTTAATGTGAGGTTTGATTGATAATGATAATGATGATGGTGTTTGGAGTGGAGATCGTGCATCTGATTTGCAGAGGTTGACAATGAGGCTTTCATTTCCATAATGAATCCTCTGAAGCGCCGTTGACGAAGGAGGAAACAAACGTCTCGACTTCCATGAAGTAAAATAAAGAAGCGGTGAAAAATGGAACTGCCCTATGATCCCTATCTTTTTCTTCCTGTGTTTTCTGTTTTAAAAATCTCACTCCAAATATCTTTTCATGTGTTTTGAAAGCGTTCTTAGTAGTCTTTTAATTTTAGTTTTGACATTTTTCAAGCCAAAATTAAAAAACCTGCGTCGTTTTCCAGGACAGAATTTCTGCAGAGTGACACTCACCTGTGGCCGGGACTGTTGGCGTTCAGCAACCCCGCCCCCTCTTCCCATCATCACTTTGTTTACACTTTCTCCTGCTAGCTTTCAGGCCCTCACAACCAAGCTAACATTAGCTGTGCAACAAAAATGGCGAGCAGTCTTGGAGCTATCCAGCTGCACAGTTTTGATTCAGATGAAAGCGCAGACGAGGAAAACAAAGACATGACATGGATCTAGTCGTCTACAAGTGGATGCATCAGAATAGAGCAGAGCAGAGAGCGTGTGGCCTGCTGTTGTAGCTTCTACATAACAACTACAAGCATTTTCAACTGCATTTTTGAATCTGCTCCTAATTCACAATGGTTTGAATAAAGAAACACGCAGAAATGCAATTTAAAGATTATTAGAAAGATTACTTAACCGTCCCCCCTCAGAAAAATGCCACAAGAACATGTCAAAAACACCAAAATTTTCGTTGAAAAATTAACAAATTGTGACAAACTTCCAGAGCTTTTATTTACAGCCCCAACTGCCCGGCCAGAAGCTGCCTGTCAGAAAAGACAAAGCCAGGTCTGTCTGTCCTGCACATGTATCCCCCCCTTCTGCCTCCGAACAGCCTACCTTCAAGCTTTATTGCCTGAGAGCAACTCTGGCTAGATGAGATCCCCACACAGCTTAACATCTGGACGCTTTGCCGCGAATGCCCTCATAAATAAAAGATAACGGCTGCCTACCGCGCACAGTCGCATTGGTATAAATCATGTATATGGATTTTCATTTGGCTTCACTCTCTTCTTGGAGCTGCAGGATCCCCTTCCTTGAGTCTGACCCCTTTACCATAATTCTTCCTCTCTCCTCTTTGTTTCTGTCGCTGCAGCCCAGCATGTAGCCTCAGAGTCTGTGATGAAGGTGGCAGGTAATTAGGAGCGTCATGATGGTGGGAGGAGAAGCCCCCTTGTCTTTGTTCTCGCCAAATTCAAAACGTCTGTCTCAGAGGCCCCCAGTGCTGCCAGCGCTTCAGGTGGCTGTCAGCGAACGCATGTTTACCTGTCGTCAAACAATGTAAATTTAAATAGCATAAATTGAACAGAAATGCCATAAAGGTCCCAGTGGAACATGAGAAGGCTAAACTAAACGAGGGGGGGGGGGACGAGCTGCTTTTGGTAGTTTACCTGTTTTATTTGTTTGATTCCTAATAACTGAACATTCTTCAAGTATAGCTAAAATACCTTTTTTATCGTGATCAAAAGACCTTTTACCTGTAACAAAATAACTGCATAATTTGCATCATTATTTTCCACAATTATGGGCCTAAAGATAAAACATGGTTTGTGAAAACAGAGCTCTGCTCTACATTAAAAACAAAAAATGAAATCAAGACACAAAGACGTGGAGCATCAAATGGTTCCTTTGATTACACCAAAACATATGATCTATAAGAGATTCTGCAATAACCCCAAAACTTAATCTACATATGACCTCCTTTAGCAAAGGATGTCAAGTATACTTGAGTAGAAATATAGCAAGCCCACTATAGACCAGGAGTCTGCAAACGTTGATGCAAAAGAACCATTTGGTCCAGTTTCTTACAACTAAACCCCAGTGAAAGCCATAAAGCCCCAACGTTGTATATTCAAGATTCAAGAACAACGTTATTGATCAACGAAGGGAAATTTAGTTGCAGTAGCAGCACTAAGGAAATAGGGGGGATAAAGACAAACACAGACACAAAATATACAGGGAAGAAAAGAGGAAAAATTGAATAAAATAATAATAAAATAACTATACAGTCGGTAACTATAATTCTCATGTATATCCAAGTCTGCCAGATGAATTGTGGAGTCTAATGGCGGATGGCAGGAATGACTTCCTGTATCGTTCTCTGGCACACCGGGGGTATATAAGTCTGCCGCTGAAACTGCTTCTCAGGTTGTCCACCTCCCTGAAGAGGGGATGGGAGGGATTGTCCATGATGGTCCCCAGTTTAGCCAGTAGTCTGTCCCCCACTACCTCCTCCAGGTTGGCAAGCTTGAAGCCAATAATAGACTCTGCTTTTCTAATGAGTTTGTTCAGTCTGTTGGCTTCCTTTGCTTTGATGCCAGCTCCCCAGCACACAGCAAAGAAGATGGTTCTCACCATGACAGACTGGTAGAACATGTGGAGCATCCTACTGAAAACATTGAAGGACCTGAGTCTCCTCAGGAAGTAAAGTCTGCTCGTGCCCTTCTTGTAAACCGCCTCAGCGTTAGTGGACCAGTCCTGTTTATCGTCTAGATGTACACCCAGGAACGTGTAGGACGAGACAATTTCCACATCCGTCCCACTGATACAGACTGGGGAGGGCGGAAGCTTTCTCCTGCTAAAGTCATATATGTGTATATATATTTTATATCAATTAAGACATTTAATTATTGAATAAAGCAAAAGTAATTTCTTTTAAAACGTCCAGACAGACCAGCTCCTTTCAATATAAAAAGACCCCTGTGTCAAATAAGATCTTCCTATAGCAGCAGATTTACTCGAATCGAAAATACGGGAAAGACAAACATGGCATTTTCTATCATTATGACTTTTGTAACGGCTGTGGCCGTATTTGGTTTGGATGTCTTTTTGTTCTGTGTGTTGTGTATTTTCTTTCTATATCAGAGTGGGACTTCTGGGATTTTTGTGGATCTTTGTGTGTACGTTTTTCAGGTGTGGTGCATAGAGGTGTGGCTCCCATTGGACTCAAACTGTTGGAGACAACCTTCAAAAGCACCATGGAAACCTCCAGGGGGGTATTCCAGGAAGCACGTTTAAACTACACTGACTTTAACCCTGAACTCTGGCTGAAGTCCACCTGAACTTGCTTACTCTGGGTAAGTCTATTGGCCATCTTCATCTTTTATACTGATATAGAAAGAAAATATACAACACACAGAGCAAAAGAAAATCCAAACCAAATAGGGCCACAGCCGTAACACTTTGGTGCATCACTATCCATTTTCTCCTTTTACTATTGAACATGACAACGTTGTTGTGGAATCCAAAAAAAAGACAACTGTACATGTAAATGCATTTAATTCTGTACCTTAAGCAGATGAACACTTTTGTGGACATGCATAAGATTTGCTTGTTTTTTTTCTAAGAATCAACTGTTCTGACAGTAGACTAAGCCTTTTAACATTATTTTTGCTCAGTTATCTGACATTTGAAGTAAGTAGAAAGGCATACAAGACCTCCTGATTTTAGTGTAATGTAAGTGGCACAAAAACTAAATTATTTCACTCATATAGGATCACCACAGTTTAAAATTTTAAACGTAATAATCTATTATATTTATTCAATACATTTGCTGTTTTCTATGCAGCCTAAGAGCCAAAATAGAGGGATAACAGTGACACATGTGGCTCCTGAGCCTCAGGTTGCAGAACCCTGATAGTATAGGAATAAAGTAAACTTCAAGTATACTGCCTTATTTGTAGCATAGACTAAGTATACTTGTATTTGTCATGTGGTGGGGGTGGCTCGAGAGCCGGATGGACCCAGATGCAGAGGCGGAGGACTCAGTTCAGGGACAAGGGGTTTAATCACAAAAAAACAAACAAAAAGCGCTGCAAAGCAGGATGACAAAACAAAACTAAAACTTACTGTGGCGTGGGACAAGGGACAAGGAACAAGGCATGACAGGAACACCAAGACAGGAACACTAATGGACCAACACAGGAGGAAGGCAAAGACAGGACTTAAATACAGACAGGGCAGACAAGACACAGGTGGACACGATCAGGGCTGATGGGGACCAAAGGAAGTAAACTCAAGAAAACAGACAAGACAGGAGACTTTCAAAATAAAACAGGAAACAGAAACAAGACAGAACAAAGACAAAAAATTCAAATCATGACAGTATTACCCTTAAAAGAATACTTTTTGCTTATGGAATTGGGAGGGAATTAAGACATTGATTGTTTCGTCCGTTGAGAATTAGCAGCATCCGCCTTGAAGGACTTAAGAGTGCTCTACCTTAAAATCATCACAGGCTATGTAAATTGGTTTTTTAAAGATGTATTTTTCTAGATGCCAAAACTAAAATATATTAAAATAAACTTAAAGAAAAGCTCCTCCGTTTATCACTTTAGTACCACAAAATAGTGAATATTTTTGCAGCAACTGGAGCAAGTGTTTATGTTTAAGGGATGAATAAAGAATCAAAAATAGATTTGTTTCAATTGTTTTCAAATATTAGGATCAAATTTATAGTTTCTGTTGTTTAGAAGGAGTAGATGCTTTGTAATTATTATCATAGAGTGAGATCAATTTCAGAAGATCTTAGAAAAAATCTAGAAAATTTGCTTTTGGTGTAGACACAATTATTTTCTTCTGCAATATACGCAATAACGCAACAAAATGTTATTTTTTAATGGATAAAATGACCCAATTATCTTTTAAGGGTTACAAAGATTTTTCAGTTGTACAAACCAAAAAACAGGAGTCATGTTTTTTTAAACACGTATCCATAATAAGGTTTAGAATCAAAAACACTCGCGGCTCCAGCTTTATGAGCAGGACATTTCGACATGCCAGAAGTCCATTTAAGAAAAGATTTGTAATATCCAATTATTGTGAAAATAAGATCTGAGCAATGGAGCCTGGCCAATAATAAAGCCATAACGTGGGATACTTTACCACAGCCTGGGGGGATTCTTTTCCCTCGCCATCCCCTAAACGCCCCACATCATATTACTGTGGAGGGATTACATGTCAGGTGCCAACACACACACGTGTGGACAGAAATGACAAACAAACAGAAAACTTATCATTGCGACGGATCATTAAACTGAGGACTAAATCAAAAGCTGGACTTTTTTTTTTATTTGGGAAACAGCAGCTGAGTGATCGGCTGTCCTGTTCAATTCCCAAGGACAGCAAGCACAGCTTCAAACAAAAGAGAAAAAAAAACTAATTATGTCAAATCTCCTCTACCTGATGACAAAGGATAATTACTTTTTTATTCCCTTCACTAAGGCTGAATACATTCCCTCAGACGTGGCAACGTAACCTTTAACGAACGCCACGTGATTGATGAGGCGCTTCATTTTGCCCCTTCCAAATTACCAATCCGTTTTCCTCTCCTCAGAAACCCACACACCTAAAATAATCTATCTATCCTCTAAACTTGGTACAAAAGAACCAAGTTGGTGCAAAAAACAAAATAATTTGCTTTGTTGCTTTTATCACCTAATACTTCCCCCATGAAGGAATGGAATACAATCACAGAAAGACAACAGACTTTTCTTTATCTGTCAGCAGAAAGATGCATTTATATCCACAGTGGCTGTTTGTGACGAAAGCCACAGCTGTTTTTGGCAGCTGATGATGAATGAGACATCTCCAGATACATATTTCTCATTTCCAGAAGCAAACGCAGCTTATATGTGAAGTGAAGATGGCGAGCCGAACACAGTACACGTGGCAGAGCTTTCACGTCTTTGCCTCTGGACTGACACAAAGCAGGTAATAAGCTGCTGATTTTTTGACATGACGTTGGTTGGTCAATGATCAATCATTTAAACGAATGAGTAATAAGGACCCAACATCACTGAGCTTATGAAACCCCATTAACTCGTCTGCTGACAGCAAATGAAGTGAGATAGATCCTAATAGCCAAAGCTAATCCCTCTGAGACCGCAGTGTCAGTGTAAAGTCCATGTTCATTGGTGCTGTTTGTGCCTGACTTGTGACACTTGACAAATGCGCTGCTGCCTTCAAACCTGGTTACCAGCAAGTTGTCCTGTGGCAGAAGCTATTTGCTCTATAATGCCACCGAAATCCGATTATGTCTTTTGGGGGTGCAGCGGCCAGCCGACAAAGATGGATGGATATTATAAAGTAGAGCTCTGGCCGAGCAGAAAGTTTTTCTTTAAAGGTTAAAGAAGACATAAGAATGGTGTGGATACCGGTGGGGGGAAAATCCAGACCTTTGGAGTTTCTCAAGCAAAGGTTGAGGGGGAGTATTGGGCAGTAAAAAAAAACTTTAGCTGCATCCATATAAGGAAAGACTCCTAATCTGCACATTTTTTGTGACAGACTAATTCATTTAATTGATTATCTAACAAATTCTGTCGGGTTGGTAGCATAAACCACAAGGACCAATGTAGGGTTCATTGCCTTGCTCAAGGACCCACTAGCACATGGGCATGAACAGAACCTGTGAGCTTCCCCGTAATTCGAAAAGGATTTAACAGATTCAGAAAATGGATGGATGGATGGATGGATGGATGGATGGATGGATGGATGGATGGATGGATGGATGGATTCACAACAATTCATTAGATCTTAGTTTGAGTCAGTTCAGTTGATTGGGAATGGAAAAAGCATTATAAATCTGAGCAATAAGAACGTAAAGGTTTTACTGAGGGAGATGACCAAAAACCAGATAACTTTGACATTTTCTCTGTCCGGAGAGGACAATCTTCCAGAGGTAAAGTCACTTCCAAAGAATCCAGGCTTGATAGAAGGTTCTTCTCATTTGCCAATATTTGTAAGCCATGTGGGAAAGTGTTTGAACTCTCTTTTTTCTAAGTTTCAAGCAACTTGTTTTTTCATTTGTGCAGAATCATTCACACCTAAAGCATGGTAATGGTAGTATGATGCTGTGGGGACCTTTTTAGCTATAACAACTCTACTCTAGTCTGAGTGACGGAAAACTGAACGCGCTAATGTGCTCTACAGAGCTCTGGTCTTGCTTTCAGGCAAAGGTGAATCTTGAAACACAAATACAAGCAAATGTACACAAGTGGTTTGGTTTGGACAGTCATGAGGTTGAGTTTATAACTCTGGACAGATCTGACAATGGCTGTGAATGGACCAATCCCATGGAGTGCTGCACAGAGTGAATGGAATGGCCCGAAAATAGGTGTACTGAGCAGCGGCATCATAACAACCCTAGAAGGCGTTGTTGGTGAAAAAAGTATTTAAACAAAACCTTTATTAAAATAACACATGGTATATGTTTATTAGTGTTTTTTAATGCAGCGTTGAAAATAACCCATGTTGGATGTAATCTGCAAAGTAGGATTATAGATGTCTCCTGGTTGTAAACTCACAGTGTACTCACAAGTGTGTGTACTCACACTTGATACAGACAGACATGAACATTTTCATACTTTTCTTTCTTGTTTAAACTCTCAAAATTTAAACCTTCATACAAAAATACATCCAGTATTATATAATGAAAACAAAGATATGTCTGCAATCCAAGACGTAAGTAACTCTATTGATTGACGAGGTCTACAGCCAATCAGGATGCAAAACTGTTTGTTGTGTAAAAAAGCTTGCGAAATAAATCTGGGAAGAAGCGAGACAGCAAAAGGTGAACTGCAATATGGCGAGTGAACACTGCATGTGGTTTTGCTGAAACGTTTACAATTTGTTTTTATGACGCTTCTATTAAATTTTTACACAACACATTTCCTTCACCCATTTTTGGAATAATTCTGTTTTGTAATAAAGAAAATTTCAATCTTTTCCAAGTCCTTTGAAGGTTACAGAATAAGCTGTACAGCCTGTGGCTGTTTTAGCACTTCAAGACATGGATCATTCAGCTGAGACAATACCCGCCCGTCATCCTCCTTCAGCTGTGTTTGCCAACATGGTTTAAAATGTGGGAAAAATGGTCCAGTTACCACTTTTCTCCTCTCGTTTTTGTCCTCCAGCC
The DNA here is from genome assembly GCA_037389245.1 of Oryzias sinensis. Taxonomy (NCBI): domain Eukaryota; kingdom Metazoa; phylum Chordata; class Actinopteri; order Beloniformes; family Adrianichthyidae; genus Oryzias; species Oryzias sinensis. The sequence goes on along the minus strand of CM074497.1, from coordinate 12,089,604 downwards.
ATTCTGGAAAGTTTCTAGAAGGCTCCATTCAAAGAGCCATTCTACCTCGCCCTGAAAGGCTTCAAACCCTTCCACTGCTCAATGGCTGAGAACGGAGCGGCTCCAGCTTTCTCTTCCTCACACAATTAACCACGGAGAGTCCAGGCTCAGCCTCCAGCTCTTTCAGGCTATGTTTGCTGGCCAACCGGCCTCATGACTTCATCCATACACACCATCAACCCATTACCATGCAAAACAGCACCTTCTTCCCCAAACCCTACACTAGTTTAAATACGAAGCCCCCCCTTTAGAAAGAAACCCCTCCTTTGTCCCACAGTTGCTAATGCGTATAATTTTGTATGAAAGAGAAAAGGAGACTGTGAGCAAACACACCTCTTTCAGTCTGACCTATTATTGGATTCTAGCCCATATGGTGGGCTGAAGATTTGTAATTGTGGCAAACAGAACAAATAAAGGAGGGTGGTGGTGTGGGGAGGCGTGGCTAGAAGCACCTATTTTAGTTCAGAAACTCATCTAAAACATAAGAAAACCATGAGATGAAAACAACCAAAGTCATGTCCAATGGGGTACACCTAAGAATTTGCTAGATAAAGCTGAGTAAAGCTACAATTCCTTGAGTAAAAGGGCTGGAAAACCTTTTTTTTAAATTAAATTACCAAAACACCAGGCAGGGCACCCAACCTGACCATCACAGTGTCTTCTTAAAATGGGCAGACAAACCTGTAAACTCAGTTTTTGTGTCTTATTACCCCTTTAAAAACCTACTACTCAAAATGACTCAGCTTCTACTAAAGTGACATAAGAATGAATATTTATCTCATCAGAAGAAGAAAAAGAGACCTGGGGGGAGAGAAAAGGCACAGAGAGGCGGGAAAGTGTTCAACACTCGTGGTTACGATGACAACAGCTTCATACTTGGCAGAAAAAAAAGGACCGGATGGAAATGAAAAGGCTCAAAAACACAGAAGAACGGGGGCAGGAGCTGTGAGAGTCGAGTGGAAGGAAAAGCTAAACCTCAAAATCAACCCAGTGGTGCCAAAGTGGGAGAAGTGGTCAGCTCCCCTCAAAGAATTATGGGAAAAACAAGAGCTGGGCTCGCTAAAAATAAGAATTCACAAATCTGTGAGCAATGTCACATCTCACATTTTGCTCGCCTCTCCCGCCAAGCCCAAAGGAGAAATCCAAATGGTTGGTTCCAAGGGGGCAATCATGCTACTTACTGCTGTATTTAATAGCACCATTCAAGGAAGGAGAGTGGAATGTATATTTAAAGACGGTGTGCGTACTATGGTAACACTCAAGGTTATAGTGGATATTGGGCTTTTATAGGCCAGAAATCCATTTAAGATTGAATCAGAAAGAAGGCGGGCTTTCAGAACAGACCAAAGAGGCTCAGCAGATGTTCAAAGTGGTGGTAAAAGACATTTCCAAAGACAGAGCCCCATGTTTAAATGTTAGACTCTACTCTGCCTAGTTTGAGCTGTTTTCTGGTAAATGTCAGGTTCAGATTTGTGCGCAGAACAATCTCTTTTAGCATTTCTATTTTGAATTTCTAAGACTCCTCAGCAACAGCTCATTTCTCTTGATTCTGTCCACAGTAAACAAGAGTAACATAAAAAAGAGGTTGGCCCTTGAAATTGTGTTTTGTTCGTCTCCTAAAGCCCTCAACACTGACTACCATATTTTCCACTCAACCGGATTATAAGGCACATGGATCATTTTTAAACTTATGTCATGTATAGGTGCACCAAACTATAAGATGCATTAAGCAAGACAAAAGATCACTGGTCAGTCAGACTCTTTTAACTGCATTAACAATAATTCTAGAACTTGTTTGTTACTTGGTACATGTTAGCTACTTTAGCCGCGTTAGCATAGTCACAATACCTGTAGCTCCCAACCTTGTTTGCAACTCATAAAAAACAGACTGACGCCGCTGAAACAAATGTTTCTATGACTACACTAACTCCCAATGTTTGTACGTGTAAAAAAGAAGTACACAGTCTAACACCGCTACATGTTAGCTATGTTAGCTGCGTTAGCGCATTCACAATAACACCCAATCAACAATCATGTTGACAGAGCGCAGTGTATCCCGCAAAATTGCTTAAACATTAGTAAACACAACCAGAATTAATTTATATATAAACTGCTCCAGATCGAAGCTTTTAATTGTTCCTTAAAGTGCGGAAAACATAGTAATCTTGCACTGAAAGGAATATTTAATGAAAGGAAATTAACCAGTGTTGTGTCTACTGAGAACTTGTACTATCTTTTAGTTGGAATGTGTGTGGAATATATATGTATATATATATATATATATATATATATATATATATATATATATATATATATATATATATATGTGAAGGTGATTACCCAAGAACCTATAACTGAGCCTGTTGCTTCACGGTGACGGAAATATGTGTTTTAAAGGACAAAATCAAACGTGACAGACAGAAGAAACTAAGTAACATCTTCTATATCTGTTCTCAGATAGCATGAAAAATAGACATTACAAAACACACAACACAAAAAAGTCATAACACTTGTCAATACAGCCTAAAATGTTTTTGAAGGCCCAAAAGAGTCCAGCAAGTCAACCAAGGGGGAGGTTTGTTCCAAATGTTGGAAAGTCTTTCTGTGCCTAATCATAAAGCAACTTTGTGAGGCCATCAGCAGATTTAAATGCAATGACCTATGGGTGTGAAAGGAGATTTAAGGTTGGATAAACTCAATGGTATAGACCAGGGGTTGGGAACCTTTTTGAGACCGAGGGCTATTTCATGGGCAGTAGGTGGTATGAAGGGCACCACTAAAAACCTCCTACCCCCCCCCTGAAAAAACAACAACAAAAAAACAAAACAAAAAGACAACTTAAGGACTGCCTTTTGTGTGCCCTATTTTTATTTGCTCATTTTACACACAAGAACATGCCTGAATTTTCTAGACTCGTATTACAAGGGGGGTCAAAGTCAGTTGCAGAGGGAGCCTAAATCCAAAACACACTTTAAGTTGCAGCCAAACAAGATAAATATTTATTGAACACACTAAAGCTAAACTTTTAAACCTTTAGAACTTTAACTTAATTTTAACTTTTTAAACATAAATGTGAATAAAAACAGACAGGAGTATTAATCCAGAATAATATATTATTCTGTCAAAGGATGCAAATATGAACAAAAAAAGCCAGGAAATATTAATAATTAGAAATAATAAATCAAATTATTCTATTTTCTTTGCTCTTTTGTCATTCTCTTAGAGCTCAACTCCTGACATCATTTGTAGCAATGAGTTCATTTCTGCTTGACGTGATGATCTGTGAGAGTCTCTGGTCTTGTGTGTGTCTTTGGTCCTGTGTGTGCCTTTGTGACACGTATCAGAAGGATTTGATTATTTAATAAACTGTTATTGTGAAAATCATGTTTAGGTCTCATAAAACATTATAAACTAAATCACAGAGCTCATCACTGGGATTACTCCAAAAATATTTGGCATTTTTCTAATTTTGTGCAACACCAACACTAAAAATCCTCCGAAATCCTCAATACTTTCATAAACAAATGATCTATTGTTTATTTATGGTCTGAAAAAGTGCAGCTGTTTTCCAGCCTGCATTACCTGCTGTCTTTATTTATACTTTACTATCACCAACTTAACAACCGTAAAAAAAATGTATATGGAAAATACAGGCAAGTATTGAAAATGTCCGCAATAATTAGTAAAGAATGACATTATTAGAATGAGCTGAGTCATTTAAGCCACCCCATGATCCAGGTGCTGCGCAATGGTCTCCATGCGACGTTTCACATCGCAACCTGCGCCCACTACCCCTCTCCTCGTCACACACGCGCGCCTTTTTCTGGATACAACTGAATGGATGTAAGGAGAGAGCTGAGGCTTCACAATGTGGAAAAGCTGAGCGATTCTATCAAAGCAACCTGGACTTCAGCAGATCCACAGATTGATCATCTGCTTACAATGCTGCCCTGATGCAGCAAATCAGGCAAATAAACACTCATACATCTAACATTTTTGTTTTAAAATCATTCATTAGTAGTACATTTTCATTTTATAAGAATATTATGCTGTAAAAATTTCACAAATCATGAAAATTCCTTCTTAGTTGAACATTTTGATTCCGAACTCTTCAATACATGAAGTCAATGTAACAATACTCATCAGAGCTTTTGGTTTGATACATTTCCACCCATTGCTTTTGTCCGCTCCTTCAGGGTCTGAATCCACTTCTATGTTAATCGGCACTCTTCCTTTTCCATCTTTAATAGGGCCTTTAATAATGCAGGAGTATTCCATACAATTCTTTTAAATCCCACTGCACAAATCGTGGCCCCAGGCTTCTCTTGTCTCGACATTCTCTCTCTCCAGGTGACTTGAAAAGGTCTTTGAGAGTCAAATCCATAATCATAGAGTGAATATAGATGAGGTCGTGAGCTTCCACAGTTGATGGACTTCTGTCTTCATAGTGTTATAGTTTCTAATTAGGACCATTTTGGGGAAATGCTTTCCTAATTCATGTCTTTTATTTTTTCTTACTCCTATCAAACAGAATTGCTGTTTTACTGTCTTTTGCAGGTCCCAGCTCTTGTTCTTCAAGGGAGTTGCAACACAATGCAGTAAACACTGTAGATGAAGTGAGAACTGGACTGACTCTGACGTCAAACGGAGAAAATGAAATGCTTACGCTTCCAACAGTATGAAGTCATTTTAGTCGCCAATTTTTTGCAACACAGACGTTGGAACCAAAAAGTATTCGGAAGCAGTGATTGGTCTGAGTCAGTCTGAGTTAACATGGCAACCACTCTGGCCTATCAGGAGTGAGCTTGTTGAAAGACCACACCCCTACCACTTGAAAGCTGGTTTAGGAGGATATGTCAATCAAATGCTTCGAACGTAGGACTTGAGACCTCATACTTTTAAGGATTAGCAAGAACATGTTAAAAAAGGTATCAGAGCCAGAAGAAAAACAGAGCATTTATAGAAGTCTAGGCAATTTTGGCTTCTTGGATACTTCCTGTTTGGAACGCCAGGGGGGAGGGGTTACCCAGTCCATTTCTACTGTATAGTCAATGGTTGAGACAGAAGGGAGTCGTAGTGAATTGACTCAGACAGAGGTGGAAGCAGAAAAGTTAGATTGAAGTCCCTGAAGTTTCACTCAAAGTTTATCTGTTATCTGAGGCAGGCAGGTTGGGCCATCATTTCAGATGCAGTCCCATCCCTCAGCAGCAGTTTTAAGCCTCTCCATAGACGTGTGCACAACCCACACATGCACTCCCGCTTGTGTGTTTGTGCTATGTAGTCCTTGGCCGCCACAGTCATCCCGAGTGAATAGTGTGACAGAAGTGGCAGCCATTAAGAGTAACAGGAGCAAGCAGTCCTTTAAAATGAGATGTCTGTTTGGAGAGGACAGACTGGAGGAAGCTTCACCTCACATTCAACTCAGCACATTTCACAAGCTGACACGCTGCTATAATCTGCAGGGAGGCCTGATTTCACAAGATCATTCTGCAGACAGGATTTTCATTTTTTTTCTGGCTAATTGAAGTAATGATACCTGCGCATAAACCAGCTGAACTTCACCTGCTCCAGCATCTCTATTCACAGTTATCAGACCCACATAAAAAAAAATGCTCTTAGTGCCTTCTGGATTCTCATGCAATTTTTATGAGTCTAATTATACATTAATGACCTGCACTTGTTTGGTTGCACTGTGAACACGCATAAGGTCTCAGTTAAAAGCTGGGTCATAACACGTAGTCAAAGCTGAACGAATGATTGAATGGTTGGAGTTTTTAATAAGTTTCTGGGAGCTTTCTCACAAAGCTGTTGAGCCACCATCATTTGTATTTGTTGTATGCATTGTCCCTTAAATAAATAAATACAGTGTAGAGTGCTCTAAAAGTAACGAGACACTGTAAATATGCAGGATTGTAGCTAATTTCCATCCTCTGTCAAGTTCTGACCTTTGCCAGCCACCCAGAGACTATAGATAAAATAAAATGAGTAAAATAAAGTAAAAAAGTACATTAATAACGTAAAATTGCAATTAATAAAATGACATAAAATTAACATAACTCAGATTACGTTTAAAACAGTTTAAAAATACATAGTTCCCCAAAGTATACATCAATAAAATCGCCAAAATCAGAACAATACTTTGACAACTGTGACCACTTGTTTTATAGCAATGGTCTATCCAAAAATCAATCTATGAATCAAGCAATCAAAAGGTAAAACTGGTAAAACTCCTGTCCTGGGGCCTAAGGATACAGGAGAGAGAGATCTGTCGCAAATGAACTCGGATAACACTGCAGCTCATCCAGAACCCAGCGGCACAACTGTTAACAGAGCAACCAGATAAGCACTAGTGAGACCAGTCCTCAGCTCACTACACTGGTTCTCTATCAGTTTTAGAATCATCTTAAACTTTTATTCTTCGTTTCTAAAAGCCCACTTCAATGAAAATTGTGTTTATGGTGTTTTAGGTTGTTTTCGTGGCATCTTTTTTTATAATGGAGGACATATAAAGACGATATAAAGAGTTCAGCTTTCTGAGATTTTCTTTTTTCAAATTGTGAATCAAGAGCAGACAAAAAAACAGATTGAAAAAGATTGTAGGTTTGCTGTAAAAGCTGCAGGCCACCAGCTCCCTTGCATCCATTTGTAGACAAATAGATCCATGAACGTCTTTTTATTCCTCGTCTGAGCTGGAATCTGGATCAAACTGTGTGGCTGGATATCTCCAATATTGCTCACCATATCTGTTGCACCAGTAATGAGATGAGGTGATGGGAAGAGGGGCAGGCTTACTCCACACCAATAGATTGAGTCACCACTCTTTCATGCTGTGATGGAAATGGGATGTGAAGGAAGGACGTCAGGTGGTGAGGAGACCTTTATATCCTCCCCTCTGTTTTCTCCAGACCACAAACCAGCCTAGTGGCTTAATGGTAGAGTGTCCACCCTGGTATTGGGAGGTTATTGGTTCAAATCCAAGGTTGGGACATACCAAAGACTAGAAACTCCTTTTGCACACCCCAGTGTGACACAAATGGTGGGACTTTAACTTTTAGTACAGGCTATGAAAAAGATAAACAAGCCACTGCTGAACAAGTTATTGAAATCTTCTCAGGCAGATCTGTTTTAAACAGAAACTGTATATGTGTGTGTATGAATGCAGGAACAAGCAGGAGCAGCTATGCTGATGACTCGAATGAGTAGACCTGCTGCTCATATCACTGCTCCCACAGTTACAAGGAAGTGGAGGACTTCCAGCTGCTGCCCTTCTCCCTTCAACACGTGCCCGAATGACAGACACAGGCAGGAGCGACAGAGGTGAAAAAGCTGGAAATGAGGGTGTGCAAGCTGTGATGGTGAACATTAACAGCAGCGGCAGCTGTGGAATTAATGGGGCACATCTGGGAGGATGGAGCAGACAGCATCTCAGAGCAGGAACGATCAGGCGGAAGTTCCAGCAGAATGGCGTTAGAAGGACAATAGGAAGCATGTTTGACTTTAAATGAGTTCTTGCAGCCATTTCTGAGATGCGTCTCTCCTGCTATCCAGCATCAGACTGAAGTATCGTATTTTCCGCACTTTATTTACGAGATTTGCCCTGCTTTGATATTTCAGACCAAGCCTCTTCCGACTGTAGGTGGTGGACACGCACTAGAAAACAGTAGAAATAGAAGAAGCCCCTCCCTGCTTACTCAGTGTGAACACCATGGGCTTAAAAAACCTTCAAAAACTGCAAGACTCAACACACCACTTCATTTATAAACTATCAATAAAGTTGAGCACAGACCTGACCCTCTCACGCCTTTACTTTTTACCAACTGCAGTAATCAATAAGCCATAAGATAAAACCAAATGTAATTACCAACAGCAAGGCAACACACAAAGAAGGGAAGGCTAAAAAGGGGTGAGACTTGCATAACAAGTTCACTGTCGAGATCTCATCTCTACATAGAAGCACAGCTCCAAGTCTGCTGAGTCTGAGGGCCCCCCCCCCCATCTTGGGAGCGACATCAAACGAGCTGCCAGAGGGCAGCCTTAAAAGTCTTCCCTTGCCTCCCACCTCTCTGCTTCACTGCTGCTTGTCTTGCAGCCTTAACACCTTCATTGAGGGCCCTGAAAAGTGAAAGCAAGCGGGGTCTCCGCCTGTCTGCAACAGACACCCCCACCCGTGCAAGACTCGCATGCACACATTCAATTTCAGCAGCTTATTGGGGGGGAACTGCCAGCATATGTGTGTCAGACACATCTTCAAGATTGGGAGGACTCTGTAATGAGGCATCATGGTGCTGGAGGCCCCTCAGAATGCTGGCGACAGAGGACCCAGCTTCTGCAGGTTGTGATGGGAGGAGGGAAAGCTCCGCATCGCACCAAATAACAGCAACTTGACCAGGTTTCTTCATCAGTTTGTATGATGAAGTGTACTTTCCAGGTCACTTTGATCTTGAAAGCCCCTTCTGCCAGATTTTCTCTGCGGTACACAATGACAGTGTCCAGCAGAACTAGAATATTTAACACGGATCACACTCGCACGGGTTGATCATAAAGGCTACTTTCCCCAACAATAGTTAATGGTGAATCCAGAAAAAGTATGAAAGCCGAGTTTTATTCAGATGAAAAGTCTAATTTTATGACACCACGTTTTCTATTGGAGAGAATCTACATCACTTACAAAAAGTTAGATATATTGTAAAAGACTCAGTATATGTCGTACACAGTGGTTGATTCATTATGGTGAAAGAGATAGCTGATAGTGTTTTCCACATAATGGTCTCACTGTGTTAAGTATCTTACTTATTGAAGCCAAAACCAAAACATTCTAAAACAAAAACCTTTTCAATGTGGCATCCATGTCAACATTCTGTGGGTATAAAAAGCTGATTTTGCCAGTAAGTCAACAAATAATGTAACTTAACGCATGAGCAGCACCACCTCGCCATAGCACACCTTCGTGTTGGGAGTAGACAGTCAGATGTTGCAGCTGAACTTGTCTCAAAGTGTCATCAGCAGACTTACATCACGACACAGAACTACTGGCAGAGTTTGTGACAGATCCAGAAGTGGAGCTCAGCCAGTGACAGACCACAACCATCACCAGTACCTAAGGACCTCTGACCTCAGACATGGTTTAGCAAACAGCTGCAGGCCGGTTTACCAGATGTGACGGGTACTAGGATTTCCAGACAAACCATTTACAACAGACTCCACCATTTTGACTTAAATGACCGTTGGAGTTGACTCCACTGACACCAAGACACCACCGTGAACCTTGGCAGTGGACACAAGACCATGTGACCTGGACAATGCAGCAATGGTCTACTTTCCTGTTCACGGATGAGTGTCGAGTCACCTTCCATAGGGAAATGATGGTCGTCAGCGTTGCAAGACAAGGAGACGTTGAGAAGACGAGGTGAGCAATATGCTAAGGTCAACTTGGTCTCCAGGGTTGTCTTTGGTGGAAGAGGAGCAACAGTCTGTGCAGCTATCACCAGTCTGAGCAAAACTTCTCTGGTTCTTGAAGATTGTCCAGTCACTGCACGTTCTTAGCTCAGAGACATTATAGAACCATCATCATACCCTCATTCCACCAGCACATGGATGGAAGATAATGCTCCATCACATGGTGCTAGAATTGTCACAGCTGGACTTCAGGAAGTGGGAGTGTCTAATATGGTATCACCAGCATGACCCCTGACCTGAACCCCATAGAGCACGTCTAGAACCAGCTGAAGCAGAGAATGGATGAACGTACCCCATAGTCCCTGTGACTTGGCAGAACTGCATGTAGCACTGTGGAAGAGTAGAACACCTCAGAACATCCTGAGGCAAGTGAGGAGCAGGAGAAGTCACTGTCAAGCTGTCATTGTAGCAAATGGTGGAAATATCTGCTAATATCAAACTAATTAAAATAGTGTTTCCTGTAATTCATTATTAGTAATATCAAAGGGAACTTCTACACATTTCAGACTAGATAGGGAAAGCACTCAGAAATAACAAAATCCACAACTGTTATTGTAAGAAGTGTAAAACTAAACTATACTAAATATCAAATATGCGATGACCCATCTAAGGCAAAGTTATAAGGTGATGATTTTCGCTATTATTCTTGACTTGTATTCAGCCGGTTATGCAAGCCGCCTGACGAGGGGCTTCTGTGACAGAAGAAAAGGGGGGGTTGGCAGTAAAACAAGCTGATCTTCACACTTCAGACAGAGTGAAGCAAATAAATGGATGATCTTCCTGCTCTTTTTCCCGCAGATATATTGCACCATCAATCCTCCACAGCGGAAGCCACACCGGGAAGATGAATAAATTAATGCAGGATAAATGGCCTTCTGCTAGACACATAATCACAGATCAGAGTGGGTCAGCTGGGAGTGGCAGGTCGGGCCGTGGGGGCGGAGACGGCGCGGCGGGGTGTGGGGTCACCCACATTAACCCCTGTCCCACAGAGGAGGCTGTGCACGTCCACAGCCAATGAAAAAAAGAACATGGAGGCAATTTTACTTAAAACAATCTCCCCCCTAAGGTGTGATTCTCACGGTGGGGGTGAGCAGGTAATGATGTCACTAATGAAAGGTTTATTTCGTGGCAGACCCTTTGGGCCTGCCTCTTCACTCTCCTTTGCATGAAAAACTCCTTTTCTCCTAAATCAGTTTAAAATGTTGCTCCATGAGGTGATAATGTCAAAAATGCAACTGAAACTAAATAAGGGAAGAAATTTTATACGAGTAAATTACCAATAAATTGCACATTTTTCTCCCCCGCGAGACGCATGTTTTCATGAAAACTCGTGAACTCCAATCTCTCATCAGTGGCTTGTGCTGAGCGAAACGCAATTAAGAAGAGAGCAGAGATTCATCACGTTGATTCATCCCACACCTCACATAATAACATTCCCCCACATTCCCCCTCTGAGTGAGCAGAATCAAGAGGAAAGGGCGAAGAAATGGGGAGTGAAGCTGCGGGCCGACCCATTTGCACCTCCTGTTCCTCCGTTTAGACGAATGAATCGTCCCGCTGTCCCTCTCATTTTTCTCAATTAAGCCATTGAAGATGTTTCACAGCTTCATGATCATTAAAACCTTCATGTCAGAGGAAGCTTAGGAGGGAGTGAGGTGGATGGAAGGAGGGGGTGGGGTGGGATGGCACTTAATTTAATTTCACCACTGTCAGCTCCTCTTGGCCTAATCGACAGACAGAGGGAGAACGTGAGGGATGGGGGGTTCAAACACACAGATAAATAATGACTATAAACACACCTTCCGTCAGGGCCGAGCTGCCAGCATGAGAAACGCTTATCGATGGGACAAATTCACGCCACTTTGTTCTAAACAAAACGTGTAAAACAACTCCCCATGAACCAACCGCTGCTGCAAAATGAGTTTCATCCGCCCTAATCTAAACAAGTGGGTTTTGTTTTTATGGTTATACTAATTTAGGAGATGAAATGCTTTAAAAAAAAAACACAATGAGGGAAGAAACAATGAGGCGCACGCTTGTCGAGTTCAAATCAGAATGGAGTTTTTATATTCCCTCTGATGCTGTATCGACCGGCGCATAAAGCCAGGCCCGGCGCATCTACGAAATTGGCGTGATAAATACACATGTCGGATGCAGGAATGACCAGGAGGGATGGGGGGGGGGGGGGGGTATCTAAGCTGATATAGCACATTCACATTATAACAGGTCGGAAAAGAATCTCCCAGCCTTCATTAAGGAGGAAGGCAAGTTATGCTGATGTACATTTAAGCTGCATGTGAACGAGAACCTGATAAATGTATGAATATTTTTGGATCTAACAGGTATGTTTGTAATATTGGAATCTGTCTGTAGACAGGCCCCGCCCTTTTGACTAACATCTACATCTCACGATGAATCTCCAGCAACTGGTTGCTTTGTGTTTCTACCCTGTCTACTTCTTCAATCTTCCACCAACTTCTTTAAACCCTCCTTTTAGCTTTCTCCCCTTTCTCTTGTACCCTTATCCTCCATCTCTATCATCCCTGTCTCTCCTTCTTTTTTTTCCGTCCAGTCCAACAAAAAATACAAACATAATTGATATAAATAAAGTTTAGCCTAATGTACAAAAGGGGTTTATACAAATATACACCACGTGTGTCAGAAGATGCATAAACCCCTATTTTAACACTAAATTTGGTCCAACACAAGAGGCCTTCAACTGTTATCCAATTGCTCAGCTGCTGGACGGGGCAAGTTAAAAACAAAACTAAAAAGAATGCACTAAACAGGTATTCTTGAGTACGCTTTTAGCGTATGGTGTTCACACTGGACTACCGCTTACTCACATGTGTACTCACGGTTGGAAGAGCCTTGGTGCAAACTGTCAAAGCGGTGCAAACCTCGTGAATCTTTCTCCAGGCTTTTCCTTTCACAGCTCTATTCCGATACACAAAAGACTTGGTGTCGTGAATTCCAGCTATTAATTTTCCCCCGAATGTCTATATGTCACTCCCAAATCCGAGTCCCTGATTGGTCAAGGTTCAACTGGTTATACCGGGTCAACAATCGGTATAAATCAAAGTCGATTAGAATGAAATTTTGTTCCGAATGAGTCTAATTGGGTCCGAGTATTCTGAATGACGTGTTTACATGATGCATTTTTATTCTGATCAGGCATTTATTCCAATTACTTTTGTCCATGTAAACCCAGCTATTGTTTTTTCCTTACAGAACGAGTCATTCCTCTCCACAGTCTTTTGCTTTAGCCCCAACTGCCCACACGGGTGGATACGGGTTGCCTGCGGGTGAAAAATGGACAAACCTGTACATGATTTGCTGATGGTCCACACAAAATCCGAAGGTCGTAGAGTGTTCTGTGAACCCACAGAGGAAGAATGTTCATGCACATTTTTTTCTACGGGCATGCTGCAGGCGACAGATCATGAGGAATACTTAAACAACACGTAAGGGAACGTAAAGGTGAAGTAGGTGAGACGTAGGCATGTCTTTGTATTTGTTCATTTTTCCCATCCCCTAGATCCAGCTTGAATGCTCAGTCTCAGGGACTTTAGTGCGTGGAAATTTCTGCCAGCTGCATGACTATCAGAAAGTTGACTTCCTGTTACAGCAGCATAAAGTGTAGCATAAGTGTCCATCTTGTCCCTCCAGGCATCCGTGCGAATTGCTTGCTTGACAGAAAACCATCAATAGAAAATGTTTGCAATGCCCCATGGGAGTTTCAGGCAGGTGCTGTGCAAATCTGGTTTCTGCTATAGATTCTTTAAAGCCTGATCTTAAGGAACAGAGTTACTGTAATAATTTTTCTTATAGAAAAAGAAAGTGGAAACTGTCATTTCTTCTTTTGTTTTCCTTTTTTATTAACTGAATGAGACTGGAACAACAGTCAGAGCTTCCCCAAAGGTTTCTTTAAGAAGAATATTGCATCCTATAGATGTTTCCGTCATGTTGGGAAATAAGTGTGAATTGGCTCAATGCTTGTCCACGGTCCGCAGCTGATCCATTAGAGAGGAGCAGCCAGGTTTCAGTGAATTTTTCTTTAAATATTTAAAATGAATAAACAAAGTCAGTACTGTTGTTCAGGAAGGAAAAATAACTCACAAGTTTTCAACATCTGTATCAACGTCAAGCTCAACACTTTTTACTTGCTTTATTGGTCCGGTGGAAGCGTGCTGCAGGGCGGGTACTGGCAAGAAGACAGCTAAGAAGGTACGCTGATAAGTGTTTTGACATAGATTGTCGGGAAAACAGTGAGAAGAAATGTGTGTCACGTTAAAAGTTGTTTTGATGAGTCTGAATTCATCCGATCACATTTCAGTGAGTTGCTGTGTCTCATTGTTGTGGTGTTATGGCATTGTTTATAAGAAAATTCTGTTAAGTAACTGCAAGGTAGCTTTTAGGGTGACGTCACAGCAGCACCTTTCGGGCGCCTGCCACATACCGGGACATGCAAATAAATGTCAGATTGGACCATAGAGGCTGTTCTGTAACCCTTCAATTTTCTCCCAAACCCTAACTCTCTGTTACTTCCTCTTTCTCTTTTTGATCACTGAGTCTGTGTTTCTTTGACCAGAACGTGGCCCGACTTTCAATACATGACGCCACGCACACAAACACATCACCACTCAACAGTCTCCCCACCAGGTTTGATTAATTTGGCTCGTAACGCTTGTGAGCAGAGCTATCACCGGCATCCAGATGTTGCACAGCGTTTTTGTCTGTACTCTGCTCAGACTCCACGCACACCCAAACACACCGAAGTGCACACCTGCTCTCCTCCTGTTTGATGATGCAGTGCGCAGCGTGCCGATGTTCGGATAATTCCTCCTTTGCTTCTCCGAGCTTCTTGCGAGCTGTGACTATCTTCTCTGCATCTGAAGAAGGAGTACTGATCCTTGCAGGGATCGTATCAGTGACTGGAGGAAAAGAGCTCCGGTGTGCACATAAACAGGGTCCAGCACTGAGCTACATGCCCTCTTCTTCACGGTAATTGCCACCAGTCGCATGGTCACTCGCTACAGTCTGTGGGAGCTGGAACACTAACAAGCAGAAAGCAGGCCATCTCTGGTAGAAGAACGGGGCGCTTGACTCTAATTTTGCCACTCGGCGCCTCTGTGCCTGAATACATTTGAGAAAAGCCACAGTGGACAGAGGTTTGCCCCTGTTTGTCACTCCTGGACCTTGACATCACAGGGCTGAACCCCTCTCATGCCCAAACAACCCAATGCTAATTTGGGGAAGGGCCACTGGAGCTCACCAGAATAAGAGTATTTTGAAAATAAAAGTCACACTCACACATACACAAACTCATACACTGATGGCGGCTCCGCTGCCGAATACTGGCGCCAACTTAAAACCACCAGGAGCAACGTGGGGTTCAGATCCTAATTATCTATTGTGAATGAAACAGAATTAAAGAAAAGGAAGTTTATCTAATGTGAATGTACTCAAAGTAGATCATAAACTACTGATATTGCTTGATTGATACAATTTTTGTCATAAATGCTTCCATAAAAACATCCATATGTCCTAAAATAGGAGTTGTTCACAGTGAATCCTAACCTTGATCAAAATGGAGGATCAGTTGCAGCGTTGGAGTGAAACGGCCAATAGCGCGTCTAGGTATTTATAATTATGGTTCAGTGACCACAGGTGAACATCAGAGAGAAAGAAGAGCCGTGCAACAACCAGCTGTTGTAAATGCATGATATTCCCAAGGTATTTTGCTCACTGAAGTGTGAAAGCAAAGCAAATCATATGAAGACACGAAAATTGTCAGAAACCCAATTAAACCAAGTTTTGACAGGATTGTCCTTCAATGAACCTGGATCCAAACAGAGCTCACCCTTCAAAGCCCGACAGCTCGCTTTCAGGTGTAAGGGCAGTTGGGACTAGACCAGGGGTGTCAAACTCATTTTCACTGAGGGCCACATCAGCATAGTGGCTGTCCTCAAAGGGCCAGATATAACTTATGCATGTAACTAAATGTAATGAAAAATAAATGTACCAATTAACTTTTTATTTTTTTATTATAACTTTTTAAAGTGTCACTTACAGTAGCATTGAAAACATATGTTTGCTTATTCCTCTAGCATAAATCCTTTTAAATTTTGGGATAGGTTATATGGACAATGTTTAAGTCCTAATGTATAGTTGCCCAATCCGATATTTCCCGTCTGATTCCCCCTAGATATGAAAAAATACACACCAATTTTTATTTTTTATTTAAAGAAATTAAAAACTGTGATGCTCTCGGGGGCCACATAAAATGAAATTTGGCCCGCGGGCCTTGATTTTGACACATGTGGACTAGACCATTAGGCTAATCCGACATTCACACCAGGTATAGGTCACACAACCAAAACCAACAAAAAGTCCATGTCGCCATGCAAGTCTATAGTCAGTTTCCACGTACAAAACTTGCAACCATCAAACAGGCAGGAAAAGTTAAAAAAACAGTTTGACCAATCAGGGACTTTGACTTGTTAGTGACGTATGGATAGCGATAAATTCACAGAAGTACTAACTGTTTGAAAGTTTAATAGCGCTAGTATCGAGTCCAACGTGACACCATACACCCGTTCAGCATGTTGTTCAACACATCACATGCTGTGTACACGTAGCTTTAGATGGTTGCTAAATTTTCATCACGAATAATAAAAGTCAACGAAATAAGGGCCAAAATAATCCATTCACAACAAATTTGATAAGAAAAGTCCCTTTATATTAGATACAAAATTAAATATCTGACTTTCTTTTTAAACAAAACAATTGACAGTAAAAATATTTACTGATGTGTCCACAAAATGAAATGTGTCTCTGTGATTATGATAAAGAGATGGTGGAAATAAAACAAGCAGGTTGTTTAATTAGTGTTCAGGCACATCAAACATGCTGAATAACACTGTATCGGTACATGAACAGAAAACCAGAACTCATGCAACACTGTTCAGATTAGGACAACACACCAACAGATGCCTGAGCACTGCCACAGGAATGCCCACGCTCAGGGACACGCCCTCAGGGTATTTGCATTTGGGAAACATGTATCTCTGTTTTCCCCTGATGGAGTTAATATGGCTAGGTTTCTCAAAAGCAGCTCAGTCTGTTCCGAAAGCACAACAAGCACGCCACACTGCGATTGTGCACACAGCTCACGCGGTAACATGTTTGGAGAGATGTAATTATCTTAAATACAGACAAGCTGCCTTCATTTCTGTTTCACTCAGCCAATTGTTGTGGGGGCAAAAGGGTAATCAGTGTATTTGCTAGAAAAGCTGAGACCCTATTAGAAACATCTCACTTATTCAAAGCTTTCTTCTTTGTCTCGTTTTCGCATAGTTCACAACATTGAAGTGTTAAGAATCTCTGTGTTCACATGTTTTACACAAACACATAGACTTTTATCTTTCCCAAAAACTTCATAAACAATTACAGTGGCCCTGTGGAGGGAGAACCCACTGTAACAACAGCTCGGCGTGTTAAAAGAATGTGTTTATTGCAGATCACACCCCCATCCATCTCCAATCTGTGCTCGGAGTCTGAAAAGGTGAAATAAAGACAACGGTGAGGCCACCTGCCTCGCTGCAAAGATTTTTCTCAGAGCATGTGCGAACTTTCAGAGCAAAACATTTCATAAAATTGTGACGCTGTTTATAACGTTAAGGCCGTGTCACACATTCAATATGTATGTACAGTGAATATGTTTTTGTCCACGGAGGAAAATTGGTCATACGCGAATATACGTGGTAAAAGTGAGTAAAGTTGTGATCTTCAGGTGAAATTTTCACAGATGTATCACGAATGAACCACGTTAAAACCAAGGTAGAAGTATGAGTAAACCACGCAAAAAACACATTCATTGAATTTCTTCTCTTTGACATTCAGAGCTCTAAGCAGAAATCCCATCGCGTCAGCCCTCACAATGCTTTGTTTTAATCGATGAGCTTTTTTTGATTTATCAGTCAGATCCCCTGGTCTGCTCCAGTTCTAAGTCAAGGCTGTGTCACACAGCCACTATGTTCATTTTACACATTTTCCATGTATGCAATTTCTGTCTTTGGTGATACATGCGTGACGTCCTTCATATTACATTAGAATTTCATAATTGACGCACGAATCCCTAATATGTTGCATATAAACAGCGCAATAATCATGCACGCTTCATGGCCGATTTGCGTATTTTGTGAGGATAAATTGGAAAATCTTTCACCCCTCCAGCAATTTATACGGAGTGGGGGCCTACCATTCCCGCCATCTGGCTCATCCAGATAGGGGGTCAGGTCTCCTGTGGGGCAGTGTCACAGACGGGGATGAAGTAGGGAGGGCGTGGCTGCCACTCTGGACGCCCTGGGTCACCATATTAGCGGGGGTTTGTCTGTCCGTTGGCAGCTGACGTCACATCAGGAGAAACCAACTGTTGAAATAAAACAAAGCATGGCGATGGCCAGCGGCAGGCACTGACCATGGTGCTGATTCAGTGTGATTTCTGCTCAGGGCTCTGACTGTCAAAATAAAGAAATTCAATGAAGCGCAGGTTTACTTATTCTTCGAGTGGTTTATTTGTACATGTTCCGTAGTTTTAACGTGGTTCCTTCGTGATACATCTGTGAAAGGTCCATGTAGCTACAGACTAGCTACAGACTAATGTATGGCGCTGGAGACCAAGCCAACAGACAGACGGACATCTGCGCTCATCCACGAATGACAAACGCAAGAAGCTCTAAAGAATTGCGTATATTAAACATGTATCACGGAAGACCGAAATGTCATACGTGGAGAATACACAGGTTATACTGTGTGACACGGTCTTTAAGCCTTTAACACCGGAGACGTCACTGGCAACACAATAACAACACACGCTCTTTGATATACTGATATACTTCTTGACTGTTTACGCAACTGACCATGTACAGATATGCAACACATTACAGATGTGTTGTATATCAGTGCAAAGCTGGTACTCAGCGGATTTTTGTTGGTAGTATAAACACTTCCCTACTTTGCCGTGTTGCACATCAGCTGCTTTTCTCTGCTTCAAAATCTTGGGATTACATTTACTGCATAAACGGTTGAAGAGTTACAGTAGTCAAAAGAATGTCAACACTAGAGCTAAAGCTCCAGTGTTAGAGTTAAGTGAGACCTGCTATTTTAAACACTTTAGAAAAAAGAAGAAAAAACAGTTTATCCTAAATTACAAAAGGGGCTTCTTCAAATACACACCGTGTGTGTCAGAAGATCCACAAACCCCTGTTGTAACAGTGAACTCTGTTTAACACAAGAGGCCTTTTGCTCTCATCTGTCTGCTCAGAGTCACTTCTTCCTTCAAGCCAGAGTTTAGCTGAGCACGAACACATACCGAAAATCTGAATCAAACCTGCTAATGTAAACAGATTTTTTTTGCAACAATAACTATAAGATTAAAGAGGTTGTTTATTTCTATTCTAAATTGTGGCGTATTTGTAAGAAACATGCATTACCGGGATCAGAGGCAGAGGCATCAATTTCTAAAGCTTTCTCTTAGATAAAAACAGTTTTGTATTCTGACTTTTTAAATTTAAAGTTATGAGGCCTTTATAACTGTGTCTCTTTGTCTTGAAATTGTTACCTCCTTCCTGTTTATCTTAAAAAAAGGTGCACGAGGGGAGACAGAATCTGAGAGAAGAGCAGCTTGGTGGTTGTCTTCTGTCACACTGGTTTTCTTCTCCCTCGTGCATGAGAAACTTGATTCTTGTTGTGGTTTATTGTTTCTAATTGTGTTTTTCTTTAATGTCTAGATGCCTTTATCTGACAATAACCTGTCAGGGACTGGTAATGAAGGACCCAGTGCAGGAGACCAGGCTTGATGGCAGAAAATAAAAACTTTAATAATAATAATAATAATGGATTGGATTTATCTGCGCTTTTCAAGACACTCAAAGCGCTTCCATTGTGTCCATTATTCATTCACTCCTCATTCATACTTGGTGATGGTAAGGTACTGATGTAGCCACAGCTGCCCTGGGGCAGACTGACAGAGGCGTGGCTGCCATTTCGCGCCTACGGCCCCTCTGACCATCACCGGGATCATTCATGCACATTGACACACCAGTGGAGCCACACTGGAGGCAAGGAGGGTGAAGTGTCTTGCCCAAGGACACAACAGCAGCTGGCTGGGGGGAGTGGGTATCGAACCGCCAAACTTTCAATCATTGGACGACCCGCTCAACCACCTTAGCCACTGTCGCGTTAATAAATAAACTTTATGAAAAAAGAAAAAAAAGCCTGGACCTTCCCAGGCCCAATAACAACTGATAGCATTTTACAGACTTAAAATTTGCAGGTAGAAAAAGGTCCCTGCAAACAAGAACTGGAACAGATCACACAGTCTCAGGGCTGCTGGGAATCACACCCTGATGTTACCTCACCACCAGGCCAGGGGTTGTACTGGGTTCACAGCACATGCACTACAACCTGGGCAGGTGGAGCAGTGAGTCTAGATTCGTTTAAATGGATCAAAGTTGAAGAAAGTGTGGAGAAAAATATGGTGAATACGCCAAGACAAGAGTGGCATCATTTGGTGGAGGAAGTGTAATAATGTGGGCAAACACCTGCCTTAACAATTATAATTTATGACAATTTTAATGCAGAAAGAAGGGCTCAGGTGAGTTTCTGTGATCAGAGGCAGTCCCATATCACATCAAACTAAACTATACTTCAGGTTGACAACAATCACTCCCACAAAGTGAGGTTTTTCAGGCACTACATCGCTGAAACAGAATGCCAGGAGTCTTCTTCTCAACCTTTGTGAATGCTTGTGGGAACAAATTGGGTGGGAGGCTATGTTGGACTACCTACAATATTATGCAAAGTTCACACCGGACATGTGACACACATTCAAGAATGTGTTATACGCTGGTTTACTGAGCTCATCACACTAGACAAGCAGGGAGGGAATTCTTCCTCTTCTTCTTTTTCTACTGTTTACCGCCTACAGTTGGAAGAGGCTTGGCGCAATATGTCGAAGCCAATCTTGTGATTTTTCCTACAGACTTTTTCTTTCACAGCTCTATTCCAGTTTACGAGAGAGAGGATCAAGAGTTGGTTTTGTCTGAATTCTCATCATAACTACTTAAAAACTATATAGTGCAGCACTATGTAGTGCTGTGAATTTTAAAAGCAATTCGGACAACATGCTCACTACTTTTTTATTTAAACGGCGGATTGACATCTTCGATTTCACAAAGTTAAAATCTAATTAATATGAGCGTTTTGCGAGGATTATTAACGAGTTCTCGATTAAAATATAGATGATTTATTTAAAAAATACATTTCAATAATTTATTTGGCATAAACTTTACCGATGCAATGCATTGTGGTCTATACTCACTAGTGTGCATCGATGCAAACTGGTTTTTCGCAGAGACTTCTGGGAAATTTCTAGGGCACTCAATTTTTGAATTGTAGATTTGGACAGCACTAAAGAATGGCGAATGCACTTTTTGGTGCATTATGTAGTGGTTAGGGTGGGAATTCGAACACAGCCACAGTGTCATATAATTCCGGCCGGGCACAAACCGCCATAAACACGGGTCATAATTACATAAATTAAAGGGGATTTCATCCATGAGCCACTACCAAATCCGAGTCCCTGATTGGTCAAAGTTTGACCTGGTGTAATGTTCAATGCCGGCGCGTTTTGTATGTAGAGCCCGACAACAGTCATAGAAACGTGTAGCTAAGCATAAGCATGAGAGTTTTGAACATGGAAGCCTAAAATGCACATTTACACACATTTCCATACTTGAAAGTGGACGCTTGAACGCGCTTTGCCGGGGACATTGGTGCTCAGAAGCTACTCATCTGCAGCCAACTCTTTTCTACATTTTGCATAAAGAAAATCACCTGAGTGACTTTATCTGATCAACTGCTTGCAGTGTACGGATTGGAGATTAACACGCATGTTTAGGATGTCAGGTGTAGGTCACACTGCACTATGGAGAAAATGATAACTGACGATAGACAGTTCATGTACTTGTGTGCGTCGGTGTGTGTGTGATTGTGCGCTTTAAAGTCTGTTTTTAATACACAGATTGCGCTCAGCCATCACCAGGGCCAAGCAGAGGTGATTTGATTATCCTCCCAGTTTATAGACACTCCACAACTGAACAATGACAAAGCAGTGGGAAAACCCATTCAAGTACACACACACACACACACACACACACTGTTTGAGTGTCCTCTTTCAAGCAAGCGGTGGGGGACAGGCTGAAGGTTCATAATTGCATAAAGGAGCTGTCCGTGAGTGGAGGGTTTTGCTAGTGTTTGTGTTTTATGTAGCTGGTGATACGGGAGTGTTTGTTTCTACTCTATATTCAGCAAAAAAGCAGATATAGAAACATAAAATTGGAATTGGATTCATGAATGTGGCTCTTTTTTTTTTTGCTTTTCTGTCAAGTCATCTTTGTTTTATTTAAAGTGTGTAAACATCCAGCATTTCTACTCAGATCTAACTTTAAAAGAAATAAAAAGCAAAGAAAATTTATATGGTTTTTCATATGTTGCTGTGGTTCTAAAGACTCAGTTTGATTACATTTTTTGTTTGTTTGTGGTGTTTTTTAACATGTTCTTGTTTTTCTGATGGTGACGGACATCTATAAACAAAATTAAGCTTAAAATGGCATTTCTATTACTTTATTCAAATGGTTTTGAATCAGGAGCAGCGGAAACAAATGCAGTTTGGAAACCCTTCCAGATGTGACGTAGCTCCCTGCTCTGCTCCATTCTGATCCATCCACTTGCGGACAAATAGATCCATGTACGTCTTTGTTCTCCTTGTCTGAGCTGGAATCTGGATCTAAACTGTACGACTCAATAGCGGTAATGTTAGGCTGGTATTGTGAGGGCTGTAAGCTAGTGGGAAAGAGTGTAAATAAAAGGATGATGGGATTTAGGGACAGGTTTACTTTGTCCTGGAAAAAGACAGGTTTTTGTTTTTAGATTTTGACTAAAAACAGCATAATCATGACTCAAAGACCACTGGGAACGCTTTGGGACTCTGACAATATGGCTACACAAATGCAAAGTAGAATAGCTCAACTACTATCTGGTGGAAGTGAAAAATGTCCTGCCCAAACTCCACGAGCGGAAAGTGTTATCACCCTTAGCAGACGAGGATTTAGAGTTGGCTGTGAGGTTAAAGGTGCAATAAGGGATTGTGCTGCAGCAGTGAGTGCTCCTGCAACAAAAGGAAGGGAAATGTAAATGTGTGTGTCCAAGTGTGTGAACATCTCGTACAACTGAAAGAGCAGGCCGAGATAAGCAGGACAGTCCCAGAACTTGACAAACACAGCATCCATCACAAACTCTGGAGGGTCCAGTTGCTGCACACGGAGCCACACATCCAGGCCTATTAATCATAAAACCACAGCATGATGGCTGCTGCTCATAAGTGGCAAACACAGAGAGGAATGGCATTGCTCCTGTGCCCCTAGACATAGAAGCGCTACAGCGTTGGTGAAAGGACAAATAAAATGAGGGGCGGCTCTAGAGTAAATTAAAGCCAAGTAAAGCTTTTTGATCAATAACTCTGGACATGAGGGTGAGAGCAGACAGTTGATTATCTGTGTGTTCAGGGATTACACTGTGCCATTTGTACTCTGGAGTAAAGCCTCTTCACCTGGATATAGAAATACGGGGAAGGCATGGCCAGAAAGCTGATCTACATCCCCATCTGAGACCTCCACCGGAGGGTGACACAGTACCTTTATCTCTCCTCTTGTATCAATCTTTCTCCTGCTATCCAATTTTTTTCAACTCCTCTTTGCACCCTTTTGTTATTTCTTTCCATCTCTTAGCTCCTCTTCTCAATTTCGTTCCACTTTTCTTTCATCCCATCCCAGCACTGAGTGTGTCAGGCCAGTGTGGGCTGCTGGCCGACTCGGGTTTCAGACTTCCAGCATAAGTGTGACTTAGTGATTTAGATCATCAGATTAAGAGGTACAACACACACACACAGATAAAAGATAACAGAAAACCTGGCAACATGAGTGTCTGCGTGTCTCAGTAAGGGACCCTGTTTACCTGCCGTTTCCCAAGTGGCACAGCGGTCTCACATCACGCACTGATGACATCTTTACCCGGGCAGACAGCCAGCCTCACCCAAAAAACACGCAAGCCCCCTTCATCACCGGGGAGATCGTATATCAGGCCTGATCCGAGCCAGCAAACGCACACAGACTCCAAAAATCCCCAAAGATACATTTGCATGAGCATTTTGTCTTAGAGTTTATCTAAAAATGAAAGAGGTCAGAATAGAAAAAAAACCGATTCTTGTATTTTTAACAGGGAGTCTTTTGTCATGAAGTGCTAGTCCACAAATGTTGCTGGTCTTTTTGTGATCTAACAGATTTAGACAAAGAAATTGCTGTAGACCAAAAAAACCATCAACCACAAACAAGGAGAAATCTAATTAAATGCTTGTCATTAAAACCATAAATGTACAGTCAAGCCTAAAATTATGACAACTTTTTATTTCATTTTAATTTTATTTAAACTTCTTTCCCCTTTTTTTTGTGTCTCTTATACATCATCTCAATGCCTCGTGCCTCATTTCCAATCAGGAGAAAACCTGTTGGTTGAATAAAAGCAACTTTAAATCAAAATTTGCCACTGGGATTGAGGATCACTTGTGCTATCCTAGGCACTTTAACGTTGGGAGTTGGGTCATCTAGACCCACTAGACAGTGCGCTGAACCTTTTTTCTTCAATGATTTGTGATCTTCCCTGGTGTCCATGGATTACATGAAATCCTCTTCACCTTTATCCTCCTGTGCCATGCTAGGGATAACACATCAATGTAAGGATCGGGTCATCTGGACCCCACAGGATAGCACAAGGGTTAAAAGCAAGTGTGCTGCATTCAAAATGCCCAGAACGCTGGTTTTTTAGCATATGGTGTTCACACCTGTCTGTTGCTACAGAGAAACCCTATTTATGGAAAGACGAAAGTACCACCATTGTATAACTTTTATGTGGCGCACATATCACGTTAAAATTGTGTAATTGACGCACAAATCACTAATGAATTGCATATATACAGTGCAATAATGACGCACGGTTATCATTATTTAACCTTAAAAATATAAAGATATTGGTTTATAATACCAGGGCTGATAATGTTACATGTTACACGTACAAGTTACGTGTTCTTTGTGTGGTTTATTTGTACGTCTTCTGTGGTTCTATTGTGGTTCATTCGAGATACATCTGTGAATATTACATGTAAAGACCAAATCTTTTCTCACTTTTTCCACGAATATTTATATATGGCCAATTTTCATCTGTGCAATAGGCACAAAACGAACATTGTGGCTGTGTGACACACAGCTACAGGTGAATGTAATCAATATCTTCCAAAAGGTTTCTCTTCTTTTCAAGCTTCATTTCAGAGATGATCATTACAGCATATTTGGCAAGGAGAAAAAAAGCAGAGCATAGGATTCCAAGCGCCCCTCTTGGCAAACATGTAAGAACTTGCACCCCCCCCCACTTCCTGCTTAGAGGACCATGATGCACTGGCACAACTCTGAATTCTTACGCTGGCACACTTCATGGCAAAACGGAAATGGAAAGGAAGCTGAGGATAACATATTGCAGGAAATCCTTTTCATGAATGTTTATGGGGGAAAAGATGAATTAAAAACCACATGAAAGTGAGTGATTAGTGAAACAAACTAACTGTTATTACAAAGAATGACTTTCCAGAAAAAAAGGAAGGAAATGTGCTTATCTCAGGGATTCTGGGATGTCAGCAATGAAGTTTAAAGAACAGTTTTTAGGGACTGAATCACAGAAGTAGTTTGACAAAAAATGTTTAAGGCAGTTGAAGGTTTTTTGAAGAACCACAATACGGACTCGGGCCTAAGGAGAGGAAAGAGAGGAAATATCATAAATCTTTAAATTATTAAACTAACCAGAAAAGATGCTGCAGAGCAGAAAACAACAACAAAGTCTGAAACCAAAGCGTAAAGTTTCTGCCACGATGGTTTAAGTTTCTAATTAATCAGCTGTTTCTGTTCAATAGACTCAAGTCTTTTTAAGTTTATGGTTTTTGGTTGGTGAAGGCCAGATTTTTTTTTACAGCATTTTCAGGTCTTTGCTGTGTCACATACATTATTTTTCATGACAACGTAGTCTGTTTTTAAAACGCAGTTCTGGTTTCACAGGTCTAGGTCTCCTGCATTTGGTTCCTTCACCCAATCCTCACAGTTTGTGGAACCACCTCGATGTCTGAGGTTTGATGTTTTAGAAACGTATCAACAGGATGCACACAGTCTCCTCGAAGAAGCTTCATGTCACTTTAATTTAAAATCAAAAAAGTGAATTTCCCTCCTTTTTAGTCTTCATCTTTAATGTTAAAGATAGATGTAGATCTGATAAATTCCCAGCTGCACTGATAACAGCTGACATCCGTGTTGGAGGCATGATTTAAAAATACTTTTAATGTTTTTGTGCAGTTATCATGGCACCATCTTGACTGCATAGAGGTTTTGATCAGTCAAACTGTATTAAGTGAAAGACTTCTTTACCAGCTAGTGTTTTTGTCAGAAAATAAAACAATTTGAAACAGACCATTGCAGAGTTTTGAAAGCTATTATGGGCCACAAAAAGAAAAGAACAAATTAAGTATTAGAGGTGTAATAATTCATTTTAACGACAATTTGATTCATATCATAATTTGTGGTTGCTGATCCGAATTTTAGTGGATATTGGTTCATTTTGAAAGATCAGACTTACTTACCTGAAATCAATCCAGAATATCTTTAGCTTAAGTTAATTATTTGTTACATTTCAATATACAAAATAAAAAAAACAGCAAAAAAAAAGAAAATTTAGCTGACCAAGATAAATAAATAAATCGGAAAAAAATGAATTATGGACACAAATACTACTAAAAACGTACACAAATTTTGCTAAACAATTTTTCTTAAAATGCAACAGTAGAAACATGTATATAATTTAAATTAAAAAAACAAAAAAAAATATTTTTAAAACGTTAAACAATTTATGAAACACTTATCTTGGGTTTATCCCCCAAACTCATGCTGACTGATTTATTAAACCAATTTTGGTTTAATGACAAACTACAGTTTTTTAATAAATATACTTTTTTCACTTATTTTTTTTATTGAATTAATTGGCTAATAAAAGTATTTCATTTCCTCGCATTTCCTCTTGCTTTTTTCTCTCTAGGTTTGCCGTCCTGTAAAGACGTACAGTTATAGTTCTCCGTCTGTCTTTATTAACACCCGCTTTTGTGTCTTCCACTGCCCTCTTAGCCCTTTTAGACTTGTAAAAATAATCATCAATTTATTTTATTTGACTAAGCAAAGACCTAATATTAATATGGCTCAACATTTATGTTACATTAAATAAGCCTTTCACTTAGCCACTGATAAATTGATTCCACGCTCAACGTACAAACTAAGTGGAGCAGAATGTTTCAATCCACTGAGAAAATCAACTTCCTGAAGCTGCATGTTTGCATTCCCACTTTCCATAGGATGCTAATTACTCTGGATTCTTCTAATAGAGTCAAGCTGCAGCAATTAAGGACAACAGAGACACAGTGTGGATGCACAGAGCTCATTACTCACACAAACAATGCAGTCCTCATAAGACAGTGAGATTAATGGCGTTCCTCTTATAGCTCATCCATACTCTTAATATGATGCAACAGGGAGAACACCGGAAAGGACCGGAACCGGAGTCTGAGGCGGCACAAGAGGAAAGGGAGGGCAGCCGGTTTGAAGGAACAGAGATGAAGACGTGGGTGGAGGAACAAAGCTGTGCTACAGATGGTGAGAGGAAAACACTTTCTTGTATCATTTTCTTTTTACATCTTTTTTTCCAGGCAAATGTAATGCTTGGCTGCAACATTTTCATGTTTTGCTTTCAGCACTTCCTGACGACGCTCTAGTTGCCATTATTGCTGCAGAGATTTTGCCAGGATAGAATATAAGCTCAACGTTCAGGAACAAAAAACGCAGAGTAGAACATTTTCTTACTGAGGGCCCATCACGTCGCTGAAGATGCTTGCAGCTCTTTGACAGGCTGTAATTCTGTTTCAGGACACACAAAGAGCAGCACGCTCAGCACAAGTCAGAATTTTCTTTTTCTTTTCTTGTGGCAGACAGTATTTCTCCCCGGACTAGATGGATGCCATGTCTCTCCTAGGTCATACAAAGTGCTGCTTGTTGTTGCAAACTCTCGTGGGGATCGCTGACTTCCTCTGGCGTCTGCATGCTGGGGCGGCGTTAAACCACCTGAGTATAAAAGAAAAAACTGAGCTGATGGAGAAAAACATCACAGCGGAGTCGACGATAAGCAGTGAAGGTCTCCTTGTAATGAATAAAATCACTGTTTATTGAAGATTTATGGATATAAAAAAGAGAGATATTTAATGTGCCAGGCAAAGACAAAGATTTTTTTAGCAGCTATGGATATCTAATCATAATCTCATAATTTATTTACCAAAAAGTGAGCCAAAGCACACATGTATTAGAAAAGAACACAGGCAATTCATTTGAAAATGTTTTTGTCAGTTTGTCACATTTTCTGTTGCATTTGTCAAATTGTGTTTTTGCGGTCAGAAACCAGTAATGTTTAGGAATATCAGCTGAATTGCTGATTATTTTTACTGGATTAGTTGTTTTTCTAGTTTTAAAACTGCAACACCACCCACCTCTGGTCAAATTTTTATATTTTTTAAAGTTAAAAAAAACCAAACCTAAATAAACCTGATTTTTGTTGAAAGAAAAAGTCAAGCGTAAACAAAAGGGACTCCATTTATAAGCTGCTATCTTAACTTCTCTAGTTTTAGATAAAAAAAACAAGTTTATCCCTGTCACTGTTTAAATACTGGATTTCTCTTTAACTCCTTGACACCTGTTGATGCAAATATGCACTTTAGTTCCACAACTACTACAACTACTAAATGCATTCGATGCTTTCCACATGGAATTCTTAATGTGCTTGCTTTGAATTTAACGTTATATTAAAATATATAATAAGTATTCTGCAAAAAATGTAATTTTTTAGGAGACTTAATTGCAATTATGCTAAATATGCAGACTAAACGCAGAACATGGACCCATATAAAAATGTTCTATATATAAAGTAATCTAAATATAAAAATTATAAAAATGTTTGCAGAAAATGAGGACTAAAATTTGTTTTTTTAGCTTTTTAAGTCTTTTTGATGTTTTTTTTTTTTTTAGTATTGTAGTAATTTAGTTTAATTTCAGGCTGTGTTACATAATGAAGGGCTGGCTAAGACCTTTATTTTTCAAAAATTCATGCTTTTAATTGGTTTTATGCAAACATCACACATCTATTACCGCTTCTCTGTGATAGAATAGAAAAAAAGCGTCCGTACCGTCTAGGTGGTGTGGTTTGCAGAGCTGCAGCGCTGCTATCATGGGGCATTTGATGATGTCAACCAAGCACTGCAGGCGTCTGAAGGCTTTCCTCTGGAGAGCACAAATGGCACTAGCGGAGCTAAAAGCATCTCCTTTTTCATACCAAATGCATTATTTGCAGACTGCCACTGTATTCAGCATAAATGTTTGATGATGGCTGAAGGGGAAGCTTGTTGGAATGTCACATTGAGACAAAAACGGAAGTTAGCTGAAAACTGGCCACGTGTTTTTTCAAGGTTTGGTCTAAAAAAGTGCAAAAAAAAAGTCTATTTTGAGGGTGTTTTTGTGTTGAGATTACTAAATATTTCATTTTCTGAGGAGTGATGATGACTTGTGTTTCTCCCAATTCTATTGAAATTCACCTGAGCTTGCAGTTAGCTCTTAAAAAACACAGTTTTACCTCTAAATGTCTTTTGTCTTCTGATTCTGTGTGACGGAGATAAATCAGAGCAATTTGAGACTGGTTCCATGAGCCAAGTCAAATCATAAGATGTGATAAATTAGACAAAATGTCCATTCTTTTACAAACACGTAGTCATGTTCCATATTTCCTTTCTCCTCTCTTTGCTCCCTCTGTCAGATAGCAGAGCAGGCAGCACTGTGGCTCGATCCGGTGGGATTGACTGCACTGTCAACTCTGTGATTCCAACGGTCCAAAATGAAGCCAGAAGTGGCGCAGATATGGTGACAGACTCATTCATTCATTCATCTTCTTTAACGTTTTTCCCTTTCGGGGTCACGGGGTTGCCGGAACCTATCCCGGCCACTTGGCCGTAGGCAAGGGATGCCCTGGACTGGTCGCCAGTCTGTCGCAGGGTGGAATATCCTCAATCACACACCCATTTACTCTCACACTCACACCTATGGACAATTTAGAGTTGCCAATCAACCTATGAAGCATGTTTTTGGACGGTGGGAGGAAGCCGGAGATCCCGGAGAAAAACCCACGCATACACGGGGAGAACATGCAAACTCCACACAGAAAGGTCCCCCATTGATGTTGTTTTTCAGGTCCCCCGGCCGGGACTTCAACCAGGGGCCTTCTTGCTGTGAGGCAAGAGCGCTAACCACTGCGCCACCGTGCAGCCCGTGACAGACTCATTGACTGAATATAGAGATGGACACAGCCAGGTGTGACATCACACATAGAAAATGCCTTACGTAATCCCTTAGGTATATGGAATTTTAGCTTGTGGAGTCAAAAGTTCCTCGCTTGGGAGGAGGGGTCACTAAGTCCAGTTCCTATTTAAAGTTAATGGACAGATTATTTTTTTCTTCCCAAAAAACAAGACAAGACAGTGTGCTTGAAAAGGAGTGGGTTGAAGAGAAATCTTGTATGACCCCACCCCTTTTTACAACACCTGATGTTGTGCATATTTCTATGGAGTTTCTTTTTCCAAAGCATTGGCATTACCTTCTGTATAGCACCTATGCAGAATTGACATTTGCTTATTTGTTTCTTGTTTTTATTGATCATTTCTTGCCTTTTAGAGTTCCATTTATGACCTGTTGGATTTTTTTGAATACATGTAAACTTTTGGTTTGTTTTAAACCGTCATCCAACCCGATCCATAAATCCACACCACACATTGATAAGCACATTTTCTTTTTTGGAGTATGAATGGACTGCTTTTTGAAGTTCAACAGATTTCTTAACTCATAACCCCCATCTCTGTCCTTAAACATTTGTTGAATGTTTATTGGAAGTAAGTTATTTCTGGTTTTAAACATAATGAGTGCTGTTTTAAGTTTAACTACTTCCCATTATTTCAATAAACCTGACTTTAAAAACAGTAAATTTGTGTGTGATTTCACTCCGCCCACCTCAGATGTTCCAAAAATGGTCAAATGTCCAGACAAAATGTGGGATCTCTTACTGTAAATAGGTGGATTCACCCATGGGTGCACCCAAGTGCCGATCAAAATTAAGAGGTTGCCATAGAAACAATGACTCAGACCAACTCAGACCAATCACTGCTTAATGAGATAATCTCGACCATATCAAGGAAAAATTGGTGACTGAATGGACTGTTCGTTGGAAGCAGAAGTACGTTGTTTTCTATGGGTGGCGTCACACTCACTCAGTCCAGTTCTGATACACAGTCAATGCTTCCCATGTGTGGACTCATATTCACATAAACTTAATGTAACTAGCCTGCAGCAGCATGGCCGGATGGACCATGTCTCTCCCTTTTTAGACGTTTTAGGGCAGAAAAATATGAGATGCAAAATTTTTCAGGTGTATAAATTTATGCAATCTCAGAGTTGACTGTACCTACAGAGGGAACACAAATAATAGAAAAAAGGGATTTTACTAATTGATCCTTGGTTTTGTAAATCAGTTTGTTTTGTTTTTTACATGTACTTTAAGTTAATTGAAAATTCTATTTCCAATCGTTTGAAATATAATCTCAGTCTTTAGCCCCTTGTCACTTCTTGACACTGGTTACTTTTTGTGTTCATGAATCAAGTTAAGGTTTTGGTTCTTCGTGTCATTTATTAAATACAGCAAGTGGAGACTAATATTCTGCTTGACTGCAAGACTTCTATCTACCTCTTTTTATTACTTTTGGAACCTTTACCATTTTTAGTTTTCATCCTGAACAGTTTTATTTTCATCATTTTAAGGTCAAAGTTGATTTCAGATTACTTTATTCAACATGGAATGTAAAACTTTCTCAAAATAGAGAGATTTTCGTGAAACAGCATCGCATGAAAATGTTGAGAACATCACCTTGGATTTCCCAAAAGCAGCATTTTTTCTCTTTATTTTATGTCTGTGACAAGTTCTGGTGGAAGCAGAGAATTCCAGCTGTGATAAAAGGGTGCAGCAAACTCCAGAGTAAACAGGACCCAAACAAACCCAGAGACTCGAGAGACAAGGGAAATCATTTATGCATCAAAGGCTGTCAAAAGAATAACAGGTGAAGGTGTAAACACAGCAGATGGTGAGAATCCCATCCTTGGTTGGAAGGTTTCAGCCCCGCTGACACAGTATTAGCCTCCGCTGAGGTTGTTTGTATCTACCTGTCAGTGAGAAGGGATAATGGGGCAAATAGCTGGGAGGATTATGAGATTAGAGCGGTCAGTCTTCACAACAAGAGCTGTGATTAACAGACATTCAAAGCAGCTAGTGACAGAAAAATAACAATCACTGTTCACTGTTCACTCATCCTCCTTCAGTTTTGCATATTTCTGCAAGACTTGTGTTGTCTCAGGTCAAAATGGTTCTTAATGTCATCCCATAGGTCATAGAAACCTGATACCGCACACACTTTGCTAATAAAGATGAAGAAGTGAGAAGGCCCTGGTTCAAATGCCAGCTGGGACCTCTGTGTGCATGCATGTTCTCCTCATGCATGTGTGGGTTTTCTCTTGGCACTCTGTTTTCCTCCCATGATCCAAAAAAAAAATGCTTCTTAAGTTCATTGGTGACTAAATCATCCCTAAGGTGTGAATGTGACTGGGTGTGGCCCTGCAACAGGCAGGCAACCTGTTCAGGGTGAACCCTGGCTTCACCTAACAATAGCTGGAGTAGGCTCAAGCAAACCCAAACAGGGATTTCACAGGTTTAGAGAATGGATGGACTTAATAAAGGAGTGTCAAACTCCAGGCCTCGAAGGCCGGACTCCTGCTGGTTCTTCAAAAATCCTGCCTTATCTGCTGCTGCTGATTACCTGGATCAGGTGTGCTTAGCCAATAAGGAGCTTCAACGGTGAGTTGGTTGATAAAACATGTTAGCCCTCGAGGCCTGGATTCTGACATCCCGGATTTAATGTCTGACTTTTGTAGAACGGTCTACTCCCAGATTCTTCTGGATTTCTTATTATTTCAGATAACATGGTTTCTACCATTAGAGATAAAACGTTGCCTAAGTGAATCAAGAAGAGGGAACCGGTACACAAGAATACAAAAAATATTCACCTTTTGTATTTCCCTTCAGTGGTCGCAACAGCGGATCAGCTTTCACTGATTCTGACACAACCCTGTATTCTATCCGGGCAGGGGACCGGCACAGGGAGACCCAGACGTTGGTCCCCGTTGTGGCTACATCATTAGGCAGTAGTGTGAAGGGTCTTGCACAATGACCCACACTGGATGAAGCTCACTGTGGGAAACAAACCCTGATTTCCCATGTGCCAGTCCTGCCTTTAACAAACTGAACAGTTCAGTCGACAAAAATAAATGTGCAATATCATTAGATAGACCAAAAAACACACATAAAACCACAAATGTTGGGGGAGGACTCCAAAGCAGCACAGAGAAAAGCAAAACATGATAAGAAATGCCATGCTGAAAACTGTGGACTAAATACACTCAGGGATAATGAAGTGAACCAGAAACATTTGTGGATGATTAGCAATTAAATCCTGCTGTAACTGTGGTAGAGTGGAAATCTGGCTCAAAAAGCCACCAAAACACAAAAAACTGAAGGTTTACAACTCAGTTTTCCGTTGGTTCATCCAGCAGTGACATAAAGATTCAGACACCAAAATAAAGAAACTTTTACTCCGGGGTCATCAGAGCATTTACATCATCGTGGGCCAAACCAAAAAAATGAAGTAAGACTCATTGAAAGTAGGACTCTTGCTGCTCTGCAGAGACCACGTTCCAAAACCAACTCAGGGTTTTTGATATTGGCAATAAATGGCATAATAAAAAGACCCATGAGAACGCTTGTACAGTGGATCAAAAATATTTATTGGAGTGGGAATTGAACAAGATCTATTTGTTCTTTGCTTTGTGGTATATTTCAAATTTCTTAAAGGCCTTTATATGTATTTGTCTTGGTTGATATTGGGCATAAACCACAGAAAAGCAAAAAAAGACAACTCAAAAGTGGAATCACGAAGAAAAGACCATCATGTTTTTCTATATCAGGCCAGATCACAGATGGGGGAGGGCTTGTTGAGGCAGCTGGTTGTTCGCTACATCGTCTTCACATCTATTCCACCCTTCAAACATGGTTTTTCTTCTTCTGCAGCCTCAGATGTTCTGAACACTAAGGGCCAAACAAGCCGCTTTTTCCCAGCAGATCTCCACGCAGGCTGATTGTTTGTGTAACTTATCCTGTAGCATCAATGAAAGGGTCTCCTCACTTTTTAAAGAGCACAGACACAGATCTGATGACAACTTTTACATTAGGTTTTTTTTTCTGAAATCACACATGATGAAAGTTATGATGTTAAAAAATAACTGTTTCCCCTCATATCACAAAATGCTCTTCATAAGAATTTCTAAAGTCCATCTAACTACAAATGACATCCAATTGTTAATTGAACAACTACGTAAATCACCAAAAAGCACAACAGCATTGGAAAGTAAAGCAAGTCTGCCGAGCCCCCACCACACAGTTGAACCATCAAACAGGTTAGAAAAGGTTCTGGGGGGAGGAATGTACTCGTCCGACTGTTCTCATCTCCCATATGTTTCACTTGTGCTCAGCTTCTTGTTTTGTCACCTGCTGAAAGAAGTGAAATGAAGAAAAGGAGGCTGCTGGCTGAGACCAGGCTTTAATCTGCTTGGTCTCAGCCTGGCTCCCCCCACCTCCACCCCACCCCCACTCCCTGTGCTGGGATCTGCAGGAGTGAAGAGGAACACAGATCTCTCGGTCTCCTATCTCCTCCATCTTCAGAGTGTTTTCTACAACAGATTGGATCATAAACTGGGGAGCATCTTTCCCAACAGTGGAGGAAGAGACCAGGATATATCAAGTCCTGTGTGTTACAGATCAACCCACTTTGATCTAAAAAAAAAGAGAGAAGATTTTCTTTATCCTAGAAGGTTAAGAGTTAAATACAGAGTGACAGTGTGCAACCAAAAAAATAAAGGAAAATCAGAGACGGGTAAGTGTTTGTAACTTTTATCTTAAGAGCTGATAAAATGATATTACATGTGCATCAGTTTTCAGGTAAACTCTGCAAAATCCCTTCTTACCATGAGGTTTGGATCAAATATGAGAACAGACATTTTGATGGTTTCATGATTCCTTTTATCAGTTGACGGAGTGCCACAGGGTTTGACTCTTGGACCTCTAGTTTTTGATCTGTACAGCCTTCCTCTGGGTCAAGTCATGCACACTAATGATATTTCATACCACAGTTATGCAGATGACACTCAGCTTTATTGCTCTGTCACTACTTTCACACCAGGTATGTGATGTGCAATTAGCATATTGTGTTCACACTGGACTATCGATACATGGACCTACAGTTGGAAGAGGCTTGGTGAGAAATGTTGTAGCGTTGCAAACCCTTTGAATCTTGGTCCAGGTGTTTTCTTTCACGGCTCTATTCGAATATATAAAGGAGTTGGAGTTATATAATTCCAGCAATTATCAGTTTGTCCTCTATTATGAAATTTCAAATGGTTGTCACTTCCATGAATTACAGGAGACACTATACACATGTCACTACCTAATCCAAGTCCCTGATTGGTCAAAGTTCAACTTGGTTTGACTTGTGATGATGTCAAACAAAAGTCATCAATTAGGTGTTGGTTTTAGGATTGTTCTATTATTAGCTCGGTGTGTAAGCCTGTTAGTCAGTGCTTCCACTGTTTTGTCTTGTATCAAACTTTATTTAAACTGCCAATGGAAATAGAGGAAGTTGAAAAAACATTGTTTATAGATCAAAAGTATGTCAATGCTCAGCAGGTCAGCAGTCGTGGCTCATCTGGTTCTGAACCAAAGATTTATTGGATGGACCCCCCAGCACAGACAGGAATTTGTCCCGGATAAATGCAGTCAATCAAAAATGCCAGATCCAGTCCAATCCTCTGAGCACAGCAAAAACATGAATTTGCCTCATGCAAATAAGGAAATCATAAATGATCAAGGCTAATCAATCATGGTGCGTATTTGACAGCTACCAGCAGTCCCAACCTCTCATTCTGCCATTAAAAAACAAATTCCTAACAACACAGATGGCACAAACAAAACCAGGACAAAGTTGCAGAAGCTCTGAAAGCCGAACACTGAGGAGGCGCCTCTGAGTGGAGGATCAATCACTGCCAGAGGAGAGAATAAACCGCGTAAGCAAAATGAGACGGAAAGAGAGGCACTCATGAACACTCGGATATATGTTTGTGTGTATGTGTTTGTGGGTGTGTGTGTGTGTGTTTGGCTGTGCGTGTGCACATGTGTGTCTGTGTGTGTGTGTGGAGCACTAAAGCAGCTGCAATCCAGCAGACACAACAATGACTCATCTTAGCTCATTGTTCTCATCAAGCAAACACTGGTGGGAATTGCAGGAACCCAAACACATGCGTGCACACTCGCGTTGTGTTACTGCGACCTTATGTAGGCCAGTCTGCAAGCATAACTATAACTTATGGGCAACAACAGAGAAAACTGGTCCCACCACAAGAGCAGAAATTGGAGTGTGGAAGTGTCCTCGTGATGGATTTGCTTCTGTCTCGGGCACTGTAGTTTGTAGGAATAAATGCTAAAAACAAGTAGGGCATTTTCCGCACAATAGGGCAAACTTAAAAACCTTTTATTCTTTTTTAAAAAAAACATTAGCGCAGCTTCAAATTCAAAGCCCTATGTATGTGGAATAATTCTGGTTGTGCTTACCAATGTTGAGGAGATTATGAAATGCACGAGGCGCTCTGTCAAAACGTCAGACTGTATTTTTTACGAGTTGCGAACTAGGTTGGCTTTTGTTGTGAATATGCTAATGCGGCTAATGTGTAGCTGTGTCGGACTGTGTTTTTTTATGTGTTACTGACAAGGTTGAGAGTTAGCGTAGTCATAGTAACATTTGTTTTTTGGATGTTGCAAACAACGTTGTGTTACACTGATGCAGCTAATGTGTAGGGGTGTCGGACGGTTTTCTTTTTTTGTCACAGTAACAATTGTTTGAATGGTATCAGTCTGTTAGGTAGCGAGTTGAAAACAAAATTGGGTGTTATTGAGAATATGCTAAAGCGGCTAACATGTAGCTGTATTTAAATTGTTTTTTTTGCATTACTAATAAGGTTGAGCGTTAGTGTTGTCACAGTAACATTAGTCTGTTATTTTACATCACAAAAAAACGTTGGGAGGTACAGTTATTGTTGTTATGCTAATGCAGAAGGTTACAAAGAAATTATTGGCTATGCCCGAATTCCTTCACTACTCACTATTTAGTGCACTATATAGTGCGTTTGCCATTTTGTAGAGCTACAATTCCAAAATTTAGTGCCCTAGAAATTACCCAGAAGTCTCTGCGAAAAAACCAGTGTGCATCGATGCTCACTAGATTGGCGAATATAGACCACAACATTTGAAACATTTTTGCTTAATGAATCTGTTTAAATGTATTTTTTAAATTAACCATCATTATTTTTAATTTTGAAACACAGTGGATTCATAAATAGTCTTTGTAAAATGCTCATATTAATTAGATTTTCACTTTGTGAAATTGGTGACGTGCCCTTTTTTTTTAGAGTGTAAAAAGTAGTGAGCCAACTTGCTTTAAAAATCCAGGGCACTAGATAGTCCCGCACTGTATAGTTTTTTAGTAGTTGGGGGTTATGGAAGGAATTCAGACGTAGCCCTAGTATTACTGTGAAGGCAGATAAGAAAGTCTGACTGACTTATCTCTGACTCCTTTTCTCGTTTAATGCGCCCTAAATTTTGGTGGGCCTCATATATGACAAAAGTTCAAAAACAGACCATTGTGCGCCCTAAAGTGTGAAAAATATGGTAATTAGAGATACAAGAAAGATGATGCAAAATGATCAAACCTGTTTTTCTTTGTAAATTCAAAAACACAATATGTGGAGGAACATTCAACATAACAACAAGGAAAAGCCAAGAGAATCCTGTTCTGAGAGAAATGTGCACATCAAAGGACAGATTGGTTTGTTTGATTTCCTGTTTACAGTTCCTTCAAGTAATTACACTAAATTGTATATTGATGCTGTTACATCTTCAGCCATAAACACAAGTTTATTCAAAGGAAACGGGAAGCAGCATTAAGTGCAGTATCTGGCTTCCACCTCATCATCTTGGCTGCGAGCTGCAAAATGAAAAAGCCAAAAGCCCTTCAGAGGTGGAGGACTCATGTAATATGCATGGCCACTGGTTCTTTGACTGTGTTTGTGTGTGAAGCTGTGTATGTGTGTGTTTGCTTGTGCTTTCATGGTAGAATGACGGAGGAGAAGCAAGAAAAGCAAGACAGGAGAGGAATAGACAAATATGGTTCACCTCTGTCTGCGAGACAAGAGGAAAACAAAAAAATAAAAACATATGTAATAAGTTATATTATGATTCCCTCTACTTCCTTTCAAACTCCCTTCATCTAGCACTTCACATGAGCTCTGGCCTTCAAATCGTTTGTTGCTCACTATTTGAAAAGAGTTTATAAAGAAATAATGCCACAGTGGAACACTTTTCCAGTGTATGTGCAGAAGCCTACATAATCAAAGCAGCATATTGTATGACGTTAGGAGCGTAATTAATATTGTAAGCGTTAAGACTGCAGGAAATCTCCCACATATTCTTGAAGAAAAAGGTTTCAAAGCACAGGCATGCGTCTAAAAGGCAGCATTAAAGATAGATTAGGAACCTGTTAATCTTGGAAGACCGCCCTTGCACAAAGTCTATAAAGACCTTTCCAGTAAATTAAAAGAAAAGTGATAAATGGGATGGGATGAAAGTTCGCTCTTAATTACAGTATGCCTCTAATTGACTAGTGGTCCAATTACTGTGGTTTTTGTGGGTAATGTATCAGAGAACTAGCCGAGCCAAGCGCTGCTGTGTTCATAATTACAGTAGACGTCAGATTAGACCAATGAGCCACAAACACACTGTAGCTTTGATTCATATGTAAATGTGCCCATTCGGGTATTTTTGCATATGTGAATGAAGCTGTGACACAGCAGCAACAACAAGTTAAGCTATCATCACCGCGCTTCGGGAGGATATCTACATAGCAAGTTAAGCTTTCAGGCTTGTTACTAAAGTTATTCCCTAACTGAGGCCTGGAGGGTTCACTGGACATGAACCGTCCGTGATTATTGCGCTCTTTATATGCAATTCTTTGTTGACTTGTGAAACTATTACATGATTTGAACATATGTGTGCGTTATAAAAGTTATACAATGGTGGTACATGTGGGAAAAGTCCATTAGACATATGTGGAATGGTCTTGGAAAGCCACTAATTTGCATCTCGTAAAAAATCGCGCCCTGTTGCGTTAGATTTAAAATACCAAAATTTCATACTTGCAAAATGCACAAAATATACGTAGTGACTGTGGGACACGGCCCCTTACTGTTTTTTTCTCAGAAAGTCTGCTCTGTTTGGTTTTGTTTAAGCGTCTCTGAGCTGTATGGCAGTTACAAAAACACACCTGGTTCTACCTGAAAAAAAAGGTCTAGGTTTACTTGCAAATGAACCCTAGTGTGTGTTAGCGGCGGTGTAAAAAAACAAACTGACAGATGTGCAAAAAAAAGAAAAATTTCAAATGTATGCAAGTCACAAACAGGGTAGAAAAATTCCAAAGAGTAACTCTGGTGTAGAAAGATTCTGATTGTCTTCTAAAAACAAGCTATTTAATCACTTATCATGATGTAATGACTACATGTCTACATTACTTTTCTAAAAATTCTCATCTTGTTCCAGTCCTGGATGTTGAGATGTGGCTTAGCCTTTCCCTGGTCCTCGGATGTCTTTCCTGTTAGGACTTTGTCTTTGTTTTTGTTTTGTTTTTGTTATAAAGAAAGTCTAATATCTTTATCTGTTATTAGTTTTAATTCCAGTAGAAAATAAAAAAGATATTTTTTCATATAGTAAAGACTTTAAATGCGCTAAAAAAAGTTTACATCAAGACATTTGCATAATGTAATACCTCAGACTGTTTAGCCCTTTAAGGCCAAACTAGTAAGATTTTACACATTTTCACTGCCACAACATTATTTAGGGGTTTGTGTGCAAAACTTTGATCCAGAATTGTAATTCTACTGAAAACAAATATCACTCAAAACGAAACTGTTGCACACTTAAGCTAATCTGACTGTCTTCACCTGACAGACTTCAACATGTTGACCAATGCTGTGACAGGTTGTTCGTCTGCACCATAACCAGCTTATCAGTCAGAACATGAACAAAGAAGGAGTACAGTACAAGACAGATGTCTTTTAGTGATTGCTGATGTTATGAGGGATTACACTTTCTATAGTTGGATCTACCTTCTTGTTTTTCCTTAAGTTCTGTGATTTTTGGTAAATCATAAAAATAGGTTTTGGACTTTTTTTGCCGTGATTTTATACATTTTGAATAATTAAACACATCCATCCATTTTCTGTACCGCTTTGTCCCTTTCGGGGTCACGGGGCTGCCGGAGCCTATCCCGGCTACTTGGGCGTAGGCAGGGGATGCCCTGGACTGGTCACCAGTCTGTCGCAGGGTAGAACTTCCACAATCACACACCCATTTACTCTCACACTCACACCTAGGGACAATTTTAGAGTTGCCAATTAACCTATGAAGCATGTTTTTGGACAGTGGGAGGAAGCCGGAGATCCCGGAGAAAACCCACGCATGCACGGGGAGAACATGCAAACTCCACACAGAAAGGTCCCCCATTGATGTATTTTTCATGTCCCCCAGCCGGGACTTGAACCAGGGGCCTTCTTGCTGTGAGGCAAGAGCGCTAACCACTGCGCCACCGTGCAGTGGTTAGCGCAAATGTTTAAATATTGAATGTCAGCCTCAGCCTAAGGGTCCTTGAAAACAAAATCAGCAAAAACTCAATATATTGTTTTTTTGACTGCCGATAACATGATATAGACGTTTCATTCAAAGCGCGTCCTTAGTGTTTCCCTCTGCCATTGTAACAAAGAAGAAAGGGAAAGTCTTAGGGAAGAAGACGACTGAGATGGGACAAAGATTGAGTCAAAGATTGCCTGATGAAAAAGAATTTCATCACAAAAAGAAAAATAACATCAAGCACACTTATTTAAAACACAAAAAGCTTTCATCTGTAAATTACGGTAAAAAAATACTAAAGGTTCTATGCTCTCATTAACAATATTTAGACATTTAGGCTTAAGGCTGAAAAACTGGAAAAGAGTTTTAGCATTTTGTCCTTAAGGTAACTAAATTGAGTTCAACAATGGCAGACATAATGGAGTGATGCTAAAGTCACATTTTCTTTTAATAAAAACATTTTCTTTCTATCATAAAGAGCTCTCAGAATCTTAAAAGTGACATGAAAGATGCTCCAATCCTCCTTTTTCACACAGTGATGAAATAAAAACTAACTTGTTATTTCCTCGTGGGAGTCTGCCATGCAAATCCATCCCTATATGAAAAATGCATTTGTCTGTATTGCAGAGATGATTGACAGACACATGGCTCAGGTACCATATGGGCTCTGACTGCAAACAGCAGTGCTGGAATAACACGGCAAGCGTTATGATCAAAGCAGCTCTCCCATTTTCATCACCGCGCTTCGGGAGGATATCTACATAGCAGCTTTGCCCAGGGGAACGCTGACACAGCAGTCCCGGCTTGAAACTTGCACACTAAAACTCTGATTTATGTGTGTTTACGGAGCGCAAACGCAGGAGAACACTTTCTGTTTCCTCTCTGAAAGCAGCCACACAATGAAATACAGAGAGACTCTCACTGGTGAGACGAGATGAGACGGCAGGTTTGGAGGCTTTTACACTGGGGGCACCGAAATTAACAGCTATGACCAGGTTTTTAAATAGTTTAGCTGGAAGTGTAAACATAATCCAATTAGTATATAATGGTCAAATGTAAAAGATGCAATAGGCTGTAAAGGAAAATGATCCAACTTTAACAGTGAATTTGTGAAAAAAGAAAAAAATAGAAAAAGGCATCTAAATGATACTGATGACTACATTTTGTTATTTTTTGTTTTTTGAAACCGCAGAAATTATTTTATTTATGGGTCTAAAGAGCCAAATACATCTGATTGCCAAGTAGGTGAACGGCAAAGTGTAAAACAGTTGAGACTAATACTTGTTCGTTCAATGATATGGTCATACTAGACTCGCACTGCTGTGCTAAGGCCTGCTAATGATTCCCGCTTAGCCACTCTGCAGCAGCAGAATCATGTTTGTTTGCATAAAAGTCTTAGAAGGAACTGGAGAAAAGGAAATCTGATTGATTTTTTAAAAATAAATTGCCATTTGTGGACTCTTTACATCAATTTTGGGTAAACTTGTAAAATCTAGTTTGGCTAAATAGACGGCACTTGTGCTGCGCTCATGTAGCTGATTTTTAAAATTGCATGTGGGAGTTTCAAAAGTGTTTAAAAACAACAAACAGATCTGACATTCCTGGCCATGGATCACAGAATCTCACTGTCAAGAACAGCAGGGCCCAATACGCTGACTGTGATCGAGGGGAACTGTAGGAGGATCCTTGACCATTATAAATAAATAAACACAAAAAAATACTTTTCTTTATATATGCCATCAGCCAATCCTAATCATCCTGAAGTACAACACATACTGACATACAGAACGGTCAAACATACATACATAGGTGCACATGTGTTCCCACCAAGCTAAGTTAACAGATCATCTTAAGAAAGGTGTGAACATTCAGTGTCAGACTCCTTTTATTCTGTCATCTAGTGCAGTGTTTTTCAACCAGTGTGCCGCGGCACACTAGTGAGCCGTGGGAGATGGTCAAGTGTGCCGTGGGAAATTGCCCTCATTAACTGATTTAACAACATTTTCCATCTCCAGGATTTCAGTTCTTTGTTCATCCTTACAGTCCCTGATAAAACACTACGAAATAAGGAATATGAAAGATCCTAAAATACTTTTTCTTTGTGTTTATTTGATTCTATGAAATACATTTTGATAAGAATGACAGTACCGCGATTTAGCCGCAGCTTCAGCTGTTAGTAAAAGTCCCGCCCCTTTAACTGGATCCACCAATCATTCTTGGATTCACGACGTGATTCTTAATCACATGTCATCAGTCTGACCAATCAGAAGTGGTTAAAGTCTTCACTTCCTTGTTCTAAATTCTGCTGAAAACGTTGCTCAGTTCTAGGAAAAATACCAGCTAAAGCTCGTCTTTAGCGGTGTAGCTTTCCACAGAATCCGGTGTCAGACCGTGGAACAAGTGAACAAAACAATGAAGCTCAGAGACGCTGGTCTGTCTGCGTTTGGCTGATTTTTACACTACATCTCCCATGATGCATTGGGTGACAGCGTGAGCGTCTGGGTGCACGACTCTCTCCTCTGAACGTCGTGAAACCACAAAGACCACAAATCAGTTTTTAAATATTTTAACTTAACTTTTATTACATCTTAAAAATAAAACAGCTGCAGCTTCCAGCTTTTTCTGCCAAAATTATCACCAAAATGCATGTTAGATCATGGAGGGACTGTAGATCAATACAGACCGAGTTTCTCCTTTTTGTTTTTTGTTTTTTTGAATGCCGTTGTGCCGCGGGATTTTTGTCAAGGTTGAAGTGTGCCGTGGCTCAAAAAAGGTTGAAAATCACTGATCTAGTGAACACACATATTTATTCCCCCACTTCTTCCAAAGTGACAGCTGACCTTATTTCTGATCCGCCATCATTCTGTTCACCATAAACAGATGATTGCTCCTTGAAATGCCCCAAACTGCTGAGTTGTCTGATTGCTCCTACAGATCCCAGAGCTCTGATTTATGCTTCGCTCTGTGACAAAGACAATCTTGATCCCACAGATTATAAACTTTAAAGAAACATTTAGTTTTTCTCTTTTAAAGCTAAAGCAGACTTCTGTCTTCAAAGGGTTCTTTTGAGGCTAAACTCACAGTTTTATGTGTACTAAATAGTTCATGTGTTCATCTGCAACACCACTGATATGACACATACTAGTAAAGAAGGGAAGTGATTGGGTTTTTTGTCAGAATTTCATGCCTTCTTAACATTGACTGGATATGAGAACTGGACTCAGTGACCCCTCCCCCCTGGCAATCCAAAAAGGAAGTACCCACTGGTTCCAAGAAGCCAAAACCCCATAGTGTGAAAACCCATTCTTGCTCTGATACTTTTTTTAATATTCTTATTATAATTATCTTTTTACATGATGTTTTTTCTTTAATCCAAGTTTTTAAAGTTATAATCTGACCAATTAGATGCCTGAATAAAAGTAGATGGTCTCACGTTGAACCCTTCAACTGGTAGGGGTTTGGACTTAAAACAAGCTCACTCCTGATTGCTGAGAGTAGTTGCCATGGAAAAACACATAGACTGATTCAGACCAAGTGCCGCTTACTGACATTGTCTGGCTCCACTATGGTGGTGCAAAAAAATGACCTGTGACCCCAAATAAACGGATTAGAAAATGAATGAAAAATGAATGGAAGAAAAGACTGAATTGACTTCATTTGGTTAGAGCTGGAAATAAGGCCTTTGTTTATGAGTGATGTCCCACTGACTCTGTCCAGTTCCCATATACAGTCAATGTTTGTAATGACAAACAACAACAATGAAATGCCGCATACTTCTAGACTTCCATATACTACTTGGGTGGCAGTGGCTCAGGCGGTTGAGCAGGTCATCCAATGATCGAAGGGTCAGCGGTTCGATCCCTGGCGGTTCAATCCCAGCTCCCCCCAACCTACTGTTGATGTGTCCTTGGGCAAGACACTTTACCCTCCTTGCCTCCAGTGTTGCTCCACTGGTGTGTGAATGTGCATGAATGTCCCGATGACGGTCAGAGGGGCAGCCACGCCTCTGTCAGTCTGCCCCAGGGCAGCTGTGACTACAACAGTAGCTTACCATCA
This sequence comes from Oryzias sinensis, assembly GCA_037389245.1. Lineage (NCBI taxonomy): Eukaryota > Metazoa > Chordata > Actinopteri > Beloniformes > Adrianichthyidae > Oryzias > Oryzias sinensis. The sequence goes on along the minus strand of CM074497.1, from coordinate 12,044,874 downwards.
CCAAATATGAATGAGGAGTGAATGAATAATGGACACACTAAGCGCTTTGAGCATCTGGAAAAGCGTAGATAAATCCAATCCATTATTATTATTAGACCGTTTACAGTCATAGTCCCATTCACCCATACACACATTCACACACTGATTGTGGCTCCACTACCATACACTGGCGCCAACCTATGACCACCAGGAGAAATGTGGGGTCAGTGTTTTGCCCCTTCAACACTGAGTTTGATTAAAAAGATTTACAAACTAAAAAAGATAGAATCTGTTGCCATTATTGCACAATTATATTACGCAATAATGATGAATGAATGCATCTGGAAAACCTGTTGTTGATGATTTTTATTTTTAACTTATTTGCTCAATTCAAAACGGTCCTCAAACTTTTATTTTAAAATCTCCAACCTGAACCATTAGATTGATGCTGCCATCCATCTGTCCATCTTCTTCCGATCATCTGGGACCGGGTTGTGATATGAGCAGTCTAAGAAAAGTTGACCAGACTTTCTTCTGGCTTAAATTAAATATTTGCAGCAAGAAAGTCAAACTTCAGGAAGGGATAGGAATAAAGACCAACTTTAGAAACCATTCCGCTCCGAGTGTGATTCGGTCTAGGCCTTTTATCTCTTCATGCAGCTGAAACACCAAAAGCTTCTTCTGATATCATAGCTGGAACAGCATAAACAACTCTGACTGCGCGAGTTGAAAAAGAATAAAAGAGAATGTGTTTCTGTCAGAACAGAAAAACAAACACTTCGGGCAGATTTCGCTCACGTTCTGAAGCCGTGAATCTCCTGGAGAAAGCCTTAAATTACTTTCAGAGCTAAAAAACCTCACAATCAAATCAATAAAAACAAACCAAAAAAGAAAACATGAACACATTAAGCAAATGTTGTCTCTGTGTTAATGTGAGCGAAATCCTGCGTGAACACAGCTGAGATGAGTCCTGTATTTGCAGAGAGCATGCTCACTCAGCCGAGTGTGACGTGTCTTCAGCCCTGAACAGATAACTGCACTGAGTCTGCCTGAGTGCAACCTCAAACTTCGCAATCAGCTGCCCTCCACTCACAGTAAATGTACTAATAATACCAGCAGGAATTAACGCACAGAAACTATTACTCAAAAGTGGACAGCTGGAATTACTGCGTCTACGTAAAATACTATGCCTGAGCGTCTGTGCCCAGAAAGAGTGCAGAAAAAGAAAGTCGTGCCTGCATTCACCCATCCAACCTAATGGATGCTGACCACTAAGAAGCACTAGCTGAAATATGCATGACAGGAGAATAAGCTCCCTGCAGGGGCTCAAGAAAAGTCTACCTCCCTCGCTCGGAGCATAAAACATTGATGGCAGCCGCGTCAGCCGTGCGGCAGCTCAACCTCTGAATGGAGTTAACATCTAATTTTGGACTGCACTCACATGACCACAAGTCTGGGAAAAGAAAGAGCTGAGCAGCTTTACCTTCCTGCCTTTAATTATGCAGCCTTCAAAGTGTGCATTATTATACAGGAGTCCAATATTTCTTCCTGACCATCAGGAAGAAATTATTGGGAAGGTTTAAAAAAAAAGACAGTCAGTCATATTAAATACAAATCCTAGAGGTTGGTGTGTTGAGTAAAGCTTCTGTTGTTTACAGGTGAACAGGAGAATCGTCCATCCGTCTCTGTTTTTATCTGACAAGCAAAGAGGCCGCTTCATATGACCTCCTTCTTTTCAACTCAGACCTCCCTGTTTGTAGTCAGCGTAACTGCATGGAAACCAAGGCGTTTCCATGCCAGAAGAGTTGTAATAGCATGCTTTTACATACCCATAACACCACATGGATATGTTTGGAATTCACCCCAACTGGCTCCCTCTGATGAGGAAAAGCTTCTCTCACATGACTGAGATCCTCAGGGGGGAAACTACCACATACAGTCCTGTACTGAGGCTGAAATGTAGGCATTTGGTAAAGGAAATTGACTAGTCTTGGGTCAGTTTAATAACTAACCTGTTGGAAGGCCAGTAAATGGGGGGGGGGGGTAATTTATTGACAGGTCATGGACAAACCTTTCACTGTCATTGTTGCCAGACAGATCCCAGAAAAAAAATAAGCCCACATGTTGATGAGTGATTAACAAGCCCCAATTACCAGTTATAAATCATCTATTATTTATCACTTCCTGTTTTGACTGAAGACATTTTTTTATTGATATTACAACCACAATTTTTGCAGTAAGTCAGAGCAAGGCATGACAAAATAGCCAGCTGCTGCTCAACTTTATTAGCAACTACCACATAACCAATGTGAGTTCACGTCCCCCTCCCCTCCCATTTCATTTTATCAAACATAAAAAACAATAAAAGAAAAAAAAGAGAAATAAAAGAGGTAAATCATAAAAAATCAAATCTATCTATCTATCAATCTATCAATCTATTCATTAAATATAAATTAATTATTGTGTAAAAGTATTAATAAAACATTAAGAATTAAACCCAATCACCTGAGATTACTCCAAAAAGTATTTGGTGTTTTTCTGTATAACCAGGAAAATGTGTGCAAACCAACAGTAAAGATCATCCTGAAAACATTGTATATGCATTTATAAAACAAATGATCTATTGTTTTTTTGAATAATATCTCAAAAAGTGCAGTTGTTTTCCTGTCTGTTTCACTTTCTGTCTTTTCAGTGCAGCTTTCTGTCAGATCCAAACACAAACTGAAAGACAGACAAACATGAAACACATACATATTAGATAAAATGTGAGGACATGTAATAAAAATGTTTACAATGTTTAGAAAAAACTAATAACGCACTACATTATTAGCATCCCCTGAGTGAACTAAAGGGACAATCGACCCACTTTACATAGGATTCCACAGTCTACCGTGGGGCAAAAAATACAGAGATTTACAGGATAGAACTGATTACAATGATTAGAATCGCACATGTAAATTTATATTTATAGCACAGATAAGTGGATACATTTATTTTATTATAAGTAGACTATAGTGCTCGTGATGGCAGCTGGGGTTGATGACAGGTGAGGCACTGCCTCCCCTAATTACACCTCCCTGGTTGAAACGTATCTTAAGGCCCTGTCACACAGCCACTATGTACATTTACGTGAAATTTTTACAGATAAATCACGAATGAACCACGTTAAAACCATGGAGGAAGTACGAATAACCACAACAAGAACATGAAAATCAACGTAGTACGTGAACCGTGCCTGATTATGTGCAAATCATTTGTGATTTTGCGTCAATTACGTCATTTGAATGTGATATGTGAGCTATATACGTGATATAGAAGTTATACATCGGTGGTACATTCTTAAAAAGTCTGTTAGACATATGTGGAAGGGTCGTGGAAAGCCACAAATTTGTGTATGCATCTTGTTAAAATCACAGACAATTGTGTAAGGTTTACTTAATAACTGCACATAAACGACGTAAAATAAACATAAACTGCACAATTCTTAACCATCAAAAATTTTGAATGACTCACAACCGAAAACCCTTGACACACACCTGCCCACATCGACTAATACTTAAAAAATAATAATTACGAATTACGTTCATCACGCATGGATCATAAAAACGAAATTTCGTACGTGGAAAATGCGTTAAATGTGCGTGTCAGCTACGTCAGTGGTCCCCAACCAACGGGCCGCGGGAAATTTTGGCCCTGGGACGCACAGAAAGAAAAAATAATTTCGATTTCATTGTTTTGTTTTGTTTTTTCGAAAAAAAACGTTTTATTTTGAAAACACAGACACGGTAAACGTGTCTTGCTTTGCATCTCAACCCCCCCCCCACCCCCCACCCCCGGTCCGCAGTAAACCAGTCCGCGGTAAACGTGTCTTGCGGTGTACCGGTCCGCGGTGACAAAAAGGTTGGGGACCACTGAGCTACATGACACAGCCTTATATACGAAAATAAGACTGATGAACCCACCCCCATGTGTGGGAGGAGCTACCACCAAATGTTTTAACGAGCCCAAAGCTGAGTCCCTGATTGGTTACTGCGACGTGTCATCTTCAAACCGCTGATTTTTTAACTCTGGATGGACCGCATGAAAACTAAGCAAACGGATGAACTGAATACGACCGGTTTCTGTAAACTACTGACATCCAATTCTGGTCCAGCGTGTTTTGAGAAACATTTTGGAGACAACAGAAAAATTAGCAATTTTATGGAAATAAAGTCCTATTTAAAAAAAAATATTTTATTGATCTCTCTATTTGGGCATCGTTTAAATCAAATCATAAAAATACGAACAGATTATTTCTACTTTAGTCCTGTCCAGCTGTCCTGTTTAGTCACTTTAATGAAAGAAGAAAAAAATCCAAACATACAAGAGACACAACAGAAGAAGTAGCCATGTTTCTTCTTCTAGTAGTTTGTCTACCAGAAAACAGACACTATTAAAAACTTTTTGTACGAAAGAAAATATATAATTAGGTTGTTGTGACAGAATAATCAAAACTTCCCCCAGATTTGTAGTCCTGGGGAAAGAAAAAAACCTTGCTTTGATCCGTCCTTCTGGGATTTCTTTGGGTTTTTTTGTTAAATCTTCATCTATCAAGACAACAGTCCACCTGGAATTAGAACAAAGCTGCAGATCTCCACTTTGTACTCTTATTTGATGTGTTTGGCCTCGTATTTCAACAGACACACAGAACAATGTTGCATACAAACAACCCAAACAACCACAAAAGGCTCAGGATTCTGACTTTACTACAGGTTTGATCTCAGTTTATCAAAGCTGCATTGATGGAATTCCAGAGTCACAGAGAAATGTAGGAGTTTGGCTGAAACCAACAAGCAGTCCTAGAAATTCTACCATGTCCACCTCACGGATCCTCTCTCTTTTTATATGCATAAATACTACTTGCAGAATAACAAGGTGCTTGTTATTCACAAGAACAGTGGTGACATACCACTGTCAATGATTGAAAATGAGGTCCTAAAGTGGACTGAACTATGGGCCATAAGGGAGAAAACAGTAAGAGATGAGTCTATCAGTTTATTAACTGCATTCACAATAATCTAGATGTTTGTAACCCGTTACACGTGCGACACTTTAGAAGAATTGGCCCCATTGGCATATTTAAAATAAATCACAACCTTTATTACAATACGTACAAAACAAAACAAAACAAAACAAAACAGACAGATAAAGCTCAAATAACCGTTCCTGTGATGATGCTAACACCCAACCTTGTTAGTAAGATGTTAAAAAAATACAGTCCTGGACCGCTACATGTTAGCCCCATTAGCATATTCGCAATTCCTGTAACTCCCAACATTAGTTGGAACAAACAAAAAACACAGTCCGACACAGCTACATGTTAGTCGCGTTAGCGTAATTGCAATACCTGTACCTGGTATACCTGTAAATACCTGTTTCCTTTTTTGCAACATGTAAAAAAAACTTTGACAGAGCGCAGTGTACCTCTCAAAATCACTTAATCAGTAAACACAACCAGAATTAATCCATATATAAGATGTTCCGGCTTATAAGGCAAACTATCGTTTTATGAAAAAATCCTTTTACATTTGCATTAAAGCACGGAAAATACTGTAAATCAAATAATATTTATATGAGCAGGTCAATGAACTTGGAGGAGGCTCACAGCTCAGTCAGGTAGAAAACATCAAAACATGATGAGTTTGTGAAACAAAGTACTGTCAAAGGTCCCACAGATATGAACCTTACATTCATCAATAAGAGGAGAAAGGTAGTTTAAGAATGGACCAACTGCAACTAAATAGAAAGAATGTGAGGGCTTGCACTATAGTGAAAGAAGAACCCCACACAAGCTCTGACAAGACCACATAATGTTTACAGGCTGATTACAGGCGGCCTGATAAGTCACATGCAGCCCTGAACCAATGACCTGTGTTAAGGTGGCGTAATTGTCTTTTTACAGGAGTCTCTAAATCCATCCTCAGTTTCCTTTCACTGGCTCACCCCTGCCATGCAGACTCTGGTTGCCTAGCAGCATCTGTCCTCAAGATGTATCTTCAGTTCTTTTTCCTTTTGACTTTGACTACAAAGCCAGCCATTTTTTAGCATTCAGGTAAAACAAGGTAATGACTCCATCTCTCAGGATGAAACTGTGAAAGACGAGGCAGTGAAGGATGTATTGCAGAGTAGAGGACTTTTCCAATTTTTTTATGGTTCACTATCAAAAGACAGAATTAGTGTTTTTGACTGACCTGCAGCCATCTGCATGTATCCAGCCAGGGTGCAGGCCCTCCTCTCACATCCTCCGCTGGGAAGGAAGACGGTGATAATGGCCAAGAGGGAGCTGACTGCCAGCAGAGCACAGCCTCCCGAGCACAGCACCGCGCTGGTCTGAAAAACGCACAAACACACACAACAATTTCATTTGAGCTGCAAGAATTCAACTGCAAAGTCCCCCGAGCACCACACTGATGGAGCCAATTTCATATTTTTACAAGTGGGAGCAGCAAAAGTGGAAAGCTGCCCAGCCAGAACCCACAGCACCTTATTGTCTGTCACATGTTCTCTGCTGCTTCAAAGCCAAGAAGATATGGTTTAGTTAAGTTAATTTACTGCTCCCACAAAATGCAGTAATTTTCCAATTTTGTAGGACAAAATGATTGTTTAAAGAGTTGAAAGTGGAACATTTGCAGCACTGTATGTGGGAAAATATTAGCTCATTTTTGTGATGCAACACTGCACAACATTTCCATAAAAACATTGAGGACAGGGACAAGCAACAAAAAAAATTTAAATTAAGTAATTGGGTTAAAACAGATTAGTAAAAGCATTCCAGATGAAACAAGTCACTGTAAGACTTGACCTGAGAAAAGGGTTTTAATCTCCAATAAATAAACTTTTATAAAATCAGGAAAATCTAAAAAATTTGATAATTAAACAAAATTGAATGTTTGGTAATCCTCCATGGAGAATTAATTTAAATATGCAATTCCTAAGAGAAAACTCTGAATTTACCAGATTTTAGGTCATTCAAAGCAATGCAGGCACAAGTGGTTACAACACACATCAGCATTGATGTTTTGGCCTTTACTATTAGAAAATCAAAGTGTTAACTGCTTAAATGTGGGACACCATTACCAGTAGAATTTTTTTAAGTGTTTCATTTGCTGTGAAAGATCATTTCTTGTTCCAGTCAAAAATGTAATTAGGCAGCAGTGGATGCAGCTTAATTTTCGTAACGCTTGTGCTATCCTAGGCACTTTAACATTGGGAGTTGGGTCATCTAGACCCACTAGACAGTGCGCTGAACCTTTTTACTTCAATGATTTGTGAACCACACTAGTGTCCATGGATTACATGAAATCTTTCCACCTTTATCCACCTTTGTCATGGTAGGGAGAACACGTCAAAGTAAGGGTGGGGTCATCTAAGATAGCACAAGGGCAAAGAAAGGGCTATAAGGGTTATAATTGTTTCCGAAACATCTTAATAGAAACTGAACATAGCTAAATGTAAAGCTAGATTTGTGATGTTTCTTCTTAAATCAGGTAGAGTTTAAAGGCTAAAATCTGCTTAAAAAATGACCATTTGTTTTGTTTACTTCGTTATAAATAATGTAGGTATATAGCTTTATAAAATCATAGTAAATTTGGGTGGGTTTTACCATAAAGCTACATCTATTTTAGACCAATGATTAGCCCTGAAAACGTCTTATGTTTTGTAACAAGAACAAACAAGATAAAACTGTTTCACCAAATGTCGCAGAACAATCCCTAGATGCCGTTTTTGTTTCTGTTTATACTGCCTTAACAGGACTGAGGCTTTGCCTGAATCATGTAGTTCCAAATAGATGTGAAGGGAACAACGACTGGCTAAGACCATGGATGAGCTTTCTGAACAAATGCAAACAAGAGTGCCGGGCTGAGGATCAACTTGGATACACTTAGATCATCTCAAAACATATACAGTAAATACAGCAAAATATTGGCCCAAAAATGACCACATATCTTTGTTCGTATTCCTTTCACAGAAGCCCATTAGCGAGCCACCTTCATTTTCAGATGGAAACATTTGGTTCTAAACATCACTCTATTCCACCTTTTTCTTGAATAGTCTGGATTTTGTTAGATTCAGAATGAGCTCATTTCCCTCTCTGAAACAGTCAAATGTCTTACAACGTGACGTCAACAAAAGAAGACAGTTTACTTCCAGCGCTGATCAAATGAAGTCAATGCAGTCGCCATTTTTTCATGTTGGAGCCAGAAATCGTCAGTAAGCAGAGATTGGTCCAAGCTTGTTTGAGTTGTTGTCTATTTGACAACCACTCTCACCAATCAGGAGGGAGCTTGTCTGAAGTCCACACCTCTACCACTTGAAGACAGGGTCAGAACAATCTGTCAATCGAACGTTTTGATTGTTCAACATTGGGGTCAGCAGTCACCACATACTTTTATTGAGGCATCTGATTGGTCAGTTTATAACTTGGATACATTTTGTGTCAAACAGTGTAAAATGTGCTCAGGTATGTGTTTAGGTGTGTTTTCCACAGGCTGTGCGTCCTCACGCTTCTTTCATCTTCTTGCTCTGCCTCTTCAGCTTTACAAAAGCTCCCTTTTCAGCTGGTTTAAAATGGACTCTGTCCACCTAAAATGCCATCTCCAAACACAAGTGATGATCATTGCAGGCACAGACAATAGTAGGGAAATGATTAACAGGCGTGTGAAAATCACTACCCAACAACATGTCATTACAGCTGTCCCTGATGTGACTGACGTCAAAGACGGAAGAATGAGAGCAGATTGATTTACAAGCATGACAGAAAATGTCATGTGCTGCTCCTGGCTGCTCATAAGACGTGCAAACCACTTCACCACCATGCTGGCTAAAAATCGTACCTGGAGTCTACTTTTTTCAAGATTGGTTCGTTTTAGCTTTTCTTGGTTGATTAGATTAAACCATACTTTGTTTTTAGTCCAAGTATGTTCTGTTCCCTTATTCCCTGAGTTTCACACCAAGTTAAGCTCTCAATTACCTCACCTTCTGTGTGTTAGTTAATACCATGTTTTCCAGGTAGTCATTACAAAATCCCTTTGTCTCCAGGGTTGTTGTGGTTCTTTGATTAAACTGTTCAGGGTCTTGGTTCGTCACGTTTTAGTTCATGGTTTGTGTGATTGTTTTTTTCCTGTTCAAACTTATTTATTAAAATGAGATGTCTGACAATTACTAATGACCTCAGCTGAATTACCATGCTAATCACTTCCTACAGCAGTGCTTTTCAATTAGACGCCCACACGCCGCATGAGGCCCAGGAGCAACATCTGAGCAGCCCAGTGCAGAGTCACAGGAAACAATGCTAATACATTTTTTATTGAATTTCAAAACAAAACAAAAAAAAACATCAGTGCAGAATTTCCCACACATGTTAAAGTCCATGAATGCAGCACTTTGGGTAATCTAGTGTACTCGAGGGTCCTTTTACACCTCTAGAGGTATTATTTTTGAAAAATTAAAATAAAAACCATGCTACTCTGCTTGATCCCGCATAGTCCACTTATTGAAAATTCAATAACAAAAAAGAGAGAAAGCATTTCTTTCTTTTTAACCTTTCAGAATAAAAGCTCCTTACAACTTACCTGTCAGCATAAAAGCACAGTTTTAGCTGTTCCCTAAAACTTTCTCCCAATAACAACAGTCAATTAGAATCTGGTAAAGAGGTAACAAATTCTGCTGGAAGGCTGAGTTCTGCCTGCCTGCCATTATTTGGAGTGTACAACTAAAAGCTTTAAGTCATTATTCTTTTTATAAGACTACAAAAAGTAACAGAAAGTAGTCAAATAAAATCATGACATCTTTGTAAAGGTTTGTTTTATGTAGTCATATATTATTATTTTGTTGTGTTTTTATTTATCACAGTAATATAACACAGTCTTTGTTTCTCAGAGTCATATTTCAGTGCAATTTGGTTCTCTTTTGACTGAATTCTTGATTCTCTGCCATGGCTCTACCGCTATATAGATTTGTTGGTAGTATTACCTGATCACAGAACTGTCTGGAGATGAAATTCTTAGAGGATGGGCATCAATGTGTAAGTATCGTCTCTCCCCTCTACTTTGCCAAAAAGTTCATCCCTGGTTTTTGCACAAAAAACAAATTAACAACCTTCTCCGGTCTACTTTTTTTTTTTTAAACAATTAACATTTCTCATCAAAAATATAAATCTTTATTTAGTCTGACTATGGAGAAATGTTTTACCCCATTACTGTATTGTACTAGTTGTTTATTGGTTGCTGTTTTTATCTGAGTTTTGTCCTATTCTGAATCCCCCGGCTGAACGTTGCTTTAAAATTGTTGATTTCTTTGAAACTAAATTGTCATTTATTATTATGTTCTTGAGCTGCTTGAAATATTCTCACCGTGAAAGAGTCTTTTTTAAAGCCTCCCTCTTTAGAAAATATTTGAATAGTTTGTGTCTGTTGCCATGGTTTTGTGACAGATGAAGAAAGTAAACTATAATTTATTCATAACGCATGCTCTCCTGATCTTCTTACAGGAGGAGGTCACACACAAATAGTTTTTTTTTTCAACTTAATTTAAAGAAAGCGAGACTCTTCCATTGTGTGCTTTTGTGTATATATAAATGCATAATTAAATAAAGAAATAATACAAATGTCCTCACTTTCAAAAACATGATAAAAATGTTAAAAGTAAATAGGCTGCAATTTGTGAGAATCACCACACAGAAAAAAATCATTGCAGGGCTGAATCATTGAGGAAAAAAACGCTGCCTTTGATATAAGCACCTAACATCACAGTCAGATGTCTCATCAAACCGTCTGCTGCTTTTTCTAAAGTTGATGTTCCAAAAAGTCCACTTTTGAGAGATCTGGAATACAGTGAAGTAAGGAGTTACATACAAACCAGTCACTCTGAAAATATGGCAGGGAAAGCTTCACATAGATCATCAAGTAAATTCAAAATGTTTATTTTCACAATTTTGTCATTTACAATGAATATGAATAGTGTTTTTTGTGCTTTTAACATGTTCTTGTGGTGTTTTTCTGATGATGGCGGACTTATAGAGAAAATTAAGCTTAAAATTATTTTTCTGATTTTGTTTTTTAATTTAAATTATGTTGAATCAGGAAAAGCTGTTTGGAAAAGTGCAAATTTGTGACATAAGAACCTACAATCAGCAGGCCACCAGCTCCCTGCTCTGCTCTATTCCGATCATCCACTTGCAGACAAATAGATCCATCAACGTCTTTGTTTTCCTCGTTTGAGCTGGAATCTGGATCTAAACTGCACGGCTGGATAGATCAATTTTGATGCACCACTAATGTTAGGTTGGAGGTGTGAGGGGCTGTAAGCTAGCAGGAGAGCATGTAAACAGAGAGCTCTCAGTTATGGGTGACAGTGTAGGTACCAATAACCGTTCGGGGTCCTTTCGACTGAGGATAACGTCACACTACGGTAGCCCCAAACAAACTACGTAGCATGGAGATCTGCTCGGGCTCTACATATTTTTATTTTCACGTTTCTTTTTATAACTTAAAGTTTGTTCCTACATAAGTTTTGTCTGACATTATTCTTTGTAATATTTATAGAGTGATTTTGCCACAACCCACTTTGTAAAAAGATCTGTGGCTGTTAGAAAAAACCTGCTGCTCCACACAAGTGAACCGTGTCTCTGATCAGAGCAGCTGGAGTCTCGTAGCTTTGTGTTCGCAGGCAGGGAAGGGGCTTTGTAATAGTTTGCAGTCCGGAGAAGGGTTCGGAACGCAGTCCATTAGGTTGTAAATGCAGCTAATAATAATAATAACAACAATAAAGGCATGTTTAGAAGATAATCTTGCTCTTTGTCTGAGCTCTATTTGTTTACAACGGACCGCATAATATCTTCTTCTATGGCAGGATCATAATTTGTCCAGACCAATCACTATCTAATACTTCATCGGACCAATGGGCAGCCAATCACATATAGTGGCGTCAGCAGTAGTCCAAGGACCCCGAACGGTTGTTGCAGGCCGAATGATTATGGTTATGGTACCTACACCAGAAAGTGGTGCTGAGGTTGCTCTGTGCCAACACAACTCAGAGAGGAAATTCGCTCTGCAGAAACTGTGTTCAAGAAAATGACAGATTTTTAAATTAAAAAAAATGGCAGAATGGTCATTAAAAGATATCAAAAGGTTCATTATTTTTAAACGTCTTTATGATAAAATACTAATCTGGGTTTTAGAATTTAAAAAACAAGATTAAAACAATCGTTGAAACCAACATAACTTATATATCTAATCAATCTTTACTTATCACAGCAAAAGCATTCCGGATCTTCAAAGCATATTTCCCTTTCCCCTATTTTAGCCTAAGATAAAAAAAAAAAAGTTTTGAATTTCTGATTTGGGATAAAGAAAAAAACTTATCTGACAAAAAATGGTTCAAAGACATCAGAGTAGTGTTCATCTCTGGGGAGGGAAAAAGACAACAAAGACGCACCTAAAGAAACAAAATGACCATCAATCTCTGGGGTCTTTGTTGTCACGTTTTGCACAAATGATATTCATGTATGCAGAGGAATGTCTCCTTTGTCTTCACTGCTTGATCCCTGCCTCGAGGGGTGGAGGTGAGCACCCGACCTCCCACCCTGCTCTTCTCCATTCACTGTGACACATTAGAGCCACATCACATCTTATACAACAGAATAAAAGGCTGGAGGGGGGGGGGGGGGGGGGCTGTCATCTGCAGTTCAGTAAAGGACATTATAAGGGACATTATGTTTAGCATAACTATTAATTACTTCCTAAAATTCAGAACAATTTGATGCAGATGCTGCAAATACAGTGTTATTTTCAGTTATTTTGATTACCTGCAGGCTATAACTGCTTTCTATTCTCTATACTTTATGCGCCATTTAGTCACTTCCCATAAAACTGATCACATACAGTAATTTAGATTGACAATATTTCAGCTAACAGTGTCCTCGGCCCTTAACGACAAACAATAAACCGCTATCCCATTGTGTGTAAAAACAGAATAAAGACTTTTACTTACAAACCATACAGAAACGTTTAAGAGGCTTTTTTCCCTGAATGCTCTGCGCACAAGTTAATTTAGCAGAAAATGTGCAGCTAATAGCTCTGGTCTTTTCAGTGATTCCTCCGAAATAGATTGTAATTACGCGTTAAAGTGCTAGTTTCACCGCAACAGCCGAAGCCAGAGAACAACAGGGAAATGGAAAAGTAAAAACGTCCAATGGAAGAAAAAAGATTTTATTTCAATGGCTCTTGCTTTATCATTTGTGTTATTTTTTATGTTTTGTTGGGTTGTGTAGAATTTATCTTTTCATTTTTGTACTGATGACACCTTTTTCGTGCCAGTTGAGAAAGGTTATGCTGACTCTATTTTGTTTGATGGTGTTGAGGAAACCAAAGCATAGATGCCAAATTTTTTTCATTAGTATAACATGACTGAGCTAATGCTTTTTAATCCCTCCAGAGATGGATTCTGCAGAGATATGGTGGACCTGGGCTTTGTTAGGCAGTAAGTGAAACCCTGGATTTAATCCAGAGACTCTGACTGACTCTAAGGTCAAGTCAAGCTTTTAAAACTCTGCCAAATGGCGAAAGTTACACTTTTTTCTGCACTGCACGTAATTTAAGTTTGTAATCTACTCTTTTTTTTTTACAGGAAATACCAATATTCACACCACTGTTACATTGTTTCCAGGTTTTTAATCTATTCTTTATCATAAATTGTTTAGATAACTGTAACATACTTTGTTCTGGGCTCTGACAGAACAATTGGCTTAACCCTTTTAAGGGCCTATATCATGCAAAACCAATTTTTCTGAGCTTTTATGTGTATTATTGTCATGGTGCCTCTGCCAGCTCCTCCCCTCCCCTCTCTGCTCTACTCCTGACTCGACCCAGCTGTGACCACTCTACTCATCATGCCGCCAGACCTACATAAGGAGATCCAGAACCAGTATTCAACGCCAGTTCGTTGCCCCTGATGGTGCTTAGCCTGGTCACTAAGTCATGCTTAGCCCATGTATCTTTGCTCTCGCCTAACTTCATTTTATGCCTCGTTCCCAGGACATTCATACCACGTCAGGACATTCATACCTTCGTCTCGCAGTCACCCAACAAGGAATCATGCTGGGACGCCAAGCTAACGCTTTGACCCAAATGGCTTCCGCTCAACAAGACCTATTTCGTCACCTCGACGGTATGACACAAACCCTCCTTGAACTAACCAGACAATAATCTAATCCTACAGCCGCCGCGTCCATTCCATCTTCCGCTCCAACCAGAACCTTTCTTCCGAGGTGTCGAGGCCTGTGGAGGTTTACTATTACAATGTCAATTAGTCTTCTAGCAAGCACCCAGGTATTATCACACTGATCACAGTAAAATGTGTTGTCTTTCATGTGTTCAAGATGGATAAGATAGAACTAAATGACACAAAAACCACCAAGAAAACAGTCCCAAAAAAGAGTGCAAATGGTTCTAGTATTAGACCCTGAGGAACTCCTGTACACTTACATACCTCAGTCTGAGATGTGCCTTGCTTTATCACTTTGAATCCATGCAACATGTTGACAATCTAATGACATGTGCTGTGTACATCCTTCACTTTCATGCGTTTAAGAATAATAATAAAAACATCTGAATTGCAGCCGTAAAACTGACAGATCTGTCCAATAAACAAAATTAGATTTTTTTAGAAAAACAGCCATAAAGCAGTCACCATAACCACAAGAGTGCAACAGTGCTGGAAAAAATATAGGCTAAAGGCAGTGATATACGGGTTTATATTTTTTGGCAACAACATAAAGAAGTACTTTGGATTTCTACAGGAAATGATGCCCATTCAGAGCCTGCAGAAGAATAATCACTGAAAGCATGCAGAAAGATGCCAAAGGGAGGGGGACACTATAGGAAACTCTTTCATTTCAAATTACATTAAGGAAGTCTGGGATTACGCTGTACAGGCCAATGAAATTTCATTGTCTTCTCAATTGGGAGCTACAAGACGGAGATAGCAAAGCATGCCTCATTAAACACACTTTGCCTCGCCAAGCCTGGACTGAATGGCTACACGGTTCAGCACTTGGCTGTGGAAATGGAGAGTTTCTGCTCCTGAAAAGCACCAGAGAGACAGAGACAGTTAATGCTGAGCGCCCGGCGCGGACGGAAATAACTCCTTCACTTTGCAATCGGACGCCTTGCTGTTATGCAGGGCAAAGGATGAAGAAAGAGCAGATACGTGAATAGACAGGCATTATGAGTTTACCAGAGGGTTCTTATTAAGTGTATACTGTGTATGGGTGCAAGCAAAACAGTGGAGGCTGTAGAAGATTTTTTACAATCTCACTGTAGTAAGCTGGAAACCAAACAACGTGGTGTAATTTGAAGACCACTATTAGGAGTGTCTAAGTTGTAACAACTGCCCTCCACCATCCTAAATCTTTTCCAGCCAAAATTGTGCCTCAGTCACATGCACTTGTACGGGGGTTGATCCGTATGGATATTGCGAGTTTTGGGGTTTTCTGGGCCTGTAGAGGGTCATAAACCCGGAACTGCAACCGGTGCCTTGCAGTTACCTTGAGGCTTGTGTACCCACCTTAAGGGACGTCATGAAAATAGAACGTACCATTGTAGCAAGCATTCGTTTTTTTTTTGTTTTTTTTCAAAATTGGAAAGTGGCCGCGAAGTGGCATTTGTAATTAGGAGGCGGCAGAATACGAAGAAGACAAAACATTGTGCATTCTTGGGAGGCATATCATTTAAAAATTAGTATTTTGTTTCTTGTGAGTTTGTAAATTGACGAGAGTATAATGTTTGCTCCAAATCTGAGTTGTGAATGACCAGTGGTGAAGAATGGACTGCTTTATATATACCCTCGTCTAACGAGCGGCCAGCTGCCTGTGGCACATGATGTAGACTGCCGCTGTCCGGAGACATATACACATCATCCAATCAGAGCTGCCATCACCATGTGGTCGCCCAGGTGTCACTCGATTTCATCACTGCCGCCTGTATTCATGACCACGCCAACAATTTTCAATCTATTCCGGCGGCGGCAGCTCACCTTGAAGACTTTGCTGATGCCTTCCCATCGCAAAGTGGCAGTTGTATATGTGACGCCAGCACATTGTAAGTCACATGTCACTTATGACATAAGGGTGATGCTGTCGTACGGGGCCTGTACACCGCACTTTAGTCATTAGTTAGGTGTGAGCACTGGATCCTTAATGCACGCACAGGATGCACAGGTAATACGTTGTCTAATTTCCTCATTTAAGTCAGGCAGTGCGCAAGGAGCCTTTACTCATCACCTAAACACCAACGGGCCCCTTGTATTGGGTTTGCGGGGAGTTGAAAAAACTAAAAATCAATACAATATGTCTGCGTATCATCTATTTTACTCTTACATACCCTGACGTGTCAAGTGTTCGCTACAATCTGTCGCCTGCAGCATGCCCGTAGGAAATATGTGGATGAAAGTTTTTGCTGCATGGACACACAAAGTGGTCTACAATCTTAAATTTTGATTTTGATTGTATGCAAATCTCCTGCGTGCCCCGTACAAGTTTGTACATTTTTTTACCAACGGGCACATTCTTTACACCCGTATAGGCAGTTGTGACTAAGACATTAGCTGGTTCAGGAATATCCAAGTTCTGATCCAGGAGGTATGCTTGTAATATCTACAAAAGAAGCAAATCTCAAGGACAAGGGAAGGACAGCCCTACACCAACGCACCACCATTCAGAAGCCCATTAGAAGTGTATTCCAGCCTCTCAGGACCCTTCAGCCGACATCCACATAACGAGGAAATCAGCTGAGACGTAATCCATCCACTTCTCTGCCAGCAACCTGGTTCATTTCCCTTAACTCTTTCTTTCATGTGACTTATTATTTTTCAGTGGTATCCTGATAATTCTGCCAGTCACATCAGCACTACAGGGAAGCATTCACAGTCTCTAAATGAATGTCCTAAAACACACATCTGTGCCCTCATTGATCTTCACAGAGAGCTGACTGGGAGGGCGAGTATTACGTGGAGAAGTGCAAATGTGTGTGAGCGCACTTTGAATGGATGAGGAATCTGTGTGTACATACTGAATATGAGATGGAGAGGAGAGACGAATGAAAGCGCAGAGCGCAGATTAATCACTTGACAAGTGGATGGAGTGTCCATTTATGCCTGAGGGACAGGCTGCAGATAGGATGTGACATTCAGGAAAAAAACGAGGGCAAATCTAAAAAGTAATCCCTTTAAATGTAGATTATCTGAGGTTTGGAATAAATTTGTTGCCACAGAAAACATGTTTTTGGTTGGTGGCCTAATGATCAGTGAGATCTATGCAGTGGGAAAGAGCAGGCAGTACCAAGGTAAAGAGGTAGAATTAAACATTAAAAAAACAAAATTATTTCACTTTTTCCATTTGAACAACAAAGTTAAAAATCGTATGCGTCTGAAAAATGGAATAAAAAAGACGCTCAAATTTAAGTTGTATTTAAGATGCATAAAGACTCATTTTTGTGAATCAGTGGTAGATGAAAAAATGCAGTTTGAAAAAAATCATGTGTGAAATAGAACACATACTTGACGGGCCACACGCCTCCTGCTCCGCCTAGCTCCACAACAGCAAGGGGAAGGTGGGGTGGGATTGCTACACGCCAACGATCCCGCCCACAACTAAGAAGCAAATTTCTAATGAACTACTGCCGCTCTGCAGAAACTATGTCCTAGAATACAACAGTTTTCTAGGACATAGCTGGATTTTGACTAAAAACACCATTATAATAATTAATAATAATTAAAAGACCTCTGGGAGCACTTTGAAAATAAACCAATAGATGATTGGAGTGGGACTTTAAAAAAACAGCGTAAAAGTTTTTTAAATGTCCTTGTTGCTAATGTTTTTTGCTGTGAAGGGATGTAATATTTTAACGACGGACTCAGCAGATATTTCTATATCTACACCTACAAAAGGAGGGTGTTCAACACACTGTAAGACTGCATCAGAGCTCAAATCATGTCCATTATTCAAACTTTTTTGCTATCTTCTTGCTTTTGACTACTTTTTTGTGCAACTGCAACAAGGAAATTTAAAGACAAGTAACTTTTATACTGACAGTGACACGTCTTGAGGAAGCAAGATAAAATTAAAAACAAGCTTTCCTGGCCTCTACTTCGTGTTCAATTTTCATTTTACAAATTGGATAATGGAACAAGGTGATGCTTTGCTGCACTGTGCTGCACTGCACGGACGATGCAACAGCACAACGTTGACACAGCTTCAGAAAAACAAACTCACACGAGTGAATACACATTTCATTAGCACGAGTTAGGGAAGAAAATTAAACAAAATCCTCTAAATGGGCACTCTACTTCTTATTACATGAACACATGCAGATGAATCATAATTTATGCACACTCTGGTAACAACCTGTTTCTCAATGTGACACGTATCCAAATGTTCTGTTTAAATGGTGACCAAAATAAGTAGCAACTGGTCAAAAAAATGTACGTTTTCTGCACTTTAAGGAGCATTTAAAAGCCTTAATATTTTTCAAAAAACAACTGTGCAGCTTTTATATGGATCATTTCTGGTTGTGTTTACTGTTGTCAAAAAGATTTTAAAAGGTACCCGGCGCTCTGTTCAAACGTTTGGTTTGGTGTCACTGTCATTCGAATGCAGCTAACGTGTGGCGTATCATACTGTGTTTTTTACGTGTTACTAACAAGGTTGGGGGTTAGTATAGTCACAGTAATGTTTGTGTTGGTGGTATTAGTCTTTTTTTTGTCACAAACAAGATTGAGCGTTACCAGTGCTGTGAGTGCGCTAAGATGTCTAACACTTCCAACATGGATAGTGTGTTACAAATTAGTTCTACATTTACTGTAAACACCGTCATATAAAGTCTGACTCATGGCTGACGCTTTTGTCTCGCTTAATGTACCTTATAGTCCGGTGTGCCCTATAGTGATGTTCACAATAAAACGTGTTTCTTATGCATCTCAGGTGTTTTTGGCTTGGAATACTACATTATGTTCTTATGCAATGCAGTACAATGACAGCAACTCATGGTAAATCAGTTTTTGGAATGGAATAATCTGAATTTGTAATGCTACAACTATTGTGTAAAAATAGGTTCCCTGCTAGGCTGTTTTTGCAGCAAATCAATGGAATGAAGCCAAACGAAGATTTGGAAATACAGGACATGTGCCGGCAGCATCTTGTATTTTCAATTATATGAGTTTTGTTGATTTCTGTATTATCCTTGTGATACTGTAACTTTTGATTTTATTTCTACATAGCAAAAAAAAAAAAAAACATTTGTAATTAAAGAAGTGATGTAAGTACATGAGCATTGAGTTCCAAACCTTTCTGATAACTTTTTACCAACATTTCCTTTACTGGTAGGATTTTTTTGTTAGTTTGTTTGTTTGGGGGCATTTATTTATTTATTGCATAAATGAATGAGTTGGCTACATTTATTCTTCATACTTTCCCCATAGGCTAAAGAATCCTATCCCCCGCAAAGCTTTTGGCAGTTTAACCCTCAATTACCCAATGTGATGACAAAATATGGCTCTGAAATTACGTTTTTTTAGATGCTAATTCCTTCATAAACACATATTTGAGCGTTTTCTGTGGATTGTTTTACATTATTATTCAAAGAAATGAAACCTATCAAAATCCATGATAGAGTTTTATATGTCTGCTATGGGTTTATTCAGGTCATGCAAGACTAAAAAAAAATTACTATTCAGGATTGTAAGAAAAAATTAAAGCAAAAAAAGAGTTAAGTAAATAAAAGGATTTCCTGCCTGAAAAAGACACATTTCTGTTATTTTTTGTTCTAAGTTTATGTAATGTGACATTTAGAAAAGATACTTAGCTTTTATAAAACCTGCACCAAGTCTATTACCTCTAGTAGTATAAATATGGCTGCTGCTGTGGGGTATGCATACTTTGGAGTACAAAAGCTCCTTTATTGATTAGCTCTCTGATCTGTGGCCACACCGGGACACAGGAAAGCCGAACAGTCATCACACACTCGGTGTAGTTTTAAGCAGGAACCCACACAGGATGCTCCCTGCTGCACAGTGGTGCTTTCATGTGGTGCCTGGTCTTTAGTATCATATTGAATAAAAGCGCAGAGGTAGTCTCTTAAATTTACCATGTGGGCCTTACATGGAGCCATGCAGAAACCGTAAATTGAACGAGCTGAGATGAATGGAGGAAACACCTCCACAGCAGACGCCCACTGAGCATTAACCAGCACTTTGTTTGGTGAGTACAGAGGGGTTCTTTGTGTGTAGATGTTCAATTCAAACCCCAATTCATAACAGGAAAGAAAAAAAAATCTGGATTGACAGTGAAAAGTATAACGTCGGCTTGAGCACCTACATCCGTCCAGTGGTCTCTTTTGTCCGTCTGCTTTGATTAACTCTTCATTTATAGGCTGGTTTTCATGACTCCCGCCTGGCTTAACGTTAAAGGTGGGGATCAACGGGTAATTTATGGGAGGATCTTAAAGCAGCGTCGCTTCCATTGGCTGAGCATGCTTTTACACTGTAGCAACAATTTAATTGGTCAGATTACAGGTGAGTTTTCACACTTGCTAAACACACAACACTGTTAGAAAAAGCCTTTCTGTTGGAAGCCTAGCAGGGCAGCAAAAAAGCACCATAAGGCTGCATTTGCAACAGGCTTCTTCTGACATTAGAACAAGCAGGAGAATTCATCTGAACTTTGACTCAGATTGTGGTCCATCTGACCAGAGCTTTGGTTTGCTTGCTACTGAAGCCTGCTGTGGGTCACCACAGTGTCATTGAAGGACATATGGACCAACGACAGAAAGAGAATCCATATGAAGTTCTTGTTCTTGTTTATTTTTGGACAATAGGACCACAAAATTAGCAACTACAGTCTACATGCTTTCGACTACTATAACTCCTTACAAAAAAATAAAATCATTCCAGTGGCTTCTGAAGCAGAGAAAAAAAGACGATATGCAAAGCTGCTTTTCTTTGCGCCAGAATCAGCTGATACATATTAATCTTGCGAAAGGTTTTTGTGTCATTCAGATGTCGACTGTGACATTTCCGGAGTTTAAGGGTCAACGTTGTGATGTTTCCAAACAGATTATTTCTACTAAAAAATGTAGTGTAAAAACAAATAGAATCAAAAGGTGTTTGTCAGTGTTTCATGCAAGTTCATCCAACTCATCAGGTCTCAATTTGCCCCTTAGGATACCGGCACACAGCACTGCAGCAGTTTCTACTAGGCACCAAAGCCTCCACGTCCAATTCCCCCAGATTTATATAAACCAGCAGGCACCAATCGTTGCAGGCATTCAACAGACCTTTGAACCAACTTTGTGTTTGTAATAGTTCTAGGATGGGGGGATTGTTTTCATTTTTTATTTTATTTCATATCAACTTTAAACATATTAAGAGTTCTTATTGATTACCAGGTGATTGAATTCTTGGTTGGAGCTAACAGAGCTTCAAACTCTGATTTACCCTAACCAATGTCGAATGTTGCTGGAGGAATAAAGTCCAAAAAGTCCAGTGTATCAATGTATGTTTATGCTAGAGACGGAGAATTGCGAAAAAATGTGCAATGTTTTATTTGAAATGACACTAACTCACCTGAGTAAATTCACCGGAGTTTCATATTTCGGCTTCAACTTTTAGATCTTCATATATGTTTCCAACTCAGTTTTATTAGTCGACAGCGTCGCCTTTATTGCTCTTTCTGAATATACTTGAGAAAAATCAGAGAAGGATTCAAGACACCTGCAATGACTTAAAATAACCTTTTGAGAGACAATATCTAGCACTTTTTTCGATAATATCTGCCATATGATGACTAGAGATAATTAGTCATGAAGTGAAAATAAAATCCTCCCATGCCTAGGGGACATAACCCTAACAGAATAGAATTTAAGCCTCAAAGTAGTCATGATTGAGGTTTGGGGGGGACTCTAATGCGGAGCAGAAGGCAAGACGATGGTAAACAGGTAATTCAACTGACATAAATGAAATAACTGAAAAACTACCGCACATAAAATAACAACAAAAAAGAAAATGTTTAAATCTGGGAAATCAAAAAATGTGATTAAAGGGACTGATCAAATAGCAACTGAAGGCCAGGGGCTTGAACAGACTGAGGTGTGAAGATCAAGCAGCTGTGATGATAAGGAACAGAAAACATACAGAAAACGGGACATGAAAAGGCAGAGAGCAACATCTGAGCAATGCAACCAAAAAACAAGAAAAGCAAAGATCCGGATCCCCACAAAAACCTATTTGCTTTGATGCATTCTGATTATTTCTAGCAAATAAATATTAGGAGATAAAATTAATGAAAAAGTTGCTGATTAGTTGTATTCCATATTGCTGGGCGATTGAGATCAGCATGAACTGCAGAGAACCTCTACTTGCAGCTTGTCATCTCCTTGACAGAGTTTTTCTTCACTTGTTTTTCTTGGCTCCTCTCTGCCCTTCCTGTCATGGTGAAGCTGACACCACTCAGACATCTTCATCTAGAGTGCGCATTCAGGGCAGCCGAGGTCTGTATGTGGCTTGATTCATTCTTTATATGCAGATCAGGAAAGCATACAAAGATTTAATATCTACCTTTTAAGATTGATGTTTCACTTAGACATATTTTCTATATTGTGCAGCTCCCTGCTTAATAATAGAGACGAATAATAATTTAAAAAACGGGTGTTTGGCTGGGTGAAACAGGAGAATTTGATTAACCATTTCAGTCAGAAAACTCATGCAGTAGAGAATGATATATTTTCCAGATTTTTCTTTTAGTTTGGCAAAAGGCTCCATTCACGTACAAAAAACAAGATCTTCCATAAAAAACTTTGGGTATAAAACTACCCCACAACAGAGCTCACAGGTGGAAGCCAGGGAGGAGGGTGGGGCGACAAACGCAGCGCTCGCAGAAATGGATGACAGAGGGCGTGGAGCACACACCTGGTTCTTTAAGTAGGTCACGGAACAGGTGGGTTAATTGGGCTGAGGAGTAAACGGGTAAATGCACTGCTGAGCTGCCTGCCTGAAATTCTCCCAAGGTCGATCATTTTTTCGACACTATACAGTGCACCATCAATATATTGTCTGTTTTTGTAGAATGATGTCATAAATGAGGCGCATTAGGTGAGATAAGAGTCAGAGATAAGTCAGTCAGTCGGCATTATGACATTATAACTCTTGTTTGTAACATAAAATAAGTTAACCACGTGGTTAGAGTATTTACAATACCTGTAACTCCCAACCTAATAAGTGACATGCAAAAAAAAAAAAAACTGATACAGCAAACAAAAAGCATTACTATGCTAGCTCCCAACCTTTATAGTAAAACGTAACGACTTCCGCTAAAACAGACGTTACTGTGACCACACTAACCTTAAACTCTGTTCAAAACATAAAAAAAGTAAATCATAGTCTGATAACACTAAATGTTAGCAGCATAAGTGTATTCACAGTAACACTCAACATTGTTTGAAACTCGTAAAAAAACAGACGGACATTTTGACAGAGCGTCGTGTCCCTCCGAAAATCGCCTCAACATTGGTAAAATAGAAATTAGAATGAATTCCTGTATAAGGCGCTTTGCTGTTTTTTTTTAAATTAAGCCTTTTACTGTAAGCACGCCTTATAGTGCATAAAATACAGTACATTGGTATATATATGTACGTAAATATATATATTTTTTCTATTCTTTTTCTTTATTCTTTATTAGTGTTTGGAGAAAAGACCTGATCACAGTTACAGTTGAGTCACTGAGATAAATGAACATTTCCATGTGGCGGCATGTCTCTCCATTTCTTTCTCCCTGGAAAAATGAAGTTAGCAGAACAGGTAAATATTATCTCCGACAGAATTATTTATGAAGCCTTAAAAACACAGTTGGGTTCACAGGTGGTGGACTGACCTGTATTTGCAGGTGTGTGGGAGCCTGAACAGTGTGAGGAGAGTCCACAGAGGCTCAACACATTTTCGGGGCATTTTATCTGGTGGATCTGACTGCATTCCCGGGGAAGCTGGCCTGTTTCCAGCTCATCCACAGTTTCAGGCAGCTGCTTCCCAGCCGGGTCGCTAAGTGCCACCTGCACCACCACCTGGAGACCAAAGGTGCTTAACACCAGCTCCGAGAAGATGAATCAAGCCAGAGGTGTTCATTAACAAGCCACGGATGCACCATGGCCTGTCACTACCAACAAGTTAGCAGCTGTGATCACAGCCCGGCTCTGTTACCACAGTCTGGCTCTAAATCAGGACTGTGAGCACATTGTGCTTCTGTAAATGTCTTTATAGAAAGCCCTGTAGATAAGTGCTAAGTAGAATGTAATAAAAATTAATTCAAAAGATGAAAAAGGAAATAAACATTCTTGAAGGAGTGTCTTTATCAAGTGTTCCATCATTAAAAAGACTTTTGGGTTTCTTTGCCCTGGGCCGGTGCATAAAAGTCTTGTAAATATAAACTGCCTGAGGTGTCTGCCAAGCTGCCAAAAAACTTCAGAGAAGCTGTAGCCCCAGAACTGCAGGAAAAAAGAGACATCAACCACAGGAGTTTCACATGAGGAGCAGGATGAGGAAACAGATGCACGCTGGTACGATCCCAAAGGAGAATCATCTTCACCGAGCCCTCAGGTGATTCACGTCAAAGAGATGAGCATTCACAGGTTATAGAACACACAAAAGTCTATTTTAAGGCTCAGTTGAGTGAAATGTTTTAAACAGCACCCTGTTATTCCATGTATACCTATTAACAGCCCCATAAAAGCATTTCAGGGGTGCATTTTAATGTGTCTGTTAGTTCAGTAATTCTCCTGACTTGTTTTCAGATTTCTTGTATTTTAGTTTCTTTTCTCTCTTATTCACAGCCTTCCCTCTGAGGGAGAGCCCTGCTCTGAATACTTGATTTTTATACATAGATGTCCAATTTTTTAAACCAAAGCCTGCCCTGCAAATCTGGCACTGGTAGAAGCACAGATGCTATAATTTATAATTAAAGGATGGCTCATTTCTGTCCAACTGTGCAGCCAATTTGAAACCATCTATCAGTTCAGAAATAAATAGCTTTCATCAAATAAAAAAGTTAAGGTTAGGACACAAGAATTGAAAAAAAAAGTCAAATGTTTTTGGGATAAATTTAAACATTTATTACCAAAGACTACAGTTTAAAAGGCTAAACAATATTTATAGGAAATGCTACATAAGTTGTAACAAAAAAAGTCTAAATTTGACTAAAAGTTGCATTTTATAGGCTCTTAAACGTTTAATAAAGTTGTGATTTTGATTAGTTTCTTTTATTGTGTGCTTCTTGACATTTCTGGTACAAAATGCTCAGACTTCTTGACCTATTTTTCTGAAAAGAATATCAACTATATTTTGTTCTTTTAGGCAGTTTCGTACATATCCATATAAAACTAAATACTTCATCTTTTGTTCCTTAAGAGACATGTATCCTCTGTTCCACTGACAACAAGAAATGTTAACTCACAGTTTAGGTTGCCATGGCAGCAACAAAAGATGACACACTTTTTAAAATGTTGCTCTATTATTGTCAATTTAAATCCCTGATCTCCAAATTATAATCAATTTGTTTTTTTTAGTGATACTTTAACTGAGAATAGTGACCGAGTACTGCTTAAGTGAAACATATCTGAAAGTTATAAAGTAGGATGAATATAAGAAAAACATACAGTACTCACAATATGTTAAGGATATTATTATTTACATGACAAACTAATTATTTAGATAATTAGTTTGATATTTAGTACCCAAAAATAAAGACAATAATAAAGTTAGCCCCAAAAACAGGAATATATTTCCATTTGCTGCAATGACAGCATGACAGCAACGTCTTTAGCTCCTCACTGTCATGATGTTGTTCTGAGGTTTTCTACTCTTCCACAAGTGCTGCATACAGTTCTTTCAGATCAGTTGGGGGTGGGGTCCAATCATCCATTCTCTGCTTTAGCTAGTTCCAGACGTCCTCTATGGGGTTCAGGTCAGGGGTCATTGCTGGTGATACCATGTGAGACACTCCCACTTCCTGAAGTCCAGCTGTGACAATTCTAGCACCATGAGATGGAGCATTATCATCCATCCATGTGCTGGTGGAATGAGGGTATGATGATGGTTCTATGATGTCTCTGAGCTAAGAACGTGCAGTGACTGGACCATCTTCAAGAACCAAATCAATGTTGCTCTGACTGGTGATGCCTGCACAGACTGTTGCTCCTCCTCCACCAAAGCCAACCCTGGAGACCATGTTGACCTGAGCATATTGCTCACATCGCCTTCTCCAGCAACACTGACAACCACAATTACCCGACCATTGCAGCATTGTCCAGGTCACATGGTCTTGTGTCCACTGCAAATGTTCACGGTGGTGTCTCAGTGTCAGTGGAAATACCTGCTAAAGTCTTCTGGAATTCAAGTCAATGTGGTGGAGTCGGTTGTGAATGGTTTGTCTGGGAACCCTAGTAACCCTCACCTCTGGAAAATGGGTCTGTTTGCTAAACCATGTTTGAAAGTCAGAGGTCCTTGGTTCTGGTCTGTCACTGGCGGAGCTCCTGGATCTGTCACAAACTCTCCTGCAAACTTTACCTGCAACATCTGACTGTCTACACGAAGGTGTGCTATGGCGAGGTGGTGCTGCTCGTGGTTTAAGTTGAGTCAGGTGTTAATGGCTGTTTGAATGATGAACTTGGAATGACCTACTGACAAAATCAACTTTTTATACCCACAGAATGTTGCCATTGATGCCACATTGAAAAGCTTTTTGTTGTAGAACTCTTTTTATTTTGACTCCAATAAGCCAGGCACACTAAACAGAGTGATATTAAGTGGAAAAAACACTAAATGAGGTATCTATATAACCAAAATACAACAGCTTCCCTATCCTGAAAATCTGTGAAGTGAAACAAACACTGTAAACAACATGTACTGAGTTTCTCACTAAACCCCAAACTTATTGTAAGTACTGTAAATCAACAGCAAGCCGATGAAACACAAACATTCTACTGGTTTGAAATAACTGCATAATTGCCACTGCGCATGTGAGATTACAAAAATTTGTGCAGCTGGTTTGTGAAAAACTACTGCAAAGGTAATTGGCGACATGCAGCTGTGCAGCAGCTTCCTGGGCATCTGTAGGTAAAATGTATTGTTGTGTACTTTCAAAACAAGCTCCAGATCAAGTGTGGACATGTGTCAAAATGGGAATAAAAATGGTTTAGAAAAAGACATTGTGGCCTCGTTGAGAATGAAATAAACTCCAATTATGATTCAGTGATGATGACAGTAATGACTGCGAGCGCTTGTTGATTGGGTTTCCTTAATAGCTTAAGCCAGATTTGTATGACAAGTGATCAAGTGTCCATCTGGCAGCGCTGAGCACAACCTGCCCACGAACACATGCCCATCCGTGCACGGCGGATGCCCACTGCTCTCCTGCAGGGCTGAGATCAGAGTGGCAGGCGCATGCAGCTTGCATATCTGCTCCCCTCTGACCTAAGCCAAGTGCCTGTGGAGATCTCATTCCCATCAATTATTACCTCCTCCTCCCGCTGCCATGTGACTCCCGAAACATCAGAGTCTCTGACTGCCTTGGGTAGGGAAGGGGGTACAATTGCCTTTTCTGCAACTCTGTTCTTCCTGAACTCTGATCTAAATCTAACTTAAATGGTAGATGAGGGCTCGCCGTGGGGGGTGGAGAGGTGTCAGGTGGGTTGGCTCAGGTTGGATTCAAAGAAGAAGAAGAAAAAAAACAGCTTCTGATTAGCGATGTTTTACATAATAGCTCACTAACATCTGACTTGAGGATCAAACAGATGATCTTGAGAAGCAAAGGATTTCTCAAAGCACAGTTTAATGCTGACATCCACAGAACCCGGCTGCAGGTTGGTATTCAGCCTTTATAATATGCATTCTGATGGGAGTGAGAGGGAGGTGATGGGTAGTCAGAAGTGAAGAACTTCAGGCAAAGATTCCTCTCAATGTGAGCTGTAACTGATACTTTAATTTCTCTCTACTGCTACTCCTGATTTTTTTTTATTCCTCCTGGATCAGAAAAAACTTTGCCATTTCTGTAAAGACTAAAACTGTAGCGAATACATTTTTGCAATATCCAAAAAGTTGTTGACCAAGTAATGTTATTTTCTAACTGATAAAGACTATTTTTAATTTGGAAATATGGTGGAAATGTGTTTGTTTGTTGGGTAAGCAGTAGCTGCAGATGTGCTCCTGTAGAGGTATAGTTTATTTATAATAATTTACGAAAAACTGCATTATGAACAAAACTCAAACTTAAGTTAGATTGGCTGCAAAATGGCTTTTTGAATCTAGCGTCTGGCCAGGAGTCTGCAACAAACATATGGGTCTGCCTGTGTTGCATTTGTGTTATTAAACCACAATGTGGGCAAAGTTCTCTTTCGTTTCTACTTTGGCCGTCACTAATAGCTCACCTGAAACTGTAAAAAACCTTTCTTCTAAAGTTGCTTCCTTTATGTCTACAAATCTCCCACTCCCCATTTGTGTCTCTGTGGTAAGGCCCCCTCTGTTTAAAATGCCAATTAAAAGAAACACCTCATTCAGAGATTAACCATTTAAAAAGACCCTGCATCATATTTTAATACCTCTTATTCCAGACAGTAAATTAGAAGCTACAACATACATAGACATTTGCCAAACAAATAAAAAAAAAAACTAGAGACCAAACAAAGGTTCTTTCATCATCAAGCTCAAGGTCCCAACTGACAGTGTGCTCAGTGAATGTCTCAGGCAATGGAGAGCAGAGGATACAGTGCTGGAGGACAGATCCTCATGGGAGGACAAACCCCTGCATGGGATGTACCACCGGACCATAACTGAAGTGGCTGATATCAAGAAGTCCTACCAATGGCTAGAAAGGGCTGGCCTACAGGACAGCACTGCAGCACTCATCCTGGCAGCTCAGGAACAAGCCCTGAGCACCAGGGCGATTAGAGGCTAAGATCTACCACACCAGACAAGACCCAAGGTGTAGGCTGTGCAAAGAGGCACCTGAAACAATCCAGCACATAACTGCAGGGTGTAAGATGTTGGCAGGTAAAGCATACATGGAGCGCCACAATCAAGTGGCTGGAATAATACACAGGAACATGTGTGCAGAATATGGACTGGAAACCCCAAGGTCAAAATGGGAAACACCTCCGAAGGTGATAGAGAATGAAAGGGCACAGATCCTCAAAGCGATAGGAACATCAGGAAGAAGGAACATGAGAAACTGGAGAAATACCAGGGACTCAGAGAAGAACTGGAGAAAGCATGGAAAGTGAAGGTGACAGTGGTGCCTGTGGTAATTGGAGCACTTGGGGCAGTAAACCCAAGCTGGAGGAGTGGCTAAAACAGATCCCTGGAAAGACCTTGGACATCTCAGTCCAGAAAAGCGCAGTGCTAGGAACAGCTAAGAAATTACTCAGGACCCCCAAGCTCCCAGGCCTCTGGTAGAGGACCGGAGCTTGGAGGAGAAACCACCCGTGGAAGGGTGAGAGGGGCGTTTTTTATATATATATATAGTGCATGACTGTAAGATGCATCAAAGAGTGATAATATGTATGTCACTTTATTTTATTTTTTATTTTATTTTGCTCCAGCAGCTGGAGAGCATCAGGATTTTTTGTTGTAACAACCCTCTTGTGTACAATGATATTAAAGAATTTTGATTCTGATTCTTAGCCAGAATAGGGGATTTCTGATTTGGATTAAGTGATCCAAATCATGTAATCAGCTGCAAGTGTTGCTGGGAAAACTAGAATAATCAGAGGTAGCTATTGAGAACCAAAGTTTTGCAGCTCTGCCCTAGACACTCTTGCTGACCAAATTTTTCACCAATTTATATAAAAAAAAGTGGGAGCACATTGTTTCAAAATTACTCAAACTGTTATGATTTTCTAAGAAAGAATTTGTTTTCTAGTTCCAAACCAAACGTCAGTGTACTTTTACTTAGACATCTGTTATCATTCTCCAATCAGTTCTCCCCTAGTTTCATCAAATCAGATGTACAGGGATTAAAGGGGTTAAGAGGATTGGTTTAGGAAAACGCCAGAACCAGATCTCTGTTTCCAGATAAAAATATCACAGATTATTAAATGATGAACATGTTTGGATTAGCAAAATGAATAAATACACTATGGTTTGATAAACAAAGATGAGAGTGCAAAGAACAAAGAATGAAAGTGCTGGTGGAGTAAATCACGTCCAAAAGGTTCGGTTACGGCAGAATTAATTCCCAGGTGAAAAGCAAATTACTCATCAAAATACTGGATTTGCATGAGAATCTTAGAGTTCTATTTTGATGCACTACAAACGAAGCCATTCAACAAAGTTTTGTACGTGGCCAGTAGAAGACTTTCCATAGTAAATTCCACAGTCAATGAAGCTGATGAAGGCCATCCTGCAGCGGACCCCTTCCATCCTCAGAAACTCTCTCTGACTCTTGCATTTATGCATGATTTGCCCTGCTGCAAGTCCCAAGTGCTCCCTTCATAATTCATGCATTCTCTACTGTAGGAGCATGAATGCTACAGTATCTTCACCCTCAGCTTCCTTTGATTGGCCAGACTGCGTCATGGTGCTCAGATTACAACAAACCCTCTGAACCCAAAAAATGAACATACAAAGCATCTAAAGGGTCATTCCCGACAAATTAGCGCCTTCCTTGTTAGAGTCCAAACAGCAATCGTGCCCTGATGCTTTATGCCGTTACAGTCTGCTACCTTTGAATAACCCAGAACTCATCCTTGTCAGACTAATAAACAGTCTGTTGCAGGGTTTTGATCGCAGTTGCATCAGTCCATAATGTATCGTGCTCGTGGTAGAAAGAGCCTCTGCTGCATGCTAAAGAGTGTGGACTCTGGTCTGGAGAGGCATGGAGAGAGAATGATGAAACCGGACGACAGCGTGTAACCCAACGGCTTGATCTTTCTTTACACGGCACTTTCCTAATTAATCAAAGTTTTGTGAAACGCTTTGCCTTGAAGGAGAACATCAGCAAAGGATGAAAGGAGGTTGAAGAACCCCATTTATTATGTTCATATGAATCCATTTCAACACAAACTGAGATGTTCCTGTGGTTTACATTAGGAGTGTAATGACTCTTAAGGAGGTAGCAATTAATAAAGTCCACTTCAAACCTACCACTGATGGTCTTTTTATGCAAAATTGGAGGGTTCTGTCAAAGATGATGTACAAACAGAATTGCATGTAATTGCTTTATTATACATTGGATTTTTTATGACTTTCACAAGGCCTGCAGGGTAAAACCTTCCCTGTATTCTTGACTGATTCCGTTTTCTTCATGAGAATACACATTAGCTCCACAGTTTCAGGGTTTTTAGTTAATAAAAGTTATTAAACAAGAGGTTCTTCCTCTTTCTGAAAAGTACAAAAAAAAGGACTCTTGTATAAATAACAGCCTAGGGTTGCCCATAATGGAAACTCAGAGCAGAGCCATTAAATGTGATTCTTAGGGATCTAATTATCAAGTGTTTTTATGGTCGTATTTAAGTTGCAACAGATTCAGGTCCGGTCCAGTGAAAGTTCACAAAAACCAATGTCTGGATACACTCAAGATTCTGCAAAGAATGAACACTGCTAATGTTTTCCTTCTAATATCCAGCCCTTCTGGAAAATGTTCCCAAAATGTCAGGGCTGCAGGTCAAATGGCTGAAGTGAAAGATAGCCATGTTTTAAAAGGAAACTCCTTTTTTCCCGGTTTCTGTCATTACATTCTTATAATATTTTATTGCTTATTAGAATTATTGCAATAGACTATGTGGATTTCTATAAAAATTTGTGTATGCGTTTCTTTTTTCAGGTTTAGCAGCAGATTTTTATTGATGGTAAGGAGGTGTGGTGCAAGGAGATGGCATAAAAAAATTATTTCCACAAGGTCACTAGCAGAATTAAGCAATTTCTCACTGACTGCCATGTTACAAAGTCAGAATTTACACCAAGATAAACATATTTGGTTTTTATGAGACTTCTTATAAAGATAGCTTTACTTTTTATTTATAATAGCTGTAAGGGAATTGAATTTCTTTTTAAATCAGTTATTTAGATTTTCTAAGTGCTCAACTTTGTACTTACTTAGAAGGGAGGGGGCTTTTTTATTGTTGTCTAGGTGAAGAACAGAAACTAATACTTCAGTTTTGTAACTCTAAACTGTGTTTAAATGAAAGACATGTAAGGTGTTGGTACAGTCAAGGACAATAATAACTGATAACTAAAGCCATAGTCACATGCACCCGTACGGTTGCAAGGTTTTTGGGTTGTCTGTCTCCTTGGAGGGTCGTAGACAGGAGCAGTTCCATCTTAAAGGGAGTGCAGGTGTGTCTTGCCTTAGCCTCATGCGGCCACCTCAAGGCACTTTATGAAAATGGAATGTACCATTGTCATGCGTGTGGTAATCATATCATGAAGTATTTATAACAATAATGCAAGGTCCACGCACTTATCCTTACTGACCGCGTGCGACAACTCATACAAGGGGGTGTGCAGGGGACAAGTTAGTGCTCCACCAGAAGGATGCCCACACAAACTATGCTGCGTCTCACCTACTTCACCCTTACTTACCTTGCGTGTTGTGTGAGGGTTCACTATAACGTCTTGTCACTAGCATGAACATTTCTGCTATACAAACTCACCAAGCGGTCTAGGATCCTAATGTTTTATGGAGGGCACCCGTTTTAAATAAAAAAACTTCCGTACAATATTGACCTGAAAAAGAAAGATGTTCAGAGTGTTAGGTTTGCAGATGGGAAAAAAGAGAAAAACCAACAGAAATGGGTGCTAAATTATCTGATCCCACCCCACCCCCAACCAACCTGACAGAACTGTATGCAGCACTTGTGGAACAGTAGAACACCTCAGAACAACATCATGATAGTGAGGAGCAGACAACTGGTCAAACATGAATGTACGAGGAAAAAGTGAGAAAAGTTGTGGCTCATTCGTGAACCATGTTAAAACCATGGAAGAAGTATGAATAAACCACGCAAAGAACACGTAAATCAACATACAACATGAAACATGCCTGATTACTGTGCTGTTTATGTGCAATTCATTAGTGATTTGTGCATCAATGTACGTAATTTTTTTAACGTGATATGTGCGCCGTATGAGCGATATAAAAGTTGTACATCGGTGGTACATGAAAAGTAAAAAGTCTGTTAGACATGTGTAGGACATGTCTAACAGACATGCTGCTGAAATACAGTACCTTTACCTGAACCTGTAATGAGACAGGCCCGATTCCTTTACTTTTTCTCTGATTTTAAATGTCTGGGGGGCAAAATGAGTCACATACTAGCTGTTCCTTATTTACACCGTTGCGCTAGGCTACAAAGCAGGTCTGAAGAAGCTGTAATGTCAGTAAGTGCTCATTTTTAAAGCAGGATGGCACTGTCACCCATTTCACTGGAGACGTTTATCCATCATTTCAACCAAAGGTTATTTGGCATGAAGCAAAACTGCAGATCAACATCCTTTAGCAACGTCCCACAATATCAACCTTATCTGGTTTGTTATTTTGTTATATTTTTCTAACATTTAATTTTGTTTTCTGAAAATGTTTTTTTTTTCTTGTCAAGTGATTTGCTGATGTGATTTGTACTTCAAGATCACTGTACTCTAGGCCTCCACAATATACCGCAAATTTATCCTTATCGCGACATCAAGCTGTGCAATATGCATACCGCAAAAGACGGCGAAAATCGCAATAAATGGTTACCTTAAATGTGCTAAAACAAACTCATGGCAGCTTGAAATATTGAACAAATGAAATAAATCCCTTTATGCGTTTGACCAATCGGAAGGACCCATTTACATTTTTTACCGTTTTTTTTTTTCTGTCTCAAAAACAGCTTGTGGAGGTTTTTATGTCAAAGCAAGGTATTTCCAGCTCCACTTTTAAGTCTAAATAAATCTACGCCCACATAGGACCCGGGTCTCTAAAGCAGCAAAGCTTTCCGTTAACTCAACAGGGAAGTTGTGTTTGTGAGCAAAACTGGGTCCCAGGAGGTTTTAATTGAAGTTACAAGGAACTGGGGGGGAAGTGGGTCTGTATAACTCCGCTGTCAAACTGTTTGTTTGTGTACATTTACTGTACGGGAGAGCTGGTCCTGTGCTGTGACTGCAGATGGAAGAGCCAGTGTTCACAGAATCACATGAGGCATCACTGAGCCTGCTTAAATGGCCTCAAATACAGCCGTCCCTCGCTATATCGCGGTTCACCTTTCACAATCTCTCTGCTTTGTTCTGCGTCCTGACTGGCTGTTGACCTTGTCAATCAATCTCCAGCTTGCTATGTCTCTTGCATAGAATGCGTTCAGTTTGCCACATTTACATCAATCTTTGATTGTGAGCAGATCTTTCAATCTATAAAAATATGAAATTTGAAAGTTGAATCAAGAAACGCTTTGAATATGTTCATGTCTGTCTTAAGCCGGTGTCATACAGCCACTATGTACATTTTACACATGTGAAATTTTGGTCTTTCATGAAACATGTGTGATATACGTAATTTATATGTGTTTCTTGCCTCCATCCTTCATCGATGTGCACAGATGTTTTTGCCGATAGGTCTTTACATAAATTCAGTGTTGAGGTGTTCAAAACTTTGGTCAGTTGCGAATTACGCAAGTCATGTGTATTTTACGTAGTTTATACGCAATTATTACATAAAACGTACGCAATTGTAAGTGATTTTTGTGAGATGCATACACAAATTTGTCACTTTCCACGTATGTCAAATGCCCCTTTCACACATATACCACCGATAACTTTTATATACGTTTGTTTTTTTTTGTGGTCATTTTTATTTCTTTACTTAGTCTTGGATTTTTGCAAACTATCATATTCAATGGTGGGGGGGGGGGCAGTCATGGCATTTGGGGCATTGCCCCCTCTTGCCTATGCCTACATCCAGCCTTGACCCCAGCTTTGCCCAAAAGTAGAAGGGTTGGCTCCAGCAACCCAATGCCCCAGAAAGGGATTCTGTGAGTTCTATAAATAGATGGATTATTGGTTAAAGCCGGAAAATAACTTCACGTCTTAACGAGATTTCTGATAACTGCTGTTATTGGATGACAGACATATTATCCCATCTACATGTCAATTCAGATATCCCAAGAATCCAGATAATGATTGGATATTTGGTGCGCATGTACAGGGCTTCATTTATTGTAACAAATGGAGAAAGACTCCCTGTTATTCAATAGATAAAACACCAGCAGGGTTCACTGTAAAGGCATTTAGAGTGACAAGCTGCTATAAACAATCGGAGACCCCCCCTCACCACCACAACAGCCTGCTGACACAGCACAGTCCCCTGGTGGAGGAAACTGTTCTCTGGTACGCCGGCCCATCGCCCGCCTTCTCCGATCAGTTCAAAAGCTCGCTGCAGACTGCTGATCAGAGGCTCCTAAATATCAGCCAGGCAAAGAGCATAATTCATAAGAGAGATAAATGCTCACTACTTTGACATGTTTGCTGCTGCTAGGAGTTCTGTCACTGCTTGATTAAACATTGAGTCTGGGTGTGGAGGAAAGTCTCCCACATTGGTCCATCAGAGCCTTTGGTGAAGGTGCACATCGTTCTGCTGTGTCCATCGCTTAGAGAATATCAAAGGGAAAAGAGCATCAGGAAGCAGTCATACTCTGCAAGGTGCATCCATCCTTCAAGACAAATGAGAACATAAATCCTTCTCCTTCACAGCCAGACTGATCTCCCCTCTATTTCACAGAAATGGGAATAAAATGCTGATCAACATACTCCCATCTCTCCCTCTCATCTCCCTCTAAGCCCCTTGATCTATCCATCATGTGGACAGCTTTTCCTCTGCACTTGCCATTCCTCTTTCATATGAAGCGATGACCTGCTGCCCCGAAGCTGACTGTCGACAAACAAGCCCCAAAACACGACTGGGGGAAAATCAATATATGCAGATGAGCCGGGCATGTTTTGGTGGAAATGATTATTTTAATCTTTTTTTTACATATATATTTAGACATTAAGGTCACAAAGGATTTGTGCTGTAAATGATTGTGTCTAGAAGATGTGGTAGATGAAGGGTTGTTGTTATCTGACTGATTGCACCAACATGGTGACACCAAAAAACATACAAATGGATAATTCTCATCAGTGTTTCCTTAGTGGTAAACCTGATCTCTCCTTACTTGTGGATCTGATTCCTCAGCGCTTGAAAACGAACCGACGGAGACCTGAGACAGTAGATTTCACGCAGCTTTTTATTTCTGCACCCAAGGACACAAAATGAAAAGCTTTAGCATGCTGTCTGTGTTTGTTTCCACGTGCTGAAGAGAAAAACTGATCAGAGCATTTCTGTGTCAGAGATCTATTAAAGTTATTCATTTGAAATTGAATAGAAATTCCTATTTTTAGGGTTTATTCGTTTGGTCTACACCAAAGTTCAGGGAACTTCTTACTTCTACCAAACAAAAAACACTTGTTGGTGAAGCCTTAGCCTATGCGCCTGTATGGGGGATTCACCCTTACATGTCGTTCACTACGACCTGTCACACACAACATGCTTGCAGAAAAAAATGTGCTTTCAATTTTTGTTCTACGGGCTCACTGAGTGATGCACTAACAGGTTTGCCCATTTTTTGCCTGAAGACACCCTGTATTTGACCATAAGGGCAGATGTGACTAAGGCCTAAAACTGCCAAATACCTAAATACATTTGATTAAGATTAACACGTTAAAGATTATAACATTTTGCTCCAAATCCTTTTAAATATCTTTCATGTTTTACTTCCATAAAGAATAAAGTGCGGTTATGAGAAAAGGTTTTGCCATATCTAATGCCTTTGTCACAACTGCTCTTACGGCTAGATATGGGCTGTCTGAGGGTGAGACATGGGCAAACCTGTACGATCCACACAAAATATGTGGTCCACACAAAATACAATGGTTGTAGACCGCGCCCTGAGCCCATAGAGCAAAAATGTTCATGCACATTTTTATACCGACATGCTGAAAGCATCAGATTATAGCGAACACTTTTACAACAAACTAGGGTGGGTAAGGCAAGTAGGAGGGACTCAGCCGTGTCATATGGAATTTTCCTGTTTTCGACACTCCCCTAAATCCGGCAGACTGCGCAAGGAGCCTATGAGTGCTGCGTTCGTGATAAGTGTGCCCTCCATGCCCCATACAGGTTTGTCCATTTTTAGCCAGCCCATATATAGCCGTAAGACTTTACTGACAACTTGAGTGCGGCATAAGGACACCATACAATGGCATCACCTGCACCTCATTACTGTACCCAACTTACATCAGCCTTGCAAATATTACAATACACTTACCACGTGCACGACAATGGTACGTTCCATTCTCAAAGGGATTCAAGGGAACTGCAAGACAAACTTGGGCTATCTCGGAATTCCATCACTACTCACTTCTTAGTCCACTATATAGTGCGTTTGCCTTTTTGTCGAGCTGTCAGAATCTACAATTCTAAAATCGAGTCTCCAACAAATTTCCCAAAAGTCTCTGCGAAAAACCAGTGTGCATCGATGCTCACTAGATTGGCCAATATGGAACACAATTCATTGTGTTTGAACAATTTTTGCCCCCAAAAAAGTATTTAAATGTATTTTTTAATAAACCATCAACCTTTTTCATCATCAGAACACAGTGGATTCATAAAAAGGTGTTGTAAAACGCTCATATTGATTAGATTTTCACTTCGTGAAATCTGTGATGTCATATTTTCTAGTTAAAACAAAAGTAGATAGCACGGTGCGAGAATTGATTTAAAATCAAGGGTACTACATAGTCCTGCACTACTGTATACAGTGTTTCAATTGTTAGGGATGCCTTGCACTCCCGTTAGGATGTGCCTTGAATCAGCCGCTCCCGTCTACAACCTTCCACAGGCCTGGCCAACCCATGTTCCACAACCTCTGTACGTAACATGTAATATCTTAAGGATTGGAACAAAAGTGCAATTTGGGTATCTAAATCATTGAGTCGTAACAATAGAAACTGTGTTTTTCCTCAAAACCTCAAAGTAACCTTCAGGAAAATCAAGTTAGCAATCAATAGTAGTTCTGGTAAGCAAAAATCAACAGGAATCAATCAATAATTTATATTAGCCCCGCTCGAACACCAGTCATAAGAATATCATAAAGAATATATTTAGTAGGAAATGATGGACAAACTATCGCAAGACAAAAATATTTAGATTCAGTTTAAGTATTCTGATATTAGTTCTTGGACAAGGCCCTTCGTGCTTCTCCCTATAATGTAGCCACAAAGGGGCCTTAGTCTGGGTCTCCCTGTGCCTGTCCCCAGCCCGGATAAAATGATGGGGTTGTGTCAGGAAGGGCAAACTGTGTAAAAAAAAAAATTCTGTGGCGACCCCTGAAGGGATATACTGAAAGGTAAACACACAAGAAGTTTAGGTATTCTGATATTCTATTTTTTTTTAAATGATGTTTCACCTAAACATATTTTCATTTATTAGTTGTACTAGTAATAACTAGAAGTGATTCATTTAAAATGTCTACGTTGTACAATAACATTTTATTAAAAATAACGTTTTTAGGAGCAAATTTCAATTTTTAAATATGTATCTGCTTCATAAACAGACAGAGATAATATAAATTTTTTATTACATCTAGTTTATTTAATATATTCTTCTGATTATTATAATTACATTTATTGACAATTTCTGCGAGAATAGAAAATAGGAGCACTGTCTGCTCCTCATTTGGGCCTAAAAGATAAACACCAGGCTGACATATCAGCACATCATTACATTCTCTAACTACATTGCATTATTGCATCCAGCAGGTACTGCATGAGAATTGCCTCACGCAACTGTAAACATGGTGAGAGAACAGAATGCAGCCACGTGTGAGGGTGGAAATGAGACCCACAATGGCCCATTCCTGCATGAATCTATCATTGTAAAAGGCTTTCTGTATACAGACTATCACCATTTATTCTGTCACCTGTCAGACAGTAGCCTTGAAGCAAACACGCACTGTATGATAAGTTGGCACACGAGCACCGCTGTCAAAGGACCAAACATCTATCTCTCCATCCAGTTGCGGCGCCTAGGTTGTTTTTTTAAACAGTGAGCCTATTTGTGTGCTAACTCAAGGTGAGCAGACGGAACTGCTCATTTATATTTGGGTCGAGCCGGCAGCCCTGGACGTTTTCCCCTCATAAAGCAGCTGCTGTTCAGCTCCACCAGCCACCAGCGAAAAGATGATATGCGGCTCTGATCAGAGCCCGCCATCTGAAAACAACTCGGGCGAGGAGGAGGTAGTAAAACACGGCTGCTGACCTCAACTGCTCTCCTCTCGTCCTTGCTGCTCGTTTCCACCACGCCCCAGCATGCAGGCGGCGACTGGGGTTTCAGGGGGAGAGCAGAAGTGGATGCGTGCACTTCACAGGTGGACTTCCTTTTAATGATGAACCGATGGGGAGGCGGGAAGCTGCTGGATAATGATGATGATGGCTCTTTTATGCTTTTGAAACAATTTTCTGAAGTGGTGGTTTTAAAAGTGAATCCTGACTTGCGTTAGCGTTAGCATGCCCTTTCATGCCTGGTGACAGGAGGGAGAATTTCACTGAAATAGTTCACTAAGTCTTTCATGTTTCACTCTGGCCCTCAGCCATCCCTCCCTGAACTCCTCATTACTGCTCCACTCTTGACATCGACGCTTCAAATGTCTTTTTTGATCTGTCTGTTGCACATGAAAGATTCCCACATAACTATACAAAAAAGAAGGAGCGCATACAAGTCCTCTATGGACACGCAGAGTAGAGTTGTAAGGGGAAAAGCAGATTTGCTGGGCTATTGTTTTTCCCGCATAATGGGCGGTGGTTCCCTCATACGGATGAAAATGCTTTAGACTCTTTAAAAACCCACTCCCATCATCTTTGGAGCTATTTTAAAAGTGGTCCCAGTGGTTTTTAATAACCCACTCTAATGAAAATCTAGTTTTTGATGTTTTTAATATGTTCTTATATCATTTCTGATGATGGAGGATAACTTTTAAAAATATTAAGCTTAACAATGCATATTTAAGTTTTTCTTAAATTGAAATCGTTGTGAATTAGGTGTCATGGTGCCTCTGTCAGCCCCGCCCCCTCTGCTCCTGCTCTGCTCCTGACTCCACCAGCTGTGACCAATTCACTCTCATCAATCCCTGCTGCTCAAAAGGAGACCCAGCTCCACAATTGAACGCCAGTTCGTTGCCCCTTTTGGTGACTAGGCCTGGTCTCAGTCTCGCTCATGTTTTCGCAATCTAAGTCTTGTCTCGCAACTAACGTTATTCTCCCTGCCGCAGGATTCCTGCCCTCGAGTGTCACCTGTGTGGAAGTCAGTTCGAGCCACTCCTGCTTTCCTTTGGAAACGCCACGCTCCGCTAGCCGCGCTACTACCTCCAGCCACGCCTCAAGCGTCGCTCCTCTTCAGACCTC
Organism: Oryzias sinensis; assembly: GCA_037389245.1. Lineage (NCBI taxonomy): Eukaryota > Metazoa > Chordata > Actinopteri > Beloniformes > Adrianichthyidae > Oryzias > Oryzias sinensis. The sequence goes on along the minus strand of CM074497.1, from coordinate 12,004,359 downwards.
CACCAAGCTACTACCATCTTCCTGGAAGGAAAATAAAAATCCTTACTTACCTCTCACCTACCTGTGTCCTCATTCTGGGTTCCAGCACCTGGGTCTGTCGCTCCTCCGAATCATGACATTAGGAGAAGACTGAAAAATCTTGTTAGAAAAAGAATGTATTTGTGAAGTAGAAAATACGCTGGGGGGGCCACGAGCTTCCTGCTATACTCTTCTCATGTATGTCTTTGTTTTCCTCCTCTGAGCTGGAATCTGGAACAAGACTGTACGACTGGATAGGTCCAAGATGGCTTACTATTTTCGTTACACCAGTAATGTTAGGTTTGGGTGTAAGGGGCTGTAAGCTAGTGAGAGAGCATGTAAACAGATGAAAAAATAGGGGTGGGCTCACTCCACGCCAACAGTCCCCCCCCCCCCCCCCACAGAAACTATGTCCTAGAAAACGACACAGGTTTTTGGGGTTTTTTTACTAAAAACAACATAATCATAATAACCCCCAGTAGGGGTGGAATTATATAAGCTTACTTCTTCCCACTCCTTTTCAAGCAATAAATCAAACTCTACTTATACCTCAGTTAATGATCACTGTATTTAATTAAGCATATATGATTTAAGTGACATTTTTGTTTTGTTTTCTGTCTTTTTAATCTATGCATTTCATCATTTCTGTAATGAGTTTGATAAATATGTGTAAATTCTTTATTGCTTTGACTACAATGTTTGAAATCAATCAATCAAATCAAATCAAATAATTAAAAGACCACTGGGAACACTTTTACAATAGATCGGTGTGGGTCTTTACGATGATGCTGATTTTAGCCAAAATAAAAAAACCTATGTTGTTTTCTAGGACATTAGCAGTTAATTGGATATTTGCCTCTAAGGTGTGGCTGGGACTGTTGGCACAAAGCTACTGCGCCCCTCTTCCCCCCCTTATTGTTGAAAGTTGAAACCAGGGAGCTTGAGGTCCACCCAGTGTATTTTCTTCAACACAAATAAATTCTTTTTCAGACTGCTTTTCTTTGTCTGCTTCTGATTCACAACAATTTTATTGCTTAATTGTCTTTCTGTGTCCTCCATCATCAGAGAAATGCCACAAGAACATGTGAAAAAAACACCATTTTCATCGGAGTGGGTCTTTAAGATCATTTACAGCAGGCCGACACCCCCCCATGCAGGTTCCAGGTTCCACAGTGGCATTAAAGGAGAAAGGCAAAGTGGTAAAAGGATGATGGAGACTTTACTGCTGCAGTAAATCCACAGAGCACCTCCAGTCTGTGCAGTGCAGAGATTTCAAAGCCCCCCCACTTGTAGGCTGAGCCTATGTGTTTGTCAGAAAGCAGACGGGGTCGCACTCAGCCCCCCCGGTATACTGCATGTGTGCGTGTTAATCTGGCCCCCACCCACACTTGAAGTGCCGACATACAGCACAGGATTTAATTTCTCTCTCCTGTTGTTCAGAGGGCTAAAGGCCAGAGCACACCCATCTTCCTGTTATTGGGCAGCACATAAGGGGCCACGGCCATGTTTGAAACCCATCATATTATTCTGAAAGGGGCCTGCACTGTTATAAACACGAGTGAATTAATATGCAAATTACGTTTCAATGGCAAATAAACAAGTTGGCAGCTAAAATAAAACGGAGCATTTTTTTCAAGCTTATTCAAAAACATTTTCAAGAACTGATAGTTTATGAAAGCTTTAACTGTAAAAGACGTTTGTGTTTCTGCAGAAACAGCCCTGTTCAAAAGTTTAACCTCTTTTGTTTTGCTGAGTTTCGTTACACACCAGCTGCTTTTTAATGGCGTTCTGTTCAGTCCTTGAACTGACCAACTTCTGAAGCTTTTCCATCGTTTTTTTTTCTGATTTGTTTACAGACTCCAGTACGTCCCTCGAGTTAACGTGTTTTTATGCTCCAGGCAATTTTTTTTTCTTTTTAAGGTTTGGATTTGAAGGCTGAACAAACAAACAACGTATGAAGAAATCTCTACAAATGACCGGGTGCAAAAAGTGAACTGAATTGTTCTGAAAAAAGTTCTACCTTATCACATTAAAAGACTATAAGGAGGCGTGGCTTATTACAAACATAATAAAAAAAAATTAGAATTGAGAGGGTTTGAGACACACATTTCTATGACTCCTATCACATTAGCATGATCCAAACGTTTCTATATAACCCATTAGAATTAACTGGGTCTTTTTTCCCCATGTAGTTCATCATCATTCCACTAGGGGCAGCGGAAAGCCTTTTCCAACTCATTTCAAAATGGCTGCCTCTGTGAAATCTCACTTTTAGCAGGAATAATTTAGCTAATTTTCAAAACCCTATGTAGAGACTAACCCGCCTCTTGCTATTCGTTTTTTTAATGACTACTTGCTGTATTGAAAGAATACACATTTTGCTGATAGTTGATTCTTTATAATACAGTTACACCATGTTAAAAATGTGTGGATCAAATTTGAGACAATAGGTAAAAAAGGTGCTTTTCTCCCAGAATTCTTTTGTCAATAAGATGGTATCTTAAACTAACATTGTTGGGAGTAAAAACTTACTAAATCACACAACGTGTCATTATTGAGACTTTCTTCATCTCGTAAAAAATTAACACAGCAAAAATTGCTTTATGGATTTTATCAAAAGGTTTAAAAAAAAGTCCTAATTCCAAAATATTTCACTTTTCTGCCAATTCTTTGATGGAGTGAGCTTTGCAGGGTTTAATCCAGCTGCAATACAGTATGACCACTGTTCAACATGATCAAGAGAAGCTGTCAAACTTCAAAATGAGCATCAGAACAGCAACAAGGTTGCTAAAAAAAAATCTGAACCCTGTGTGATTGTTGGTGTCTTAAAAGAGGAGATCTGAATGTTCTAAACTATTGATTTTTTTTCATCAGGTTTTAGGAAAATGATCCAAAAAAGAGACAACATCCAAGGTTGTTGATACCAGAACCTATAGCGGAAAGACAGAGATATTTTTAGAGGACAGAGGCATAAATGTTTGATAAAACAGAGTTACACTTAAGACTAAAACGGAAAAAACTAAAGTTTAAATATTTAGGTAGATAAGCTGAGCCGCACTGACTGCTGCTCATGAGGCTTCAGACAGCAGACTCACCAAAATTGGAATAAAAAAACATTCCCTGTATTGAGGAATTTCCACTTCTAATCCAAGACTTGGGTAGAAGGATTGGAATTTAGTCTGAAAACATGGAAGCACTGAAATGTACAACCATACCACCTTTAAAAAAGTACAAATGGCCTTCTTCTTTGAATATGAAACCAGCTCCAGCACACAGGTGAACCTCTGGCACTACAAAAGTACATTTGACCTCAACAGGCTGCATAACAGCTGCATAGAGATTACCCTCGCCAACAGGCGTTCAAGCTTCCACTTTCAATGTAAGAGCTACGTAAACAAGCTTTCACGTTCACATGCCCCTAAGCAAAGATTTATGACCATTTTCGGGCTCTACGTACAAAACGTGTAACCATTGAACGCATGTTGCCAGCTAAACCAGGTTGAACTTTGACCAATCAGGAACTCTGATTTGCTAGTGACGTATGGGACAAGCGGCGAAACTCACCAAATGCACAGCGTAGCTGGTTTATCTGGTGAACCCAAACACGGCGATAAGCCTGTCGCCTGTATGTTTTTCCAATAGAGCTGAATTGAGGCCACTCCCCTGACTTGATTGTAATCCATTTCATCCATTGCAAGCATGCTGGCAGTCAACCCGAGCATTTTCATCTTCGCGAGATCCGCACCACTTCGACGTTTTGCACCAAGCCTCTTCCAGCTGCAGGTGGCAAACATGCACAGCATGTACAAAGCATAACATCTGCATAGACATTCATCCTTTTTCTCCAAGAAGAATGTGAATCTTGACTTTTTTGCACTCTTTAGCTAAATATAAAAACTTGATTTGATCAACCCTAAACACATATAGCCTTAATTTCTACAATTACAAACAAGTCAAGACGAGAACAGCTGATTATTTAAAAAAAATACTCTCTTATAATGTATTCAGAAAACAAAATTTTCTCCAAAAACTAACAAACGTTGTAAATGTAACTCGTTAATCCCCCTCCTTACTACTAGTTGTGGTTCACTGAGTGATGAAATGAGTGTGCACCATGGGTTATGCACCAGCAAGTGTTCTTTATATGCAACTGGCAATAAGGCATGGCGAAACATCCCCAGTAACGTCTACAATTCATCATTTTGGCATGTGTGGGGTGGAGGGGGGGCGACATGGTCCCAGTTTTGTCAAAAGATTTCAGCAGTCACATTTTTGTGTTACAGCCCAGAATCTGTGCTTTAACACACGGAAGATGAGGACAAACTCAACGTGTTTATCCTTCCTGTTGGCCGTCCACCTTTCATTTCAGCTGCAAGACAAAGCAGAGCAGCAGTAAGAGCGTCCAGAGCCCAAACCCCACCGCAAACACAGGAAAGCATGTGCGGCCCAAGAGCGGCTGGATGCAACACCCTCCTGTTTGGCAACACAGACAAGCGGTTGTGAGGGGGTGCAGCAGACAGTTGGTTGGCAACTGCAGAGGCCGAGCTAATCCAGCTCCGCTGTTTAGCGCCGTGAAGCAGCTGGAGGCGCGTAAGCTGTTAACAAGTTGAGGTGAAAATGTTTGCTGGCAGGTGCACTCCTCCTCCTTCACACTTTCCCGAGCAGCGGCTCACAGCAAACCGCCTCCGAACGACACGTGCAACCAGGCAGCCGCCCTTGGAGCGCTGGCGCTTTCACCCGCACACCTATTTTACACACATACGAGTGAAAAAAGCTGGAAACTGCACAGCATATGCTCTGGTGGAGCGACACACATCGCAGCAGATGAACTGCCGCGGGAAAGACATTGTGTCATTACGTTTAATGCAACCAGCAAATCACACCTCAGAGTTTTCCATTAACAGAAAATTAAGGACAAATCCCACCTTTTCTAATCAGTGTTCAGCCCCCACCTTCCCTCACATGTGACATGAATGCTGCATGAACTGGTGTTTGTTTGCCCCCTTCTTTTACATCTCGCTGCACCAAGTCCATCTGTGAGTGGCTAAACAAAAGCAGCGGCCCTGCCAGCCGGGCGATGCCTGCAGCACCACTGGAGCCCAGCCCGGCTTTCAAACTCTTTTGACAACATGGAACAACGGCAGGAGAGCCAACAGAACAAGTAGGGCAGCCTCACAGGGAACCTCGTCCTCCTCTGGTTCACTCACAGCAGCTGCAGGACTCCGCCGGACTCGTCAGGGGAGCCTGAAGCTGCACTCTGCTGTTCTTAGAGGAGGACTTGGTCTGCTCACATCTGCAAACATTTGTTTGTTGAGCAAAAGATTCTGGATAAAGAAGAGGACAGCACTAAGGCTGCATGTTTACATGCTTTTTATCTCTCATTTATGTTACAAACACTAAAAACGGATTTGTTGCTTTTGGATACTAACAGTTCTTGTTCTATTCAATTGAATGGAAGACAATTTATGAATCCCACAGTGGAACAGCATGACAAAGAGCCAAACAAGAACAAAAACGACACTAAACAAACAATAAAAGACCTTTGTGCTTAACACAAACGAATGAGAAATAATTTTTTAAAAATTGTTTATTCAAATTCTAAACTCTATACAAGGACTTTGCATATGAATCAACAGCATTCTGATGAACTCTTGACCGTTCACAGAGTATGGCACTTAAACATGAGAATTGTTACATCAGAATAACTATTGTACTCATCTTTTTCTTCATGTTTTTATACTTCATTTTGTTTTATTGCACATGAGAGCATAAGAAACTAAAGCTAAATTCCTTGTATATGCACTGTACTTGGCCAATAAAGCTAATTTAGGCGGAGACGGTAGGGTGGAAAAAGTTGTTGAACCCATGAGAATGTTTGAGCCTAAAGAGAAATGGTAAATGTTGTATACTTATTTGGTGCCATTCTACCTAGATTTAAGGCCCAAAGTGCTTTAAGTCACAGTCTCCTTTTACCCATGAACACACACATTCACACACTGATGGGACTCCATTGCTATACACTGGCGCCAATCTGTAACCAATAGCAATGTGGCGTTCGGTGTCTTCCCCAAGGACACTTCAACATAACGACGGACAAGCTAGGAACTGAACATGTGATCTTCCGATTAGAGGTTGACCGCTCCACCTCAGAACCACCCGTGATTGGAAGAGTTTGTGCACTTATGTGTGTGTGTGGGGGGGGGGGGGGGGGGTTTTAACCCATTGACTGTGGGAACTGAAAAGAGTGCGTGTGACATAACCCCTAGAACGGGCATCGTCAAATGGCGGACCGCGGTCCGAGTCCGGACCAAGTGACGAGTCTGCCCGGACCGGATTTGATATTAAAAAAAATATTAATAATTTGTTCATGCGCAACTAATCTAGTAATTGTGACAGGAGCGTCATCAATAGCCAAGCCAATCAAATCGATTGTTTACCTTTCAGCAACGTCGAGTTTGAGAGAGAGATAGAGAGGAGATGAGAGAAAATGGCTTGCTCAAAAATGAGAAAAGTAGTGCTGAAAACTGAACTTTTAAAGATGAATGGACGGACAAATACATGTTTATTCTGCTTGCAGCCAGTTCTAAACCTTTGTGTCTCATATGCTGTGAAAATGTGTCGTTAATCAAAGTGGCAACGTCATTCAGCGATGTGACAGTTGTAAAGGAGTGCTTTAATGCGGCTGCAGAAACTGCTGGTAGGACAGTTACATGCCCATTTCTCTCACTAGGAAAGAAAGATTGAAAGGGAGTAAGGAAAGTTTGGAAGGAGAGATGAAAAGGGGAGCTGCTCAAAGTTCGGCACTTTTTTATTCAGTAAATTCTGCCCTGTTCTATTTTACTTGAAAAGCTTCCTGTGTTATTTTATTTAAAATGTAGTTCATGTTTTAAAAAGGTGGGCGCTCAAATGTCTTTTTAAATTTTTTTCTTAAAGATTAAAAGCACTTTTATTTTATTCAAAAGATTCTGAATGTTTTACATTACTTGAAATAGGCCCTAAGTTCAGGCTGCTCAAAGCTGTGTCTGCACTTTTTATTTATTTTATTCAGAATAATTTCAGTGTTGTTTTCCATTCAAGTGCCATTCAAGTTCAGACTTTTCGGTATGATAAAAGCATATTACTTTGAAAACAGTTGAAATGTAACAATAAATTATATAGAAATGTATGTGCGTTATTGATTTTATTAACATGAAGGTACATTATGTTAAGTGACAACATAAGATCCGGACCTTTGCTGGGAGAAAATTTTAGTAATTGGACCTTTTTGAATTTTAATTGAATACCCCTGCCCTAGAATATGACTTACTTCCAGCTCTGAAGAAATGAAGTCACATTTTTCGCCACCATATTGGAACCAGAAATCATCAGTAAACAGTGATTGGTCGGTCTGAGTCATTGTTTCTATGGTAACCACTCTCGTTAATCAGGAGTGAGATTGTTGGAGGTACACTCCCCTACCACTTGAAAGTGGGCTGCATTTCCCAATAGAAGTCTATGAGATTTTGGCTTCTTGGAGCCAGCAGGGTACTTCCTGTTTGGACCGCCAGAGGGGAGGGGTCAACCAGTCTAGTTTTCATAGACACTCAATGGTAGAAACACTGAATGTCTTCACAACTTGTTCAGAGAAAACATTTTAAGTACTAGTGTATGCTTCTCCTTAAACCTTGGGCATAATCTCTTCCCCTCTTTGTTGTGCAGAACCTCAAAGCTCATTATTGGTGCCCATCCACTTCTCTTTGTATCTCCTTTGACTGAGCTTCAGCTTTTTCATTTTTTTATTTCATTTCAATAATTGCAATGTATTAACCTGACTGCCATTGAAAATAAGCAGTTTCTGTACTTTGATAATCAATTTTAAATTCAATATTTATTTTTAAAATGCAGTTTTAATTCATTATTTCAAAATAAAGCCACCATTGCTGTATTGATTCAAACAATTTTATGCAAAACTTTTAGTTTAGATTTCCAATATCTAAAGTTTTGTTATATTACTTCATGTTCAGCGCACGGGTGACTAATATGTGAGACACGCTCTATAAATAAGTACGCAGTGTGGCAACAATCTGCTCCCACAAACAGAGACAACGTCGGTTCCTGGAGTTGACTGTCGGCTTTGAGCACACACTGAACGTCCTGTCTGGTTTGTGTTGCTGTGCGCGGGTTGTTGACAAGCTGGAAATGGATGGCATCAAAAAAATGATGTGCACATCAGTGAGGACTGGTGAAGTAATAAAGTGGGTCTGATGAAAACTTAATGGGCCCTTCAACTTTATTAATGGCTTTGGGATCCGACTCGGGCACAGCGGCTCCCTGCCGTAATAAGACGCGTCGCACTGAGCAGAAAAGCAGCTTCATGGACCTCATACTTACAACTCATCAGGAACTCGTAACAAGGAGGGTTTACTCACTGACAAACTGACTCGCTGTCACTAAAAAGTCCCAACTTTCAGGACAGTGCTGTTAATAGATCTATTAAATGCAATTTGTAGTTATATTACATATTTTGGTTTAGTTTTTCTGAAGTAGGTCATGTGTTCCCGTTCTTTCTATTGGTGTGATTTACAATTTTTACACCCGGTTAGAATATCTTTTAGATCAGGTATGTAGGTTTGCTCACACACCTGAACATAAGAACTGGACTGAGTGAGTGTGATGTCACTCTTTGAAAATGGTTTACGGTACTTCTGGTTCCAACAAAATGAAGTCAATTTAGTTGCCTTTTTTTTTTCTTTACAAAACAGAGGCCGTCATGTTGGAACCAAAAATTGTCAGTAAGGGGTGATTGGTCCAATCCGGTCTGAGTCAACATTGCTATGGCAACCACTCTCACCAATCAGGTGTGAGCTTGTTGGAAGGCCACCCCACTACCACTTGGTCAGTTTATAACTTGAACAACTTTAGCTACAACAAATATGGAAAATAAACTAGAAATATCAAGGACATGTTATAAAAAATGTATCAGCGCATAAATGGGTATTCTGACTAATAGCATGCCTTCCTCAGTACTAAAGCTCATGGTTTCCTCTATGTTGCCTTTGGTGATTTCACTTAAGGGCCAGTTTACAGCCTTTGTTTATGTTCAAACGTAGTTCCCGACTGGCCGTGGTCTGGCCACGGTGCTTTCTGAACATCTTCCTGTGCGTCTCTGAAACCAGACCTGGACCATCCTTTGAAAATGTTTCTGGATTACCGCTTTGACTCTGCCTAACACCCATAAGACCCCCTGCCTGCCTGTTTTAGCAGTGACTTTAATAAAATCCTACATTTCTCTCCTGGGGTTGTCATCTTTTTGGGTTGTTTATCTATACCTGGCTCTTCAGCGCTACAGAACCATTTTTTTCTCTACTTAACGACTAAAATGATCAGAGGCCATTTATTAGCTTATACAACTGCATGAGGCAAAAGAATAAAGATTTCAGACACCAAATTCAGATTTGTTTTCCACACTAAAAGGGGAACATCAAAGATCAAAACTCACTTTTTTATTTTAACGCTGATTTTATTTTTTTATATTCCATCAAATGTGGTTAAGTGTCATTTTTTTATAAACCAATTAAATGTTTACTTTTGTATTTATTGTTTTTTTGTAGTTGATCTAATTTGTTAGTTATTTTATTATTTTGGTCTTGATTTTTACTTTTCCCAATGTTTGTTTTTTTTTTGTTTTATTTACTTCTGACCATATAGAGCAGAAATATGTTCTTTTACCTCTCATTTTTATTTATTTACTTACTTTTTCTTTCCTTTTTTGGTCCACAACCCCTCAGTCTTGTATATTTTCATTCCGATTTGGTTCCGTAAACTTCAGTTTTCTGAGTTGCAATAAAAAAACTTCAGCAGGACAGAGAGATTAGGTGTCACAAATATTTAATTTTTGAAATGTTTCTAGCAGAGTGAAGGTCTAAAAAGTCTTAAATCTCTGAAAACATGAGTGATGTTAAACTATTTTCAAATCCCACAAATGCATTTATTTTGACTCTGGCACAGATTGAGATGTTTTATGTCATAGTTGAGGCACTAAAAGTTTTACTTTATAAAGTCCTTAGCTATAATTTTTCTTTATTTATTCCAAAGGGTTTATGACAAACCCATCTCTCCAAATTGACGCATGAGCTTCTAATAAAGACATAGTGGGGCTAGATGTCTTGCCCAAGGGCACAATAACAGTCAAGCTTGACGGTTGAACTACCCGTGAAACTATTAGCAGGCAGGTGTTCCGCCCACTGACCTACAGCCAAATGCAAAACCTGCAAATGGATCTGGTGATGAAAGGAAGTTCGTCTTTCATCTGACATCACTGGAATGTGATGAAAAAAGTGATCAGACTGGTTAACCTTTCATTTAATAAAACTCTCTCCAAAATATACAAACTCCTATGCAATCTAGATAGAAACATTTCAATTTAATAACAAAGTGGAATGCAGGTTTGAGCAGCAGATCAAAGCTTCTGGTCAGAAATTTGTCTAAACACCTTTAAAATGCCAAAAAGTCCAAACTTGCAACTGATCCATTTCAAAACTCTTCACAAAATTTACTACAATGGACAGAGAATGTTCAACATGGGTCTCAGAAATGCAGACATCTATCTGTGAGCACTGTGATAGTAATCGACCCGACAGATACATGCTTGCACTGTGGTTCTGCACACCTGTCCAGGCCACAGGTATGTGCTGATCTATCAGTGTGGCTTCATGTTTCAATCACGGCTTCACCTTCACTTTGTTTGCTTGGAGACATGAGTGTCATCGATACAGATGGAGGATTATTATCTATCATTTTCATAACTCTTTGAATAGCAATATAAAAACAGTTTTACTTAACTGGATAAACAAGAAAAATCTCTCTCATTATTTGGGGTGGGGGTGGGGGCTCTTCAAGAGATGGGACCCCTGGGCTGGGGAATAGTTGTTGCCGTGTCACTGTGGTTGGGGTTCTGATCCTTGCCCTTGTGCACCGGCCATCTCCAAAATTCCAACTGTGGGTGAGCCTGGTCAGGCCATGTTTACAACACTCCTTGTGGACCCCCATCACTCTTGGGCGTCCTCCACCTGGGCAGGGGTGGCCGGCCTCTGCCTTGCTCTCTCCTGGACCTCCTGTGGGCTTGGTGGGTGGCTCCCTGGACCGTGGGCCGGTCTCCCTATGGGGACCCTGGCTTGTCCCTGGGGAGGTGCTTAGAACTCCTGGGGGGTGGTGGGGTGCTGGCGGGTGGGGGCTATTCTTCTGGTCAGGCTGGAGCTTGCACTCTCTGTCCATGCCTCCCTGCTCTCTGGCTTTGGGGGCCCCCGTGGCGGTCTTGCTGGCCCTGGCCTGGATGGCAGATGGGATTGCCCAGAGGGCGGTTCTTCTCTATCTGCTGCCGTCCGGCTGTTGGGGGGGTCTTGGTATGGGGAGGACTGTGCACTCTTCCTTCTTCTTTTTAAACTCCATCATCCACCCCAGAAGAACATAAACACTCACTCTAGTCATCATAAAGCTTTATGAGTACACCCCCCCCTCTCTATAACCCCCCCCCACACACACACACACAAACACACAAATCCCTATGTCTTCTTCCCTCCTTTTCTATTCCGTCTGGTCCAACAAAAAATGGTTAAAAGTATAATTCATATATAAAGTTTAGTCAAAATTACAAAAGGAGTTTATTCAAATATACACCTTGTGTGTCAGAAAATTCCTAACCCCTATTGTAACAGCAAAATATGTCAAATATGTCCAACAGGAGAGGCTTTCAGCTCTCATCTGTTTGCTCAGCTGTTGGACGGACAAGTTAAAAAATATAATTAAATAAGGAAAAAGTGATCCCACATTGCGGGGACCGCCTGCTGACTGTCCCCGCCCCCAGATAGACCTCCACAGGTGAGAGGTGCAGCATCGCTCACAAACTCTTTGATGCAGCTGTGACTCTACAGGCTCAGAGGGAAAAAGATGAATCACAGTTGCAGGAGCTGCACCGTAGAGCACTTATTAATAAAACCCTTTTAAATGCAAATGACTTCATGCATAAATCATTTCTCCAGAGTCTCTTGTTGATTTTTCTTTTGTATAATCCTGCACATAGAAAAAAAAATATATCAAAACTTTTTTGCAAAGTCTGAGGCACTTCTGCAAAAACACAGATCCCTGTGGGCACCTTGACGCCCCAACATCCTATGTGTGAGATGCTGTTTGGCAGAGCCGCACAATTGTTTATGCCCATCATGCGGTCCACTTGTGTTTTTTTGTTCGCCAGAGAGAGGAAGCTGAAATGTCTGCTGGTGGGGAGCCCTGAAAGGAGAACCGCCTGCCAGCCTGGTGGCACTTTTGCAGTTTTGATGCGTGTCTGGCGTGCTGTTCTGCAGATGCTGCTCTGTGTGATGCGCTCTCCTCCTGATCACACAATTGTTTCTCCTAAGAGGCATTTCTTCTTCTTTTTTTATTTGACCATTTTCATGTGAAAGACCATGGGGGGGGGGTTTCTACCACCTCATTTCAATGATAAACTGGAGCACAAATGTAGAGTTTATGCAAAATAAAAGCAAGAATTTGAACAAACAAAAATGTGTTTTTGTGAGGCAAAAAACTTCCAAAGTATGCTTTTGGGGGGGATTTATTGATGTTTTTGGTGAAAACCCATGCGTGGGTGTGGGGTCCATACCTGCCAGGAGCTGGAGGGGATCTCAGCGAACCTGCCCAGTCCTCCAAAGGTGTAGCAGCGGTACATGCGGTCCAGAGACTCGGAGCAGTGCCACAGCAAGCCGAAGCTGACCGAGCCCTTGTCGTGGGGATGGGGATGCTGGTGGCCGCTCCTCGGCTGCTCCTTAACAATCCAGGCGGGAGAGATGAAGCTGAAACTGCAGACGGCGACCAGAGCGGAGGACAGCAGCACCCAGAAGCAGCCCACGCAGCTGAACATGCTGGCAGCGTGGGGCAGAAAGCCCAGATCGAGCGCGAACCCGGCTTCTTCTTCCTTCTTCTTCTCCCAGCTCAGCATTTGCCTCCGACTTCAGCCTCCCACTACCCGGGCATCCGCAACTGCAGCAGCAGGGAGAGCCCGCAGAACATCTGCTCTGGAGGTGCGGGGGACTGTCAAGGTCCCGATGAAGTGGGGTTGGGAGCGCGCGGGAGCCCTTAGGCTGATGGGAGGGGGGCGATTTCCACGCGCAAATGTGAACGCGGAGACATAACCGTGACGAAATTCACCTGAAAGTCCACGTCCAGGAGCTGCTCTGCTCTGAGACTCCCCTCAACATTCAGCGCACTTTGCCTCTGCTTCTCCCTTCTGCCTCCACAGAATCAAGCCGCTGTCCGCACCAGAACCATTCCGGAAGTTCCTTTCACAATAAAACTCCAACTAACTAAGTGCTTCTCTTCAGGTGGTAAATTAAACCTTTACAACACAACTAAGAGAATTTGAACCCTTTCTAAATGGTAACGGGTAGAAAATCCATTTGTCATTTTGTCTGATTCGTTTATTAGTTTGTCATCCCAAAAGTCCAACTCTGATCATCTTTTGATGAATTGTAAAAGTGTTCCCAGTGGTTTTACATGACACGTTTAGCCAAATTCTAAAAAATAAAAACTGTGCTGTACTTTAGGACATAGTTTCTGCAGAGCTGCAGTAGTTCATTAGGTACTTGCCCCTAAATTGTGGGCGGAACTGTTGGCACATAGCCTGGAAACCAGGTCAATTGAGTCCATTCATGATTTAGAGAAGTTACAATTGTATTTAAGTCAACTGCTGAGCACAAGAAATCCTGACAGACCACACTATTTCATTTTAGCATCCATTTCTATTTTTAAAACCCTTATTTAAGTGCCCATGGTGCTCCACCAGCTATGAAAGGTGTAATATTTTAAACATACTACTCATTTAAACTCTCTCTAACACAAGCTTGTTAATAATGAGAATAAGATTAGAATTTATATTTATGCTATTCATTTTTGCTTATTACAGTCTTACACCAGAACATGAATCCTAATTCAGTACCAAAAAATGCAATCGTGACCCGGAAAAATTGCTTTTACACAATTACTTTTATGTACACAAATCAACATGATTTAATGTTTTGAAAAATGGAGGTGGGATATGTCTGTGGGTTTTTAGAACTTGATGCAAAATGGGTAAATTAACAATAGCGAACCAGTCATCTTTCAAAATTATAGTCAAAGTAGCTTAAAGTCAATATAACAAAGGCAGTTTTGGTTTTATTTTGAAAGCCAAACAAAGCACTTCCGGTATTTAGCATAGGCGGTTTTTAAACTTGTCTCAGGCACCTGTTCACCTTGATGGTCACACTAATCATCGTAAACCCAGCTTCACTAAAGTAGAAGAAAAACAATACGATCATTTTAGTAAAATACGTAGTAATTCAGGCAGAAAATTAGGCAGCATCATAAACTATAGAAAAATCCCAGTTTTATCAAACTGTTAGCTTACATCAACATTAGTAAAATAAAAACTACCCCGAACGTGCGCAAAAACGGATATTATGTAATTTCATATATATCTTTGGAGTGAATTTTTCAAGTTATGGACTTTGCAGTCATGATAGATGAACCAAAAAGAAGGAGAAAAAAACTTGCATTTCACAGAAAAAAGTAGGCAGAGACAAAAACAATTGATAATATTTGTATTTCAATCAAACACAGCTTAAATATATTATAGATTACATACACGTACATCTCAGAAAACATTAGTGGTACATAGTACCAAGTGTATTTCTGGTTTGTTTCCACATCTTGATAAGGTGGGGAAGGAAAAAAAAAAACAAAAAAAAAAGTTAAATTTACTGATCACACTTTTCCAGTTGAACAGTCCTCTCATAACCAAGTTTTCTTCCGCAATGCTTAAAAAACAACATAAGATCACCATTAAAAAAGACAAACATTAATATATGGGATAAACCAGAATTTATAGAACATTTAAGGAGTTTGGAAACTCAAGTATTTATTCTATGCTCTGTAAAGGTGCCTCGACTTTCACAAAGATCTGCGAGTTCTTTGTCCGGTTCCCCATCACATTACTGTTCTACAGTGTAGAAGTGGCCGGGGGCCGGAGAGCTAACATTGTGGATCATGAAACATCGATACGGACACGGATGACACTTCAAACAGCTCCAACAGGCGGACCTTTAGGAGAGAACTTGATGTAAAAACAAGGAATGCTTCTAAAAGCTGTGTGGAGAAGTGTCATGGCGGAGTGACTTTCACTGATTCTGTGTAACGTCTTCCATAGTTCCAAAAACAAGACAGATAAGGTCCTGACGGGCGGCTACTTCTATGTGCCACTTTCCTAGCAGAAACCTGTCCTTACGGGAGTGACGCTCTCACTTTGGTGCGTTCACATCCACTCGGGTGTCTCTATAGTGTTCTGGAAATGGCCAACCTTCAAGTTTTCTAAGAGTCTGCATCAGCAGTCATTCACCCACCCCTACAGCAACACACACGCAAACAAACATACGCTCTATAGTTATGGAGGTGGTAATACGCCTTGTTCTTTTTGGAGTGATGCAGCTCACTGCAGTGTAAACCAGGAGTCTCGTGAACCGCAGTGTCCGCTGGGACGGAGAGTCCTCTTGTGCCTCTATGGGGTCATAACTGCAGACAGACGGGGACAGACTCAGCACTTCTATCAGACATTTCCGTACCAGAACCAGATGGAGCTTTGGTACCTTGGTGGCTTTGCCGGGGCTGCTATGGTTCGACTGGTGGACGACGTCATTGACAATCATCTTGGCGATCTGCCATGCCATCTCTTCTTGAGCCTTCATCGCAAACACAAACGCTGAGTTTTTATCACCCAGAATACAAGAACCTAGTCTGGTCCCTCGAAGCTGAGTCAGACAGTTGAACACCATTGACTGTATGTGAAGTGGACAGTATGACCCCTCCCCCCTGGCGTTTCAAACAGGAAGTACCCACAGGCTCCAAGAAGCCAAAATCCCATCGACTTGTACAGAGAAATAAACAGTTTTAATCAGTCATTCTATTAGTCAGAATGACTATTTTTGATCTGAATCTTTTTTTAACATGTTCTTGATAATCCTCTTTTTTTTCATGATATTCTTCCTGTATTTCAAGTTATTCATGTTATAAACTGACCGATCAGTGGCTTTCATAAGGGCAGGTGGTCTAACGACAAACATTCGAAATGTTTCATTTACGGACGTCCTTGAGCCCACTTTAAAGTGTAAGGGGTGTGGCCTTCTGACAAGCTCACTCCTGATTGGTGAGAGTGGTTGCCATAGAAATGTTTACTCAGACCGCCACCGACCAATCACTGCCTGCTGTTGCCATTCGGCTGCAACACTAAATTGACTTAATTTGTTTGGAGCCATAAGTGACATGACACTCACTCAGTCCAGCTCTCATATACAGTCAATGGTGAACACGTTTTCCTCTCACCTCATCAGAGTTGCCTTGAACCCATTTCTTCATAGCTTGAGAAAACATGGAGCCTTAATGGGGAGAAAAGGGAGATGACAATGTTCAGGACTATTCTACTGCATTCTAAGGCTGCAGGATAACCAGTTTGAAAGTGTGTAGAAAAAGGTCGTACAGAGAAAATGTTTGTGTTTTTTTTTTCTACAGGCATGCTGCGGTTATCAGGTCCTAGTGAACAAGTATGTGACACGCAGGGGTAAGTGACGGGGAAGTAGGTGAGACGCAGGCGTGTGTTCCTTTTCAGATATTGTACATGCCACCCTGTATGGAGGCAAGTATCTAAGGCTTCAGCTGGGAGCTTAAACTAGTCTTCTGCTCATTTCTAGTTCAGCTTAAAATAAATATTTAAATCTAAATAAAAAGCTCTTTATTTGGATCAAGAGGCAGATGTAACAGATAAAATACATCCGGACAGATTGAATAACACGATAAGAGGAGAATAAAAAGTAAAGAAGCCACGCGTCTCTCACCTTTAGATTTCTTAACGTCCGGCTCGGGCTCAGCTTCTCTGATGAACTGGCCCAACTCATTCACCTTCCCGAAAGTCATTTTTCTGACAAGAGAGGAGGCAGACGAGTGAGCAGAAAGAGAGAAAACGGACCCAATCAAACACAACACTCCCACCCTTTCAGTGGGAAATGAAGAATAAAAATGCCCTCAAACACCACAAGGGGTCTTGAGATGCTTTTTTTTTTTTTTAATCAAGTACTTGTTAAAAAGTTATCTAAAAACGAAAAAAAAAAAGTGAAACGAGTTTGACAAATGAAGGAAGATTTTTACAGTAGTGGGAACTCCATCCTACCCCGCATACGGACGCTGGTACAGGGACTCAGGATCCAGACTGGCCACGTCCACAGTAATCGCCTCGTCAAAGTTCTTCAGGATCTTAACTGCTGCTTTTTTGGCACCTTGCTGTAATGTGAATATCATGAAAAGAAAAAGAAAGAAAAAATATTGGGCGTTAGGTTATCCTGCAATCGGAGAGCACAGCAGTTTGACCCAGAAACCTTTGCTTTTGCTTCGTCTAATAAGGCAGGACGGGTCTAAATGTCAGCAGACGGAGAACATCCCTGCAGGGGGAGGGAGAGGCGGGCGAAGGGCGAGAGAGCGCACCTGAGTCTGAGAACCTGAGCGCTCGTTGTCCGACGACCCGCTCTGGCTTTGGCCGCCGGCATTCACAAACTCATCCCCTCGGACCGAATTGATGAGGTCACTCAGGTATTTGTAGTAAAGGTTGCTGGACAGGAAGCCGGGCATGTAGACCTGAAGAGATGCAAAAAGAAAGAAAGATTGTTGGAAAATAATGAGATCCCTGTAGTGTTTCTGGACGACTTATGACGGTGCGCTCCTGACCTTTAGCTGCTTATCAACATTCATTCGGTTTAGCCATGTGTTGGATGTGTAACTGCACATTGTTTACATCTAAATACACAGAAATCCTTAACGTGTTTCACAAAAGATACAACAGTTTTGAATGACGGCTTTTCCATCCGTCACAGCTTTTTCCAGTCAAACACCTTCTCCATGGTGGTCCAGGCTTGTCTGAGGGGAGTGGTGAAACAGTCGGGGAGAGGCCCGCCCTCTCTGCAGATGTTTGACTCGATCTCCATCCGTACAGAGTCGCCAAAGCCCAGAGGATTGGTAGCCTGGAGTGAAAAATATCTGCAAAAAAATGGAGGAATGAGCTTTAAATAAGATCAAGGCAGAAGATTTTTTCACCTAACTGAAACCATTCGTAGAGAGCTGGTAACAAATCAGTCAAACTTGGCAAAATTACTGAATTGTGTTTTGAAGGAAACAAAATAAAAGACAATACTGCCACCTACTGGTCATCTCCCCTCAGAAACTGAAAAGTCCCATCAGATTATTTATAGATCTTAACTAATTGATCTTTCTGATAGTAAACAAATCATTTCAAGAATTGAAGATTGAACACGAAAATGAAAGCGATCAGCTCTTCTGACTGAGCATTTCTCAGCTGCTAGGCTGGAGGAGGAAGTGTTTCCTTCAGGCGAATGTCCTGAACCAGATGAATGAGGAGAATCCGGCACCTCCAATGACATTTTACCCCAAAACTAGTTTAGAGAGAAAAAAAATAACTCAATGTCAAGAAAATCTCATTTCCGTCGTCTTTATGAAACTTATTTTTTTTACTTGGAAAAATAACCCACCAGACCCTTCATTGTCAAGAGTTTTTGATACACTTTGGCAACGATCATTTTGCCCAGATGAGTAAAAATAGAAGTGATCAGACTGATGCAGGTTTTTGAACTTTCTTTTTTTATTTTCATTTTTTGTCTTCTTTTCTAAAAATTCCAGCATTTACCTTCATTTGTGGCTGAACAGTTTTAGTAATTTCTATCAAAGTGACCTCATGGTCCATCAAATCTTCTTATTATTACAGAAAGCAGCAGAAAAGTAATCAATTTAAAAAAAATAAAGAAGAAAAGAGTAACTAAAGGTAAGTGTTAGAGCCTATTCAAAAATTCATTATTATTATTGCTTGTTTATGAAAAGGGTCTCAAACCTTGTACAATAATTGGGTCGGCCTTCATTTCTCCTTTGTCATTAAATCAAAAAGCAAAGACGTTTTATTGTGAAAAACTATCAAGGTTTCATTGCATATTTAAGGCTTTGCCACTTTTATTATATGGCAGTGGAGCTTCTGTTCTTTGGGAAATAAGAGGAACAAATTCAGTCATCCATCATTAGAAAAATGTAACAAGAACATGTTAAAAACCCCAAAAACACAATTCTCCCTGGAGAGGATTTATAAGAAAATTATTTTAAATGATCAGTCTACTGACACCTACTTGTCATAGAGGATCATGGCGTCATTCTGGGCCTCCTGGCCGTCATACTGGCCCTTTTTAGCCGCTAGCTGGTTCTGAAAATTGTCTGCCGCCAACCAGAACTGCAGGATGTTCATAGCTTCTTCCTTTTCCATGTACTACAGGTAAGGAGACACAAATAAGAAGTTACAACCTAAAGGAAGTAAATACTCGAGTAATACTTTTTGGGACACAGAGAGTGTGAGGAAGGTGTAAAAAAAATAAAAAATAAAAAACAGTTAAAGCACATCCCACTTACCTCTGAAAAGTAGAAGAGAGCTGACTCACTGAACAAGATGTCAGCCAGGAACACTGAGCCGCTGGTCAGCACTTCGATTTGATATTTACAGAAATGATGGCTCCACAGGAATCCACTAAAGTGCCTGGATTTAAGGAGGACGAGGTCATGGGCAACGCCGTTACCATGTCAAAATAACAATGAGCTCAGAAGATGAAGTGAAAGACAGATACTCACTGTTGTTCCAGTATGGAGAGAACTACAGACTGGGCAATGACGAAGCAGTTTGGGTCCACCATGCCGTCTTCTCCACATATCTTTGCTGCACAGGGAAAATGGAGAACATTTGGCCCAGTCAGGACTTTTTCTAAAGGTTGTCCTGTTTGGCATTATCCGTGTCATTCGACCTCCGAGGAGAAAATCCTCTGCGCCTCACCAACAATGTCGTTTCTGATCTGCTCTGTGATGGGGATGGGCTTCGCAGCATCCGGAGAGATGTACTTGGTGAAAATGATGACCGCATCTTTTTCTATAGCTGCAACACAGAAAGAACCGACAGTCCAACTTTATGAGCTGATTTAGCACAGGAAGGAACTGAAAGTGACAGAAAAATCTGCCGTCAAAAACAGCTTTGCAAGCAACTAAAATGATCTTCAATGTTTGAATTCAATTAAATTACATTCTGCTTTTTTTACAGGTTTAATGTTATAATCATTCACTGGAAAAATAGCATGACAAAAATGACACATAATGAATCCATGCAATTATTTCTTCTTTAACTTGAATAGTTTTTGAAAAACTTTGATGCAGCATTTTCTGCATTTTTCCAGGGGTTTGTTCTGAGGTTTTATTTTACAAACACTTGATGAGCAAAACGCAGCAGTCATTCCCTAAAAAGCTAAACTTTCAGTCCCGTATCATGACGCTTTCTTATTACTTCTCTGTCTTAATGCAGAGCATGTTTTCCAATCTTTAAGTTGCCTAATAAATCAATGTAAAGCAGCAGAAACAGTGAGTCTGCATGCAGAGTTTTGTACATTAATTTCAGCGTATTAACCTGGAAATGAATTTCCTTTAAGTTTTGTTTCTCTCTTATATGAAAGTTAAACAGCAGACTTATGACAGGATTTTAGATTTAAAAAGCTTTAATGCTACGGATGGATTAAGATGTTTTATTTTAGGGGGGGAAAAGCTATCCAGCTGTTACAAAATCCTGACTTAACCATCCTAGTAATCCTCTGAACTAGGGTCTGTTATTTTTCCCAATAAACTCTCTTCCTGCTTCTCCTGGAGACACCTGACCCAGGTAACCCCCCCCCCCCCACACACACACACACACACACACTGCTCTTCCATCTGCAGCAAAACTAACAGATAACTGACAGCTGCAGTCAGTCAGACACGATGGTGGAAGTGTGATGGTCTGTGTCAATAACCTAGTTTGCAAAAATTAGAAAATTTGGCAGAGATGCTGAGTTTAAACCAGTGGAGCTGAATTCAAACTATTCTGCGAGAATATTTCACAGCTATGAGGAAAAGTCATTTGTGAGGATCTCCAACTCTTGTTTGTAGTTTTTGACACCAGGATTGGAAAACCGGCTTATTCATTTTAAGGTGTGCCTTTTTTTAAAGCTTTTCTTTACTTTATTTTGTTTTTACGCAGATAAGCTTTGTTTAAAGCTTTAAATTATAGTCTGAAAAAAAAAAGAGACCAACTTTTGAAATGCCACAAAAACGAGAACCAACATGAGACCCTTCAGACCAGCAGCTGCTCATGCAGCTGAAAAGACTAGAAGTCCTTTTACCGCGTCACGGATCTTTAAAGTCCCTCTCTGATCATCTGTTTTTAACTATAATGATGCTGTTTTTAGACAAAAACCTTTGCTGTTTTCTAGGACATAGTTTCTGCAGAGCGGCAGGAGTTCATTAGAAATTTGCCTAGTTGTAGACGGGACGACATATTTATTAAAGGATGTAGTTAAAATTTAAAGTTAGTTTTGGTAAATTACTTCTCTATTAAAATGTTTTCAGATTGAATTTTAGACATTCTCATGTTTTGGACTTTTTTTAAATAATTTATTTTATCATTCATCATTAGTTTTTATTTTATACCTATTTTTCAACATATCCTACATGCTGATCATAATTCTAAATACCATTTTTAGCAGTAAAAACCATGAAATGATCTGCAAAGGCGTTACTAACTTTTCATGAGTTTGTCAGACAGATCTCGCAGAGTGCTGCTGGACTGGCCCTTACAGGGCGTCCCCGCCCTGGAGGTCGCCTGCCTGTTGGGGGTGTCTGCTCGCGGCGTGCTGGGTCTCAGCCCAGCCTCTGTGCTGGAGGGTTCCCGCCGCTCAGACGTGACTGCGGGACCTTCTCTGGAAATGTTGGGGTCGCTAGGCGTGCTCTGCACCAGCGTTTGGGGGTCAGACCCTTCTGGAGAGACGGGGACGGGCTCGGCTAGCGAGCTGTGTTTGACGGAGTTGAGGCTGTGCGCTCGGACTCGCGACCAGCTGGCAGAGCGGAAACTCTCGGCCTCCAGCCAGAAGCGAACCAGATGGTCGGCGCCCCGTTGCTCCATGTAATGCATGAAGTGGGGCAGCGCCACATTGTCCTGAAGGACCTGGTCTGCCGATTTGGACAACCGGGAGCGCGTCTCCTGGGGCTGATAGTTCACACTAGAGTGACCTGAAGGGGAAAAACAATTGTAGTTGAGTCAACTTAAGTACAACAGAAAAAATATTTCTGCACATATAAATTACAAATACGGTTAACGAAAAGTAAAGAAAAAAAACTCAATCTGTACCTTGGGGATGGAAACAAACACCCAAAAAAAACCATAGTACATTTTTCCTTTCCTACTTTATTTTCTATAGGTTTTCCTCATTTCAACCCTGAGTTCAAACAAGGATTAAGAGCAACTTTAGAGCCATTATTGTTTGTGTTTATGCCTTTTTGTATTTTCACTACCCTGGATCAACTATAAAAATGCATCTATACGTCTGTTCATTGGTGCGTTTACAAAAGCAGCAACTATCAATCCAATCCCCTCCAGATCATGTGACCCTGAAGAAAACATCTGCTGGCTTTGCTGACGTTAGTCATTTCACACTGAACTGAAGGTGAGCTCTGAAGTCTGCATTTAGAAGACAATAGTTTCCATTGATCACAAACTTGCTTTAATTGAACCAAAACGTTTTCATGTTCTTCAGGCTAAGAAACGTCGTTTGCTGTTCCAGTTGTTTTGGTTTCTTCTAAATCCAAAAACGTTTGCATTCACGTGTAGCTCTGCACATTTTAAAGACAGCTTTCGGGCTTTAAGTACAAAACGCGCGTCCATTGAACATGCGAACGTTGACCAATAAGAGACCCGCATTTAGATGATAATCACAGAAGTGCAACTGTCTGAACATTGACCATTGAGGAAAAATGTAAAATTGCAGTTTTTGTCCGGACAGAATTCTACGACACCGAGTCTTTCATATCGGAATAAAGCTGCGAAAGGAAAAAGCCTGAAAGAGGCGCTTCAACATTTCACACCAAGACTCTTCCAACTGTAGGTGGCCGACATGAGTTAGTAAACAGTTGCTAAAGCAAAAGAAGAAGAAGCACCACATTCAAGGACCCCTGTTCAGTGCGTCCGTCACATGCCTGGTGTAAAAGTAACCTGAGAAAATCCTTTCTGTGAGCACGAACAGCTCTAAAGGTTTGACCTGATAATAACCTAAACTAGCTGGGAGCAGCTGGCCCAAACAGGCCTGAAGGGCGACCCTCCACACTTCCCACCCATTGGCGTGGAACTCAAGCTGTCCCTGACATTTGCTGTCCTCTCACAGATCTGTAGTTAGTTCTTGTTGTTGTTTTTTTTCATCAATTCTGATCTACAAATAAAACCCAACTACTGTCAACTGACTGCTTGCCAGTAGAACTAATTTTGTTTATCGAGCCACACAGAGAGAAACATCATTTTTTGTTGTTCAAGACGCAACGAAAAACTGCAAACAAACAGAGTTGTTTGACAGCATCTTTAGAGAAAAAGTGTTTTTTTATAAAAGCCACATCAAGAAAAGCAACTCCACAGTGAGTAGACAGAAGAAACGGGTCAGTTTCAACTAACCAGCACGTTAAGAACATGTTCAAAATTCTAAATTCAGATCAGAACTTTATGATCTAGACCATAAATGATGTTAGGGCTGATGTTTTATGGAGAAAAAACACACCAACACTACAGCGAGGAATCCCAATCTGCTGTATATTCATCCATTACAGTCACCTGTTGTCCCTCTGAGACCAAAAAGACCACTGCCTGAAAGAAAACCCTAGACTTTCCAGGACCTGGAAGCATTTGGACAAGAAGGAAGGAGAAAGCAGTCGCTGATGCTACAGGCCCAAAGAGGCTCCAGGTCACTTTGTGCAAGTTCAGAACAAGTTTAAGGTCTCAGGGTCAAAGGTTGTTTGTGTTTTTAGGCTCACAAATCAGACAACAGCAACACCGTTTTTCAAGAGACGTTGTCTGTTTGATCTGGCAAGAATGCCCCGTGTCTTTTTATGCATCGCAGTTCAGTTGGAAAATAAAACAATGGTTTTGTCGGATTACTTCTAGTTTAATGAAAATGTACTTTTACTACAGTAAATTTCCAGAGTACGTAAGGCTGAGTTTCTGGCAGCATGGTGTGCTCACTGCTGCTCTGATATAAGATCCCAATCAACCCCACCCTGACACTGAACGGCTGCTACACAAACACCAACTCCTCCAGAGAGGGCTTCACTAAAAACCAAAGGTCCTACATGAAACCTGGGATGGTTCAGGAGGAAGTTTCTTTTCCTCAGTCTTCTTCTGTTGCTTTATAGAGCTTAAAAAGGGAACAAAAGTGAGCACAGAGCAGCAGCAAACAGGCGCCGTCGGTTTGTTGTCGGGGCTGCAGCACAGGTTTCTCCACCTCTGTCTGACTCGCACCACCTCTCGCCGCGCATTGTCTCCACCGCCTTTTGTCATCCAGCAGCCCAACTATAAAGAGCATCGGAGTTAAACAAAGGAGAAAGGAAGGAGGTTTGTTCAAAGTCTGACTGCGGGCTGACATGAACTCCCACAGCTCATTAACTCTGCAGGATTTCACATCACCGTACCAGTTAGAGATTTACACTTCTGTGGTTACCACAGAAACTAACCTTTTTTTTAATTATTTTTAAAGGACCTCACATCGTGTGTCTTTTTTCAAAGTTTAAAGATGTTTTTTAACTTCTTCCTATTCACGGTTTATTCTACTAAACACGTTTGGCACCTTTCAACACTTTCCTTCTTGTAGCTACTCAAACCTCTCTGGTATGAAAATGATCCCACATTCCTGACCTGTTACTTTATAATTACATGTTTCAGCTTTTTTAACCCAACTATTTATTTGACTTAACTTAAGGGTTAAGGGGTTTTAGCAAACCCCTTAAACTTTTCCACTTTAACTTTTTTTTTTTTTATTTACTGTGATTTTTATAAAAATGTGTTTTTGTTTTTAACCAAACTATTATTAGTTTTAAGAGGAGTTTTTATTTTTTTACAGCTTCCAAAATAGCACTTGTTTTGAATCCTCAGCATCCATAGCCTTTTACATGAATTTGCATTTAGCTTTTATTTAAACAGTTCTAGAAGATCAGATAAACTGTGTAGCATTGTTCATGGTTAGTCACTTCCTTTTTCCGTCTAAATATCTAATTCACATTTACCGGTAGCTAACTGGGTGTTAGCTAACTGAAGCTAAATGCTGTGAAGTACGTAGCTTTTGCATGAGTTGAAGCTACATCAGATTCACAGCTAATATAATGAATGTATTAATAAATAATGCAATTTATGTATTTAGTAAGCAACGTACAGCTTTTTTTTTTTTTAAATAAAATGTCTTTTCTTAGCTAGTTAACCCTTGAACAGAAAGCTAGGATGTTAGAGCGTTTTCTAACTAAGTTAACATTTAGCTTGCTGGTTGATGCATTTATCTAAGCTTTACAGTATTTCTTAACTATTTTTCATCTTTCTACTGCTTGATTTTGTTCTTGATAATTATTTTATTTGTCCTTTTGAGTATTATTAAATAAAAAAGCATCTATTAGCATCATAAAAATGTGGTTTTCACTTTGAGCAATCATACAGTTTTAAATAAGTGCATTTTTCCAGATCGTTAAACGGAAAAAGACTCAAAACAATAAAATATTAAAATATTGCAGCTTCTCTCTTTGATGAACTTCAGCTGGGGAACGTTAAAGTAAATGAATCCATTCAGAGACTTCCTTTGCTCTCTCCTGTGTTAGGTCAGCAGCCTGAGTGCTGTGGTGAGTTCAAAGCCCAGATGGCGAAAACCCAAAACCTAGAAGATGTTGACTGTTTTATAACCCCGAAAACCCATTTAAGTTTTTGTTATTGCAAACAAACAAACAAACAAACAAACAAACAGACAGACGAATGCAGACTCTGTACCAAGATCTCCAAAGTGCGCCGCCTCCATGTGGCTCGGCTGTTTCTTGAGGATTGCGGTGCGGCCGCTGGCGAAGGAGTCCATGTTTGCAGAAATGGCGCTGAAGGCCACTTTGCTGAGCCCAGAAGCTTCCGGAAAGGCATTGTGGTTCCTGGTGGCCTGTGATGGAGACTGGGGGCTGAGCGGAGCTGGAAGTGGAAGATGGAAGAAAAAAAAAATTGAACACAATCCCACATTGTTGCTAAAGGTCCTTGTGGTCTAAACTGGGTATTCCAGATGAAAAGGCCTCCTCAGTGTTGGTGAAAAAGCTGACAGTGAGCTGAGGCTTCAGGCTGTGAACCGAGGAGACGAACTGCTTAGTGTCTCACTCCTGACCAGCTCTCTTTATGAGGAAAAGCTTGCAGATTTGTTCCAATCATTCTTTAACTCTGGTATTTGTGGTTGGTGTCATGAGCTCCACAGTCTGGAGCTTTGAAGCTGTAAAGAGGCGAAGATGAGCTCACCTCTGGTTGCTTTAGCGTCTGGGACTCTCTCAGGTTCCTTGTTTTTGGCTGTCAGGAGAAAAAAAAACAAAAAAAAGGCAGGTGTGTCACTGAAGCGACGTAATGTTTTTAAGATGTACAGTAACTGAAAAAGAAATGCAGTGACATAGTCAGAATGTACAATGGTACAGTTAACCCCTAAGAGTCGGCGAAGGCTCCAAAATATTTAAAGACCATCTCTGGCCTTTTAAAGACTCCCTCCCTCCCTCCAAGCATCATTGGATCTATTGTAAACGCGTTCTTACTAGTCTTAATTCTGATAAGGCCGTTTTTAGCCCAAATCAAAAACCTGTGTCATTTTCTAGGACATAGTTTCTGCAGAGGGGCAGGAGTTGATTAAAAATTCACCTGTGAGTTGTGGGCGGGGACAGTTGGCGCAAAGGAACCTCTCCCCAAGCCCTGTTCCCCTGCCCGTTGCTGAGAGCTCTCTGTTTACACTCTATCCTGCTAACTTCCTAACATTTGCGCTGCAGCAAAAATGGTGAGCGATATCAGAGCCATCCAGCCGTACAGTTTAGATCCAGATTCCAGCTCAGACGAGGAAAACAAAGACGTGCATGGATCTATTTGTCTGCAAGTGGATGCATCAGGATGGAGCAGAGCACGGAGCTTATGGTCAGAATAGTCTATTATCTACGTAACAAATACAATCTTTTTCAAATGGCATTTTTTCGTCGGCTTCTGATTCACAACAATAAAAACTCAGAAATGCTATTTTAAGCTGAATTCTCGATATAGATCAGAAAAAAGACACAAAAACTTGTTAAAAACAGCATTTTCATGGGAGTGGGTCTTTAAAAATGTGCTCACCGTCATTTTTCAACTGTCCTCTGCTTTTTTTAGGAGGCTTTAAACTATAAAGCAGATGTGGACCGACTTGTTATGTTTTTGGGTTATCAGTGCTTTGTGTCTTATTGTGAAACCTGTTTTAGGAATAGCAGTATGAACGTCACTGCCTGCAAAATAATGTTAAAGGTTGCATTTCCCTTTGTCATCTAGAAAATACCAATTGTTTTTAAGTTACAGTGTACACTTTCATTTTTAACTGCATAAACGACAGACATTTACCAAAATAATTAAAAATGTCTTCCTTGGGTTTTAGTTTTATGAGAGATTTTAGGTCCAATGTGTTATAAAAGTATAGAAAATTACAAATTTTAAATTTTATAAGTCACCTAGATCATGTCTTACTGAAAAAAAAAAAAGATTTGAAATGACAAAGTAAAGAGTTTTTAAGGTGAAATATTAAGTTAAACTCCAAAGTAGACAAAAACAGAAAATCATGCTCTGGACTCCTCAGGGTTCATGTTTGCGTTCTGGCTGCAGGCGCTGACGGCACATGAGGAAGCAGACATGGAAATGAAAATAGTTAACAAAAAGGAGAAGGATTGGTAAAAGTTAAAAACGAGTGAAGTTAGACTGAAGTTAGAAGTTAGACTTGAGTCGCAGGAGGAGGAGACCAGTGATGGTCACATGATCACGCCGCCTTTACAGAGCAGACAGGGCAGAAGATGCTTTCAGGAAGGGGATCTTTGTCAGTCAACAATCACAGGCTGCATTTCAATGAGCTAAAATGAAACCTCATGCTGCCGTCGTGTCCCTGTATTACCATAAAACAAAAGCCAACTACTCATTTATTAATGCTTGAGAAGCTCAGACAAAAACTCTCTCTGGAATATTCACTGTGAAGTCTCCTGAATGTTTCCTCTTTTAGAGAAACCGCTCTGACAGCCACTTCGGCTGCTAGAGAGCAGAAAACACCACCTCCCCTTTCTGGGGCTGAACGTTGAGAACGCCAGTACGCTGCCGCTTTCCTGACAAAACTGTCGTTTCACAACCAGCGGACCTTCATCCATCAAAGCTCAGGGCCCAACTGAACTTCTGACTGGCTGAGGGGCATCTGGGGCCTCGCTGGTAATGTGAAACACAAAAAAACAGTGACAGTATAATAATAAATGCATTTAGTCTACAATTAGGGTTATTACCGGGGTCTTACAACACTGCTGCTCATTTTTCATTAGGCAGAAATGCGAGGAGGAGGCAAATGTGGCAGCAGAAGAACATAAATCTGACATTAAAACACCCAAGATAAAGTCATATTATCACTTTTTTAAGTTGCTTAAGCCATAGTTGAATACAAAGCCTGTGTTCACTTTGGGTTTTATAATGATTTGGTTTTAATTATCATAATGTTGATGCGTTAATATGCTGTCAGTGTTTAGTTCAATAATACATTTCCTACAATAACTTGTAATTAGTGCTAGGTTTAGAAAACATTTAATATTTGAACAAATTTTTTACATCAAAATCTGACTAAATGCATCAAATACACAAACAAATGCTCCTTAAACCCAATTTACTGTTTTATACAAGTTCTCCTGTCGCTCCATTTTAGTCACTGTTGACCTGAAATGATTTACTTAACAAACAAAGAAACAAAAAAAATGTTTTTTTACTAAAGAAAATTCACACTTAGTAATCTGGGCCTTCTTTATTAATTAATTTACTTTAAACAACTTTTACAAATCTATATTTTTGAATACATTACCGGTACATAATAACTTCCTACTGAACCTGAAACAACTCCATTTTGATTCATACATTTGGTCTTTTTTTACTGCAAAGATCCCAAAAACAAAACCATTTTAGTATGCTTACTAATAAAAGGTCAAACATGTAGAGACAAAATTAAAAAAAATAGTATGAATCCTAATCCTAAAGGGCTGCACGGTGGTGCAGTGATTAGCGCTCTTGCCTCACAGCAAGAAGGCCCCCAGTTCAAGTCCCGGCTGGGGGACATGAAAAATACATCAATTGGGGACCTTTCTGTGTGGAGTTTGCATGTTCTCCCCGTGTATGCGTGGGTTTTCTCCGGGATCTCCGGCTTCCTCCCACTGTCCAAAAACATGATTCATAGGTTAATTGGCAACTCTAAATTGTCCGTGAGTGTGAGAGTGCATGGGTGTGTGATTGTGGACGTTCTACCCTGCGACAGACTGGCGACCAGTCCAGGGTATCCCTTGCCTACGCCCAAGTAGCCGGGATAGGCTCCGGCAACCCCGTGACCCCGAAAGGGACAAAGCGGTACAGAAAATGAAAAAAAAAAATGGATGAGTTGCCTTAACAAAGCAAAACTCATTTGTTTGTTTAAACCAGAAATTTTAAAACTTTTTGAATAAAAACTATACTATTGGGGGTTGAGTTCAGACACTATTGAGGGTTCATCATTTTGTGATTAATCTGTAATCAAATCATTAAATCTGATAAATAATGTAGCATTTTGTCAACAGTCCCAGTGCGTGGTGACCCGCACAGACTCACCTTCTGAAAAATAAAAGACTATTTTATTAAGTGGACTGGTCCTAACAAAAAGGTACCTAGTCTGTCTAAGATGTGCTCTTTATGACCCCATTTAGGTTTATAAAAAAACAAGAATGGAGCATAAAAGAAAAGCCTGGTACATGACGTTGCTCAAAGGTCTTTGTCAGGATTCTGTAACCCGAGCCTCCGGAGTCACATGTGCCTCCTTCATCCCTCCATTCTGGCTCTTTAGCTATGAAGAAAAGTGCTACCGATTTCAAGAAATAAAGAGTTTGTCGTTAATTTATTTTAGTTAAGTTTGATCATTTATATTTAAGATTTTTACATGTCAGACAACTGAGAAAAATAGTAGGAAGAAAGGCGTATCATCGAAATAAGCTTTGAGCACATTTAGACTTAAAAACTCTACATTAATGTTGTCATGTTTATATGTGTTAATAAAAGAAGAAAAAGTCATATTGATATAAAATGTAATGTTTGATTTGGCTTTTTTTTGGCATTTTTATTTCAATGAGACCTGTTAAAGCAGGATGATCCTTTGAGACACAGTGTATTTTATTTTGAAAGGAACTGTGTGTGTTGTCAAAAGTAAACAAAAGTTAAAATGGCTTTACTAAGACAATTAGATTGACTCAATCATTCAAATATTTATAAGGAACATTTATTTTCATAAATAGATAACATGTATTTTTCTAAACAGTGACTTTGCAGCTCTTGCTAGCTGTTAGCATTGAGACCCGCTTCAATCTTTTGATCTATTGTTAACTTAAAGTGTTCCCAGTGGTCTTTTCATTATGATTATGCCGTTTTTAGCCAAAATTTTAAACTTAAGTGGTCTTCTAGGACATCGTTTCTGCAGACCGGTGGGAGTTCAACAGAAATTCACCTCTGAGATGTGAGCGGGACTGTTGGTGCAAAGTAAGCCTGCCTCTATTTCCCATCATCTATTTGTTTACACACACTCCCGCTAGCTTACGGACCCTCACATCACCCAGCCTTACAATACAGGTGTAGCAAAAAAGGGGGGGGGGGGATACCAGGGCCATCCAGCCGTACAGTTTAGATGAAGATCAGAATGGAGCGGAGCAGGGAGCTTGTGGTCCGCTGAATGAAGCGCCTACGTCACAGCTGCAAGCTTTTCCCAACGACATTTTTCATCTGCTTCTGATTCACAACGATTTGAATAAAGAAATACTAAGAAAAGCATTTATTTAAAGCTTAATTTTCGTTGTACATGTCATCCATCATCAGAAAAATGCCACAAGAACACTATTTTTCATCTGAGTGGGTGTTTAGAGGTTGCAGACCCCCTGGTCTAAGGGATGAGTTTTGGTTGAAGCTGAAACCTGTTATTGTTACTTCCTGGATATGGAGATGGTGTTTTGTTTTGAATGAACTTAGCAAAAGACACGCCTTTAACCACAACCTTCAAAGGACCAAACCGACAGACCGAACCATTAAACCGGGAATCTCATCTTCATAATAGCGAACATCGAAGCCTTCCCCTCATATGTTGTGCTGGGTCCAGTGATGGACTGCTGACAGCTCTCTCTCTCTCTCTCTCTCTCTCTGCCGCTCACAGCCTCCGTGTTCGGAGAGCAGAGGCCGGCGCTAAGCTAACAGGATTACCGCAACGACGAGCGCAGACAGACAGTCAGGACGCATCGCGGCGTGTTCGCGGGATTTATTCCCTCCATCTCTCCCACTTTACGTTACCGCCAAGAGGCTGAGGCACGCGCTCCAGCGGATGTCGCAGCAGTACTAGCAGCTTGTTGCTTACCTTTCCTCTTGAAAAACGACATGACGGGCTTCACGCTCTGGACGTTTCCTCAGCTCACTGTCGCCGTCCCGTGGACTCACGGCTCCCTTCATTCAAACGCATCTGTTCTGGACACAGCAGAGGCGGGAAACGGCGTTTCTGCAGCCCTCCGTCGGCGCTGTCAAATCGACAATTTACCCAAATCCAAACGCAGCCTGACCGCCATATTGTCAATAAACGACCAACTTCCGGGCTAGTGCGGCAGAAGAATTATGGGAAATTATGTATTACTTGCTTTGCTCACCAGAGGTCGCTGTTTTCTGAGAAAAAAAATGAACCAAGTCAAATTGTTAAGTTTACAATTCAATGTCTTATATTTAATTCTTCTGTATGTCTTTTAAAAAAATTTTTTTTACATATTTTTATTATATACAAATCAACACGGTTGTTTGTGTTTTTGTTTTTAGGTTACTTGAAAAAAATTGAAATCACCTGTAAAGAAAAAAACATTTTTAAAAATCCATCCGTTGATGACAGAGAACAGGAATGATAACCTGTACCATTTTAAAATCCTAAATATTTGCAATTTACTATTCACAGTTCCAAATACCAGTTTTTCATTTGATGTAAACCTTTGAAAAAAATGTGCCCGTTTGTAACCTCTCCACCATTACCAAGACCAACTGCTGTCAACACAGAGGACAAGACTGTAGACCTGACCAAGACTGGGATGAACCAATCTACAATGAGAAAGCTTCTTGAAGAGAAGAGATCAACTATTGGAGCAACTATTGGAAAATGGAAAAAATAAAAGATTTCTGACAATATGCCTCCACCTCTAAATGAGGAAACATTCAGGAGACTTCACAGTGAGTACTCCAGAGAGGAAACATCCCAGAACTACATGGGGGAACTGGTCAATGACCTAAAGAGAGCTAGGACCAGCTTGACAAAGGTTACCATAGTGACACATGACATCGTCATGGATTCAGACCCTCCAGTTTTCTCTGCTTAAATTGGCACATGTCCAGTCCTGTCTGAAGTTCTCTAGAGACCATCTGGATGATCCAGAGGAGGACGTGAATAGAGACCAAAATGAAACTCTTTAGTATAAACGTCACACACCATGTTTGGAGGAGGAATAATGCCAAGTTACATCCCAAGAACATCAAACCCACTGGGAAGCATGGGAGTGGAATCATCATGGTTTTGGACTGATTTTCTGCAAAGAACGCAGAAAGACTGATCCGTATTATGAAAAGGATGAATGGATTCATGTATGGAGAGATTTGAATAAAAAACTCCTTCCATCAGTGAGAGCAATTAGGATGAGATGTGGCTGGATCTTCCAGGATGACAATGATCCCAAACGCATCACCCGGGCAATAGGGGAGTGGCGTTATGTAAAAATCCTTTCAAGATTCTAGAGGTGTCTGGCCAGTCTCTGGACTCTGACCTATTAAAGCAGGACTGTTCAATCCTTGTCCTCGTGATCTACCAGTCTTCCTATTTCCCATGTTTCCATGTGCTTCTTCCAGCTGGATCAGGTGTGAGGATCAGTGAGTCAGAGTGAGGAGGCACTTGAGTAAGTGAGGTGGTAGACCTCAAGGCCCATTACTGGGCAGCCCTGCATTAAAGAATCCGTGGAGGGAGTTGAGAGTCTGTGTTTTCCAGCAACAGCTCCAGGGGGGTATTCCAGAAAGCAGGTTATGCTAGCTACCATGGTAAGTTTGAGGCTAAGGAAGTTGATAACCTCAGCTTTCTGTTCCAGAAATGGAGGTATGTTTCAGGGTATGTCAAGTTGCCATATTCATGCTCTGAACATAACCTGGTCTGGAGCAGGTTTATTTGAAGGTTAGTTTGTTTTCAGAGAGGTGAAGCAGCCGGGCGTGTCCATTTGAAGATGATTTAGTGGATGAAGAAGCTCAGATAATACTTTTTCCACCATGAGAGGGTGATAAGACCACATATGGATGTGGGAAAAATAAACTTTTTTACTTTGATCTAACTTAATTATTTGCTTTAGTTAAGATGGGCGTATAATCTTCATATGCCGTCTTTAAAATCTCCCACTACGTCTCACTGAAGTATAGCGCTCTCTTTTTTTCTCTCCACGCTTTTCCATGGTGACTCCGGAAATTGGCAATCCATTGAGAATGTCTTTATGTACTTGCCATGCACGTGCATTAACCCAGGGTTACCAAGTCGAGCTCAATTACGCCAACTCATATCTGGTCTTTTGGAACTGACTCTGGGTATCAGAGTAAAGCAAGTTTAGGCGGAATTCAGCCAGAGTTCAGGGTAAAAGTCAGGGTAGTTTAAAATATGCTTTCTGGAATACCCCCCAGAACATTACAGCTCTTAGGAAGATTTGCATGAAATTGGACCAAAATGATAAATTTCCCTGAGTTGTGGGTGGGACCGTTGGTGCCAAGCACCCCCCGCTCCTCCTTCCCGTTACCAGTAACCAAGTGACCTGTCTACATGATCTTACATCCCCTCACACCCCCATTTCCGATCATCTCTTTGACTACACTCTCTCCTGCTAATTTACACCCCCTCACACCCCCAACCTAACATTAGCGGTGCAACAAAAATGGAGAGTAATGTAAATAGGATCTATCCAGCTGTACAGTTTTGATCCAGATTCCAGCTCAGACGAGGAAAACAAAGACAGACATGGATCTATTTTTCTGCAAGTGGATGCATCAGAATGGAGCGGAGCAGAGAGCTTGTGGCCCACCCAGCGCATTTCTAGTTAACATGTAAGCTCTTTTTCAAATGGCATTTTTTCATCTGCATCTGATTCACAAGGATTTGAATAGAGAAATACCCCGAAAAGCAAATTTAAACTTAATTATCTTTATATATACTCTCAGAAATATTCTACAAAAACATGCTAAAATCACAGAGTGGGACTTTAATCTAAGACATTAAAAACTGTACTTTAACTCCTTTTTAAAGATTTTTTTTATTTAGAGTTACAAGAACCTTGAGAAGACAGAAACCCTGGATTGAAGTGACTTTAATGAATCCTATTGTTATTTACCACAGAAGGTTAAAAAGTAACATGACTTTAGGTTTTATTTAGTCTCGCCCAACTGCGTGCGTCTGTGTGGGTCTGTCAATGCGATACACAAACTCAGCAGGCAGGAAGTAACCCAAATACTCCACACTGTCAGGAGTTGTGTCTATATAGTAGTGGCCTCCTTCTCCATGGTGGCTGAAGCAGTGGGTGTGCTCCACGCGCAGATCCAAGCCCTGCTCACACAAAAAAAAAACATGTCAACAAAACAGCCAACTTCCAACAACACGACACACTGGAGCAGCTGCTTCACTTACAGGGTCTCTGGACACGAACACCGACTGGCAGATGAGCGGAGCGTTGACCTCAAAGTGCTTTAGCCACTTGTTGACGTCATCATTGGTGTTGAGGGGGCAGGCCGAGAACTCTCTCGGCTGTTTGAATCCAAAAAAGAAAACAAGTCAAAGCAAGCAGGTCTATTAGTAATGCAGCGCGTCTAGACGTACCATGATGTGGATTTTGGCCTTCCCTTTCTGGATGATGAAGGTGCCTCCCAGAGCGAGGCTTTTATCAGGATAGTGTGCTTCAAGAGTCTTCCTCAGGGCTGTCACCAGACTGTGGCTCCCAGTTCTTTTCTTTGCCTGAACCTCTATGACCTGGTCAAGAGAACAACTCAGCTGATCAAACCCATGACCCCCTGGTCAATGTTTTTTCATTTTGAGCAGAGGCGTGATGGGACTAAAGTTCACATGCAAGCAGGAATGACTTTAATGTACATGCTCAAAATGGCTTCATTCATTTGAAATCCAACTCAATCTAAGAATGTATTACCTTTCCAGGCTTCCCTTCACAAGCATAGAGATTTCCCAGCAGTCCAAAGTTACAGTCGGAGAATTTCTGGCTGTACTTCTCCAGGAGACACTGGCCATCAGCTGGGTTGATGGAGGAAAAGTAGCTGCTGTTCACTGCAGGCCTGCCCTCAGCCTCAGTCAGAACCAAAGGCATCAGCTGTCGATCAGAATAGACATTTCACAAAACACCTCTGATTGACAACCAGGTTTTTATCTCATTCATGTAAGCAGATACTACAGAGTTTCCAAACACTGCAGTAATGGCGATAAATCACCTCTGCGTTCATTCCAACAATTCTACAGGGAGCAGCTCCCGCTCCAAGGAGGAAAGCTCCAGGCAGCTCCACCTTCTTTGAAATAGTGTTCATGTCGTATTCCTTAAAAAGGGGAAAGAAATTCAGGTCACTGCACAATAACCACAGATAGGATGCTTAAAAAATATAAAACTACCTTGTCCTTTTGAACCAGAGGAACCAGGAATGGCACACCTCCCACATCAGTGATGCGAGGACTTCCACAAAGACCTGCAGCACAAAAGCAAATGCAGAATTCATCCAGTTCAATAAAGCTGCAAAGACTCTTTTTTACGTAAATCTTTAATTTAAAAGAAATGAATGACAGAAACCTAGAACAATAATATGTACATAAATTGTTCAAAATACTGCCTAATGCCAGAGGGGTAGAAAAAAAACATCAAAAAGGAAAGTAAAATTATGTTAAACTTTAAAAGATTTTAACTGTTTTTTTAATTGTACTAGATTAAACAGATTGTAAATAATGTCTGATTTGGGAAAATAACTCAAAGAATGTTGGAGTTATTGCAAACATTTTCTTTATGAATATAGTTTTGCTTAAAAAGTACGATTTATTAAATACAATTTTGAAGATTGCTTATTTTAATAAAGCTGCAGATTTGCATCATGCATTGCAAAGCTTTGTTCTTATTTGCTAAGCACAGTTCGTATATGTATTGTGCAGTTTAACGCTCACGACTATAAAATCATAATCACACAGACTGTTACCTTGCACAGGAAACTGGAAGGGCTCCTTGCTCAGATCTGGACACTCCGCAACACTCACCCGGACCTCTGCAAAGTTGCTCTCCAGTCCTGCCTGCAATACTGTTACCGCCCGGAACACATTAATGTGCGTTCGTTTTTTTTTTAATGCTGCACATTCACATCAAGGTTTTAGTCCTTACCGCCCCGTAGCTCCTCTAAATCCGGGGCATGAAGCTGAACCTTCTCAGTCTGGGACATATCTGCCATGACGCCTGCTGGTGTGACGAAAGTGCTGTTCGTTGTGCAGGAAAAGCCGAGGTAAAAGTCCAACCAAAGACAAGACCATTTTGTTCCCTCCCAGTTGTTTCCCTATCAATCATATTACTATTCTTGTGATTTTTATGATAGTGAATTAAGTCTTTTTCTTAGCTTATAAAGTTCGACTTTGATTTCTCAAAAAGTTTTTACTTTACTTTACACGTTTTAAGAGAAATGGATTATATATAAAATGGGTGTCCGCGAGGACTGTAAATATTTTTCGACTGTGCAAGATATGAGTGATTGAAAAAAATTATTCACGTTTTATTTTTTTGAACTAAATATTTCGGGAAACCTTTTGTCAATGTTTTTATTTTATTTCCGTTAAAACAGGAAGTAAACACGGGGTGCTCTCTCATAGCTTTTCCCCCAATTTCCCCCCTCTTTAGTGTTTGGTCACATGACACATCTCCTTGACGGTCATTGGTCGGAGAACAGGAAGAGGCAGGACGGGACGTGTAAACACTTCCTGGTTGATGGCTTACTCGTAAATCGTATGTGCTGTTGTCAAAATAAATGTAGATACGCATTTAAAGGTGAAATTTTGAGTAATAATGTGTTAGTTTCTTCTTGTTATAAGTCTTAAATTACTACTACTACTACGATGTCAAAAGCAAAAAACGGTTTACCACAAACGGAGTCCGATGTTCTCGCCGGTGTTCTTTCTGGACAACAATCCTGCCATGTGGTGCTCGTCTCATCTCCTCCTGCTTATGTCAAAGAAATTTCGAAATATCTGGAGTCTTCAGGGAAACGGAATGGACGAAGTGATGCCCCAAATGAAGCTAACAGGTAAAGTCAAAGTGTTCATAAAAACGAGATGAAGCAGCTTCTCGTCTCCTGACTGAGCAGGTACATTAACATACTTTTGTTGTCTGAGCAGTGATTCAGGAGACAGCCTGTTCCTCACTCAAAAACCTGTACCCGAGCCTGTGCGACCAAAGAGGCGGAGATCCATCCGCTACACACACTTCAATCACAATGGAGATCTGATGATAGAAGATGAAGATGATACTTCATCCTCTTCCTCTGATGGAGACTCCAGATTAGCCAAAAAGAAGAAAGCAGTTTACAGACTACCAAAGTTTAGCTTTCCTTTCCTCCAAGAGAGGAGGAGCTCGCAGAAGAACTTTATATCTTCTCATCGGAACAAAAAGCTCCATGTAAGAAACTGTAAAGGTTTCTAGTTTGTTTGTTTGTTTGTCTCTTCCTCTAACATTTTGGCTTCATCTCATACTTTACAGCATTTTGCAATGGGAGGATTCTTTAAATGTGTTCAAGAGCAGCAGAAGTGTCATCAAAAACGGAAGCAGGTGGCATCTTTACCCACCATTGACGGAAAAGAAGAATACATTTCTCCAATATCAGAGTAAGTTAAATCCCATTATTCTAAAATATTTGGTATGAAGTAAGATAAAGACATTTAATTTATCACCACTAGTGAAACACAATTGTTTGAGATGTTTAAAAAAGGGTTTTAAGTTTATGACGTTATTTACTTTTCAAAGACCAACTCCGATCACCTTTTGATCTATTATCAAAGCGTTTCCAGCTGTATTTTATTTATGATTATGCCGTATTTAGCCAAAATAAAAAAAACTGTTCATTTCTAGGACATAATTTCTGCAGAGTGGTTGGAGTTGATTAGAACATTACCCCTGAGTTGGGGGTGGGACTATTGACGTCACCCATCTGCTTAAACCTTCTCCTGCTAGCTTACAGCTCCTCACATCCCCAACCTAACATTAGCGGCGCAACAAAAATGGTCAGTAATATTGGAGCTATCCAGCCGTACAGTTTTGGTCCAGATTTCAGATCAGACGAGGAAAACAAAGACGTACACAGATCTAGTCGTCTACAAGTGGATCCATCAGAATGAAGCAGAGCAGGGAGCTGGTGGCCTGCCATAGTAGCTTTTACATCACATCTACAAGCTTTTTCCAACTGCATTTTTTATATCTGCTCCTGATTCACATTAAGTCGATTAAAGAAATACTCAGAAATGACATTTTTTAGCCTAATTTTCTTTATACGTGTCCTCCATCATCAAAATAAATGCCACAAGAACATGTTAGAAACACAATTTTTGTCACATTTTTTTAATATATACAGAGATGTATTTTAGGGAAGTTTTGAGCTTTCATCTCTATCTGTAATAAAAGTCTTTGATTTTGTTCATAGACGTGTGAATTTTTGTGCTTCTGATCAATTTCATTTCAAAAAATGGTCAGGTAAAGAAAATGAATCCAGAATGATCCGTGCTGTATTTTTTATGAATAACCTCTCTCTGACTTTGTGAAGGAACTTTCCAGTGTAGAGGGAACTGTGACAAAAGTATTGACTTTTTTCACCTTTCCTGTGTTCCAGGCCAGAAGAAGAAAGGACAGAAGCCGAGGACATCCGAGTGGTGGTGAGCAGACTTGCTCTTTCATTTATCAGCGGGGTGGTAGAGTGAACGGGACTAAACCACATTTTCCTCTACAGGCACGGAAACGTTTCGTGGTGTCATTGAAAGCAAAAAGCTTCCAACCTTGGTGCAAAGCGACGGAGACGTGCAGTGAGGACAAACAACACACAGAGGGAATCCAAAACTCTGGATCCGAGTCCCAAAGACAGATGATGGAAGAAGCGTCAGTAAGGAGGCTGATGTCCTCGTGTGCAAAGAGCTGCGATGAAGGAGATTCTTCTCATGGAGGCAGAGAGGCCGTAGATGTGTCCAGCATCCAGGCAGAAACAGCACATAGATCTCTTAGGAGAGCGAAGAAAAAACTCAGTTTTGTTCAAAACAGAAATGCAAAT
This sequence comes from Oryzias sinensis, assembly GCA_037389245.1. Lineage (NCBI taxonomy): Eukaryota > Metazoa > Chordata > Actinopteri > Beloniformes > Adrianichthyidae > Oryzias > Oryzias sinensis. Next base: position 11,964,770 of record CM074497.1, on the reverse strand, counting down.
CAGTTTTGTGATGACAGTGATGCTGCAGCATGTGAGACAGATTCTGACAAACGCACAGGAGAAAACACAGAAGCATTCACAGAGGGTCAGTCTGCAGATGCAGAGTGTGAACCTGAAGGCCCTGATCTCCTCCAGCAGGACACCGCTGATCATACGCTGTGTGAGAGCACCAAAAAGAAAAAGAGGAACCTGAGAAACAAATATAAAGGAGTTGAAGAAGTAAATGACCTGAGCTTAGACAAAGCAAAAGGTCAGAAAGCTGCAGAGTTTGTGAAAGTTGCAACTGAAGAGGAACAGGGTTGTTTGTCTCATGGCAAGTCAGACTCTGCAGATTTAAAGCAGAACAGACAAAAAGTCCAATGTGCAGACCATAAAATTGGGCCTGAAGTGAATGTGGAGAGAAGTAAAAAAAAGAAAAAGAAACAAAAACGTTTTGATGAACAAATGGAGCAGTTCCAAAGTTCTGCAGAACCTCAAACGGATAACGAGGAACCAGAGAAACAGACACTGGACGGGGCTTCAGATCAAACAGCAGCAGGCCCCTCACAGGATCTGCTAAGAGAAGATATCCAAGCTCCTCTGGAATCCAGTGGAAAAAGGAAAAAGCACAAAAAGAAAAAGAGGCAGTCAACTTTTAATGACACTCCGGTTGAGGACTCCTGTAAAGATCTGGACTTTTCTAAAGATTTATCCTCTGCAGAAAGTGTGGGATTGTCAGCTAAAAAGGAGACTAGACATGACTCATGTAGTCCTGAAACACAGACGATAACAGAACAAGTGGTGACAAAGAAGAGGAAAAAGAGAGAAAAACTGAGCGATGACACCAATGCACAATGTGAGTCTGCAGGAAAAAGGGAGGAGAAGAGGGCTTCCTGCTTCCTTCACGCAGATCAGCAAGAACAAGTTGGTCCAGACGACAGCGCGGAACAGCCTGCAGGCAGGACAAGTGATGTAACGGCCCAATCAGCAGAAATCCCTGCAAGTTTGGAGGGGCACGGCGCCGGAAGGAAGAAGAAGAAGAAACGGTCAGCCGTTCAGCCGAGCGTGAACAGAGATTCTGAGGAACCACAAGAAACGTGTCAAAGTTCACCGTCTGTAGTCATGAAAAAGAAGAGGAAGTTAACGGAAAGCTCAGAAAGTGCAGCCGATGCAGAACCGTCTCAGACTCAAGAGTCTCAGGTGCCTGGGGAGAAGAAGAAGAGAAAGAGAAGAAGAAAAAAAGGGGGTTCCAGCGTTTCAACGTTAGGAAATACATCAATGAATCTGTAGTTTGTTGGAGAAAAAAACAAAAAACGCTGAAATCATTATTTTTCAGAGACTTGGTTGACAGTCATAAAAGGTAAAAAAAAAAACTGGAAGTAAATTCCTTTTTATAAGACAGAAATCTGGGCATACAAGGATTACTTAACATTAATGCTTTTTAATTTACCCTGATTGATAAAACGGTGGTGCCTTTTAAAAAAAGCTGCCATCTAGAGGACTTCTGTTGTATTTACAATCAATCAAAATAACCTGCCCTTTTTATTTTGACTTTAAAACCTTTATAAATGTAGGTAAATTGTCAAATCTGATTTTTCTTACTTGTTTTTAGAAAAGAAATGCATTTTTATAACCTCTTTCTGCAGCAGTTACTATGTTTAAGTCTCTAAAATGTGTCATTTTGATTTTTGTCTAAGATGTTTATTTTCTTATTTATATTTTAAAAAAAATGTTTTCCCTCTAAATAAAACATTTTGTACTGTAGCTTTTTGTTTTTTTGCCCATTTTTGTGTCTTACAGTCAGGTTATACACAATTAATCCAACCTCTGAATGTTTTCTTTGCTTAACATCACTGACATTTCCCTGAAAAAAAGATTTTATATTTATTCTAGTGTCCTTTTCTTATTTTGTTTTAAATCATTTTTCAGTTGCTTCTGAACTTTTAGCATAAATAAGGTGGCAGATTTTTGATGGATGCAGGATGACTTTGCAAAGATGAAATGGAGTCATAAAGGTTCTCAGTGCAACTAATAAGCTATTTTTTATTGTAAGCACAAAGTATAAAAATCAGGAAAACTTGTTTAGATCTGTATTTTTAATTGCAGCTGCATGACAGATATAACAGGCTAGGAATTTATATTGGAAAAAAATTAGAATTTAGGATTTGTGCTTAATTAACGAATAAGAAGCTTGTTTTTAATTTGCATGCAACTCTCCATTGTAAAAGCTTTCCAGCAACAATACCAGAAAATGCACATTTGAATCTTTTTTATTTGAGACGTACTGAGTTGCATCAAAGGAACAAGTCAAATGTTTTAACCCGTTCATGGCAAATGCCTCAAACTTGCAACGTACAAAGAAAAAAAGGATTTCAATTCATTTGACATTACCTTAAATATTTTTTATATAATAGACCCTAGTTTGAATCCCAGCAGAGACCTTTATTGTGCAGTTTGCATGTTCTCACGCTCATGTGTGGGTTTTCTCATCACACAGTCCAGAAACACGCTTCATGGGTTCATTAGTCTCTAAATTGCCCCTTGGTGTGTGGGTGTGTGTGTGTGATTGTAGGGCCCTGCAACAGACTGGCAACCTGGTCATCTGTCACCTACCAGCAGCTGGGATAGGCTCCAGCAACACCAGGAACCCAAACAGGATTCAGCTGCTTCTGAAGATGTATGGAAGTATGTTTTTATTTTTAATGCTTTTAGACAAATCTCCAAAACAGTCTTTTTCTAGGACATAGTTTCAGCAGAGCGGCTGAAATTAGAAATTCGCCTCTGAGTTGTGGGTGAGACCGCCCCTTTCCGTCCCAGTTGCAGAGAGCTCTCTGTTTACAACGCCTTCACACCCCCAAACTAACATTACAGGTACAACAAAAATGGCGAACCGTATTGAAACTATCTAGTCGTACAGTTTTGAGCGATATTCCAGATCAGACGAGAAAAACAAAGGCATACATGTGTCTATTTGTTTACAAGTGGATGCATCAGAATGGAGCAGAGCAGGGAGCTGGTGCCCTGCCAACTATAGATTTTACATAACAGCTATGGCTGATTCATTCTGCTCCTGATTCACAACAAATTATATAAAGAAGTATTCAAAAATATAGTTTTTATCTTTATGTTCTTTGTATATGTCCTCCGTCATCAGGAAACTGCGACATGTTAAAAACAGCATTTTTATGGGGGGGGGGGGGGGGTCTTTAATGATGGTACTATCTGGATTTGCTTTCCTACTGCGACCAGTTTATTTCATTTACTGCTATGGTCATCCATCAAACATGCATTTTGAAATGTGCAGATTATCTGCAATAAAATAAAAAAATAAAACCCAACATTTTTGTATGTAAAATATCTAAGCCCACCGCTTTTCACCTTTGTGGTCTTCCTGGTGGTCCTGGACACGCCCCTGCCGGCTGATTGTCATCAGTGACCGTGGGCAGTGGGTGATCCTGTGGATGAGTGAGCCGCGCTCTCAGGTGAGCTCGTGCTGTCTGTCTGTGACTCGACAACAACAAGCCAGCCAGACGGAGGGGGCGGTGACGTAAAGACGCAGCCGCATTTAAACAGCGAGGCTGGAAACTTTTCCACTGCCGCGCCAGCAGCTTTCTCAGTGTCCACATCACCTCCGTCCACCCTTCCAGGCATGTCCTTCCACGGCATTACCGCGCGTCTCAGCGAGGCTAGGAGGGTTGCTATTTTCGGGGGGACGCACGGGAACGAGATGTCCGGCGTGGCGCTCGTGAACCTGTGGATAAAGAACAGCGACGACATCCAGAGGAGGGGAGTTGACATCAAACCCTTCATCGCCAACCCGAAGGCTGTGGAGAAGTGCGTCAGATACGTGGAAACGGACCTGAACCGAGCTTTCACCCCCGAGAACCTCAGGTAAGCATTCGCGCGCGTGCCGCTTTCAACTTTTGTGCGGCACGACAACGCGCAACAAAGCGGCCGACGACGTCATGCTCACGTGTTTGTGCAGCAAACATAAAGGAAACGTGAAATTTTCTTTTAGTTATCGATCAAATTCTGGTCACGTGGACGTAGACTAGTGTCCCTGTCACAGGTGGGCTGCTGTGCGCGCGCGGGCCACCGCGAGCCCTCTCTGTGGTAGCGGCCAATCGCAGTAGAGCTCCGTGACCCCGCCCCCCTCTGCTCTCAGCTGACGGTCTGCCTGCAGAAAAAACGTGAGCGCTGTTGTTTTTCTGTGCAGAAATCCACGGGGAGGGGCTTTAACGCTCAAGGTCTCCGTGCCATTGGTTTCCGTCGTAGCATACAAATTGTATTCATAAAATATAGAGAGCAATGTTTAAGATTAGAGCTGAAAGTACAAATGACATTATTGAAGACGTGCTTACATGCATGCACACAATAATAAAATCTACTGTATCTTTAATAAGAGCCCTCTTCAAGTCCCCCTCCACGGGATCAGTTAAGGAGGTCATAACAGCCCAGAGCAATAACCTTTTGCAATGCCTTTTATAATCGGCTGACTTGTTTTCTTAAAGCAAAAACGTCTCCTTGGAGAAAAAAAGTCTGAATTTTCTGTTTAATATTAATATCTCTGATATTAAAAAACGTGAACATATTTTTAGTTGAGATATTCTATGGAAGAGTCAAAATTCACATGATCTTTACAATAAATAATGTAGTCAATGAGCTGCTCCTAATCAGCTTGTCAGTGTCCCCCCCCCCTTTAAAAAAAAATTTTGTCTGTACTCTTAAACTGTAGACATACCAAATATTTGATGCACATTCAGAAATTCGCTAAACATGCATTCTTGAACACACATTTAGCCCAGTATGTTCACACTGGATGAGCAGGGAGGGGCTTCTTTTTTTCTGCTGTTCACTAGTGCATGTCCTCCACCCACAGTTGGAAGAGGCTTGATGTCGAAGCGCTACAAATCTCGTCAATCTTGGCCCAGGCTTTTTCTTTCACAGTTCTATTCTGATAAATGAAACACTTGGATTGAGCGTAGTGTTTTAAAATCCAGGGTACTGGATAGACTTGCATTGTATTTGTTTTTTTTATTGGTGGTTTTGGAGGAGGGCGGAAATTTGGACATAGCCTTAGTGTCGTAGAATTCCAGCCGGGCACAAACTGCAATTATTGATTTTTCTCCTTCATGATCAATTTTCAAATGGTTGCCACTTTTGTGAATCATTCGTCACTACCAAATCTGAGTCCCTGATTGGTCAAAGTTCAAGCTGCTTTAACTCAATGCATGGTCAGTATGCGGGCGATTTCTACATAAAACCCCAAACGGTCTTAAAAACTCGTGAATGCAAGAGTTTTGAATGCGAAAGCCTGAAACGCACGGTTGCATAGAATTTGCACTGGAAGCGGCTGCTTGAAGGTGCGTTACTGAGGGCCGTGTGAACGCAGCTTTAGGCTACAATATATTTTAAAAAAACACCATTTACCAGTTTTCTATTTTATCAGGGTGTCCATTTTTCAATATTGGATGTTTTGATACACATGCCCATACCTGGTCCGTTAATTGTCTTTTTGTTTGCATCACATGTGCATAAAAAGGCAAAATTAGTAGAGGAAGAAAAACTGACAGTCTGGCAGAGGCCAATCACTTACTACCCGATGGATCTGATTCCATCTGTGCTTTTTAACTGATACTGCAATCTGTTATCTTTTACATCCTTCCTATTTTACATAGCTTTTATTCAAGTTCATTAACAACCCATCCAAACTCCACTTTAAATATTTTTTTTAATGAAATGTCTTAAAAAGGATTTTTTAAATACATTTTTTAATGAATCTCAAAATGAATCAACATCAATGGGAAAAGATGGAATACTCCATCCTGTGCCTGCAGATGTTGGATGTTTTTAATGCTCCTCAGCTTAACCCCTCTGAAGGCAGCGTGTAAGAAGATTAAACAGTTTGGGGCTTTTTCTAAAAACAGCTTACAGTCTAATATAATTTTTATGCATACTATTTCACTTTCATATGTCACAAGCGTGTTTGTCAGAAGAGGATGGCTTGGTGAACAGCATCTTCCTCCAGGTGGTTAAACGAACACGAGCTGCTTTCTAACAATATTTCTAGACTCCAGGACTTTGAGTGAAGCTAAAGCACCTTAGTTCCCAGCCGTTTCTGTTGATTTATGGCTTAGCTTGGATCATTTGGTTTAACCAAACCTCAGGGGTCAGAAACAGATTCATGTTTAACCTTAAAGTAGACTGGCATTGATAAAGTCCAACCCTGTAGATTCTCTTTAACGTATATTTGAAAAGAGAATGTCCACTGAAAGTGAAACTTTCATTTTGTTTTATAGACTTAAAAAAATCCTAGCTGAGTCCAACCATGGATCATGCTGTGCCAATGAGGGTTACTGGGCCTGCTGAGGGACAGCACTAGCTCTAGCTCCACCCTTTATGTCTTGACCATTAACTGTATCTGAGAACTGGACTGAGTGAAAAAATGACTTACTTCCAGTTCCAACCAAATTAAGTTAATTCAGTTGACTCGGTCTGAGTCAGTATTTCAATGAGAACCCCTCTCTCCACTCAAGGGTGAGCATGTTAGGAGGCCACACCTCCACCACATGCAGGGCCGGGAGAATCTGTCAAATGTTTTGAACGTTCAACGTGAGACCAACTACTTTTATTGAGGCATCTGATTGGTCAGTTTATAACGTGAATAACTTAAACCACAGACTAAATATCATGCAAAAATGTTTTTTTGTTTAACAAGAACATGTTAAAAAAAAAAAAAGGGGGTAGCAGAGCAAGAACCGTTATTCTGACCAATAGAATGACTAATAGCTATTTATTTCTCAATGGAAGTCTATGGGACTTTGGCTTCTTGGAGCCAGTGGGTACTTCCTGCTTAGAACGTGTGAGGGCAGGGATCGCTCAGTCCAGTTCTCATTAACAATCAATGGTCCAAATATTCAAACCAGCAACCCACAGGCCTGAGACCAAATGAAATACAAATTGGAACTTTGCTGCGAGTACTTTTAATGATGTTTTCTTAATTTTTATGCTTGGCATCTTTGGAGTCTCTCAGAAATTGTAATGGCTTTGTATCTCTGCTCTTTAAGTTAATCATAAGCTGCACATATCTATTTAGAACACAGTCACACTGACTGGTTTTGTTCTCGTTTGTTTTCTCAGCAGAGTTTGCTTGTATTATAAGAACAATTTGTTTATTGGGCAAAAGCTGTAAGAGAACTTCCGTGAGTCTTGTTCTGTGTGGTCTGCAGTGCCTCAGGAGGAGACGAGTTCCCTTATGAGGTGCGGAGAGCCCAGGAGATCAACAGGATGTTTGGACCCAAAGGAAGCCCGGAGGCATACGACGTCATCTTCGACCTCCACAACACCACCTCCAACATGGGCTGCACCCTGATTCTGGAGAGCTCCAAAGACCATTTCAACCTGCAGATGATGAACTACATAAAGGTGACCACTTCTATGTATTTACAAAGCATTGGATGTTGTATGAAGTGAATTCAGAAACAAGCTGCACATTTGCAGGATAAATTGTCTTAAATGCTTAAATATTCAGTTTCAAGCCACATTTTGCTTTATGCAGTCTGGACTGAAGTTTGTCTTTTATTTTTGTCTTTAAAATAAGCGAATAACATTTGGGAGCCTGCACTGAATGTTTCTGTGCATTCAGTCATGTTCCTGCATGTTCTATATTCTTAAATGTGAACAGAACAAATATTTTGCATCTTTGTTGTGACTGCATCCCTTCTTTTGGATCAAAGTTTACATTTTCTTTCATCAAAGATCTTTGAGAATCACATTTTGACCACAAATGAGATCCCATTGATGTTGTACTCAGTAAATCTTTGCTCCTTCTGTCTTTTTAACAGTTGCTTATGTCATGGCTGATACTAAACCTCTGGTTTTCTAAGCCTTCGGGTAAAAACATTAAGTAACAGAATAATAAAGCTGAATTGGTTCTGAATTTTGGTTCTGACTTAAACATTCACTTAAAAAAAAAAACCTTTGGCGGACCTGATTGAACATGAGCAAGCTGCAGTAAATCGATTGATCAGTGTTGGTCCCTTGAGTCTAGATACAGTGAAGGGAGAATGTGATTTTGCAGGTTTGACTACTTATAGGATCATTTGAATATTTCAATAGAGATAAAAATTCAAGAAAAGAATAAAGAATAAAGAATATATATACTTTAATTAGCATTTCATTGAGGAGGAAATAATTTCTAAATGATTTAGATTTGGTGGCTGTTTCTTAGAAACTTAGAGCTTCAGCTCTCTCCATAGGTTTTCTATAGGAGTGAGCTCCAGAGACTGGCTGGACCATTCCATGACCTTGTTCTACTGCTTCTTCAGCTGTTCCTTGGTTGGCCTGGCTGAATGTCTGAATGTTATTATCCTGTTGAAGACCCTTTCAAGCCTTCTGGTTTAAGGAGGGAAGGAAGTTCTCACTCAGGATTTGACAGTACATGCCTCTGCCCATCCTCCCATCCACATGATATTGTAGCCCGTTGCAGAAAAATACCCCACAGCATGATGGTTCCACCTCCGTGCTTGATAGAGGGGATGGTGCTTTTAGGATCACAGGCAGCATTTCTCTTCCTCCAAACTGGTTAAGCTGACGTCAAAGAGCCCCATGTTGGTCCAATCTGAACACAGCTCCTTCTCCCAATCATTGAAGGTGTTCATTGGTAAACCTCAGGGGGATCTGCACATGTTCCTTCTTAAGCAGGGCGACTTTGCAAGCACTGCACGATGTTGAACCACTGGAGAGTAAAGAATTCCCATTGGTTTTCTTGGTGACTGTGGTTCCAGCTGCTCTGGGATCATCAACTAACTCCTGCCGTGTTGTTTTAAGACAATTTCTATCTGTTCTCATGATCATGGAAACCCGGCCAGGTCAGATCTGGTTTGGAGTCCCAGACCTAAAGGTGGATCGATGGTCTTGTTCTGTATTTTGTCCCAATTGCCCCAACAGTTGTGACCTTAACCTCCAGCTTCTTGCTGATCGTTTTGTCGTCCATTTTGGTCTGTGCAGGTCTACAGTCTTCTCCCTTAATTCCCCTGAAAGCTCTTTAGTTTTCCCTTGTTGGAGAGTTAAGAGTCTGACTGATTGGGGCGGCTGTGGTGCAGAGGTAGGTCAGTCGTTTTCTTGATTGGAAGATTGCAGGTTCGATTCCTGCCTTGCCTGCCCATGTGTCGAAGTGCCCTTGGTCAAGACAATGAATCCCACATTCAATCCCACAACAGCGGAGCCGCCATCAGTGTGTGTGTGAATGGGGCTAGAACTGTAAAGCTCTTTGGGCTTTTGAGGAAGGTAGAACTGATACGTAAGTATACGACATTTACCATTCTGTGTGGACAGGTCTCTTTTATGCAGGTGATTATTTAAAACAAGTGTCTTCAGTTCAGGAAATGGGTTGATTAGGAGAGTCCAACTGATCTGCGTAAACCAGAACTCTTAATAGTTACTAGGGGATCAAATACTTATTTACCCCAGTGAAATGCAAAAGAATTATTATTCTTTAAAGTCTATTTCTAGATTTTCTATGTCGCTGTTCAAATGAACCTACATTAAAACGACACTGTCATTTTAACAGTTTTTAACTCTCCATTTTGCTTCAAGTAAGTAAGCTGAAAGGCTGACTGTTTCACCGCTCGGTTCTGTGTGTCCCAAAGCCTTCAAGTTGTTTTCTCACAGCGTCTGTCTTGTTTTTCCTGGTTTCATGTTGCAGAAAGCAATCTCTCCTGCTAGCTGTCTTGTTCTGCTGAATGAACACCCTCTGCTGAAATATTCCACATGTCGCTCGGTGGCCAAGCACGCTGTTGGTGAGTCCAGCTCTTCAGGCAGGGGGTGCTTAGCCTCGCGGGGGCTTGGCCTGGGGGGCAGATTAAACCAAAGGGAAATATTGCTAAAATAAATAGTTTTTAATCCAAGCTTTGCTTTGTAAGGATGTCAAAATACACTGTAATTGTTATTCATTATGCCTATTAGGACAAAAATGACTACATGTATTTAAAACCAAGAGTTGTTGTGGTATTGAGTGCAACTGTGCAGTAAAGACGAACTGTTATTATTCTGCCTCTCTGTGGCTGACACCTTAAATGTTTAACTTTTATTCAACACTGTTGCAAATGAAGAAGCACAGAAGAGACATCATTGTAGCAAAAAAGGCAATCTTGCATTTTAAGGAGCCTCTTAAACAGCAGCAACAGACACTTTTTCCATTTATGTTTTCATCCTTTCTTTCATCTGTTTTCATTGAAGCTCTCTGTTCTTTTCCTGTCACTGTTGGTATTTCTGTCTCTTTGCCGTCACTAAAGTTTGATTGTTGTTATTTTTAGGCTCTTAACAGTCAGTTTCAAGCACAGAGTTGTAGTTTGTATTTAAGTTTGTCATTCTGTAACTCTTTAGAGACCCACTCCAATGATGGTTATGGAGGACATATGAAGAAAATCGAGCTCAAATTTGCTTTTAAAGAGTATTTCTTTATTTAAATCATTGTGAATCTGGAGCCGACCAAAAAAATGCAGTTGGAAAAAGAGCTTAATTGTTGGGCCACATCTCCATGCTCAATCCATTCTGATGTATCCTCTTGTAGACGACTAGATCCATTCATTTGTTTTCTTCATCTGAGCTGATATCTGGCTCTCAACTGAATGACTGGATAGCTCCATTATGCTTTGTCATTTTTGTTGCACCTCTAATGTTATTTCGGGGCTGCGAGGGGCTGTAAGCTAGCGGGAGAGGGCGTAAACGCAGAGCTATGGGGAAGGAGGCCGGGTTACTCCTGCCCACGACTCAGAGGTGAGCTTCTACTGAACTCCTTCTGCTCTGCAGAAACTGTCCTAGAGAACAACAGTTTTTTAATTGGGGACTTTGGCATAACCATTATTAAAAGACCACTAGGAACGCTTTTAAAATGGCTCAAAAGGTGATTGGAGTGGGACTTTAAGAGGATGGGTTATTGTAACAACTATTGTTATTTCATTTAGTTTGTGTTTTTACTTGGCTTAAATATCATATCTTAAATAAAACTGTTTTCCTGTGTTTATTTTAAATGTCTTTTCCATAACCTTAGATGGGGGTTTGTTTTCCTTTCTCATTTTGTAAAGTTGTATTAATGTCCTCTCCATAATCTCTTTCTAGTAGTCCTTCTTGTGCTCCTTTTGTAACTGTAGACTTTGTTTTTGCCATTCCCTTTTTTTTTTTGGTCTTTCCATTATTCATATTTCAGAGAATCTGTTCTGCTTGTTATCTCTACATGATTTTCCTCCGCTTAGCATATTGAGCTCAGAGTTCCTGATTACATAATCCGTTCGGATGACATTTTCCACGTACAGATGCATCTGTTTATCATTTCCCTGCAGGCCTGGAAGTCGGTCCTCAGCCTCAAGGCGTCTTGAGAAGTAACATCTTCGAAGCGATGAGAGTAATTCTGAAACATGCGCTGGACTTCATTGAACTGTTTAATGAAGGTAAGGCTTGTTTAATGACGACAAACATTTTTTTGATTTAACCTCTACTTTGAGGTTTTCTATTTAGTTTCCCCCATTAAGATGAAATGTTTGTTTACAAAATGCCCATGAGTGACTGAATCAAGCATGCAGCCAAGCCCCCGTTACTAAATGTACCTTTGTCGGACTCGTCACACCTCCGTTTTACCCCCCACAGCACAAAAGCTCCTCCAGGGTGACTCTTTCCTGGCTTTTACGTAATCAAGTGCCCAAATAGAGTTTCCGTCTGTTGGTTTTCCTGTCTGCCCTGCAGCTGAATGCTCTGCTTGTTGGGAGTTGGTCAGCTTCCATGTCATTAGGAGCCAGCCAGTCACTGTTGTAATCCTCTGTTGTGGGACCACACTGTTGCTGATTAACGCTCGGCCATGGGGATGAATCGATGTTCTCGTGCTTTAGAGGCAGAGCAGCATGAAGAAACGCCTCCTTTAGCGACAAGCTTCAGTTATTGTTCAAGCTGAAAATGTAGCAAAAAATCAAACTGCACCCAGAACAACAGTCCTAGTTTGAATCATTTGCATCATTGCAGCTTTGTTGGGTTCTAAGTATTCAGTTTTAGTTGGCGATTATCTTTCTTGAAATCCCACTTCAATCAATATTTGATCTATTTTAAAAGCGTTCTCACTGGTCTTTTAATGATGATTGTGGTGTTTTTAAGACAAAATAAAATAAAATAAAATTAAAACTGTCATTTTCTGAGACCTCATTTCTGCAGAGTAGCAGGAGTTGATTTGAAATTTGTCTCTGAGTTGTGGGCGAACCCGGGGCCGAGTAAGCCTGCCAACTCCCCGTGATCCCCGCTCACACCTCCAACCCAACATTAGCAGTGCAATAAAAATGGCAAGCAATATTGGAGCTATCCAGCCGTAGTTCAAATCCAGATTCCAGCTCAGACGAGGAAAACAAAGACGTTCACGGATCTAGATGTCTACAAGCGGTCGCATCATTATGGAGAAGAACGGGGAGCTTGTAGCTTGCCGTTAAAGGTTCTACGTCACACCTCCAAGCTTTTTGCAAATGCATATTTGCGTCTGCTCCCCATTTGCAATGATTTGAGTAAAGAAATACTCAGAAATGCAATATTTAGCTTAATTAAATGTCACAAGAACATGTTAAAAGCACAATTTTTATTGGAGTCAGTCTTTTAAATCAGCAAAAGATTACATTTCTTATTTTGATCTAAGGTAGAATTCGAACTAAATGTTTCAGCTTCTAATTATAAATACTTTTCTGCATTTCATAGTAAGATGACAGAACAATTTTTGTGGTCATAAATGGGTGATCATATTTTATTAATGCAACTTTCGAAGAGTTTATTTTCTACAAAGGACACAATAACCTAATATTCCAACTAGCATTAAGGTTTTTAATCTAAATCTTACCTTTCAAACACACATTTGCAAATTCATTGGAAATGGCTGCTGTCTAAGCAGTTTGCCAGACTACTTGGCACGAGACTTCCTTAAAATGACATAAGTTTGAACATATTTGACTGACTCTGAACCAAATGCAGCATCCAAGCAAAAATACTAACTTTCCAGCAAGATGGTAGGAGTCTAATAATTTGGGCCTGGCTTACAACTATTGGACCTGCAGTCAAAATTTTTACACAAATGTTCCTGTATATGTAAAATATTGTTTGAGTTTTAACTTTGATTGTAGCTAGTAAAGTATAACGAGAAATTATTGTCAATTGTTTGACAAGATACAGAAAAATTTGTGTAGAGCGTAGAGTAACGGGATAAATCACCTTAATAAAAACACTTAAAAATTAAAATCTTTGAATTTTTAGAAGTGGTTTCTTCTGTTTGATTTAGCAATGGATAGAGCATTTGTCGAAAGCCGGCTTGGCTTTTGGTGGATATAAGAGCTCACACTCCAGAATACAACTCCTGATTAAACAAAAATGACCCTGGTCTGCCAAAAACACAAATGCATTTTTCACTTGCAAGTGAATTTTGGTGATGTACAGCAACAGGTATACATATGAAAAGGAATGTTGTCTATGTGGAAGACATAAAAAGCCCACCCATTCTTTTTCAAATAAAAAACATCACAAACAGCCCACTGCACAAATATGAGGAAGCCCAAATGACAAATGTCTCCTAAGTAAATTTGGTACAGTAAAGACGTTAAAGGGTTTTGTATGTCAGTTAGAAGATTGACTTTTTCCCTGCTTTCTTCTTTCTGGTCAGTGATCTTTTTATTCCCACTTATCCTCCAAAATGAGCAGCTTTGGTATCCAGGAGACATTTCCAGGTGGGTCTGTCCTTTAAAGTGTGAACACAAAGAACAGCGGAAAAGATTAGTTCATGTAACATGATGGTAATCCTAAACTTGATAGTAAATCAACAGCCGAAAGGCTTAAAAAGTAATCCAAATAATCTGAACCTGTTTTAAATGCAGTGGTAGGACTTTGAAGGAACGGTTACTGAGTGAATACCAGTTAACTTCAACCAGTAAAGTAGCTTAAATCATTCCTCAACAAAAGGAGAGCCTAAGATGACTGTAATAAATATATATGCATATGCTGTTTTGGTGCATTTTCATGTTATATGGGCACTTGAATAATGTAATAATCAATTACCCAAAGTTGAAGTAAATAAAATTATCAGTATCGAGAGAGGTCCAATCAATTTGATTCATAAAACACAGTGAGGGTTCTGAAGCCAGATATTATATTGTTGTTAAACATCACAGCAGAATGGTGAATTGGACTAAGTTTAGGATGGACTTTTCTAAACTCACTGTACTTATCCCAACAGTTATATACGCAGTTAATGCTGTAACTCGGGCTGCATCTGTTTTTTGTTTTTGTTCTGTGTTCCTTAGGCATGGAGTTCCCTCCCTGTACGGTGGAAGTCTTCCGTGTAAACGAGAGGATTGACTATCCTAGAGATGCTAATAGGAACATCATTGCCATGGTTCATCCCAACCTGCAGGTAAAGTCTTATGGCAAAGTCACTACTGACCTTACTGGTAGATCTGGGCTTGTCTGTGAGTGAAAAATGGGAAAACCTATACGGGCCACCTGCGTGCCCCGTACAAAATACTTAGGTTGTTGACCGCTCAGTGAGCCTGTAGACTGAAAATGCTCATGCACAGGTCTTTTTAAGTGTGTGCTATGACCATCAGGTTGTAGCTAACACTGATATTTTGCACAAGGGTCTGTATAGCCTTATTTCCACTGAGCAGTACGGTCTGGTATGGTTTAGAAGGGTCCGGGCAATTCAGGTAAGCATTTCCACTCAGAGTTGGCCCGTCACAGGGCATGCGGGGTGAAGCTAACCACAACAACAATGGAGGTCATCTAGTCATCAAAATACTGGACTGGACAGATCTGTAGTGCTCAATGGAAACAATGCATATTCAACTTAATTTTGTTTATATAGGCCAATATTACAACAATAGTTGTCTCAGTGGGCTTCACAGAATTCAGTAGGAAATTGCTAAAATAAAATAGACTAAACCAAACTGGGCATCCCTGCCCTTAGACCCTCCTTCTCTGTAAGGAAACACTTAAAAATAAATAAACTGATTCGGGGAGGCGGGACCTCATGGGTGTCCACCTGAAGGAGGTATCCTCTCCCAGGATGGACAGACGATGTACCATGACTGTTGGATAAGAATTAGTTAATCAAACTCTACAACTAACATGTTTGAGTAGTGTAGCAAAAGGGCTTCATCCAGAAGGACCTGGGGGACGGCTGGGGGCGCGAGACGAGCAAGAGACGAGGTCCACAGCCAAAGACAGGAGCACAGACAAACTGACTGGGGGGGTGGAAAAGAGGGACAACACATGAATCGCACTGCATCAAACAGAGAAATGGGGAACTAAATGATAAATAAATGATCAGGAAGAGAGGAGAAGTAGATGAGAATAGAGGACAGAACCCCAGTGCACCGTACTTTCCCAGCTTCTGGCAGCCTACTAGCAACTAATTGTTTTTTAAACTTAATTTAAACATGTTAATAGTAAGTTGGATGCACTATGGTATTTTACCGGATGGGAATAACAATAATAGAAAGTCTTCATTTTTAGGATATAAATATTAATAAAATGTAGTATTAAGCAAGTGGAATTGGTCGCCGTGGTCTGGTTTATGAAACCATCTTTCCTCTGAAGTAGAATAGACTGAGGTGTGTCACATGGATTTCTTTTTTCTCATTTCTTTAACCCCACTAAATTCTTTTGATAGCACGAGGACTTGTTAGTGCCGTTCATGTAACTGTTAGAAATTAGGAAAATTAGACTGTAGTTTGTGTTGGCATCCTTCGAGCACTTGTGTGTCACTTGCACATCCCATGGATGTGACACTCAGTGAGGAGCCTCACTAACAACCTGGAGTGCGCCGTAAGGGCACCATACTACATCACCCATACGTCATAAGTGGATGTAACTTGCATTAGTCTTACAAATACTTTATAATACATTTACCACACGCACAACTATGGTACGTTCCATTTGCATGATGTCCCTTAAGGTGGCAGCATGATCCCCAAAGGAACTACAAGACACACCTGAGCTCACTTTAAGATGCAGCCATTCCTCTCTACGACCCTCCACGGACCCCCAAAAACATGTAGCACCTGTAAGGGTCAACCCCTATACAGGTGCATGAGACTAAGGCTTAAGGAATTACAAGCCTTTCATAAAGTTGACTTCTCTTTTCCTTCACAAATTGTCCTTAGCGCCTGAAACAGTAAATATAAATGGGGAAAAAAGGACTTCTCTGTAGTGAACTTTAGAGGCTGTTATTCTAACTCTAGCAGAAGAGTTGAGTTGCATTCCCTGTGGTCAGTGTTTGTTATTGTTTCAGGATTGTGACTGGGAGCCACTGAACCCTGGTGACCCAATGTTCCAAACCTTTGACGGAAAGACCATCCCCTACCAAGGCTCCTGCACCGTCTACCCAACTTTTATAAATGAGGCAGCCTATTATGAGAAGCAACAGGCGTTTGTGACTACCAGGAGAGAAACCTTGGCTGCAAGCAGCATCAGAAAAGCCTGAGAAGTTCTCTGTAATTCTGCCAAATGCAACAGAAGTTTGATGATGGATTTTGCACTTTGCTCCGATAACAAAGGACCAACTCTGTACATAACGAAAAACCATCTTTTACACACCAATTTAGTTTTGTATGCTTTTACTATCAGAAATTAACTATGCAAAGAACATTGATGGAAACTCTTCATATGTTCAGTTTCAGATAAGAGTCTTGTACCTAAAATCTGTTTAGGTAACTATTTATGATGCTGTTATTTTAAATCATATAAAAGTGAGATTTTATAAAATCAAAGAGCAGGCGTAATTAGCTGGGGCTTGGTAATTATCCTAAGCACTCTTTCAGTTTTTAACCAGCACTCAGGAAGTCCATGGGGGTTCATAACTCTAAATACAGTTCTGCCATTGTCTTCTGAGAATATTTATGTAACATCTGTTGGGGTGTGTTGTGTGGCCTTTTATACTACCTACCTGGAACTCCAGTGGTTGCATATGTGGTGCTGTCCTATTGTTGCCTTATTAGAGGTGTCAGAGAGAACTGCAGAAAAGGTTTTTCTTTAAGTGATGTTTTGTTCTTTTTTTTAAAAAAAAAAAAAGGAAAAGACATTGATTCTTGTTTGTCAAATGTATTTGCTCATTTCAACATTTGGTCCAATTGCTTTCATTTTAGAAACATTGTCCTCTCTGTCTCTTGTCCCCAAGTGTAATTACTGTAGTTTTCAATTTCTCATTACTCGATTAGCAATATTTTTGTGAGTAGATTAGATCTATTCAATGACTGTATTGTCCAGTATAAAAATTTTGTCTTGAAATGATCTTGATTTCTTTATGCCTGTTTCACCACTGAAATACGCCACAAGAGGGCATTACATATCCACTGCTGGAGTGGGAAAGAATAAGAGTTGGAGCCAGATACCAGGTGTGGGCAGACTTTTTGACTCATGAGCCACAAAGGGTTTTAAATTTGACAGAAGGGTGGACTAGGAGCAGATGGAGTGTTTTGGTAATACATCTCACAGGAGAAAAAACATGCAAACTGGACAAAAACGGGCTTTACTTTTGATAAAAAATTGAAATATTTAAAAAAAAAAAAGTTTTTTTGTTTTATTTCTGGCTTTTCTCATTTGGGTGAAACTTGCACCAATGGGTTGAAATCCCTCAGGGAAAAACAAGAATTTGGAGAATTGCTACATTCGTGCGGTGTTGGAAGGATCGGAAAATACAAGAACGTCAGAAAAACAAATCTTCCAACATCGCATGAATGCAGAAAGAACTTTCCTCACCAAAAAAAAAAAAGTCAGTTTAGTGGTAGAGTCCAGTCTATGGAGAGAAACCAGAATTACAAGGAAAACTACACTTATTAATAACCCTTATTAATAAGGATGATTATAACTTATTGTACTTTGGAGGGCCAGATTAAATAGTTATGGCATATGGCCCCTGGCCGCAGTTTGCCCACCCCTGCCATAGACAGTTTATCACTGATTTACTGTCTATGGTTGTGCCCAAGTAAAAGTTCACCTTTGTTCACCTTTCGGAATATCTCTTCAGAAGTCACCACAGCCGATCAGCTTTCACTGAATTTTACAGGTGTTTTTTTTGCAGAGACTTTTAGTGGATGCCCTTTCTGACAAATCTCTGTATTTTATCCTGGCTGGGAACCAGCACAGGGGGACCCAGTCGTTGGCCCTCTTGTGGCTACATAGTTAGCCAGTAGCGTGAAGGGTCTTGTCCAAGGTCACACACAAGATGAAGCTCATTGCGCCCCCTGGGAAACAAACCCTGGTTATTGTCCTACGCACAGCCAACTGAGCCATCCAGCCGCTCTGTATCCAAGTAAAAGTAAAAAATGTTCTTAGAAAATGTGGTTATCCAGATAATGACAGAAGTAAATCACCCTTCAGATACCAAAAAACAGTGTAAATCAAACGCCTGCTTTTGGCAAATTAAGTCCATTAAAAGCAAAACTGATTGTTTTTGAGTTTTTAACATTGAACAAACATTACATTTTTTTAAGACTATCCCTGATGTGCATAACAACATAACAAAAAAATCTTACAAGATGGAGGAAGCATGTCAAAGCAGATTAAGAAAAGTAGTTAATCACAAACCATCTTCATTAAGATTAAGTATGGGGAAGTGAAAGTACTACAGACACAAATAAACTTTTTTAAATGTAAATCTTAACCCATATACACTAATCTAGAAGTCTAACTTCTGACCTAAATGTTCAAAAATAACATGTGATGTTTACATACATTTCAGCGTCTCTAATAAAAATGACATTATTTTATCGAAAAATAGTCAGAAAATCTCTTCATATAACAACACTTAGTCACATTTTGTTTTGACCTAACCCACAGAAGCACATCACAACAAAAGAACACCTCATATTTATAGATGTCAGGTTGTTACAATAGAAAAAATTGTTGCTGACTTCTTTCATAAGAAATCATTATAACCCTTTTATTTTAAAACTAAGTAACTTTTTCAAATCTATGTCAGACTGGCTGAAAAATGAAAGGTCATTGGTAAAGAGGGATTCAAAGTTCCCCAGTCCAGCTCACTAAAATGATTGCAATGTTGTGAAAGAACCACATGTGAGAATACCTGCAAACCTGAAGCATTGCGTTATTGAAGGGTGAGTCAACATTCCTTCACAAATATGCGTCCCCTAATGTCACAGAAAAAACACTAGGCCTACTTTGCCCAACTGCTGCCTCAACCCTGTAAAGCTCACTATTGTACATCAAAGAGTTGACAGAAGATTATTATTTTTAAATTTAAATATTTTTTAAACCCTTTCTTGAAATTTAAAAATTTGTTTGCACTATCATTTTTGATTAGATAATATCAAATGTGCGAGGTAAATTGGTACGTTTTTTGCCAACAACAATGTTAGTTTAAGATGCAAAAATGCTGACATGGGTGTTTAGGAAAAAAGTACCTAATTTACCCACTGTCTCAAATTTGATCCATATATTTTTTTAATGGTTCAACTGTATTGTAAAGAATTATTATTTACACATTTTGAATTATTTAAATACAGCAAATGGTCATTCCAAAAAAAATGAATAACAATAAATGAGTTATTCTCATCCTAAAGTTAAAAAAATTATCAAAACATTTTCCAGCCAAGTGTTTTGAGGTTTGAGGTTTCATGGAGGCAGCTTTTTGAAATGACCATGAAAAAGCCATTCTACTGCCTCTAGTGGAACGAGGATGAAGTACATGACAGAAAACACAAACCAAGTTATTTACAAAAGGTTTCTAAGGAAAGTTTGGATCATGCTAATGAGGTAGGGGTTTATCAAATATTGTACTAATGATAATATAGGGTTAAGGTGGACCCATGAGGTACAAATATTTGTTACAGTAACAATGATGTGGTTAATCTTATTGTTGCATTATTGCTCATTTCTAGAGCTGGGATGGCTTGAATTAATCCTTAGTTCATTTAATGTTTGTTAACAGAAAGTGCAGTTCAATCTCCAGAATGAATTGTGTTGTATTGTGTTGTAGGCATAACTCGCTTTTGTTTTCAATGACTGTAAACTCCTAATTTTTGCTTACATTTTTTTTGTATTTATATTCACTTGACGCAGACTAAAGCCCCCACAGAGGTTACATCATCAGAGGTGTTAGATGAGTGTGAACGCTGGGAAAAGAATGCTGCCTGCAGGCCAATCTGTGATTATGTGGCTCTGTGTACTATTCTTTGTGTAGTTTAGCCTTTACTTTTGGACTGAACTTGTTTATCAAGTTTCTTGACTGACAGATAACATTTCCACCAATTATGCCTCAGCTAGACTCTTTTTAGGATTGAAGACTCCCCAAAGATCTCCCAGCAATTTTGAGAATGTTTGTTGGTTCCTCGCCCTTACCAATGACCGTAGCTCGACCAAAAAAGGTTTGTTAATACTGATCAGCAGTTCCCATGAGCTTTTAGTAAAATCTCCTTTTTATTTGTTTTAATTGTGGACAATCCAAATGGACACCAAAAACTTGAGAAAACATCTTTGTCTTGTCTCCTCCTCTACCAAAAAGGAAAAAAAAAATCCTCATCTGTGAACTATACTGGAGATTAAGGTTACAACGGTTTTAAGGGATTTTGGTTCATTATGGAGCACTCAAATAGGAGATGCAATGATCATATATTTGTGTTTTTTGCCATAACATTTTTTTAAGATGAGAGAGGAAAAGAGGGCAGAACTGACCAATATTTCATCATGGATTATGTGATTTGGCAATACTAGAAGTGAAAAAGAAAAAGAGGAAGTTATTGTTCAAAAACTACTGAGCTTGGAAACACATCTACTGTGCAGAAATGCATATAAAATAAAAGAAAAAGAAAAAGAAGAGAAGCCCTCTGTTCACACTATATTGTCTTATACCTAAACTTTCAGGAAGGAATTTTCAAAGCTTTGCATTTCTGGTACAGAAATTTAAAATACACAAACAAACACAAAAAATAGAAGAAAATAACTTTTACAAAATTTAGATAAGAATGGGGAGGAAAAATAGCCATTATGCAAGAACCCTGAAAATATTTATGCATTCATTTTTAGTTCTGATTCTTTTCCACATACTATTAAATTAAACTTTTGACAGTTACTTTCCCTTTTTAAAACTAAACACAAGCTTTCTCTTTTAAATATTTAATTAGGCTTTAAAATGGATGAAGTAAATAAAAAGTATTAACTTTTTTTTTACTGTGAATGGTAATGATGACAAACTATTTTTAAAAAATTGTATTATAAATTGATTTCCAGCTGGAAATCAATTTAACTTAAAGTTTACCTGCCAACTACCTCAAGACTTATATAAAAAGTGATTTAGTTGAAGAAGACATAAGAACACAAATTGCTTTTCAAAACTGTTGGAATCCTTTGAACATGAGACATTTAACAGAAATATTTTAAAAGTTTCAAATGTACTCAGATTTACTGGCATTGGTAAACACCACCATGCAGTGGAGAAGGAGGTATTGAAAACCCTCTATTATATTAGTACATTCCAGTTGTTTTAGCATTTCATTGTTAAATACCCTGCCTCGCCTTCTTTTGTTTCTTTTTGGCCCGCTAAATCATTTTGAAATATTTTACCTCTTCTTATCTATCTTCATTGATAAAGGTTGGGGTATTTGGTGAATCTGGATATCAAATCAAATCAAATTATATTAAATGATGAATATTTATATAGCATTTTCCTATAAAAACATAACGCAAAATGCTTTACATTAATAAAAAAACAAAGTAAGTAATATAAAAACGAGCATAAAAATTAAAATAGAGCCCTCTCCCTAGACCTGCATACAAAACACTACATACAACCCCCTACCCCTTTCCCACCTCCCACCCCCTAACTGATAGGGATAGACAGTGGGAAACGCTAATTTTTGGGACCTCCCTCTCTGTGAATGGCTGCAGCATCACAGACGGGATGCAAGGTCCCCATCTAAAGCTGCAGCGGCTGAACAGGAGATCAGCACCAGAAATAAAAAATAAAATAAAAAATGATCATTAAAAAGAAAAACATACTAGTGGCGGTCACGTGGATGTTGGGTCTGCTGGCAGCAGGGGATTGTGGGATGCGGTCCCCTGGTCAAAATAGGACTGAGCATGGGTGTTTCTTTTTTTTTTTACCTACGTTTCTTTTCATATGGCTGTTTTGTTGTTCCAGCCTTAGTTAATTCTTCCTGTTATGTTTGTTTCTTTTTGTTGGAACATGAGTGTGGGAAGGGGAGACGGTGATCAGTCATGTGTATGTTCAATGCTGTATGTGCTGAAATACATGGACTTAATACCGAGAAGGAAAGAGACTGTTCTGACTAAATCGTGCGGTGAATGGGAGGCAAACAGTTTTTGAGCGCAGCTGGGTCGGTACAAAACTGATTGAAGTGACGTAATTAGTAGTATTAAAATAATTGATTAATAATATAGAGTAAAATCATAAAATAAGATAAAATAGATTAATAAATACAAAATAAAATAAATACATAGAATAATAAAAGTAGTAAAATTAGATATAAACCAGATTAAAAAGGTGGGGCGTGAGCCTTTTTTTTTTTTTTTTTTTAGAAAAAACAAAAACAAAAAAAAGAAGCAACGATGCCTTCTGCGGCTCTCAAGTCGTCCGGCGGACTGTTCCATAAACGAGTGCTGAAAAGAGGCCTCTCAGTTTTCTATTTTACAGTCGAAATGGTTGGAAGACCAGTTCCAAAGGATCTCCTGAGATTGTAGAAACCATTGACTCAAACAGGATCTTGGCGCTTGACACTGTTCCGAGCCGTACCTGAAGGCAGCACAGACTGTCTCTACAGGAAGTCTTGAAAGTTTTCAGCTCAGAGTCAAACTGGTTATCTGCATCGATCACTGCGCATCCGCGCTGCATGCGGTCCGTTTGAGGATGTGGCTGAGCTGAATGGGGCCGGGCTATTACCGAAACTGACTTTTGGCTGTTCTGTTAGGAAACCGAAGGTGGGCTTATGCGACAGACGCGGCGCTCCGTGTGAGTGAAGGTGAAGGCGGAACAGTTAGCGAATCTCACACACCGTGACCATCAAGATGTGGGAACAGGAGGAGTTCGCGAAACACTGGAGGAACGAATTCCCTGATGGAGAGGTGCCCCGCATGGAGCTACACTCCGTGGAGGACATCGAGTCGGAGCTGGAGACGTGTAAAGCCAACCTGAAGAAGCTCCAGCAGGCTCTGAAGGAGGAGAAATTCAAGGTGATTTACCTACAGACCACCGTGGTTCGTCTGAAGAAAAGCCTCCCGGAAAGGGTTGGAGGAGCAGGCGCGTGCGCTCAAACCAAGACGGAGAACGTTAGGAAACCGCCACGGCAGGACGAGGTAAGCAGCGGCAAGGGAACCAAGGAGTCCGACTCCGGGGGGTTCAAGCTAAACGCAGGCAGAACAGCCAGCCCTTTGGACCGGGAACAGAGCAGGTTCAGCGGGAGGACGGGGAAGGCGGTCCCCATCCCCGTCCCGCCGCTGAAGCCCAGCTTCAAGACCCCCACCGCCGCCCCCCCGGACGAGGACGGCAGCGACCAGGAATACGAGGACGCGGAGCTGAACGAGAACTTCGTGAGGTGTAACCTGTTGACCCCGAAGATAGTGGTGAAGGACAGCCACTGCAGCAGCCACCGGGACGGACGGCCGCCTTTCCGCTTCAGCAGGGACCTGGACTCCGGCGATGAAGGCCGGCTGTCGCCGTCCTTTCCGCGGGGAGCGCTGAGAAGGTCCCCCGGCTCCGGGCTCAGCACCCCCGACAGGAGGAGTGATGGAGAGCTGAGCTCCGACCACGAGGACTCCTCATCAGCAGGTTACTCAGGTAAAAACCCCCTTTATTATTATTATTATTGTTATTATAATTATAATAATTATTATTATTATTATTATTATTATTATTATTATTATAAGTGCAACTGAACTGAGAAAAACAAAAACAGTAGTGAATTCATTCAATGGAACTTGACACAAACATAAATAAAAAATTGTATTCCTGCTAAAAGACCACTCCGATGTTTTTTAACATATTCTTGTGGCATTTTTTGTGATGATGGAGGACATGGATAAAAAAAAAAGAAGATTTCTGAGTTCTTCTTTATTCTAATCGTTGTGAATCATGACGCAGACGAAAAAAAAGCCTGGAAAAAAGCTTGTAGGTGTGACGTAGTACGTCAGGTCGTGTCACACAGCCAGCAAGCACATTTTGCGAGAAGAAAAAAAAAACGCACATTTTGCGCATTTTTCATATATGAAATATCGTTTTTTTGTGATGCATGCGTCACATAGTTCATACGTGTTTCTTGGTTCGTCCGTTCAGCGATGTGCATAGATGTACAGTGTGGGTTTCGGCCGATGGGTCTTTACGTGAATTCAGTTTTAAGCTGTTCAAAAATGTTTGGTTAGTTGAGAATTACGTACTACCACCGATGTATAACTTATATCTTGCATACGGAACATTTCATTTCAAAATTACATAAATGAAGCATGAATCACTAAAGAATTGCGTATAAACAGGGCAATAATCATGCATAATTCATGTGAAATTATGTGTTCTTTGGGGGGTTTATCCGTACATCTTCCAGTGGTTTCAACGTGTTTCATTTGTGATTCATCTATGAAATTTTCATGTAAAGACCACAACTCATCTCATTTTTTCCATGTACATTCATGAATGACCAATTTTTATCCGTTCCATGTGCGTAAAATGTACGTAGTGGCTGTGTGACACGGCCTAAAGGCAGGCCACAAGCATCCTTTGGCGCCTCATTGTTATGCATTCACTTGCAGACAAATAGATCCATGTACATCTCCGTTTTCCTCGTCCAAGCATGCATCTGGATCCTTTTGTAAGGGGCTGTAAGCTAGCAGGAGAGCATGTAATTTTTAATGAACTCCTTCCGCTCTGCAGACTATGTCCTAGAAAACCACGCAGTTTGGCTAAAAACGGCAAAATCATAATTAAAAGACCACTGTGAAGACTTTGAAAATGGATCAAAAGATGATTGGAGTGGGTCTTTAAATATAATCAAATCTCAAATCTAGGGCTGGTTATCCTCCCCTAAAATACGGAATCAATTGGATTTTGATTCACACGGCCAGTATTGATTTCCAACACCATACAATGAAATCAAGTTTTAAAAACAAATTTATTTGATTAAAAAAAAATCTATTCCGAGGTAACCAGTGGTGTTAATATAGCAAAATATTGACTTTATTAATAGATTTACAGAGTTACAACTTAGTTAGAGTTACAACTAAAGCTGTTTTCTGCCTGGAAATATACAAGAAGTTGATTCAAGACAAAATCCATCACTGAATCAGAATGATGTTGGATTTTCTAAATGAAATGAACAGATTTCTTTTTCTAATTTGATCAGATTAGTCAAAAAGGATTTCCCCTTTTTGCCCCTTTCTTTCTTATAGTGCTACACTTTCTGTGATTTTGTTTGTGGCAAGATCGCTGTTTCTGACACCTCCGCGCCACCGTGCCGCCCCTCATTTTGTGTAAACTGTGCTAAATACCTCATGAATGTTGTATTTACCATTCATTTGACAATATTCAATACTTTGAAAAAAGCTTTGTTTTTAGCTGCACCCGAACCTGCCAAAATCTTTCTGATGTTCCTCTTTGGCCCCATTTGCACTTCATGGTTCAAGGGACCCAGTACCGATTTGGTTTTTTTTGTTTTTTTTTTCCTCTCATGTGGCACAGATCGGATATGACCGGTGAACATAGCAGGAAAGCAGGAAAAAAACGCATGGATTCAGATTTTCTCAGATCGGAATCAGGCCTCATTCATATGTGGTAATATATTGGATACGAATCGGATACGTGCATTTGCGTGTGCCATGTAAGCAGACAAATCGGATATTCCCCAGTAAATGCGAGTCGAACGTCTGTGACGTCAACTCAGGTGGACACCACCAACTGAGATCACATGACTTATTATAGGTGCTTTTGTGCGGTGAGTTTGCTGTTCGAGGACAGCTGGAGCCCCATCAGCAGCTCTAGCAGATTTGGCCATGCTAAACGTTTGCCGTTTGGACCAACACGTATCTTCTAAATGTGGTTTTATTACTGTCATGATTATTATTAAGGGCCTGCTCGCTCATTATTATTTGAATCCGTGCGATCTGTGCTTTTTTTTTGGCTGCAAGGACCACGAAGCAGGATTATATTAAGGGTAATTCGTGCAAAAAACATTTGCTGTGGGGGAACTTGGGCAATGCCACAATGAGCCTCTTGGATGTAAACATGTCACATGGGAATTACATCAGCCTTTATTTTGTCTGGACACCACCGGAAACACAAATTCATATGATGGTTTACAGTTTCTCAGGTCTGCGTAGCAGCACTTCCGCCTTCGGCGATCCGGCTGCCGGTCCGAAGACAAAGACCCTGCCACTAACACAAGGCTACAAACCTGGCCGCACTAGTCCTAGCATGTCAGGGTCAGAACATCTACATTTGGTAGTTTCAGCATTGTATAGTGTAAATGCAAAAATCGGATACGGGTCACTTTTAAATCGGATATAGTCGGAAAATCGGATTTGGGCATCAAGACCTGCAGTGTAAATGCAGCCTTTCTGTACATCTTTAATCTCCCGTGTGATCCTTCCAGCAGATATAAAAAGGACAAGAGTCTGCACTCGCTCATGCATACCTCTATAACGGACTATGACCGCACCTTTGGTGTTAACAGGATGAGGCCTCTTCATTATTCCGATGAAACATCATGCAAAGTTTTTCTCATTTCCAGCTGAAGGACCTAACAGTTTCACATTAACTTTTACAAATACAATAGCTATCTTGTGCAAACCTGAGTAATAAAGTGAGAAACCAAGTTTCCCAATGTGGTGAATGACTTCCTCTTCAGTGCAGCAGAACTGTTATCAGCATTAACCCCCATACACACACACATGCACAAATACGCTAATAATAGGAATGTCATCATCATATTTTAATAGTTATGAAATAATAGCATGTTGAATACGACTGAAAGTGATAATCAGATAAGAAGACTAATGAAACCAACACTCTGTGACACGCTGAAGTTCGCTTTAAGCCTTCCTCAAACGGTGAGGCCGTGTCGACTGAAAGAGACTGCAGTTTCACAACACAACAGCTAATGACTACAGGACACGCAATAGTAAATTCCAGAGTGGAAGTCTTGGGGTGCAGAAAAGATACTACTTTGAAACTAATATGGGATTTGGTCTGTTAAACTGGAAAAGTCCACTTTTATTCCTCCTTTTTTATTTACCGTAGTGCCCTAAGGCAAGGAGAGGGGTCTTCCACATCTGTACACCATGACATTTATTTCTTTATTTTTGAACACTTGAAGAACCATCCAAACATTAACACAAAATAAATCTAATAAAGACCCACTCCGAGGAAAATAGTGTTATTAACAGGTTCTTGTGGCATTTTTCTGATGTTGGAAGACATATCTAAAGAAAATTAGTCTTAAAATGACATTTCTGAGTATTTCTTTATTTAAATCATTGGGAATCAGATAAGGGCGAAAAGGGGACTTTGAAATGGAAAAAAAAGCTTGATAGGCTCCAAGCTTCCTGCTCCACCAGCTCAAAACTGTACGACTGGATAGCTCCAATATTGCTCGCCATTTTTGTTGTTAGGTTGGGGGTAGGGGTGTAACGGTTTATTTTAACGACAATTAGATTCATATCATAATTTGTGGTTGCCAATGTGATTCCTAGTTGATATTAGTTCATTTAAAATGATCCAATTCGATCTGATCCACTGACCTAAAATGGATCCAGGACATCTAGCCAAAACTTCAACCAGTGTGACTCAGAGAGAAATACCTGAATACTGAACAGTGCAGGGGAGGTTTTCCAGAGTCCTTGTATTTCTTGCAAGATCCTCAAGTGTAAATTAAATATGTGTACAAACAAACAAATAAAAAAAGAGGCAAATTAATTCACATTTTAGTTGCCTCAAACCAAATGGTATTTTCTAATATTGTTATAATAGATTTATTTAATTTTCAAACAATTTTATAATGGTATAGGTTGATTCAATTAACAGCTTGCCTCAAACGGATCCATATGGTTGGATCGTCGGAATATAAATCCACTAATTGATTAAGTTGAATAATCGTTGAGTTAGGGTGTGAAGAGCTGAAAGCTAGCGGGAGAGCACATAAACAAAGAGCTCTCAGCAATAAGAAGGAGAAGGGGGCGGGGTAACTCTGTGCCAATGGTACCGCCCACAACTCAGAGATACATTTCTGATGAATTAATGTTCCTATGCTGAAGCAATGTTCTGTAAATAATTATAATTACACGAACATTGGGAACACTTTTACAATAGATAAAAAGTTGATTGGAGTGGAACATTAATTATTAAACTTCCATAAAGTTGTTGTTGTTCACCTTTCGGGTTATCCCTGTAGGCGTCGCCACAGCAAATCCGCTTTCACTGATTTGCACAGGTGGTTTGGCAGAGTTTTTACGCCGGATGCCCTTCCTGGCACAACCCAGTGTTTTCAAGGGACAGGGAGACCCAGATAGTCAGCAGCACAAAGGGTCTTTCCTGAGGACCCACACTAGATTTTTATCTTATTACACGCCCTCTGTTTTAAACTTTCAAAGTAAAATCTGGGTAGGTTTAATATCCATGGTAAAGACATCGGAGAAACATTAATTTGAACAATTGACAACTTAAGGCCCGTACACACCGGGACGAATTTCGCCGACGATTTTCGCCGACGTTTAACGCCTCGTGACTAAACAAAGGGCACCAATGAGAGTGTGCACACCGACGCGAAAAAACGCCACGCGTCAAAGCGTCAAAAAAAAAAAAACGCCTCGGGTTTGTTTTTTTTTTTCGATGCGTCGCGTCGAAATCTATTCGACCAATGAGAATGGCGCTTTTGCACACGTGTCTGGAGCTTCTGAAGTTACAGTAAAACACAACTTGGGGGCGCTCAAACACAAAACTGTCTTGCTGAGCACACATATCAGCGAAGAAGATAGACGCCGAGTAGCGTCTACACTGGCGCGAAGAAATAATGACGGACACTCTAAAATATCCCCGAACCAAGCACCAGTTGGAGCTACTGGTGCTTGAAATATTCATGTTTTCTTTGTTTGATTCTGACAATCGCGTAAATACTTGCTCTCTTCTTCTGAGTGAAAAGCGACTTTAAGAAGCGTAAAGTTGCGCAGCGCCACCTTGTGTACAGGAGTATTTCTGTTTACATTAAGCGCTATCTAACGTCAGGGAATGAAATTGCATGTCCGCTCGGCTTATCATCAGCGAAAATCGCCTGGGTGTGAACACAAAAAACGTGGCAAAAAACGCTGGCGAATAACGCCTGGCGAATATTCGTCCCGATGTGTACGGGCCTTTAGGGGGACAGGTGTGTTTGGCCTGGAAATTTGCAGGACAAACACTTTATTCAAACATACTTGATGGATAATAGCTTGCCCGCATGACCACAGGATTCGTCCATAACTCAGAGTTTAAAGGTGAAAGTGGAGCTTACACCTTTTCTGCTTATTCACCTGGACTATCCTGGTTGAAAACAGAGAAAAGAAAGTTCATATCAAGTGAGACGTATGCACGCTGCCATTGACAGTTCCATTTTGTATTTTATACTTGGTACCTGCTTTACTTCCAACACATTTCTTTTTAATACAACTATTTCATGCTGCAAGGTTTTTATAACTTCCTTTTTAAAAAATATTATCACTAAATACTAAAACTTAAATATATGTTTACGTGTATCAGTTAATGTGGTTTTTTTTTACTGTAAATTTAACTTTGGATGGTTACATTCAATAAAAAACAAAAAACATTTTTATACAATTTGAAGGCAGAATAACTAATGAAATGTTGAAATTCATAACAATTAATTCTCTGCAAGTTTTTCCTGAAAATAACTTCTTATTAAACTCTATTTTAACCAAACTGGAAGCATGTTTTTGCTGTAAGCCACCACTTTTTGTTTTTGAAAGGGTTTCAATCCGGAAGCTCTATGGTTGCCCATTGATTCGAGACATTACTGCTGCAAGGATGCTTTGTCACACCTCAAGTGTGTGATGTTTTTAACTTGAATATTTAATAAAGAGCTTTTTGGCCTTTACGTGGGCTCACGATTATAAGGAATCCTTGTCAACCGGATGTCTTTGTCAGAGGTTCCGTCAGCTTCTGCTCATGTATTTATGTGGTTGTGTCATGTGTTGATGTAGTACCTGTTTAGCAATTGGAAACTACTCTAAATAGCTTACACATCTAAATGCCAGTTTGAAGCTTTAAGACAAGTTCTACTCCTGGAAGTGATGCTGTTCTGTTTGTTTTTCTGGCATCTTTGCCTTGATTCTTTTCAAATACCTGGATCAGGTGTACTCCACCAGGTTGGGATTATAGCAGGGGAAATGTCTCTTGGGGAGGCATTCATTTGATCCTGTTGTTTTATATGATATTTTTCACTGGAGTAGTTATAGTTATCTAAAGCCCTGAAATTATCCTTCAAAAACCATTTTATTAATTAACTTGAAAGATTGGAAAAACAAAAAAATAAAGCTATCTTAAAACCTCTCTTTTTGAATAGGTTCCAACAATTTGCACCAGTTTTTTTGTTTTTAAGAAACTGTATTTATTAAGAAACAAATGGTTCCATAAGGAAAAGCACTTACAGTTAATCTTTAAATCACTTCCATAATTGTTTTCCCACAGGATACAGATGTTTTTCTTTAACAACTGGAATAATTAGTGGCAAGACTTTAATTGTAACTACAAACAATGGAGGATGTACTGGCTGTGGGAAGAGTGAGAGTCACCTTTTAGGATCTCAGCCTGTTTGCCTGTAAGGTGATGCTGTCAGATTGAAGAACCAACTGTTCTTTGACTTCCTTGTCACTTACAATACATAGTGGTTGCTTTCCTTTCACACGTACACAGAAACTGGGCCAGCCTCTTATTTATGTCTTCGTGTTCATTGTGTTTTCAAGGAAGAGATCATCAGATTACATTATGGGAGTCTAACTCTGCCCCTTTTTACGACTTTTGGGTCTATCTACAACGGGGCTGGGCAAATCCAGTCCTCGAGGGCCAGTGTCCCTGCAGGTTTTTGGTGTTTCCTTGCTTTAACACCACCATGACAAACACAACTGTGTCATCAACAGAGTTGATGATGATTATTAATTAAAATCAGATGTGTTAAAGCAGGGAAATTTATAAAACCTGCAGGACACCAGCACTTGAGGACTGGCATTGCCCACCCCTGATCTAAATAAATGTACTCGGTCTGCAGTGTCTTGGCATTTGGTTGTTCACAGATGTTCACCATGTTTGTTTCCACAGACTAGTTTGAATGTACATGGGAACTGAACGAACAAAACCAATTCAGTCACAAGTTTTTGGGAGAAGCAATGTGTGTCACGATAAAAGCTGTTTTTAGTGAGTCTGCATTCATTTGCCAACATTTCAGTGAGTTGGAATGTCTCACTGTTGTAGTGTTATGCCATTGTTTTTAAGACAATTCTGTTGAGGAGCTACAAGGTAGTTTTTAGGATGATGTCAAAGCAGTGCCGGCTGCGTGATGTTGTAACAAGACACAGAAAAGCATATAAGAATCGTTTCCAGCTGTGTTTAATAACACGACAATTGCAGCTTTATATTTGTTCGGTGCTCATCTGTAACTTTATTCCTACTGTTTATGTCGGCTAAGGAGGCCGTTTAGGTTCCGTTGTTCTGCTCCGAGGATGGATTGTATTCAGACTGAGGAATCTCTGGGCGAATCAAAGGTCAGTCTGATTGGAAACGAACCGCCTCCAAAGATGTGTCAGAAAGCGGTTCCTGGTCCCGGACCAGGGTCAGCTTGGGTGTATTCAGACTTAGAATTTGTTCTGGATTAACGGGAGAAACGAACTCTGGTTCACTTTAAGCAAACCCAATATGTCTGAATACACCCTAAAATACACAACCCACAGGATGGCGGTGCTCAGAGGGCAGTTTCCTGTTGTGCTCCTCTTACATTATGGTTGACAAATTTTTCTGTTCGACTCTTGTCCATGACAAAATTATATCACAATGTGAATATCTGTAAACTTTCCTAAGGACACGGACTAAAGATTTTTTGAGAACTAAAATTTATGTTTGGAAAATAATATGAGAACTCAGAAAATTCAGGACAAAGGCATACAATTGACACAAATAGGAAGATGTTTTTACATGAAGCAGTTATGAAAGCAGCTTTTTGATAGACCGATATTGTAAATGTTTTGTCCAGATGTTCACACTTCCTTCTCTTGATTAAAGTGCTGTAGTGATTATATTTGTTGTGCTACCAATTGATTACTTTATCATGGTAGTTGAGTTTGTGAAGACGATAAAAACAATTTAAAGATGTTTACTTGTAAATCACAGACTGAAATAGATGGGCAGATTTTTCAGAGGAATCCTTGAGGATGAAGATGTTCTCCGTTTCTTTTTCTGAAGCACAGTCGATGAAAATGACACACATTCCTCTTTTTCTGTAAGGTGGTTGTATCTTTCCAAAGCAGGACTTGTTCAGGCCTGCCTCAAATGGCACATGCAGCAGAACAGTCGTTCACCCTGCTTTCAGTGTCCTGCCCTTCTGAATGAGAAGCTACATTCTGCAGTTGCCATTGGAAGTTTAGACAGTTGGCTCAGGTGTTTTCTTTGTCATGCAGTTAACTAATTTTGGTATTTTGAATTAAGTTTTGTTCTTTGGTAGATTTATTTTGTAGAATAAAGCCATTTAAGGCCACATATTGGGAAAACCATAGTGGGAACTTGGCTGGGAACCACTGTTGAATAAATGCATTTTCTTGAAGACTCACGGTTTTGTCTGTAAATACCAGATTTCTTTTCCTTTGAAGTTGAAGACTCTTCCACCAATGGGTCCAATGTTTGTTTTTTACGTTAAATATTTTAGCTTTTAATTTAGTGGTGGCCCCTTAAAGAAGGTAGCAGACACATGAAAAGGCGAATGATTTGACATGCGTCAAGACTAAGTCATAGATGAATGGGCTGGAGAGAATCCGGTCGTTTTCCAAAATAAAGCGTCCTTCAGAATCAAAAAGGAAACAAAACGGAAATAATCTAAATTACCATAAATGTATTTTGTTTTTGCCTGCAGCCTGGCACCAAGTGACCCATAAACTAGTACCCATATTCTTCTAGTATGTATTCTGTACACTCTTACTGCTAATTACCTGGCTCATTTGTGTTCAGTCAATCAGAATGTGGAAACCCCCAAGCCGGGTAATCGGCAGGAAAGAGGGAAGGGAGAGCTGAAGAACAGGCAGGATCAGGGCTGAGCTCCATGGTGAATATTGTGGGGAAATATGCGATGTTAGTGATATTAGTAATATTGCGATGACAATATAACTTGCGGCATATGAACAAACAGAGAAACAACCAAAAATGACATTTCTATTTTACTGCAACAGTTTAATTTAAATAAGAGTCAACATAACTTTAATTACACTCCAAATGACCCTCGTTTACATCTGAGGCAGATATCTAACATAAAAAAGCTCCTAAATAAATAAATAAATAAATAAGAGAGCTCCATCTAATTGGTCAACAACATGAAGGTATCCATCTGATTTGTCAAAGCATAAAGGGATTTATTTGATTAGTTAAAACATTCAAGTTGCCATGAGATTGTTTTTAGCACATTTAAGGTAAACCATTTATTGCAGTTTTGGCCGACTTTTGCGATATACACAGCCTGAAATCGCAATAACAATACATTTTTTATTGTACAGGCTTAGTAAGGACTCTTGATAGTGATGAGGAAGAAGCATCACAGAGACAAAAGTTCAATCTCTGGTTGTAAGGATCAGGTAAAAATCCCCAACTCTGTCGAGGTATTAAACATAAAGCCATAATTTTGTCATAAATTTGTTTGAGTTAAATAAAAGCACCTCACCTGTATCTGTCACGGTTTTAGATTCTTTACTTTTGTTTTCTAGTTGTCTTTTGTTTCTTCATGTTTTGAGTTCACTTCGTTTTATTTTGAAAGGTTTTCTGTTACAATGTTGTTTCGAATTTTACTTTTGGTCCCCATCTGGCCTCATTGTTTCCACCTGTGTCTCGTCTGTTCTGAATGTATTTAAGTCCTGTTCCTCCTGTGCTGCTCCATAGTTTCTTATGCTGACCCCCCTGTTTCGTGTATATTATCTGTTTCTAGTGTTTGGAGTTTGCCTGCCAACAGCAGTGGTTTTTGGTTTGTAGTTTAGTTTTTTGAGTATTAAAGATCCTGTTCCCCTGGAATCCTCTGCCTCCTCCTCTCTGCGCCTGGGTACTTCCTCATCCCCCACACGTAACAGTATCTTGAAGACTTACTCACAGAAATACAGTTTATTGCAGATAATAGTACTTTTATGAAACTATCTGCCAATGCTAGTATTGGATAACTGTTTTTATGCATTCCCAATATTTTATTTCAGTCTTGAGATAAAAACAAAGATGGTTTAAAGCAGGGGTGTCAAACTAATTTTCACTGAGGCCACATCAGCATAGTGGCTGTCCTCAAAGGGCCAGATATTACTTATGCATGTAACCAAATGTAATGAAAAATAAATGTAACTACTCCTTAATGTTAAATAACTAATTATTTATTTTTATAACTTTTTAAGTGACAATTACAGTTGCATATAAAACATATGGTTGCTTGTTACTCTAGCATAAATCCTTTTACATTTGATTCTGTCAGGTTAGGTTATATGGACAGTGTTTAAGTCCTAATGTATAGTTGCCCAATCCGATATTTCAAGTCAGATTCCCCCTTAAATATGAATAAATACACACCAATTTGCATTCATCCAGGCCACATAAAATGACATGCCAGGCCACATTTGGCCCGCAGGCCTTGAGTTTGACACATGTGGTTTAAAGGATAAAAATTAAAAAGGACAACAAATTAGTTGGATGATAAATCAAGGGAAACCAAAAAGTATCTCTATATTTGCCAAAGCTCCATATGAGAGTTGTGAAATTTAAGGCTATGTATGGTATTACTGTGCTATTTCGTCAAATCTAAATGGGCTAACTGTGTCTAGAAGAGTGCCGACGCTTTAGAAGGACTTAAGCAGATTGTTTTCTTTTCTTGGTATTCAGATGAGGGTTTTCCTTTGTTTGGTTCTGGATTAAAATTACACTCTGAACAGCTGCTGTTTCAGAAAGCCCTGTGGTCCAGTGTTCGTTGGCTGCTGACGTCAGCAGCTGTTGTCATACTGAAAAGGATGTTTGATGGCTGTCATCTAATGTAGATCCATAGAAACCTGTCAGGATTCAGTTTGCACTTTTGTCAGAGCTGCATTCAAAACCTCGTGTGAATGTTAAGCTGGACCCTGAAGGGAATTTAGACCACTAAACTCATTTCTAAATTGTTAAGGTATTTCGTCTGTTTGGATAAAATAAGTCCCCTAAAAAATTACAATTAAAGCAAAAACCTCATTTTAACTGCAAAAACTGTCAAATTAAAAGCTAAATGCTGAATTAACTAAGGAAGTCTATATTTGTTTCAACAAATACATTTTTTTCCATTTACCTTAAGTGTACATAATGCATAAGAGTTTAATGTTTAAAAAAATCTAAAAAGGAGAAATAGTTAAAAAGAAATGCAAAGTAAGCAGGAATCTCCTGCAGGAGCTGAGTGTTTTGATACCAGACTGAACGCATATCTCAGCATTCACACAATAATACAGTTTGTTACTTCGGTTCCTGTCAATCAGATAATGATAATACAAAGTATGACTCAGAAAAAACACACATTTGTTTTGTGTGGATTGGTGTTCTGCCTACATGTCATGAGAAAGAGTTCATTTTCTTTGTTTGCGTGACTGTGTTCTCTAGTGATCAGCTACAGAGCAGACAGGGAGGGTTTGTACTGAAAAAACAACACTATCAAGAAGATTTTTCTCCTATTGAGAAGCAAAGATTTTTTGTTGTTGAGGATCTCTTTTACACAATTCTTTCTGCTCCTCTCAGACCTGGCTGGGATGTTCTTTTTCTTTCTTTGCCTCTGAGTCAACAAATCTTAAAACAATGCAACTTTCATGACTTTTATTCAGAGAGGGGAAACAAGCGCCAACCTATTCTTTCAGTTTGAGTCAAGAGAAACGAGCAGCTGCAAGAGCTAGGATCCCCATCCACCACCACCACCACCACCACCACCACCACCACCGGGTTGGGGGGTTTTCCTTTCAGTTAACCGATTCTTCCTTTGAAACATATAGCTTAATCAATGAGCAAACCATGCAGTGCTTGCTTCATAGCAGTGTTAAACAGTATCATAAGTTTTTCTGAAGGAAAATTGTGAATTGAATTTGTTTTTGTCTTCTTTTAATCATGACCCTTATAAAGGAAATTTTTCTAAGTTGGAACTAAGTCACTTAAAATTAATAGTGGTGGTTATCATGGACACCCCTGAGTGGTAGGCCAATTATAGGTGACTGATCTGTTTCTGCACAAGTATAAACCTTGATCTTTTGTCTTGACCGACTTTGTTGTGCATGACCTCATGAAAGAAGTCAATGGTGCAGAGGTACTTATGAGAGTTACTTGTACTTATTTTTCACAATAATTTACAAAGAAATTCTTTAAAAATCAGGTAATGTGATTTTCTAGATTTTTTTTTCATTTTGTCTTTCATAGTTGAGTTATACCTATGATGAAAATTACAGGCCTCTCTCATCATTTTAAGTGGGAGAACTTGCACTTAAATGAATGAATGAACACTTTTTTGCCCTCCTGTATATTGGAGCTATACAGTTTTAGCCAGAAATCACCATAGATGAGAAAAACATAGGCGTAGATGGATCTAGGCGTTGACATGTACGGCATATGTATTATAATGGAGCAGAGCAGAGAGCTTCTGGCCTGGCCTGTGTGTTTTCTACGTAACAAATACGATCTTTTCCAAACGTCAGTATCTCTTGTGCTATCCTAGGCACTTTAACATTGGGAGTTGGGTCATCTAGACCCACTAGACAGTGCTCTGAACCTTTTTTCTTCAATGATTTGTGATCTTCACTGGTGTCCATGGATTACATGAAATCTTTTCACCTTTATCCACCTTTGTCCTGGTAGGGAGAACACGTCAGTGAAAGGGTGGGGTCATCTAAGATAGCACAAGGGTTATTTTTATCTGCTCCTGATTCACAATAATTTGAATCATTGAATGATTTTCTTTTAAAGTCATTATTTATCGGAAAAATGCTTGACAAACATGTTAAAAAACACTTAAAGCGCGTCTTTAAAGTAGTGAATCCTGGCATTTCACTGTGAGTCACTTGTACAAATTCAAAGTGATGAGTTTAACATTTTTTTATTTTTTTATTTATTTTTGGTAGTTAAGGTTATTTTAAAGTTTCTATAATTTGACCTACAACTTAATGATTTTTATAATATCATAAATCGTATAAATGCAAAGCTCATTCATCATTATTGTTTTTACTTCAAATAAAAGTTGGTACCTTTATGTAAAGAGCAAAAAGATGTAAGATTTTAGCACAAATCAAACATATAATCAGTGTTATGCATTATTAGTGTAGACTTGGTAAATGGAACTTTATGCTTTAATAAACAAGAAAATGGTTATATATGCACAATTTGAGAAGTTGAGATGAATGTGCTTAATTTAATTATGAGCACTTTTTTCATATATATGATTTTGACCACAGAGAAAACTTCCTTTTTTTATATGTTAAACTTCAGATTATTGTTTTTTAACTAGCTTAAGCCAGCTAGCACTTAACAGCAGCTAGGTCTTTACCTCACTTGATGAGCCAGCTGGTGAAAATCAGGCCTAAAGTATGAGGAAATGTTTAAATTTGGTGACAATTTTTATTTGGAATCATTATAATGGTTTTCCACAAATACTATGAATTCAGGTGAAACTAGGGGTCAAATGTGCCTGCCTCTTTAAAAGTATGTAGCTTGGTACTCACATGATACGTCATAGCGGATTTGAGTGATAGTTGTGTGCAAGAGAGCAACAGTGTGTGTCTGTGTGCGAGTATGTACTTGCGAACACATGGACGTCTCAGGTGCAGACAACGTAGCAGAGCTCTGGAGACAACATTACTCCACCTTATTCAATTGTGTTAAAAGTGAATATTTTGAAATGGTATAAAGAGAGAGTGATGTAAACACTGGAGTAACCTCACACCAAGTTCTGAAGCCATCAAGATGCTCATTGATAAATCATGTGGGCTAGATCACATTACCAGTGAGCATCTTAAATATGCCAGTCCAAGTACTTTTCCGCTTCTTGCCATTTGTTTTACTGGCTTTTTAACTTATGGGATATTACCTGACTCTATGATGTCTGTATTGATGGTGCCAGTTATTAAAATGAAGACAGGAAAGCTTGACTGTATTGGCAATTGTAGCCCTATAGCATTACCTACTGTCCTCTCAAAGGTTTTGGAAAGAATTTTATCTCAATCAATTAATAATTTTATCTTGTCTGCTGATAATCAGTTGGGTTTAAAGCTCAACATGGGACAGACATGTGCATTTTTGCGTTAAAAGAAATTGTTAATATGTACAGACAAGTACAATTCATCTGTACTTGTGTTTTATTGACGTATCTAAAGCGCGTGTCAAACTCAAGGCCCGCGGGCCAAATGTGGCCCTCCATGACATAAAGGTTTTTAATTTCTGAAATTTTCTAA
This sequence comes from Oryzias sinensis, assembly GCA_037389245.1. Lineage (NCBI taxonomy): Eukaryota > Metazoa > Chordata > Actinopteri > Beloniformes > Adrianichthyidae > Oryzias > Oryzias sinensis. Next base: position 11,926,103 of record CM074497.1, on the reverse strand, counting down.
AATAATTAAAATTGGTGTGTTTTTATTCATATTCCCTTCTCCACCTCCGTGCCGGTCCCAAGCCCGGTCGCTTTGAGAAGGTTGCGTCAGGAAGGGCATCCGGCGTAAAACATTGCCAAGTTTACCATGCGACTTGTTCGCTGTGGCGACCCCTGATGGGAGAAGCCGAAAGACAAAGAAGGGTGTGTTTTTATTCATATCTAGGGGAATCAGACTTAAAATATCGGATAGGGCAACTATACATTAGGACTTAAACACTGCCAAAATAACCTAACCTGTCAGAATCAAATTTAAAAGGATTTATGCTAGAGTAACAAGCAACCATGTTTTCTATGCAACTGTAATTGTCACTTGTAAAAGTTATATTATTTTACCTTAAGGAGTAGTTACATTTATTTTTCATTACATTTAGTTACATGTATGAGTTATATCTGGCCCTTTGAGGACAACCACTATGCTGATGTGGCCCTCAGTGAAAATGAGTTTGACACCCCTGATCTAAAGCCTTTGACAGGGTAAATCACACCAAACTTTTTACGAAAATGAAGAATTAGGGCATACCATGGTATATTATCGGACTACTAGCGTTCTGGTTCGCCCATCAGAAAATGATGGTTAGGTGGGGATCAGGTGTCTTTTCTTCGTTTGGTATGACCAATGGGGTAAGGCAAGGAGATCTTTTATCCCCACTTCTTTTTAACTTGTACGTAGATAACCTTTCCAAAGAATCCAAATTCATGTAAAATCGGTTGCACGGTTGGTGTTTTTAAAGTTAATTATCTGATGTTTGCAGATGATTGCAACAACTTTTAAATGTCTGTTCTGACTTTGGTTTTAAAAATGATATTTTATACAATTTCAGTAGAATTGCTGTGTTGATTTGTCATGCAAAGGATGATGTTACATTTACAAGTAAAATATCTTGGACATATCATCAATGATAAACTAACAGATGATGAAATCCATAGAAAACTGTATTTTCTATTCTCAGGCAAACATGATACATTTCATGCAGGTTTTATCCAAGTTCAGACAGTCTTAAAATTCTTCTTTTTAAAACTTGCTGCACACCATTGTATACTGCCCACCTGTGGACCAACTACAGCATGAGGTGGCCACAGGCAGCCTATAATCATGCCCTAAAGATGTTATGAAAACAGCCATGGAGGAGCAGGACAAGCGGCGTATTTGTTTGTTGGTGCAAGAATAAATACCGGTACTCTCCAAGCTTTGTTGAGACATTTCATTATGTGTCACGATGTGAAGAAAACTTACCATTTGCGATATTAATGATCAATATTGCAATGATGTTAATAATGATGACAAGCCTGGCATTTCAGTATGATCCAGCAATCACAAAGATGTCTAATATTTCTCTTACCAACACCTGGAAACTAAACTGAGAATATTGTGAGATATTTTGGAAATGGATGTTAGACATCTGTACAAGTCTTTGACTATTTTGAGGCTACGGTACAAAGGTAGAGTTTTCGACCTCAGATGGCAAGGTTCACAGTTTCAGTTCCCGCCATTGTGTTAAAGTGTCCTTCGGCAAGACCATAGCAGCTCATGGTGGATATAGGTTGGCGCCATGTAGAGTCTTATTCACGTTTTGCTACGGGGAGGTGACCTGTACAGGTTCTGCAGGTTTTTGGGTTGTCTTGGTCCTTGGAGGGTCGTAGATGAGAGGTGCTGCATCTTGAGGGCTGGTGTGTCTTGCAGTTCCCTTAAGACTCGTACGGTGACCTTAATGCAGAGGTTCCCAAACTGGGGGGCGCGCCCCCTAGGGGGGGCGCGGAGGTATTGCAGGGGGGGCGCGGTGGAGGTTTTTTTTTCATACTTTATTGACAAACAACATAATACAATAACAATGTGAATGTCTCAGGGGGGATTGAAATGTGTACATATTGTAGAAAAATATAAGAAATAAAAAAAAGTATATAAATATATACACATACATATACAACATAAGACAAAAATAATTATTACTTCAAAAATCTTTGGGGTTTAATAAATTTTAAATCTTTCAAAAATTAAATTAGTTCGAATTGCTTTTTGGTTATGCAGACGTTTGATAATGGTACAGTACTGATTGATTTCACTCAAAAACTGCTGGAATTTAGTTTTGGAGCTTGACCATTTGGCTTTATGGATATGGAATTTTACCAATAATGACAACAATTGTTTAATGAAGATACAATCTTTGTCTACTTTGACATTAAGTTAACCCAGAATAATGTCTTTATTTAAAAATGTAACAATTTGTTTAGTTATACTTCCAATATAGTTTCCCACTTCAATCCCAAACCTTATTTGTATGTCTGCAGTCCACAAACAGATGATAAATAGTTTCCTCCTGAGTTCCACAGAATGAACAAAACAGGTCCATGTCCACAAAAAATCTACTCAAAGTTTTTTTGGTAGGATATACACAATGCAATATTTTGAAGGACACCTCTTTTATTTTGTTATTTAGACAGTATTTATAACTAATAGTCCAAGCATAAGTCCATTTTATGTCCACAAATTTGGATTCCCAATAAAACCTCCCAGCAGGTAAGGTTGTGGTCTGTAAAAGATTTCTTATTTGTTTATTGGAAACTGAATTAACACAAATATCCACATTGTCCAAAAAAATTTTCTGGGTTCTTAATTGTGATTTATTCTTGTATTGTACATTACTGTTATTCCAAATACAACAAGTTGTTGGAGAAAAATTTTGTTTATAAAGGAGTTTCCAGGCCAGCAGGGCTTGTTTTTAAAAGTTTGAAAGTTTTGTGGGTAATTTTTCAATTTTGTAATTACATTTTAGCAAGAATTTAATGCCTCCCATTGTGTCAAATATATATTTGGGAAATGGATTCCAGATATTGTCTTCCCCTTTCAATAAATTACGTAACCACTTTATTTTAAAAGAGTTGTTTAAAGTTTCAAAGGTTAATACATCCATGCCCCCATGTTTTCTGGTGTTACACAAAACAAATTTTGCTTAAGTAATGACATTTTTTCCTCCAAATAAAATCAAATAATGTTTTGTTTAATAGGTTACAGATGTGTTTTGGCATTTCTAAAGACAGAGACACATATACAGATCTAGAGATTCCTTCAGCTTTAGATAACAGAATTCTACCATTCAGAGAAAGATTTCTCATTAACCACATGTTATAAGGCGCGGTGGAGTTTAGAAACAAAGGATTTGTATGTTTGTGTCAGTGTGGGGGGGCTCGAAAATATTCAAATTTTCAGAAAGGGGGGCCCTGCAGAAAAAGTTTGGGAACCACTGCCTTAATGGAAGGTACATTTGTTGTGCATAAGTGTATTGGGAAGCGTTTAGAAGAATAATGCAAGTTGTACGCAATTTTAACGTCCAAGTGCAGCTTTCGTATAGTGCCCATACGCCACACTCTAGTTGTTAGTAAGGTGTGTGCACATCCCTTACTGACACCGCTTAAAAGCTTCACGCATGGGTTGTGTGTGATATGCAAGTGCAAAAGGATGTCACAAATTATGCTCAAATTGTCTTATTTCCTCATTCCTAACAGTCACACAGTAGAAGGAGTGAGCACTTATGTGAACAGCACTTACTGCCTCCTTGAACAATGCACAAGATTTGAAAAACAGACAAAAACAATACAACATGCCTGTGTTTCACCTACTTCACCCTTCCTTACTTACATTTAAGTATTGTTTAAGTGTGGACAATTTTGACCAAATTTCACCCGTATCCACCAGAAGAACAGTTGTCACGGAGCACTAAGACAGTGCAGCTACCATCATTGTGTGAATGTGTCTATGGACGAATGGGACTGTGACTGTAAAGTGTTTTGGGTCCTAATCAAGGTGGAAAAGCACTGTGGGTTTAAAACTGAACATTTCTTAGTATTTCCTTTTCCCTCTCAGTGTAGCAATAAATGAGATGAATTGATCTAATGTATACATGACATTATGTAATAAAAAGGCAGCCCCACACGTTGCTGTTCTTACTCTGTACAACATGCATTAGTGGCAGGCAGGGACAAACTGCAGGAGCCACAAGTAAGCCGTTTGCACATGTGCAGAGCTCTTCTTGTGGTTGCTCAAACAGAAACTGTGCACTTTGAGGGAAGAAAAAGAAGGTACCGTACTCTGACATTTTTTGTCAAAGCACTTTTTAGCATGAATTCTAACCTCAAATATGTGCATTTTAGCTGCTTTTTCCAGTACATTACAGCAAAAGAAGAGAAGAAAATTATAAGGACAAAATCATTCGTAAAACAAACTTGCATTTTTTTTAAGACTAAGTTAATAAAAGGAATAAAGTTAATAAAAGGTTAAAAAAATGCAGCACAGATCATCATGCAGTTGAAGTGTCATTAACAACCCTCAGCTTCTTTTCTTGTGCCAAAAAAAAATGTACGTGCAATAATTTTGCCATCCCTGCTGCTCATCTAATTTGACTCAATAATGTCTTTGTTGTTGTTCGCTTTTAAACAGAAAAAGTCAAATATTTAATTTGTCGCACAGATTTCCGATGGTAGTAAAAAAGGTTTAGAATAAACTGCATCAAAATTGTCTGTTTATGATTTATCCTCATCAAAACGAATCACGGGGTAGATCACAGCTGAATCTTTTGTTTGCAAATGCTGTCATGACATGTGTGGAAGTCAGTCCAAGGCGTGCGTCCTCCCTGCTGGTGTGTGAAGTCCTCATGGTGATGGCGTTGTTGTCAGATGGAAGCTCCCCTCAGGTCCAAGAAAAAGTCTCTTCACTGATTGTGTTGGAGCGACACGTCTGTGATAAAGAGACTCAGTTCGTACAAGATGTCCTCATGATTTAACTTTCTCTTTTCTTTAGAGCTATTACTTCTCAGCATTGCCAATGTTCTTCCTTGGGGCTGTCACCCACTCCACTCAGCACTGAATTTATTGCCAGGCACTTAATGAAGCGCAGGCCTTTGAGAGCCAACAGAAGGACAGTTTTTTTTCTGTCTCTGGTTATTTTCTTTCGCACATCCTTTACCACACTCATCATTTTCACTTCCTCCTTGTAAGGTGGAAGTAGAAACAAATAAACAGAAAGGCTGGGTTTTAGTTGTTTTGGCAAACTTCATTGTTCTGTTCACAGGGTAAATATTTTAGTGTAAGGTGGTCAGCATTGATTCTTTAGGGAATCTAAGTACGTCAATGGTTTGCTTGTATTTTAGCCCTCAGAGGCGCTTTGACTGGATATTAAGTGTCTGTTAGAAACACGAGGGTGCTGGAGGTGGAGTAAGAGTTGTAGTTGTATTATGGGACTTTAGGACCATTATTGGAGATGGTAATTGTTCCCTGTAAAATTTGCTGTTGAGTCCTAATGACTTGGCAGATAAGGTGAGAAGAACAGTCCACTCTTAAGAACTCACCTAAGAACTACCTAGGACAGTTCTCAGTGGCAGCACTTCATTCAACTCATCAGAATAGTGTTTCTGTTGCTGTAATACCGAATTCTTATCCATTTCTAAGTGATAACAGGGTAAATTCAGGCAATGGTTTAGAAGAAAGAATGGGATTACATTGTGTTCTTTAAAACATCTTAGTGTTATATAACTGATGCTGAGGTTGTTTTTTTCTAATGAACAATGGTTCACACAGTGCCAATAATACATTTCCCTGACAACAGAAAGATGTGAGTGAACAGGGGAGAGGTCTGAACAAAGCAGGTTTCACTCTCATTTTGTGGTAAGCGGCCCTCTCTTGTTTCACGAAGTCTGAGAGCTCCTTTTACCGTTGGTGATGCATGCAGCCTGCCTCAGGAGGTGGAACCAGTGAGCAGCCAATCTCTGCAAGGATCCGTTTGCTCATCGGCGTGCAGCATACTTTGATGTTCACTGGTTTTTCTTGATCTTGGTTAGTCAAGCTACTATTATTTTTTTTTTGCAAAACCAATGACCCTGTAGATTTGATTAATGACTGTGAAATTCCTAAATAACTAAAACAGATGGATGCTTTGGGGAGGGAGACAGCACCCACCAGTGGATTTTAGCAAGAAAAACTTCTTTGAGTGTTTTCCAAAGTTTTTATAATTGGTCACAGTTTTGTGTATAACACAAACAAATGCATACTTCATTCAATATCTGTGGACTTACTTAGTTAAAGGCTATGTCACACAGCCACTACATACATTTTGCGAATATTGAACGGATGAGAATTGTTTGTGGAGAAAGTAAGAATAGTTGTGGTCTTTACGTGAACTTTTCACAGATGCGTCACAATAAACTCATGAAAGACGTACGAATAAACCACGCAAAAAACACGTAAATCAACGTAGAACATGAACCGTGTGTGATTATTGCATTGTTTATGTGCACTTCATTAGTGATTTGTGCGTCAATTAAGTAATTTAAAAAAAATTAGTATGTTTTTCTTTTTCACTTGTCCTGTCCAACAGCTGGGCAAACAGATCTGAAGCAGAGCTGAAGGTCTCTTGTGTTGGACATGTTTTATTTTAGCAACAGCGGTTATGAATCTTCTTACAAACCAGAGGTATGTCTGAAAGAGGGGGGGGGGGGGGCTTAAACCATGAAGCACCATAGAGCAAAAAGTTGCTGGATGGTTATAATCATTACAGGGAGGTTCAGATATAATACAAGTCTATAAGGGCGGGGCCTGTCCACACACACACTCAAATGTTATAAACATACCTGTTGGCTCCAAAAATGTTCATGTCAACATGTACAATCAATTAAGTAATTTTAACGTAGTATGTGCGCCATATACGCAATATAAAAGTTATACATTGGTATTACATGCATAAAAAGTCATACATGGACATACGTAGGACGGTTGTGGAAAGCCATATCTTTGTGTATGCAAAAATCAGGCACAATTGAATAAGATTTATGTAATAAATGCTTAAAAATAACTAGAAATACTTTTAAACTACGTCATTCTTAACTGGCTAAAAATTTTGAACAGCTCAAATCCCTCCTTCATGTGGACATCCCTGAGGTTTTTTTCCGCAACTGGTTTTTAAGGAGTTTTTCCTTACCGAGATGGAGGGTCTAAGGGCAGGGATGCCCTGTTTATCGTAGTCTGTTTAGTTTAGTTTAGTTTAGCAATTACCTATTGAATTATATGGCTGATTTAATGTTTTTATACAATTACCGGTATGAAGCTCATTGAGACGGCTATTGTTGTAATATTGGGCTATATAAATAAAATTGAATTGAATTACAAACTGAATTCACGTAAAGACCCGACAGCTGAAACCCTTGACGGACAGCTGCGCACATCGACGAATGCAAGGAAACACTAATGAATTACGTATATCAAGGATGTATCGCAAGAGACTGAAATTCCATGCATAAAAATGGGCAAAATCGTAGTACTTGCTGTGTGACACGGCCTTTAAACTGTAATAACCATTACAACCTAAATACAGTATCACAGTTGAGCTTATTATTTACAAGAGTATTACTAAACTGCAATTGCTTCCTAATTTCTTTTTTACTCTAAATTTAGTTTTGCTATATTATTTATAATTACATTTATTAAATATTTTTTAACTTTTAATTTTCTCTTGAATTTCAATTGTTGCTTAAATTAGCTTTAATCATCAATTTCTTATGCTATATAAGACTGTTTTACAGTCAGTGCTAACAAAAGCTTAACAACAGAGGGCAGCAGTTCATCATTTTGAAACCTGTTCTTTACCTCATCATTCTGTGTTTTGGGATGCTGTATTCACATTTCTGTGCAATCCATAGGTTTCTCTTGATTCTCTAGAAAAAATCTTTTAGGCAGACAGAAAAATGAAGTTTTTGTTTGGAGTTTGTGTTCTCCTCATAAATAGGAAACAAATTAGAAAATGATGCACACACAGGAAAACAAACAAAAAAAGCCACCACACGAAGTGGTATGGGTTTAGGTGTGTGTGTGACAGGGCAGTGCTCTTAATCTGGTGCTGGTCCAATCACAGCATGATTCATACAATCCCGGGCCGTCGTTGACCTGAATAGATCAAAGTGAGTTCAGCTGGCACAGGATGAATACTCCTTTTTCTACACTCTTGGCCTCACACACATGAACAAGCACACATTTTCCTCAGCGTCTTTGTTCCATTCATGTCTTTTCTTCTTGACACAGACAGGCTGAAGATTGTATTGAAGGAGGCTGGAGCTTATCAGATATCTGAGGCGGCATTAATATTGAAAGCAGAGGTCACAGATACATACTTACTGTTTGTGTCTATAGGGAAACCCTCTGAAAGTCTTTATTTCCTTAACCATCACAACTTAACCTAAACCCATCATTAAACAAGAAAACATACGTGTTGTTCTAACAGCTCAGATTTACATTCACGCAATTTCTTTTTAACAGACAAAAGTCCTTAAAGACCTGCTCCAATGAAAATCATGTTTTTGACATATTTTGTGGAATTTTTCTGATGATGGAGGACATGCATGAAGAAAGTTAATCTCAAAATTGAATGCTGGCATCTGGCTCTAAACTGTACAGCTGGAAAGTTCGGATATTGCTCGCCATTTTTGTTGCATCTCTAATGTTAGGTTGGGGTTGTGGGGGCTGTAAGCTAGCAGATAGGCACTCAGTAACGGGAAAGGGAAGTGGAGGGCACAACTCAAGGGCAAATTTCTAATAACTACTGCTGCTCTGCAGAAACTATATCTTAGCTTTTTTTATTTTGGCTAAAAACAACATCATTAAATTAAAAGAGCACTGGGAACGCCTTGAAAATAAATTAAAAAAATGATCGGAGTGCGTCTCTGTAAATGTGCCAAAAGAGTGTTCTAATAGGGTAAATCCAGAGCCAACTCTTAAAACGGGATAAGAGGGTTTCTTATTATAAGCTGCCGTGTTTTCTGGAGAATAAGTCGCTCCGGTGTATAAGTGGCACTCTTAAGAGGAAAGTCAAACATTTCTGAACAAATTCGCCTAGCCCGGCGTAATGCCGCATTCGCAACAAACAGGATTCATGCATCAAACTCAAGTCCGCTGCCCACTATTATGTGTGTCCAATTTAATGCTCAATGCTTGTCTAAAAATGTGTCCATAAACTAGACGCTCCCATTGCATGTGGACAAGCTACTGCCTGATGTTTTTAGCCTCATCACTACTTGGAGGCTTTGACTGTATATCTCGTTTATAATGCACGGAAGATGTTAAAAGATTACGTTTATTCATTTGAAAGAGTTCTACAAACACACCCATTATTATTCCCAATTTATTTCAGAGAGATAGTCACATGTCCATCTCTCTGAAATAAATTGGGAATAACTCTACATGAAATTGCATTGAATGTTCAAATGGTAGTTTAAAAGTTGTTTCTTTTCCTGTTAATGTTGGTTTTACTAAATAAAAGCAAATTTGAGTTTAGTATAGGACACAGAAAATGGCTTTGTGAATTAAAAGAAACTTTTTTTATACTAATTAAATTAACAAATTTTGCAATTAAATAATTAAAAAGGACATAAAAAACTGTAAAATGTTGCCCTGGATTACCTCAAGCGTTTAACACACAGGCGCTAATGAGGGGTGCACTCCAGGCTTTTTAATAATGCATGGTCATTACTCGTCCCTGCTGCCATCCTCCCCGACCCTGAAACAAAGGATGTCTGTGGAAAAACAAACATTGTCATTAGTGTTAAAATCTTCATTCACGTGATCTTCCAAAGATCTGCTGTAGGAAGTTGTAAGGCTAACTATTAATAAAATGTAATTTATCTGATTGAAAAATACATTGTCGGATTATCGCACATTTAAAAAAATGTAATAAAGTGTATTACAATATGTGTATATATGTTATTTTAGGATATTTTCAAACTAAATCCTGTTGTTTTGATGCAGAAATAATATTTCTTATCTCCATGGCTGTTTTAGATTTCGTGATATCTGTTTTGTTAGTTTGTTAGAGTTTTTGAGAGCGACTCGCATGGAAACACAAATGTCCACTTTAGTACCCAAAGGCACAAAGCCTCTCCAGTGTTAACACTCAATGCTGCTAATGCTGGGACACGTGTGTGGCAGAATGAAACCCATTTTCATTTATTCACATTGAGATAACAACTAAAGTGGGGAGGTGGGGGTAGCAAAAGGCACAACACACACTCACCCACAGCCCACCCTCTGGCGAAGTCACCCTCCTCCTATACACACACAAATGTACCCATCACCCCATCTTCCCCCAGGCCTTTGGCTGGGGCTGACATATTAGTGGGGGCTAAAAAGGATAGGCGTGGTAGGGGATGGTGAAGTGAGGTGGGGCAGGGGTATCTGGGTAGATCAGGGTGGTTGGAGGTGTGGAAAGATGAAGGCTGGTGCTTTGATTGGCTAGTTGGGATGCTGAGCTGCCTAATTGCAGATGTCCACAGTGCCAGTGAGCAAGAAGCAGTTTCCCCACCTTCTTCCAGGTCTTGTGATTTGGAAATGAAAATATTTAGATATAAAAAGCATAAAACTGAGAGAATTTAACTATTATGTGTATTTATGGAGCCACATTTTCACCCTGAAAAACAAAAAACCAAACATGCACATTTGGCAGAAGTGTAATTCTACAGTCATAGTGTTTTTGCACAGACGGTATAACTACAGTTTTTACAGTGGTTCCTATTAACTGATGGCACGCAGAGGAAACAGAGCTGACTAGTTTGAAGATGATTTGTGTTACTCCAGCATATTGTTACTTCTTTCCTGCTAAAGAAATTGATTTTTTTCTGGAGACCTTTACAGAAAATGACGGCCTGAAAATGAGATCATATCTGTCCACGCGACTCTACCTACTACCTTTAAACTAACACACCAACTCTTTGAAGGAGCGGAGGTTATTGAAAGATGACCTTTATTGAGAGGGAAGCGGAGCGTCAAACTCTGGTGAATTACAACCAGACAGGCTGTAGATAAAGTCAGCTGCTCTTCTGTCTACCAAAGTCATGAATATTTTTTAAGGAAGTAAATAGTAGTAGAGATAGTTAATAATTACCCATTTTACTCAGCTACCCATGAATATTTGATAATTGTTGGACTAAAACCCCTCTTGCTTTGCTTGTGTCTATTTGAACACAGTGTGTGTGTTTTCTTTGTTTGGAGGATGAAGATGAGGATGAGGTGTGTCACAATCAGGTGTGTCTCACAGAGAATGAAATGCCTTTTTGTTCCAGTTTGGGACAAACCTCTTGGTTTGATGAGGCACCACTTCCATCATCTCAGCTTTCAGCTCACTAAATCTATGTAACCTTGTTGGTGAGCTAATGTGTTTTTGTTTGTTTTTTTACTCATCCGACAGCTGTATGTCATCTCAAAAGAATCTGGTTGTCTTCAAACTTCTTAAGAACACCCACCGACACAACAACAAACGACCTCTGGCTTGATGAACTCCCTTTGTTGACCTTGTGTGTTCCTGTCTGCTGGCACGTCTGCGCTGTGCGACCAGACAAAGCACACTGCTCGGAGCCTGGTGTTGTGCCTGCGGAGATTTGGGAGGAAGGAGTGGGGAGGGCTAGTAGGGTTGCTCCTGCCAGCCTTTGTGTCCTAATTGAAGTTTTTCTGCCTGTCAACCCCCCCGACCTTCCTCCCCCTTGCGTTGGTTTGGGGGGGGTATGAGAGGGCCTACTGGAGGCATCATGTTTTCATGATTGCCTGCTTTTATGAACCTTCCCACTCCAATCATCTTTTAATCTTTTTTCAAAGCATTCCCAGTGGTCTCTTGATTTTGATGATGCTGTTTTTGGTCAAAATCATAAAACCTGCGTCGTTTTCCAAAACCTAGTATGTGCAGGACGACAGGAGTTCATCGAAATTTGCCTCCGAGTTGTGGGTGGGACAATTGGCCTTTGTTCCCACACTCTGTCCTGCTAGCTTACAGCCACTCACACCCCCAACCTAACATTACCAGTGCAGCAAAAATGGCGTGCAGTATTGGAGCTATCCAGCCGTACAGTTTAGATCCAGATGCCAGCTCTGATGTCCTCCATCATGAGAAAAAGACTAGAAGAACCTGTTAGAAACACCAAAAATACAATCTTCATTGGAGTGGGTCTTTAAAAGGTATGAAAGTATCACGGAGAGGAACAGCCACTGGTGCATGATTCTAGAAACACAACACATCAGGAGAATAGACTTCCAAAGAAGCCCCTACACTCATGTTCTCAAATGCTCCAACCAACTTCAGAAAACATCTGTGTCAAGTCGGTTCAATGCAGACGCTTTACTGAAATGACGGCACGTGTGATGTGTTTTGTAAAAATTCAAATAGGTTTATGTCAGAGAAATTTTCTGGAAAACTGCAGCAGTTGCTTTGCATTCCCTTTTGCTTACACACAGTCCAGTAGTATTCATCTCTGTCCTGCCACGTTTCCATAAATATTCCTCTGTGCTGCACGGACATTGTTCAAAACAAAACAAAAAACAGGAAAAGGGAATACTTTAAACCTGACTCGTGTAACAGTTTCTGTTTCTCAACTGCAGGTTTTTGACAGAACTCCTCTTTGTTATGTCTGAAAACAGCTGGAAGAGCTGCTGTTCCTTTTTCTATTCAAATTCAAATTCCTTCACATACATTCATATTTTCTTTTCAACATTTTATACCCAGTTTTAAACCTATTTGTTTTAATATAAATCAATAAAACGGAATCTATGGATGCTTACTGTACCAATAAAAGTAATCAGAAATGAAAGTCTTTCACTCATCTGTTATTCCCCCATCGTTGGGGAATTTTGATGAATAATTCATAGATGAAAGACATGAATGCTTGATTAGGATAAAGAATAGGCAACACCAACCAGTCAGTGTGTTTGAGTCATTGGCTGTATGAGTGACCCCTCCCCCCTCTCATTCCAAACAGGAAGTACTAGCTTACTCCAAGAAGACATAATCCATAAACTTCTATTTAGACATAAACAGCTAGTACTTAGTCATTCTATTTATCAGACAAACCAATCTTTTTTTTTTAATCTTTTTTTTTGGATGATTTGTTTTGTTTTCTGTATTGAAAGTTTAATCCAGTGAGAACCCTCAATAAATGTGTGCTGTGCTTGCTGGGCGCCACATCTAACGTTTGACTCCTGAGGCCACTGTCGAGTGGTAGGTGTGTGGACTTCCAAGAAGCTCACTTCTGATTGGTGAGAGTGGTTCCCAACGAAATGATGTCTCAGACCGCCGCGGACCAATCCCTGTTACTGATGTCGTCGGGATCCAACGTTGTAGTGTTCGTATCGCGTAAAAACGGCGACTGAACTGACGTGATTTGGTTGGAGCTGGAAGTAAGACATTTTCTTTGCGCATCGCCACAGTTGCTCGTTCTAGTTCTCTTATGCAGTCAGTGGTTGGAGTAGAGGGGCGCATACACCTAATTAAAGTTGTAAGGTCAAAGGATTTGTAATGCTGTCAGTTTGTAATATTATATGCCTTTACATCAGAAATGATTCTTCTCTCAGCTAACAGACTCAAGTCATTGTTTTTTTGTAGTCTATTATAATAAAAATTATTAATTTACTTTATTATGACCTCAAACCAACCTTTAACTTTGAGTTAAATGTCTTTCAAATGCCAAGCGCTCAAGGGCTGTACTTTGTTCCCGTAAAAACTAGAGCTATGAATTTTTGTGTTTGCCTTTAGTCTAAAGTAAGTGTAAAACACTTTAAAAAAAAAACACTTGCGTATCCCCACAGCGTATATTCATCACACATGGAACTATATGTTGACAGCAAACGGATGCGACACACAGTCTCTCTCACTTTTCCTCCTGGTAAGTCATAAAACAGTCTTGTGTTAAATCCAGCTTCATTCAAGTCTTGTTCCTAAAGCTGTTCTCTGTGATGTCACTCTAAGAACAAATCTTTTCAACATTTCTGTCTAAGGAATGGTCACCTACATTCACTGTTACGTAAAAAAAAAAGCTTCAGAGTGGTGGAAATGAAACAACTGTACAAAGTCATATTTAGAAGTCAAGAGCTCTTCTTTAAAACGTTATAAGGGTTTTGGTTTTGATAACTAGGTTGAATAATTGCAACTCAGTTTAAATGAAACCTACTCATCCAGCGCTTTTTTGAAAGCCAAAGTGGAATAACTACGGTGTCATTTTAATATCGTCAGCCAAAAAATGCTTATTTAGTGTTAATAAATAATTGTTGTTTAAATTGATTTCCTTTTTTTGGTCAAAACTGAGTAGGTCATAGAAAATCGTAGAGACCTAGTTGTGGAAACTACCCTGCAGGTGAAACCTTTGTCCCTTTCATTTGCAAAGATTGAGAAAATGACCCTAAAGTTATGCAATTTTTCCTCAAATAATACTTGAAACATCTATTTTCTTGCAAGCAAACGACTTGAGCAAATGGGAATTGAAGTTTAGTTAATGGTTCTGATGTTCAGCCTCTTCTTTTTCTCTACTTAAGAGAAAAGATCAACGTAAACATGTGGAGTTTGAAACGCTTTTTGATCCCATTTGATGGTTTCAGAATTCCTGCCTCTGCAGATCGACAGGCTGATGAGGCATTTGTGCAGAATCTAGAGAGAGAGAGAGAGAGAGAGAGAGAGAGGGAGGGAGGGAGGAGGGATGGATGGGAATGAGAGCACGCCAAAGAGGAGGGAGTGCTTCTCCCTTCCCCTAGCAACCATCGCTGGTGTTCGTCTCCTGCCTGTTGTTTTCTGGCTCGCTCGCAGACAGAGGCACGCTCACACACACATAAACTCCTTCAGCTCTCCCGCTTGTCAGCCCAGTGGACCCCCAGCTGTCTTCTGACATTTTTCCCGAATGTTTCTTTTGGCTTCCTCCTACGAGATGAAGGCTATTTTGCAAGGATAAAGAAAAGAAAAAGGGGGGACACAAAAAACCATCACCACTAAAAGAAGTGAACACCAGTAAGAAGCGCCGCGTCTTATCCGGGGAGGGGAAAAGGATGGAGCCCCTCAGTGCTCACGGCCTGCCTCGGCTCTCTTGGATCGACACCCTCTACAGCAGTATGTAACCCTCCATCCATCTTTACTCATCGCTTCTCTTTAATTTGAGCGCTCAGCTTTACCTCAAGCCGTTCCGGTCTGCACCTCACAGTCAGCTGCCTGCTTGCATTACAGTCGCGGCTGGGTGTACACATTCTGAACATTTAGTCTGATCACCAATTAGCATCATCGCCTCTCTCCATAACATGAAAGTGAACTGTAGTCCCCCCCTCAATCCCTCAATCCCTGTTTTGTGGGAACAACTTGTGACTGTTGCTTCAAAGGCTTTTTGTTAAGCGAGGAAGCACAAAAACAGGGAAACCCTATAGATGCTGTGCTGTCATGCTTCAGTTACAATGTAGAACTTTATGTTCCATCTATATGATACACCAGCTGTCTGATGTTGCTATGGAAAAACTCTTGTCCTCTTCATGCTGTACTGTCAGATGTCCTGTCTGCCTGTCAGTTAAAGAGCAGCTGATTGTAGTGTATTCAGGTGGAACCCCCATTGATCAAACCTCTTGCTCTTGGTCTTATCTTTCTTCATTGTCAAGACTGTTTTAGTGAAGGAGGGTTCTAGCAATGCAAGCTGTAATTTAGAGCTGTGATTGCTCCTTTGCACTCCACATTGATCAGGACCAGTGAGAATTCTCTGTTAGTCTGTTGTGAAGCATGACACAGCCTGTTAGAACACGCTTTGCTGGCTCACCATTGTCCCTGTGCCCCTAATCTCTTGGGAGAACCTGCATAATAGAACAAGGAAGCAGAAAATGAAGTGGGAAGGTAAAGAAACACAACCACATAGACTGCATGGACTGTCAGAGGGCTACGGAGTTCATGTGGTTGAGGAAGTTTCCTGCAGGTTTGAGTTTTATGCTTGTAACTTTTTAATCCATGTAGGTTGAAATTTCTATAATCATGTTCACAATTGCCCGTTTTTATTACAAACCAAAGTAAGGGAGATAGATGATCAGTTTTAACACTTTTGCATTCCAAATGAATTATTTAATTTAGTTTTTTTTATTATTATTCCCATTCCAATATTGATTAGCTAAAAACACTATGTTTTGTATATGAGAGAAGTTGTGTTGGAAAAATGTAAAAAAATAAAAGTGAATTAAATGGGGGAAAATTATAGATCCAATTTCATGTCTAGATTATTCACCAATATTTTTTAAAAATCCATCTGTGTTGAAAATGGCAATGCTATGTGTTTAGCATAGAACCATAAAAGTGGGTGTTGGATGTTAATCTTTATAGCCCCTAACTGTTGGGCTTGGTCTGGTTTTTGGAAGCCAGAAAATAAGCAAAAGTGCATAAAGTCTGTTTTATTGTAGCTGCCAAATTTACACAAGTTTCACGGCTGATCAAAGGTCCACCATATCCCTTTGTGTCTATCTCCACATTCAGTGGAGAGAAAAAAAAAACATTTATATTGTTAGAAGAATCACTTGGCGCATGTTTTTAAGTCAAATTTGTAACAGAAGAGTATTTTTAAGGAATGTATAACAAACGATTAGCCAACTACACGGCCATGTCTGGAATTTGAGTTTAGCTGACCCAAAAGAGCAGAGAATTAAACCATATGTGCATTTTTACTCCATCTATTTTTGCCTGTTGGTGCTGAAACCACGTAGTTGAAGTGTGACTTTCCTTCGTGAACCTGCAATCTTGCGATCACGGGTGGACCGCCCTACCGCTGCACCACAGCCTGAGTGAATAAAGACACTCAGAAATGCCATTTTAAGCTTAATTTTCTTCATGTACATCCTCCATCATCAGAAGTATGCCACATGTTAAAAATAAAGGCTAAAAGCACAATTTTCATCCAAGTGGATCTTCAATTCTCCATATTTAGAAACATTTACAATCATATTTATTGTAATAATTGTACTTATTCTCCAGAAATATCAAACCTTTATGTTTCAAGAAACCTTCGGATGGATTTAGTCCTTTTACAGTGGATCGGGTCAGTCTAGTTATGATATAGTATAATATATTTTTTATCACTAGAGAATATATAGAATATATTTAGCCTTTGTGCTGTTTTGATATGTGCTGTTTTGGCCCTGACATTTCTATATTACAATCATGCATTTTATGCATTTTTAGCACATTTGACAAAAGACTGCATGTGCACACCAGAGACGCATTATTAGCATCACAACAGACTTAAACTAGGATTTATTCAGTGGGGAAAGGGCACTTGCCTTTGTTTACTTATCCAGTCATCATCATTTCCCTTTTTCTCTTGCGTTTTAAAGGCTTTTATTTGTTTAGGTTGATCCGCCTCTCTGCTCACGGCATTAGGGATATTTATGCTTCTTTACACAAACCGCAAACAGCAGCGAACATCTACCAGAAATGTCCTAATAGCTGGTTTAAGGCGGACACAATGACTCCAACTCACAATATAGTTCCTGTTTTCTGAAAGAAATACTAAAAACTCAGCTTCATTTGTCTTCGATGCAAGAAAATGTGTTGATAGTTCTTTCTATGTTAAGCAGCGACCGCACATCCTGAGCTCTTTGATCGAGAGGGAGTGGATACTTAAAGCCATGGTGACTCTGCTCTCAAAGGAGGCCAAAGGCTTTCTATGCAGACTCACAGCTGACTTGCGCATCATATCTGCCTGCATGTCATCTTCACTGCATGTTTTCACCCTACTGCATTTGCAATGTAGCCGATATTTTTTTAAAACAAAAATCTTCAAATGTTTAGCTCTCAAATCATTTTAAATTAAAAAATTCACATCAGGGCAAATGGCCAGTCTAGACCACTCACCATTCATCTTCTGGGCATTTTGAATGGTCAGCATTGTAGGCGATTACATCCCACACACTTATGATGTGTGTGCGTTTCTGGGAATTACACAATTCTAAAGTTGACCACAATTTCACTATTTTTACTTATTCTTTTTAATCTCCCTCCTTTTCCTAATCTGTGAAGTTGATCACTGTGCCACCCATGTTTTTCACACACACCCATAAACTTAATCAGTTGTGTTATAATCTTCCGAGGATAAAGGCTTTTTTCTTTTTTTTTCTTCCAAACACATGATCTAATTTTGGAAGCATTTTCCAGCTGCTGTCTCCGTTTTCTGACTAAGATCCCCCACACCATCAGTTAGCCTGGTGTTATGTGTCACAAGAGTTGTTTTAAAATGGTTACTTTAGTAATATTTGTTAGGTTTTGTTCATTAATAGTCATTTATAATTATTAGGGTAAGAAGAAACTCAACTATTAGCCATATAAACTGTCACTTTTGACATTTTTTTTCCTTTAAAGACCCACTCTGATCATATTTTGATCTTTTATAAAAGCTTTCCCAGTGTTCTTTTATGATGATTTAGACATTTTTAGCCAAAATAAAACAAAAACCAAAACCATGTATTCTCGGACAAAGTTTCTGCAGAGCAGGAGTAGTTCTTGGGTGGGACCATTGCCACGGAGCAACCCCGCCCCTCTTCCCCTCCCTGTTACTGAAAGCTCTCTGTTTACATGCTTTCCTGCTATTTTCCAGCCCCTCACACCCCCAAACTAACTTTACTAGTGCAACAAAAATGGCGAGCTATATTGTAGCTATCCAGCCGTACAGTTTTGATCCAGATGTCAGCTCGGGCGAGGAAAGCAAAGGTGTACCGGTGCATGGATCTATTTGTCTACAAGTGGAGTCATCAGCAGGCTTCCTCAAGGAGCTTGTGCCTCCCAAGCGTATTTCCTACGTAATAAATACAATCCTTCTCAAACAACATAGCTTTGTTTGCTCCTGGTTCACAGCGACTTTAATTAAGAAATAGTGTATGTTATCAGAAAAATGCCATTAGAAACACGTTAAAAACCCAGTTTTCATCAAAGTGGGTCTTTAACTCTAAAACAATTGGCATCTAAATTCAAAATGTCACCAAACTTTTCTGAAACGGTGTACCCTGTGATCTTCACAGCTTTAGCTTTGTCCCTGCCCTGCCTCAGTGCAGGCTAAACCGCAGCATAGCTAAAGCTCCATCAAAGAAAAGCTAGATTATATAAAAGCTAGAATATAAGCGTTTTTGGCCAGGCAAAGCAGATTTTGCACGTGCATACTGCAGACACACACACATCCACTTATGTCTAAAGGATTTTCCTAAATTCTTTAAGCCGACTCACACTTTGGATGGCTCGAGTTCATGTGCAGCTCTGTGGGACCATTATATTTTTTTGTTTTTGGTGTGTGGATTATTTTGACCCAGGCTATTAAATGTGAAAAAGTATATGTGTGGGATGGCAGGTCAGAAAGACCATTTACCGGTATAGATGCTTGTTTGTTTATTTTTGGCTTTAGATTAGCATTTTCCCACACTGGCTTGTCCAGACTGTCTTCTTTTGGTCTGCAGGAAAAGAATTGTAATCGATGGACCCCACTGGCTGTCAACTGCTCCGGACTGACTTCTAGCCAGTCCCAGTTCTGTCTTCAAGTGTTTTATGTCTGTCATTAGGTGGCTGGCACATGGCTCGCTGTAATAAATTGAGGAACAGCAGAGTGGTGCTGGAAAGCTTCCCAGCAGAATATCATATGGGAGTTCTGCATAACCAGGGATATATCCAATTGTAAATTAGTTTTGACCAAACTACCTGGCTGTCTCTGTTTGTTTGTGATGATGGAAAGGCAGTGGCTCTTCCCTCAATGCCAGCACAATCAAATCCACAGCAATGGAATCTGATAGTGAAGGCAGTCATGTGGCTTGACCACAGAGAACAGCACATACCATAAAACAGAGCCTGTTGCTCACCCTGATGATCCTTATTTTCATTTCTTGTTTAAACATGTAATGAATGGCAACTAATCGTGTAAATGTCTGATCTTACTTTTTTCTGCATTAATGACTACATATTTTTACTGTTTTCATTTGTGCCCGTAAAAGCTCACCTTTCCAGTTTTTCATCCCCATCATTCTGGTCAGCAAATGAATCACTTGCTTCCTTTCTTTGTAGCTATAGTAACAGACTTTCAGAAGCCACGTTCACACATGTGCAGTAAACAGTCTGAGTCAGCTTGGAGCATTATGTAACAGAGTAATCTCTCCTGCCTCCTCAGTGCCAGCCTTCTCCACTCTGTGTGTAAGCATCGTCTTCCCCCCTTTGGGTTTGTTAAAGAGTTTGTTTCTTATACAACCTTCCTCACAGTCTGTCTGAAGCAGCTGCTTTTTCATGTTTTGGGCAGCTTTGTCGCCATCAGCGTGTGAAGGTGTGTGGATGACTGAAGGGCACTGGCGGCTGTTCAGCGCTTTGGTATTTGATGAAGGTAGCTAAGCAAAATATAACAATGGGCCATTGACACTATTTAAAATGAACTCGCTGTGATTTATAGCCTAAATGCAACTCATGTCTAGGTGAAAAACATCTCCCAGAGTTAGTATTAATAATGATACCTTTATTTGCAGGAGATGTTTGAAACAAGTTATTACAGACATGTCCTGGTTTAGTCTCCTCAAATATGCGCCAGAAATAAAAGACATTGAAGCTGAAAGAAATGAGAGGAAAAAAACACGCAATTTGAAAATCAGCAACTTCCAGTTGGTTTTTTACTTCAACAATTATCAGGCCCTACCCAGAGCTTGTTTTAATCCTACAAATGCTTTTCATTCATAATTTACTTCACCATTTTATTTGCAATAACATACAGTGGTATATTCCTATGGGGTCAAATCAAGATCAGCTTAAAGTGAATGAAAAACCATGTTCATTCATTCATCTTCCTAAACCCATTTTGTTCCTTTTTGAGATTCGCCCGGGGCAGCTGGGCCTATATCGGCCTCGTGGGTGAAGGTGGAAATCTGGACAGTCGCCAGTCTGTTAAAGGCCTGGAAATCACACCCATATTCACCTAGGGGCAGTTGAGAGTCGCTAGCAATTTACCTGCTTGATTTGGGATGGTGGAAGAAGCCAGGAGTCCCCAGAAAACTCACACATACGCTGGGAGAACATGCAAACTCCACACAGAAAGGTCCCCCATTGGCGTTCTGTTTCAGGTCCCCCAGTCGGGACTTGAACCGGCTTTCTTGCCGTGAGGCAAGAGCTATTTTCTGCACCACTGTGGCAAAAAAAAAAAAAAAACTGGTTGCAAATTTGGAAAATAAACATGATAATTTAAAAAGAAATTTAAAAAAAATTGACATTGGGATAGAGGTTATGATAGCGTCATTTCTGCTCCCAAGAACAGCGGCTGCTGTTGTCGCCTTTGTCATCTCGCTCTCGTGTGCCGTACCATAGTGATAATACTTCCCCAAAGTTTGGTTGATTTTCTGCTTTTTCTGTATGGTGCAATGATTTGGATTAGTAGCAACAATAGTATTTTTTTCAAATAACTATTTTATTTTTCTGATACAAAAAGATTTACTCTATTAGTTGCTTTTTTTCGTATGTTGATTACAAGGTTTCTGGAACTAGGTTAACTAGAATCATAGGACAGATTATGGTTATGTATCAAACTTTGGTTTTTTTGTATAATTTTTTTTATCATATTGGTTTTTTAATAAAAGAGATGGTTTTGTCTGATGTCAGACTGTCTCACGGCAAAACATTAAACCGCTACATTGTTCCTGTCAAATCCATCGTTGTGTGAAATAAAAATACAGAAAATCTAAATACTGTCAAGAGTGTAAAATCCAATCAAAAAAGTTATATTGATGTTTCTACAACTGAGAGTTTAAAAACATAACTTAAGTTAAAGGTAAAACCTTCATGACATAAATGTTCTGAAATTGCCTTTAGTCTTGTATTTTAGTATTTTAGTTAGCTAGAAGAAAAAATGTAATAGATAGATAGATAGATAGATAGATAGATAGATAGATAGATAGATAGATAGATAGATAGATAGATAGATAGATATAAACTTTATTAATCTCCCAAAGGAGAAATTCAGGTGTAATGGGATCTTATTTTAATATATATTTGATTATTATTGTTATCTTTCCATTTAAGCAGTGAGGAATAATAATAGGTCATGGCATAGTTACGTTGAAAATCTCTGAAACCTTTTGTTATGCATGATGTTAGAGGGTGTGGCATATGTCTCAATGTATTTTTGTTTTGTGTCTATGGGGATCTTTACATCCTAAGGGACTGGAGGCTTTACTGTTTGTGTGTGTTTGCCATCTGACTTTAGATGGCCACTATCCTGTAGGGCTTTGGTAACCATCAAGCTCTTCTTTTTTTTTTTCCCCCTCCATCCATGCCCCCTATTACTTCAGCCAATCCGCACAGAGTGACTCTTCTTCTGTGGCCAATAGCACGGCTGGCATGTTTACATGATCCCGGAAGGCAGTGCCCGTCATTAAGCATTCAGGGTAGTGTAGCGGAAGAGAGGAGAAGAGGAAAATAGGGAAAGGAGTGGGGGTGAGATAAAAGCGAGATGAGACCATTATGAGTTGAGGCTGATGGATGCACTCAAACAACAACCAGTCAAGCAGCAAGATTCAGGTGAGGAAACTGATAAATTATAGAAATATGCCTTCTTTGAGTTAATTTATGCTGTATGGTTGTTTGCTTTTGGTGGTTGAATGAGTCATGTGTGGAATCTGTAAACCTGCTGCCAGATCGTCTCCTTTATTCATGTCTTTGTTTATGTCGATGTCTGTCTCATTAAACATTAATTAATGCACTATGCTTTGGCCTTCTGCTCAATGTTGAGGAAGCAAGGACTCAGGTGACAAGTTTATATTAATTCACCAGCTTGATGTGTTGAGTCATCCTTGGAAAGACATTGAACCCCCCAGTTTTATGTTGCTGCCAATTGAATGATTACAACCCGCATGCATTAGGTTATAATCATGTGGTTCCGACAAAATCTTTCACAATAAAAGCTAATCTGAGTCAGAAACTTTACTAGGTACCCTTAAGTAAACGGTACATACATTTCATGGTTTTATTCACAAAAATCTCAGCTGTACTACTGAAATGATTGGTTTTGTTGGGTTTAGAACCACTATTTTGTTGAAAAAGCATTGTTGTTTGGAAAAAAAATAGAAAAGTGCTGAACAGTGCAGGTGAAGTTTTCCAGATTCCTTGTATTTTCTCCACGAAAATCAAGTGTAAAATAAGTCTGTGAACAAACAAACAAGTAAACCGAATGATTGTCAAATCCATTCCCATTTTAGTTTCATAAATTTTCAGACCACTGTTTTTTCACATAAAATAATCCAAAGGGTACATTATCAGAACATTCTAGCCCACTGTATGGTCACATGTCTTTGCTAAATTCAAAGTGTTTCCACTCATTGGAAAGGAATGATGGACTGATCAGTCACATGTGTGTTGTCTGCTGCATCACTGCAGACAACGCAATGAATTGATGAATCAATTGATGAATGATTGATATTTTCCAATATCGATCATTCATTTAGAAATGGTTATATAATGGTATAGGTTGATTCAATTAAGAACTTGCTTCAAACAGAGCGATCTGGAGGGATTGTAAAAATATAAATCGTTGACTAAGTTGATTAATCGTTACACCCCTACATGTATTGCATCACATGAATGTACTTCTCTGACACCCCAGACTCCTTTATACAAACCCACAGCTCCTCTGGTCGCTCTATCGTACACTTATCCTAAATCCACCAAACTCCAATGCTGCTCCTGGCTTTTTCTGTTCTCGATCATCATTCTCAAAGCAAATAATTTGTTTTTTTGCAATCTTTCTGCAATGATGAAACAATAGTATTCCCTTCTGTCTTTAGTGGAGCTTCTACTACCTTTGGAAAGTCATACATAATACATGTGTTAAAACACCATCTCATGCTCCAGACACCATAGTTTAAATTAATTAATCAAAAAATGAATAAAACAAAGAAGAATAATTTCTGTCAAGATCAGGCAACCATCCCGTGCTTGTTTTTACTACTCTATATCTATATAAGTGAATCCTTGGTGTGTAAGTTGGTTGTCCATTCTTATTTACACAACTTTATATTGGATCAAACTCTCCCCTCCTATCTCCATCACAAGTCTCCTAACTGGACTGTGGAGTTTAATAAACAGTGGAATCACCGACCAGGGATTGCCTGGGAAGCTTTTGACATGCACTTGCATTTTAATAGCTTCATTCATTGTGATGCCTTTATTACCCTCATCACATGGACACCAGCTTGTGGGCAGGATGCTGGTGCACATTTGGGCAAGGATGCCCACACTGTAGAGTTGTATGACTCTTTGGCTGTTTCCGTCGTGGGTGTGTTGGGATATAATGGCTCTGCAGTTCATCATCTCAAAACTGCTGCTAACAAACAGGAGGAAGGTGGGCAACAGTGTGCATTTTACGAGGGTGGTGGAGGCATTTGTGTCTTGTTCATTATTTGTTTAGAGGTGTGTCACCACTTACATGTGGCCTTTTTGTGTGGAGATAGAAGCAGCTTTAAGCCTTGCTTGCGGTAACCCTATCTTTCCTTGGAAGCTGGGGTTGTAACCGGTCCAAGCACTGGGGATTTAAGCCAGTTAATTATAATGTATAGAGGCTGGCTGCCATAGTAACAGTGGTTGGTGGGGTTTTAGGGCTGCAGGAGGTATACTGATTCATACATGTGCCTATTTGGTGGAGTCATTATGTCTTGCTGCTTTCAGGCATATGGTCCAGGGAGATATGCAGCATAAGTAGAGTTGTATGTTATTTGATGCATTGAAAAGAAAATCAGCTTTTTATTGGATTTTTCCGCATGTTAGCACACAGGATGTAGATGGATTGATAATTTGCATAACTATTTATCAGCCTCATCTAATGTCAGAATACTTAAACAGACTCGAAGTAACCATCCAACTGTTTAGACTGGAGGTTTTTTGTCTTTGGGATCTGTAAGGTTTTGTAGTCTTCTACTCCAATTTGCCTCGCCCCCTCTAGGATTCCCTCCCTCTTTATTTGTTTCAAAAACCTGCAATGTGGGAGTCCTGCAGCTAACTGATCTTTGAAGTATTCACTACCCCAGCCCCTGGGCAGATGTCGCATCTACCAGAGGAGACCATCATCTTGATCAAGCTAGAAGAGAAACAAAGACCACAACTTCACAGGATGACTCACAGACCTTTTATACTGCAGTTTAAGGTGCACTGACTGACCTGGTATATTTTCTTTTAATCCATAAAAGAAAATATGTCTGTGAATTAAAAACATGAAGATGGGTCTTGAATTCTTTGTAGTTATAAATCCTGATGGATTAATGCAGCAAGAGGAAAAATTGTCTTTTTTATTTTGGTCTTGGAAACATGGAGGATGTTTTGACTTATTTATGACGTGAAATCAAAAAGAAGAGAACACTCAAGGTTTGTGTTTCTTAGTAAATTCATGAAATAATAAATGTGGCTGTTGTTTTTTTTTTCCTTGATTGCTTTCACAAATGTGGAATTACATGAATTGCAAAACTGAAAAGGTCTATAGTCATTTTAAATATGCCTGACAAGTGATTTAGTTTTTCAGTAGACAGGGTGATGTTAATTGAATGGTTTTCAATGGTTTTCAGTGAAATTTAGTGTAAAAAAACCTTCTAGTTATAAACTTTTACAAGCTTAGGTTTTAACACCTTAAAACTTGAGTGACTGACTTTAAAATTCCAGTTTGCACATCTTCGTGCATTCAAAAATGTCTTTTTAACTGTGAATTATATTATGCATTTTTATGAATATTTAGGTAAAAGTGACTTCTGTGTTCTCAATCCTGAGATAAATATGGAAGCCTGGGTTTGTTATCATCACAGTCGCATTTAATCTGGCATCCATATGTAATTGGTTTGCCATCATTTTTTTTATTTACGTCTTATTCTTTACGTGCACTGAATTATTCACTTAATTGTGAAGTATAGTTACAGCTGAGGAGCTTTCTGTATTGTTTGATGTTAGAGACTAACAATAGGAATGGATTAATGAGAATGGCCTGGAATAGTTTCCTTCCTGCTTTAGAGAAACGTGTCATTAATTCCTACAGCTAATACATTTGATTTACTGGAAAAAAGTCTTGTGACAAGTACATTTATTAACAAAAGTAACCTCATTTCAATGTATTTTTTAATCTTCTATTTCTTAGAATTTGCTTGTCTTTTTTTCATAGCCACTACTGGATGAGTCCAAACACAGATATTTAGATTATAAGAGCCTCTTTTAAACCTCAGACTCTCCAATCAACATCAATAGTTTTCCTTAAATCTCTTGCTTTGAAACATTTGAACCTTAAAACATAATTTTCTTAAATCTTAATGTAGTTTTTCTTAGATTTTTTCTTCTGGATGGTTTCTTGAGTGTTTAGGCAATGACTTTGTGCAGTCACCATAAACAAAACACTTGAGTCATTTAGTAAGCATTGATTTTCTGGTCCAATAACATTGTGGTTCATCGATCCAATAACAGATCGGAATCAGACACGGTGCTGTGAGGTTTCTAACCTCAACCAGCCTGGTGCATTATCAACATGCCCGACATGCATGCTGTCTCTTTCCATGGAAGTGACTGTATGTGGTTTGTGTTTCTATAAGTGTGTGGGCGTGTCCTCTTATCGATCACAGTTTAGATGCTGAAGCAGCACACTGTAAAGAGGGCTTTTCTGGTTAGGAGCTCATTTCTGTCAGCAAGCAAAGAAAGGAATAAAAGCAAAGAAATTAAAAAGGAAAAATGCTACAACATGAAACAAGCAATATTTTCTCTAACTTGTTTGTTTTAGGGTCAAAATTTTTGGGAGCTAAAGCACAGGTGGTAAAGGGTTAATCCCTTTTGTGCTCATGAGATTGCTGCAGCCTATCCCTGTGAGCAAATGCTGGTTTCACCCTGGATAGTTTGTCAGTCCATTGCAGATCCTCATTTATCCATATATTTGATAAATGACCATTCCACCTGTACTGAACTTTTATTTTTAAAGCTACTTTTATCACTTGAATGCAGTGTAATCACAGCATTGATTATGTTTTCATTTGTTTTTATGACTTTAACCAAGTGATATTGTTGACTTGACTTTGAAAGGAACTTATGTGAAGTTTAACTCATTTTTTTTATTGTTGATTCATTGGAGCTAATTTGATTTTTGGACCCGGTTTTGTTCCCGCTATTGAAATACTTCACACTGAAGAAAGAGTAAGTGACTAAAGATCCTCATCAAGACTTAATTTCCCCTGTCGACCAGGGATCCCACAACAGAGAGGAATAAAACATTCCATTCTCTCTGCACTCTTTTCCCCACACAATGACCAAGATGAATGAATCTGAAAAGAAGGAAGTCATGCACTCAGAGGAGAAACATTAGCTTGGCTGCTTCTTGGTGCCCACACTCTTTTGAGCGGGCTGCGGGCCTAATATAATTTATCTTTTCTACACAAAAATGCTGAGCCGGCCAGCTCGGTTCCCTGATTACATTTTCTCTCTGCAGTGCTAACATTCCTAAAGTTTTGCCCTAAAGGTGGTGGAGGGGAGGAGCTGGGTGGATGCTTGAACAGAAGAATCAGGAAAGATCGTTTTAACACTCAAAATTGTGTGATACGGTAACCAAGGATGGCCTTCCTTTTTCTTTTTTTGCTTGTTTTCTCGTGAAAACGATATGTATTATCAGATGTCTTTTTTTTGTGTTATAACACACCAAGTCCTAAGTTACACAGTCTCTACTGCCTGCACCTCTCGTGCATCATTCTGTGACCATGTAGACAACCTAGTCTCCGCGTATGGTCCCAGATGAAATTGACAACAACCGCATGATCACTGAGCTGCAGCCACCTGGGCAGCTGTAGCCACAACAACCTTCTCCTCAAATGACTGATTTAGACGCTGTTTCTAACTGACAATATCAGCACAATCTCCACCTGAGATAGACTACAAAAAGTAGTAAATTTGAAATTGATCACCTATTCTAGTGGTTGACATTTTCTCTGACAAACTGGTTTGTTTTGCTGCAGTAGAAATATTTAAAAAGTATTTATTTGGTTATGCTGTTATCATAGCATAATGACATCTACACATTGTTTTTTTCCTGTGATAACGTGATGATAGCTGCCGTCATCACAAGAAAACAGGCACACGCAAAAAAAAAGGAGGGTAGGCCGTTCTCGGCTTTCCTAGTCTGGCTTCCACAACCTTTTCTTTTTTTATAAAAAAACGAAGGTTTAATATGATGTAACCAATATGGTTCCTTGAGTATGCTTAAAATGGCTGCTGGATTAAACAACTGAAGAAACACTGTCTTACTGTAATAAAGGGTTTTTCCTAATTCTACCCTGAACGCAATTTGCGTGTCAAATTCGTGTCAGCCTCCTCTATTAGGACGCGCGGAGAATTTGCTGACCACTTGTTGTCCCACATTAGACTATGGAAGGAAAAATTACATATAAATTGGTGGACCTTTTTATTATTGTCTCGATACAAAAAACAAAAATAACAAAGCTCAAGAGGACAACAACCAGATTCTCCCACATGTTGGCTTTGGATTCCACCCGCTAATTGCATCATTGAACACGTCAAGATGAGTCCCTGAGTGGTTGACGTGACATGTCTTCTTCGTCAAAGTTCATATTTTTCAAAACTCTCTTTCAAAACCCCACCACCCAAATTGAGGACCGAATAACCGCACTTGACGCTCTAATCACGCCGCAGGACCACTGATTGTGTCTGTACATTGACTTAACATTAAAACTGAACACCTCTGCTGCACAAATGACTTTCAGTGTGAATGCAGCACAACACATCATACTTCAGCATACCTAAAGGTTTCCATGACATTCAGAAGTGGAGCTGTTTTTGGATAGTGCAGCAGTATTGTTGGCTTTGTTTTGAATAAAGAGAGGACTTAGTGAACTGAAACACCGGATTTAAATTGGAGATGAACAGCGTGTTATAAAACAGGGTGTTCTAACATAGAAACACAATGTCACAGCATTAGATGGAAAAGAGTGGCTTGTGTTGACCCAAAGCACTTTATTATGTCTAAGTGTGTGTGTGTGTGTGTGTGTGTGTGTGTTTGTGTGGACTGCCCCATGGTATGAGTCAGAAAATGCAAGCAGCCTAATAAAGTTTTCAAAATTGGCTCTTCTATTCTAAGAACTGTCCTGCAAAGAACAACAGACACCTCCTGACACCAGGACAGGAGGTTATCAGCAAGCAGAACACATTTGCATCAAGCTTGTTGTCATGGCGGCGATCGCTTTTCCCATGGAAACAGAAACCACTGATAAGGAGTGACAGGTGGATTTAGAGCTGTGTTTCAGGAGCCATGTGAGCTGACACTTAGGGTTGGGGGGCATCCTTGAACCCAGTTGCAGCAACAGCCTTTTCATTTTTACACGCAAAATCCAAAATATTCAATTAAATTGTATTGTATTGTATTACATTGTATTGTATTCATTCATTCATTCATTCATTCATTCATTCATTCATTCATTCATTCATTCACCTTTATTTAACCAGGATGAAACTCATTGAGATTAAAAATCTCTTTTGCAAAAGCGTCCTGGCCAAGAGGCCGCTGCACTACAATAACACACATTTCTTATTTACACTCACACTCAATCAACATAAAAAAGACAGTCTTAAATAAAGCATTCGGAGTTTGATAGCTTTGTCTCATGTTCATTTAAAAGTAATCATTTGAAGGAGTCCAGAGAAACCAATTTTTCAATTTAATTGAAAGCATTCAATTACATTTTTAATTAATTTATATAGCCCAATATTACAATTGTTGCCTTAATGGGATTCATACCATTAATTTTATACGAAATTCAACATGTAATGGCTAAACTAGACTAAAAAGACTAACCTAAACTGTGCATCCCTCCCTTAGACCTTCCTTCTCTGTAAGTAAAAACTCATTAAAAAAAAAAGGATTCAGAGAAAACAAAGAAGAAACCTCAGGGGTGTCTAAATGAAGGAGGGATCCTCTCCCTAGGACCAGCAGTCAACGTATCAGAAGAATTCTTAGAGAAGAATTAATTTATCTAACTCAACAACTACATATTTAAATAATCCAGCAGATGGGCTTCATACAGATGAGCAGGGGGATGGCTGGGGGCGCGAGACAACCCAGAGGTAGGATCCACGGTCAAGTATAGGAGCAGAGAGCCAGAGGTGAGGTACGCAGTCAGACGAGCCAACTGGAACCAGGAGTCACTCCAGTTCCCTCAGAGTGAAGTGGGAAAGAGGGACATCACGTAGATTGCACTGCACCAAACAGAGTCATGGAGAACTAAATGATAAAGACATTATCAAGAATAGAAGAGAGGAGAAGTAGATGAGAATAGAGGACAAAACCCCAGTGCACCATACTTTCCTCAGCAAGTGTCAGTAAAACTGAATTAACCTCTGGAATGTTGGAGATGCTCCAGGTGATTAGAATTTAAAATCCAATTTAGTCTATAGCATTGATTACAGTGCTGTGTTGACCAGTCCAGATTTATTTTGTCATTAAAGGACCATAATTTTATTCTACAATTCATTGCTCGGTAACATAATATAATGCCAATCTACAGCTAAATGTCAAACATTACTGAATGATTGAATTCAAAGGATGGTCAATGCCAACTTCCTGAATAAATGTGGATTCAAGCTTATGGAGTCATGATCTGGCAATAGGATTGGATACAAAACCAGTTTAGTTTGCACACCAAGACCCATTCTGCTTGGTTATGAAATTTTAACCAAGTGTATGTATTATTAAACATATCCTGCCTCTATCTCCAGCTGTGGGCATCTTACATGTGACATGCTTTTACTCTAATTCTGGCTTCAGCTAATGAAACTGTAATGGTCAAGTATTGAGGCAGTACTTGATGTGTTTGGCTTTCAGTCACTAAACACCAAGAAGGGTCAGGTCAGTTATCTGCATTAAGGTTAACTCTGTGCTCATTTATCATGCTCACTTAGTGGATATTTCCTACAAAGGAAGGAAGAAGTCTTAGCTGTGATGACCTCTTCTTTCACAGTACAGCCTTCTCCAGCTTGCAAAGTGGATGCAGTCACATTTCATGGTGGAAGGCTCCAAAATCAGCTTTTTGTTTGTTTGTTTTTTTTAGGTTTTTGCTACACTGGAAGTCAGAATGAGCCCTTTACTCTTTTTAGACATCTACTTTTCCTTGATGTCTTACTTTTGACTGTATGAGAGAACTGGACTGAGTGACCCCTTTCCTCTCACGTTCCAAATAGGAAGTACCCGCCAGTTGAAATCTGAAATCCCATAGACCTCTATTGAGATATAAACAGCTATTACATTGTGTCTCTGATACCTTTTTTTTTTTAATGTTGATAATCCTTGTTTTTTTCAAATTTTTAAGCACAAGTTATTTAAGTCATAAACTGACCAATCAGATGCCTCAATAAAAGTATGTTGTCTTGTGTCGCTCGTTTGAAGCGTTTGATCGACAGATTCTTCCGATTCCGCTTTCAGTGAAAGGGGTGTGGTCTTCTAACACACTCCCTCCTGATTGGAGAGACTAGTTGGCATAGACTCAGACTGACTCGAACCAATCACTGCTTACTGATAATGTCTGGTTCCAACATGGCGACAGCTAGGGCTGGGCGATATGGCCTAAAAATAAAATCTCCGATTTAATTTTTTTTAATTCGATTTCCGATTTTTTTTCCCAATTTTTTTTTTTTTCCGCCCACCCTACTTAAGGAAAGCAATACGTACAAACGGCAGACAAGTTCAAGCAAATGTTGCTTTTATTTAATCAAACCCAAGACAAATGTGACCCCCATTTCTGGCATGAATAATAAATAAATGAACACGCTTTTGGATTCAAAGTTAAGTATAAGATTTTTCTTCTTCTCACTCCCTTTTGGATTTGTGTTTAAATAATTGTCTTGTTTTATATAACTTTTGTCTGGTTTTTGTCTAATTTCGTTATTCTAAACTTGTTTTCACTTATCCAAAATAAAAAGGTAACTGTACTTCTTTACTTAAAGTCCCAGCTGTGTTTTAAGTCCCACTTTGTAGTCTGGACTAAAAGGAGACAAACATTCACCTTGACAGTAGCACCGTTTACTAAAGGATTAACAATATAGCTCATATCTGGGCTCTAAGGTTATAATTAAAAAAGAAACCCCGTCTTTTCCACGGAGAAGATGATGACCCAGCAGGAGTCGCGGTCAAGCTCTGATCAAGCAGAGTCAAACACAGTGGTAGGACTCTTCTTAGAGGTCAAGTGTATCATTGGCTCCTTCTTCTCCAGTCGTGGTCAGTCTGCAATTCCTCTGCTCTCTGGATGTTTTGGTGCTTGTTGGTCCGTCTGACAGCTTCACTGTAAAAGTGCTTCATCGTCTCAGACTGACAATGTGTGGACTTTTTTTTAGCTCTTCTTCCTCAAAGGCCATGTTTTAAATTTGTAACACTCCCTTTCATCCATTCATCTTAAATGTTGGTGCTGGTTCTAACTTCTATTGTTTCATTTTTGTTACCTTAATGTGTTTTTGTGGCCATGAAAGTACGAGGAGTTTAAACTCTGCACTTTTAATTAAACAAAAAAAAAGCACACGCACTAAGGGGGTAACGATTCATTTCAACAATGATTCATTTCATATCATAATTTGTGCTATCTGATACGATTCATAGTTGATTTTTGGTTCATTTTGAACAATCCGATTCAAACGTATTCACTGACCTGAAATCAATCCAGGACATCTTTAGCCAAAACATTCAACCAGATTGACTCAGAGAGAAATGCCTGCATACTGAACAGTGCAGGTGAAATTTGGATGGATATCTCCATTTTTGTTGTGTGCAGATCAGGGCTGCAGGCATTATTTGCAGCCTTGAACACATTTTTTGTTATTGTCTTGTTAGGAAGTGAATAGAAATCTCTGTGAAAAGACTTCAAAATCTTGACGATTTATTATTACGAATGTAAAGCTTTTCATTCAGTGGTTACATTTAATCTCAATTTGTATTGATATTATGACCGCATTTGACCCAAATTTAAAAAGTCAAGTGTTCCACTCATCCTTTCTTCATTGTGTTGCATTTGTTCACGTAATGATCCTCATACACAATTTCACCTTAATGGATTTTCTAAAGTAAAAATCGATTAAAGGAGAAAAATGACCAGTTTAGTAACCCTTGTATGTTAAGCTGCAGTATAAAGAGTAAATGTATGAGAGGTCAGCATGGTGTGACGGAGCCTGTATTACAGCCAGCCCACTGTTACAGTCTCTACGGCTTAGACAAGGCTGATTGGCTCTCTACTCAGATTCCAGTCTTTGCTTTTATCAACATTTTCAGCAAAAAGGGAAATCAAAGCACAGTCAAACAGAAAAAAGGAGCGGACCTTGATGTTTCACTAAAAACATGTTTTGCAGACTGTATTGTGTACTGTAACACCTTCAGCTGCGTCAAGCAACAAACAGTCGAGATTAAAAACATCAGTGCTGATGATAAATAGGCTTTTTGTGAGGTGCTTTCAATGCTTTCAATGGGAGGAGAATTTTGTTTTTCTTTAAATAAGAAATTACCCCTGAAAGGAGACAAACATGTCCAGAGGAGTCAGAAAGAGAACAGATGAGAGACTGAAAAGGGGAAAAACCAACACATAAACACCTGTACTCTGGGGAAAAAGTGTTTTTTTCCCCGGGATATAGTCACTTTATAGTTAAAATTGATCAATCCAGAGTGTGCTTACCCCCTCTTTGTTGTCCCTTATACTTTTTATTTATGTCATTGCGGCAGAACTCCGGTATAATCAGAATTTTGATGGATGTGCCTCCTAGTTCATTTATCAGCCAGGGTGACAACTACGACCAAACCATATGCTGCCTGTGTCTCTGCAATACACACTTAGAGCAGCTGCTAACAGATGGAGTTTCTTCTCCTTCACTGGCAGTGGTTGTGTGTGTGTTATGGTGCGTCTCAGAAAGTGACAGATTGCATGGTTGGGCCCTCAGAAACACGAGTTTGATGATGTGAATGGCCCCACTGGGGTTTGCCTTTTCTCTCGTTAGCTCTATATGGGTCGTATGTCTGATGGTCTTTGAGTACGTGGAGAGCAGCAAGCATACACCCACACTGCCAGCCCCTCCTACTAAAAACCACAGTCCTTTGTGCAGGAGATGGCAAATGCAAACCTGTTGGGTTTAGTTTCTATATTTGCATGTGTTACTTTTTTGGTGGTTTTACTCTTGCAGTTTTTTTCCTGCAATGTTTGTTTGACAGAAAGACAGGAGTTGCTCTTAGTCAGCGCTCTTCTCTTCCATCGGACCTGTCACATATTCTGTCACTTCTGCTCCCGCTTGAGCGCCAGCGTTTTTCACATCGAATACATTCGTCCTTTGACTATGATTCCTGAGTCAAGAAAGAAAATGTAGCACTGAGTTTTGTGCTAAAGAATCTTCTTTATCCCGCGTTTTGGTTTGTATTTTAAACGGCTTTATATGTCTTTGAGTCCTTAAAGACTCACTCCAATGAAAATTTTTTTTTTTTCATTTTTAACATGTTCTTGTAGCATTTTCCTGATGCTGAATGACAGATAAAGAAAGCTAAGATTAAAATTGCTTTTCTAAGTATTTCTTAATTCAAATTGTTTTGAATCAGGAGCAGAAAAAAATAATGCTGGTTGAAAAGATTGTATT
The DNA here is from genome assembly GCA_037389245.1 of Oryzias sinensis. NCBI lineage: Eukaryota > Metazoa > Chordata > Actinopteri > Beloniformes > Adrianichthyidae > Oryzias > Oryzias sinensis. The sequence goes on along the minus strand of CM074497.1, from coordinate 11,891,645 downwards.
TGTTACATAGAAAATACATTAGGTAGGCCACAAGCTGCCTGCTCTGCTTCATTCTGAAGCATCAATTGATTAGATCTGTGAATGTCTCAGTTTTCCTCATCTAAGCTTTTATCTGGCTCAAAGCTCTATATTGCTCGCCATTTTGTTAAACTGGTAATGTTAGGTTGAGGGTGTGGGAGACTGTAAGCTAGCTCTCAGTTATGGGTGACAGGAAGTTGCTCTGTCTGTTACTCGGAGTCCAATTTCTAATAAACTCCTGCCACTCTGCAGAAATTGTCCTTGAAAACAACACAGGTTTTTAAATTTTGGCAAAAAATTACATAATCATAATTAAAAGAAACACTGGGCAGGCTTTGAAAATAGATCAAAAGATGACCATAGTGGGTTTTTAAACTACCCTTTTTTATCAAAGGGGGCTTTTCCCCTCTTGACACATTAGTCTCAAAGATGCCATTAAGAAAATCAATCATTTTCATGTGATGTAAAGTCCCTGCAATGATCTTCTTTGTGTTGATATGCTAACCAGACTCTTTTCTTCTCTTCATCCTCTCCTCCCCCCCACTGTCGCCTTCTACTTTTCCAGAATGTAACTACAACACAGATGGCTATGAAGGAGAAGGAGCAGAAGACGGCAAGTCCCAGGACGGCTCTGAGACGCTGCCCTACATAGATGAATCACCTACTATGTCCCCCCAGCTGTGCGTGGCCCAGGGCCCTGACGGGGAACCCATATCCCCCACACCACCAGAGGGCCTACATGAGGTGAGGACACAGAGCCCCACTGTTCAGTGTCTTGACCATTATAAATAGTTCCTAAAGTGTGAATGAGAGTGGCTATGTGGCCCTGCAACAGACTGACAACCTAACCTGACTCAAACAAACACAAATAAATGCAAACTCAAAATGTGCATGTAGTTCATGGTTTTCAACGTTTATTTCATAATCCAATCTTCATCCAGTTGTCTATAGCATTCATCTTGATGAGCTAAATTACTAAACATATCCTGCTTGATGCGATTTAATTTGGAAGAACTGATTAGATTAGAGTCTGGGTTATTTACTTCAGCCATTCTGTCATAAAGTACCGGTACTCTTTAAGTTTGAAGCCTCTAAAGCATAAAATCGAACCATTTAGAAACTTCTTGAATGTCAATTCTTTAATTTTAATTAACTATTCATTCCTCTGGAGTTAAAAAAAATAATATTATTAAAAGGAAATCCTGGTAATTGGGTAAATCAAAAATTGGGATGAGATACATTCTTAATCTTCAGCCCGAAGCAGATATCACACAACTTTAGGCGGAAGCAAAAGTTGCACACTTTTAGACAGAGACACTGCTTTAATCTGTTGAAGAAGAACTTCCGTTTCAGTCTAACAGTCTATGCACCATCTTGTGGTCTACAGCCAGGTCCTTAAAGCTTCTGCAGGAGTCTGTATAGAAACCGGTTGCTGTATGTCCATAAATGATCACATCCACATATTCTTGTAGATTATTTTACGGCACAGCTTTTAAGACACTTTTCCAGCTTGTCCTCAGTTGTGGCAGCTTCACCTGGGATTATTTTCCTCTACATCAATGAATGGCCTAATTGTCAATCTTGACCACTTGCAGCTCCACCCACTCATCCAGTGCATGCTCGCTCTGTGCATGTGGCGTGGAGTGGACCTGTGACACATTCACTTTCAGCCACGATATCTGGAATGCCTGCAGCACACAGCAGGCGGCGCAGGCAGGACAGCAGGAAACACTTATTGAACCAGATGGCGTTTGACACCAATAGCAACTTTGCCACTATGCCACTAAGCGGGGTTCATTTGAGGACAGAGTGGCTGTTGTTGTTTTTTTATCAAAGAATCCAGGTAAATACAAAAAAACTTTTGATTTATCGTTCCTAAGCTGTTCTTTTTCAAGTTTTTTATTATTTGACATCCACTGTGCATGACTGAACTTTAAAATTAGGTTAGGGAGAAGTTATTCATGCTAAGTTTTAATTTAGCACACCCTCTGATGCAAAACCTCCTGTAAAATTGAAATTTGACTCTGTTGATGGTTTTTCATGGGTCTGTGTGGTTCTGCTCTCCAATCATATTCAGATAATATTCCAAAGCAGGTTTTAGACATCTTGTGTTGCCATTTCTTTTATGTTTTATTCAGTTAGGTAGATTTATGAGGAGCTGTTATATGCATTTTACTGGCACACACATTAATCTTGCAGATCTGCTGTATGAGGTTACTTTTTCTGTTTTTAGTCGTGGTACTTTTAGCTGTTTATTAACAGTTTTATACATATGCTCTAGCCTCAGCCCTTTTTGTGTTTTTTTAATTCAGATACTTCTACCTCTACCTCTCAATGAAGATATGTCTCCATCTAGTGGCCATAATTTAAAAGGTAATGCAGGGATAACAGATTTTCTGAGTGGATGTTTATTGAATGATACTTTTTGTTTTTATATATGCTTCAAGCGGCATCTGAAACTTAATTTCTACGAATCCCTTTCTGCGATAAGAATAGATTATAGGATAGTATCTTTATTTAAAAAATAAATATTATCTTTTTTTTTTAACTTTTTTAAAATCTAATGCTTTAGGTTTCAACTTTTGTTTTCAGAACTACTTTAAAATCAATTAAGCAGACACAAGTGACTTATCTGTAAAGACTCATTCATCCAGAATAGTTTGACAGTATAAAAACACTGATGTTAACTTGGACTCTGTTTTTTTAACCCAAATACATTTGTCCAAACTGAGAAAGACTCTAGGCTAAGACGCCATATGTTTTCAAATAAAAAAAAAATCATTTTATTCTTTTTCTACTACAAACACAGGTAATTAAGCATGCTTACTTGTAGTCCTTAAGTAATCATATTTTAGAAATATCCCGCCTGAAATCACATCCAGAATTTATTGGATTTAGTGCACCACTCAACCAATCTAAAACTTTGTAGAAGGTTAAAAAAATGGTCCACGAGAAAGAAAAAGTAAAGGTGAGAATTTGCTCAGATTCTTGTCTTCTTGACCTCGCATTTCATACGTGTTGAAAAGGAATTCTAATATATAGAGGGGGTATATTACAGCAGGTGAAAAGGAAAAGTATATCTGAACTTTTTTCCAAAGTTTTTCCGTCTTGGTTTTATAGGCTGGCATTCTTTCCTTTCCTGTTTACTTCTCTGCTTTAATCAGCGCTTCCACCCAGATTAATGGCTGATAGTTGTGTTGACATAAAGACCGCTGTGGAAGTTCTGCGTGTATAAAATCTGTAAACCAGGAACAACCTGCAAAAAAAACAAACAGTAAAAACCAGCAAAGGAAAGAAGTGCTATTTGTTAACAGTGAGTAGAAGTAATAGGTTTATACTACAAATCTGGATTCATATTTTCTTTTCTTTTCTTATAACTTCCAATTATTGATGTTTCCAGCGTGTTCCTTGAGCCTGTGTCATTTCGGCAGCACTAACTTCCATGCTGTGCTTTTAAAACCGCTGAACTGTGTGAACTGTAATTAGAATCCGTCTTACATTAGTTGGCTGTAGCTCAACATGTACCGCTCTCAACAGATCAATAAAGAGACAATGGGCAAGCAGGAGGCGAGAGGAATCGACACGGTAGCATGTGCTGCTGGGAGGGAGGCAGGACCTGCGTTTTTCTGAGATGAGGAAGTGACTTTTGACAGCGAGAGCAGAAAACGAGCCAAGAGAAGGAGGCAGACTCTCCTCCAGAGTCGCTTTCAAAAGAACGGCTTCCATCGAGGAAGTGGCCGGGTTGCGTTTATTGTAAGGGGAGGGGCATGTGCAGAAGGAGGGGACACCTCATCGACCATGGTGGAACAACACACACACTCATAAAAGCCACACTAACGCCAGGAAGCCCGGCAGAGGATGGGGGTGGGGTTGCACCAGGCAGGGTCCTCTCCTTTTCTCCTTCTGTCGGCGTCCGGGCGGCTCGCGCTGAAGGGGGAAACCTGATGCGTTCAGGCGGGCCCCGAAGAAGAGGACATTTAAAAACTGAAGAAGCAGAAGAGGGGGAGGAAAAAAAAGAAGAAGCCATGGGGGAGGAAGAGGAGGAAGTGCTGGGCTACTTGGACAGGGTGCTGGAAGAGGAGATGATTGAATGCGGAGATGGGGATCCCATCACTGTGACACATAGACACTGGAAGGTGAGGCAGAGGCCGGACAGCTGGGTGCAGGACAAACCCGCTTGTATGTTGTTGGAAGTTGAACTCCTAGCTTGGTGTGTTTGGTTGGTGCTGCAGAAGTGTGTGCAGCAGGAGCAGCCGAGAAACACAGCCACTCTTCTCCTGCTCTGCAAACGTGGCTGATTTGTGTAGACCTCTTGCGTGTTTCTGTGCGTACTCCTCCCAACCAAGGCTAGCTTACACTGTTCTGCGCTGCTACTATTATCAGCTCTGTTATCGCACCCAAGGAGAACAGAGGGTGCAATAGAAAAGCAGGCAGCGCTTCCTCCATTGAGTAAATACACTCACAGGAGGAGGTCACTGTGGAAAAATCCTTCCACCCCTCATGGATTTCTCATCTTGGCCTCCTCACACTGTGGCTCTTTGTATGTAGCTGAGGGAAAATAGTCTTCTTAAGTTTTTCTTCTTGACCATGCTTATGTGACATATTTATCACTGGGACTTGAAGTCGAGGACATCTTTGTGAGTCAGGGGAACTGAATCTGACGCACAAAAAAGTGTGTAAACACTGCTCAAGCTGGGATACATTTCGAAATGGCCCATTATAGGAACTTTGGCTGTGAAATTAGGCATTGTTTCCTTTTAATAAACACCTTTATTCTAGTCAACTCAAACAGAACGTAATTCACACCTCGCGGAATACCCCATGTGGTTACTGTTCACTGGTCAAAGCCTGACATTTATAGACCCTGTCACTATGACTTCAACAAACCGCCAGATCAAGCTTCAGCCTTGTGCTGTTCTAATTCTCAGCTTGTACACACCACAGTGGTCCATCTTAATGATGCATTCATTACGGAGCCTCATTTATACTGTGAACCCTTTGGAGACGAAGGGCAGCTGTGAACGGTTTAAAAAACCTTCACTGTCACGTCAGACAACACCTGTGTGCCGATATCACTGTATAGATCTGCCTCTGTTAATAAGTAACCTTCTTTCTGCTCTTTTGTAAGGCCTTAGAGACATGATTCTGACTCGCATGTGTCACATTGTGCAGTTTTGACGATATCAACATGTAACTGCTTTGCACACGCTGCAAATATTTACTGTGGTCGTTCGTTCATGTTACAAATGAATGTGAGGATTGACACACTTGAAACAACCTGTGTTAAATTGGCTTAACTAAGCTAAAGTCTACTTTTCATAGATCTTGTAAAGGTATATTGCAAAAGTTTAAAGTCTGTTCTATTCAAAGACAAAGGAAAGTTTGCTGAACATGTGATGTCCTGTCATGATGTTTTGAGAGTCTCTTCAAATCAAGTGAAGTCAACCACAGATTAAATACAGGATATGACAAAACGCAGTGACATCACTTTCTTTGCCAAACTGCCATCATGTAGAAATAGTCTTCTCTTTTAGCTTCCCTAGAACAGTGACTGGCTGCTGCTGGACAGTTTTTATGAACGGACTGAACCATCCTGACTTCTTCAGTAAGGAATAGTATGGATTGATCCCTGTTTGTAGCTGGTTCAGGTGCCCATGAGCAAAATAATGACCTTACGCTGTGTGATTGGCCTAAAACGTTACCTGTTGCATAGTGTATGTATGGAATATCTGACTGATCAGTTGTAGTGTTTACCAAACAGATCATGCATTTAGTTTGAATTCTCATTGGAAACATATTGTAGAGTCATTCCACGAAAATGTGAAAATTTGTGTCCCTCTCTTACTTTAAGCTGTATTTAATATAATTGGCCAGCTTAATATATACAATGACATGCAAATTTGAATACTTCTTTAAAAAGATAATGAAATTATGTGTTTTAATTTGAAATATTTGTTTTGCAACATACACCATCAATTTCGTCATGTCCCTCATGACCTAAATAAAAGTTTACATGAATTTAAAGTTTTTTTGTTATTCTTTTGATAGTTATCATTTTTATGTTTTAGTATTAATATTAATTTGTTATTTAAAGTAGTTTTAGTTTTTTCCCTGAGTAACGCCTCAACCCTGTAACACACAACGATTCCACCCCTTATATAAAAAATTATATGATCCATGATTGCATCTACACCAGGAAGTGACAACAGTGGAGTCTTTTGGACCCTGGAGCCCCAGAGGAAGCAGGGAAGTTCCAGCCTTTTTAGTATTTTTTGTCATTTATTTGGTGAAGTTGATATGGTCAAGCGCAGCGACTCCACTCCGTAACATGAAAACATTATAGAAAACTACTAATTGCTTAAAAGTTTTTTTTTATTTAAATAAATAATTTAACTTTGAGCTGTATGGTTGTTATGCGCCCTCTTCTTAGGGCTCAATAAATGAAACAGTGGCCATTTTGCTCAAAATTCGCAACCACATCACACTCAACCCCATAACGTTTTAATGTTATGGGGTTGAGATTGTAATATTTGTGTTGTTAGAAATATAACACAAAACATAAACTCAAGAGGCAAATACAGTGCCTTGCAAAAGTATTCGGCCCCCTTAAACTTTTCAACCTTTTGCCACATTTCAGGTTGCAAACCTAAAGATATAAAACTGTAACTTTTTGTGAAGAATCAACAAGTGGAACACAATCATGAAGTGGAATGACATTTATTGGATATTTCAAGCTTTTTATCAAATAAAAAATGGAAATAGCTGAAATGTAGCTGAACTACAAGATAGACTTGAAAAAGAAAGAAAAACTAAAGAAAAATACAAAACAAGATGCCAATGTTTAATGTGTTCTGATTCACCACGTTCAAAAAAAAAGGCTATCTTCAAATTAATTAATTCAAATCAATCCCCAAACAGAAAAAAACCCTTACTTGAGTTACTCAGTCAAGACATTAGAAATAAATACAAAAAAGCTACTAAAGACAAAGAATAGCAGCTGATTGCCAAAGTCACAACAGCAAAAATGTGGAAGTTACTCACTTGGATTCTCAAACAATAAAATTAAAAATCATGAGTCTTCTTTTTGAAAAGGAAAAAGATACAGCAGGTTTTCTGAATCGGTACAAGAAAAATTAGGGATATCTATCTAAGAGATGATGTGAGTAGAATGACCACAGGAACCAAACAAACACTAACGAGGAAAACATTTTAAATGCAGAAACTTCCTTATGTTCATATGCTGTTGTAGTTTTTCTCAATAATTATTTTTATAAACTCCATTAAGCTATAATTTACATCTAATGTTGCTGTGGTTATGAAATGAAAACGCTCCTGGAAACTCCTAGCATTGAATTTTAGAGCATGGAATTACAAGTGAATCTGTATTTGTCCCTTCAACCCCCGTCACCATGTTCAACCCGTTATGCCTGTTTCAACCCTGTAACACAACAATTGTCAGATAACATTTATAAATAAAAATAATTATACATAATTGTTTGTTGACTTTTGTCTAAAATTATGAGAACTATCTTAAAGTCTGTATTTTGGATTGCAAATCTTCCAATAATTTCATGAAAATGACCACAGTGAATTTCGCTTGTTAGTTACATTTTAAGATTTAAGAGAAGAAAAACCTTTATTTAAGAGAAATTTTCAAAAATTTCTTTTAAAATAGTTTAATTAGAACAGGGGACATGTGAATAATTTAAAAATATTGAATTTTTAATAAACACATTTTATTATAATATTCATGGAGATTCCATATTGTACATAACGGGGTTGAAAATTTTCTTACACTACAACTAGAAATAAGGAAAATTTATAAAATCAAAATAAGTCCTGAGATGGGAAAATGTTATTTTGTGAAGTTAAACACATTCCCAATAACTTAGAACTTGTTAAAAAAGGAAACATTTCGGTAAAAAATGACAAATTTTTCATGTCCAAATGGGCACATCTTCATGTAATGACGCTGTAACTCTTTGGTATTATTATTGCTGTCTTCTTTTTTATGCTGTTATTTTATGTTTCCCTTGACTATTAGGAGTCAGGTAACAGACAGACACACTCAAAAGATTAGCAAAAGAATGAGGCGTTGTGCTCAAAGTTTTAGTAGATGTAAATCACACTGCTGGATTTTAATACATTTATTATCATGGTTCGTTTAAATATATTCATATTCCTAGTTGTACAAGGGTTAAGAAATCTTTAGGTTAGCTAATTGCTTTTTTTTTAAACATTTCTTTTACTATGTTGGTGCATTTAGATTTATACTTGGTTTATAACTCACTGGAATAGCTGAATTATTATTAATTTGTTTTTTTCAATAGTTTATCTTTTTAATAGACAAATTTCTGTAAAATATTGACACGTTAACACAGATGTGCTCTGATGATGTTGCCTGGAGGCAGTGGGAGCACATTTTTATGGAAGTCCTTAAATGTTTGATTTTGTTGACTAGAAGCTTAAATATTTCTGTATTTTTTGTTTTTCAAAGTGAATTTTTGGTTGTTTCTGGGTGAGATGACTACACAGACATCATTCAGAAAATGATCTTCAGTGTTTCTACAAAGGAAACCCTTAATGGAGAAAATCATTTCTATGTATTGAGTGTGTGTGATGTAACAAAAAGACAGTAGACTTGTTAACATACAGACTTTTGTTTTTACCCTGCAGGGAGATCTTGGGAAAGGTCTGGAGATGAAGAAACTGGTGCTTTCTGGGTTTTTAACCAGTGAAGAAATCTACATCAACCAATTAGAGGCTCTACAACTGGTGAGACACACATGCAGGCAGAAAGATCACACGATAAACGTGTTTTTCCCTCTTTGCTGCTCATGACATTTTTGCAGTTAAAGGTAGTCATTTCCTTAAAATGTTACCCAGCATAGTCAACCTTTAGCCATAAAAGCATGAATTATTTACATCCACTGCAGTGATTACATTATTTTAAGGATGAAATTCAACCAAAACCTTTAGGAAATAAAACTTTGAAAGAAATAAAATAAGTAAATAACACAAAAAATGCATTTAATAGTCCTCTTTTCTATATTAGCTCAGTAACTAGTTGCACAAAAATATCAAAAAGATCCTTAATATGTCAAACCTTAAAAGTTTTAACAAGTTTTGACATATGTTGGGTCATAAGACATTTCCTAACAGAAGAAATGTTTCTTCGAACTCCACATTACAAAAACAATACTTTTTATTGCAATTTGATATGATGTTAGTAATATCTAAAAAACGATTAGAAACTTCATTTTTGTTACTATTTATTAATATTGTTAACAATAACCAAATTATGATTGGAAAAACCTTAAATCCTTTTAGTTTTCTACTTTTTTATATTAAGTTTTGCATGCTTTTATTTTTTGATGGACCTGTTTTACATTTTAAATTCCTGAGCTTTACAAGGAGATCTGTAATTTTAATAAAAACACAAAAGCTGTGTTTTATTAAATGTTGCCTTTTTATATAGAATAAATGTTTGGTTTCTCTTACTGAAGTCGTTTGTTACAGGTTTCCAAATAAAGCAGAATTGAATGTGTTTCACTTTAAAATGAGCAAGTTGCACTTTTTTTTGCATTCTTTGAATGTTTTCAGCTGATCTGTCATTAAAATGTAGATTTTTTTTGGCATTCATCTCAGCCTTGTCAACAGACTTTAAATGCTTTCAAAACCATAGTTCATAGCTCATAGGTTCAGCTCCAGACATTCATTTTCATTAGAAATGTACTTTTCTTATTTAAACTTTAAAGGTATTTTTCTAATGTTTTCAATTTACAAATTTTTATTGTTGTTATATTTTGGTAATTTTTTAAAGTAAATGTAGTATATTTATGGTACAGATGTTGGAAAAGAGATTAAGAAAAAAATAGTTTCTTCTTTTTCCCTCCATCATCTGTTGAAAGCTGCTATCTATCTCCCTATCAATGTCAGTTGTATTGTAGCTTACCTGTCTTAACATAATGTGTTGACGCATATTTAATGACCTCGCCAAACGTGTGTTTGTGGCATTTTAATGACTGTGGTTAGTGAAATATTAGCTTAACAGCTAAATGATTCATGAGGGAAACTAGTATGCAAATCTGTTCATGTGTCTAACACATTTGTCCAAACCAAGGAGTCATTTTTATTCATCTGCTTTGCTCTGTGCATCTGCAACTGATGCCTCTGCCTCTGAAAGGGAAAGCATGTCTAATGGCCATGCAGTCAGCGTGCCACAGACTCTTCATTAACCCAAGATGACTGAAGTGTCAGAGTTAATGCTGTTGCTCTTCCCCACCCACCATGGCCCCTCCATGCATCTGTGATTAAGTATGTCAGTGTGCTATCACCTCTGTAGGAAGGTTACAGCCAGGAAAAGACTTTTTCCAAACTGCCACTATCAGATGATGATTTTCTTGTTCATCTGCATAACTTTGTTACTTATGTTCGTGGTGTATTTATTGAGTCAGAATATTGCATTCTTTTCTCTGTCTTGCTGCTGCAGCCCCTGCGGCCCCTGAAAGCCACAGCCACAACATCCCAGCCCGTCCTGACCTTGCAGCAGATCGACACCATCTTCTACAAAATCCAAGACATCCTGGAGATCCACAAAGAGTTCTACGACGCCCTCTCACCCAGCATACAGCAGTGGGACGAGAAAGTCACGGTTGGACATTTGTTCAAGAAGTTGGTGAGTCTGACACGACCTCTGCAGTTACCTTCGTCATTCACAGGGAACATGCAAACTGCTTTCAGAAAGGAGTTGTTGGTGCTTCATGGGTCACTGGTTAATTATTTTTTGTGAGAGTGACTGTGTGTTGTGTACCCTGTCTTTATTCACAAGTGTTGCAGCCTCTGATTGCGGTGCTTAAGACTTGCTCCTAGTCCATTATGCAGCACCATTGCTGTGTTGGTGTGTAGACATGATAGAAAAGCTTTTTTCCTTCAAAAGGATGGTTGACCTTAATGTATTCCTTATAGTTTTTTTTACATATTCAGTGTGGGAGTGTTTTGTTTAGTTGCTCAAGTGTGGGATTATTTAGGGATTCCACTCTTTGTAACTTCAAGAAGAGAAAAATCCAAGGAGGAATTAGTTGAATATTTTGTTGAATGAGATGTCAGCAGCAGTTATTGCTATAAGTATTACCCAACTCAGAAGCTTTTTCTGTAATAACAGTAGTGTTAGTTTATCTTACTGAGAGAGAGTGACTGAAATGGCTCTAATTTAGGCTCTAATGAATCTTTTGTTTTCCCGTTGGACATTTACACTTCTGTTTGGTTACCCTTTGCCCTCACACGTCAAAGTCCTCGAGCACAGATATGATCCACGCTTTCTCTGAACCGAATCTCGGATTTCTCAGAAAGAATGAAATATATGATCTAAGACATTGTTGATGCGGCCATATTATGCTGGGTAATGGGTACCAACTCCCTAATGATGTAAACTGTGAAGCAAATTCTAGCATTTGTTGTGTCGAAGTAATGTATTTTGTTTCTTTAATCATTAGTGTTTCTAGTGTCTATAACAAGATGATCCTGGAGACATCTCTCCCTCGCTGACTCAGCATGTTTTCTGATTTGTCAGCTTGTCGTTTTATTGTTTTAGTTGGTTGTTGCTGACTCTATGGATCAAAACACAGATGAGTTAAAAAAAAAAAAAAAAAACAATGACGGAAAACACAGATGAGTTGAGGGAGATTTGTAAAATAGTGTTTGTGAAAGAGCTTAGATAAGTAACTGCTGTTTTGCCATTGCTAATGTCAGAGATTATCATAAAGTTATTAGTGTTTATCCTGAAAGTGACTGGATGGCACAGTCGGCTTCTAGGTTGATGATAACCAGGGTTGTTTCTCAGGGGGATGCGTTGGACAATCTGGGTCCTTGGGTAAGACCTCTGTCTAACTATGTAGCCACAAGGTGGCCCAAGTATGGGTCTCCCTGTGCCTGTCCCCAGCCCAGATACAATACAGGGTTGTGTCAGGACGGGCATCTGTAAAACTCTCTGCCAAACCACCTGTGCAAATCAGTGAAAGCTGAGTGACTTTGGGGGCCCCTGAAGAGACATGCCAAAAGGTGAACAACAATGATAACACCTGTCCTGACACTAAGCTAACAGGCAAAACATCCACAGCTGAGGTTCAATCTAGAAAAAATAAACTGCATCTACTGCGGAATAGCTTAATTACCCATTGGTAGTAAGAAAATGCCTGTCTTAGGAAACAAAAGTAAACGTTGGTTCAACAGTTGTAAATTCACACTCAGCATCATGACACTGACATTTAGGCCTGAAATCCTCCCTAAGTTGTGTATTTGTTACACAGTAGAAACATGGAAACGTTGAATGTCTCAGATGTTATCTTTACGTCTACACCCAGGAAGGCTTTTTGTTGTTATTGAGAAAGCTTTTACATAGCTGAGCCTGTTTGCTGACAATTGAAATGAAATTTGAAAGCCAGTATAAAAATGTCAAACAAAAAGTTTAGATATGCAGCAACACACAAGTAGACATGATATTGGGGGTGGTTAATGCATCGAGGTCGGGCTGTTGACTTCTGGTCATTAGCTCACTGATTCAGTTCCCACTTTGCCTGCCGGTGTGTTGAAGTGGCAAGACATTGAACTCCATGTTCCTCTTGATGTCACTATCAGTGTGTAAATGTGTCTGCATGGATGTAAAGTGATTTGGGCCTTAATAAGGGTACAAAATTGTTATGCCATATCTATTTGATCTATATTTTATCTATCTGTTTTGAGTGACGTGAAGAGTCCTGCATTACAAGCTCCCCTTCAGAGCTATTCACTGTACAAGTCATGGGTTAAATACTGTATTTTTCTTTATAGGGAGTCTTCTCTCGCACCTTCATGCGTCACCCCTTATTGTAGTCATCAGCTTCCATCTGTGCTGTGAGGATGTGCGTGTTGGGTAGCAGCAAAAGACTTAGTCACAGGGGTTTGATGAGAGTACAGATGGCAGTGTAATTGGCTAGTTTTCTCCCTACTGCTTCTTGTCAACAGCATGAAGGCCACCAGAGAGACAGTGTTCTGGAAAACAGAGACAGAGGAGATAAAGGCGGCCACAGCTCTAGGTTTTCTCACCTTCCTCAAGGGAGAAGGAAGGGAAAGTCTTCATTGCAGTCTGCAAATGAAAATCTACAAGTTATCTAACACATTCTCTATGTCCTAAAAGTTTGGGTTAGGTTGTTAAAAAAGCATTTTGGGTGCTACAAAATACACTAATGAAGTTGTTTAATCTCAAACAGGAGTTCAATATAATGTATCTAAAAAGATGAACAAAAAGCAGACAATCCAGACAAAGACAATCAATACATTTTAGCGTCCAAATAAAAATATTAAAGACTGTCATCATTTATTTCACCCAAATTAAATAGAAATAGCTTTCTTTAAAAAATAAAGTTTATCTTTGAATTCAGAAGCGTGGAAAACAAACTTTGGCAACGATATGCCAAAGTTAACATCTATATGACACTGAAAATCTTTCATATGCTTGTAAAAAAAACTGAGGTGTGGCTTCTGAACCTTTGTCTTTTGCATTTTGCCCCATTTTAGGATAAGAGTATTCTCTAACAGATACTTATATTTTGACTGGATAGTGCCAAACATTGATGATATTTGCTTAATGTGGTGCTGTATTATACGGTCCAACATTTCAACTTTGGTTTGGTTTTTAACAGACCTAGCCTTAGAATAGAATAGAATAGAATAGAATAGAATAGAATAGAATAGAATAGAATAGAATAGAATAGAATAGAATAGAATAGAATAGAATAGATCTTTAACTGTCTTTGTCACAGGTACAATGAAATTAAAAGTGTTTTGTGGTCCGGGAAAACCCATACCTAAACAACCCATGGGGAAAACCTACGACTAAAAACAATAAAAGATACATTAAGGCTGCATTATCCAGTATGTACATTTGCACTTTTCACTTAAAAACCCAGGATTCCCAGGATTTAGAGTTATGAACAAAGTATATTTTAATGGAATAGAAGAGAATACAACTGTATTCATCCAACAAATTGGAAGTTTCCTTACCATAGCTCTATTAAAAACAGCAGATACATAATAAATTAAACTAAAAATACACAATAAATACACTATAATGCAACTTTTAAGAAAAAAAGACTCTGTCTAATCTAACTTCTGCAGAAACGTGTCCATGGCTCTGGCTCAGCGGACATTTAAATATTTAAACCTTCGTATGTAATTGTGAGTATTGCACAACGCATAAGGGTGTATGTAGTAAAGATCCTTGTAATGGTTGTGTTGCTTTTTTAATTTTAATTTCTAACAAGTAATTATGATGTTTACTTTAAATATGTATTAAATAGTAATTTTAACAACAAAAAAGTAATAAAATAATTTAAAACAAATCAAAGCATAGACCCTTTTAAAGGTTCAATCAAAACATCATGTATTTTGTAAAATCAAAGAAATACTAGTACTGGTATGTTACGAATTAGCGACATATGGTGTTAACGGGTTAAAATCAAAAATAGGGACAAAAGAACAGTTAACACCATATGTCCATGCTGATGCAGACTAAACTACCATTCCACAGCCTTTGTGCAGTAGATAAGATAAATATCTAAAGGATGTGTTGTACAAATATTACCTTTGGCGCACAGAATGATTTTTTAAAATGAAATAGGAGGTATTTTTGCAGCTTATTTTCTGTGAGGCACCGCCTTTGGCTCCTTGTGTGTGCCGCCCATTTCATTACATCAACCTAGAACCGACCTCGGCGGCGTGTCTGTTTCTTCCACGATAACAAACGACATCCAAACTTTTCCAAAATAAAAGCATTTTGTTGATCATCACTAGCTCAGCAGAGAAAGTGAGTGTGTGTTAGCCTGGGGCGGGGGTGGCAGCACAGATTTTTCCTGGAAGGGGCGGTTCCCCACTTTCATAACCATGAATGTGAGGTGGGTTTATTTCACATTATTGGCACTCATGCTGAATGGCTTATAAACAGAAAAGACCAAGCACATTAAACAGATATGAGACAGTAAGTAACCCTGCTAGACCTGCTAGCCCAGCTTTTGTTTGTTTTAGCCCAAATTCAACAGCAGAATTTTGATTTGAAGAGAATTTGAAACAGTGGGATATTAAAAGCTGTTTTATAAAATATTAGGTTAAAAGCTGTCCCTTTTTTAAAGAATTTTTTGAGAATATATATTTAAAAAATACTCTTTGTACTATCTGCAATACTCTCTAGAAGGTATTTAAGCAACCCATCTCCAAAATAAATTAGAAGGCTTTTTTAGTCTGTTATGACCTCTCTCCTGAGTCCAACTTTCAGCTTCACATTCCAAAAATTGAAAGAGAAGAACCAAACGAAAGGAGTAAAAAACCAAAGCATCCAGTTCTCCTCATTATAGCCAGCTGAATCCAATCTGATTGCTTTAATAAAATGCAGTCTGCTCCTCAGCTGAGCTTCAGGCATTCATCCACCAGGATGCATATTCATGCTCTGCTGGGCTGCAGCTTGAGTTTTGGTGCACATGTGCTGCAGAAAGAGGCTGCAAATGACAGGCAGGGAACCGCCCCCTCTGAGATCACCAAACACGTGCATCATACTTTAGTGGCTGGCCAATTTAAAAAAAAAAAAAAATAGACTTCTTGTTTTACCTTTCCATTCAATTAAAGTTTGCAATGAGAATAAACTTTGGCACAATTGTCATGCATCTGTTGGTCTCACACCTCCTTCTCTCTTTGATGTCCTTCTGCATGCTTCAGGCCAGCCAGCTGGGAGTGTACAAGGCCTTTGTGGACAACTACAAAATAGCTCTGGAGACGGCAGAGAAATGCAGCCAAGCCAACATCCAGTTCCAGAAGATATCTGAGGTGAGCTTGTCCTCAATGACAAAATGACATTAGAAGAATATGAAGCTTTTGAACTTTTGTAAATTGGTTCACATTATGAAATAAGCAGGTTCACCGAGTAGTATTAAGTCAGTCTAACCATAAATCATCTTAACTGAAAGCAAGAGCTGAAAAAGCCAGACAATGATGAAGTTGAAACATCATTTTTTTCAAGTGGAGGACATTATGCTGTACAGGAAATGCTTTTAATGATCTGACATTTTTGCAGAGCAAAATATAAAATAACAGACTCCTATTAAACTTATTAGCAACCACTGGAGAACAAACTTTGGCTCACAAGTGCCCTCTTCGTTGTGGCAGAGCTACTGCTACTAATGCTGCATCTTCTCTCCTTAGAAGTTTGTTATATGTGTATTAATGTTTCTTTTTTCTTTCAGAATCTTAAAGTTAAAGGACCTAAGGACTCCAAGGACTGCTCCACAGTTTCAATGGAAGGTAGGCTTATATGAACATGTGACTGTATTATAGTACCATACAAGGGCCTATGAGTATACTCAACCATCATCAAAAAATAACATGTATTTATTCATATATTCTTGGTTTCTGATTATATTTCATGTTACAGTTCACTCCAATCATATTTTTATTTTCTTTAAAAGCGTTCCCAGTGGTCTTTTAATTATGATTATGCCGTTTTTAGCTAACAATAAAAAAATGGTGTCGTTTTCAAGGACTTAGCTTCTGCAGAGCGGCAGTAGTTCATCAAAAAATTGCCTCTGAGTTGTAGACAGGAGTGTTGGTACGGAGCAACCCCACCTCCCCTTCCCCTCCCCGTGACCCAAACCTTTTCCTTTTACGTGCTCTCCCACTAGTTCCCAGCACCTCATACCCCAACCTAACATTACCGGTTTTACAAAAATGGCGAGCAATATTGGAGCGATCCAGCTGTAAAGTTTTGAGCCAGATGCCAGCTCAATAAATTGCAGGGAGTTTGTGGGCCGCCCTGTGAATTTTCTACATTACAATACAATGTTCTTCAGACAGCTTTTTTTTTTCTGCTCCTGATTCAAAACCATTTTAATAAAGAAATACTTAGAAAAGCAATTTTACGCGTAATTTTCTTTATATATGTCCTCCAATGAGAGAAACATGCCAAAAGAACATGTTAAAAACACTTGAAACACAATTTTCCTTGGAGGGGAAATAAAAAAATCTGTCAGTCCTTATTTAAACCTTTTGACCAACTGAATCATTTGATGCTGAGAAAAATAATTCAATCAATAAATAATATTGAATGTAAATCGATCTGAAACATTAACACAGCAGCACCAAGATATTTAACGTTTTTAGTCTGAAGAAATAGGTAAAAAACATTGAGCTGATATTTTTCTGAATGGATTAAAGAATGATATTATTAGCATGAGCTGAGTAATCTAAAAGCACGATGAGCCTGGTGTTGGGCAACAGACAGCGCTTGCAGCGCTCCTCGGCGTCCCCCGTTTCACCTGGCAACCAGAGCCCACACCACCCCTCCCCTTTCGTTCTAACACACCCAACCATGTGTGACAGGAGACGTGAGCGCGCGGCTGCAAGGATGGGGATTCAAAGGTTTCAGGCTGTAAACTCTGTGATTTAACTCAGTGGTCCCCAACCACCGGGCCGCGGACCGGTACCGGGCCGCGGGAAATTTTGGCACCGGGACGCACAGAAAGAAAAAACGTTTTATTTTGAAAAGTGACCGGATTCTCTCTGTTACATCCGTAACACTTAATGCACGTCAAAGTCGCGACACCAAACATCACGTCATACACACCTTGCGTTGCACCTCACCTGATCCCACCCCCCTACCCCCACCGGTCCGCGGTAAACGTGCCTTGCGTTGTACCGGTCCGCAGTGACAAAAAGGTTGGGGACCACTGATTTAACTGACAATAGGAACCGAATAGTGGCGCAGATTTTTTTTCCAAGCACTGAGCCGCTGTCACCTCCGCCCCCACGTTAAATTTGCGCACCGGACAATTGCCCGTATTATCTGTGCCTATAACCGCCCCTGGGGGGCGCGCCCCACTATTTGAGAAGCACTGCATTAGCCCAATATTTCAGTGTCTCAAAGTTCATAAAGAATATTTGAAAAACAGAAATGTTTTTTTTCTGTTTGTACAATCATCAGGATTAAAAGACTGCTCCTAACTCTAAACTTACTTACCAAAATATGACCAATATTCCTGTTTATGGCTGGAGAGAAATTGTCTCTAAATGTCTTTAAAATTGAAAAACCTTGCTCTTACTACCTGTGTTTGCTGTGGCGGAATTGGGGAGGCACTAGGGCTGTGACGATAACCGCATCACCGCACTTTTTTTTGAAAGTTTTTTTTTTTTTTTTTTGAAAGTTTTGCATATGGTGCGTGATTGGAACTACAATAAACACATGAAACACATTCATCTTTGCTGATAATTTACTCTCTCTGCAAGTCCCGTGTTGAGACATAAAGGGTTTCTATGGGAAACCTTTTATCACTCTTCTTCTCTCCTAGTCGCACCCGCCAATGGGCGCCCGCGGCTGTCACAGAGCAGCACGCGGCACGTGCGCACTCTACTTAAACACGCACACGTGCCCTGTTTCAGAAACACACGTCCTCATTCTACAAAAGTTTGTGTCTTGCGAGGAAATACGACAAATTTACTGCATTCTAATTATTCATTTCCATTGTATTCATTTCCGTTACAAGCTGCATGCGTTCTTGAGTGCGCGACACTGCCGCCCGCCGGAGGATTTTGTGTTGGGGGGGGGGGGGTATTACTGTTCTCAGTCACTCTGTAACACCAGACATGAACGCGCGCTGTTAGATTTCCATGAATATCACTACATTTTCTTGTTGGGAACTATTCTGTTAGCAGCAATGTTACGTGTCTGTGAAAACATAGGCGGAGCCTCCTGCCCCGCGTTCTTCATGGGTGTCAGGCTTCACGGCTACCGGAGAGGTGACAAAGTGTCTGCAGTCTGTTTATTACTGGGCAATATCTAATATTCTGTGAAGATGTCTGTACCAGAGAGCACAGGTGAAGCCTCACATGCAGCTAGAGAGCAGAAGAATCAACACGCACCCCCAACACACGTGTGCGCGCTTCTTCCTCCTAGTCCTAAACAAGACGCAGCGCCCGGACACAGTCACAGTCAATCTACAACAACTACATAGTTAAGTCATTAGTTAGATAGGTATTAGTTAGTTGTTACAGTTGTTTGTTAATAAAGAATAGTACGTTTTAATAGTATTTATTTATTTATTTCCGTTGCAGCCGCCGGGGGATTTTTTTTGGGGGGGGGGGGGGATTGCTGCAGTTAACCGCGACACCGCGCCCCCTGGTGGTTCATCACCGCGGTGATCAAAAATCTGACACCGTCGCAGCTCTAGGAGGCACACTACTGCACGAGTTAGCCTGCACTGCCTCTCTCTCCCTTTGGTTGTATTTCGGCTGGAGAGAAGAGGCAGAGAGCAGATTGAGAAGATGAGCTGAGATGGAGGTGCTGCTGGTCCTCAGACTGTGTTGTAACTGCACATACGGTAACAACTGCTTTATGTCTGTTGTTTGATGGAGACGTCTTATGTTTTTATTCAAATAGCCTTTTGTAATTGATGTTTAACTTGATTTTAGATCATTGAAACGAAAGGCAGGAGCAGATATTCTGAAGCTTTGATAATAGATATGTATTGAGGCATTATGCAGATGATGTTTTCCTATTTATTGCTCAGCAGATAATGTGATGATTTTTGTGTTTACCTCTGTAATTTCTAACACAATCAGTGAGCTGGTTCAAGAGGTTTGCTTTGAAAGCTTTAGAAAGTGGAGTTTTCTGAGGCTCATAAACACAGGATCTTAGTTTGTACAACAATTGATTGCCTAAATCTTTCCATTGAATAAATGTCAGCAAATGATCGGATGTTCCTGTGCGAGAGTGGGTGGCATGTAGAGCTGGGACATGCCTGTACTCGGCTCACGACTTGCAGACATGTGCTGTTTGTGAGGGTAGAACTTGTGCTGCAAAGAAAAGCAGAGCAATGCTTTCAAATATTTTAGCAGGTTTGTGGCTGATCGTCAGTGAGTCTGAGTTCAGTGTAACTGTGAAGGATCTGTCAATTTATTATCTGTAAATGGGAAGAAAATGTATTTATTTCTCAATCTTTCTTGATGTCCTTTATTTTCAGAGTGCCTCTTCAGTTTTCACACCTTTACTATAGTTTTAAATTGAAGCAAATCCTGTAAAACTGCTCTATAGTCATACAATCATCTGGTGTAATCAACAGTAATGCAGTTGGACAATTTTTTTTCTTGTTTGCAAACCTTTCAATGCTCTTTCAGTTTTTGGTTTAAACTGGTTTCCTCACCGTTTACATCCTTTCCTTCTAAACCTTCATCTATACATTACTTACTTCTTAAAATTGTAATACTCCTGATTTAACAATGGCCAAACACATAACATCTTGTGTATTTTCTTTGCAGAAAAAAATTAGCACAAATATAAAATGACAAATTTAAAAACTATAAAATATTAAAAGGCACGCATCTATCCTGTTTTTTCTTTAAATGTTTTGCTCTACTTGTCTGCCTTTGTTAGTAAAGTCTAACCATCAATACCACACCTTAAACAGCATGCAAGACATGCACCGCTGACTTA
The DNA here is from genome assembly GCA_037389245.1 of Oryzias sinensis. Classification (NCBI taxonomy): domain Eukaryota; kingdom Metazoa; phylum Chordata; class Actinopteri; order Beloniformes; family Adrianichthyidae; genus Oryzias; species Oryzias sinensis. The sequence continues at coordinate 11,871,121 of CM074497.1, read as the reverse complement.
AGTTAGTTCTCCAGACATGGAGCCTCAATATGTGGATTTCTTAACAGGTTCCGTAGTCCTACAGCAAGTATCTGTAGCCTGGCACATACAGAGGCTCCTAAAATCTCGTTGTTCTTGCTCAAGTCACTGCTCTTGACATGAATACAAATGTGTTGTTACAAAAGCACAAGTTCTCATCAGAATGTGCCAGAGCAGGATCTGTCTCAAAAATCCCTCCCAAGGGTTACAGTTTTGCTTCAATGAGCCAGAGACTCTACAAGAGGCCACATTGATGACCAGTGTGGAGATGTTTCAAAATTTTCCATCAGGAAAATTCTCCGCTGAGCGTTTCACAGTCCGGATGGGACGAGACTTTGTGCTCACAGGAGCCGCAACTTGTCTTCCCTCCAATTTAAACGCAGATTACAGAAACTCTTCATTTTACACTGTTGTGAATAGAGATTAGCTTCATCTCTGTGCAAACATTGTAATATGGTTTGTCAGTGCATTCACATGGGTGGATTGCATTTATTAGATGGGATTAAACCTATTGACTGGTTTTTCAAAATGCAGAATTTCCTAAACAAAACACTGCCTTGCAAGCATGCTTTTCCTCTTTTCCTGCAGACACTTTAATTGATCGCAGCAAAAGAATGTCCCAAACTGAGCTCCAGCAAATAATGTAAAACATCATCACGTTAAAAAAAAGAAGATAAAAGAAATAGAAACAATGGCCAAAGGAAAACCTAACATAACTACAAGTTGTTAAATGAGGTTATAGTTTATATGTCTTTGTTGATTTTTGTGGATGCATCACAAACTTCAGCAGCTGCTCGAATTTTGGCAAGAATGGTGGACTCTTTAATTCCGGCTTTTGCAGATCAAACCCTGTTTTGTTTCTGTATTTCATTGAGCACCGACTGCGGGAGTCTCATGTACTGTGGAGCTGTGGTGTCTGTCAGCTGCTGCCGATGCTGCCGCCTGAAGGGGAAAGCAGCTGAATGCAGGCTCAAACTGTGGCTTAGATGTGAAAAGAGTCATATTTTCACACTGTAGTCTTATTGCTCCTATTTAGGTGGAATTTGTATCCAACTCAGATTATGTAGTCTTTGTTGTGCAGTGAAGCTGCTTTTGAACCGCTTCTCTTAGGTTAACACTAAATTGTCCATTCCGGATGAGTTTCTTTACATTGGAGGTTGGAGGTTTTGTCATTCTTATTGGCAACCTAGAGAATCCTTGTTTATCGGTCACTGAGTGAAAAATGTAATGCCTTAGTCACAACTGCACTTGTTAGTGGTTACAGGCTGTCTATGGCAGCAGTGAGTCTGACCACTGCACGCATCAGGTACACTGACATGCGTATCTCTCCTCCCACAGCTCTTCTCTACAAGCCAATCGATCGTGTTACTAGAAGCACCCTGGTCCTTCACGTGAGTACCAAAACTAACACCTTTGGTTTTCAGTTTCAATAAAACTGGATTCTTGTCAAACATGCAATTTTGCAGGTTCATAAACACATGGAGTGCATTTGAAAAAATCTTGCATCTTAATAGTTTACTCGTTTATTCATGTGAATAAACAAACTCAGTAGAATTTAAGGCTTTCTTTACGAAATCATTTAATGCTAAGATTGAGACTACGAGGAAAACTTTTTGTGTGCTCATCAAAATTTTTTCGAGAAGTTCATTACAGTTGTCATACAGGCAATAAGCTCTTCCTACATCACCTTCAGCCATGTTTGCTCTAGTTTGATAGTGACAGAAAGTACTTTTTAAGAAAGGCTCCTAAAGTCTCAAGTCTTTGCTGACGTCACTGTATTGATTTGACAAAGGTGCATCAGAAAGCAAAACAGCTTATAAAATGGCAATTCTGGTAAAAAAAGTGCTATTTTCTTATTTTAAAACAGGTCAAAAACATTTAAAAAGACTGACTCAGCTGTTGATTTTTTGTTGTTTTGCTGGTGTAGGACTTGCTGAAACACACTCCTGAGGACCACCCAGACTTTCCTTTGCTCCAGGATGCTTTACGGATTTCACAAAACTTCCTTTCATCTATCAACGAGGAAATCGACCCTCGCAGAACCGCTGTCACTACACCCAAGGGGGAGGTGGGTGTGTTCTTTATCAGCACGAATGAGGCAACAGCTGTAAAGTAGAGTCCCCAAACAGGAGCAGGGATGGAGGCTCTGATGGGAAAACACTTGGATCTAAAATGTCACCTGTAAGTTTAACATGCTTGGAGCAGAAATCACTGACCTCAGATTCTGTTCTAGGCTCGGCAGCTGGTGAAGGATGGATTTCTGGTGGAGGTTTCGGAAAGCTCAAGGAAGCTCCGACACGTCTTCCTCTTCACTGATCTGCTACTTTGTGCCAAGATGAAGAAGACAGCTGTGGGGTGAGCTTCTACACCAATCCTATGGTTCATGATCGTCAAAACTTTCCCTTAATTGTGTGTTTTGGTCCTCCGCCACAGAAGCAGTGATTTAACATTTAAAATGTTTCACAGCCGTAGTTCAACTCCAATCCTTCCAGCATTACATGCTGACCTGCAACTTAAGATGCATGACATTTTCATGACTATCAGACCCGTGAATGATCTGGACTGTTTTCAGCATGAAGCCATGCACAGAAAAGCTCTCTGGAAAGGCCATCATTTTTCATTCATCCACTTATAATCTGTGGTTCCATCATTCTGGAGCTTTTCATGCATTCACACACTGTCAATGAATGACCTATTTTCAAACGTTTGTCATATACAGTAAGGCGCACTGAGCTGTAAGGTGCATTAAACATAAATCTGTACGTCAGTCAGACTTTATTAACTGTATTTAATACTGAGTAATTTTAGAACTTGTATGACAAATATTAGGGTTGTTAGCCACGATAGCATATTGACAATACCTATAACTCCCAACATGAACGTAAAACAAACTGATATCACAATAAATAACCATTACTTTGTCTACTCTAACTCCCACCTTGCTAGGAACATGTACAAAAAAAAGAAAGAAAAAAAACCATCTACATGTTAGCACATTCACAATAACACCCAACCAAAAATTTTGACAGAGCGCCGTGTGCCTCTTAAGATCACTTTGACATCAGTCAACATAATCAGAATTAATCAACATATAAGCGGCTATGTCGTTTTTGAATTAAGAAAATTGGCTTTTAAGTGCGCCCTATAGTACAGAAAATACCGTTTTCTCTGTTCTTTAATTTCACTTACGGTATGTTCTCCCTCGTCTCAACCCTCTTATAGATACTTGATTGTGTAAATAATATGGAATTCCTTCAGTTATTTTTTCTGGCAGAAATGTTCATGCTAATGGAAAAGTATCTGTTTAGGAGAAAATATGTTTTTGAAATATTTCTTAGTGTGTTCTTATAGCAGTCCTTACACTTTGATGTTTAGCTAAATAATTTCCATTTTAATGTTTTTTGTTGTTTATATAAAGCTGTAAAAATCTAAGGGAGGAGTTATTTTAAGAAAAAAATGAACCATTTTCCCCAAAAATAAAATGTTGACATTTTTTAGAGTCTCCATTTAGCTTCAGCTGTTGTTTGTACTGTTTATGTATCCATTGCATTCAACAATCTGCTGCATTCGTGTGGAATTCTTCCTGATGACTCACCTCTTACTAATAAATGTTTGGGTAAAACCTGCATGTCAGTTTTCCTTGTCAGCTTCTGCTGTTTTATCTGAAACAGGAGTTGTTGAGTCGTGACTCTCGGGCCTGTTTTGCCCTCCTTCACTCCTGCATCTCTGTCTTTTGTCTGCAGTCGTCATCAGCAGTACGAGTGCAAGTGGTACATTCCCCTCGCAGATTTAACTTTCCAGACTCCGGATGACTCAGATCCCTGCCCCAACATCCAAGTCCTGCCTGAGCATGAGATAGAGGAGATGAAGATGAAAATCTCAGTCTTAAAGAATGAGATTCAAAAAGAAAAGGTAATCGTGCTTTTGTTTAGACTGCCTGAAAGGTTTTTGAATTTATCAATGTCAGACTAGACTTTAACCATTTCATATATTTGTTTATTTTCCAAAGCTGCCCGATTAGAGCTCACTGAGGGGTTTTAATTAGGAGAAATGTGTTTGTTTGACTCTGATTTACCTGCCTGGCTTCATGTGCTTGAATGGGACTTTCCAGTGGTTATTCATCACATTGGTTTCTATTATAGGAAAACATAAACACATAAAGGTAAATGTTAGATGTAATCTGAGTCATTTCTTATTGATACCACCACAATTCTCTTTAAATCCAGTCTTTTACACCCACATCTGTATTTATGTTGCCAAAGTTTTTTTTTTTTTTATATATATATGTTCTTATTTTTTTAATTTAACATTGGAGGTTTAAATGATTTGGTCATCTGCAAAGAAGGGATATTTGGTGATGAAAGAGAACATGAAGGAGGTCAGGACACAGATGATTGAGCTCTAAAAGGAAAAGCCTCAGGAATCAGACATTAGAGACTTTATAAACAGAAGTCATAAGAGCTGTCAAAACACAGATCTTACCCTGACAATCATCTGTTGTCTTCCTCATAGGGGTGCGACAAATCACACTTGATCCATGCGTGCATCTTTTAGATAAATTCTCTGGGGCTGTATCGCAGTAGGGGACACAGTGAAAGAAGGAAAAGTTGTCAATTCCAACATCCCCTGATTCTCTAGTTTTCTTCTTTTTATTCAAGATGCAATGTATCAAAGCACTTTTGTTTATTTGGGCATCTTTTTACAAGGTAATATTATGAATTCAAATATCTCATTAATGTTTTGTTTCTATAAATATGCCACACTGAGCAAATATTTTGATGTTATAATAAATTTCTGCCTATGCGTATATTTTTTTAAGCACTGAATTTATGCTTTGTCAAATCTATGTTTTCAAGCTTTAAAAAATAACAATTGTATTATTGTGTTTTTGTTTTGTATTTTCCCATTTTACTGATCCGAACCGTGACTCTAAAACAGTGACACGTTCCGAACCCTGAGTTTTTGTGATCCGTACTTCCTTACATGCAGCTTAAGCAGTGACTCTCAAACGACACCTAAAGAAGTGTTTGTCAGCTGCTCCTGTGAATCTCTATCAAACCTTCCAGGAGCAGAGAGTTCCTGTGACTTCTCCCCTGCCGTGTCAAACTTGACCTCTCTGGGTACAGCGAGGACCGCACCTCTTATTTACAATCACAGGAGGTCATTAGTGACAGAGATGCAGTTGATTGCAGGCTCTGACTCACGGCTTCCTGGGGAAGTGTTTCTTTTTTTTTTTTCTTGAGGACTAACAAGAAGTTCAGCGCTTTGAATTAAAAGTTCGCTTGAACTTGACTCCAAAGTGCTTTTCCCTTTTAAGGGACTTCATGAAAAGGATTGAAGGATTGACACCACATTTTCCTCACAGCTAAGACATGCTTCAATGTTAGGTGAAATCTAATTTTCTGCACATTATTTTTAAACATCAACTATCTATAATGAAACCCTGATGTAAAATTTCCTCATCTTCCCTCACAGTCATATCTTAGCTTCAAACTGACGCTGCGTCTAAAAATAAACATGTGGTTTGTGTGAGTCAAGTAATGACTCAGAAAAGGACATTTTTTTTCCTCTAAGGTCTAAAAACGTTACTTTTACCAGCTATATTAGACCTTTTCCTCTGCTGTAACTCGCTGCCCTGAAATTCACTTGTCGTGTTGTGTCTGTCTGTACAGAAAGCTCCAAAGGGTCAGAGCCGCGTGGAGCGCTTGAGGAAGAAGATGAACGAGCAGGAGTCTTGGTTGCTGCTGCACTCCCCCACCATCCCCTTCCGTGTCCACAATAAACATGGAAAGGTAGCTACCTGTACATTGACTGTAATGATGATGGTATGCCACTAGAGGGAGACAAGAACCTGTAAAATTGATGAGATTTTAAATCCAGTCGCAGGAGACAGTTGTATACATTTATTTATGTAATCATTCATTCATTCAAATTCTGAAAAAATGTCTGCCTTCTGTTTGTGCACAGACCTTTCTGTTCCTCCTTTCCTCCGACTATGAGAGGTCAGAGTGGAGGGAAAGCATCCAGAAACTCCAGAAAAAAGGTACCACTTATTTTATTAGCTGCTGCTGAAAGGTGGAAAAAGTTCTTTGTGAAATACTCCAAAGCATGCACCTAAACAACATTAATTTTTAATCTGGTCATCTTCTTTTCTCCTAGATCTGCAAGTATGTATACTAACCACTTACGAACTTCAAGTTCTGACCAACTCCTGTGTCAAACTCCGAACAGTCCACAACATTCCCGTCACCGGCAACAAAGACGGTAAGAAGACATAAAACAAAGGATCTCTTTGAAGGCCGTATCTCCTATCATCCTCTCCTACTTTGAACTTCATTTCACACAAAAGTTACTGTTTCCCTCTCACACTTAAAAAATACCCGTTCTTGATGACAGCTTGAGGCCCCCTGCATAAGATCCATTTAGGTTGGAGCATGTTTCTCATCTAGCTGCGTAGCGGTCAAAGCCACCCATTGTGTCAGCGGTGAGCTGTTGGCTCACCGTGTTTGTTTTTGCTCCAGATCTTCACGTTCTAGGCGCTCTCAGAGGCCGCGGGTGACATTAAAGCCATCTGGCTGACCTATTCTGATCTCCTGAAATGCCTTGAGAGTCTCACAAGGCATGGATTTTAGGATTTTTCTTGATTGTAAAGTGACAGTAATGGTTTTTGGTTATCTTTTTTTTTCCGGCTAAACTTTGAGAAAAATCCCAAAGACGTGTTTTTTGTTTTCTTTATTCTCAGTTTGAGGTTCCCACAGGCCATCTGCCATTTAAAGGGAAACAAAAGCACCGATCGGACCTGTTCTTATTTATTTTTCTGTTTTTTTAATGTCACCAGAGCCGTTCATGGGATTTTCCATGCTCACACATGGAATAGACTTTATTCCTGTCATATTTACATCTGCTGAGTCATAACTGATGTTTTTTTTTAGCACTTTTGGTGTTATTAATGCCACATTTGTTATTTAAGCTTATCTTCATGTATTGACTTGCAGGACATTGTTGTGTCTAACTGATGGCTTTAAGAATTAAGGAGGAAAATCCCGGATGTCTCAAAAGAAAACAAAAAGACACTGTTTCCACTTTTACGTATCTGATCCTCCTTCTGCTAGTAATGTCTGGTTTTAAGTAAAACAATTGAGAGCCAGCCAAAATATTAACCCAAGGTTACAAAACGGTAATCCTGCGCCCACATCATCCATGCTTAAATTTAGTGTCTTTTAAAATTGAAAGTAAGTTAAAATATGTCTGATTTACCTCTTTAGTGCATTTACATGTTTGACTGATTGTTTCATTGCTTGGTTTATTTCAAGCAATTTCATCAATAACAAAGGAAACGACAATAAAAATAATAACACATAGATGTATCAGATCTATTTAAGATATTAATTCATAAATTGATTAGAAAATATATAAAAGAAGATTTTGCCATGTTTGACTTAAAAAATTGCTCTTAATAATAAATAGACAGATTTGCATTTATACATATTGTACATGACACGTTGAATCCATTAAATGTAAGAGTTTATATTGTTAAGGATTTTTTATTAATAAGACATATTTTCCTAAAGATGCTTAATAATCTTTTCTGTTTTGCAACTTAAAAGTCTCCTGTGAAGAAATCAAACTATTGGAAGTTCAATGTCTGAGCTGACTGTCAAATCACTTTTTTACTGTTAACAGACTTTATGTCCACTTTTGTTTCCATCCATCCGTACATCCATTTTCTTAATCCACTATGTCCCTTTTGGGGTCACAGGGTTGCTGGAGCCTGTCCCGTTTACTGTTGGGTTAAGGCGGGGTATATCCTGGACAGGTCGCCAATCTGTCGCAGGGAACAAAATCACTCTCACACTCTCCCACACACATTCGCACATGCACTCTTAGAGCTGCCAGTTAACCTATGAATCCTGCTTTTGGACTGTGGGAGGTAGCCGGAGTGCACAGAAAAAACGCAGACTCGTACGGGAAGAACATGCAAATTCCACAGAGAAAGGTCCCAGCTGGGATTTAAACCAGGGCCTTCTTGCTGTGAGGGGAGAGCCCTAATCAATGTGCCACCGTGCAATATCTACCCCACAATATCCAACCCTTGTTTATCATCAGAACATGGTGGGTTCATAAATAGTCTTTGTAAAATGCCCGTATTGACTAGATTTTCAATTTGTGAACTCAGTGACATTATATTTCCCACTAAAATAAATCAATTGTAGTGAGCATGGTGTCCAAACTGTTTTTAAAATCCAGGGCACAAGATAGTCCCGCTCTAGAACGTTTTTTAGTAGTTAGGGCTTAGGGTGGGAATTCAGACAAAGCCCAAAAGATTTTTTTTTTAACTTGCGTATAAACCCACACAGCAAACCCAGAGAAACCCAGAGAGAAAACGGCTTACAAATGTGTCCTCCTCACCCAGCATTCAGCCCAGCTGCTGTAAAACTATTTGTGCTGAATGTCTGTATTATATTCATTGACGGTCCGGTCTTTTCTTAAAAACGTTAGAATTCAGCATTGGCTGCAGTTTCTTCTGAAATTAAGTTGTGCTTTTTAAACCTTTCTTCAGAATTTAAAAGCGACAAATGGCAGAATAATCAGGAGAACAGTTGTTTAAAGTTAGGTTTTGGCGTTTGTGATCGTGGATGTACTGAATGTGTCACTGCAGCTGTGAACAAAAAGAACAGTTGCTCTGAAAAACTTCTTGTTTTTCTCCAAACTCTGGAGGAAATGAAGAGGAAGCACGACGCATGAAACTTCAGCTGCTGACAAGCGTCTGTGCTGCCTGCAGAACTGACAGAAGGAGATGAAACTGACAAACGGGAAAGCACTTAGTTATCTTTAAAATGTTAAAATTGAAAGCTGAATGTTCCTGTGCCGCAGTGTGCTCCCGAAAAATCAAAAGTCTCCATTTTCCCCCTCTTTTCTCACTTTTAAGTATACAACCAAAGCGTTCTGAATGTCTGCAACAAAATGTAATTCCTGTTTTGTTTTTGAGCGTCACGGTGGGATCATTACCCTCATTCCTTATTTCTGTTTTTCTCCCTGTGAGTCATGATTTTATGCATAGAATAATGAAGCGCTGCTTTAAACTGTCCAGAAAAAAAGAGACAATTCGGGCTTTAAGATGCAGTACCCCACAACATTTCTGCTTCATCTTTGAATGCTTTTTTTTGTTTTTCCAGATGAGGAGAGCTCTGGCCTGTACGGTTTTCTGCATGTGATTGTCCACTCAGCCAAAGGATTCAAGGAGTCAGCCAGTGAGTGTTCCAGAAGCTTCTTTTCCTTTAAAGCCTGCTTGTGTGCACAGTCCAGTGGCTGTCCACGTATGAATCTGTCAGCAGAACACACGATCAGTCGCTACACATGGATTTTCAATCACAGCTCAGCGGCTACAGATACATGGAGGGAAAGGTGTGTGTGTGTGTGGGGGGGGGGGGGGGTAAAGAGCTTGAAAGCTAAAAGAATCAAATATGTTTAATTTACAACTAACATACAACCCTTCAGAGCAACCCAACCTTTAACTTTAGAGCATTTATTTTGTGCAGAGCGGCATGTTACTAGTGGACATGTGCTGGAATGTTAAGAAGCAGTTCCTATATCAAATATCAACGACAGACAGGGTGATGCATGTGTTTTGGTAACCCAGACAGCCTTAGGTTATGCAAAAATGTGGAAATGTCTATCCCATTGAGTGCATTAGTGAACTGGACCACGTGAATGTGACGTGACGCATAGAAAATGAGTTGCTTCCAGCTACAACCAAATGAAGTCAATTCAGTCTCCCTTTTTTCACGATACGAACGTCACCATGCTGGAGCCAGATGACGTCAGTGAGCAGTGATTGGTCGAGTTGGTGTGAGTCAGTGTTTCTATGGGAACCAGTCTCGATCAGGAGTGAGCTTCTCCGCACCCCGACCATTTAAAGCGGGATCAAGAGAATCAGACAAACATTTTGGACGTGGGGGCCAGCGGGTATCACCTACTTTTACTGAGGCATCCGATTGGTAAATCCATAACTTAAATAACTTGCACTAGAGATAAAGTGTAATGGGGGAAAAAATTAGCTTGATAAGAACATGTTTAAAAAAAAAGAAGCAGAGCAAGAATGTTGATTCTTATAAATTTAATGACTGAGTTATAGCTGTTTATTTCTCTATAGAAGTCTATTCCATAGCTTCTTGGAGCCTGCAGGTACTTCCTATTTGGAACGCCAAGGGGGAGGGGTCACTCACTCCAGTTCTATAAAGTCAATGATCTGTCCTGCTAAAACCTGCTTGATGCTCTCTGGAGCTGGCAGAAACTGACAGTTTAAAAGTAAGGACAGAGTCTATTTTTGTTGTTTTGTGGAGCCTTTGTGGTCAGGTTGGGGCGTTGATGTCGCTGAGGTAGACTGTGCCGGTCGAGAGCTAAGCGCCATTCGCATCACCTCCTCCATGTAAACCTTTGCATTCATTTTTTATGTAAATATTATCTTGTGATAGTGATTTACTGCATAACCGAGCCTGTATTGCTCATTTCTGTGTCCCTCATGAAGGCAAGAATTTCTCAGTTATGTATAAAACACTGCCTTTCTAATTTAAAAATATAAATTGAATTAGTCAATAAAAGTAAATCTTGTTATTTATTCCCTTCTTTGAAACAGGAGCTTAAAAATGCAGCCCAGGGAAAACTTAGTCTAACTGGGTCACAGAGGGAGAAACTGGGAGTTGAGCATGTCCCAAAAATTGTTAGTCAAAAATAAGTAGTCTATGTAAATCATGACCTAATAAAGAGCTGAAAAACATATGTCACTTTCTTCTTAGTTTATTTTTGCGTGCGTGAAGTGTCAGCGTGGGGGCTTTGTGCCTCCTGTAACAAACAGAACAGCCCAAGCTGCACACAAAACAGGAGGTGTAGCTCAGCAGAGGAAAAGAGGCTCCATCTTCTGCTAGATCACCTGAGGAGGTTAACAAAGTTAGTCAACTTCTGCCGTCCGCTTTACAGCATTTAAGGAAGACATCTTTCAGATAGAGCAAATTGTAGAGACACTGATGAGTTCAATGCTTGTCTCTGAGCTGTAGGCGTGCACCGTTTGACCTGTTGTTCTGCACAGCTCAGAGCAAGGATTAGCTTCATGCAGGAACACACACACACACACACACTCTCCTTGGCCATTTGAATGGGAAAAGGATGGAATCCATTAACCTCAGCGTTTAGGGTCAGATCCCCCATGCTGCCCGGTGTGTCCCACTCATGCTGACCTGCCAGAAAAAAAGAAAACTGCAGGAATTCTGCCCTACTTTATAGAGCGCTCCTCAATCCAGCATGCTTTTCTGGTGTTCATGTTTAAGTTCGGAGGGTTAGAGGAAAACCCCGCGACCTTCTCTGCATCACAACTAGACTCTTTTCATCCACCCTGAGCGTGGATAGGTTTCTGTGCCTCTAAAAGTTTATTTTCATTCTGTAGCATCTGTGTTGATAAACTAATGAAAACAGCCATAAACTGATGGGCTTCTGAATGTTGTGGAAACATACAACAACTCCTTCATTATTGTGGTAAATGTCCCCCAGCTGGTCACACTGAATTCCCCTTTTCTGAACTTCCCTCAAACCTATTGCCACTAATCTCTTCCTCATTGACAGTAATTGTGCCAGAACCTTTCAGGATGCTGAAAAAACAAACAATTCCCAAACAGAACCAGATGGAGAGCCGTTCCGGGATACTGTACAGTCCTGTCACTTTTATGGAGCTCACCCAGCAGTTGGTTAGCTTACTTGTAAGTGTGTGTTTGTTAGAAACAGGCATCCTTCAACCCCCCCCCCACCCCACCCCACCCCATCCTCTGGCAACTGTCCAGGTGAGAGGTCAAACCGCACAGCCATCCATCAAACCATCAGGAGAAGGTAACCCTTTGGGACCAGGTCCAGGCTGCAGGACGTAGCAGAGACTCTTCACAGACAGCAGCAGCTTCAGCAGGACATTAGCAGATGTAATTGCTCTTTGGAAAAGGCGAGAGCGAGTCGATCCCAGCGGAGCGACAGCTCTGGAATGAGGATGTTGAGAGCAGAGGAGGGCCTGCGGTGCCGCTTGTGTACACAGGCAGGAGATTGATGGCCGTCAGCTGACGCACTACCACATTCTGACAAATTGAAGGCCGGTGTCACAACGGCGGAATGCAACCTTTTTCATTTTTGTTATTTTTTGGCTGCCGGAGGAGACTAGTTTCCCTTGGTACAAATGTTTTTCTCCCAATTTGTCTTCATTTTTTTTTTATTTAAAAGCATTTTTAAAGATGTTTATGTTTGCATTTTGGTGCAGATTTATGGCACAGAAACTTTGGATGAATCCCAGTTCCAATCTTAGACTTTTAAAAGAGCGAAAGAGGCTGTCCCAGAGAAACAAGAGAGCACCTGAAGTACAAACAGACTGAGTGGTGTTTTAAAGCACACCAATGTGGGTAAAATAAATAAAACAACCTGTTAATCCAGAATTACTCAGTAAGTTCAGGAGATGTTGTCGTTTGTAAACCTGGAGCTCATCGACCTTCATCCTGTAATCAAGTTTCATACATAATGTAAAAGACAGAGCAGTGATGCCTGTCTGTTAATGAACTTTCCAGTCCTAAGTGCTTTCCACAAGGAAATCTGTTATAGGAAGAAGGCTGAGTAACATTGAAAAATGCTGCTTAAATTAAAAATCTCTTCTTCTTCTCATAGCTTTACGTTTTTAATTGGGCTTAATTTTGTACGTTGACCTGACCCTGACATTTAAAGTGGTAGGGATGACCCAACTCTTTTAGATGAGACGGGGAGGGCTTCACAGCCTTTCAACCACTGACTGTAGATGAGGACTGGATTGAGTGACCCCTCCTCCCTGGCATCCCAAGCAGGAAGTGCCCTCTGGCTTCAAGATGCCAAAATCTCATAGACTTCTATAGAGAAATAAACAGCTATTACTCAGTCATTTTATAATTGTTTTTAAATCATCTTATTTTTTTTCACATTTTTTCGTTACTGCGAGTTATTAAAGTTCTAAACTGGCCAATCGGATGCCTTAATAAAAGTATGTGGTCTTGGGAGCGTTGAATGTTTGACTGACATAGTCCCCAAAGCCTGCTTTCAAGGCTAGACTGTATATGAGAGCATAGAGTTCTAATGAAAGTCAATGATTTCAGCAGAAGTGCTAAAAATGACCACACTCCAAAAAAAAAGGGTCATTCAGATGTCTTCAGACGTCCCATTGTCTTTATTGGTAACAATCTAAAACATGAAAACATCCTTTCTTCATTCTCTTTTTAGTCCTGCACTAGTTTATCTAAAACATGTTTTATTTTAGTTAAAGGTTGTTGAAGGTTAATGCTGTTCAGGTAACTGTTTTTGGATTGTTGCCACTTCACTTAGCATTTTTAATGTTTAGGGTCAACAAGTCATCCAGTCATCTACAAGTGGATGCATCAGAATGGAGCCGAGCAGGGAGCTTGTGACCCTCCGTAGTAACTTGTGCATAACACTTACAAGCTTTTTTCAACTGCATCATTTCGTCTGCTCCTGATTCGTAAAGATTTGAATAAAGAAATACTCAGAAACGTTAAGCTTTGCTTCCTACTATGTGTCCTCCATCATAAGAGAGCATGTCAAAAACACAATTTTCATCAGACTTAGTCTTTAGGTTTGTTGTACACATTTTAGGGATTCAATTTTTTCTGTCTATATGTATAAAAAGACACAAAAATGTGTTTTTGTTTATAAATCAGGGGCTTCTTATCCAGAGATAAGATGCAATATCCCTTTGTTAGGGGCTAAAGTAGATTTTAGATTAATCTTAATTGTTTTTTGCTCTCCAGCTTTATATCATTTTTTTATCTTATGGCTCTTTCTCCTTGACTTTCTTTCAGATTTATATTGCACTCTGGAAGTGGACTCTTTTGGCTACTTTGTCAGCAAAGCCAAGACTCGAGTCTTCAGAGACACCGCCGAGCCTTCATGGAACGAAGTCAGTCTCCAGCCCCCGGCCTTTGTGCCGAGCACCGTTTCAGGCTGCAGAAATCCCAGCATCGTCTTCACTCACTGCCTTTGTGTTGTTGCACAGGAGTTTGAGATTGAACTGGAGGGCTCCCAGTACCTGAGAATCCTCTGCTATGAAAAGTGTTACGACAAAAGCATGCTCAACAAGGACGACAACGAGATCGTGGACAAGATCATGGGCAAAGGCCAAGTCCAGGTAAGAACATCTTTCTCTATTGCCTTTTTTATTTAGCATTTCTGTCTTTTTGGACAGTTTTTCATGTCGTTTGCACATTTGGTGCTGTAGTGAAGGAGATTTGTCTGACTTATTCTTATTTAGCAACACCACTGAGCGTTAACATAAGAGTCCATTGAGATTTTCGGTTCCCGTTTTCAGAAGGAAATGAGTTTGGTCAAGTGATGCTCAACTCCTGTCCTTTTCCTGTAATTCGTTCAAAGTGCTGTGGTGAGGATTTAATCGCTCCTGTGGCCTGTGATGGAGCTTCAGTTTATGGTCAACTCTGGTGATCTAAAGTGCTTTTATCCTCATTTTATTGTCTCTGTTGAACTGGAGGAGCATGTGTCGGCGGCACCGGCCTGCTTTCCTGCTGGTTATAAATAAATCAACTTTTTTTTTTACTTAAAGGAAGACACGCGAGTAAAAATGTAGCAAGATTTGTCGTGACGCTTGCAGAGAGAACATTTGAAGTTGACTCTTAAAAGAACCAAGTTTCCCTGAGAAGGGTTTTAGAAGTCAAGAAAGTTGCACAAAAGCGAATAACGCCGTACTGTTGCATTTGAAGGGCGGATTCATCTCAAAGACATCTTGGATTTCTGGCATTTTATCTCAGATGTACAATTTTTTTTTTTTTTTTTTGCTTTAAATCTTTCAAATCTGCCCCTGTATGAAAAAATAACCCCCCTGACGTGTTTCTGCGGGTTTTCTTTCCTTCCACCCCGTTCCAGGCGTTTGTTATTCAGTCAGATGATTTGTGCTGTTCAGTGTTGCATTTGATTCCCTCCAAAAAGAGTGACAGTACATCCGACACTCATACGTTTTGGTGCAGGTGGATCCTGCTCTCAATCGCAGTGTTGATGGCGTGACATCTTTAGCTTTTAAGGTGTCAAACATGTCATATTCATCCTGTTGCCTTCGTCTGCCGTTGTTGCTTGTTTCAGCAAGTCACAGAATAAACCATATGGATGCATGTTTAGTGTGTGGAGGCACGTTTTAAGAAATGATGGATAAAACTGAGCCCAAGCTGTTGTTTCTGCTCCAAACGCTGCTTAGTAGCTGGAATCTGAGTGCCCTTTGATCGATTGAAGGAGCCACCTCATCTTTTCACAGTTTGACAGACAAGGTCAGTATTGATTACCATTGACGAATGAGTCAAACAGAGCTGCTCCTGGGAACATCCGCTTCCAGCCAGAAAAAGGCACACACACAAAAAAAAAAAAGTTGGGGAAAATAAATTGGCCACATCGTTTTTGGCTCACAGAGAAAAGTAGACAATGGCATGCACTGTGAGAGACTCACAACGGGAGAGTGGAAACAGAAACCGCTGTAGCTGAGCTGCTAAAACAAATAGATGCAGAACTAGATGTCTGTCACTTTGGGTTAAATGTTGTCTCCTTTTTATTCTATGAAAATAGTTAACAATTGGTAAAAGAGCTTTAGGTTCTGAGAAGTTTGAATGTGTTTATTATCACAAACAAGATTTTATCCTGGATAAGTTCCTTGTTTTTCTTATCTGGTGCAGTGTGGATGCAGGAACCTCGGCGTCTTGTTAACTTACTGCTGGGACGTGAGCTGTTTGCTTTGCTAGTGAAGCTGAGTTTAGAAAGAGCCTTCAATGTTTTGCTTTCCCCTCCAGAGACCCTCTGATTTATTTAACAAGCTTGTGGAACACTGACTGACCGTAAATGGGCATTTTGGGCTGAAAGTTGCCTTTTTTTTCATATTTGTCTCTGTTGCTGATGAGAAAGTTGTCCTCTGTCATCTGTGATTTTACTGTCCTGGGCAGTGAGGCTACTTTTTGCTTTTTTTTCTGCACTGCAAAAACAGCTCCCCCTAGAAATAAGTCTGAAATTCTTAAAATTTGAAAAAAAAAAAATACTCAAAATAATCTTTAAAAAAATCTCTCAATAGGGAAGAAAAATTGTCTTACCAAAAAATTCCTCTTATGGGAACTAAATTCTAGTCACTAAAACATGTTTTCTTAAACTAAGATTATTTCACAATTGAAAAACCTTCAGACAAAAAATATGACGCTTTTTCTTGAAACGAGGGTCTTAATGTTTTCTTAATGGTAGTGTGACTACAGCAGAAAAACTTGGGGGGGGGGGCTAACTCTGCATCAGGGGTCCCGCCCACAACTCAGAGGTGAGTTTCTAATAAACTTATGCCGCTCTGCAGAAACTATGTCCTAGAATACAACGCAAGTTTTTCTGCTGTAGTCTCACTACCATTAAGAAAACATTAAGACCCTTGTTTCAAGAAAAAGTGTCATATTTTTTGTCTTGCAAGAAAAATAGTCTTAAATACTCACACATGCAATTTTGAGCTTAATTTTGTTTACATATGTCCTCCATCCTCAGAAAAATGCTACAAAAACATGTAAAAAAACAAACAAGAACACTGTTTTCGCTGGCGTGGGTTTTTAGGGGCACATTCTTAACTGATTGTGAGCGAAAAGAGCAAAGTCTGCACTAATGATTTGCAAGTTCTCCCAGGCGACCTTTATGTGCCGACTGTATCATGCATTAGGGAGATGGTTATGTAACTGTTTAGGTTAACACCAACAGCCATTCCTAAAACCTATTTTTAGGAATGCCCTGGTCACCCCAACCAAGCCTCACCTGGTTCTGGTCCCAAAGCTTTTCTTCTGTGTTGGACAGAACCGGATGTTGTTCTTATGTCCACTGTCGCCTATTTTTCCTCGTAAATGTTTCAGAAAGTTGATAGAAATCCATCACCAGAAACTCTCTCTGCCGTCAAAGGAGCATGAGCCACTGCTTCCACACAATCCTCTTGTCTTTATTACAGTATCTACGATGCGGAGACTCTGAAGACCAGCTCCACTTGGAGCCGATCTAAATGTTCTCCTCTGTGTGTGTTTTCAGGCTTAACGCTGCACGTTCTTCTCAGCCTCTTCCCTAGTCCTTTTTATGTTGCTGCCGTTCATCTTTCATTTTAATCTTATTTCTCGTAAACCCTGTCATTTCTCCAACAGACAGATGTACCCAGTAGAGACACCACCTCTCCTTCAATCACACCCCCACCACTACCATCTATTAGGTGTTCTCAATGCTTGGGGCATTTTACATTGATGGGTGTTAGGGGTTGAGTATTTGCAGTATTGCTTCCAGCCATAGAGAGCAGAAACCTGAGATCTGTGAGTGACCTCCCACAGAGGATGAGAGTTGAGTGTCGAGGACAACGCAGGCAAAGAGCGTCGGAGTTGTTTGCCGTTTGGTGAAAAGCTCGTATTAGTGTGTCATCCCTGAAATGCAACATCGTGGGTGCAGAGGGACTGTAAAGTTTGGGCGTCTGCTTGCTCTCTAAGCCCTCTTCAAAAGCAGAAACACTTTTACTGGCTGTAAAAGCTGCACTTCTACATGAGATGTAAAGGATTTATGGGGGAACATGCAAACTCTAGGGGTTGATAGCAAACCAGGTCATAATAAAGTCAAAATTACAAAAGCTGTGAAGCCTAAGTTGATTGTTCAGATGCTTAAAATATCTATATTTATGTTGTCACTCGTGTTGTGGTAACAGTTACCCCAAATATTCTTTTAAGAAAAAAATGTTAAAAAAAATACTCACGGCATACCTACTTCTTTATGCCTTAAAACATTTTATAAATTATTTCAAATAACCAATCTGTTAAAAACAGCGTTTTTGGTGCTTTAAACATGTTCTTGTGGCATTCTTCTAATTATTGAGGACATATATTAAGAAAATTAAGCCTAAAATTGCATTTCTAGGTATTTCTTTATCCAAATCGTGGCTAATCAGGCGCAGACAAACAAACGCAATTTTAAAAAATCACATTTGTGACGTAGAAAATATGGCTGCAAGGTCAAATGCTCCCTGCTCCGCTCCGTTCTCATGCATCCACTTGTAGACAAATAGATCCGTGTACGTCTTAACTTTCCAAGCTGGAATCTAATTTAAAACGATGGCGAGCTCCTACAGTGCTCGCCATCGTTGTTGCACCAGTAATGTTAGGTTGATGTTGTGAGGGGCTGGAAGGGAGAGTTTAAACAAAGAGATGATGGAAAGTGGGGGCAGGCTTACTCCGTGCCAACAGTTACACCTCAGAGGGGAATTTCTAATGAGCTCCTGCTGCTCTGCAGAAACTATGACTAGAAAACTACAGTTTTTTTATTTTGGCTAAAAACAGCATAATCCTAAATAAAACAACTATTAAAAATTGATCAAAGGTTGATCAAAGTGGGTCTTTAATGACATTAGCAAATTGGCCCCCTTTTTTAAAAATCACTTCTGCTTGAAAGCCCGTCTTTCCTCTGTTGTGCGTGGTGGTCGACGCTTGATCTCATCATTTATCAGTATTTATTCTTTTGTCATGATGTCGGATTTTCTGTCTACTTTCCCTGTAAATTTTGCAGGAATATGTGGTGTCATCTATTTTGTTCCTGCTGCCTGTCATTTAGTGCGGTGATCAGTCATTCTTCCACATACACCCCCCTTGTGGCAGCACACACACACACACACACACACACAATCGCACAGCTGTCAACAACGCTAACAGATGGGGCTGTGCTCAGTGGGTTTTGCTGCCCTCGGGACAAACCACACACTCCCTCACAACTACAACTGGGTGATGGGGTAATATATTGTAAATGATATTAATAACTTTGGCCCACTACATTGTATTACCCGGTGTTTATTATCCTCTGGTCTGGGCAGGTGTGAGTTTGGTTTTGTGTTTTCTTGTCTCAAGCAGGCAACATTATGCTTAGTCCACATAGTTTTTCCTAACTCCTAAACCAGCGAATTTCGTTTTTTTGTGCCTCCTGCATGTTTTTAATGGTTTTTAATGAGTCTCATTTTTCTTCCTCTGTACAATTTAACATATGGTTTTTTTTTATTGATGAGGAGTCCCAACTAAGCTGACTTCCTCATCAGATGCCTCCTGATCAGTGAAGCTGATAGCAGCGCTTTGATGGATGCATATTTTTTCTCTTGTAGACTTTCCACCAAGAAGCTTTTTTGTCTCTGCCCTCGCCGAGAGGGACCCCCCCCCCCCTCACTTAAAGCGATCTGTCTCTGGCACTTTGGGTGCGCGTGCCCATGATAACCACATGCAAACATACAAACTCTTATTTATTTATTTATTTATTTATCTCTGTGGGCACATAAAAGAAAAATCATAGACTGACAAGGAAATGGGAAATCATCATTTTTTTCAGTTAAATTTTACATTTTTGTAAACCTATTCTTTTTTTCTCAAATAGTTTGAAATATTATTTTATCAACCATTTTTTAAATGTTTAACTAGTGTGATAACTGGAGGATGGTGCTCTAACTAACCCTGATTGTGCTCAAACTGAATTGTTTTGATCTGGTAAAATTTCAAATATAGGATCTTAACACAAACGGTTTTGCAGGAGGCAAGAGATGGAATCTTTAGCATGATAGTAATGAATTTGGGTAAAGATTTAAACCCTAGAGGTAAAGCAGTCAAAAATATTTAAAGATTCTGCTAAATTTGTAGGCAACGGACGCTTTTTTATTTTGATTTTATTTATTTATATAAGGCACTGAGAACAAACTATGAAACATAATGGTGTATTGTAACAGATCCTTCATAAAAACAAAGCGCCTAGAAATATTCATTTTTTAGTTCAATAAAGTTCATAGAGTCTGTATCGATAACTTACATATTATGTTCTTCTATTATCACACTGTCTGATAATAGAAGAACCTAAGATGTCATATTCATTTTTTGTCAATTTATTTATTTTTTCTTGACCTTTTATAATAAATTGAAACTCTGTTCTAATTAAAGATATATATATATATTATATATATATATATATATATATATATCACCTTCATATATCATCATCATATATATCACCTATACTATATATATATATATATATATATATATATATATATATATATATATATATATATATATATATATATATATATATGAATAAGTAATTTTGAAGGTGATGCAACCTCCTCTGTAAGACCTTCTGTCCTTCCACCCCATTTGTCTCTTCACATTTTAAACGAAAAAGACACAAAATAGCTCTACTCCAGTAAATCTCTGAGCTGTCAGGGAGCTTTCAACTTCCTCATTCAGTCCTCATTATTGCATTACATAATATTTCAAGGAAGAATAAAGGATGGTCAGCAGATGTACGACTTCCTACATTGAGCATCCATATGTAGCACACATGCAGTACAGGGGGAGGAGGAAGAAAGACAAAAGGAATGAGAGCCCCAGATGGTGGCCAATTATCTGACGCTGGAAGTTAAAGAGAGAACAAAGGATCTCATCACAAACGGTCTCCTGAGGGAGGACGGCGGGAATCTCTCCGCACACTCATGCCACCCCCTTTGTCTAATGGAAGAGATCGGAGTTCAGGAATAATCGGTAACAGCTTGAAAGAGGGGGTTTCAATGCTTGAACTCTGAGCTACTTCACTTCACTGTTGTTTGAAAACATCCCATCAACATCTGCATCCCCCTCAATCAAATTTAAATATATTGTTCATTTCCAGATTTAAAAATGAAGGTAGCAGGGACAAATCTTTGGATGAGTCCGGTTTGGTACAGACATTTTTCTAGAGCCACGTCTGGGGACGTAAAAGAATGTTGTTGTTTTTTTTTTTCTTTCTCCTTTGTGATTTGGAAACCTCACGCTCACACACACACACACACACTCACACACCTCCTCAAAGGGAAATTATTGACAACAGATGACTGGGTGGAAGGGATTTGTCTCATCCCTCTTGTCACAGCACCGCCTTCAGCAGCACAGAGCTGGATTCCTGCTCAGTTCAGCCTGCCAACACGCTGCAAGGAGCTGCCTCCCAGTGAAGCCGCCTTGGCTGCATGTCTGTTAGAACCCTGTGTGGTCAAGGAACCAGTGTTCTGAGTGTCAACCGTCGGCTGGGAGGTCACTCTTTAATCCACAGCCATGTTTACTGGATGTTTTCTGTATTTAAAGACCCGCTCTGAAGGCAGTCCTGTTTTTGGTGTTTTCAACATGTTCTTGTGGCATTTTTCTTTGCATCAATGGTCCCACCCAAGACTTAAAGGTGAATTTCTAATTAGCTATGGCAGCTCTGATAGGTTTGGCCGTTTCTTTGATTTTGGCTGAAAACAGCATAATCAAAATTAAAAGACAGCTGGGAGCACTTCTACAATAGATCAGAGAGGATCGATCAGAGTGGGACTTTGAGGCTCTCCTCAGGTCACCTCAGTAGAACTTGAAGTAAAATGATTATGAGGGGAAAAATTTAGATGGTGTAAACCACATTGATTAGAACAGATTAGCATTGACATACTGGTCTCCTGAGGCCTCTCTGCTCTTTCTCTATCGTTCTAAAATATCTTCTCCCTTTTCCTCTTGGTGCGGTAGGCAGCTTTGAGGTAAACATGGAAGCAAATGTCCCAGCAGGAACACACCGCATGTTGGCTTGGACGGTCTGTTCTGGCTTTAAAGTGGTCAGTCAGTACTGATCAGAAGGCCAGTTCTGTTCCTGCAGTGTAATTGTGTGATGAAGATAAAACAGAGGCTGACACTTTCTGTTGACTTGATGTCAAATACCGCATTACTCTGGAGAAGCAGTTAGACTGAGAATGTGAAGAAATGCTCTCCTCTGGTGTTTAGATTTGAAGATTGTGCTGCAGCATTGGCTGGAGCCAGATTCTGCCACTGTGGTTCTACGCTCCATTAAGAAGAATGCTTGATCCTTTCTTCACGAGGTCTGCTTTCTTCAACAAATTTCCTGGTGGTCATCAGAGTTATAGGTCCCTTAAAAAATTCTAAATTTGAGTCGTTTAGTTATTTCATGTTAGTGGCTCATCTCTAGCTTACACATTACCTTTGGCTGAATTTCTCAATGCAAAATAGTGTTCTTAACGTAAATCAGCTGATTATTTTGTGGAGAATGAGGCTTTTGTGCCAATATGCATTGTCGATGTGTTGCATATTGGTGCTAAGCTGCTATCAGGTTCTGCATCAGAATCAGCTGATTGACGGTGATTGTGTGAACAGTTGAACATTAACGGTATATCAACGACTGTGTTATTTAGATGCCGTCAGCAACAGTGCCGATGTTAAAGGATTTTTTTTATTAAGTGTTTTCCATCATTTGTAATCCAAGAATGATTTTTTTCTCATGTTTTGTTGACTTGAGTAACGGCAAATAGGAAGCACTTCATGACCATTATCCAAGCAGGTATTATCCATTTGTTCTTTTCGATCAGACTTGTTTTATTGTTCTCTGAAGTCCTCTTGAAGTTCCAGTGATTCTTGAGGAATGAGCTTCATCCCTGCTGCACACCAACAACAGCAGGTGTGCCTCGAAGTGGCTGCAAAAATTCATTCCTAAGGTTTTTCTTGCGGTAACATTAGTCCTTGCACCTTAATAAAAATCCCAGATGTGTGTTTAGTGTGCCACAATCAACGACTAACAAGAGTGTGCTTATAATGTGTGTTACAATGCTTTGGCTCAAAGTGGCTTATTATCTTCAGTTGTTATGTCCAAACTTCCCTTTTTGGGCTTTTGAGAGCATTGTGACTCCTACAGGGATCCGTCTTCATACGCCCCTGGTTTTAGGCACACATCCAGGCTAGACCTTCAAGATGGAGGGGGGGAAAACAGAGCCGGAAATCTGTGGGCTGAGAAAAATACACTGATGATTAGTATTCTTCCCAGGCTTTTGGGAGTCCAATGGCCTAAAATAATGGGTTTAGCCTGTGGACTTGTGCTACCTTTGACCTTAAACTACTCTTAGGATAAGTTGATGATACATTTGTAAATTCAGTTTGGATCTGTGTTTTGTTGAAAAACAAAACATTTTGAGAGTTTTTTGGGGGGCTTTGAACTAGATCAGGGGTTTGCAACTCTAGGCTCTGAAATATTTTGTGTTTTTCTTGTCCTCATTTCAGCAGAAGCTCTTGTCTTTGTTAATGTAAAGGGAAACGTGGCTTTTTATGCCCCAGCTGACAACAAAACGATTGATTGCAAATGTTGGCTTTAAGTACAGACTCGCTGCATAGTGACTGCAAACAGATGCATTACGTTTTCACAACTGGCTGCTGTAATTGTTTTGACTTGCGCAGCCCACAGGCTCCCATGACATTACACAGTTCGTATTGCAGGACGGAGCTGTGCCAGACGTTTGATCCTGCTTTATGACTTCCTGTCCCATGGCGAGGGAGGGATACTCCCTGTTTCCGGGTTGGACTGTGCAGACTTTGGTTGCTTTTGTGCTGATGTTTTCATCACAATGGCTTTAATAAAAGGAGCAGCATTAAACACCTGCTTGAGAGGCTTGAAAACAACAGGTGATTCACTTACATTCCCTACAAGTGATTTTTTGTAATCAAATAATGCGCCTAAGTTTTTTTCTCCAGTTATGCAACCTGTGAGCATTTTTTTGTGTTTTAAATGAGGCTTATAATGATGTTTACATGTAAAGGACCTATTTCTTAAGCCCTTTTTAGCTTTTCATCCATATTAAACATGTTATTGAAATGCATGCAATCTTAATTCAAACAAAGACGCTTACTACTGTAAACTACAGTTCACAGGTGTCAGGTTTTAAATGTTTTGCTCAAAAATACCTCCTTTAATTACACAATCCTCAAAACAGCCACATCACTGGGCTGTGATAACAGCTGAATTGAACCACTTTAGAGACCTTGAGCTTCAGCACTGTTATCTGCAGCTCTTTGAGTTTCTCAGATGATGCATCGCTCCCCTTAAAGCGGCCCGTTGCATAACCAGTGTGTCGTGTACAGAGCCAGCAGTGTGCTTTTTAGAAAGTCTCACTGGCAAAATCATGAAAGGCATTAATCTGGCGGGGGCGCTGGCTTGAGTGCTCACCTGTTCCCCCAACTATCCCTGCTTTCAAAGGGATGAGGGGGCGTTTGTGAGCAAGGGCACCTTAAAAGTTTCATACAGTCACAAATTGTTTGAATTATGTAATGTGAGTTGTATAATCCTGTAGAGTGAGAGGGATGTGGACTATAGTGTGTGTTTTGACGGCCGTGTAGGACTTGCTTGGGTTGATTGCATCTCGTCTTACTTGTGTTGTCTACTCTACCATCAGTACAACCCAAGGCCTTGTTTTTTGTTTGTTTGCTGCTTTTTCAGTGTGAAGGAAGCTGATCTATTTATACGGAATCCATCCTTTCTCACTAATCCTTCTCTGGCTCCTTGCTCTCATTCGTTACAGTGATAAAAAAGTTGTCCTATAATCTTATTCAATTCAATTCAATTTTATTTGTATAGCCCAAATTCACTACAACAGTCGTCTCGATGGGCTTCTTATTGGTAATTGAAAAGTAAAACATAAAAACAAAAGGATAATTAATGCATAGAATTCAATAGGAAAATACTAAATTGAACTAAAAAACTGACTAAGCTAACATCCCTGCCCTTAAGCCCTCCTTCGCGGTAAGGAAAAACTCCTAAAAAAAAAAACGGATTCCGGAAAAAACGAAGAAACCTCATGGGTGCCCACATAAAGGAGGGATCCTCCCCCAGGACGGACAGGCAATTACCAGAACTCATAGAGAAGAATTAACTTATCTAACTCTACAATTACATATTTAAAGTCCAGCAGACGAGCTTCAACCAGATGGATTTGGGGGGACAGCCGGGGGCACGAGTCAAGCCGGAGACGGGATCCACAGCCAGGTGTAGAAGCAGTATAGAGGTGAGCCAGAAAGGAGGTACATGGTCAGGAACAGGAGCACGGATGAGCCAACTAGAGGGACAGTACATGAGTCGCACTGCACCAAACAGAGGCATGGGGAATTAAATGATGAATAATAATCAAGAATACTGTAGAGAAGAGAAGGGTAGAAGTAGATGAGAAAAGAGGACAGAACCCCAGTGCACCATAGCTACCCCAGCTTCAAACTTCTAGCAGCCTACTAACAACTAATTGTTATTGTTATTAAGTTTAATTTAAACACATTAACATTAAGTTAAATAATCTTTAAACACTAGCTAGTCTGACAAAAAGCCTGTCCAAAGAGGAATGTTTTCAGTCTAACTTTAAATGTAGAAACTGTGTCGGCCTCTCTTGGGAGCTGGGAGCTTATTCCATAAAACAGGGGCTTGGTGGCTAAACGCTCTACCTTCGACTGTGCTTTTATAAATTCTGGGAACCCCAAGCAGTCCTGGATTTTGGGAGCGAAGTGTTCCGTTTGGGTGGTAAGGCACTATCAGGTCTTTGATATACGAT
Source organism: Oryzias sinensis (assembly GCA_037389245.1). Lineage (NCBI taxonomy): Eukaryota > Metazoa > Chordata > Actinopteri > Beloniformes > Adrianichthyidae > Oryzias > Oryzias sinensis. The sequence goes on along the minus strand of CM074497.1, from coordinate 11,845,656 downwards.
GGGGCCATACCATGTAAGGCCTTATAGGTTAACAGGAGGATCTTGAACTTGATTCTAGAATCAACTGGGAGCCAATGGAGCGAAACTAACACAGGAGTGATGTGATCTCTTCTGCTAGTTCCTGCTAACAATCTAGCTGCTGCATTCTGAACAAGCCGGAGACTTCTTAAGGAACTCTAAGGACACGCTGCTAACAAAGAGTTACAGTAATCCAGTCTAGACGTAACAAATGCATGGATGAGTTTTTCAGCATCACTCTTAGAAAGTATATTTCTGATCTTAGCAATATTCCGCAGGTGATAAAAGGCAGTTCTACAAGCCTGAGATATTTGAGCCTTAAATGATAAATCCTGGTCAAATAAAACCCCAAGGTTTCTAACTGTGGAATTGGAGGCTATACTTACACCATCCAGGGAGACTATCTGATCAGACAAAGCATCTCTGAGGTTTTTGGGACCTAGTATTCTAATTCTTTATTCGTAGAAAAATCAACCACAAATCAATCCTCTATTGATTAAGTGAACGGTTATCCTAGTGAACTGGTGAAATGCAAATGCGATTTGATTAAATGTTAAGTTCTTTCATGTTCTCTTGTCACAAGTTGCTGTAAAGAGAAAACTGGGGGGGAGGTAGATGGATGTTTTCCTGACAGAATGGCTGACCCAGTTTTACTCAAACACAAAACCATCAGAGCTTTTAACGCTGATAGTTGATGGGGATTGTACCACCTCATCTTAAATTCATAACAAATTAGGTCAATTTGTTGCAGTTACTCAAAATTGATGTTCCTTGTTAGCGTTTACTAAAATTTTTATAAATTTCCCAGATGAGACTGTAGACCATGATATTCCCTCATGAAGTGAGAGATAAATATTTGATTTTTGTCTTTTTAATGCACGTACTAGAAGGAACCATTACCACCTGAGATGGTTTAAGCCGTAGTCCTGGTGTTAAATGTATTCAGTCTAGTTCAGCGTTCTGCAGCCTTCAACAAGAAAAGAACCATGTGGGTCTATTTCTCACTGACAAGAACCCAATAGGAGCTACAAAGTTTTACTTCACCCCTTAGAAATATAAGAAACTGATTTGTGTTTATCTTATTATTACTATTATGATAGAAAATAACTATTATTTCTTTGGCATGAAAAAAAAAAGAGAAAATAGCTTTTTCCTCCAGTAAATATTATACTTTCGAACTTTTTTTTCTGGTTGTACTTCCTGATTTTTGTGGTACACAACACTCCAAAATCTGTCAAAAGGTTTTAGTATGACTTCGATGAACTACCAAGCAGAACCGCTTGATAGATTGTCAGAGCATTATGACTTCTAGAGGCAGTGAATAAGTTTAAGACGTTTGACTTAATAATAATAATGGGGGATTTTTTCTCCGCATTTGACCCATCCCCATTTATACATAATAATTTTCACTTTGACTCCGTCACTTTTTTTTCTCTCTGATATTAGATTTAATCTCAAATACAAATGTCCTGAGGTGAAGCTTTGCCCATTTTTGCAATGTTAGAGATTGAATGACCGTGATAACCACAGAGACAAAAACTGACCTAAAACAATAAGTGGTACACACTCTTTTCTACTTGTTGGCTCTCAAAACTATTTTACGACTATTTTTAATTTACCCATTTGTGCTTTCTTATTTATTTACAGCACAGCTTTGCCCTTTACCCTGACCCTATCAACAAACATATTGTTCAGTAGTTTGACCAAAGGAATGACATGTGAGTGAGGAGGCCTGGAATCAAACCGTGCTAAAAGAACTTTTATCCACAGACGAGTTTAATACAAACCAGTGAGTGGCATATCCTAACTTTGAGTATCTTTGTTTCACACCACAGTGTGAACACGCCCAAAAATTACAAGGTTCAGTTACATTCCTTAAGCATACTAACTAACTTTTAATGCATGTGTTCAAAGAAACACACAAATGTAGGCATGCAGGCATTGGTGAGGACGGCATAAGCAGACTCATTGAATGCCTGTTTATTATTACCCGAACATCATCTTTATCGCTGATGGGATTTCTTGAAATCCATGTTCCTTATCTCAGTCTGCAGCATCGTCACTTCTTCCTTTCCTAAGCCCACCTTTGTCTTCACATCATCTAAATGTAGACTTCCAGGTGCTTGCATCCATTCAGCAGTGAGTGTACACTTGAGATAAATTATTCAAGCAGGTCAGCTGCTTGGTCTTCTGAGGATGCACCCCCTTCATCACTGGAATTGGGTCATACCAGTCGGATGAAGCACAACGTTGACCCAGTCAAGCAGAGATCACAGCATCAGCTTGTATGCACATCAAACCACAGCTATGATGAAAACATCAAAACGTTTATGCTCTTAAGAAAAGAAAAGAACAGATTTACCTTTTAAGTGTAGCTATATTCAATAGCTATGAAGTCGACCACCTCTGACTAGCAGACTAGCACCTTGTAATTTAACCAACTAAGATTTCCATTTGCATCATCATTTTTGGACCTTTTTAGCTACAAGTTAATAATCAAACCATCACCCATGCTGCATGCATAGTGCTATAAGTAAGCACCTTCCTTTGCATGTCATATCTGACTCAACACATTCAAGATGACGGGTTCTGAATGGCAGCAATAACAGCAGCAGACCACAGGGCAGTGGTGAAGCAACAGTACGTGCACCTTTTGTGTACTATAGGGCGGCATTTTCAAAAACGGGATGATTGAAAAAAAAGACGTGTAGATTGCCGTGCATACAAAGTGTGACCTAGATGTCTGCAGGAGGTCGGGCAGAACCTGCAGGATGACTGCCTTAGTGGCTTCTCTTGCATCAGTCTACCTGGATATCTTCTTCTTGCCCTCTTTGTTTCTCTGCTTGTGGATGTAAGTTAGTGAGGAAACTATTTCTAAATACTGATTGGTGAGCTGATCTACCTGAGCATTTCAAAGGTTTTGTGCATTTGGCAGCCTTCTCTGATAAAACATACACTTTCTTTCCATCTTTATCTCAGCCCCACCCAACCGTACACGCCAAGCTACACGCTAATAAACCCCCTCATGTTCTTTTGTCTTTTCTTTCTTCCTTGTTCAACACCTTTGTTCCAGTGTGCTTAATAAGTGATGGAGCGGTTTACGGAGGAAGATGCCCCCAACGGCTCACATGAAAGAGAAGCAGGAATTATCTGCAGAGCACCCTGAGGCTGCGATTTCCCACCCTGCTAACCCCCGCCCCCCCGTTTCTACTCCCCCATTTAGCACCCTCCCGTTGCCCTGAAGGACCCTCCCTCGAAAACCACTCGCACACGTTCACAAACCTCATTTTTTTTCCCCCTCCTTCTCTGCTCGTAAGCTCCAACGATAGCAGCAGAGAAGATCAAAGGAGAGCACTGGGTCATCCCATAAACACGCTTCCAGAGACCTGTCGACTTAAACCTGATTGAATTATCCACCCGCAGCCCCATCTGCAGTTGCAAGCCTCACCCCGCTTGCAATGTGAGCCCATCAACATAATCAGTGAGAAACATGTGATTATCATGTGCTGCTCTGTCATTTTTGATGAATAAGTCCAATAAGCTTTCAGCTCCATGGCCTTATACTTCAATTTCATGAATCTTTCTTTTTTCAATAAGCACTAAATGAAAATGTGTGTGCTGAATATTTCAGCGCTCTTTAACCCATTTAAGTGTGTGAGTTTGTTCATGAGTATTTTTTCTCCTCAGATTTAATACCAAAGCAGTTTATGCCAAGCTTCCGTTTCAAAGTTTACGCACAGTTTGGAGGAAAGTCTCCTCTTTTAACATCATTCCAGTGTTTTCCCAGCTGTAAAAATAAACCGCAGAACATATAAACTGTCAGTTATCCAAAATTAGAGCAAAAAGCTGGAGTGGTGCTCAGACCTCCCCAAAACCACAGTAAAACTTTAATGTTTCATTTATTAAATCATATTGGTATATTGACACTTAGTCCATCTTTCACCTATGACTGTTGCTGAATTCCCTTGTGGCATTAAAAGAACCAAACACTTGCATTCACATTAAATGAAGGACAGCCATTTGATGAAAATGAGAACTGGACTGAGTGACTCCTCCCATCTGACTTTCCAAACATGAAGTACTGATGGCTCCAAGAAGCAAAAATCCCATAGACGCCTGTGGAAAAATAAACAGCTATAAGTCATTCATTCTATTGTCAGAATGACAATTCTTGATCTGATACCTTTTTAACATATTCTTGATAATACCAATTTCTTTTTCAATATATTTTTTTGTGGTGCAAGTTATTCTAGTTATAACTAGCCAATCAGATACCTCAATAGAAGTATGTGGTCTGGTGTCAAGCCCTCTTAACCTTTGATTGACAGGTTTACGTAGCCCGCTTTCACGTTGTATAGGTGTGGACTTTCCAACAAGCTCCCTCCTGATTGACGAGAGCGGTTGCCATAGAAACGATTACTCCGACCGACTTGGACCAATTACTTCTTACTGACGTCATCTGGCTTCATCAACATGGTGGCATCCATATTGCAAAAAAATGGCGACTGATTTATTTTGTTGAAGGCAAAGAAGTATGTCATCTATGGGTGACGTCACACTCACTCCAGTTTTCATATACAGTCAATGGGAGAAGTTAAAGATTATCGTCAACTGATGTAAGATAAACTACTAAACTAAATGATTAGCAGCCAGAACCCTCAATGTTCATCAGGAAAGCCTTGGTTTTAAACCTCAAAAGTTGAAACAAACAGATTCAACAGAATCTGAGGGAGCAGCTCCATACCCTGATAGTCTGGAAATGGGGAGTTGGTCTGTGCTTTCCATCCCTCCCCCTGTTGGTGTGGTCATATAGAGCTGCTTTATGATGGGCTGTGCCACCCAGCCCATCTATAATTAAGAACCAGGACTGCTCCTGATGTCACAGCCAAAGCACTCAGGACTAAACCAGCTGCTTTATCACTTTTCTTTTTTTTTTTATTTTGAAATTAAACTCCTTACAAGTTTTTCACAGTAATTTAAAACAAGGTTGATTTATCGAAATCCCACTTATTTGTTTTTTGGAAGATATTTAGTGTTTGTATTGACAAGTACTCGTTTTGACAAAAAGATGACTTGGATAGATCAATTTAATGTCAGTTTTGTTTATTTATTTGTTTCTTTTCCCAAAGAGGTAACAAACAGCCCCCCTAATTTTGGCTTTTACAGCTCTGAGGTTAAAACTTTGCGGCTGTGCCTCTTTAGACGGCCGTGGTACATCCTTACACGGCATTAGACATAAAGACTGGGGAGGTTGGATCATTTTACCCCTTTTGAAAAACTGTAAGCCCACCAGTGAGACTGTGTGTTGACCCAAAAAGTCTCTGTAACCCCATAGAAATGCCATGAAAAAGGAAGGTCTGTATGATCCATATTTGAACTTGTTTTTTTCTTTAAAATGGTTCACAGCTCTCGGCTAAATGAGTCTGGAAGGATTGATTGTAGAAGTGAAATGTTTTGTACTGTTTGTGTGTTTTCTATCCAACCATACGTGCCCCTGTCAGACGTATGGTTGCTTTTTTTTTCTTATATCTTCCAAGCTGACGTTCCTGCACAGTTGTTCGTCTCATCTCAGACTGTTGCTCTGTGTCCTTTTTAATCTACAGAAGACTTTCCAACCATGTGACTGAGACCTCAAACAGTTAACCTTAACCACAATGGAGATGAACTATATTTTGTCATATCAGGATCCTATAATCTTGAAAAGAATTGACATATTTGGGGTTCTCTTTGGTGTTTGATGGTCAGGGCCCATACAGAACAGTTTCAATGTGCGTGAACCCACAGAATTACAGGTTAACATGTCTGCATGAACAGCATTGCTATAAATAAAATATTAGCCAACACCACTGAGAGTGTTTCCCTGGGTATGTGGGTGTGCAGAGCGTGCTGGTGATCCGTGGGGGGAGTGCATACGTGAACGCGTGTCTGCTCAGTGATTTTGTTGATGTGATTTTCTGTGAAGCTGTGGACCCTGGTTGAACTCATGGCACAGACATCGCCTGCTCCTATACACTGGTGTCACCTCCACTTGGAGTTTGATTGTGTTTGAGTGCCGAGAACATCACAAATGAAATAAATCTGGGTTATGTGGAGGTTAATGCTGCACAGATTGAATTTTTGTGAAGTTTAGACTTTTGCGTCTGTTTGGGAGAGAAAAAAAACATTTAGTTCTAGTCGGCGTGAGCTTAAAGCTTAAAGACCCACTCTGATGGTAAATGGTGTTTATAAGATGTTTTTGTAATATTTTTCTGATGTTGAATGACAAAAGAAAATTAAGCTCAAAATAAAATTTTTGAGTATTTATTTGTTCAACTCATTGTGAATCAGGAGCAGAAGAAAAAATGCAGTTGGAAAAAGATTGTATTTGTGATGTAGAAAATACGCTGTGGAGATCACAAGCTCCCTGCTCCCAGCTCTCCTCGACGGGAAGGGGGGCGGGATTTCTCTGCACTAACAGTCCCACCCACAACTGATCTCTAATGAACTTCTGCTGTTCTGCAGAACCTATGTCCTAGAAAACAACAGTTTTTTTTTTCTAAAGATGTCAAAATCATAGTTGAAAGGCAGCTGGGAATGTTTGTAAAATGGCTTAAAAGATTATCAGAACGTTAAAGGTAGTGTGAATACTACGTTCTTTTTCTCAGAAGGGTCCAGTTTTATTTGTACGAGCATCTGTCTTGTCTGTCCAGAGATCTTTGGACTTTTCCAGATTATTCAGTCTTCAGTGCGGTGGTAGGACAGGCGCCATTTCAAATTCAGTTTTTATTTTTCTCTCCCATCTTGCCCAAAAATATCTTCCATCTCCCAGTGGGTTTTGCCCTCCCCTCCCATTTTCAAATCCTGGTTTTCCCAGACATTTTTTCCAGGTTGTGACGCATGTCTCAGTGTTACAAAGCCCCGCTCGTTAAAAATACTCTGCGGTGAGGGTTGGATGAGGTCTTCTTCAAACAAAAGCACCACCTCCCCTCCTCCACCAGCACGCTCAGTCACAAAGTCAGACGTACATGTGTCCCGCTCCCAGTTCCCATCTGCCCGCTGTGTTATCATGACCACAGAACACTCTCTAACCCACACGTCTGTGCACCGCGGTGACGCCCTGTCTGCTGATATCTGTAAGGACGTGGTGCCTGTAAGAAAAGATTACCACTCATAGATTAAAAATAGAAGACATAATCGAGCCTTTTTTTCTCCTACAAATACTAGGACCGATTAATCCAATTCAGGGAGTCAGGAAAACACTGACATTCTCTTCTTGTCAAATCTGGATTCCTCTAGGAATCACAACACAATCACCAGATTAGGATCCACTTATTTGCCCACAAGAAAGAGTCTATTCAAAATACATGCGGCCTCCCCTGAACTTTTTTCTTGGCTGCACAGACCCAGGGGTTGCGGTGAGGGTTAAAACACCAAATGGTTCCTGAATGCAGCTGTTTCTGCAGCTCACCGCTACTCCAGGTTATGGATCTAGTAGGGGTTAATAGCCGACAAAGTGTGCATTGTCAGAAATTAACGCGTCAACTTTGACTTCCGATCTCAACTGGAGCGTTAAAGGAAAGCGATATAAATATGCTAATTGTGACAATGGGTTAAAGAAAGCATCCGTTCAGGGAGAAAGTTCACCTCTTACCGCTTGTTTTTGTCCAGATGATGAAGTTAAAGTTGTTTTTAAAAAGCCAGCGCAGTGATATAGAACATTTAAGCTATGTGACCAAAACATATTTTTGGGCGTGCGGTTATAACTTTTTAATGCACACCCAGCAGCCAATCAGAATCAAGTATTCACCCGGACTATGGTATAAATGTATAGAACACATTTCACACACCTAGGTGCACGACAGATAAACAGACTTTATCCTTAAGTTTAATTTCAAAAATGTGCAACGTACAACAAAATCCGACCTTGGATGCACTAATAATATGTGCGGGCAATGCAGCAATATGCATCTTGGCTGCACGTATTAAATGTGGCCAACATGAATTTCCATCACTCCATCGCACAGAAATACGTGTGAATGATATCAGCCTTTTAACAAACCTCTTCAAAATTCCTTTTACTTTTCCTAGCAGACCCCCCCTGTCCAAATAGAGTGGGACATGGAGGATGGGGATGCACTTTGACAGGCATACACAGACTCCCTTGCCACCCATTGATTTATAATCCAGAGGAATCCATCTCCTAAGAGCAGCGCTCTCTGGCTGTCTTGGTGAATAAACACAGTGATTCGCTGCCCGTGTCTCCCAGGATGTGTGAGTGCGCGGAAGTGTTCCTGTGATTTTCCAATGTCAACACGCAGGCTTTTGAAAGGGGTTATGCATTGTAGTGGAAAAGTGTGAGTGAGTGGATGGAAAATGGTGGAAGTCAGAGTTGTGAGGAAAGGAAGGCACAGTGACACACAGAAAATGAGGAGGAAGGGATGGCAGGAGCAGCAGAGTTTTGATGGAACCATCAAACCCCGTTGGCTCTCACACTCATTTTAAAGTCCCGCTCCAATCATCTTTTGGTCTTTTAATTATGCTGTTTTTAAAAATAAAAATAAAATGTTGTTTTCTAGGATATAGTTTTAAAGAGCCGCAGTAGTTCATTAGAAAGGACAGTTGCCATAGAGAAGCCTCAACCCCTTTGCTGAGAGCTCTCTGTTTACACTATCTCCCTCAAGCTTATAGCCCCTCTCACCCCCAACCTAACGTTACAGCTGCAGCAAAAATGGCGAGCAATATTGGAGCTATCCAGCCGTACAGTTTTGATCCAGATTCCAGCTCAGACGTTCCTGGATCTATTTGTCTGAAAGTGGATGCATCAGAATCGAGGAGCAGGGAGCTTATGGGTGCCCAGCGTATTACTGGACCACAAATAGATTTTTTTCCAAACGCCTTTTTTTTTTGGACTTCTCCTGATTTGCAACGATTTGAATAAAGAGTCATCATATCACAAGAACACGTTGAAAACACCATTTTCATCAAAGTGGCTCTTAAAAAGCAGCTCTGGGAAAGGTTGGTGGGAGGTCAAAATTTATATATCACTCCATCTTTCTACCAGCCTCCACATTCACTTCTCATTGACTCTTCATTGCCCCCCCCCCCCTCCTTATTTGGAGGTGTGTCCATCAACATGTGGAGGAGCAGGGCCGGTCTAGGGCTCATTCAGCCCTCCTCTGTCCCTCCCTCCCTGCTCTGCCTCACTCAGCCTCTGCGTTTCTGCTGCCGTGGTGGAAGTCAGACTGCGCGGTGAGGAGATGCTGGCAGATGAATGTTGATCAACTCTCAAAAACAGGATCCTGTTTTGGATTATTTTTATCGGCCCAGTGAAGGAAGCAATGGCAGTCTCTTCTTCTCTCGTTGGTCTCTTTTTTTGAAGCGAAGCTTCATCTTTCGTGCTTCTCTACATCAGCAGCTACAGTCGAGTGTTACGAAGGAGTTCTTCCTCCTCTCCTACTCCAACTCTTCTTTCAAAAATTTCCTTTCCAGCTTTGGGATGACAGAGGTCTTGGTTTCGGATATAAATTTGAACTCTGTTTGCGAGCGTTTGGAGCAGCACTGCTGCGTGGACAACAACCATCTGTCCAGCCAGCCGCAGACCCCTGTGCTCAAAAGGCACCCCAACACCGGGGCCAAGCTATGGGGGCGCGTGCGGAGCAAGCTGCTCAGACAAAAGGTCTTGGATTGACACGCTGACAAACACACACGCATGCATGTCACATCCATACCTGAGCTCTGCTCTGCCCCTTTCATCCTCTCTGCATGTATCCCTGTGTCACTTCCATCTGTTTGCTCTGCCTGTCTTTCACACTGTGTCCGTCTGCATGGACTCCATCTGCAAGTCTGTCTGTCAACAGGCTGTTGTCTGAATCTTCCGTTTGATGTCATTCATTTTAAAAATAATTTCACAATTTTGTGTTTCAAAGTGCAATTCTCAAAAAGTAATCATGATAGCTCCTTATTAATATTTTGATAAATAATTCAGTTATTGGCCTGTTTTGTTTTAGGATTCTTTACTTTACATCAGGCAAATGAATAATTTAAAATATATATTCTCAGTTGCATTTATATTTATATTTTTAAAATGCTTTGTAAGTAGTTCTACAACTCCATTATCAAAACCCGTTGGCTTGTTTGATGTGTTCTTAGAGTTTTATTGTAGGTTTATCTTCCGTCAGGATAGCCCCCTCTGCTGTTCATTTTACGATCTTCTATTTGAATTGTTGGGTTTTTTTGGTCAAACTCTTCTTTTTTGTTTTGGGCTAAGTAATTGTCACAATATTCTTGTATAAAGCATTTATGTGACATATAATTTAACCCCTTCATGCCTGATTTTTTTTCCCATTATTATAAAAAAATTATTGAATGTTTTTTTTCTGTTCAAGGTGATGCAAAACGAATTGGATTCCTGGATTATATGGTAAATTGAAAATGAGCAACAAATAGCATGAAGGGGTTAAATAGAAATTCATGGTGTCTTTTTTGTGCATTTTTTTCTAAAAGAATGATTGAACACATTTTTAAATTGCGAAACTAACAAAGTGCTGTTTTTTATATCAACATGCGAAGATTTTAGGCCATTCATTCTACAATATATTACTGCGTATCCATACATGCACAGCCCTGCGAGTGCACCTAAAGGTTTTTTGACAGAGAGGTTTGTTGTTCACGCTGCTCTCTGACATCTCTTTTATGAAGTGCTTCCTCTCGTCCCTGGCGCTCTGGGCTTTAATTTGAGTGTGTAATGAACCTTCAGAACAATGTATCCAGGTTGGGAGCAGGCTTGACCTTTTGTCCCTTTGCTTTTCCTTATTCATTAGATGGTAGAAGGTAATGAACCCACAACCAGACCAAGCAAAATAAAACCAGGATTACACTCTTAAACCTAGACTTTACTGAAATGACCTGAAGGTCCAGCATTGATTTTATTTTTCTCCTCCTCCTTCCTCACAATCAGGGTTTTATTGTCAATAATGTGCCTATGGGGTGTAGCGGTGCTAAGAATCTCCAAATTGAGCTCCCGTTCATCCGACCTCTTTGCACAAACCTGAAATCCAGAGCGCATGAGTGCAGGCGTGTTGCTGTTTAGATAGCCTGCCTCTAGATCCGATCAGGCCTTGTACAGTTCAGCCTTTCTTCCCTCCTTTGTTGTTATCGCTGTGCTGCTGGCAGTGATGGTTGATGGTGGAGATGAGACGACATCAGACCGTCTTCTGTTGCCTGAAACCGTAACATGACAGAAGCCTGTGGGTCGAGATCTTCTAATAGATGAAAGGGCTTTGCTTTAATAACTTCTAACTTTACTTTTTTATAGTCAATGAAATCCTTTTCTGCTTTAAATTAACTTAGAAATATTAACCTTCAGTACTCAACGAGGTGTTTGTCAGTCACATCAGTCTTGCACAAGGATGTCGGAATGACACAGAAACGCCATCAGTGTAGTTTTCATCTATAATTTAACGTAAAAATTCCAAAAAGGCTTTTAAATTTAAAGTAATTCAATATTATAAATCTTTATATTTTATATACTGTAGTTCAATGGAGGTTTGGCTGTTGTATAGACATTTTTCACATTGTTCTAATCTTCTCTTTGCTTTGCGTTTGGATTTACACATTTTAATTTTCTCTGTAAAAGTTTTACCTTTCTTGTGAAACAAATCAGTTTAATCACAATTTTTTGTGCTTTTTGCAGTGAAAAATAACAAAATTTGCAGTAGAAATTAACAAAAGTACTTGGATATTTCTAGATAGTTCATTGTGGAATTATAGTGTTTTAAAATTTAAAAAAGCATCTGTAAAAAATACGGAAGGGTTGTACTAAAAAGATTGAGGTCAAACATTGGCACAAAAACAGTTTATAAATGAGCAAATTGTAAAGTAGTAAAAAACAAACTACTCAAATGTCTCTGGACCACTAAGGGTTAAGTTCTGCGCTGTGAGGATGCTCTCATACTTGAGGAAACAGACCAGATTTGTGTTTGTTTCCTGCATCCTGAGGTGTTTTGAGGAATCTGCATGTTAAAGGATGCTCGAGTGCACTGAAGCTCACCAGGGAAACGTCGCCCCTCCTTCAGTCTACAGATGCATATGATTAAGACCCGCTTTCTTCAGATAGGAGGCTGAATGGGGACACTAATTGGACTAGGACCAGACATAATCTATCTTGTGTGTCCCGGCATGAGAGCAAAGTGTGATTAAAGTGCAGCTTGGTAGTGGAGGTTGTTGTTTTTTCCTTTAATAATGTGTCTAGTGACCTGTTTTGTGGGTTGATTAGATTTTATTGTCTTCCTGGCCCCGTCGCCCAGCTTAGCTAAAACAATAAAGCGGGCTTCAAAAGTTCATCACCTCGTCCCATTTGCCACTTCCGCTGCATTTTAGCCCACATTCCGAATCAGGCCATTATAATAGGTTGATAAGTGCCGATTAGATATTAGCGTTTGGTCCCTCCCTCCAGCCCAAAACACCAGTTAGTCTTTTAATGGGTCTTTTCAACTGGCCACATAAATCTGAGTGTCCCCACCGGCAGCCATAGCCCTTTTCTGACACCGAGCCATCCCCCCTGAGTGCAGAGTTGTGATTGGTTAATGAGCTCCAGTGGGGGAAGCAGGGGGTCAGTAAAGTATTCTCAGGTTGACACCCTCAATGACCCCATTTGCCTCTGGCCAAACAGCTTTATATGCTCAGGATGGCTTCAATCTGTGTTTAGTGAAGAAGCCCTCCATCATCCAATTAGCTGCTGAGGGGTATTGACCGTCCCTCTTCTGCGCTGACAGTGAACCGGGGCTAAGCTGGAACTGGAACGTTACAGATTTGATAAAGCTGAATTATTTAGAGCCACCTTTTTATATGTGTTTGAGATTCTTAGAGTTTCACTGAGAGAACATTTACAGCGATGATGTCATCGCTTTGAAGTGCGGTGTCCCCTAGTGCTGACCACAGTGTTTCCACGAGTTATAGTGAGGAACATCTTTACATTCTGAGAATGCTTTGGGTTCTTCAGGTGCTTTAAAAGTAAAAACTAAGTAAGTAAATAACTTTAATGACCAGATTTGTTCCTATTGTAAGTCAGCTTCACTAAACCAGAGTTGTTCTGAGCTTCTCTCATTTGGATTTAGCTGAAGGAAATCAACTACTTGACTGGTATCACCTAAACATTGATTATGCTGATGGGGCATCACCGTTTTTCTGAAATAATTCAAATTTAAAATGTTCATATTTGATTCTACTCGTGTTTTTTTTCAATTTGATAGATTTTTGATTGCATTTTGATTTCAAAAGTGGTTTTTGTTTGATTTGATTTCACTCTATTTTAACATAAAAATCAAATAGTTAAATGAACACAATAACCAGGAAGTAAGAGAGTGCTCGAAAAAGGAGTGGGGACAAAAAATCGTATTAATTCCACCCTTAATGTTATGCATAAATTAATACACATTAAATATAATAATTATTTACATAAACATAAAACAATTAACCTTAAAGCATCATAGTACCAAAATAACATCATGAGGTTCTTTTTTTTTTCCAACTGAGATTCTACATGAATGTTTCAAACTGAACAAAGCTGAATTTGCATTAATACAAGTTTCCACTTTTAATACAACCAACTTAATTATTCATTTCATAAATTATTGTTAAAAATGTGTTTTTGTCTCTCTAGTGCAGCATGACATAAAATCCTCTTTTGTGAGGCAAAAATCTCAAACCAGAGCGGCAAACAAATTCTTTACCCTTTTCCGCTCTTATCAAAAACACGGGTGCTTCTCGGCTCTTACGTGTGTGGGCTGCAGGCGCGGTCACGCAGCAAAAGAGCAGCACTCGTCAGCGTGTTCCCTGTGCCAGAATCCTCCGGTAGGAGGTGAAACGCTCATCTGCAAATCACAACTCTCTGTTCTTGAAAAAACTCTGTCTATTGGTTCAAACCGCCAGTGAGGTGAAAAGGCAACATGGCAACGGAGTTAAAGACTCCCTGTGGCCATGGTGACTTCAGCAGCTGTGTGGTGCAGACTCACAACTGATGAACATGTAAACATGGCCTTCATGTGATCGCCGTGTCTAAAAATAATCAGGCTGCCTATAGTCTGTAAAGCACCAATGCTTCATTCAGTGTGATGCTTGAGCTGTATTGAAAAAGGCTTAGTGGCTAAAAAAAAGCGTTCTTGTAATCTTACTAAAATGAAGGAGCTCTGCCATTTGAGCTTCAATCTAATTAAAGGATTAATAAAAAGCTTTCTGCAGCTGAATGAACGCCTAATCGGCAGGAGAGGAAAACTGTTCAGACCCAGAGAGTCATTAATTTTTGTCTTATCAAACTCACAGGATGTTCTTTTTGGGAGCTTGTCACCTGCATGCATTAATATTTTGGCACAGCTTCAAAAGGTTAGTCGAGTTATTCTGGGACTTTACATGTCATTTTTTAAAGGACTGTTCAGTTTAAAGGAAATATGCTGCCTCCGTAAGATCATGTACTTTATTATACTTCATTTACTTGAAGCTACATAATTTGTACAAAAGAAAAGAGTTTAAAACTTGAGACATAAAAATAAACTGCATGTTAATACATTTTTGACATGTAATGGGAATCCTTTTTACCTTTATAAAGGTAAATAGTATTTGGGGGTCATTTCAAGTAACTTAATCTGTACTGCTTCTCATTTGAGCCTTTTAGAATAAAGGTAATCTGGTAATAAAATGTAGGATTTGAATTTTGCTATTTTCTTTATCCCCAGTGCAACTCACAAAGAAAAAATGGTGAAAAGGGGATGCAGCCGCATGTTTTTATCACTTACTTTGAGCTTACTTGTATATTATAGTTTTACATTTTTATTGCCCCCAAAATAAAAAGGCTTCAAATGACCACAACCAGAAAATGTATCCTCATGCAACCTCTTTTTGAAATCATTTGTGTTAAAGACACGCTCTGATGAAAATTGTGCTATTGGAGTTTTTAACATGTTCATTTTTCTGATAGTGAGGGACATGTATGTAGAAAATGAACCATAAAAAAGGCATTTCTGAGTATTTCTTCATTCAAATCTTGGTAAATCAAGAGTAGACGGAAAATGCCGTTTTGTAAAAGATCTTTTCTGTAATGTAGGAAATTTGCTGGTTGGGTCTTAACCTCCCTGTTCCGCTCCATTCTGATGCATCCACTTGTGGACAAATAGATCCGTCTTTGTTTTCCTCGTCTGAGCTGGAATCTATCTGGAGCTGTTTTTACCTTCAGGTCGCGATTGTCTGACTCTCCATTTAAGGTTGAACATGTTGACTTAGGTGTTTCTGCCTGTGATCTGCAGAACAGGAAGAAAGAAAAAGCTGAAATCAGCCACGACTCTTTCTGTAGGGTTTCTGAGCGGCCCAAAACCTGGCAGCCACATGCCTTAAAGCAGTTGTCAAGCGTAGTGGGCCATACACTCTGGGTAAGCAGCGGTGCCCCACATCTGCGGCTCACACACCTGCACAGCCGTTATTACAGAGGAGCGGCTGGCTTTCATGCACACACACACACACACACACACACACACACACACACACACACACACATGTCATATATTTTGCATAAGGAAAGGGAAGTGAGCCCTCACTGGAATGCATACAAATCAATGCACACAAGTGACCACAAGATTGAAAGCGTTTCTTTGCTTTGCCTCAGGCCGTCCCTGCTTTTTATTATCTGTCCGTTTTAAGGATCACTTTCCCAACAAAGACACCTTTGACTTTGGGACGATGAGCGTTGAAGCCTCAGGATGTCTTAGAAACGTTTTCTACTTTCATCCGGTCCTTCACATGAACACAAACGTGCACACTCGTGCTCAAAACGCCCTTCCAGCGTTTCTTGAAAAGGAAATTGACCGTTGCATTTTTCATCTGTCTGTAATGAAATGAAAAGTGAATAAGCTTCGCTGGTCTTTGGAGGTTATAGTGTGGTTTTGTTTCCTCATAGCCCCGTGAGTAGTGTTTGGAACTTTCTGTTCATTTGTTATCCTGGACTGTGGATTCTGTCCAGTTGTGACAACCAGATAAAGGCTTTATGTTATTTGCAGGTGATTTACAATTTCACACCTCAGATTCTTCCTGCTGACATCCACCAAGAGGTCTCCTCATTTTCACCAAGCCTGTTTCATGTCATACAGCTGTTCCCCTGACATTTCCTGTCTCGTTTTCAGAACTACATCTAGTTTAAGTCTGACGGAGTGAGTATGAGCCACTTCATCACTTATTCAGATTTCTCTCTCAAAGATTTTTATTTAAAGAGGGTGACTTCAGGTCTGGGAGGGATCACTGCATGCAAAACCCCCATTTGAGCCCAATTATGACAATAAATGATTAAGATTCGTCATGAACACTCAGCTGGATCTGTGCCGTTCCTTCCCCTTTGACAGTAGCTGTTTCACATTTTTGTGATCTTAAAGACTCCGGTCATCTTTTGATCTATTGTAAAAGTCTTCCCAGTCGTCCTTTCATTAGGATGATGCCATTTTTAAGCAAGATCAGAAAAACCTGTGACATGGTTTTTGCAGAGCTGCAGTAAGTATTTAGAAGATGCCGGTGCAGAGCAAGCCCATCCCCACTTCCCGTCACACATCTGTTTACACTCCCTCCCGCCTAACATTGCTGGAACAACAAATATGGCGGGCAATATTGGAGCTCTCCAGCTGAACAGTTTAGATCCAGATGTCAGCTCAGACGGGGAAACAAAGACGTAAATGGATCTATTTGTCTGCATCTGAATAGAGCGGAGCAGGGAGCTTGTAGCCTGCCAATTGTAGGTTCACATCTACAAGCTTTTCCCTAAAGTATTTTTTCATCTGCTTTTGATACACAATACTATACTATAAAGAAATCTTTAGAAATGCAGTTTTGAGCTTAAGTATCTTCATACATGTCCTCCCTCATCAGGAAAATACCTTAAGAAATAATTTTCGTTGGAGTAGGTCTTTAAGTCAGAATGTGGGATCTTGCTGGAACAAACACTAAAAGAAAATGAGACTCCCAACAAGCTAATGAGGAAAACTGGCAACATTTGCAGTTTAAAGCAGGCTGAGGACAGTGTGCCATTCTTGTGCTGGCCCAACTAACAATGTTTTTTTTTTCTGTGAGCACATCTGCACAGAAGGGGTCTAACATTAGGCCAGCGTCTATAAAAAGAGTGGTTAGCATTTGTTGCTCCCACACCGTGTGCTCAGACTCCAGCAGAATTAAAACAAACACAGGCTGCTGTCTCTGAGGTCTCAGATGGTTTCATGGGACCTGATCCAGACTGTGAGAATGTGTGCAGTGGATCCGGAGCCTTGGTCAGACCCCTGTGGGGCTGCCGGGGGCACATCCTGGAAGTCATCATCATTCTGTCGTCTGAGTAGACTTGGGGACTCTGTTGTGAGTCAGCTTTATGGAGACAGAGACCATCATGAGAGCCAGAGAGATCAAAGGTTAACACTGGATGGATGTAGAGTTCTGAGGAAGCTTCATTTTTTTCCTTCTGCTCCTGATTCACAATGATTTAAATAAAGAAATGCTCAGAAATGCAGTGTTACGCTTACATTTTATATATATGTACTCACTCCTGATTGTCAGCTTGAGGACGGTTTCTGTGGGTGGCCTGTTTCGTCTCCTTGGGTTAGAGTAAAGGATTATGATTAGATCCTCCTCTGGTTCTCTTCTGTCCTTTTTGACTCAAATCATATGAAAGTCTGTCTGTATTTAAAGTTGATTTGCCTGCGTAGCTGTCAGCCTAGTGGTCCTTTAGTAAACTGACATAACTTGAGTTTTGTTTTTTAGGCAGCTTCCAACAGGAAAAACGTTCCATTTGACTTTGCATGTGTGTGTGTGTTGGAGTTGCACTCACACACTTAAGCTGTCAGTCCTAATGATTCACTCAGTTTTTCAGCATCTCCTTAACATCACTGCTTTGAGATCTACTGTCTATAAACTCCAGGAAGGAGAAACCCTGCGACTCACTGTGTTGTCTCACTGTCTTCTACAGCTTGGCGATTGGATCAAGCAGTGTCCTGTGCCTGAACTGATAAATGTCTTCTCATTTGGTCACAGAACTGACGTATGACTGCATTTCTGTCTGCGTTGTCTTTCAGCTGGATCCACAGACAGTGCAGTCCAAGAACTGGCAGATGGACGTGATCGAGATGAACGGGGTAAGACACGAGCCTCTAAGCGACTCTTGGACTTAGTTTCTGGATCACACTCTGTCAGTGTGTGTGTCAGGGAGATGTATGGTGTCTGCAAAGATCCGACTTATCGTACTCAGTTCAAACCCTAACCCAGCTGCGTTCCTGCACATCTCCATTGGAAGTGTTATGCTGCGTTCACACCGGGGATGTGACACGCGTTCAGCCCACGGTGTTCACACTGGACAAACAGGGAGGGGCTTCTTCTTCTTTTTCTGCTCCTTACTAGCCACCTACAGTTGGAGGAGGCTCGCCGTGAAATGTCCAAGTGGTGCAAATCTCTGGAATCTTGCTTCAGGCATTCTCTTTCACAGCTAAGGTTTAAGTGGTTTATCTTACAACGCGCGTTCAGTGTTTTGTACGTGGAGCACAGAATCGGTCTTAAAATGCGCGTAGCTACGCGTGAACGCAAGAGTTTGAAACGTGGAAGCCCAAAAACATGCATGTACGCGCCTTTACAGTAACTTTTCATTGACCATACTTGTTTGAAAATGCTCCATCAAAGGCAATGGGAGCGTCACTTTCAGTGGCATCTGGGCTCTGCTGTGGCTTCCAGTTCAAAGATGAAATAAATTTGAATATTATATTTATTTTAGCGACATAGCAGATCCGACTGAACATTTACCTCCAGTATTTTCAATACTTTTTGATTAAACACGACGTCAAAATGTTAAGTGTTGTGTGTTTCCGGGGATTGAACCCTCCTCTGAGGTCTGCCTTAGCCTCTGCCTGTTGTTCTCCTCCAGATAAAAGTGGAATTCTCCATGAAGTTTACAAGCCGAGACCTCAGCTTGAAGAGGACGCCGTCCAAGAAGCAGAGTGGGGTGTTTGGAGTCAAAATCAGTGTAGTGACAAAGTAAGCACGCTCCTGCTCCACTGTAAAACCCAACTGCCTGACTACAAACCATAATGTTTACAAACTCCTCCCGCCTTTCAGGCGCGAGCGCTCCAAGGTGCCTTACATAGTCCGTCAGTGCATTGAGGAAGTTGAGAAGAGGGGGATCGACGAGGTGGGAATCTACAGGATCTCAGGGGTGGCCACTGACATCCAGGCTCTGAAGTTGGCATTTGACACAAGTAAGATCACTCTTTCACTGTTTGACGCCGTCTGCCTCTCATTTCCTTCACCACAGGCCAAAGCATCAAAACAGAACTCTGATCCTTAACCTAGGACATTTAGTCATTGTGTTTCCATTCCAGTGGAATGAGCATGCTCATTAACACCACTCATGATGTTTGTGGTCCAGTTATAGAAAATGAAAAAGGAAAAGTTCCTCAACAAGACCTTTTATTGCGAAGGAAGTGGGTCCCTTTTTACCATCCAGTGGTTCCTCGATATATCGCGGTTCACCTTTG
Source organism: Oryzias sinensis (assembly GCA_037389245.1). Lineage (NCBI taxonomy): Eukaryota > Metazoa > Chordata > Actinopteri > Beloniformes > Adrianichthyidae > Oryzias > Oryzias sinensis. Next base: position 11,826,121 of record CM074497.1, on the reverse strand, counting down.
GCGGTCCCACTTTTTTCCTGAGTTTCTTTAGTGATCTCCTCTGTTTCCTGTGGAGACTGCGTTCAATTTGCAAAAATGATTTCATTCTAAAACACTGGGCGTATTTATCTATGAAGGTTTGAACTTTAAGAGTTTAAACAAGAGAGAAAAGTGGGAAAAATGTTCATCTCTGTCTGATAAAACTCTATAAAGTGTGTAGTGAGGAATTTTACAGCCTTAATCATCTGTAATTATTGTAATAATAGAGATTAATAGTTTGGGGATTTCACCTATTGCAGGTTTTGTTTAGAATATAACTGTAGCTGCGCCTCAGGAACATAAATATTTTTCAAAATTCTTAACAATTCTCTGAGGTCACATTTTTATGCACCTCATCGTTTTCACACATATTTGATTTCAAAATTAGAAGCAGTGGGTCACCTGACCTCACCCACCATCAATGTTCTACATTGAAGCTGCGCTGCAGACGAAACCCAAACCTGCTGAGATAAATGAATAAACTGATTCTTTACCGCCCAAATTTAAGCTGCGTTTGCTCAACAAATATCCTTCAAGGCAGAGTTTCTCTTTGGTTTAGTTTGATCTTTTCCACATCTGGACTCTTCTCTGATTCTGCCCCGTAGATACCAAAGATATTCTCATGATGCTGAGTGACATGGACATCAATGCCATCGCAGGAACGCTCAAGCTTTACTTCAGGGAGCTGCCGGAGCCTCTGCTCACCGACCGCCTCTACCCGGCTTTCATGGAAGGCATCGGTGAGACTTCAGCCCGAGCAACACCGTCCTCGTCAGCACGTTGGCGTTTTTCCCTCACCAGCTGATCCGAGGTTCAAGTGCTCCTTTTCCATAATTACATCTTTTCTTCGACCCCCCCCACAGCTCTCTCAGACCCCGCTGCTAAGGAGAACTGCATGATGCACCTCCTGCGCTCCCTGCCTGAGCCCAACATCATGACCTTCCTGACGCTGCTGGACCACCTCAAACGGTACACACACTCCCACACACATGAATGGAGCTCAACAGGGAAATGGATGTATGTACTGTTCATGTCACCTGGACAAAAGCCAGCACATGTTCTGCTGTGGAAGTCTAGTCATCTTTCAGGCATGACTTGTTATTTGCATCAAATCTAACCAGTCCTTTTTTTTTATTTATAGAAGTTTCTCCTTACCGTGAAAGAGTGTCTAAGGGCAGGGATGCCCAGTTTAGTTTAGTCTGTTTAGTTTATTGAATTCTATGCATTTATGATCCTTATGATTTTATGTTTACAATTACTGGTACAAATTGAGACGACTGTTGTTGTGATTTTGAGCTATACAAATCGAATTGAATTGAATCAATAATGTTATGACAAAACTCTGCTATGTGAGCAAAGCTAAGGACTAAATGTCCTACTAGAGCTAGTGCAGAGCATTAGGAAGAGTGATGTGGAGAGAGGCTGAAGAAACCTTTAAAGAAATAAAGCTGGTGATAGTTAATAACATAGTCATATCAATCTTTAGGGCTTCGCTAACATTTGACGCTTCAAGGCTTCAGTCTAACAAAGAACAGAAAAGGATCCGGGTTGTCTGCGGATGAAAAATGGGCAAACCTGTAGCATTCAAATCATTGACCAGTCTGTGAGCCCATAGAGTGACATTTGTTCATGCGCATTGTTTTCTACGAGCATGCTGCAAGTGACAGATCATAGAAAACACTGTAAGAATATGTACGTGTAAGTAATGGGAAAGTAGGAGAGATGCTGACAGACCTTTCATTTAGTCAACCCCCTTGAACCCTCCGCACCATGCAGGAAGCCTATTGGTGCTGTTTTTGTGATGACTGTGTGTTCCTTACCTACCTGACTGTCAGAAACAAGGAAATTAGACAATCAGAGTGTAGTTTGTGTAAAACATCCTACAGGCATATTCGTACCACCTGCACACCCCCAGAACTCGCACCTTACGACCGACAAGAGTTCGCTCTGTAAAACAGCATCATCAGAAGTGCGTGTGACTTATATTATCCTTACAAGTACCTCATGATGTAGTTAGCACACACAACAATGGAACGTTCCATTTATATGATGCTCCTTAAGATGTCCATACGACACTCAAGGGAAGACACACCTGCGTTCCCCTCCAGATATGGCCGCTCCTCTCTATGACCCTTCACGGGCCTGGACATCCCAAAAACACACAGTAGCTTTATGGGTCGTTTGGGTCGCTGGTGCATATGACTGGGGCTGAGAGCTTTGATGCTTACTGCTAATAAATTGCATATTTAAAGGAAATACACATTTGTTAAAGACACTTAAACGCTGCAGACAAAGTACAGTTTAGAGGAGTGAGGCATCTGATTACCTTTGACACAAACACAGTCAAAAACATCTTTCCAGATTAAAAAAAAGTAATGTTGATTACAGGATACTGTGTTGGTTCATGTTCATTTCGAATGCTTATTCAAATCCTGGACCTTAAAGTCTGAAGGATGCTGTTTTAACAAAAACGGAAACATTTGAGTTTTTTGGTTTTTGTTGCTTTGCCCCAGAAGCGCTGAGCTGAAGTCGATCTAACATCGTTTGTAATATCGCTGTTTTCTGGTCAGAGTTGCTGAGAAGGAGCCGGTGAATAAGATGTCCCTCCATAACCTGGCCACGGTGTTCGGCCCCACCCTGCTCCGACCCTCTGAGTCCGAGAGCCTGAAGGGTCAGCACATCATGTCGGCCACCGACATCTGGTCGCACGACGTCATGGGGCAGGTATGGGCATTCTTTCCTGCCTTCAAAGCAAATATTTCGTCTTCCCTGTTTGAATCTCACTGTGTCTGTGTGTACGTTTTCTACATTCAGTCTTCTCCCACGTCGCCCAGCGACCCTCCCTGCTGTATTTAGACTTCAGGCCATGCGCTGCCTCCCTTGATCGGTTTCCTGCTCGCCGACGTGTTTTTCAGCAGAGCAGAAATAGGTCATCCTGTCTGCACATAACGTTGAAGAAGATTCATTATGAAGAGGATTCTTAACATGTTTTTCCATTTAATCTAATTATATAAAAAGATAAAGTTCCTAAACATTCACAGTGAGGTTAGAAACACAGCGGACAGCGGAGAAAGTTTTAGATTAAAAGAAATAAAGAATTTAATTGAATTTTTCTGATTTAAGACCACAAGAATCTGATTTTTTTGTTGCCCCCAAAGGAAGTTCAACTTTTTTATTTTTTTTATCAAATCTTAATGAAAGCCCTGTGGTCTTTTAATTATGGCGATGCTGTTTTTAGCCAAAATTAAAATAAAAATAAAAACTGTTGTTTTCTAGGGCATAGTTTCTGCAAAGTGGCAGAAGTTCATTAGAAATTCACCTCTGAGTTGTGGGTGAGACTATTGGCGTGGAGCAACCCCGCCCCCACCTCCCCTCCCCGCTGCAGAGTGGAGCAGCCAGCTTGTGGACTGCCCAGCGCCATTTTTTTCAAACATTTTCCACACAGTTTCAAACTGTATTTTTCCATCTGCTTCTGATTCACAGCGATTTGAATAAAGAAATGCTTAGAAATGCAATTTTGAGCTGAATTTCCTGTTTTTCTGTCCTCCATCATCAGAAAAAAATAACGCCTTCATCAGAGCGGGTCTTTAAAAAACTTCCAGCAAAAGTCGTTTTATTTTGAAAAGATGCAGTAACTTGGTTGTTCTGTCTCCTCATCGTCTCGGTTTCTCCTCCCTCAGGTTCAGGTGTTGCTCTACTACCTGCAGCACCCCCCCATCTCCTATGCTGAACTCAAACGCAACACGCTGTACTTTTCCACTGACGTCTAACCCCCCCCAACCACCATCACCACCCCCCACACCTGAGCCACTGAGGGCTCCGAGCGGGACGAGACGGAATGACTCCATACAAACTGTGGACCCCGCCTCTCCATTCCCCATGGCCTGACCTGCGCCCCCCCACAGGCGGCTTGTCTCCACTGTACAGACCCCTCCCTCAGAAATCCATCCGGTTCCCCAACACCTGTTCTGTGTGGAGATGGGGAGGAGGCCTCAAAGATCTGTTGCTGTTCCTGTTTTCATTGAGATGCTGGCCGCCTCCCACCCTCTCCAGAGGGGCTGGCTGGGTGAGGCGGGGGCTCCGAGGGCCACAGCCTGGTGCAGTGGCTCCTAAGCCTGGTTTGCATGGTGGTAATCTGGTTTGGTCAACACAGAAACTCGAACTCCGGCTTTTCTTCTGACAGAGGCATCCAGAACAGCGGCATTTATATGTTTTCTACCGAGCGTCAGTGTGTGGGTGTGTGCGTGACGGAGGGGGCCGGCCGTGGCGTGCGCATGGAGCCAGTGTGTTTGTGTGGGAGGGACTCCGAGACGTTGGGAAGCGGCAGGGACCGAGTCTGTACTGATAAAGACCCATCCCTGCTCAGAGTTTTTGGCCAAATGATCCCTATTTATTTAAAGTACATAGAATATGTGTGCCTGTACAGTTTTGTGCGACTAGAGGGAACTTTAAGGAGTTTGTTTTTAAGTTCATCCAGGTAGTGGTGTTTCTTTTTTTAAGTCTGAGTTTCGGCGTTTTGAAAGTCTGCTGGTTCCTTTCAGATCTCCTCTGTAGACGTTCATTCAGGCACTTGTGTTTGGGGAGGGGGGGGGGGCAAACAGAGCAGTTTTTTTTCTTTTATCTTCTTGCATTTTCAGCCTGTTCCAAGTGACTCACTGCACCGGTATTGCTTGTAGGATGGTTTGTATAGTTGCCCTCGTTGCATGTCCAGCTTGTGGAAGCCAGCCGGCGTCCGAAGACTCCCACTGTCAGAAAAACCAACTCTGCTCAGTTTCAACCTGCAGCCTATTTTAGCCAAACTGCAAGCACTGCTAGATATTTTTAATATAAGATTAAAATAAAAACTGTTGTATTTTACTTCCTTTGAGAAGAGTTTCATTATTCTGTAATATTGAGTCGATGTCAATGTGATCTGTTTTTTTCTGTTTTTTTAGTAAAATAAAAGTTATGAAAACCATGACTTTGTCATTGCTTGTCAAACTTCATTTAAAACGACTTTTCATAAAGACTGTCTGCAGCATAAAGAACAACACACACATCTGACACACACGGAATTAAAAAAAAACACATTAAAAGCCAAATTTGAGGGGAATAAAGAGAGAAAATACTGCAGCAGTAGAAAATAGCCTTTAAAAATAAAAATGTTGATATTAGAAAATGAAAAAAAGAGATTCGGTGACTCCTCTGTGATTATATTGAGATGTAATCTTGTTCAAATCTACATAAAAATGCTTTTCTAAAAAGATAAAACGGCTCGTTACAAAAATTTTCTAAATAATTCTGAGTTTTTTTTAATAAGAGATTAAAAAAAACTCAAATCAGAAACGTCATTCAAGTTTTACATTTTACTGTCAACTGTTTTCCCAATGCTTACTTTTCTTAAATAGTTCATTAGTTCAACATCACAAAATGTTTGTTATATTCTAAAATGAATTTATACCCACATGTATTTCTAGCCAAAATGTAAAGAAACTTGGGCTAAATGTTGAAGTAATTTAGTCATTTCTTTAGTCAGTAAAGTTTAGTGGGTGGTGGGATCATGACCTGATGATCCTTCAATCATCACTGACCTTCATTCTGAGCTCTTTAAACATTTACGTTCTTATCTCTTGTGCTATCCTAGGCACTTTAACATTGGGAGTTGGGTCATCTAGACCCACTAGACAGTGCTCTGAACCTTTTTTCTTCAATGATTTGTGAACCACACTGGTGTCCTCTCCACCTTTATCATGGTAGGGAGAACACGTCAATGGTCATCTTGACCCCATAGGATAGCACAAGGGTTACAGCTCTCCCTTGTGGTCGGATTTGAGAACTGCATCCAAAGGTAAAGGCGTCGTTTACACAAATCCAGGGTTGATGTCCTCCATTTACATCTATCAGCCAGGAAGTAGAAGTACATTTTATTTCTACAGAAGCTTTTTTTATTATTTTCTAAAAAAAACAATGCAGCTTCCCCTTCAACACCAAAAGGTCAGAAGAACCAAAAAAAAAACACTGCAGTTGTGTGACTCCTGAAAGCAGCTGTAAAACTTTGAGACCGTTTTCTGCAGGACTCAGATTTCTGGGCCTTCTTGACCAGAGATGATGACGAGCAGATGAGGTCCTGGATGTGAGCAGCACCCTCCCCATACAGTCATGAGGACTCGTCCTCCTTTATCACTGCATGCTTCACATCTGTTTGCAGAAATGAAACTGAATGAAGACGCAGTGAACTCCCTGAAATGATGAAGCTGAGGAAGGACCGACCCCGTTATCTATTAACCCTTGTGTTATCTTAGATGACCCCACCCTTGGCATGTTCTCCCTACCATGACAAAGGTGGATTAAAGGTGGAAAGATTTCATGGAATCCATGGACACCAGTGAGGATCACAAATCATTGAAGAAAAAAGGTTCAGAGCACTGTCTAACATTGGGAGTAGGGTCATCTAGACCCACTAAAGTGCCTAGGATAGCACAAGGGATAAATAAAATGATAATCAGCTCAATCTTCTGGTTGAAATGTAAAACTTTTCAGGGGAAAGCCTCCTCACTACTCTGCAGACTCTTTCAGGCCTTTCATCTCTTCATGGGAAACAGATGAATTAGCATAAATGTACATATTTCTTCCTCTTTTCTAATTTACTTACACACATTTTGTGCAGTTTTAACACAAAGGATACGTATTTAAGGACAGCAGGTATCCTTCATATATTAACAAAATTACAAGATTATAAAGCAAAAAACAAAGCTGGTCCATCTAAATAAAGACAGTGTTCAAGATACTTCAATCAGTATGACATTAAACTTATTTTTTTTGTATCTATTGTAACAACTTTATTTAAAAGTCCTGCAAGACATTAAAAACGCTGCTAATGGTTAATAACCTTTTTTATTCGTCTGATCTAAACTGAGTCTAGCACCTGTGTCCTACACCATCAGGAACTAGAAAAACTTAAATATAAACAAAAAGTTGTTTTACGATATGTTATTTCCTGAACCAAAACCAGTTTCATGTCACAGATTTAACCCTTGTACTATTTTAGATGACCCCACCCTTACATTGACGTGTTCTCCCTACCATGACAAAGTTGGATAAAGGTGGAAAGATTTCATGTAATCGATGGACACCAGTGAAGATCACAAATCATTGAAGAAAAAAGGTTCAGAGCACTGTCTAGTGGGTCTAGATGACCCAACTCCAAACGTTAAAGTGCCTAGGATAGCACAAGGGTTAAACAGCAGGTCAGCCATACCACCTTCTTCGTTTCCTCAAATTCTATTTTGAAGAAATCAAATTCAGGTGCATTTTCTGAAACTTAACATTTGGCTATTTAAGTCTAATAGGTCAATTATTTTTTTTCATTTACTTAAAAATGTTCTTAAGTTTAGAAAATGGATCTTTAGAAACTGGGATGCTCAACAAAGTTGACTGGAACAATTCAATTCAGTCACTTCTTATTAAACTTTTATGGAGAGTAGTGTTGTCTAAATCACTCCATTCATTAATATGGTGGTGATGAAGAACAACTCTAAATCTTTTGGTTCTAGCTGGGTCACCAAGTTTTAAAAGCTTTTTGAGGACGCATCTTTCTGCACAGGGTGGATTAGAGCGCCATCTGGTGGTGAATCTGATACAGCAATTTGAAAAAAGGTCATTCAACATTTGAGTTTAAACAACTGATTGTTTTCCTCGAGCAGATAAGAAAAACTTAGCATTAAAAACGGAGAAATCAAGTTTAATTTAAACCTTTTACTATCAAAACATAGAAATCAACACTTAGCTCTTTGAGATTGTTTTCAAAATGTAAAGGGCATTTATTTCTAAATAAAATGTATTATTATTAATTAAATACAATGGAACCATTCAATCCAGTGTTTCCAAAACCTGGTTCCTGGGGGAAAAAAATTCTGTTCAAACACACCTGCTGTCATTTACAGGCTTCTGATGAGGCTGACAATGAACTGAATCAGGTGAAGTTAAGGAGAACAACAAAAGAGACGTAGAGGACAGTGTTCTCAGAGGACCAGGGTTGGGTTGGCTGGTTTGATGAACCGATGCTCCACATCCGTCCTCTGGGAGCCGGGGTGGATCAGCTGAGCGTTAGGGTCCAGAAGACAAAAACTTTAGGAGGTCACAGCAAAAACAGAGCAGCAATCATGTAACCACACAGACCTTTCCTGACAAAAATGTATAGTTTAGAAAAAGTATGTTTGTTGTGTAAGTAGAGCACAGCCGGTGCAAACCAACTTTAATGTTTATTAAATGTTTTTAACTGCTTTTCCAACCGTAAGGGTTTAATTACATATTTTTCCATCTTTATAGATGACTTTGGTTTAAAAAAACATTTTTTTTAAACAAATAGTTTATGAACATATATTTGGAGTTTCCATGTGAAAACAATGAAACGTTTGTCTCCATCCAGACACACCGCTGGCCAATCCCCAGATGAATCTGTCGGATGCTCCGTTGCACATGGAAAGCCTCACTTCAGTCCACATAAAAGGAATCTAGAAGTCTCATTTCTCTCAGTGCGGCCCAACGTCTCAATCCCACTGTCCTCAGTGAGCGTCTGCATGTGCAGCAGGGAAGTCCTCATCTTCCAAAGCATGACTCAGCGTAAATAGTATTCGATGGCAGCAGAGAAAGCAGCAAATCCTCCACATCCAAGAACTCCAGCCTTCAGCCCGGCTGCAAAAACAAAACAACGAAAACTTAACATCAGTGAGGAAAACAGAACAAAGAGGTCAGTAAAAAAAAAAAAAACAGAAGCAGGCTGCAAACCTCGAAATCCAATGACTCCTCCGGTTACACAGCCGCTGTAAACGGCGTTCTTCCAGTCGGATTTGCCTCTGTGCTGCAAACCAAACACAAGCGCAACAGGAAAGTTCACGTACATATTCATTTTAGGCCAAAGTCAGAAGGAAAAATAAAAGAAGTCAGAAACTATTTACAAGTTAAAATAGGAAAATTCAGAGTAAACCAGCAGGGGGCACCAAAGAGCTCTGAAACCTCTGTTAGACTTTCCGTACAGAAACATCCCTTCAACATTGTAACCCTCGTGCTATCCTATCAAGATGACCATTGACGTGTTATCCCTACCATGACAAAGGTGGATAAAGGTGGAACGATTTCATGTAATAGTTTTCATGTAATAGTTCAGCGCACTGTCTAGTGGGGTCTGAATGACCCAACTCCCAATGTTAAAGTGCCTAGGATTATAGGGTTAAACAGTGTCTGGTGTTTCTAAAGCTGCAATAGCTGATTCTTACTTTATTTTTCTTATTTTTAAATAAAGTTTCATATGTCATGTGACCTAAAACCAGACTCCATACATGCAGTTAAAGGAAAACATGTATAAAATGCTAAAAAATGAAATTATTATTGATTTTTATACATTTAATGACATGTTTTATATTAACATGTGTGTTTGTGTAGAATATATTTAGAGTACAATCCTCACTTGTCTGTATTATACAAATGCAGATTGATTCGTCCTCTACTTTTCATCCTATCCTCATTGAAAAGGCCTCGTCATTTAGCCTTGTTTCGTTTATTTCATTTGAATTGACAGGTTTGTTTTTATAGTATGAACATTAGATATTTGTTGATGTGGCTGCATTCATTTATGGTCTGCATGACCCTTCAGGTCACCTGCTCCTCATTTAGGTCCTTTTGCCTGATGATGAGGCTTCAGAGCCAAAACCTTCCAGTAAATGTTCCCTTTTGTGAGTTTGCAGGAATGCCTCTCCTTTCTGCGTGATTTTGTTTGGGCTTTAACCTACACGCTGGTTAGGCCTGCGCAATATACCGAAAAATTTATCGTTATCGCGACGTCAAGCTGTGCAATATGCATACCGCAAAAGACGGCAAAAATCGCTATAAATGGTTACCTTAAATGTGCTAAAACAAACTCATGGCAGCTTGAAATATTGAACAAATGAAATAAATCCCTTTATGCATTTAACTAATCGGAAGGACACGTTTAGGTTGTTGATCAATCAGATGAGCCCTTTTATGTTTAATGTTTGCCTCCTACGTAGACAAGGGTCATTTGGAGTCTAATTTTTAAACTGTTGCAGTGAAATGGGAATGATGTTTTTTTTTTTGCTATTTGTTTATATACCGCAAATTATATCGTTATCGCAATATTAATTACCAATATCGCATATTGCGAGTTTTCCTCATATCGTGCAGCCCTAACGCTCGTCTACCAGGTGAAGCGCACAGAAACTTCCCAATAGTTTGGTTGGGTGCAAATTAAAACTCTGGGATGGGACGTTTCCTGGGTACACAAAGCCCTGATACAGATCCTGCCCTGATGCTGTCGACCCCCGAAACAAGGAGCTGGAAAACAACAATTCAGGAAAGGAAGGAAAGGAGAAGATTTGACAAGAAATTCTAGACTTTAAGACTTTCTAGAGCTTTGAATCTGAACTACTTTAATCCTATGAAACACAATCTGTCAGAATACTAGTGTACTAAATAGCTTAGCTGTGTTTTTAAAGGATAAATACTTGCTATTTTGATTTAAATGGATGAAAGGAAACTTAAAAAGACAACAAATATGTTTAAAACGTTAGCTACACCAAATATTGCTTGTCTGATAACTAATAATCAGCTAAAAACTGTCACTGTCCAATTACAATGTCATAAATGTCCTGTTCTGTTTTGTGTTGTTGCCCAGTGTGCTGTACTTTTTTTTAATACTTGAAGTTGTGGTTCAAACCTGGTTGAGTGGGTTTGGACTTCAGAACACTGGAGACTAACGGGTCTGTTTACAGAAGCTGGATATTTCCACCTAAAAACATGAACAGAACAGATCCATCTGGAGTTTTCTTTGGCTCTCTTGTTCCTCCATGACTTTAAACTGAACCCACACAGTCAGAGTGCAGAAGAAAAGTGCAGCTCCAGCAGCATTACCCATGTTTGGATTTACTTCATTGCTATCGGTTGGATTCAAGATCATCCAAATTCAGCGAAAACCAAAGTGATTGGCGGCGATGGCGGCCTCTCTTGGGGTTGCAGAGCAAAGCCGAAAGTTGAGGGGAAAAAAGAATGAGTGTGAACTGACTTTCTAATCCTAATCCATAGGGTCCACCATGACATCAAGCCATCCACCAGCTTCGGCTCTACTCTGAGGGCTTTTCGCAAGACTGTTTGACTGTTCTTCCATTAGTAGTGAGGCCATGTTGGACAAAAAGGTCTGGCTCTGCTCTAGTTCACCACAAAGGTCCACAAAGGCAGCTTAAGGTCAGGACACTAACCGGCTCTTCCACATCTTCAAGGACTTCCTAAAGAGACCATCTCCAAACTGCTCCCATAAAGTTGCTAGAATGGAATTTTCCAAAGTCTCCGGGTGTTGAAAAATCCAGAGATTCCCCTTCCTGCACAAAACTTCACACCTTTCTCCTGGAGACCAGCAAACCCAGACACTTTCATCGGACTTTCCAGTGGAAGAGTGTGGGACAATTTTCCAGAGAACACTACTCCTCTGATCCGGCACTTCCCTGGTGATGTTTAAGAGCCGACCTGAGGACCACAGGAAGTTTGATGAATAGGAGACCTCAGCGACCTGTCCGTCTCCATGTGTCCCACCTGTTGTGTGATGTCGGTTCGAATGCCTCTGACAGTTAAGTGAGGAGCTTTTCGGGGCATTGAAATGTCACAACTGGACTCTTTACACAGGAGCATCCCATCCCAGCACCGGCTGGAGCTCAGAGACAAGAACTCATACAAGTATGGGAGGGAATGTGTCAGGGTAAAGGTGTGACCTACCGATTCTATGATGCATTCTGTACAGGAGAACATGGCTCCCACGATGGCAAAGTTCTTGGCGTAAGACATCCCTCTCTGACCCATGTCCTTCAGGACTTCTCGCGCTGTTGGGGTTCTTAAAGGATCTTTGGGGTCAAACCCAACGTTGGTGTCGATGCCAGCTGTGAAAACGCCAAACGCTCCTCCGAGGACAAACCCTGCAGCAGGAAATACACAACATCACTGATTGATGGAATCATAAGTGGCATGAAATGCATGCTGGGGGTTTGCAGGGAATTCAAAATAAATAACTCACTCAAAAGGAAATGTTTGCATCCAAGCATAACGTCAGTCTAGATTTTGGGGGACAGTAGATGTTTGAGGTGTAATTACCTCCCACACAGGCCAGCACAGACTTGAAGGCGCAGCTCTCCATTCCTCTCTCGATCATTTTCTGCTCGTCGCTCTTAGCAGGAACCGGCAGGCCCCCCATCACGCCGGGGTTGAGGTCCTTCGCGGCCCTTTTGTCTCCAATGAGATGCTCCAGAACCATGCTGTACTGAATGGTGGAGCTGCCCATGTCAGAACCAACCGAATCTAGGTCTTTTAAATCGGAGTCGGCAGCGCTTGCTGATCCCGAGGAGGCCGCCATGTTTCTCAATGACACTGGTTTATGGTAAATGTAGTTCAACAAGACTGTAAGCAGATTCGCTCAGGTTTGCTTCAGACACTGCTCTTAAAAACAATAGTTTATTTATTTACGAAATCATTGCTGTAAAACAGATTATTTAATGATAGCTTATGAAGCAAAATAACTACTAGCTACTTAGTTACTAGTTACTTAGCCAGGTATAATAAATATGTCATTCAATTCCCGCACTTTCGACACAGGTTAACGTGCCTTAGCCGCTGAGGTTGCGTTCAGAGGTCATTATCTGTGCTGTGATTTTACGGTAACTTTGGAAATAAGTCACTGTGCGGTGGGGAAATTGTTTTTCTTTTTTCTTTTTCTTTTAATATATAACTAATAACTGAGAAATGAAATAAGGGTAAATGTTTGAGTTGGGAAAATTTGCCTAAAGAGAAGCATTAAACTATTAGATGGTTCATTAAAGAATCAAAGGAAATTATCTCTCAAACATTTCTGATTATATCTTTTCACAATTTTCCAACCAATTACAATGAAATAACCGCAAGGTGATGCTTGTACACAGACGTAAATAAGCTTGTAGGATACGGACGGGGTGTACTTGAACGCAGCACGGCTCCCGGACGGGCCAGCAGGATAACGGGGGACTGACTCTCCGTGTGACACTGGTCTGCTCGCCGCAGATAAACAAACCCTTCCTTGCATGAACCCGTGGCGCTTTAACAACTAACTCTGCCAGCCTGGGTCACGCTGCACAGTATGTATCGACGTCCACAAAAGTTACTTTGATTAAATAAATATATACATTAAAAAAAACATTGTATGTGTAGCGATAAAGAAAAAAAAGTTTACACAGTAGTTGAGCACGAGTTTTGTGTTCGTTCTAGCTAGAATGAAAACGTAACGGTGAGCTGACATCGTCTAAAAATACGTATACAGTAATTTATCATGACTCGAACCAGCTCAGTGTGTTAAAATATGAATGTTTTTAATTATCTTAACGTCTTTAAAGGGCAGTTGTTTTAGCGGAATTAAGCTAGGTAATTAGCTCCCGTTAGCTAACGGTTCATGCTCTTAGGGAGCTGTCACACTGTGACTGTCACCGCGAACTTAAGCTAGTTTAGGGGAAAAGCCACTTGTTGCACCGTTGTTAGCTCACCTGGTAAAATGTTGTTAATTCATCAGGAAGAAGAAAATCCTACTAAAAATATTTTGTTAGTAGTGTCTTGACCTGTCTTTCCATCTTTTTAACCCTTTCAACTTGGTATTATTTATTTATTGCTTATGCTGTCATCATACTAAAAATCACCTTATTACCCCATTAACCATCTTTATTTTTCTATTTCTCTTTTGCCTTGCCTCGCCTCTCCAGTGCATGCCTTGCATGTTAGTTGACTCTGCAGACATGTTCTTCCTCACTTTGATGCATGGCCTTTCTTAAGAAATGATGAACACAACAGAAGCTGTCTTGCATGTTGTGCTGTGAGTGAAGCATCATGAGAGACGACGGGGATAACCCTCTGGCCCTGTCATTCAAGAGTTCCAGCTGCAACGATTACGGCCAAGAACTCCGGCGATTACGTGCTGATTTGGAGGCAGAGAAGAACCAAGCGGCGTGGGCCTGTGGGCGGCTCGCCGTGGAGCTTCGGCGACTCAGAGAAGAGGCGGAGAGGGAACATCAGAGGGCTGTGAAGGAGCTGGCAGCCAGACGAGGGTCTAGAAAGAGTCCGAATGGATCTAGAAACCTTTTGGTTGAAGATTTAAGGAATGAAGATGATGGACAATTCTGCAAAGGTGTACCCACAGCGGAAGAGGCTTTTCATTTTTGTAGCAGTCAAACACAGCTCCTGCTTGATAAGATTAATGGAAGGGATGCACCTTTTAAATCACAGGATTTTGAGCTAGAAAAGGCCATCCTCCTCTGCCACCTGCTAGAGACTCATGGACAACTCCTAAGGGGAACTCACAAAACCAAATCTCAACGCTGTGCAGCCAAATGTTCTTCAAAGAAGCAAGCTAAGGAGGAGACCAGTAAACCCTACAAGACAAGCACTTTCTCTAATTACCCAAGTGCCCCACAACTGAAACCTCAGGGTGACTCCCACTCATCCCACAGGTCCAAACAAGAAGGGTGGAGGCAGTCATTGGAGTGTAATCTACCTGCAGATGCTTCATGTTTCTCCACTAAAACCTGTCAGAGCACCAGCCTGACAACGGGTCACCCTCATCCTCCTCCTACACATGCATGTCAGGAGAACCGGGCATCAAACTGGACTGAATCCTCTGGAACAGATGAGCCCTCCATCTCCAAATGTATGGGGAGGAACATGGAGGTAAGCAGATTGTTTACCTGTTTATTGTGGTTCAGTTCAGAAGCGATGAACCCAAAAGTCTCAAGAAATCTGTGTGCGTGTACTGACAGGTCCTTTGTTTAATTTGTTCTTTTAAACTAAGCATTGCTATAGTAACAGAGGCAGACCTGCAGAATGACTGAATCATCTGATAAAATAAAATATATACAATATATATAACAATAAAAATATACACCTTCTTTGAGCGGGTTCTGTTGGTGTGTCTAGAGGTTTTAGGCTAAAGGATGAAGGCAGTGGATCCTTTAGGCCATTCCAGCATCTTTAACTCTTCATCATTTTAGGTCACAGGAGCCTAAGGGGGGTGGTCAGAAACTTCTTTTATTTTTTTCAATGATTTTTAGTAATGTAGTGAAGTCCATTGTCTTACTGAGGATGTGCAGTGCAGTCCAGAAGTGCACACCCCCATGCAGAGGATTGTTCTTTGTTTGGAAGAATGTCTATTCAGCCCAGTAACATCCACTGTGATCGATCAACTAAATCTTGATGTAAGTTCTGACAATTCTTGCCTATAACAGGAAAAAAAATAAGGTGCAGGTCACAGGAAGCCCTTTGAAACAGGTCTCCATATTTTTCTTTTTTGCTTGTTTCTTGCAATTAAAAAAGTGGTTAATCTATCCATATGCATTGATGCTTACATTTATTTATGTAGGATCATTTTTTGATCACATTTTTGAAATTTATAAACTGCTGTAGAAAATCAGAAATGGCTCATAACAACTAAACAAATTCCTGATGCCAAGGAAATGTTCACATTTCATTTTATGAAATCTACTTTTGTTATTTTTAAAATGGCACTGTTTCCCAACAGTACCAGAGATCTGTGGGGTGTAACTTAACATTTCCAATCTGTTCTTCAGAAAACGAGGTAGTGCTTTTCCGCTCTCCTGAGTGTTGGAAGTGGGTCAGTGTGTCCCTGCAACTCAAATTTTGGATCAGGTTCATACAGAGGAAAATTTAATAATTGAAGATTTAACTGTTTACAAACAAAATCCTTTATCCTTTCACATATTTTGTGCAGCTCTGCATCTCAGAGGTTAAATCAGCTAAAAGATTCCTGCAGTTTAAATGAAAGATGGGTTTTGTTTTTGTCCTTTTTCTACATTTTAGGCTTGTTTTGCTTATATGAAGTAATCATGCTATAACAAAGATTTAACATAGCAAACATGCTTGCTTTTGCTTTATTTTTTGTTGCCAAATTTATATCTACTGCTATAAGCATAGTGTATAAACCAATCCTAAAACAGAAAGTCTTGTCTTCAACCTTCACAACTAACACAAGTTTAATTTCCTCTTAGTATTATGGGATGTCAGGAGCTTCTGTCGAAACATGGCTGTGAAATGAAACAGTCATTAAAACGGAGCCATAATGGACACAGCAGTGAAATATGCCACTGACCTTTAAGTTTTATGTTCAGTAACAAATACATTTATAGTTTGCGTATCATATGTTTTGTCTTTTATTGTTTTGCTACAAGCAGCGCAGCCCTAAAATGATGACGAGCTGAAGCAGAGCAGAAAGTCTTCACAGCAGAGGTGGTGTCGGGCTTCAGTCTATTAAACACATGCTCTTGAATTGTATTAAATAATGCATTTGTCTGCAAACACAAGCAGCCTTTGTGTCAGAGCACATAGGAAAGGAAATTTGTGTTTTCATCATTTAATAACACTAGATGTTGAGTCCTAGTCAAATGGCTCCCCAGTGTTTTTTAGTTTGCTTCAAATACAGTTCTGAACTTATCAAGACCCCCCCACCATGTGTGGGTTATTATGCTTTTCATGTTTATTTGCACGCTCATTCTATTGACCAGCCAGCATTCCAATACACCAAACACAATTTTAGAAGCACATTATTTGCTAAAAAAATGAACAAATTAAAAACGACTTAAAAAGACTTGACCTATAGATCATCAATAAGGGTATCAGAATCACAGCAGGCAAAATCCCAAGGATTCTTAAAACTGACGTGTGAAATATTTTCTTTAGTTTCTAAAGAATAACTCATAAATATAGTCCTGTTCAAGTTGAAAGCAATCAAGCCTCAGTAAGATTTAATTTAATTTATAATTATTTTACTGTTGGGTTTTATGAGGCTTTGTTATAAATAATAATGAAAACGCTAATGTAAAAACAAATCTGGTAATGAAGGATCATGTTGGTTAAAATCTGTTTCAAATTTAAAATTAAACCCCTGGCCGCTACCCGCCCTGGCCGTCCCACTTTGACCCACTCTTACTAGCTGAATGGCCGTTATACTTCCATCACTTTCCCTATTTGCCCCTGCCTCTCTGGTCACAGCTGCAGTGGCAAATTATTCAAAAAAAAAATAATAAATAAAGCCCACTTGTTGTCGAAATGGCGGCCTCTAAGTTTTAGAGTCTCCAAAATTAAACTTTTGGATTTCTTTGGCAACACGGGTTTTTGTTAACCACACCCACATTCTTAATTATAATCATATTGTATGCTATATTGTTTCGATTAGCTTGAGCCAACAATTCACATAATTAATTTTCTCAATATTATGGTTGAAAACGTGGGAGCAGCTGTTAAAAATCTACAATTTTTAGATTTAAAATCTAAAATTTTAAAATCTACAATTTTTAACTCCATCATTTTTTCCCAAGTGGCTTCCCAATGATGCTCGAGGAGTTAGGAAGAGATAAATGGAAATCCGTAGAAGTTTAACTTTGTACCTGATACTTACGGTGATTTTTATTATTTAATTTATTTATTTTGCAGGTGGGTTTGCTCAAACAGATGTTTTCGTTTCCCATAGCCGTATATCTTTTTTTTATACTTAAACATTTCAGACCACAAAGCTTTTTTTTTATTATTATTATTTTTTATTTCCCTTTAGTTCTTGTATACTAAGTTTGAACCATTTCAGGCCACTTTAGCCTTTGTAGCTACATGGAACATGAAATGTTCACAATTTGTAGTTTGAAAGCGGACATGGAGGTGAACAAATCCAATTCATTCTTTCTAAAACACTCTTCTGAATCTTTGTTGCTGAAGCATCTTCTATCACCTGGAACTCAATAACATTTAAATAAATGAATAAAAATTCAGGAATTAGTCTGTACCGCACATATTTGATCTTTCACCTGCCTCGTGCAGCCTCCCTCCCTTGCAGTGTTGACCGCCTCCTGAACAATCAGTAGCCGGCCAGCATCATTCCAGCGTCATCTCCATGGAAACCAGCCTCAGCTGCTGTGATCATTGGGCCTGCCTGTTAGCCTGCCTTTTTGTGATAGGATGAGGGGAGCAGCAGTCCCAGCCCCCCCCCCCCCCCTCCTCTCAGCAACATTCCCCGTCTTACACACGTATTTTTCCTCGCGTCCTCCTCCTTCACCTTTTTTCTGTCGGAGGAGGCGAGATGGGATTAAGCCACCCTGTCGAGTGTCTTTCTGCATCTGGATGGAACGCTTTTTCGCACGGCTGCGTCATAGTCAGGAGACTCGCAGCCGGAGAGTCATCGCGTCTGGTTCATCACAGCCTTGCTGAAAGAATGGAGACTAGAGAGAAGACCTGTTAGACCATTTTCAGTGAATTTTCTCTGGGGTATTTTTTTTTTTATACTTTGGCCTACAAAAGCTGTGACAGTAATCTGGAGGGTAAGAAGAAAAGCACCATGTCCTCCTCCTGTTTTTGACAAACCTCCTGGGTTGACAGAGCTGTAAGAAAACATGTAATGGCAATGTTGTGAGCAGGACTCTGAATGTAAATATCAATACTAATAACTGCTACGCTGTTGGGACATGCTGTGAATTGCCTGCACCAGCCAAGGCTGAAGAAATGTAGCATCCCTTCAACTGGTTGTCCTCATTTTAACAAAATGCACTGCGTGAAAGGTAGCAAAGGTACCTCACAGCTTCTGGTCCTCTGGAACTGCTTTATTCAAGCTCAGTTACCGTTGATGCTTTGAAGCATTTACACAGAGAGGACACAGTTTGCTATCTGACAGCCATGGCAGGAACAGTACTTGGTTTGTTCTCCACACTTTAACGGAGTGCAAAAAGCCTTTCATCCCCTGAGCTGTCCTTTAGGTGTTTGGACCGCTCATCTGCATCGCTTATGTCAAAGTGAGCATGCTGTTGACGTTCTCAGCTGGGCACACAGATCTCATCTGCTCTGTGTGACTTTGACAGAGAGTGATGTACGACCTGTGCTCTCGGCCCGAGCAGCCTGAACCTGCACCCGAACACGCAGACATGGAGAGCAGCAACGGCATGGAGGCTCTTGGGAAACAGCAGCAGAAGCTCAACGAGTCGGAGAAGCACAGCAACAACAATGACGTCCCAAAAACTGCCAAGTTAGCCACAAAGTCTTTGCTGGGAAAGCGGCACCATTCGCTCTACGCAAACCTCACTGGGTTTGAAGCTGAAGGAGTAAAAGCGTAAGTGTGAAACTTTATGACCAATATAACATCCAGACTTTGTTTGTATTTTAGTTTGGATAAATATGACATTACTTGAATCCTCTAATCCTTCTAAATTACTCCTCTGTTGCACGGTGTTCTCAGGGTTCAACTTAGGCTCCGAAAAAATTACTAGTGCTTTTAAGAATGTGTCCTACCATTTCTATGCTGATGACACCCAATTGTACTGCTCTTAGTGACCGACTTTTTAATGATTTAATTACTTATCAGGTATTAAAAATTGGCTTACACTAATTTACCTTCAACTAAATGAAAAGGAAAGGGAAATCCTAATCATTGTCCCTGAAGAGAAAGTATTCCCTATTAAAGACCAAAGAAATTCGTGGCCACGCTTGAAAGCCTACCTTCAGGAACCAAAGTCATTCAAGCCAGTTGGTCAAAAATGGTTTTCTATTACTGAAGAAACATTTCTAAACTAAGGGAAATGGTCACCAAAGATGACCTGGAGATTGTAGTCCATGCTTTTATCTCATTCATGATTTTGCAATTTCTCTCTTTTATTTGTTTGAATAAATCCACAGCTAATCGCAACAGTTGGTACAAAATGCACCAGCAAGGCTTTTAACAGGAACTAGTTAAAGAGCTCATATTTTACCGGTTTTATCTTTTTTACCTTGGCTACCTATCAATTTCCGAATGGATTTTAAAACTTCTGTTTTGATCTTTAGAGCTCATAATAGGCAGGCCCCTAATTATGTCTACTGTTGGTATCGTATGTGTCCAGTCGTGCCCTTTGGGGTGACCTAATTTTCAAGCAGTAGCCCTGAGACTGGAATGCCTTGCCCTTATCCCTTCAGACCGGATACTGTAGAGTCTTTTAAGAAACAGCTGAAGATGCTGTTTTTAAAAAGAGATTTTAGTTCATTGTTCTGTTTCTTTTTAATGTTGCTATGTTTTCATTGGTTTTATTTGGAAAACACTTTGTGATTTTATCTATGAGAGGTGCTATACAAATAAAGCTTACTTAGTTACTAATGACAGCGCGTTTGAACTTTATGTCATCAACATTTGAGAACTAAAAGCACCCAATTTGCATTAAAAGGTTTATGTACAGTGTATTTCCCTGTTAGAGAATCTGTGTGTTGTATGGCACACTACTTCACAACCCCTGCTGTTTAACTACTCAATTAAGATCTTCATGTGGAGAAACCTTTAATGAGCTATCAACTCTCGCCCTGAGAAAAGATCTGTGGCCCTGAAGGAACATTAAGCAGCGTTATAAGTGAGGGTCAGCAGCTGTGCTTGTTACCGAAAAACAATCACATTGAAATTCCTCTGAGGATTTTTCACGACACCACGCGCTTGTCTTTGCTCTGAAAATCAGTTTTCACTCATGGGTGAAACTAGGTTAGTTTCTGTGTGTATGAATCTATGTAGCTGTCTGCAAATAATATGAAGGTGACTTTCCAGACTGCCGCGAAAGATCCTTTAACTAATCTCTTTGTTACAATTCACAACCACCCTCGTTTAGGAGAAGGGTGGTGTTAATCTGATTTGGATGGATGAAGTGGCTTGAGCTCCTAAAATCTTACTCTGAAGCACTTGAGTTGTTGACCACATCAGATAAATGTTAAAAAGTGTGAAAAAATGTACGTGAAAATTTTTGGTCAGACAGTATAACTGGTATAAAATCTATATTAAGAATGGTCACGCCAACTAAAATAGCCAGTGTGGTGACTGCTGATCTGATTCATGTTTGAGCACACTCTTAGTTGTGAAGCCTGTGTGGATCCGTGTAAAACAGGAACCTTTTCTTGGGGGAAAATCAAAAATTTCTATAAGTGTCATCCAAAGTTTCAGGAAAGCAGGTTTCCTCTTCACTCGCAGGTTTTTCCTTTTAGGAGCTATACTTTTCCAGATCCCTCACCAATTATTATCAATTCATATAAAACATATTTTTTGTATTTCTGAAAGTGAAAGTCCTAAGAAAGCTTTGAGAAATAGCTAAAAAAAAACACTTTGGGATTTTTAGTTTTCAGCTATATTTCCTGACAACTTCTACCATTCTTTTATTCATTGGTTAATTCTTCTGCATGGTGGTGATGTCTTTAGTACTGGTCCAACTTTTGGCTGTGGCCTCTTTTTGTTTGAGGTTTGATTGTTCTTCCATCACCAGCGCTGGTTTTCTTCAGACGCTTCATTTTACTGTTCAGAAACGTCTTTCATAAGAAATTGAGTCTTTCATAATTGTAAAATCTACATTCTCCTTGTGTGGCTGATGGATTGGTCCTCCTTTATCTAGATGTGCTCTGCATTCACCCAAAGATTACTTAGCTAGGTTCCAGCAACCCCTGTGGCCCTACTCAGGATAAAACGTTGATTGTCATTGACTGTTTTCTTTTTTCTTTTTGTTGTCTGTGTGCAGATGATTTTCGGCTGATGAATGGAATTGTCGTCTCTTTAAGGAAAAACACTTTTCCTATTGTTTTCTTTTGTTAAAATTTATGTGCTGAGGCCCCAAAACCATCCATCCAATTTTTGAACTCGCTGAAACCCTTTTGGGAGTTGCTAGAGCCTATCCTAGCTACTGCTCGGCAAAGGCAGGGTACATCCTGCCTTTGCCGAACATTTTGTCAGTCTGTCATAGAGTGCCTCCAAAAAACATTTTTTAAATGTTCATGTACTGGGAGGTACAGATGGACAACTAATCCAACCCAGGCAGCAGAAACAGTAGTGGTTCTGTCTATCTGCTTCTATGAATCCTGACAGATTGTCAGAACCAGAAGTACTTTAATGGTCCCCACATGTGGGAATTTGTGTGTTATCATAGCAGTTAACATAAGAGAAAATAGAATAATATAAAATAAACAATAATATAAAAACAAAATGTAGCAGAAATGTAAACAAATAAGGCGTATAATTTAAAGACTATTTACAAACAGGTAAACAGACAACAATGTGCACAATGTGCAAAAGTCATCTGTTACTCTGTGAGTTATTGTAGAGTTGAACTGTGTTTGGTAGATTGTTGAGGTATAATGGTAAATGGTGTATACTTGTATACTACCTACTGCACTTTACTGTCACAGTGCCATCTAACAACATTTCTTACACACATTCATAAACATGCACATTCGATCTTTTAACAAAGTTACTCCTCTGTTGTAGGGCTCAGTCCTAGGCCTAATCCATTGTACATAGAGACTCTTGGAAAAATGACGAGTGCTTTTAAGAATGTGTTCTACCATTTCTATGCTGATGATATCCAATTGTACTGCTCTTTTAGTGACTGACTTTTAGATGATTATGAAATTATTAAATGGTCTATCATATATTAAAGACTGGCTTATACAAAATTAACTTCAACAAAAGGAAATGGAAAGTTTGGACCTGGAACTTTTATTAGCATTTATCTGAACATGGAATAAAGCCACATCGCTCTGTTAGCAGTGAATATTGGTACATTAGATGAGACAATACAGCAACGTGTCGATCTCTTACAACCAGAAAATATAATCGCCCTGTTTCATCCAGGTTTTCTTGGTTGATGATGCTAATGTGTGTCCCTTGGTTTTGTCAGTTCTGCCCACATAGACGGTAAATATGGAATCTACTTTGTCAACACGTCTGTTGTCTGCTGCTGTGGATAAAATGACATTACTAAACTCGTCAGAAAGCCAGGAGTGGAGGGTTGTTCTGGCTTTATTCACAGCGGTTTTTTCACATGGTTTAACCAACCAGTACCGTTTTAAGCTTCATTTTGATGAATCCTTCAAGCTTATTAGGAATTTAGTCAATTATTGATCTATGTAATGAGAATTTGCTCTTTTCTGTTTAGGGGCGACTTTTATCATTAGATAAATCCTTCCTGTTGTGTGTTTTCTAATACAGACATTATTACCTTCTGTCTAAAGTGTATCAGTGATGTTTTCTCTCTGTGTGGCTGAATAGTGCTGTTATTGGGCTGTGTGCATACACATGGGTGTCTTTATTAGCTAAGCATGTTAATTTTAGTAAATAATTAATGGAGCTAAAACCTCTGGAGAACCAGATCCTGGCCGTCTAGGAGCTGAAACCTCAATATGTCTGTCAGCCGTCTGGCTGCTCTGGAGACTGAGGTTAATGAACGCTCACTTGTTTTGTTTTTGCTCTCACATTTACTGTGTTTACAATTAGTGGATGTTATAAAATTACGGATGATTAAGGCCATAGACACTCTCTTTACCCCTACAATCACTCTGTGATTACGGTCATTTTTATTTGTCTACTGTGTTTTTCTCTTTTGAGTAGAAAAATAATACATGTTTTTTTTTACTTAGATTTATCTTAACCTAAATCTCAACCAAATGAATTGCACAGATATTGAAAACTGTTTTATTTATCATTCACTGGGAAACAGTGAACAAACAGCTAAAGTTATGTGCTTAAAATGTGTGGATGCCTTTTCAAGCCAAACATTTGTTACATTAAAGTGATTAGTCTCTCTGTCTAAAGCTGAGTAGTGTGTGTGTTACATAAGAAAGACTTGTCCAGCTTTCATCCAGGACTCAAACTACTCTTTTTTTTTAGTGGCTGAAAAATGGGAGTTGAAACACTCCTGCTGTCTTATTTGCAGCAAATTTTAACATTCTTTTTTTTAAGGTCAAGTAAAAATTGAGTAGGCCATGTCAGAAAGTTTATCTTCCTCTTCTTTTTACTTCAACTTTTCCTTCAGAGGTCACCACGATGAATACTTTTATGGGTGCCTTCACTCAACATTACTAGGATAGGCTCCACGATTCTCCTGGTGGTCTTGTTTATACCCTGCATGACATCTCTGCCAGCTTCAGTGTGTGCGTAAGTGAATGGGACTATGACTGTGAACCACCTTTTGACCTTAATGAACCCAGAAAAGTTCCAAATTGTATAAACTATTCAGCAGAGATACCCCAACTGCAAGGCAGCAAAATGACAAAAACAAACCTCAAAAACCTGTAAACCTTCCCACAATATGAAGTACCCGCAGTTCCTTTTTGAAGCTTTTCAAACTGCAGGGGAAAAAATTGACACACTCAGGGGGTTTTCTTTAACCCCAAAGCCTAAATCATATTAATTTAAAGCCTTCGAATTAAGACTGTGAGCATGGAACTTGGATCTAAAACAAAGTGTTTCATATATTCCCAATTACTTGACAAAAAAAATAACATTCATAAGGGTAATTTCCTTCTGTTAAGCTAATACTTCTCCAAATGTGTTTTTGCTTTTAAAATGGTCATTGGTCAACAGTGTTAAATTATTACACACCTTCCACCGTGCTTTAGACGTCCAAAGACTCCTTCAAAAGTAGAGTCAAGCTCAGATTCTTGGTATGTAGACTGTAGGAATAGAGATAATAGCAATAGACAAGATTGCTATTCTTAAAAAAAAAAAGCAACTCTAATTTTATGTAGTTTTACATGCTAAAGGTCCCTATTCTTCTTTAAAAGTTCTGATGATAAAAAATATTTGGCTATGATAAGTTCTGGTGTCTTATTTTCCTGTGGTTCTGGTTTCATGGCGTTCCTTTCTCTGGTTCTTCTGCTGTTGCTGTGATTTGCTGCAGATCATTGATAAATATCTATGATCCCTTTTTAAAACTGGAAAGTGTTTTGCCTGGACGATGATGGGGAGGCTTGTTTTGTTGGTCCAGTGCTTTTTACCAAAGGTCACTGTTGTTGCTGGAGTTCCTCTGCTCAACGTGCATTTTCACAGCAGCTTAAGAGGCTGGATGTCATTTTAGATTGTATATGTGGCCTGAGGAAGCTGACCTTTACCTATCCTGGATATTGTTTGTGTTTTTCAGTTTCCATTTTCCTTAAACTCTGTTGAATTTTTTAAATAATGTTGAAATCAGATCCTGATGCTGCAGCATTAACCTAATACATTTGTGGGTTGTTTTGTTTTGTTTTGCAGCTGCTTTAAAAAGAAACTGTGATCCCTTTCCTTTGATGTTCTAAAGTGATATGTTCTCAGGGTGAAGGGCAGATCAGTCAATATTTTGGGATGTTGCCATCAGAGAGACCAGGTTTCACGCGTACAGTGTTTAAGTTGTTGGCAACTGACGGTTTGAACAACGTTTGGAGTTCTGTTCTCCCAAATAAACCCAAGGGATTCTTTTTTTTAATCGTTCAACAGCAAATGTTGGTTGATGATTCTGGAGGAGAGAAGATGTTTCAGCCAAACTCCCTGTGGGGGTGGCTAGAACTGCTTTGCAATTGCATTGATGCATCTGGATATGTGCACTGCCACTTGTGTGGGGTCAGACTAATCACCAGAGTGAATCCAGGTGAAGGATGGGCGTCATTCTTGTCACTCAGAGTAGTTTCATTAAACGGCCTGTTGACAAAGATGAGTTGACCTCAGTCATTTATGCTTTTTTTTAAAAAGTTCTTGAGACAAATTTTGTAAACATGCAACAACTAAAAAAAATAACGGTATCAATAAACTGTGAATTTAAAGGGGTAAAAAAAGTAATCATTTGGGTCTAAATACATCAGCTGAACACATTTGCTGCAAACCTGATGCTGTGGTGTTTATTGTATAGAGCTTATAGTATAGAGAGCTATAAAGCACCACATCTGTCTGTCTGTCTGTCAGATATTTATATATACGTATATATATACACCGTCAAATGAAAAATGTACAAACAAACATTAGAAATTTAAAAAGAACCATACAAGTAAGTTGCATAAAACATTAGATAAGATTCTTTTAAATAAAGGTTTCCAATATAATACTATATTTATTGCTTAGAAAAATTCTGCTGAATGATAAATCCTGAAGTTAAGCCTGTGTGAAATACGAGGACAGACGGACATTAATACATATGCAAATTTCTCAGACATGATAAAGGATATTTTTTGAGCGGCTTTTCATGCTGAGGGTCAGCAGAGAAACAAATCATCTCTATTGTCTCCATTCTCCACGCTTTTTGCTGAAGCAGCATCAAACGGCACAATGGTGGGACTTCTCCTTCTGGTCATTTTTTTTTTTATTCTTTTAAAACGGCAAACCTTCTGTGATTTCTGACACTTAATTAAGATGTCTTTGGAGGATCGGGATATTTTTTTAGGTATTATTTATTTTAGTTAATGTATAATATGAGGCAGGGAAGCAGCTGTGCTTGAAAGGGTTGTATACCAAAGCAGCAAACTAAGAATGACATGAAGACGGTAAAATGTGATTGTAGCTGTTGTGTTTTTGCTTTACTGTCCTACTCCAATCATCTTTTGAACAGTTGTAAAAGCGTTCCCAGTGATCTTTTAACTATGAGTAGGCCATAGTTTCTGTTGGCTGGTCCCCCCCACTTCCAGTCATCCATTTGTTTACATGCTCTCCCACTAGCTTACAGCCCCTAAAACCCCCGGCCTAAAATTATTGGTGCAGCAAAAATGGTGAGCAATATTGGAGCTATCCACCGTGTAGCTTTGATCCATATTCCAGCTGAGGCGAAGAAAACAAAGACGTACATGAACCTAGTCGTCTGCAAGTGGATGCATCAGAATGGAGCAGAGCAGGGAGCTTGCGGCCCACTCATAGTAATTACTATGTTACAAATGCTCTCCTTTTCAAACTGCATTTTTTCATTTGCTCTTGAGTAACAACAACTTTAACAATGAAATACAGAGATACAATTTGGAGCTTAGCTTTATTTTCATAATATACATCCTATACCATGAGAAAAATGTTACAAGTCAAAAACACCCCAAAAAAAACATGTTTTTCATCGACGTGGGTCCTTAAACCAGTTGTGACGTCAATCTTTTAGAACAGAATCATTCAGAATCATTGCAGCAACTTTCTATAGAAAGCATTTCAAAATATTGTGAATATTTTGAAATGCTCGATATACTCGCTCTAATGCCCGGCATGCAGAAGACGGCCAGCTTGTGTTGGTTCTTTGTTCTCGCCATATGAGAACCAGCGTACTCTGTCACTGTCAGGTACCCCCGGAGATAAGTCCTGATAAAAACGAGGGAGGGGGGGGGGTCCAA
Organism: Oryzias sinensis; assembly: GCA_037389245.1. Taxonomy (NCBI): domain Eukaryota; kingdom Metazoa; phylum Chordata; class Actinopteri; order Beloniformes; family Adrianichthyidae; genus Oryzias; species Oryzias sinensis. The sequence goes on along the minus strand of CM074497.1, from coordinate 11,798,956 downwards.
GAGGACACTTAAGAGATCTCCCTCATGACTTATAGATGAGTACATGCTGGGGGGCCCCAGTAATGAAACGGCCCTCGAAGTGCTTCTGGTAATATTTTTAAAGCTTCCTCAAGCCCTCTGCTTATTATCTCCACCATATCAACATTTTAGAATAAATATTTCTTTATTATGAAAGTGTTACATCAAGAATATTAGAATGATGCTAATATCATGTAAAATAAATGTTGCACGTGTTGATGTTTATAAAAGCAAAGATATTTTAAATAGATTTAAATAGACAGCTGCTGTCTGCAGACATTGCTGGTGAATAGATGTGTTCAGGAACCTCATTTCTTTCTATGAGGGGCCCGTAGAGCCTGATAAATCCTTCTTATTTTCCATTGTTATTTGAACTGCAAAAAGCTTTCTGAATGCAAGGAAAATGTATCTGATTCTGCAACTGTGTGATAGAAAAGTTTATTTAAAAAAAAAAACACACAACTTCCTCATGTGGGCTTTACATTCTATGTATTACTAACTTCAAGCACAGCTAATTAGAGATCGATTTAATGACGGCATAAATTCTACCACACTTTCATGTATTTTACAGACATGTTCTGGACTCCTTTTGTTTTTTTTACACTGCTTTCACGTGTCAGGTCACACAAAGAGAGCCACGGAGCGAGCAGAAGCCTCTCTTTTCTGTCTGCGTCTTTGTCTTGTAGTCATGTCCTCGGGGGGCATATCATGGGGGATTTTGATCCGTCTGCAAAAAACGCTGATGCGGCTGTTTCTATGAAAGCAGACATTTCCATGGGACTTACAAAGGCTCAGACAAAAGAACAATCTGGTATGAATATGTAAAAACACATTTCTGAAATGTTAATAATGTGCCTCACATTTTGTTGCCCCTCAGTTTGTCATTGTGTACTTTTAGTTTTACATTTAGTGCTAACATTACTGCTTTATTTTACACCTTCATATGAGCTTTTCTGTGGTGTAGCTTTATTTCCTACTGAAATCCCACGTTTCATCAGTGCTGGCCTACCTCCATAGCATTCAACATTTGTTCACCCACGGAGTTTTAAGGGAAATACCTAAATGTATCCCATGTTGTTTGAACACCAATGCACTCCAATGAAAATGGTGTCTTTGGTGTTTTTAACATTTTCTTGTGGTAATTTCCTAATGATGGAGGACTTAAATAAAGGAAATTAAGCTTTAAATCCCATTTCTGAGTATTTTTTATTGAAATTGATGAAAAATGCTGCTGGAGAAAGATCGTATTTATCACGTAGAAAATACACGCTTACTCCTGCAAATGGTCTTTAAAGCAGTCAACACTGGAACAACTTTGTGATAATGAGTGCTCCCTTCAGTGATTGTTGAGGCAGACAGACTGGAGCATTCAGGGTAGATGAACAGACATCTGTGTGGAGGCCCCCCTGCGTTGCCGTCCTTCACTGATCCAGGTCTGTGTGAGAGCAGCACTAGTGGAGGAGAGGAGGATTGGCTCCATGCTAATGTGTGCACTGGCCTGAGGTAGAACTCACCACCTGCAGGTCTCTTCTATAGCAAAGAGAGCTGATGGGCGTTGGAAAAGTCCCACTGTCCCTCATATATGTGTCCGGTGCAGTTATTAGTCTGTCTGGACCTCAGAATTCAAATTATAATTGAATCATGGTAAATGGCGTGTATATATATATAGCGCTTTTCTAACCACAAGGCCCAAAGTGCTTTACAGTCAAAGACCCATTCACCCAGTCAAAACACATCCACACACTGAATCATGGGAGTCAGAGCAGATTCAGGCTGAGTTGACTAAAAGTTTTTAGATTTATTCCCAAGAGACAGACAATGTTGATCATCAGAGGCTGTTCACCTTGGAGACCTGCTGCGGATATGGGTACGGCCTGGCGCGAGATTTACACCCTCTCCCCCGGATTTTCAAGGGCCAGCGAGAGCTCACTGGACACCGCCGGAACCGCAACGCTTTCCAGGCCACGGGCCGCTGCTGCACAGCAAAAAACACTTTTTTAATTTCTTACTTTATTTTTTATCTGTTCTAGTGGATCTTTCCCTTGTTTTATTAGACATTTGTAAATAAAATATTCTTTTTAACAAAATTACAAAAATGATCTGAATGTAATTGTTTTACTTACAGCATTTCTTTATTTATAACGACCATTGTGTTTTTTTTATTTTCAATAACAGAGGTACCAGCAATTTTGTGCATAAATTTAGCTGATTTTTCATTTCATTATTTGATGTGTCGCAAAAAGGCAAAACCAATTTAGTTGTTATCTTAGATTTTTAGGGTTTACTTTAAAAAGTAGGCAGGTGGGAGGATTAAGCAAATTTGACATTATGGAGTAACATTGGCTCTGTAACGCTACAAAGATGCTGCGGAAACAAAGTGGATTTCATTCTGTTATTATATTTATGAAATACATTTTTTACTAATGTCCCATGAATTAATTTTGTTTTATTTATCCGCCACATCTATAAGTTAACGTCTTGCAACAGCGCTGTCTCCAAATCAACACTTTATACATCTGTCTGTTGCTGCTGTAAGTGAAGCAGCTGTATCCTCCAGTTTTGACTGGTTACTGTTAAAAATCACCGCATGTTCCGCTGATTCATCAGGTTAAACTGAACTCTACACACCGGTGAAGTGACTGCGAGGATGAGGAGCGTCTTGTGTGCGTTTGTTTCACTCGCGTGCAGACGTAGAGGAGGAGAGGACAAAAGAAATTCACCCAATTTTAATTAACATGACTAACGTTTATTCGCCATGTGGCGACTAACCCTCTAACTTCAGACCCTTCAAAAATAAAAGTCTTCTATCCTGAAAAATTTATATTGCGATATATTTAATTATCGTTTTATTGCCCAGGGCTATTTCCTTATTATTCATTTTTGGCTGCTGCGACTTATACTCCAAAGCGATTTATAGTCCAAGAAATGCAGTAGTCAACAGTGGTGTTTTCCCCCCAGCAAAGAAATTCTTTCTGTGGCTGTTTTCTTTAACTGGTTCAATCATCACATCAAGTGTTTCTGGTGATTTTCCAGCATTACAAGCAAAAGCAACAACCAGGCCTAGTTTGACCTGCTATTTTAGGTCCTAATAGAAAAAATGCACGTTTTTGACCACACCTCACTTGATCTGCCGTCATGGCGTGGATTCATGTTTGACAGGTGTTTAAGCAGCTTCTCCCACTGAGTCTCTGGCTTCATTACTGAACTCCTGTAGCTGAAGGGTCGTCTCCTCACATCTGTCTTTCTGAGGCTCTGTCCACTCAGCTGCTTCACACCAATTACAACCCTGAATGCTTCATGGACAATCTGCCACACTGATTTCTGCTCTGTTTAGAAGAGAGGTCTTTCTCTTACAAGCTACAAAGTAACGGGTTCACCTGTTCACACTGAGGTACCGTTACTTTCAGATATGCAGACAAGCATAGTTCACATTGATACTTCTGTAGTAGTTACAATTTCACCATAGCAAACATTGTTCCAGATGGTAGGACTGCTGTTGAAACCGTTTTATCAGACCTGCAAATGCTTAACCAGGGGTCTGTAACCTGAGGCTCTGGAGCAGCATCCGGCTCTTTTATCCTTGCATTGAGGCCCTTTGGCTTTAAAGAAAATTACTAATGCTTTAATTGAATAATAGGTTAGTTAAGTTAAGCAAATATTCCTATCTTCTACTACACAACAGTGTCTAGTTGGTGCTCAGACCAGTTCTTCAGTTAAATATTTTTCTAGCATGTACACATTTTTAGTTGGATTTTACACTCATGTTGTTCTGCTCAGTAGTCAAAGGAGAAAACTGATGACGTCGTGATGACAAAAAGTTCCATCTTTGCCTTTCTTTCATTTTAAATTGAGTAAATTTGCTGCATTTTGAAAGAACTTGAATGTGCTGCTGTCAAAAGCAAACAGTTATATCTGTTTTTATGATTCAGTTATTGTAAACATTTAAAAATGACAATTCAAAAATAAATGGCCACGAAAACATCGATAAAGATTATTTTTCTAAAAAGTGAGCTGGGACGTTGTGTTTCTCGATGGGTTTTGGTCTGTACCAATTGGCTGTTTTAGCATAAAAGGTTCCACTTAACTCATGCGCTAAACGAACACGTGATTGAAAAGATTTTACTGCTGGATGTTATGAGAGCTTCAGATGCAAAAAATGGCCTATTGATTAGATGGGGAACATTTGCAGAGACCTCTGTCAAACAAATCTTTGTCATGTTCAGCAGAGCTTGTCCTATGGTTGTTGAAGGGAACAGTTTGGCCACAAGTCAGAACATTATGGTTTTTCTTCTGGTTGCAGAGCAATACTTTTTTCCTTTACTTTGTCAAAAGCATTCAATGAGGTTTGCTTTAGAGGTCGGACCACAATGACTTTCCTTTTGTCCTTTTGTGTTTCCATTTTATAATTTGAGGGAAAAAAACAAAAATGCAGAAATTTAAAAAACACAAAAGTCCCTTTTTTCCCCCTACTTTCAAATAACTTTGAATGTCGTGGACTTTTTTTTTATTCTCAGAAATAATCAGAACCTTCTTGCTGTGCTTTCTTCTCAGAATGGTACAGACTATGGGTTTTTGGTGCGCCAGAACTCAGAACTTCTGCGAGCCCTGGACGATCTAGAAAAAACCTGCAGCACACTAAAGGAGGAGAATGGCCTGCTGGTAAGACTAAAAATAACAGCGTGTTCTGCTCACAAAAGGCTTTGTGGAAAGTAGGTCAGAACACCTCAGAAAAAGATGTTATACATTTCTTCTCTGTTCTGATGTTCCTGTCCATTCGTTTAGCGGAAGAGCAGTGCTCCAGGGACGGAGGAGAAGGTCAGGAGGTTAAGGAAGAAGAACACCGAGCTGGCAGTTCTTGCTAAAAGGCTGGAGGAGAGGGCACGGAAACTACAGGAGGCCAACCTAAGAGTGGTGGGCCACGCAAGTCAAATATTTCAAATGACTCAACACCAGTCTGTCTTATGTAGTTTGTGTTTGGACGCACTTTAGACTAAATGCTGCGAGTTACATTTCCACTATGGAACCGTTTGCATTTGATCACTTTGTCACTTGTGAGATCACAATGTGTAGATAGAGGAAATATGATGATGCTAAACACTGCCCGAAAAACCTAATCCAGCCCAAAAAAATGAAAATTAAAGACACTTTCTGATAAAAATTGTGTTTTTAGAATGTAGCATTTTTTTGATGGAGGACATATATAAAGAAAATTAGGCTAGTTTTTGGCTAGTATTTCTTTATTCATATCGTGGTGAATCAGGAGCAAATTAAAAAATGCTTTATGAAAAAGATTGTATCTGTAACGTAAAAAAGAAATATGCTCGGCAGGCCACAGGCTTTCTCCTCCAAGCTCTTGTTAATAGTTAATGCCAGGAGGGGGGGAAGGGGGGCGGGCCAATGGTTCCCGCCCATAGCTCAGAGGTGAATTTCTACCGTGCTACTGCTTTGCAAAAACTATGTCCTAAAAACAACTCATAACAGCACAATCATAATCACAAGACCACTAGGAACATATACGGAAAAGCAAAAGATGATCAAAGTGGGAATTTAAGCGTTTAATAAGATTGGAAATGGCCTAATAAACCCGATCTTCTTTATTGTACATTTATGTGTCCGGGGTAGACGGGTCTAATTCTCTTCTAGACAAGGGGGATAAGTTAAGGTAAGAAGCCAGGTGGCTTTTCTAATGAAGGTCTGTAAGGAAATGAAAAGTTTTCATCATTTAGAACAAATATTTGAACATTTATGACAGTAGATGGTTTACATGACTAATTTCAGTTTTTCAACATTTCTTACATTGCATCTTCAGGCCAAACATTGCTTCATTTGTACAATTTTTCAAGTTGCTAACAAATATGGATAACCATAAAGTTGGAATTAGGGGTTGTGTTGAGATTGAGCCTGGCTGCAACTCTTTATAAAAAAGTTAGGTAGCAGCACATACAGAAGTTTGATTTGTAGTGTTTACATCTTCATAACCTTACTATTCTTTTTTTTAGGTGAACTCCCCGTCATTGATGAGGCCTGGATCTGCAGAACACTACAAGAGAGCGTTTGCCCGTCAGAGAGCCCGCGACCTAGCTCATCATGCTGATGCACTGCTGTCCAAGGACAAGGAGATTGCTGCTCTGCAGCAGGAGTGCAGGGAGCTGGAAGCTCAGCTGGGCCACTCCAAGGTAAAAAAGAAAAAAAGAGATAATAAATCAACTTAAATCAATATGAAGCTGAGTGAGTTTATTTAGCCTAGAGGAAGGTGGATGTACAGAAGTTTGAGAGGCCAAATCTGGACAGTAGATGGTTTACATGATTACCTTAGTGTTCTATCCTTCAGATGTACAGTATCTGGGCCAACATAATGCCACAAGTTTGCCCTCTGCTGGACAGTGCAAGTAGTGTTCATCCTCCTTAGCCTGTATTAGAAAGGCTGTGTCACACTGCTGATGTGACGACAGATGACGGTGCATTAAAAGGCTGCCTTCCTCTGTTCCTGCTGTTAATGACAAGTTTCAATCATGATTCTTAACATAAACATTGACTGATTTTGATGATAAATGCTTGATATTTAAGTTAAAGATATGAAAAGATAAACAAACGTTTTATTGGATGGTTCAAACAGAAAGACTTTGATATCTAACATTTGCCAAACAGAAAACATGTTTTTGCTTTAACATTAAGAGGATTTTCTGAAATAGTCTTTCAGATAAACCTCTAAATCAGAAGGTAATATTTAGGTAAAATGAATTTTTTAAGCACTTATCTACCCATATGTTTTGAGAATGTGCATACAGTCAGAATGTGCTGAATTTATGACGCGTCTGCAGGGGTTTCCTCTTCAGTCAAGCAGAGGGGAATTTGAGAACCTCCTCAGGGAGTCTCAGAAGGAAGTTCTGCGTCTCCAGAGGCAGCTGTCGGTCACTTCATCCAGACACCAGGACGACACTGAAGTCAGCGTCAAAACATGTGGGGAAAATACCAAAGACAAGGGACAAGAGAAGGTAAGCGCTTCCTATTGACTGCCTCTGGGTCTAAACTCGATAGCTCCAAAATGCCTCTCGATCTTTCTGGCACCGCTAATGTTTGGTTGGGGGTGCAAGGGGCACTAAGCTAGTGGGAGAGACTGTAAACAGAGAGCTCTCAGCAACAGGGAGAGAAAGGGGGTTGGGTTTGCTCCATCCCAACAGTCCGGCCCACAACTCAGAGGTGAATTTCTAATGAACTCCTGCTGCTCTGCAGAAACTACATCCTAAAAGATGACACGTTTTTTATTTTTTTATTTTAGTAAAAAAGCAGAATCATTATAATTAAAAGACAGCAGGGAATACTTCCACAATAGATCAAAAGATAACTGAGGTGGGTCTTTAAAGCCCCATACAATTATACTTCCACAACCAGGTTTCATGCATAGTCTTTTGTCATTGAGGGCTTCTCTCCTTCTGTCCTCAGAAAAAACACCATTCAATCACAGCCCCAGTTAAGTTTGTTCAAGCCAAAGCCAGACCTCCAAGCTCCTACCTTTGCTTCAAGATTTTACTTCTGAATTCCAGTCCAATATTGTTATACCGCTGTGGGTGTCCTTCATGGCTCTAAAAGGAGAGAGAGCCCTCACTAAGCTCTGCAACTGTGGGAACAATTCATTTTTAAATGTAAGAACTTTTGATCAGAAGCTGATTCAGGAACCACATGCCACTGGCTCAACTTGATGTATTGTAAGTACAGGAAAGACACAGTAGCTCAGAAACACTGCAGGAACCACTGTTAGACAAAAACCCAGTGTCTGTCGCTGCATTGAGGGCAGTTTTCTTCAGCCCTAGGACTTGATTTTAGTCCCTGTGTCTTTTCTAGCTATCGCTCCTCTACTCAGTGATGATTACTGGGATCAAGTGTGTTTAGTCAAACAGAATCAGGAATCACCTGATCCTGCTAATCAGCACTGAGTAGGGCAGGGCAAGCAGGACGAGGTTTGAAAACCAGTGCAGGAACAGGACCCAGTGCATTATGGGAACAGTATACTGGACCTTCAGCAGATTAGATGGCTCAGAAAAAAATTGAGGTATCTCAACAAAACTGTTTCAACTTAAAAAAAATAACTCCCATTCATTCCAATCATAAAATTCAGTGTATAAACTGAACTTATTGATTCAACAGGAAAAGCAGGTTGAATACTTTCACGTAGAAGACAGTTGGAAAGGTTCAGAGTTCTTAAACTCTGTTCTGTAGAGTAGAGTCAAACTCTTTTTCTAAAACCTGCTTTTGTGTGTTATTATGTTGGCATTTAAACTGTTTCCCTCCATATACCAGCTTGGTGCTGGACTCAGTACTAATCTGCCACAAGCTGTAATGAGGCGATTCCCTGTCTTTAACTTGTGCCCAGTCAAAGCTATCAAAGTAATACACCATGATCCTCTCTGCATTTAATGCTGATCTTCTCTATGTTCAGTGCTTTCATGTCTGCTTTCTGATATATCATGCACTTTGCAGAAAATGGACACAAATGTGGACTTTGTGAATCAGTAAAATGTGTTGCATAATGCAGCGTTGCTCCTGTTTAAAACAAATTTGTGCGTTTGAAGCCTCGGATCAATGCATTAAGGGAAAATGCAATTTCCTGATTTTAGTTTCAGAGATGGATTTTTAAAGGCGCAGCCTCTGCACGGTGACCTCGGTTTACATAATATTTAAGACATGCTCCTTATGTGCAAACTGTGTGAGACTTTCTTGCACTAATGACGAAGTGCAGAAAAATTTGTGCTTGTGAAAAATGCCGCTTGCTGTAATCTGTCATCTGTGGGACGTGCACACACACACACCCTGTGCCACTCGCACACCCAGAAAGGGGCCATGTTGTGTGAACTCTAATCCCCTCCAACAACAGAATGGTACAGTCCAGTAATCCGCTCTCTGTTGCTGTAGCAGCGGTGAGAGGGTTTTGGATGGTAGGTAAGACCACAGCCGCACTAAACACTTTTCGTCCTGCTCTGGATAGCTAGCAGGCCAGGGAAATCCTTGACGTTGCCACAGATCACGCAAAAGGGGTAGGTCATCATTCTTGTCTTGTGGGTGTAAGTGTCAGCAGGACTTTATGTTCTATTCGGCTAACATGTTTTAATAGGAACCTGTGCAGAGCTCAAAGTGAAAAACTAAAGTCCAATCAGAGGTGGGGGAGGACAGGTGCCAAGTAGCAACTCACTGCATTGGGGTTTGATACCTGTGATTTTATTTTCACTTAGTGACGCGTCCAAGCATCTCAATATTGCAATGTCACCTACAGCCAAAGGAGCTCTTAGATCTAGTGGCTGTTTTTTAAATATTCTCTTCAGTAAATCCTGTGGTAAATCCCAGCCTCATAAGTAACGGACTGCTGCTTTACTTTAGATCAGGAAGGTGGGACCGACACAGGGCCTAGTCAGGGACGGGTTGTCACAAAACTTGGTTTTGTAACGGCTGTATTTCAGAGCTTCCAGATGTAGAGTTTAAACGCACGGAATTGGAGACAAATACGGCGGAGCTTTTGATATCTGGACATCGATGTGCTCCGCATTAAACAGAAAATCAACGGCCAGGCCAATCCATTAAGGTGCTTTTAAAAGAAGTGATCCAGTTACCCGTTCCAGTAGTCTGCAGGGATTACACCAATGTGCTTATGGCATCCAGGGCCTGCTGAATGGGATCTGGCCCTGCTTTAGTATGCATGGGCTCAGGGCGCGCTACATCCTTTAGCATAGGTGGAGCACATCAGTGTGACGGAGCACAGCTGCATCTCACTGAGTAAAGCAGGCAAAAGGAAACTTCAGAGGCGTTTATTTGAGTTTGATGAACAATGAAGCTGTAACTTTTATTCACTGTTACTACATTTTTATGGCTTATTGAAAGCACTACTCAGTTTTCTAAGACGCATTTCCATTTTTTTGTGTTATCTCACTTATTTTTTTGCTGGTAAAGGTTCAGGATTTTAACTAAAGGATGCTTTGTTCACTGTTCATCTCTCTGCTTCAGGTTTACTGTCTCTTTTTAAATGAAGAGTCAAATGAGCTGCTGTTTGTCCTTCTAAGAATCTAAAAGTGAAACCATATTTTATCTTTACCAGGAGTCTCTTCTGAACATCTATTGCTCCTCCTGATCTTTTGTGTTGATTACAATTTAGTAACTTATTTTTCTTTTCCACTTCCTTCTCGCTACAATAGTTTTTCTAACCAACCATATAAAAAGATCTTTTTTTCTCTCTAACATCTCTTTCTCTCTTCTTCCCTCTTTTTCTTTTCTGTCTGATCCAACAAAAAAGCAGATACAAATATAATCAATATAAATGACGTTTAGCCTATTCATAATTCCCTGTTGTGACTGTAAAATATGTCTAACACAAGAGGCATTCAACTGTTTGCTCAGCTGCTAGACAGGACAAGTAAAAAAAAAATGAACTTTTTTGTTTGTTAGATTTGTATAATTTTTATGTGTTGAAGTGATTTTATAAAATTATCCCCACATTTTATTGTATATGTTCTTAAACATCACTCAGACACTGATATTCTAAGTAAAAAGAAAGGAAAGTCTTTACAGTTGCTAATGTGGTGATGGATTATGGGAAATTAGCTTCAACCAGCTGTGGATTTACTTCATGTGTTAGAAAACAGATGTGTTAAAATATCAGCACATTTTTAGAGAAACGCCGCCGCCATCTGTATCAAGAAAATATTTAGCAAGTATTGGATTTATTGAAATTATTGACATGATCATCTGTTTTGTGTACATGTCGACAGATGGACATTTTTGCAACTAGCAGGTGTGTTTGACACTTGGGTGTGTGTGTGGACAGGCTCCGCCCTTTTTGTACTGCATTTGAGCCTTACCATGGTGATTAACAACCAGTAAACTTGTTGCTTTATGCTGCTTCATGGTCTTATCCCCCTTCCCCTCCTACTATCACCCTCCTTCCCCCCCTCTCTCTAACGTCCCTCTCTCTTCTTCCCCTCTTTCCTTTTCCGTCCGGTCCAACACCAAAGATCTTCAAACATGTTTGAAATTAATAAAGTTTGGCCTCAATTACAAGAGGGGTTTATTTATTTATTTAAGATTAATAACCCCTCTTGTTAAAGTAAAATATGTCCAACACAAGAGGCCCTCAGCTCTCATCTGACTGCCCAGCTGTTGGACAGGACAAGTTAAAAAAAAAAAAAAAAAAAGAAAAAAAAAAAAAAAGAAATTATTGACATGAAATAATGCCTTTTGGTAGATGGATCAATAACTGGTCATTTAGCTGTGCAATTATGTTTTATTTTATTTAAGACAGGCCCTTTTAAAAAAGAAAACATATTAGACTCACTCGTAACATTCACTATTTAAAACATATTCTCAATTTTGCATCACATTTAGTGACAATGCAAAATTGTCTTTCTTTTTACGATTTGGACATTTTTGTCTTAAAGGAAATAATAAATGCTTTAGTAAAACATGTTTACTAAATGGATTTATGGATCCTAGATTTGAAGAAAATAAATAACAAACATTTTGATTGTGTTAACCGTCACTATTGTATATTGCAGCTGACCCATTTTAGACATTTTGCTTGTAAAGTACTGAAAGTTGTTGTCATTTTCTATGTGATTCGTCAACATGAGGGAAAATATGAGGCACCCTTCCCCATAGTGTGAGCTTTGCTATATGTTTCTGAAATGACACCTATCAGGTTTTTTTCTCTAGTTATAATGAATGATACTAAAACACTCAGCTGCTTCTGAAGTAAGTTTTATGAAGTGTTGAAACATAAAGACATTGTCATTGTTGAAGCTCTCTGGGCTCTCTGTGCCAGCCTAATTCCACACAACACTGTATAAATGAGGCTTTATGTAATATTCCTCCCTTTGATTTCATTTCATGTCAGAATTATATCACATGCTGACAGAAGCCTGATTATAGCTGCTTTTAGCTCATCGTTTAAATGTTCTTTTTTTTTTTTAAAGCTCTCAGATTGTATGAAGAAGTCACGATTGCTGACAGAAAAAAAGCAGAAAACCACTGGAGCTGCTGATGTGAGACGATGTCAGCCCGCTCTGTGTGTGTACACCTTCAAGACCCACAAGCTAGTTAAGATTAATTTGGTTTAACTGCAACTAAAACAAATACAAGGGTTTTACCAGGAGGCAAAGGTGGCGGTTTTTCTATTGATCTCTGAAAGAAGTCTTTGGCAGAAAAATGAGCAGCAGCTGCTTAAAAACCCTCCTTTCTGTCCAGTGTTCTTGACCAGAGGCCAATAGTATTACTGTAGTCCCCTCCTGCTTGCTTTTCGTCACCACCTCTAATGCCATCTGGTCTGGTGTCTAAAAGATAAACCTGGGATAGCCTCACTTAACAGACAGGTCACTGAACTGCTGTTTAGCACTCGACGTGACTGTCTCAGAAAAAGCCCTGCAATTTTTTGTTGTCACAACATTTAAAGCAAAGCAACAACCAATCACCTACAATGAATCCCACCATGTTTTATGAGTATATTTGACGTTATACAAAAATTATAAAAACCTGAACTGTTGCTAAAAAGTCTGGCTTTCTGTTTTTAAAGACCCACTCTGAAAACATGTGGAGGACATATATAAAGAAAATTAAGCTTAAAAGTGTTTTGTAGAGTATTTCTTTATTCAAATCATTGTAATTCAATAGCTGACGAATAAAAAGCCATTTTAAAAAATCACTTATTTCGCCAATGTTTGGGGGAAGGGGGGGTGGGGTTGCTCCACACCAACGGTCACGCCCACAACTCAGAGGTGAATTTCTAATGAACTCCTGGCACTCTACAGAAACCATGTTCTAGAAAACAGGTTTTTGATTTGGTCTAAAAACACATAAAACTCCACTGGGAATGCTTGAACAATAGATAAAAAGTGATCAAAGTGGGACTTTAACTTTGATATGTGATCCAACTCAGTAATATCTTTTGTCCACCTTCATACCTTTGTAGTTCCTATTTGGAAGAATCATCATCATCATTTCTATCTGCTGTCCTAATGGTTGCAGTAAGGTTGAATAGAATTATGTAAACGCACAGATCTTATTTTTTTATTTCTTAGTTTCTTTGAACTTTTCTTCTGTCCTTTTCTTTGAGCCGTGGCGTTTGCCAACAGAACCAGGAAAAAGAGAAGGTTTTATTTTTGAGAGTTCAGACGGGCCTAAAGTGGAAGAATGCTGAGAAGAGACTGCACTGTTGTGACTCTCACTCATATTGTTATGAAGGTTCCTCTTTAGATTCCAAATTTAAACTTTGAGTAGTTTTAGTCTACATATGTGTAAAGTGTGATAGCCTCAGGACTTAGCCAGGTTGTCAAATTCAAAGCATATTTTAGTCAAGACCTTTTTCGGGTTAAGTGTTTGCAGAAGACGGTAGTAAAAGCAGCTTTTTCACTGATTTCCTTTATTAATAAAAGCAAAAGTTGTTCTACGGTTTCGAAATTGTCAAAAGTCTAAAACGTGTTTACAGTTAAAAAGTTCTCAAAGGGCTGAAGAAATTGTTTCAAAGCTGATAGTATGCTGACACTTTATAGTTTCTAAAGAAAAAAATCACTGTTCAGACAAATATGTGTAGGGTATTCCTATTTACTAAATGTAATCAAGAATGTGAACACTTTATTTGCTCCAACATGTGCATTTAATCATGAATAGGAATATTCCCCATATTATCTGATTCTTTTATCACCTAGAATTCAATAGATTGTATACTCAGCATTATACAGTGTAACATTTCACATTTTTATTAGAAAAAGGTTTAAATCTAGAGAAGAGCTCAGTGCAACATAAAGTTGTTGACTGCTGTCCTTGTTTTCTTTAGAGTTTGTACCATAACATGTTTAGAATAGTACCTCAGCCAAAACTTGATCTTAATTTGGTTTCTGATGATACATAAGGATTTCTGTATTCATATACTTTGATGATCATCAGCATTCCACTTTTGTTACGTGTGATGTGCAATTATGATTTCTGCAGTAGCGTATTATTATGTTTTAATGATAACCAATACGAAGAATAGAATAGAACTTTAGCTCTATTAAAAGCAGCAGATAGATAATAAACAACACTGAAAATATAACTTAAAAATCTTTATTACTGATATTATTAGGGTTATTTATCTTTGTTACTTGATACATATTCTGCACTTGAACTGAAAAAGTATTAATAACTTCAAATAGATGTTAAGAACCAGATTATGGTTACTATATCTAAAATAATTAAAACACAATAGAGATGGGATTATATACATTAGCTACTTCCCACTCCCTTTTCCAGGAAGTAATCAAACTCGATTTGATTAATCAAACTCTTATTTGAAAAATATATTTCATTGATTCTATGTGTAATGTATGTATAAATGCAAATTTGTTTAAATATGATTAGGAGCAATTATAATGTCAAGAACTTTTTTCTTTAATGAAGTTTCTAGTTAATATATGGATTCATATCTCAAATGGATTTGATATATCTATGTATTATAATTAATTGTCTTTTCCTCTTGTTATTTTTAACTGTTTGTAATAAAACAATGAATCAATTATATGATATGCATTAAAACTGCTTTGTGTATCAAAAACTACATCAAGCAGGCAAAACAAGAGTTTTACTGAAGCCTAAAGTGTTTTTCAAACATTTGTTTTTATAGAGAATAAAGCAGTGCATTATTTTCCTGAACTACATTTTCTTATTAATGGATGTACTGCATTAGTTCTTTTTTGCAGTAATTGTGAAATAGCATCACTTAAATTCAGTTTTTGTTTGGTGATCACACTGAAAACCGTCTGGTTAATGCAGATTAATGCTGCTGGGGGAGCCTGTGCGGCCCGGGGAGGGCTGTGGAGGATCGACCCTCCTCTCTGCACGAGGTGGAGCACCTCTTATCCTGTTATGGGGTCATGGCCTCACCAACACTAGCACAGTTTTACCTTGAGTATTATTAGGTCTGCACTAAGTTTAAGAGGTACTTCCCTTTTTTCAATCCTTTCTCGCCTATTCTAACCTGTATTTGTCATAGACAGCTGCTAAAGTATTTAAGAAAAGCAAACCGTCACTCCACCCCTTCTGGTTTGAGATGGTAGAAGCTCTTGGATCATTTAATAGCGTCATTTGTTTTTCTGGGATTGTCAACGTAAAGTGAAATAAACCTACCAATTTTTTTTCTTGCCCTCTTTAGGTTGAAGGAGAAACCCCATCTGTGGGGTTAGATGAAGCTCCATCCAGGTGTGCGAAGACTCCTACAGAGGAGGGGGAGTCGTGGCTACGAGTGACGCCCCCATCGGGCCTTAGCCCGAGCCCCTCCAGCCAGGAGGATCCCCAACAACGCATTCAGTTTCTGGTGAGGGCTGCTTTATTCCACGCCTACTAATCTTAATGTTCATCAAACCACATAGAGTCCAAAATTACTTTCAAGCATCAAAGGGTTGACATTTTCATCAGTTAAAGAGCAGCTTGTGGATGCGGGACCTTTCCACTACATGTTTGTTTCCATTACTGAACACAAAGTAGTTCAGTTTGATCTCCACCGATGCTCCACCAGTGTAACCAGGCTGATTTGTCCCCTGGAGTCGATCATTTAGTCACTCTGCAGCAAAAAAATAAATAAAATTACTGTGCCAAATAGCAGGGATCTAGTTTTGCAATCCACTTTGCATCTGATATAAATCTGAAGCTTGAGTGTCATTGCTGTAACTGCAGTGACTGCTGCTGCTGCAGCAAAAACCGCCATCAGATTTGTTACGCAATCCTGGGATGATCTTTTCTCTTGGATGCAGGAAAGCAGCACACTGGCCTCACGGATCCTACGGCTAGCTTTCATGCTTTTTATAGACCTTGTTGTAAGCTGTTTGCTGACCTTCCTGGTCAGAATGGAAAACCAAGCAAAGGAGATGCTCACTAAGCAAAAGAGAAGGAACCAATCAAAAAGAGTCCTGCTGTCTCAGTGTGTTAGTTAGTGGACAGCTTTGTCTCAGGTTATTGCCTTTAAAAATGGCTCTTAGTGCGACCTTATTATGATGGATGGTTTTCATTGAGGATGCTCATTTTGGGCCTAAAAGTTGAAGGTTGTATCACAAGAGAAGAAGCCGCCTCCCACTGTTAACCAAGAAGTGATGCTTTACTTTAAGTGTCAAGTATTGTCTTTACCAACCGATTTACTTATTTTGAAGTTTAGCCTAAAAACCTGGGAAATATATTTTTTCACAGAGATTCTTTTTACCCCTGGTAACATCAATAACAGTGAAATTGCATACTTCAGTGTTTTGGTGCACCACTTTTTTCTAAAAAGGAATATTTCTACAATAGTATGTGTACATGTAGAATTATTAATAAAAAGTTCTAATTTTCCAATGAATGAAGTTAAATTATTTAGTCTAGAGATATTGTTCAGGTACATATTTACAATTTAAGTGAGAGCTCCGTTCCTGCTGAAAACTATGTTCTTTTAAAGACCTACTCTGATCATCTTTGATCTATTGTAAAAGTGTTCCCTGTGGTCTTTGAATTAGGATCAGGTCATTTTTAGGTACAAAGAAAAACCTGAGTTGTTTTCTAGGATATAGTTTCTGCAGAGTGGCAGGAGTTCATTAGAAATTCACCTCTGACAGGATAAATTTGGACTTTTTAGCTGCTTTTTTACTCAATATGTAAACCTCCATGTCTGAACGATCATATTCTGTCTGTAAAAGATCAAACTGACATGTTTATTTACTAAAGATTGAATCTGACAGGTTCCTAATCAGACCCAATGATCTACTATTTTTTGTTTTGCTTAAAGCACAAACCTTTTAGGATTTAAAAAACAATGAACTACATAATAATGTGTTTTAGACACCTTTCATGTCTATCCCTGTCTGGAAACTTTTGATCTAGATTAAAAGCTACCATAGCTTTCAGAACGACAACTTAAACATGTCTAGATGACCCAACTCCCAATGTTAACGTGCCTTGGATAGCACAAGGGTTATGGCTGCAACAATTCACTTTCCGTACACGGTTTTGTTTTGGTTCAATGTGTGATTTGTGAATGACAAGACAACAACAAAAATCATTAAAAAATGTTTAATTTGCTAATAAGCAAATGAAGAAAACTGTGGTTTAAAAAAAAGTATTAATGAAGAAAACTCTTTAAGTGGGTGTTTAATTACGTTGCACTAAGCTAGGTGCAATGTAATAAAACAACAAATAATACTCATTGTTTTTATGGAACAACTCTTGCTAATCAGGAGTGAGCTTGTTGGAAGTCCACATCCCTATCACTGAAAATGGGTTCGGACAATCTGTTAATGAAATGTTTTGAACTTTTGAAGTGAGACCACCTACTTTTATTGAGGCATCTGATTGGTCAGTTTGTAATTTGAATAATTTGCAACAAAGAAAAAAATATTCTTAAAAAATGAGAAAGAACATTTTAAAAAGGTATCAGAGTAAGAATGGTTATTCTGACCAATAGAATGACTGAGTAATGGTTGTTAATTTCTCTATTGAAGTCTATGGGATTTTGGCTTCTTGGAACCAGTGGGTACTTCCTGTTTGAAATGCTAGGGAGGAGGGGTCACTCAGTCCAGTTCTCATGTACAGTGAATTTTCTCAGCATGAACACAGTTCACAGTTGAATAATGTTCAGGTCGTGTACTTCTGGCTTTTTTATTATTCAAGTGTGTATAGGTGGAGAACTGCACAAATAGAATCCTGACTATAACTCTGTTCCAGCATTGAAATCACAAGGACCATTTCTGAGTTAAAAGCATGTTAAATTGAGTCGTTGAGTTTCCAGGTCTCATGTCAGACACCCGTTTCCCTGGAAGAATTTTTTGTTTTACCTTTCTCCTCTGCCTCTGGCACATATGCAGAGACATATTTCCTCATAACTCTAAAGATAAAACAAGAAAAAGTTGTTTGAACAGACTTACTAAAGGTCCTCTACACCAGGCCCTGGTCGGCACATCTATAAATCCAGAAACAGCAGGTCATGGCAACAACTTGAAGTCAGGCTGACCTAACAAATTAGGTGTGCATGTTTTTCTTCAGTTGTGTGACAAACCTTCGAATTGTTGTATTAGTTAAACCTCGCAGCTGTGTTGTACCAACCCAGCAGAACATCCTTACAACACATACATGGCTCCACAAAGCTGTGACAGCAACACAGTCATCCAAATCAGACCACAGATTGCAGTTTAATTATCTTTATTGTCTTGCTGTGTCATCACTGGTAAGTGTCAGGGTATCTCTTCCTGTCAGCTGCTGGTGGTCTGCAATTAGCCAGTCTGCAGCTTCCCTCCTCTCAGTGGCTGTGGTAATACTTTTTTCAGGCCCTGCAGTCATGGTGAAATAAGCTGATTTCTCCTGCACTGCTCCTGCATGTAAGCTGCATTTAGAATAATTAGAGGATGCTAAGCTTTGTAATACCTCAGTGCTGCTCTGTCTAAGGTCAAATATGGAACTGAAGTCAATTAATTCCCTTTTGCAAAGTATACAAATAATTTGGCTTGACGCCCTTTACCTGTGTGCACGGTTTGTCCTGATTGGAGATCAGGGTTGAGTCTTTTTTGTCTCTGCAGGAACGTGAGCTCAACAACAAGAGAAAAGAATGTGAAGATTTTGAGCATGAAGTAAAGAAGCGACAGAGAAGATGTCTGGATTTGGTAAGCAATCCAGGTCTCTTTCCCTGGATTCCTTCTTGGTGACCTAAAAGCTTTCCGATGATCTCCAAATCAGAAGATTGATTTATGTTTGTCAAACAGGAGAGCCAGCTTGAAAATGAGCGAGGCAAGAATGAACACTTGAAGGAGGAGGCAGATCTCCTCAGGAGGAAGGCACTGCTGCTCGACCAGGTCAGTACCTGCTGCTTTACTCAGCTTGGTCCTATTTTGATAGCTTCAGCCTTCGCAG
This sequence comes from Oryzias sinensis, assembly GCA_037389245.1. Lineage (NCBI taxonomy): Eukaryota > Metazoa > Chordata > Actinopteri > Beloniformes > Adrianichthyidae > Oryzias > Oryzias sinensis. Next base: position 11,780,062 of record CM074497.1, on the reverse strand, counting down.
TGGTCATTTGTCATGTGCGGCTGCAGTGATGTGACTCATTTCACTCTACTGCTGTTTCTCAGGCTCGGGCTGAAAATGAGGAGTTGAGGGAAGAACTCTCTGAAGTGACCGCTCAGCGTAATTCAGTTCTTGAGGAGAACCAGAGACTCCGTGCCAAACTGGAGAACCTAGAGCAGGTCCTAAAGGTACTGCAAGAGTCAAACCTGTAATCGCTCCTCCTGAATCCTCTCCTCTGCACACAACCTCTCTGACCTGCGAATTTCTCTCTGAGCAGCACATGCGAGAGGTCGCCGAGCGAAGGCAGCAGCTGGAATTGGAACATGAGCAGGCTCTGGCTATCCTAAAGTTCAAACAGGATGAAATCAAACGGTTACAACGGGTAAGAAACACTTCTGTCGAACAATTCAGACATTAGAATACTTTCTAGCTAAAATATTGGGAAAATATTGGGCTGGGCGATATGGGCAAAATCACAGTTTTTTTTTTCATACCAAAATGAATTTCCTGTTTGAATTGATTTTTTATTTCTTTCCGTTACTTTCTTAAACAAAAAATACAAATGACATAATACATTTAGCAACCCCTTTTATTACATTTCATGTCGGATCAAGCAGGAGTCGAACAAAACCAGTTCAGCTAGTGAGATATTCATAGATCAATAACTCTAAAAGAATTGGATTGTGACTCTGTATCGGCAGATACTCAAAATCAAATTAATTGGATCAGGCCCAAAAAAGTCTGATCAGGACTTTACCAGTATAGATGCTTGTAAATCAATGCGACGTGTTTTGAGAGCTGCTGCTAGCTTGAACATCTCATCGGGGACGGCCGTGGTGCAGTGGTAGAGCGGTCGATCTCTGATCGGAAGATGTGTTGAGTGTCTTGGGCAAGACGTTGAACCCCACCTTGGCGCAGAGCCACCATCAGTGTGTGAATGTGTGTGTGAATGGGACTGTGACTGTAAAGCGCTTTGGGCCTTCGAGGAAAGTAGAAAAGCACTATACAAGTATACGGCATAGAAAGCAGCACTTCTCAGACTTGAGAGTCTGTTTTAGGTGTTAAAACAAATTTGTCGTACGCCCATTTTAGGTAGCAACAGCCCTCAAGTGAATTTGGCAGAGTGCTGTTTGTTGCTCTCAGTCTGAAGTCGCAAAACCGAACCAGTTCCGTAGAACTGAAGAGGCTGTTCTTTTTTGGGAACCAGCTCTTCTGGGCTTTACGTCTGCGCCTTACGAGAGATGGGCAGGCTGACCTTACTCCAAACAACTGAAGCCTGAGTGAGCAGAATCCTGAAAAAATGACAGTTTTCCCAAGAATAAATCTTCTTAAAGATCGATAAAATCGATGTGTCACTCCGCCCTACTTGCATGATTGTTTTCTGTGTAATAAAATGAAAATTGGTTTCTTTGCCCAGCAGGAGGCAACCTTTGGACACCAATAACATTGAGCCAGTGGAGCTCCCTGGGCCGTAAATTAGATTTTTATGAGCAAACAATAAACATTGCAGTGATTTTTCATCTCTTTTTAATCTTTAGGCTCAGTTATTTGCCAAGAGGGAGCATGAAGGAGTGGTTCAGATGCTGGAGGTGAGTTTCTTCAAACCCAGACAGACTTACAGAGTACAGAAGCACTGATGTTACTTAGAATGATCACATTGCAAAACCCTCAAAGCTAGAATAGAATTTTACTTATATATGCATGTTTCTATTATTTAGTGTAAAACAAGGGAGATGAGCCGAAAGCCTCTACTGAATCTGCCCCTCTTCTTGTTTGATGAGCAACATTTTCAGCCCATTATTTACCACATTTCAGTGCAAAAAGAATCAAAATGTTAAAGTTTCTTTCTGTTCTCATCAGGCATAAAACAGTCCATTGCGTTTCAATTTCCTGTCCCACATTTTATTCAGTTACTATGTTTTTCAAGCATTTTGCAGAGATGCTGCTAAAGAAAGCAGACAGAGCTTTGAAGCTCAGAGCCGTCTGAACAGATGGCCGCTCGGTGACATTCAGGCTTGCTTTCAGTGTGAGTGTAACAACCTCCGAAGTCAAAGTGAATCCAGGCAGCAGATGACTGTAGAAATCCCCGTCTGTCTGCGGGATTGGCCTCTGATTTTGAATGATTGAAAAGGAAAAGAATCCTAATGTCTAATTTCAGTACTTAGCACATGTTTCAGTTGTTTTTTTAAAAAGTTTGTGTTGTGTTTTAGGAGTTGACTCAGCTTGTGTTGCGGCGGGAGCTGGTAGAGTATAGTTACACCTGCCTTAAAGTCTTTTTACTTCTGGCTGTTTTTGCCGTTTGCTGTCAGCCTCGTCTTTATAACCTGAACTATAACAGCAGACGACCTCATTTCCTCCTAAGAGCTTGAGTTTTCTGCCTGGTTAACACACAGCCTTTCCCAGTCTATTAAACAAATGTTGCATTTGTTTTCATGTGAAAGGCTGTTGTGGCAGGAAACAAACTGTTTCTAATTTAGACAGCAGCCTTTCAACTGGATTGATATGTTTCTTTTTTCACAAGCATGCATGTGTTTTTTGTCACTCTTTGTGTTATCTCTTTGCTTACCAGAGTACACTGGACTGCATGCAGGTACTTCATGGCCTCTTTATCCTTACAGTTTACCTTTAAAGCACCAAACCTCTCCCTGTCTCCTGTTTTTTGAAAAGTCAGACCTCCATGACCTGTTTCTCCACACCGACACTCATCTCATCTCCATCCAATAATGTGTTACCAGCATGTGTGTAAGAGAATCAGGTCATTCAACAAATGCCAAATAACTAATCTTTGACGGTTATCACTCTAAACCACATAGAGAACATTTAGCATGTCAGTCATGTTTTTTTGCATCCTGCTTGCAAGAACAACCAAATTCAGCAGGTTTTCCCACTGAAAAGATGAGTTTGGTCTGTAATGTTCATCATGAAAACACTTCAGCTGAGAGAAAAAACCCAGGAAATCCCATTGTATGATTTTTAAAGAATTATTATAATTGTGCAGAAATTAAGGATTCCCTCAATACTTTGTAATGTCAAGGACAGAGGTCATTGGTTTTCTGTAGGTCTTCACATGTTTGCACTGTAGCTGCTGTTTTGGTCCATTCTTCCATGCAGATCTCCTCAAGAGCTGTGACGTTTTGGTTCTGTTGCTTGAAAACGCAGTGATTCAAATCCCTCCACAAATTCTCCATTGTACTGCTGTCCAGAGATTGGCTAGACCACTTCAGAACCTTGAAATGTCTTTATGTAGCCACTCCTTTGTTGCCTGGGCGATTTGTTTCCTCCTGTTTGTTTGTTTGGATCATTGTAATACTGGTAGGTCCAATCATGTTTCATCCTCAATGCAATGATGAAAGAAGGTTTTTCTTTGCAGAAAAACAGACCCAAATCATTATGTTTCCACTCCCATGCTTCCCAGTGGGATTTTTTTTTTTTTTGATGAACCTCAGCATTCTTCCTCCCCCAAACATTTTGCTTTCATCCAACCACATGACATTCTCCCAGTCCTCCTCTGGATCATCCAAATTGTGTGAGAACTTTAGACTGTTCTGGACATGTCCTGGTTTAAGCAGGAGGACCTTTGGAGAACTGCATGATTTGAATCCATGACAACCTTTGTTACTGTGGTTACAGCTCTTTCCACGTCATTGGCCAGTTCCCCCGTATAGTTCTGGGCTGTTTCCTCATCCTTTGTAAGAGTTTTCGTTTTCTAAATGAGTTAGATCTTGCATTGAGCTCTAGGTGAAGGAAGGTTGTCAGTGATCTTTTGTTTCTTCTGTTTTCTAATGAGTTGTTTTTTCTCATCGAGCTGCTTGTTTATTGTAGATTGGTTCAGGTCTACAATCCTGTCTCTGGTGTCCTGTGACAGCTCTTGCAGTCTGACAGTTTAAGGGTGTGGACTTTTATACAGATAACCAGTTCAAACAGGTGACATTAATACAGGTAATAAGTGGAGGATAAAATAACGTATTTAAAGCTCAAACAATGTGATTTCCTGGATTTTTTTAGTCAAAAACTGATATCCCACAACAAACAATCACTTCTGATTATTGCTTAAAGTTACTTAGGTATCTACTAGACTTGGTGAGGACCTGTGGATGTTTTATTGCTTCCTGATGTACAAATCTTTGTTTTTCATATGACTAGTAGTAAATTTTGTTAATGTTTCACATGACTATTGACTGTAAGAATAGATGAGAGCTGACAGGAAATGTTGCTCAGACAGTTTAATGCAGAGGCTTCTGTCAGATCAGCTTGCCAGGAAACTCCCACCACAGCCGGAAGTGAAATCAGCCACATATAGAAACCGAGGGGAGCTGCAGCAAACTCCTGCACCTTTTTTTTTTTTACAAATAACCCCATTTTGGTGGCTTTGTTTAAAAAAGAAACAGGCAAAGAAGTGGAAAAAAGTACCTTGACATCATTTGTTTCCTTACCCTTCATGTTACCAAACTTTTCCAACCTGTTTCCATTTATGTCTCGTTTTGTCCCCTGAACCTTAAACTCTATGTGTAAAGCCTGTGAGGATTATTAAGTTGCAGTTTGTCTGTCTTGCTCAAACCTGTCTTTACTTTAAGATGTGTTCTTTTCTCCTCTAAAATGTGAAGTTTCTTTATGAAAGAAAAAACTCACGTCAGTGGTCGTGTTCACTGAAAGCTTCAAGTTGTCTCCAAGATCTTCGGTCTAACATGAGAACCAGATTAAAAAAAGAATGAGACACTTCATAGAGTAATTTAAATGACAACATAAAAAAAGAGTTAAAGTGATTGGTCAAAAACTATTGGGACCTTGGGAAACTTCAAATCAAAATTTTTAACTTTGTTTTGATTTGAATTATTAATTAAAAAAAAGTTATTTTTTGTTTCATTTTATTGCTGGGAGCAGTTTTTGGACTTTTGTGAATGTGACTGCTGAAGTGATGAAAGGGATAGAAAGGGTCAAAGGTTTTTGCATGACTCTTGCTTCTGCTTGGCTGAGACGCAGCATTAGCTTCTGTACACATAGAGGCAGCTTAAAAGACTGATGCAATCGCATCAAAACAAAGCTTTGCTTCCTTAGCATAACTATTAAATATTTGAAGCCCTAGTCACATGCTCTTGTATGGGGGTTGACCTGTATGGGTGCTGTGGGTGCTTGGGTTGTCCGGGATCTTTTTGCAGTTCTTTTGAGGCACGTACGGTCACCTTAAGGGATGTCATAAAAATGGAATGTACCATTGCCGTACATGTGGTAAATGTATCATGAAGTATTTGTAAGGATAATGTGAGCTACAAACATTTATGACTCACAGGTAATGCTATCGTACAGTGGCCTTATGCCGCAGTCTAGTCGTTGGTAAAATGCGTCCACTGGCTCTTTACTGACTGTGTGCGAATGCTGGACGTATATTGGGTGCATGTGATATGTAAGTGCCCATAGGATGCCCACACAAATTGCACTCTAATTGTCCAATTTCCTAATTTCTAAGTGATGCTACGTTCACACCAGCCTTGGCAACCCATGCGCATGTGACCACTTTCAATGAAAAGTCTATGTAAACGTATGTATGTGTGCGTTTCAGGCTGCGTTTAAAAGTTGTGCATTCGAGTGTCATTTCGCAAATCAAATTTCGGGCTCTATGTATAAAAGGCGCAGCCATTAAACACGTGTTGCAAGATAAACTAGTTGACCAATCAGGGACTTGGATTCTGTATTCACATAAGGATATCATTCCTTTCATTTCACAGCAGTCCCAACTGTTTAAAAACTGATCATGAAGGAAAAATAAGCTGTGTGTCCATTACACACACACGCAAAACTTTATTGAAATTCTGGAAATGTCGAAAAAAAACACAATTTCATCATTACAGTGTTTTCATTAAATCATGCGATAAGTCATTCAAAAACACAAATGTGAACAATACTGTGATTTACGGTGGATTAATTCAAATTTCTGTCTGTGTATGTCTCATGACAATGCATGCAAGACATGGAAGAATTTTAAAGATCAGATTTATTTATTTTAAAAAGCTCTACAAAAGCATCGGTAATCACGCCTCAATGTCTGGGTTCATGAGATCATTCAGTCTCTCCTACAATAGTTAGCTTCACTCCTGCTGCAAAAGCCGCTTTCCGTTGCTGCTTCCTTGTCTCTGTGACCCACATTAGTTTGAAAACTGCGATCCTAAACTTTTGTGCTGGCCGCCTGCTTGCCCCGTACCGGTTTGTCCACTTTTTACCCGCAGACAGCCCGTATCCACCCATAAGGGCAGTTTTGACTAAGGCTTCAAACCAAAAACAAATAATGCCTCTCATCACAGGAATATCAAACATAGTTTGTTTTGTCTGTTATCTTCCCTGTGTTTTTTTTTTTTTTTTGTAAATTTCATTTAGTCAAAGGTACGAGAGCTTGAGGAGAAATGCCGCAACCAGAGCGAACAGTTTGGCCTGCTCTCCCAGGAGCTGGAGAAGTTTCGACTGCAGGCCTCCAAGGTGGACCTGGCCAGCTCCACCCTCCTCAACAACCCCAGCCTCTCTGTTCTGACCAACGGAGTGGGGCTGACTACAGAACGAGGTGAGCCACAGAGAACATTACCCTGGTGCATTATAGCTTGGTTTTTCCACCATCAAATCTTAACTCCAGTTATTATTTTAAATCCATTTTCTCAGGGTTTTAAAGGTTGAACTTTTTACTCTCCTTTCATCTCATAGATGCTTCTCCTCTGCATATGATAATAGCAAATTCACCACAACTTTGATCATCTATGTCAAGATACACTCTGCTGAAATGAACTCCTGCTCTGTTTTTTCTTCAAATGTAGCAACAACAAGTAAAAGTCAATTCATGCCTTTGAACTCCCACAGCAGCCAACCTCTTTCTTCTGCACTCTTGCTGTGTTTTAGACGGCACTGCTGGCACATGGGATGAAATAGCCTTCTGGAGTGTGGAGGGAGGGGACACTCTGTCCTGCCCTGAGGATATTGATTGTCTTGGTACTCTTTGTTTTCTTCTGTCGCTGTTACTCATAACGTGCACGGCATGCTCTCACCTGCATCATCATTGTAAGAGTCTGGTGCCGCAGCAGAGCTTGTTTGTAATTCCCATCATCACGAGGGTCAGTGCTCTGGGATGAAAAGCAGTGTCTGTTGAGGGTGGAACCAGTTAAGCCCCTTAACCGTTGTGGTGTGACACACGTTGACATAAGATACTGTGACCTCTGGCATGAGACAGATGGAGACGGGATTTTTTTGTCCTTCACCGTTCTAATCAGCCATGTTCAATCTCGCACCTCCTGCATGCCAACCAGCTATTTCAACCAGCCAGCAGGTTAACCAGGTTAACCAGAGGGCTTTGTTGTTCTCCAAGGACACGGATTATTCTCTTTCTGTCTTTCCTGATAGATGTGGCGGCTGCTCTGCGCATGGGGGCCACCCCCCACCCTGCTGGACTCACCAGGGTGGAACGCTCACCAGTCACCAAGCATCGAGAACTGCCCACCATCAGTGTCAGCAAGTCAGCCTCCTCCTCCAACAAGTCGGAGACCGCACACCTCACCCCCAAGTCTGACACCCACCTTAGTCCACACAAATCCAGCCCGACACATGAGGTACTCCCCCAGCTACGTCCTCTGAAAACTAACACTTCTGGAGATTTGTCTGTGAAGCAGGCCGTCATTTAAATTAGCCTGATAACAATTCACATTTCAATTATGTTAATAGAGGAAGCTATCAATGTTTGTTTGTAAATTACACCAAGCAGTGCTTTTAATTCCTGCCAAAGTAGTAATACAAGTCTCACTTAATATAGTATTATTTAAAAATTACTTTTGAGAAATAATAAACTTTTACTTAATGATTTACCATTACTTTACTTAAACACTGTATTTGTGCAGCTTTTTAAATACTAAATAATAAATTAAATGGTAATCTTTATTCCCTAAAACCAGAGAGTTCATAAAGATCTGAATCATTGACTGTAAATGAGAACTGGACTGAGTGTGACGTCCCTCACAGAAATGGACTTGCTTCTGGTCCAAGCGAAATGAAGTCAATTCAGTCGCCATTTTTTCGCAGTACAGACAACGCCATGTTGGAACCAGACATAGTCAGTAAGCCCCATTTTGGTCTGAGTCAACATTGCTATGGCAACCACTCTTGTCATCATTCAGGTGTGACCTTGTTGTCGACACTCCTACTAAAACAGGCTACACAAAATCTGTCAATCAAGCATTTTGAAAGTTCAAGCGTGGACCACTTACTTTTATTGAGGCACATCTGATTGGCCAGTTTATATCTGCGGTCGCTTCCCACTACGAAATAAATGTCCTGAAAAAAAATTAGGAATAACTTAAGAAAAAGGCACCAGAGCAAGAATTTTTGATCCCAATAAATACGATGATCGAGTAACAGCTGATTATTTCTTTAGATTAGCCTGATAACAATTCACATTTCAATTATGTTAATAGAGGAAGCTATCAATGTTCGGTCCAGTTCTCGTATACAGTCAATGGCTTGAACACATCAGTGGAGTGGAGAAAATACCATCACTAATAGTTATTAACTGTTAACAGTTAATCTAATTTTCTTTAGCCTTTTTTTTAAGCAAACATTTTGTAATGTTGTATTGGATTGCAAATCCGTCCTCAACCTTCCTTATATCTCATGCAGGTATAGAATTAAGCAAATAAGGTAAACCTTTGGACTTGGACTTTTATTCTGCCATGTCTACAAAATGTTCATTGTTTCGTCTTGTTTTTGTTATTTATTGTCACTCGCGTTCAACAAAGCTCATATTTAGCGAGATAATCCACTCGCCACTGTGGATTATGATGGTTATGGTGTAGTAGCTTTATGTGATTATGTTTCAAAATGTTTGTCAAGAGAGCTATAAATAATCAACCTCCTCTATTGTGTTATGTGCTGTTGTTTAAGCATATTATGGGGCGAGGGGTCATTTATATGGAAATGAAATTCTCTGTTCAATATAACAGGTGTGTTGTGGTTTTATCTTAAGATTAAACCCATTGAGAACCAGCATTTAGAAATAAATGATGCAGATTTATTTTTCTATAGTGATGTTTCCATAATTACAGACTAACAGTATTTCACTTGCAAGCATTCCTTACACACATGACCTGTGGAAGCTATTTTAAAATGTAGATTGTTGGACTGTAGGGCTAATGTTACTGGTGTTTTATAGTTAAAAAAAAAAAGAAAGAAAAAACCTTTGTGGATCCTGTAAAAGAGTTTTGCACAAGAAATCAACAACTTCAAAGGTGATCAGTTTTGGCTATTCTTTATGGAATAGAAAAATCAAAGGTAAAGGTTCCTTTAATGTTATGTTTACCAGAAATTGTGAGAATTTGTATTCAAGCTTGTATCATGGGTCTTTTTTTTTTTTTTAGGGGAAACCATAAACACATACTTAACCCAGATATGTATAAAAGCCGTCCAAATTAATCCAGGGGGATTTTCTGGTTCTTGAGGTTTCAAAAGATTCCTTTATTGTTAAAAGAGGTTATCATTACCTGTAATGAATGTCTTTTCATTGCAATTTTTATGATTGCTTTGTTATGGTGTGCAGTCCGGAGAAGGGTTCGGACCGCATACCGTTCAGGTGCAAATGCAGTTAATAATAATCATAACAATAATAAAAGCACGTTGAGAAGATATTCTCACTCCATATCGGAGCTCTGTTTGTTTACAATAGACTTCATAATATCTTCTTCTATGGTAGCATAGTAATTTGTCCAGACCAATCACTGTCTGATACGTCATCGGACCAACGGACGGCCAATCACATAAAGTGATGTCAGCACTAAACGGACCCCGAACGGTTGTAGCAGGCCGAATGGTTATGGTACCTACACCGGCCTGGGTATAGGGGCGAAAGACTAATAGGCGGAAGTGGCCCAGGCGGTTGAGCAGGCCAGCCAATGATTGAAGGTTCGATCCCCACTGCCCTCAGTCAACTGCCGTTGTATCCTTGGGCAAGACACTTCCCCCTTCCTGCCTCCAGTGATGCTCCACTGGTGTGTGAATGTCTATGACTGATCCCTGTGATGGTCAAAGGGGCCGTAGGCGCGAACTGGGAGCCACGCCTCTGTCAGTCTGCCCCAGGGCAGCTGAGGCTACATCAGTAGCTACTGTACCATCACCAAGTATGAATGAGGAGTAAATGGATAATGGTCACATTTAAGCGCTTTGAGCGTCTGGAAAAATGCAGAAAAATCTCATCTATTATTAATATTAACAAGTGCACTTTTTTGGCAGCATGTAATGATCAATATTTGAAATATTTTTAATGCTTGAGAAAATCGGCTGCACTTTTTTTTGGTAGTTTCAATTTCTTGACATTTGGGCTTCATCATGAATATCTAAAGTCAAGTTCAGTTGATCTCAACTTAAAAAGCTGAAGGGAAAACTTGGTTTAACAAGGGAAGATGACGATTTGAGGAATTTTGTGTTTTTGTGAACAAAGAAAAAGGTGGAAGCCCTTTGCACAGGAGTGTAATACTACAAGCTACAAGCATAATTGGTTCAAAGAATTGGGCTCCAGCCAATGTCAGATATCTGACAATGCACTATGAGAAAAGGAAGAAGAAGCTTGGCCAACCTGGAAAGAAGAGAGCAGTCCAATACAGGATTGAAATTGTGTCCAAGTCTGTAGATTTTATCGCAAAAGAGTCTAAACATAAAGCTGGGAGTCAGACGGCTAAGCTGGAATCCAAATCAAATGCACTGCGGTGGTTTGGAAGGAAAAAACTAGCTGAACTGAAGAGATTAGGATCAAGAGTAAAGAAGTGAGATTAAGATGCTGTCCTCCACAGACCCACATGCAAACAAATGAAATGGTTTGCAAATCTCTTTTCTTGTTAGAAAGTATAGTAGAAACTATAAATAAAAAACCCACCTCTATAAAATGCCTAATCTTCTTTATGTTTTCAGGTTTTTCAAAATATTTTGTTAATGTAATTTATTTTTTCGTATAAATTTCCCCTTATAGATAAAATGTCAGATTTGGGACCTTTAAAACAACTAAATCATATTTTCAGTGCTCTGCTGTTTTTTGTTTTGCTAAAAATACTGATCCTGGTTCTTGAATACTTTTTATCAGTTAATTTTTCTTCATTTTTAAAAGGATAAACGGGTTTGCTTTACTCTTTTTAAAGAAATACTCCGATCAACTTATGTTCTATTGTAAAAGCGTTCCCTGTGGCCTTTTAATTAAGATTATGACGTTTTTAGCCAAAATGAACAAAAAATATCATTTTGTCATACATAGTTTCTGGAGAGCAGCAGTAGTTTATTAGAAATTCACCACTGACTTGTGAGTGGGACCACTAGTGTGAAGCAACCCCGCCCTCTCTTTCCATCACCCATAACCAAGAACTGTTTACAGGCTCTCTTGCTATCTTACAGTTCCTTTCAACCCTAACCTAACATTACCAGTACAATGAAAATGGTGACCAATATCAGAGCTATCCAGCCGTACAGTTTAGATCCAGATACCAGCTCAGATGAGGAAACCAAAGATGTACATGGATGTAGTCGTCTACAAGTGGATGCATCAGAATGGAGTGGGGCAGGGCAGGGAGCTTGTGGTCCAACCAGTGTATCTATATCATCTTTTTTTGTCTGCGCCTGATTCACAACTATGTGAATAAAGAAGTACAGTGATCCCTTGCTATATCACGGTTTACTTTTCACGGTTTCGCTACTTCACGGATTTGGATTGTGCATTGTGTTCTGCATTCTGATTGGCTAAAAAGTCACTCAGCGAGTAGCTCAAGAATGGGACCCTTTGATGAGCCGTTCATTACAGTTCTCCAACATAATCGATGGGGGCAGGTCGGTGTATAAGGATCTTTTAGCAAAGAAGAAAAAAGAGCGACAACAACTGCCTATCACTGTTCCTCTCCTGAACAAACACACCTGCAGCTGCACCGCGGGCTTCAGAAGGAAAAAACGCTGCAGAGGATGCAGCGGCTCAGTATGAAGAGCAGTGAAAAAGAAGACCGGAGTCACTATCTGTCCCACTGTACTTTTTTATTTTTTTCATAATCATTTTAAATTTTCTTCCGTTTAATCCACTCGGGTCGCCGTGGGCGGGGCTAATCTCCGCAATTTAAAGCCTTCTGTTCTTATCGATGATTGAAATTATTATTTGACAGCACACTACAGAAGTTATTTGTTGAAAAAACGTTTCTAAAGTACTTTTATTTGTTAAAAAACAATTGATTTAGCCTGTTAAATGGTTTGTTCTTTCTTTTCAATGTATAATAGTGTATTTCATTGTATAATAATTGTAAAAAAAATAAAGGTTTCTACTTCACGGGTTTTGCTTATCACGGGTTCTATTTGGAACGTAACCCCCGCGATAATCAAGGGATCACTGTACTTTGAAATTCAATTTTTAGCTTAAATTTCTTTATATGTGTCCTCGATCATCAGAAAAATGGTAAAAACAGCATTTTCAGCAGACTGAGTCCTTTAAGCTTTTCGTCCAGCACAAGTTAAAGAGAAGATAGTCACCGTTCCCCCTTTCTTCCCAGGTGGACACTGCCAGCGAAGTGGAAGAGTTGGACATCGATGTGGCTTCGGCTCAGTACACAGCCAGCAGGGGGGCAGCAAAACTCCAGGTTTTCATTGCCAGATACAGGTTAATGTTCAACCAATTTCGTAGCTGACTTGTGACAACAAGTTATTTCATTGATGAGCCAAAAGAAAAATCCCATTGTTTTCCTACAGCTATAATCCATATGACGGCCCCAATGACAACCCTGAGGTGGAGCTGCCACTCACAGCTGGAGAATACATCTATGTGTATGGAGACATGGATGATGATGGCTTCTATGAAGGTAATTCTGGAATTGTGCTTGTTTTGAATTTTTACGCTTTTTATTTATCTATTTGTGACTCCCTTTAGGTGAGTTGATGGATGGGCGGAGAGGGCTGGTCCCCTCCAACTTTGTGGAGCGAGTATCAGACGACGACTTCATGAGCGCTCATCAGCCAGACACAGGGGACGCGTCCCATAATTCCCTGCTTGTCAGCAGCCTGCACAGTGCCAGCCACCAGCATCACCTCCACTCAGGCGTCAGCGCCTCTGCCCCCGCCTCAGCCCCCACCGATCAGAGAACAGCCTCAACTGTCCCACCCCCTCTCACCAACGGCCTGGACTTGGACTTGGAGGAGGTGGGAGTGGACCTCGTGCCTTACCCACGTAAACTCACCCTCATCAAGCAACTTGCCAAGAGCATCATCATTGGCTGGGATCCTCCGTTGGTGCCAGCTGGGTGGGGCAATGTATTCAGCTATAATGTGTTTGTGGACCAGGAGCTGCGGCTCAACGTGCCCTTCGGCGCCCAGACCAAAGCGGTGCTGGAGCGGCTGGACATCAACCTCAAAGCCTACCGCGTGTCGGTGCAAAGCCTGACAGAGAAAGGCGTCTCGGACCAGCTGCGCTGCAGCATGCTGGTGGGCCGAGATGTTTGTGTGGCGCCCACGCAGCTGTGTGTGGACAGGGTTACTGCCACCTCTGCCAACCTGACCTGGCTGCCCAGCAACAGTAACTATGTGCACATTGTGTCCTTGAACGATGAGGAGTGTGAGCTGGTGAAGGCTGGCTGCTACTCGCTGTGCCTCAACAACCTCCTGCCCAGCCTGCAGTACACCGTTAAGGTGGAAGCACGGCCGCATCGCACCCCGTGGGAGCTCCCTGTGGAGCGGCGTGAACACAGAAGCGCTACCATCACCTTCAGCACACTGATGGCAGGTCGGGATATTCTTCATCACATCTCTGTGCATGTCTAATTTTGGGCTTTCCAATCAGCAGTTTTAATATCAGGAAGACGTTAGTGGAATTTTCCTAAATAAGTGTACTAGTTCAACTGTCTAGTCCTAAGTAGATTCACATCAGTAAAGCTGCGTTTCTTAGGAAGAATCATTTGGGGTTTTTCTATTATTACTGTAGTTTTTGATAGAAAAGCATATAGAGAAAGTGGAATATTAACTACAATGTTTAAAAAAAATTACAAAAACATCTTAACTTTCATCTTGAAGTCTTTTTTAAATATCTTAGCAAATATTTAATAATATGTCCAATTTATTCCTTACAACTTAATATGAACTCATATGTAAAGTATTTTAAGTCAAGCTCTTTTGATCTACTGTAAAAGCATTTCCAGAGGTGTTTTATTTATAACTATACTGTGTTTAGCCAAAATATAAAAATCCTGTGTCATTTTCTAGGACATGGTTGCTTCAGAGTGACAGTAGTTTATTAGAAATTCACCTCTGAATTTTGGACGGCAACCCCGCCCGCACTTCCCCTCTCTGTTACTGGGAGCTGGAAGCAGGGAACTCGTGGCCTGCCCAGAATATTTTCTACCCAACAAATAAGCTCTTTTTCAAACAGCATTTTTTTTCGTCTGCTCCTGATTCACAACAATTTAAATAAAGAAATATGCAGAAATGCAATTTTAAGCTTAATTTTCTTGGTATGTCTTCCATCATCAAAAAAATGCCAGAACTTGTTAAAAACACAACAAAACATTATTTTTAAATAAATTAGCACTGGGGAAATGCCTTAAACTTAATTTTTTTCTAAAGCAGAGAAAATGTCACACACAGATGACAAGAGAATGAATGTGGCATAATTTATCATGTGGAGTTTCAGACTTTGAAGAAAAACAAAAAGGCTAAAATAAAGCAAAAAACAAATTATTTATTTTCTTTCTCATCTATCATGTTTATAGTTTTATTTTTATTAAGGATCAAGTTTTTAAAACAATTTTGGAAACCACAAATATTGTAGGTCACTTTAGAAAAAAATTCCAAAAGGCAAACAAAACCACTTAGAAGGTTTATAGGTAGCTTGAGTTGGTTTATTTGACAGGACTTGTTTTATGCCCCGTATTTGTTTATATTTAGACCATTTCATGCAGTTTCCCTTAAACCTTTTTTTGTAGAAGAAAAGACTATTTTAAAGGGTAAATATTGTACTGTGTGTGTGAGTCACTGTGCTATAACCCCTGGATTTAAATTGATTTTAATTTGAGAAAAACTTTTATTTTGTATTTCATTTTTCAGTGTTAAACGGAGAGCTGTTAAGATGCACTATGAATGTCATTTGAGTTGTTAAATAAATCAATCATTCAAATTTTGTTTTAGTTTCATGCCAACATTTTGGAAATGCAGGTATATTTAAGTTTTTTAAGTCCTTTGGAGTTCTAGCTGACAGCTTTCTGAGTAGAAGCACACGTGCAGTGAAATGGTCTCCCTCCCAGCCCCGTGTCAGTAAAGAAACTCCTCTGTGTTTTGTCTGCCTATGGCTGTGATTTCATGCTTTGTAATGGCTTCAGGCCCCCCGGATGCTCCCCTGGATGTACAGCTGGAACAGGGCCCCTCTCCAGGGATTGCTCTGATCAGCTGGCTGCCAGTCACCATAGACGCTGCAGGGACCTCCAACGGAGTCCGTGTCACTGGATACAGTATTTACGTTGACAGGAAAAAAGTAGGAACTCTCATCTATTGTGAAATGATGATTGGCTTGTTACATGATAAAAAGTTTTATCGACTTGTTTTCTTTTCCAAGGTCCTGGAGGTATCGTCCCCCACAGCGGGCAGTGCCCTGCTGGGCCCCTCTCAGATGCAGTGCCTGCAGGCCGCTCAGGAGCTCACTCTCCGCACTATGTCCGCTCACGGGGAGTCCTGTGACTCTTTGCCAGTTAAGGTGCCCTCCAAGCTGGCTGCCATCATGGCAGGCCCGGCTTTCTCTTCCCCCGTAGTGCCAGCTGCTCTCTGCGCCTCGTCAGCTTCCAGTATTGTGCCCCCACATCCGTCCTACGGAAACTGTACTGCAAACGTCTCCACCAGCCCTTTGCCATTAGATACACACATCCCCGGCCTCAGGGTGGAACCCACCACCAAAACGCATGGCGCTCTTCATTCAGATCATCACCCAACGAATGCCTCATATGTGATGGCCTGGGCCAACCCCTCAGCTGCTGCTGCCTTGTCTGTGTGTGAGGCCTCACTACCAGCACCATCTGCCATTACTCCACCGGTAAGCAACGTTTTCCCATCCTTCAATGGACACACGTGCAGATGAGAGGAATTCAAAGAATGACGCAAAGCCTCTTGGTGTAAACATACATGAGATTAAAGTGAATTCTGCATGCTAATGTGCAGCTGCTCATTAATAATTGAACGGTGGACTACAAAGGTGAGGGTCAGTGTGTGGAGGTAAATACAAAACACTAAACAAGCCTGGTTTATGTTCAAACCTGGCTCGGAAAAGTGCCTTTGAGTGACCGCTTTGAGTGGAAAGCCCATGTAAGCGCACATATATGGGCATTTCAGACTTCTTGGGGGGAGCCACAGATGGAGGGAGATTATCAGTGGTCTTGTATGTCTTCCATTTCCTAATAATAATCACACCAAGCTGCTGCAGGTCAACTATTTGGTTTTTGGTGTCCTTAGACAGCTCTTTGGTCTTGAACACAGTGGAGTGTGACTGTTTGAGGTTGTGGGCAGGTGTCTTTTATATAGATAATGAGTTCAAACTGGTGCCATTAATACAGATGACGAGTGGAGAACAGAGGATCCTCTTACAGAAGTAGTTATAGGTCTGTAAGCCAGAAATCTAGCTTGTTTGTAGGTGACCAAAAATAAATCATTTTCCACCATAATTTACAAACAAATTCTTTACAGATCAGATAACATGATTTTCTGTATTTTCTTTTTCTTATTTTCGCTCTCATAGTTGAAGTATAGCTATGATGAAAATGACAGGCCTCTCTCGTCTTTTTAGGTGGGAGAACTTGAACAATTGATGGCTGACTGAACATTTCTTTACCCCACTGTAGATAAATGAACCTTAAGAATGCATTTCTGAGTATTTCTATATTCAAAAAGTTATGAATCAGAAGCTGACGGAAAAAATGACATTTGCAAAAGAGCTTATTTTAATGTAGAAAATACGCTGGGCTGCCACAAGCTCCGTGCTCCACTCCATTCTGATGCATCCACTTGTAGAGGAACAGATCCGTGTACATTGTTGTTATTCTTGTCTGAGCTGGAATCTAGATCAAGACTGTATGGCTAGATGGCTACAACATGGCTCACTATTTTTGTTAGTTTGGATGTGAGATGGGCTGTAAGCTTGCAGGAAAGTGGGTAAACAAAGAGTAGCATGAATACTTAGGGGACGCGGGTTGCTCTGCGCCAACGGTCCCACCAACAATTTAGAGGTGTATCTCTAATAACTCTTGCTTCTCTGCAGAAACTATGTCCTAGAAAACGACAGGTTTTCTTTTAATTTGGCCAAAAACTGCTTAGTTATAATTGAAAGACCAGTGGGAACGCTTTGAAAATAGATCAAAAGATAATCAGAATGGGTCTTTAACATTATAATGGTATCTGTCTGCCATGTAGGTCAACGTGACCACATCCATCATCAGCACACCCCCTCAGGCCTGTCCAGCAGCAGCACCATCGCCCACCCCAGCACCAACAGCAGCACCAGCGCCGGTGTTAGAGCCTCGCAGAGATGCTGACAGTCCCGGAACCATCCGCCCTTTCCCGTCCATCACAGAGTTTATGGAGGACCCCAGCGACCCCAAGTTCGCAACGCCCGAGCGCATCCCTACCCCACCCAAAGCCCCGATCACCGACCTCCTGAACCCTCAGTGCAGCAACATCCTCCGGCCACCAAGTACTTCTCCACTGGAGTCGGAAGTAGAGGAGGAGCTGGAGAACACTCGCCTGGTGTCCATCGAGGAGTTTCTGAGGCAGGACCAAGATCCAGCTTACTGCAGGACACAACAGGTCAGCTTACTGACATCAGTCTTTAATCCTGTCGAGCAACAGTTCTACAAGTTTTTCTTAGACACTTTGGCTTCGTTTTTTATTTGTAATGGTCTTTTATTTGGGTCTTTTATTTTTTGTAAAGTTTTAAATGTTTAAAAATTTAACTTTGTGTGTGACACTTCAGGTAATTTAGGTAGTGTCCTTTAATGCCTTTGCTGATTCAATGTTTAGCTGCCAAAATAAAACAAAGAATTCCTTTTGAAATGGTCGGAAAAGAAAAAAGAGTGGACTTATAATCATCACCACAGAAAAGAGTTCTAAAAGATTTATTCTTTGCACTTTGAAAGGCCAAAGAAAGTATTGTTTTACCAGAAACGGTTTAGAAAGACTGAATACTTTGTACATGTACCACACCCAGATATTTTAGCTTTAGCTAAATTCTATGAATGATCAGCTAACTGGGGTTTCGGTATAATGTTCTAAATCATAAAAACCCGGGGCATTTGTTTAAGGGCAGGAAGTTATTCCGCATGCATGTGGTGTTGGATGAGTTTTTCTGATGATGATGTGTGTGTTTTTTCGAGTTTTCGATCATTCCATCACCAAAAAAACAGCATTTCTCTACGTTTGCGTTTTGAAATAAAACTCTAAAATGTTCTCCTTTAAAATATTTATATTAACTTCTTTTATTTTTATCAAAGCATGTTTAAATCTAAAGTCCACGTTATGTATTTCTTTATGAGGTGGAATACCAAAATATTCCACACATGTGCTCCTTCTGTTAAATTTTAGAACCCTTTTGGCCCACAAGTCAAAACGTTTGTCCACCCCCGGTCTAAACCATATTTAAAGTTTCATGGTAAACTTTTTTAGTTGCATCGTTTTAAAACATTCATCGTCTAATTGTCCTGTTTGAGGGTATAAATGACAGACAACCAGACTTTTTCATAGTGTCTAGTTGCTTTTCTCTGGTAATACTTTTGTTCGTTGGTAATCTGAAAGCTCTTTAGAGCCCCACTTCAAAGAAAATTGTGTTTTTGGTATTTTTACCATGTTCTTGTTGCAGTTTTCTACATGAAGGACTTATAGAAAGAAAATTATTCCTAAAACTGCATTTCTTAGTATTTCTTTATTCAAATCATTGTTAATCAGGAGCAGACAAACAAGGCAGCTTAAAAAAGATTGTAGCAGTGACGTGAAAGCTACAATCAGCAGGGGCTGGAAGCTAGCAGGAGAGAGCAAAAACAAAAGGGATGATGGGAAGTGCAGGTGGGCTTACTCTGCACCAACAGTCCTGCACGCAAATAAGTCAAATCTCTGATGAGCTTCTGCCGCTTTGCAGAAACTGTGTCCTAGAAAACAACAGATTTTTTTATTTTGGCTAAAAATCGACTGAGAATGATTTGGGAAAAGACCAAAGACTTTTTGTCTTTTGGAGTGGTCTTTCCCATATGTTAATAATAGTCCCCTTCAGCTGTGGTGCAGAGGCACTGGACTGGATTAAGGGTTTGAGTAGAGCCACAGTCTGTTGCATCAAGAAGTGCAAAGTTAAGAAAAGATTTTGGAAGCTCTTTTAATAATAATAATAGAAACACCAACCAAGAAGTACTTCTATATTTTTTAAGTTTCAACAGAAAACCTTTATAGTCATGTTGTCAGAACTCTTAAATAAGACATTTTTTCTCTCAAATGTTGATGTGCTTGTTCCACAGAGTTATAGCAGAGGCTTTGAGGAGCCTCCCAGTGATTATAATGCAGACAACAGCCGCTCAGACCTGTCGGACATCCTGGAGGAAGAAGAGGAGGACCTTTACTCTGACCACCTCCTAGAAGGACAACCTAGGGGATACTCAGTGGGAGCAAACAGGGTAAAGATATTTGCATCTTAAAAATCTCTTCTTCCATGAGTTTATTTTGAGTTTGGTGCTTGCAGTTGAACTCTCGTTTGTCTCTGTGTTTGTTTCATTTGGATTCTTTTTCTTGTTGCTCTTTCTTTCTCTTTGCATGACCGGATTCCCTTCCTTTGTTTGTGATGTTTACCCTATTTTCCACCATCACCTATTCACCCTTGCATGCTTTCATCTATGGCCACGGCAGCATTGCAAGTTTGGAACACCAGACAGTGAAGAGGAGACGAGAGAAAGAATCCTCAAGTTGCCTCCTCAGGTTTGCCAGAACAAGCAGCTCTTTAGCATTGCTGAGGTGACAGAAGAGGAAGACAGCAGTCAGGAGGAGGCTTTGGCTCACCGCAGAAAGGCTAGACCCGGACACAGCCACCTTCATCACAGCGGTCATCATCATGCCCCCCAGCACCATGCTAACCCTCACAACCCCTCTCACCACCACCACTTCAACAGGGACTTGAGATCCCTCGCCCTCAGAGAGGAACCCCTGCAGGTCAAGCCCAAGACGCAGCACAGGGTGCACTATACCGACACAGTCAGTTACCCTGAAGATGAAAACTCACGTTTGTATGAGGGCCACACCAGCCGGCGGGTTTCAGCCCACCCTCCTCCCAAACACACCCCCATTGGCAAAGAGAGAAATCTGCTCAGAGGGCTAGGGGACCGCCTTAGGAGGGAGGCCTTGCTCAGGAGTCAGATGGCCGTCGCTGCAACTGTTCCTCCAGACCCCGGCCCAACTCCCCCAAGATCCTATCCCGTCAGCAAAACCGTACGAAGTGTGAAGTCACCTGTTGGCCGAAGGATGGAGATTGATGTGGAATATGGAACAGACACGGAGGAGCCAGCAGATTACAACCCCGGGGAGGTGGTTCTGGAGCAGATGAGCTCTGAGTGGTGGGTAGAAGGGGCTCCAGTGGAGCACTGCAGACCTTCACATCGTAGAGGACCCAAAGCTGAACCAACGGTAAACTTCACTGCAGAGTAGCTGCATTGGCTGTGTTGTTTCTTCCCCTGTGGCTGTGTGGATTTACCCCTGAGAGTTGTTTGTTGAATAGTGCCCCACTAACTAACCGTTCCATCGTCACCGTGGCCTCTGTGGACAGAGGAAGGCTGTCTGGAAGACTTGACAGCATTTTTGGCTGAAATATTTCTTCTCCTTTGACCTTTATACACTCCTGCTGCTTTAAGATTGTCCTCAAAATCAGAAATTGCACATCTTTTGTCCCAACCTGATGAAGTTGTGTCGCATGAACGTGCTTGCTAACAACCTAAAAGTCAGAGTCGTGAATTAGCGTAGAAGATTAAGCCTTAGCCACATGCATCCTTATGGGGGTTGACCCGTGTGGATGCTGTGAGCTTTTGGGGTTGTAGGGGCCCGTGTAGGGTCGTAGACAGCGCAGGCGTGTCTTGCAGTTCTTGTGGCCCGTGCAGCCACCTCAAGTCATGAAAACGGAACATTTGATTGTTGTGTTTGTGAAGCTACATATACAGCCATTTGACTCGTGTTTAAGAATGCAGTGCAAATCTGGACAATCTTGCTCCAGGCTTTTTTCTTTCACAGCTTCATTCCGATGTATGAAATACACAAACCTCAATTATTAATGTTTTCCATGTTTGATTTTCAAACAGTTGACACTTCCGTGAATTAAGAGTGACACTATCCATTTGTCACTTCCAAATCCGAAATGCACATTTACACTCGTTTACATAGACTCTTCATTGGAAGTGGCCACTTGAACACGCGTTGCCGAGGTCGATGTGAACGTAACTTTAGGGACTTTGATGTCCCTATGCGCAGTTTAGCCATTACTAAGGTGTGTTCAATCGCTTCTTACTGACCCGGCTAAATACTACATGCATGGGAAATGTAAGCGCCCATAGGACGCACATAGTCTACACAAACTACGCTCTGATTGTCTAATTTCCTCAGTTCTAATGGTCAGGCTGCATGCACGGTGCACCCAAAGATCGCAGTCTTATTAATTGAATGGGACCAAAAGGCACTTTGTGCAGTGTGCAGGTTTTAGGGGGTTGAAAATTAAAAAAATCCAAACAAAGTGCCTGGGTCTCACCTATTTCACCCTTACTTGCCTTTATATGTTGTTTGAGTGTTCGCTTAGACCTGTCGTCCTTAAAAAGTTAATAAATATTTTGGCTTTAAAAGCTCAACTAGTGCTCTATGACCTTGACATTTTGTGTGCACCTGTGTGTCCTGTAAAAGTTTGCCCATTGTTCCCTCTGAAGACGACCTGTATCCACCCATAAGGCCAGTCGTGACTAAGGCATAAATCTAGTTTTAAAAAACAACTAAAGCTTCATATCGCACTCCCTCCTCATCCTCACTGTGATTTGGATATTGTTCCTTCTTCTGATCTTTACAGGATCCCAGCCTGATCCCTCCAGCTGTGGCAGCTCCACCGTGGACCAGCCAGGCAGAGCTGTCTGGTAAAGCCACAAAAACACCCAAAGGTCAAAACCTTTTTTTTCCCCCATCTTTCTTTGTATCACCTCTCCATCTGGGTACTTTCCCTTTTCCAAGCCCAAAGCTGCAGTGAAACTGCATGAGGAGATGCTGACACAGTTTCATTTGGCAAGCCTCCCTCGCTCACATGGAGGCAGCAAGATTAGCACGCTGTGCACTAAGAGGGGAGGGGTTGTCAGGCAGAAGGAGGTGCTCTAGCTTCAGTGGAGAAGTGGGAGAGAGGCTGATAAGCTGAGAACCGGCTTAACCCAAAGTGGCTTGTCATGACAGGAGGAAGTGACAGACATTAAAATAGTAACCTCGTTTAGCCAGCAAAGACGCAGCAGCCCGAGCCAGCCTCCCCACCTTCCCCCATTAGAGTAACTTTATACCCGTGTAACTCTGCAGTCATTCACACTGTAGACTGCACAACGAAATTCACACACACACACACACGTGCACAACGACAGAAGTTATTTTGCGTCTCCTTGAAAACATAGAGGATGTGAAAGTGTGTGAGTGGCTTTACTGTGACTTTTGTCACAGATGGGCTGAGTCCAGCTAATCAGATTTTCAGATCCAGAGTTTGGCCTATTAGAGTCGACCACAGACCCTCCAAATCGTCTCCATCATAATTTACTGTCTGTGAACCGACATGAAGCTACAAGCCCAAGTTCCAGCCTTGCTTTTACGTGATCTATGGCGAGGAAGAGATTTCCCCTCCTCTTTCCTGGGCGTGCTGTGAATGACCGTCCTGGCGCTGAGTTTTAAGCATTGATCAAACACTGTTTGCCGTGCTGCAGATCACCGGAGCCCACGTTTGTCAAACGGCTCACGCAGCTTAGGATCAGTGGTTTAGCTTGATTACCTCTTTTAAGGGCAGGTGCTCAGTGAACACTGCTAATAGCAGTGGCGGGAGGTGTAAGGAGCATATGCAGTAGCAAAGCATGACCTTCCTGTTTTTCTATGTTGGAATAAAAACTACTGTTTGCCTTAAATATTAGTACCGGCAATATAAATAGTTGAATCGAGATCTACTAAAAATGTGGAACTTTCTCAAGTGGCTGTCTCCTAACTGGAACCATGTGGCTTAGGGGAACCTTAAATTCCCCCCTGTGAGAACCTGACGGGGAGCTGTCACACAGTCTGAACTTCAGCAGGTTATTCGACTGCTCACTTTCCTTAAATGCTCTTAGCTGCCGTCACGCGACTGACTGATTGGAGCAGCTGAAAGTCTGCAACTTTAGTGTGAACACACTCATGCATAGATTGGATTAATGCCAGAAGGAAAATAAACATTTTAAAGACAATCAGTCAACATTGAAGTTTATAGACCAGTTCACAGATATGCCAGTGTGCATGGATTCTGGGAAAAGTTGAAGGGCTAGGACCGCAAAAACGTGCAAAAATCAACAGTGGCAGAAGGCAAGGGCTTGTTTTGGGTTACTGTTGTGTTTAAATGCTACAACGGGTGTTGACTTCTTGTAGAATGAATAGGGAAAGATTGCATTCAAGTGAACCTTTTTGCCAACATTTGCAAGGAATATTAAAAAGTAACAATTATAGAACAGTAAAGAACAGTGACGGTCAATGAGTAAATAGAAAGCTTTCATTAATGAGTGAAAAGGGGGGAGCAGGGTTGCACCGCATCAGTTGAATTTTTAATGAACTACTGTCACTCTGCAAAAACTATGTTGTAGAAAAGTGGGGGGGGGGGGGTTGGCTAAAAATAGCATCACCATAATTAAAAGACCACCGGGATTCTCATAAGAGGATCGGAGTGGGTCTGTAAATCTGTGAGAGGATGTGGTCATTGTTTTCCATCAATACAGAGACATTTCCTCTAGCCTTCTAATCTGTAAAGAAATAGAAGAATACTGTATACCTTTATTGAATTAAGCAAATCAAAGATACTTATGATGGCATTTTTGCCTTCTACCTGGAATATAGATCTGTAATATATTGAAGTAGTGTAGTGTATCATGTATGCTTAATATTAAAGAGACAACTGTCATGTAATTAAAATCCTGACTTATCAGTGTGCATTCTGAAATTCATTGAGCTGTCAAATCTTTGCATCCATACCTCAAGTTCTCTTTGTCTCCGTTGGTTGGGATGAGATATATTTGCATCACACCTGTTGCATAAGCAAGTGTTAATTTGTTAACTGACCCACCAATGGGTAAGCCGCGCCTTCACAGGAGTTCCTGTACTTTTACATTTTAAAATGTGTCATAATCACTAAGTTTTGACTTAGCGTTTGCCATGTTTGCCGTCTGATGAGGTCTCAACCTTTCAACGTGAACTGGTCTATTTATGTTTTTAAACAGGAATATGTGGTTCTGGGGATCACAACAACTGCCTAGGTACTTATTCAGTTTGGCTTCGTGTTTCTATTAAATATTGTTTTTTTTTTTTTTTTTTTGTGTTCCAATTTCATTTGGTTTAGAAAAACTGTGTTCACACAGTTAGTGAATGAAACTGGACAAAGGTGGAACTTTCATCAACAAAACATGGAGTTCTTACTTTGAAAACGAACTACAAACTGTTTTTACCTAAAAGAAAATACATAAAATATTAATAAAATTTGACAGAGAAATTCCTCCAGAGGACTATCACTCCCTGTTTCTCCACACTCCACTTCCCATCAGCCCCTGCTGACACTCCCAGGAGCCCCACAGGTGTTTCCCATCAGCAATCACTCCCAGCAGTTTTGAGATTTCTTGTTTGTGTCTCTGGCCTACAATTCTGAGCATTCTTCCACCATCTGCCTCTGCCTGATCTTCGACTCTTGACCGTCTCTGACCGACGTCTGCCAGCCGCCTACCTCTCCATGTGTCCTCAATAAAGACCTGCACACGGATCCTCCTGACTTTGGCTCCTAGTTATAGTTTTAAGAGGAGTTCTGGAGAGGGTTCCCAGAGATGTCCTTTTTTTGATTTGTTTCTTCATCGTCTAAATTTGAAAAAAACGTTTCAAAGCAACTTAGTATTTTTGATGAGCTTGGAAGCTGGAAGTATCCGTGAAAACAAGAACAGTCGCTTATTCATCAATCTTTAGGATGTTACTTCTTGCTTTCACATAATGTTGTTGCTTAGTATCAGCTGATACTGAATTCAAGTAGAATTTGCTCTAAATAAAATCATGGAACGCTGGAATGGAGGATTAGGACCTGCAGAATAACCATTGGCTGTATTTTGAGTTCGGGGTAGGGTGAGTGTGACGTCACCCAATGAAAATGGTTTACTTTCAGCTCAAACCAAATGGACTCAATTCTTTCATCATTTTTTTGCGCCATGTTGGAACCAGAAATTGTCAGTAAGCAATGATTATTCATTGTTGCTATAGCAACCACTCTTGCTAATCAGGATGCAGGAAGATTGTTGGAAGTCCACTACTTGAAAGCAGGCTCGGGAGAGTCTGTCAATCAAAAGTTTAGAACATTTCATGTAAGACTACATACTTTTATTGATTGGACAGTTTATGAAAAAAAAGTAGGATTAGCAAGAACGTGTTTTTAAAAAGAAAGGTATCAGAGCATGAATGGTTATTCTGATAAAGAGAATGGCTGAGGAACAGCTGTCTATTTCTCTACAGAACTATGGCATTTTGGCAGCTTTTGGCTGCTGCTTGGTTGTGTAGATGAGGTGAAAAATAGCAGCAGATAACCAATCCAAGTGTTACATTAACCCAGTGGAGCAAAAAAGGACATTTGAAGTTGGACCGTGAATTGCTGTGTTTCTATGTCCTTTATGAAAACAAATGCAAGAAATTGAATTAATTCATTAATGATTTATAATCTTTTTGGGTTTCATTTGTACAAATGTCTGTTTGTGTTTGTTCAAACAGGTGAATCACCAAAGATAAAAGGAGACGGTGATGTTCGCGTCTTTGTGGCACTCTTCCCGTACGATCCTGCCAGCATGTCCCCTAACCCTGATGCTGCTGAGGAGGAGCTGCCCTTCAGTGAGGGACAGATCATTAAAGTATGCCCTGAGTCTGCTCTGCGCCTCCTTTTGTGTTGATGGTTCAGCTCAGCACCTGAATTCTCGCCCTCCCTTTTCGCAGGTTTATGGAGATAAGGACGCAGACGGCTTCTACCGCGGGGAGTCGGCCGGCCGCGTGGGCTTTGTGCCGTGTAACATGGTGTCTGAGATCCAGGTGGAGGACGAGGAGACCCGGCAGCAGCTGCTGCAGCAGGGATTCCTGTCCACGGCCACTTCCATGGAGAAAATCGGTGCGTGATGATTGGTTGAGGTGTAACAGTCTTTTCTGTGTTTCTGTTTTCACTTCAAAGTTGTTGCACTGTTGTCTGTAAAATGTGATGCTTTACCCATAAGTCACTGCTTTTTGTGTTTAAGTGGTAAGTGAAATTAGCTTTTTTGTTCACAATGAAATAATCTTAACTGATTAAAAAAATTAATTGTTTTAGGAACAGTGGGAGGTCTTATTGATATTTATTTACTTAATAAAAGCAAATATTTGAAAATATTGTTTTTCTTAATGAAATTAGTCGCTGGAGGCTTAAAATATTCCATTACATAGAGCTAAAAGCATTCATTTTGGTTTCATTTTAAGTGTATTTTTACTCCCTGTGTAACGTTGGTGTGGAATTTTCATTTATTAGCCATTGACTTTTGTCTTCCAGTGAAAAATTGAACCTTAATTCCAAATGTGCATCTGGATGGCAACATTCCCAGCTAACACTCTGCTTCTGTTTCCTGCTTTTACCCAGAGCAGCCCTTTCAGATGCTTTAACCTTTTCACTTCCACTTTTCTCGCTGCTGTCGCTTCTCATTGTCAACTGTGTCTGGTCTACTTCTCTCAAAAAGAAGTTACACCTGTTTTTTTTTTTTGGTTTGGTTTCTGTTGTCGTCTTTGTTGGTGTCTATAAACTCCATTAAGGCACTCGCACACATGCTCAGCTTCCACGCCGCCCTGTTCCACCGCCGAAACCGAGACGATCAAAGAAAGGTGTGTCACGCTGCAGAATGCGGCTTCCCTCCTCTCCTTTCTTCTCCTCTCTGGTTTGCTTTTTTTTTTTTTACTTTTATTATTAAAAATAATGTTCTTACTAAACTAAACATCTTCCATGCACTGTGGGCGAATATAAACGAAATGAGTAAGTCCTCTGGTGAAGGTAGACTTTTGTCAAATACTTCAAGTCTGTTTTTTAGATGTACGCCTTAACAGCAGTTCTTTCTACACTCAAATTTGACAAAAGCTTCCCAAATGTTAAAAGCTGCGCACAATGTAAACCCAACAAGAGCCTTTCTGATGAATTCCTGGTTGTTCCATTGCCCTGCTTCTGTGCCACACCTGTCCTTCCTGATCTTCACCCATGACTTTGTGCTGTTCTTCCACTGTCATAACAGGGTTTTGCCCTCGTGTCATTCTGCTGTGTTACTCATGCTCTTTCCCCCCTTACCTCCTCTCTTTCAGTGGAGTCTGCAGCGCTCCAGGAGGAGAGCGTAGACTCCTGCAGCCCAGGTTTGTAGCAAACCTCTTCAGTTTGTTTCTGCATGAAGACGCCACCTCTTCAGGACAGCATGCCTTCACCTGCGACTTTCTGCCTTCATCTTCTGCTCCGTCTTTTTCTCCAGCAGATTTGTTTTCTTTTCAAAATCAGCATTCTCATCTTCATCCATCCATGTTAGAGTTTGAATGTTTGGAGAAAAGAAAACAAAGCACTGATGAAGTCTTTATTTCTAACTTTATTTTTATTTTATTTTATTTATTTCTAACTCCTTTTCATTTCACAGTTCCAGAGGCATCAATAACTAAACAGTGTTTCACAGCCGGTTTGCTTCCGTTTCTATCACGAGGCCTAAAAGCAAACTTTCACCTCTAATCTCTTCCATTCAGGCCTAACTGAGTGCAGGTTTTAGTATGATGCTGGAGGCCAGCCTCACATGCTGATAAGGGTTATAGCTGTAAGAATTGACCTCGTCTGTTTGACCCCCAGAGCCCTGCCAGGCTGCCCCGCCCACAGTCACAGGGAAACCAGCCTCCGGGGCTCGCAGGATGATCGCCATCTTTGATTATGATCCGCGCGAAAGCTCACCCAACACTGACGTTGAGGTCCTGCTCACACATGAGTTTGGGTCATTGAATGTAAATGAGAACTGGACTGAGGGACCCCTCCCTCCTCGTGTTCCAAACAGGAAGTACCCGCTGGTTCCAAGAAGCCAAATAAATAGATTTCCGTAGGGAAATAAACAGCTGTTACTCAGTCATTCTAATTGTCAGAATAACCAGTCTTGATCTGATTCATTTTTTAACATGTTCTTGATATTCCTCTTTTTTTTTCTGTTGTTCAAGTTTTAAACTGACCAATCAGATGCCTTAATAAAGGTATTTGGTCTTGTTTTGAATGTTCGAAGTGTTTGATTGGCAGCTTTTGTGTAGTAAGTGGGATGCTATTCTCATACTGATCTCTGCAATAGTCATTCAAGCGACCACTTCTAGTGGAAAATCTATGTAAACTCGGGTAAATACACATTTCGGGCTTCTGCTTTTAGAAACTCTTGCGTCCATGCGTCGCTACGCACGTTTTTATGTCCATTTTTCTGTAGGTGGTGGACCAGTGTGTATGTAGCATTAGTGGTGTGGACTTCCAACAAGCTCACTCCTGTTTGGAGAAGGTGGTTGTCATAGAAATACTGACTCGGAGCAACTCGAATCATAGTTCCTTATAGGGCTGCACAATATGAGGAAAACTTGCGATATGCGATATTTATGATCAATATTGCGATGACGATAGAACTTGCGATATATGAACAAATAGCAAAACAACCAAAAACGTAATTTCCATTTCCCTGCAACAGTTTAAAAATTATACTCCAAATGACTCTAGTCTACATAGGTGGCGAACATCTAACATAAAAGAGCTCCCTCAGATTGGTCAACAACATCAAGGGGTCCATCCGATTGGTCAAATGCATGAATGGATTTATTTGATTCGTAAATACTTCAAGCTGCCATAAGATTGTTTTAGCACATTTAAGATAACCATTTATTTCAATTTTCGTCATCTTTTGCGATATGCTCATTGCGCAGCTTGAAGCCTAGTTCCTGACAATGTCTGACTCCAACAAGGCGGCGCCCATATTCCAAAAAAATGGTGATTAAATGGACTTAATTTGGTTGGAGCTTGAAGTCATTTTCTATAAGTGACATCACACTCACTCAGTCCAGTTCTCATTTGCAGTCAAAGGTTTGGGTTTTTGCTGTTTGGGGTCTCTGTTGTGCACTCATTCTCTTCTTGTTGGGACGCAGGCTGAACTGACTTTCAGTGCTGGAGACGTCATTCATGTATTTGGCGATATGGATGAAGACGGCTTCTTCTATGTGAGACATTAAACAACCTTTTATTTGTTTAAAGCATGTCAAATAAGACGATGTTGAATCAAATGAATGGTTGCGTCTATCAGGGAGACTTGAATGGACACAGAGGATTAGTGCCATCCAACTTCCTGCAGGCTTTTCCAGATGAAGCTCCAGCAGAAGCAGCCTGTGCTCCGCCCGCTCCCGACCCCAAGAAAGAGTCACAGGTGGAGTAGCCTTTCCCTTTGTCGCCATAAAGAGTTTGGAGTTTTCATATTTTTATGCATGTTTTTTTCTGAGTTTTAATTATTCTGTCTTTTTTTTTCTACTTCCTGCATGCCATTTGTATGTTTTTGCAGAAGCAAAAACGATCTGTACACTTTGAGACATGATTGTAAGTGTTTTTAGATGTTAGTGAACTTCCCCCTCCACCTAGTTACACCACCACCCACGCCCACATAGCTGTAGTTCAACCCTAGACCATCCGTTGCCTCCTGCACCTGTGTTGTGGAGAAAAAGAATTCCCTGCGGTGGCACAATCCAGGAGCATACTCAAACTGTTTTTCTGCTGTAGGACACCTCAACAGAACCACAAGGTTCTGGTCCCCCATCACTAGAAGAGACTCCGAATCCACAGAGTGAAGTTCCACATCCGAGCAGGAGTGAGGCCACACCCCTGAGTCCCACCACGAGCACTTCTTCAGACCCAGACCCTCCAGCAGGTCCTGCCAATGTGGCAGTCAGCTGCTCTTCTCCAACTCCACTTCCATCAGACAGCCCGGCACCAGCGGACTGCTCTGCACAAGCAAAGAAGAAGAAAGGCTTTTTCTCCAAAGGCAAGAAGCTGTTCAGAAAGCTTGGATCCAGTAAGAAAGAATAAGTCAGAACTGTGAATTAATGGAGAACACTGGAAGCACTTTTGCTCTCTGCACTCTCAGCGGGGTTAGCAGCTATCAGATGCGATGTCTGATGCATAAGCCGTCTTTAAAAATACACTTGCCTTAGAGCGCTGCTTGACGAGCTGTTTAACAAATTTTATGAGACATTAGCATCATGTGAGCATGCAGAGCTGCATGTCCAATGCACTGAATACCTAAAAAGTCAGTGGGAACATAGAGGAAAAACCCTCTAGCAAGAGTCTAATGGAGAGCAGAGATCTTCCTTCGGGATTCAATTCTCCGTTCGGACCCTCAGAGCCTCCAGAGCTGGTTAATAAAAGAACCAGTCTCCTTTCTTTTAGAGGAAACCGTTTTTATTACTGTTCCGGCGAACTGAGCAGCACATCCCAGCGCAGACACCATTGAGCATCTCGGTGAAACATTATCATTAGTTCCTGCTCAGCACAAAGGTAATACATTTGGGGGAGGAAAATAAACGAACAAAAAAATTGAAAAACCGAAACGGTACAAAAGCCATCCGAACCGAAATTGCGCGTACCTTAACAGTTGGGTCCAACTGCGTCTACCGTTACACCCCGAGCCAGTACTGTTCACTACTTTTCCCAGGCTGCATACTGCTAGGTCCCTGTTCGACACAGTTTCTTGGTCTATTTGTCTGTTTGTGTACTGGCTGTGAAAGCCAGAACATCAAGTCGAACTGCAAGTACTGAATCAGGCAGGTTTGTGTTTGTGCATGCGCTCCTATGTATGTGTCTACAGATAGTTGTGTAGTCCAACTGTTTTTGGTTCACAAAAATGACTTTCTGCTCCCCAAGGAGGGTTAATTCAAAGCTAGGACCTGCAGTGGAGATCCTCTAAACTAGAGATGGTTAGGTTTGTCGTTTTGCATTGATGCTTTCACACTAAAGACAGTCAGACCAACTCTGTTTAAATATGTGGGAAATAGTTTCACACTCTACTTTTAAGAGAGAACCGAACCTGCTGGAAACCCCACTTTGGTGGAATATTTAACAAGTGAGATCTCTCCTGAAAGCCAAAAAACGCAGGAAAACGTGTCATCTGTGTGACACGTTTTTAAAATCCCACTTTGATCATCTTTCGATCTATTTTAAAAGAATTCCCGGTGTTCTTTTAATTATGCCTTTTCTTTAGGACAGTTTCTGCAGAGCGACAGTAGTCGTGGGCGGGACTGTTGGTACAGAACAAGCCCGCTTCCTTTCCTGTTGAGAGCTCTCTGTTTACATGCTTTTACGCTAACTTACAGTGAAAGGGGGCAGCAGGAGCAGGGAGCTTGTGGCCCGCCCCGTCAGAGAAAAGAAACTGGTTTGGACACAGCCCTGTGTGAACGCACCCGTAGCTTTGTTACTGTTGTTCCCAGGTGTGCACCACTGTACAGATATTCCTGTTTAGACATTTCAAATGTGAAAAACTTTCTTTGCAAACTACTACAATACCAAACTTGGTTCTGATGCATAGTATATGTATTATTACCCAGCTCTCTAAAGAGACCGTCCCAGTTGATGTGAGTGTTTTTCCTCAAATGTTGATTGACACATGGAGGGAGCGTAAGCTTTATGCTACGGTGGTGGCTATGAAACAATGCATAAGCTAGCAGAAAGCGCAGGTATAGATGTAAACTCGGGGAGGTGTACCTGCTGCATGAGCTTTGTGTAGAACCTTTTGATCCAAACATACAGTTGTGTCTGTGGTCAGCAGGCAGCTCTAGCGACAATAGAAATATTATTTGGTTTTGTGATAGAGACAGTAAATCAATATAATTTTACAAATTGTGACTTCAGGTGAGGCCATCCAAGTAAATTTCCTGAATTCATCTGAGGATTTCTGAACTGTGACCATTGACTGTATATGAGAAGTGGACTGTGGGACCCCGCCCCCCTGGTGTCCAAACAGGAAGTTCCTGCTGGTTCCAAGAAGCCAAAATTTTATAGACTTCTATAGAGAAACAGACAACTGTCATTCTATTGGTCAGAATAACCATTCTTACTCTGAAACCTAATTTATTTCATTGACATGTTTTTTAGTGTGAGTTATTCAAGTTCTAAACTAACTAATCAGATAAAAGTAGGTGGTCTCATGTTGATTGACAGATTTTGTGTTGTCTGCTTTCAAATGGTAGGGATGTGGACTTCCAACAAGCTCACTCCTGGTTAGCTAGAGTGTGGTTGCCATAACAATGGTGACTGAATTGACTTAATTTGGTTTGGGCTTAAAATAAGTAATTTCTATGGATGGCGGTGCACTCACTCAGTCCAGTTCTTTTATACAGTCAATGGTTGTGACACAAGAATATGAAATGGAAATTTAGAGATGACATGTTCTTTGTCTACACGTAGTATTGATTGAAGAAAGATCTCTTTAGTGGTTTCTTTTGTTTTAACATTTTTCTAATTCGTATAATTAAAATTAAACCAGCTGTATTTTTTTTAATTATTGACATTTAACTTGGGAGGGTTTTTTTATTTGCCAATTTGTGTTCATTCCAAAATAGGCCCACAATAGGATGTGTGCTTTATTTGTGGTGAAATTTGGAGGTAGAGACATATTCGTGACTAAATTGTTGAAGAACCGCCAAAGAAAAAAAAATTCCCACTCTCCTTTTTGGAAACCACTTAAAAGGTTTTTAATTCATTTTTTTTTTTATTTTAGACTGAAACCATTTCCTCCGTACCTGAACAGATGTGACACATTTCACTTGTGGGAAAATCCGCCCAATCTAAGGAGGTTTGGTTCTTTGCACTTTTGCGACTCTTCAGTCAGGCTCCTCGTTGACGTTTCTTCTCTTTCGTCTCGTGAGGTGGAGCTGGGAGATGAAGTTGCAGTACATAAGCACTGGAGCAGACACAACGGTGTTACGACCATGCATCTGAATTCATGCATTGTTGTGTTTATCATGCACACATTTGCACTAAACAAGTGGAATGTTTTAAACAGTAAAACTTCAGCAATACTTCATGCAGTGGATGAACTGCCAGAGGACAGCAGCAGAGCAGTACTTCATCACCTTGAGAGCGTTTGCTCAAACGCAGCCGGTGTGGTGAAGGTGGATGCAGATGTGTAATGTAGGCCTTTTAGCTTCTTGTAACCGTCGTGTCATGTTTTTTTTGATACGTGGCTGATGGGGAACTTCTCAGGTCTTAACTTTGTTGTTCCCCGTCAATGCTGAACCACCTGTTGACTCCAGCTGGCCATCAGCAGCAGAATATGCCAAAATGTTTGGTGCTTTGCTTGTTACCATAGCGATAAGAGTCCATTTTCACAGGGTTGTGGGAGATTTTCTGCATACTTTTGTAATTAGGTTGACGTTGGAAGCCGATGGTTGTCATGTTTTAATTTATGAGCTAAACCTAAAGGGAGCACGATGATGCCAAGAAAGGTTGGGCTTTTTGAAGACACTTTAGGACGAATTAGCCGGGATAGAGGCAAGTCAAAGGCAGTACTGTATATTGTATTTATGTTTTCTTTCTTTCTTTCTTTCTTTTTTTTTTACTTTTCAAGAAGGGACAGACGCTCCAAAATTGCCGAAATGTGCAGCAAATATGTGTAATGATCTTGTATTCAACGGCCTTTAACGCACACGTAGTTGTGTAGCTGCTGTGTAGCTGCTCTGTGGAGCCGATAGCAGCGTGTAGGAAGTGTTTTAGCCTAGCTGATCATATTTAGCCTTACATCACAAACTTTATTAGTCTTAACATGTTTACAGGAAGTTTGCTGAATGCATGCATACACATCTTATACCCATATTTGGCCTTATTTGTGTTGCTGTCGGACTTGTCTACAATATTTAGGTTGTGGCTGGTCGATGCAGATGACAAGGACTTGTCTGTGTGTGTGTGTGTGTGTGTGTGTGTACTGTAATGAACGTCGACAGCACTGATCGCAGAGCTGTTTCCTTGTGTTTGCTTTTCTACATTCATTATAGAAAACCACTGTAATATGAGGCTTTCTATAAATTACATGAATGTTTTTATTACTGTTTTTGGAATCTGTAAATATTTTTGTTCATACTCTCTTCAGATTTCATGTGGTTTTATTTTGCATGTCTGATCAGTGTTGACGGAGGACTAGCATCGGAATCTGTAACGGACTCTGCCGAGACTTTGTGATGGTTTCTTTGGATACTGACCTTTTTACCAAAATAAAGAATGTATATTTTCACAGAAAATGATTGTGTTGTGTATTTCTCTCAGTAAAGAAAACAAGAAACAGGACTTATTTTCTTCACAGGTTTTGTCTTTATTACATGTACTGTCAATAAATAACACACAATCATCAGTAGATTTTCAGGACAGGTGAAGACGATGTTTTTTTTTAAAATAGGAGAAAGAGCAGCAAGCTTCGCTCAGCGCCACACTCCACCCATGTGAACTGATGTCTTCAACACTCTGGGAGATGTGTGGCTTGCTAAGACAAAGCAGCTTCCTCTTTTTGGACTTCCTGTGCCGCCGCCATGCCGGGCCGCCGTTCTCCCTGAAGCCAACAGTACACTCATCCATAAAGTAGGAAACACTACACTTTGGCAAGGAGTTTAGTAGTGCTTTCTACTTTATGGATGACTGCACTGTACATCCACCACTCCTCTTCCGTCCTCTTCGGCACCTGCATCGTTCCTGCAGCTGCATGCATGCACCACCCCCACCAGACCAACCCCCACCCCAAACTTTGAATTTACCAACCCCAAACTTCACATCTCAACTGCTGCAACACGAAACCAGAAAACGTCCACTTCCGGATTTAACTAAACAAGCTTCCTTATGTTTGAAGGAACTTCTGAAAGTAATAATAAAGTCGACTTACGTTTTTTTTTTTAAACTAGAAAAAAAAAGGAGACGTGAAGACTTCAGAGCGGCATGATGACTTTCTGAAGCAAAGCATCAGAGGAAGCGCTATCTCTGGGACGCCATTTTGTCAGGCATGAGTAAGCTTTTCTGTCTGACTTATTTTGACAGTTTTAAGTCATTTAAAAAGTTGAAAAATTCTGTTAATAGTTTAAAAAAAGGATAAAACATTTAGAACCTGTAAAAATATTTAACATTTCATTGATAGTCATTTTACAGAACAAAAACCCTTTTAAAAACTTGACATGTTCAAGCATTTATTTTTTACTAAATCTGGTTAAACTTTGCCATTCAGAACACTTTACATAACATAAAATGAACAGAGAGAAAAAATGTAAATAAAGGGGGAAAAACGGACACATTAACATTTTTATTTCTTTATAAAGAAATAATAATAATCAGGCGAGATCCTTCATACGTTACCTAGACTGGTTCCGTGTTCCTCTGCACTTTGGCTGAAGGTCGTCCGCTGGCCTCACAGGTGTCTTCGCTCCGTCCAAGAAGTGGATGAAAAAGAAGAAGCCGTCTCCTTTTGAACCCTCCACAACCACGTGACGCAACCACAGGAAGAGGTTCAACAGTTACAGCAGCTCTCTCGCTGCTCTTCCGTCCGTTTCTGCCTCCTGCAGACGTCTTTTTTTCATGAAGCCTAAAACTCGCTCAGATGACACCAAAATTTGCCCACTATATCCCACCGTCACCAAAATGACTGGCGTCTCTGCTGTGAGCGCATGATGGGGAAAACCTTGTGGAGCTCTCATAGTCTGACATGAGAGAGACCACGCATTGAAGTTTCAGAATGGGTAGAAAACTAGGCTGTTAGGTTTTTGGTGGAGGCGCTTCCTGTGAGAAGATGGTGTTGCAGATAAACCCTCGCTATCTCTTCGTCAAGTTTTACACTAAAGGCCTCATTAGCCTTTATTGCGCTGACCCGTTTTTTTTGTTTTTGTTTTTTATTGCCTGTCCCTTCACAAATATCTGTGACCTTTCGGAAACCAAAGGGCAGCTTCATCATCAAACTTTGAGTGAGGAGGAGGCGGCCTCACACACGGCCTTCAAAAAAAAGACTTGCTTCACTACCCATTGACAAATTTGTCGCCATGACTACCAATGTCACTCTGTGGGTTTTCAAAAGTGAAAAGGGTTTCAATTCCCCCATAGATGTAAATGTCCAACTGTTACTGTGTTTTCTGATCATGTGGACTCCCCCAGGGAAATAATTCAAATGAGAACCGTTGAGCTGGATCCAATGTGTTAGACCAGAGGAAGTAGGTCAACATGCAGAGAAAGGTTACGAGAAGAATAAGGTCTCAAACCTACACACACGCTGGGCTTGTGACACGCGTTCAAGAACGCGCTAAAGGTTCTGGAACTCAGATTTATTCTGTGGTGTTTACATTGGACAAATAGGAAGGGGCTTCTTTTTCGACGGTTTACTAGCCCATGTCTCTCACCTACAGAGGGAAAAATCTCGTAAACTTTGCTTCAGGCTTTTTCTCTAACAGCTCTATTCCCATATATGAAAAAACTTGGTGTCATTTCCAATTCTAGCCAGGCATGAACTGCAATTAGTAATGTCGCCTCCATAATTAATTTTCATACGGTAGGATCTTCAGTGAATTAAAAGGGTAGTGGTAATCCAAATCTGATCCAAGTCCCTGCTTGTTCAAACAAAGATTGACCTGGTGTAACTATCAATGCACGTTCAGTGGCCCGAAAATGGTTGACGAAACGTGCTTAGCAATGCGTTAAGCAAGAGTTTTGAATGCAGAAGTCCAAAACATGCGTGTTTACAGAGACTTTTTATTGTAAGTGGACGCTTGAACGTGTGTTGCCGATGGTTGTGTGAATGCGCGCTTCAGGACACGAACATTATTGATTTAAATGTACACCTGGACCTCACATACTTCCCACCATTGAGGCTCCTGTTCACTAATTTACACTATTCGCTGTTTTCTTCCACACAAGCATCTCGACATTTTTGAGTAAAACCAAACAGTGTATGACCTAACACTGAAAGAAACAAAACCTCTACTTTTTATAATACTTGTGTAAAAATGGCTCTTGCATTACACATCTGCAGGTTTGTCTTTACTCTACCATGAACATTTCAGCAGTAAACATTTCTCACAATTTCAAAGCTGTGTTTAAGTGAGTCATGACTCTGACCCTCAGCAGTTCTTACTACTGACAGTCTATTAGTGGAGATACTGTTTTCCTAAATCAGCCTGAAAGGAATGCTAACAAGTCACCATTTATCAATCAAATCTCTGGTTACTTTTATTCATCGCACTGAAAAGACAAAGGACATTGAAGACCAAAATTTACAGATTCATGACAGAGAAAACAGATGCTTTGAAAATGGAGTTGGAGATGGAATGTTTGTAACCCTTCCCTCAAAAGAGAGGGAGGCCTCATACACAAATTGTCTCCTATTTACCATGCTGCCCTTTCATTTGTTCCAAAGAAGACTAAAACTCCAGCGCAGCCACACCCAAAGACCCTATGAATGTGGTTAGGGGCATTAGAAGGGGTTTCTCTTCTTTTTTCATAGTCACTTACGTACAGGGGTTGACCGGTACGGGTGCTATGGGTTTTTGGGTTTTTCCGAGCCCGTGGAGGGTTGTAGAGGTCGTAGAGAGGAGCGCAGGTGACCTTAGGTCATTATGAAAATGGAACGTACCATTCTTATGCATGTGTTAAGTTCATTGTGAAGGATTGTAAGGATAATGTAAGTTACACACACTTCTGACGAATGGGTGATGCTGTCGTACGGTGTCCTCCTTACAGCAAACTAGTTGTAAGTTAGGTGTGCGTACTGGCTTCTTAGTTATCACGCGCAGATGCTGCTCGCATGCAGCCGTGGTGCAGCGGTAGGGCAGTCGATTGGAAGACTGCAGGTTCGATTCCCGCCTTGCCCTTGGCACCTTGCCTCTGGTGGAAGGTTGGCGCCAGTGTTCGGCAGCGGAGTGTGTGTGTGAATGTGTGTGTGTGTGAATGTGTGAGTGTGAATGTGTGTGTGTGTGAACGGGGGAATGGGTTTGTGACTGTAAAAGCGTTTTGGGCCTATGAGGAAAATAGAAAAGCGCTATATAAGTTTACCCTGTTTACCATAAGGTGTGCAGGTGATGCTTAAGTGCCCGTAGGATCTCCACACAAACTGCACTGATTGGGAATTTCCTCGCTCACTCTTTACTTGAACAGCACTAACGGGCTCCTTGGATGGTGCGCAGGATTTGGGGGAGTTATAAAAATGAAAGCTTTGCGTGTCACTGACCCTTATGCCTTGTATGGGTGTTTTCTTCAATCTGATGCCCACAGCATGCCTGTAGAAAAACATGTGCAAACATTTTTGCCTCAAGGGCTCACTGAGTGGTCTGTGGCTATGGTATTTTATACGGGCCACTGGTATGCCCAGACCATAACCATGCCTTCTCCATATTTTATAGAGGAAACTCACGTTTCTTTGATTGCTTCCTTTTTGTGTCTGAAGAACTGATGTCACCAACAAGTTCCAGTTTTGTTGTGTCTGTCGACAGACATTCTTCCAGAAGCTCTGTGGTTTATCAGCATGCATGCTTTTGTACTCGTTTATTTCCCAGGAAGTCCACTTTGGTTCAAACTTCATTTAATTGTACCCTTGGGAAAAGTTTTCCTTTTGCAGCGACATCCACAGAGGCTACCTTCAGTCCTCTAGACCTGAATCAAATGTGCACCTGTCGTCACGGAAACTTCAGGCTGCTGGGAGAGGCTCCCATGGGCTTTATGTTGATGTTAGGATTGATGTTGATGTTCAGTGTGATCTACACCAATATACATTTGAGTCCATGCTATTCAACAGCAGTTCATAGCATAATCTGACATTCTGTACATTTTTTATTCATTTTTAGATTGATTAGTTTAACTTTATTTCAGTAATGATTGTGGGGGTTTTTTTCTTAAAAACAGAAGGATGCTAACCATTTTGTCAAAGCTACGTTCACACCAGCCTCAGTAATGCACATTAAATAAGTCAATGAAAACGCGCGTAAATGCTCCTTATGGGCTTCTGGGTTCAAAACTCTCTGCTTCAAGTGTGCCTGCGAACATTTCTACGACCATTTTCGGTCTCTTTGTACAAAATGCACAGGCATTGAAAGCGCATTGCAGTTTAAACTAAGTTAAACTCTGACCAATCAGGGACTCAGATTTGGTAGTGACGTTTGAAAATGCTAACTGTTAGACAATTGATCATTAAGGAGAAATTAATATTTGCGGTTTGTGCTCAACTGGAATTATACGACCCCAAGTCTTTCATATGTCGGAATAGAGCTGTAAAAGAAAAAGTCTGGAACAAGATTTGCACCACTTTGAGATTTTCCACCAAAACTCTGACATATGCTAGTAAACAGTAAAAGAAGAAGAAGCCTTTTTCCTCTAGTAAAAACTTGTTTTCTTTCTCAACAAGTTTATCTGTAAAAATTCTGTACGGTTTTTTTTTTTGTTTCATCTGAATTCGTTTAGATACTGATTTCATGTCAAAGGTTTGTTGACAGACAAATGAAAGCACTGTAAGCTCACTTCTTCTCCTCCCCAGCCCGTTACAGGAGGACTTCCATGTCACAGGTCTGTTTTCCTGGATCCGTGTCAGGGTCCGCTCAGCAGAGACTGAGCCACAGGACAAAAAAGATCTTTTATTTCAGCCAACACCAAAATGCCATGGGCCTAGAAAAAAATGGGGTCAACTTAACAAAATTGTAACGGAGAGAATCAGGAACAAAAGCTCAAACCAACTGAACCAAAACTGACCCCCCAACAGGAAACATTAGGGAGATTTTATACTGGCTGATCAGACCAATGACACAATAGTGAGGGAACCACAAATACAAAACATTCAAAGCTCAAATATTACCTAAAGAAGTCAATTACTAGTAATTTAAAGCTTTAACAGACAAACTTAACTTATACATCAAAACAAGTTTAACACATTTTAAATATACAAACAGTAGTCCAACTTAAGAACAAACTTTGTCTTCCCCCTCCAACATCTCCAAATGGAAGTGTTCAGGAAGTTGTCCAGCTCCTCCCTCTGCCCCATCATCAGGTCTCAGAGAGAACTCAGAAAAATAGAATGACTCTAACCCGAATAAAATAAACTAAATGTGTGCACAAGTCATTAAGTCCATTTTGCTGTGTAATGTGTAAAATAAAATAAATGGTTTACGGAACAGTAAAGAAATATAAGAAATGAACCTAACTGTGGGGCAGTGGGCTCTGGCCTCACAATCCACCCCTCCCTTAACAATGGCTTCCAGTTTTTATCTGATGACTTATAAAGCAGCTGAGCTTTCAATTCCAGTGAAATCTGCACCAGAGTTCAAATTTAACAAGAACTTAAAAAACTCCACGAGTTGTTTAAAAATAAATGAACCTTGCTTTTTTTTTTTTAAA
Organism: Oryzias sinensis; assembly: GCA_037389245.1. Classification (NCBI taxonomy): domain Eukaryota; kingdom Metazoa; phylum Chordata; class Actinopteri; order Beloniformes; family Adrianichthyidae; genus Oryzias; species Oryzias sinensis. Next base: position 11,739,399 of record CM074497.1, on the reverse strand, counting down.
TAGTCCCGCTCTGTTTTTGCTCATCTCTGCCCACTTCCAGCTTTCATGCTGATGGCCTCCAAGCAGGATTTAGCCTTACTGTACAGCACTCTCGTTTCTGCTTTTGGGAAACTGATCCCAACTTCCTGTGTGTGGAGCAACACACGGGCCTTCCCAAGCCCACTCTGGCCCTCCAGATAGACCTTATCTGGACCGTCAGCCATTTCCCCTCCCTGCAAACCCCCCCCGGGTATCGACAGTCCACCCTGATCCCTGATGGAGCCTCTGAGCTGCTCATAAATGATGGACTCTTCATATTTGAAATAAATGTATCCCTAACTGAAGTAAACACACATCGGCCAACGTTTGAATGTAGGGAACTGATTGTTTGAAACTATCCGACACATGCTTGTTGTCTGAGCAGTCTTCTGTGGGCTCAGGCTAGCGTGTACCTGACGTGTTTAGTGTGGCGAGTAAAAGCTGGGCTGACTGCACCCCCCCCCCTCTCCTTTTAGAAGGAATTGAAAGCCTCAGATGGGATGAGCTGCTCTCGCTTCTGTAGCTGCTTTTCTGTCTGCCAAAGACAGGAAGTCCTGACAGCCTTGTGAAACATACGCTGACACACATTTGGAGGTGAGCCTCGTTTGCCGTCCTCCATGTAAAGCCCTTCTTCTTAATTCCCCTTAACCCCCATCAGACGGCGCGTTGGGAGGCCGAGCCGAAGGCTCTGCTTTAACCTTTGTCTGCAGGAAGTCAACACCTTTGTGACTCATCTTTGCGTTCAGCGCAACGATTCAACCTTCCCAAATAAGGGCACAAGTGGCCTGTGTGTGTTTGTGTGCGAGTGTGTGACAGCAGAGGGGTGCTTCTGCAGAACGGAGCACAGAGTCTTCCTGACAACGCCTGTGGTCGCATGAGTTCTCAGTTTGGTTTTCAGCTTACAGCTCGAGAAATGACTTAACTCAACGCAGTAGCTCACAATGAGGGGGTGCAGAAAGACATGCTTAAGGGAAAGTTATCTTTAGTATTTTTTAACCATTTCAAATATGAAATCTGTGTAATATAGACCCACATGCCGTCAAGTAGACTGAAGCCTTTCCCTGTTTGGTCTTTTACTGTCTTAAACTACCTTCAAAACAGAATCTTAAAACAGTAAATATACCTTCTTCTTTTTCTTTTTTTCAAGAAAAAAACTGTTTTCTATCTTGCAAGAAAAATAATCTAATCATGAAAGTTTTCAACAGCAAAATAATCTTATTTTGATAAAACATGTCTTAGTGATGAGAACTTTTTTTTTTTCAAAATAAGAAAAAAAAATATTAAATTTATTGGCAGATTTGTTGCTTATTTAAAGAAAATCTTCCAACAGGGTGATACTTTTTGACCTATTTCTAAGGGGCCTGCACCTGCAGTGCAACAGCTTTGAGAATAAGCTTATGTTGTTGCTTTGGAGACAAAAACATTTAAATAATACTAGAAATGTGTACTTTTCTATAAAAGATCAGCAAAATTCTCATGTCTGTGAAATTTTCAGAATAAAAGATTATTTTTGGGACATAATGTGACCTCTGAAAGACTGCAGGTTCAGTTCAACATCAGTCTTTTTCCACACAAACATTTCAACAGCATCTTTGAGTAAAAGCAAACAGTGTGTGACTTTTTCTGGTAACAACAGATGGAAAACCTCAATTTTAGAGGAAGTGGGTCCTAACACTGACCCTGACCTTAAGCAGTGCACTCACACAGAGTGTCAAAGGGCCCTTGGGCCAAACACAAAACCCCTCCTAGCTCCTAGTGGCCTGGCATGGCGGCTTTACCACCAATCGGTGTGTGAATTGTAGTGTAACTGAACAACACACTACTCACAAATTGAAATTCTTTAAAACATTTTACAGTCACTGGCTTTGTTTTTCTTTTTTGTTCTATTGTTTATGTCCAATGCTATAAAAAAAAGTTTTAATCCATATTTTATAGTTTTGCAAAATGGCACAAAAATCAACTGTGCTCCATTTTCAAAGGTGCATTTCAAACTTCAGCTGCAGCTGAAGCAGAAGTAAGAGCCTTTTTTTAAGGTCTTTTGAACGCCGCTGTCTACTGCTTTTTTTTTCTTTTTTTGTTCTTTTGCACGGCGGTGTCTAGAACTGAAAAGGTAAGCGACATTTCAACCCACAGCAGGAAATGGAGATAAAAGCAGCTGAAAAGCGAGGGGGTGGAGGGGGGAGTGGAAGCACAGACTAAGTAGTCGAATAAGTCAACAGAAAAAAAAAAGACGACAGTTAAAACAATGAACAGTGAGGAAGATGAAGATCTGTTTCTGTCAGCAGTTGCATGACTCGGATGAGGCAGAGCTGCAGGTGCAGCTCGGGAGTTGACCTCCGACCTCAATGTGGGCAAAACAAAGGATGATGATGCCAGAAACTGTTCCCTAATGTACATCTTCAACTAAATCTGATCATGTAAATAAACTTATATTCTTATTTTCTGCTGTACTTGCTGTTCAGAGGTCTTCAAGTATTTGCATCTTAAAATATCTTGGTTCTTTCATATTTCCCACAGGAAATTCAATAATAGATGTATAGATTAAAAACAATCCTACACCAGTGGTATCATCTATATATTTGATAGTAAAAGGAAAAAAAATGATAACGTTACATCAATGATAGAAAATGCCACATCTGTCTTGCATATTTAATGTAAGTACATTTAAGAGGATCTGATTTGACACAATGTATTTTATTTTATTTTGAAAGTAATTTGTGTTTCCTGCTATCACAAGTAAAAAAAAAAAATTTTTTATACAGAAAAATATTACACTGGCATAATTAAAGTATTGTTAATATTTAAAAGCTACATGTTATGGCTAAATCGGCCACAGAAACCAGGATACAGACTTGGTGGCTCTGTGTGGCCTCTGGAGCAAACGGCTCTTTTAGAGCTAAGGGTTTCAGACCAGTGGCCCTGCTGGACACTTCCCTTTGCTTCCTTCACCCAACAGTCGCTGCGATAGGCTCCAGCAACCCTGTGACCCAAAAGGGAAATGGTGGTAAAGAATGAAATGAAAGGTTTATACCGGTGGTCATATTTGCAGGTTTATTGAGGGACAAGGATTTTCCTCTTTGTAATTTTCAATAAGGAAACCCCTGGAAGTTGTTTGAACTCAGAGCTCCAATCTGGATCCACTATTCTTTACTCTTTAGACCCGAGTAAGCTGGTGAAATAAATTATGGGGTTTTGCTGCCTGGGTTTTCAGAAACATTTTGAACAATTCAAATCATATTTCCGTCCACAAAGCATTTATAATATTAACCCTTGTGCTATCTTAGATGACCCCACCCTTACATTGACGTGTTCTTCCTACCATGACAAAGGTGGATAAAGGTGGAAAGATTTCATGTAATCCATGGACACCAGTGAAGATCACAAATCATTGAAGAAAAAAGGTTCAGTGCACTGTCTAGTGGGTCTAGATGACCCAACTCCCAATGTTTTTTTTTTAACTTTTATTTTTCAATAACCACATACACACACAACAAGACAATACATAAAATGGACATAATCAAAAGCAAACAAGCAAAGAGGGGAGCCAGCCCCTATATCTCAGCAATATGGGAAGAAAGAAATATATATATAAGTAAATAAGTAAAAATAAAAAATGAATATAAAGTAAAAAAATAAAAAAATAAATGAAAACAGCCGGAGAAAAGAAAAACTAGTTCCAGACAAGATGTGTTGGGTACATCAAAGGTTTTCTATCACAATCCATTAACAATGCAGGGAGAGTCTTAAACTGGATATGCAATTAAGTGAGTAAATAAAGTACAGCAGATGAAAAGAAAGTACACTTCTACACAAATGCTCTTATTATAATGGCAGAAATGTTCACATTAATATAGTCAAGGAATGGCCTCCAAGTTTTCTCAAAGATATCAGTTTTGGAGTGTGAGAGACAAGTCAGGCGATCCAAAGGAATGTATTCCATTAACGTCCTCTGCCATCCAGAAATTGAGGGGGTTTTGTCTTTAATCCGATTGTGAAGGATGTTTTTCCTTGCACAGAATGCCAATATGTTATAAAGCCTTTTATGATATTTATTAGTAATCCCGCAGCCGGGAAGGCCAAGAACCAGAGGAATTGGGTCAGACCTAAGGTCCTCTTTCAGAATTTTTCGCATTTCAAATAAGACATCTCTCCAGTAATCTTAATACAAGACCAGAAATAATGAGTGAGATGCCTGATCTCCGTCTTACACTTACGGCAGAATGGAGAGATATCCTTTCTGTATCTAGAAAGGCGGTTTGGGGTAATATGTGCTCGATGCAGAATCATTAGTTGTATTGCTTTTGTCCGGTTACACACTGTTATTTTTTTGCATTATCCCAAATGTCTTCCCACATCTCTTCTGTTATTGTGACACCAAGCTCCTTCTCCCAGGTCCTTTCGACTGGTTGCCGAGAACTAACATTAGAGCAATTCCTCAAGGCAGGGTAAAAGGTTCTCATGGAGACCTCCCCCACCTCCCGATGTTAAAGTGCCTTGGATAGCACAAGGGTTCCACCACTATTGACTTCATTGTTCAGAACTTTAGGCTTTCACAAGACTTTCTTGTTCAAAGTTGATGCCACTTCCTGCTGCTGCCTTTAACTTTAGAAGAAGGTTGTCATATTTCACTGAACTTTTCCATTTTTTGGTTTATCTAGTTTTATTTGAAATGAAATGATTTTTAGCAGCTGGATTCTGCTCAACCATTAAAGTTTGATCAAATGTGAAATTCGACCCATCGGCACACAGGAACGGTTCCTCCATTCATCATCTCACTGCTTCAGTTTCTGAAGCCTCTTTTTTAAACATTCAAGTGAGAAAACGAGCAGCTTTTCCGTTTGATCTATTTATGTCTGTTACTTCTTATGATTCCGAAAAATTGTGAAAAGGCGCCACCTTGTGTTTGAATCGTGTAAGAAAGGTTTGTTTAAAATTATTTGAACAAAACAAGAATTTAAAAAAAATATGCACAGAATTCTTCAATGGAAAAAATACAAATAAAATTATTATAGGGATAAAATCCTGTTGAATTGGAACATGAATCAGAAAGTTCTTTAAAAGTCACAACTTGATCTTCTAATGGGATACGCATTTTGCTATCTGGACCTTAAAGATGGTCTCAATGATAAGAACCTAAAAATAATCTACAAAAAGACCAAAAGTTCACCAATTCATTTATTTTGAGGAAAATTGTAAGATTGTTTAAGAGTTTGTTTTTAGTATAAGTTCCACTTGGAATTGATTTATGAACTGAACTAAATGTTGAGGCTTCCTGATGTTTTCTTCTGAAGCAGCAAAAGAAAACAGCTGTTTGAATGCATGTTTTATTGAAAAATATCAACATCACCAACTCATCTGTTCACACACAAACACGGAGCAGGAGGGGGCAAAGCTGGGATTCTCCATACAACACAGATGCCAAACCAGACCCATTTTGACAGGGGATCACATTAAAAAAAAAAACATTTTTGCTCCCCTTTGAAATAGTCCCTTTTCAGCCTTTGCTCGTAGTCTTCCAACAACAAAAAAGAACAATCCAACAGCTCCATAAGAAATCACAGGTGAGGTGCTGATTTATGATGCAGGTCTGAGCAAATCCACCCCTCAAATGTGAGATTACGACTTTACTGCTGTGTCTCTGGATTTGTAGTTCACTCCTCTGCTTTTCAGCTCTCTGACCACACCTGAGACAAAGACAAAACACAATCACGTCAAAGGAAAAGCCAAAGCACCTCTGTGTCTGTGTGTGTGTGTGTCTGTGTGTGTGTGTGTGTGCGTGTGTGTGCGTGTGGGAACCTGCTGTGTGTGAGCGTACCTGGAGGAAGTCTGCCTGTGACTGACACCGCATACACACCTGGCTTGAAGTTACCTTAAGGAAAAGAACAAGAAATAAAAACATTAAAGTGAAAAACAACGCCGCACCCCCCCATAGGTGCTCCTAATGACCACCAGGAGAGACCTGCAGGCATTAGTCTGCGTCATGTACAAATGCATTACCTATCCTTTGCCATTTAGCCACCCAGCTGTCTTCAGGACTCATCATGGCTATGACTCTGTGGACGTGCAGACAATGTTAGTAAAGAAATCTAAATAAATGATCAAAATACACATTCAGTGTTGAGTGACAGCTTACCCATCAAAGGAGGAGCTGGTGCATTCGTAAACCATCTCTCTGTTCCCTTTCATCTGCAGGTAAGCCTCACAGTTGTCACAGCCGTCATATTCAAACTGGTCAACGGTCTGAGGAGGTCCAGAGTTAATCAGTTAAGACATCATTAACAAGTTCTGTTCACTAAACGGAATGGAATCAAGGGGCTTGTGAGACATTTTAAAATGATGAGTTTGAAACTGAAGCACTGGACAGAAACGGGAACGTCCACATTAGCTTTTTGCTTTTTGCTTTGACTAAAAAACCTTCAGCAACTGGTTTGTAAATATTTTGACATAAAGGACAAATTTAATGTTTATAACACAAAAAGAGGGGTGCAGCCAGCCTCTCAAAGTCTTTAGTGCAAAGGAAACAAAGCTGGTACACTGTCAGTTTCTTTTAGTAAGCATATAGTATAGTAAATATATAATGTATGTGACATGTGTGTGTAGTGTAGGAAGTTTACTAACTGAATACTTATTAAGGCTACATTGGAACATCTTGAGTTTCCAAAATATAGATAGCATCTAAAAGGTAAACTTCAAGTACACAGCCTCACTTTTTAGCATAGACCATGTATACTTGTAGCATAATTTAACTAGAGTAAACTGTGTTATTAGGAGATGCTAGGTATAAAACTTTAATTAATAAATCTCTTAAGAGGGTCGAGGGTAGTTCCTTTGTGTACAATTAATCTTTATAATACATTCGACAGATGTAACACACTACAGATTTTTAACAGCGATAAGGCTTAAGCAGCTAAATTGCTAGCTAACTCCCGTTTCTTTAACTAAAACTAAAATTTACCTTTACGAGTGAACAAAGAAGACAAGCCCTCAGATGACGCAGGTCTTTAGGGACAGTTTCCAGCGCCATAATTCGTATACCACAAAGAAAAAGTCCCGAAGGAAATAGATTGTGATAATCTATCGAATACTTGCTGTTATTGTCTGTAGGAAATGACGTCACATCAAACAGCTAGCTGTAAGACCCTTAGAGCTCCCCGTTTTCTGCCTGAATAAAATCCTATAATATAACCATGAAAAATACTTTTTAAAATTATCTGTGCCTTTTAAGTAAAAAAACAAATTGAAACCAATAAACTTATTTTTAATTATTGTAATTTGGTAAAAGTTTTTAGTAGGATTTATATAATTGGCTTTCAAAAAAGAAAAAAAACAATATCCCTTCATTGTCTGATAGCCAAAAACAAACAGAGCAAGTTATTCTATAAATTGAGTATAACAGGTTTTTTGGCGCTTTTCTACTCTTAGGCGAAAGCAGCTACCAAGATGCAATAAAAATGTACTTTCTAGAGCTCCATTGTGAGACGTGTGCTATTACTTGTTGTACCAAAGCCAATATTTATAGTTAACAAAACGTGTCCACAGGGACAAACGCAGCAGTTTTACAAAAATGGGCTATAAATTGTGGGATGGCTACATTTCATTTTCTTATTCATTTTATACAAGCCTTCTTTTCTTAGGATTACGTGACTTTTGATTTTCTGACTGGCGAAAACAAAAAACGTGGCGGATATTTGCTATGTTTTTTGGTTCAAAATCCCACAAAATGATCTTTTGTGGACTAATCTTTATTTTGATAACATTTCTAGAGAGAAATATTCCCTTTACTTTCATAATATGTATTCATTTTGGAAACAGAGTTCGTAGTATGTTTGTTTCATTCAACTTTTCCACAAAAATGTATTGAAATCGTGGAATAACAACATTTTTTATCATTCATATCTGCAGACTTACATGGGGGTCACGTGACTAGTATGTTTCTCTTTTGACTGTGGATAATACTCTAAAATACGATAGATTAATTCATTTTTTCATTCATCTTCTTCCGTTTATTCGCTTTCGGGGTCACGAGGCTGCCGGAGCTTATCCCAGCCACTTGTGGGTGAAGGCAGGGGACACCCAGGACAGGTCACTAGTCTGTCTCAGGGTAGAGTGTCCACAGTCACACACCCAGGCACTCTCACATTCACACCTAGGTGCAATTTAGATTAACCAATTAACGCTCCACCATAATGTCAGATTTTGGATGGTAAGCTGTGATACAGGTCTTCTTCATTCCCATCCACTGACTCAAGAACTGAATCACCTCAGTCTCAAATTGTCACCCTTGAAGAACCTCTGGTATTCCAGAACATAGTCCTCAAACAAACAATAAGCCACAGTCTGCACAGTCTGGTTGGGCAGAGCATAGAGATTCACAAATTTTGTGAAATAATCCTCTACAACCAAAACATACTTGTTGTCCCTAGAGGTCACCAGAAGCTCTAAGATGGCCCATTCACTTTGAAATGTGTCAGGAGAATTATTGAGACCCATGGGCATGGCACGACACTGATACTGCCTGTTGTGAAAGCTGTTTTCTCCCCATTTTCCTCAGCCACTTCAACCTGCCAGTAACCTGCCATTAGAAAAATCCACCATGCTGAACCACATGGAACTGAATAGCGCATCCAGGCTGTCATCCACTCTTGGCAGCAGGTGCGAGTCTTTGATCGTGATGGAATTTAAGCAACGGTAATCTATGCAAACATGCCACTGGCCTCCCTTTTTCCTCGACTACCACCACAGGAGAAGCACAGGGACTGCAGCTCTCCTCAGCCAACCCATCGGCTTGTAGGTTTGACATTTTCCATTTAATTTCAACTTGTTTACTAGGAGCAGCCCTGTATGCACGCTGTGTAGCCTGTACCAATATGATGTTTGACCATCATGCAGCGTCCCAGATCTCTGTCAGAGGAACAGAAGAGAGAGCAAAATCTCCCCAAAAGGGCAGAAATATTAACTTTCTGCTGTTCAGTAACTAGGGAGTCTTCCAGAGTGAACAGCATAGCTGCTTGTGGGACTGAACAACATTTACTGTTACAGCTGTGGCTGTATTTGGTTTGGATTTCTTTTTGTTCTGTGCGTTGTGTATTTTCTTTCTTTATCAGAGTGGGACTTCTGTTATTTTGTGGATCTTTGTGTGTTTGTCTGATTATTTTCAGGTGTGGTGCTGGAAAGGGTGTGGCTTCCATTTGGACCCCAAGCTGATGGAGGCAGCCTTTAAAAGCACCATGGGAACCTCCAGCCTGTGAGAAGGGAGCCTTGCTGAAACCTGTCTCCACTGCAGTGTGGCGCTCGTCCCCACCTGTTTTGTTGTGTGTAACACCTTGTAGTTTTGTGCTGTGTGCTGTGTGCTCACTGTAGTTTTGTGCTGTCTGCTCACTCTGTGTATTCTTTTGTTTATATATATGTTTTAAGTGAAGCTGTAGGGGTGAACTGTCATTTTATTTCACACGTTTTCTCCTGTTTATGTAAGTCTTGGGAGGTTAGTGTTTTGTCCTTGATTTTTTTTCTTCTTCTATCATTTAAAGGTAAGATTACACATTTCAGTTGGGTGGAGTTTTGTTTGTTATTTTGGCCTTGGTTCACCCTGAAACCTTTTTGCTTTACTTTTAAGTTATTGTTGGTTTGGTATTTATTAATTTATTATTTTGTACCGAGACAATCTTTTGGTGTTTGGTTATTATTTTAAGTCTAGGTAAAAACATTTACTTTTATCTTGTACTCCTCTGGGTCCCCCAAGACATCAAAAAGGGGCGTAACATTACTACGGACACAGACAGAGGGCCGACCTCAGTTGGAGTCGATGCGTACAACTCAACCAAATGTAGTCCCTGTTTCAACTCAACAATGTTACATGTAGGGTTAAGCAATTGCATTGGTAAGTAGTTAACACCACCCAGTGAGGGCCCTTGGGCAAGCCTACTGCATACCAGCATGAATGTGCATGAATGATCCCGGTGATGGTCAGAGGGACCGTAGGCTTGAACTGGCAGTCATGCCTCTACCATCACCAAGTATGAATGAAGAGTGAATGAATAATGGACACATTGCAAGCATCTTTTGAGCATCTGGAAAAGCGCAGATAAATCCAATCCATTATTATTATTATTAAGGACCCAGGCAACAGAAACACCCTCTTTGACCCCCGTCACTGAATGTGCCGCCACCAATCCACTCTTTTCTGGGCTTTAAATAACCTTCAAAATCTAAGGAAAACACAATTTAATATTGAACAGATTTTTTTTTTTACCTTTTATTGTCGTAACAGTTTACCTTTTTTATATAAGTTAATTAGATGTACAAATGAGACTTAAATAGAAAATGTCAAAATGTGTTTCTACTTAAATCTGATAAGTCATTTTCTTAAAACACTGAGACTGTAATTGCTTTTAAACAAATGACATTGTCACAAGAACAGGTAGATGGCTGGATTCCAGTGCAGCAGGTTTATTAGCTCAGCTCACCCCATCCTCCACCCATTTTAAGCCTCCTGGTGGAGGAAAAGAAGTTCTTACTCCGGATTTGACGGTACATGGTTCCGCCCATCCTCTCATCCACACAATAAAGTAGCCCTGTGCAGAAAAATACCCCATAGCATGATGTTTCCCCCTCCATGCTTGACAGTGGGTAAGGTGTTCTTGGCGTAACAGGCAGCGTTTTTCTTCCTGCAAACATGACAGGTTGAGTTGATGTCAAAGAGCTCCATGTTGGTCTAATCTGAACACAACTCCTTCTACCAATCTATCAAGGTGTTCATTGGTAAACTTCAAGCAGGTCTGCACATGTGCCTTCTTAAACAGGATGACTTTGTAAGCAGAGATGTTAATTGTGGTGTACAGTACTACCAATGGTTTTCTTAGTGACTGTGGTCCCAAACAAGTGAGATCTTTTTTGGGACCACACACCTAAAGGTGGATCGATGGTCATGTTGTATTTTGTCCCAATTGCACCAACAGTTGTGACATTAACCTCCAGCTTCTTGCTGATGGTTTTGTCGTCCATTCTGGTTTTGTGCAGGTCTATAGTCTTCTCCCTTAAATCCCATGAAAGCCTTCTAGTCCATGTTGGAGAGTTTGGACTCTGACTGATATACTGATTTTGTGGACAGGTGTCTTTTTGTGCAGGTGGTTAGTTCATACAAGTATCTTCAGTTCACGTGTCAGGCTGATTAGAAGAGTAGTCTGTGTGAACCAGAACTCTTAATAGTTAATAGGGGCTTAAATACTTAAAGTATTTCCCTCAGTGAAATGCAAATGAATGTATATACATTCTTTAAAGTCAATTTCTTGACCTTCTATTTCTCGTTATACAAATGAACCTACCAATAGGATCACAAACTGTCAATTTCTTTTCATGTGGACAAACCTACAAATTTAGCAATGGATCAAATACCTATTTCCTCCACTGTAGCAAGAAGATGAAAGTTAGTGTGACAAACTTATTCCTTTCGGAACATCAGCTCCTAAAGCTGTCTGACACCAGAGTCTGAAGAGAGTATTGTAATCCATCTAATTATATATCAGCATATATAATGCAGGAAGTATTTAACATCAACTTTCCATAAATTAGTATCATAATCTGAAAACAATAACATTCCATGTTCTGAATGAGTTAACCAAATAATAAAAGTGTAAATGACTAAATAAATAACTAAATATAAAACAAACATAATAATTATATAACAATAGACAAATATGACTGAGTTAAAGACCCTCTCCAATGAAAATTGTGTTTTTAACATGTTCTTGTGTCATTTTCCTGATGATGGAGGTCATATATAAAAAAAAGTAGGATAAATTGTGGTGAATCAGGAGCAGACAAACAATGCCTGTATCTGTGACGTAGGTGCTATAGTGTGTGAGCCAACCCATCCTGGTCTGCTCCATTCTGATGCTTCCATTTGCAGACGACTAGATCCATGTAGGTCTATGTATTTCGCATCTGAGCTGGTATGTAGATCTAACCTTTACAGCAGGATGGCTCTGGAATTTCTCAATATTTTTGTTGGACAGCTAATGTTAGGTTGGGGGTATAAGGGACTGGAAGTTAATGGGAGTATGTTTAAACAAGGAGATGATGGGAAATGAGGAAGGGCTTACTGCCCCCAACTTAGAGGTGAATTTCGAATGAACTGCTGCCGCTCTCCAGAAACTTTGTCCTAAAAAACCGACAAACGACTTTGGCTAAAAATGTCATAATCATCATTAAAAGATTTTACAATAATCAGATAATAATTACAATATAATTAGTGATAATGAAAAATAGTAACGAGACCTGTATGTCCTAATGATTAATTCTAGAAGTGTAGAAGGGGACAGTTATAGATTTACCAACAGCTGATGGACAGAATTGTGGCATCGAGCTATATATATGCATCTTTTTAGGATGTTTCTGGGAGACATTTTATGTTTAGTGAGAAGTTATTAAAACCTTTTTTGAAACTGCTTTTTCACGGCACGTGTAGATGTTTAATTCTGACTCTAATATATTATCATTTATCTGAAACGTTTAGTGTATTTTTTATGATGAATCAAAACCATCAGTCAGTGAATTATTGAAAAAATCCGTTAAAATAACAGCAGCATGATGAAGCAGTAACTAACTAACAGTCCGGCAGGAAAACGTTCCAACAGTTAAACGGTTTCCAGAGCTGCGATCAGGTGATTCTTTTCACTCCGTTTACATTCATTTTTATCAAATATTCTCACACCATAGATTCATCTACAATAATATTTATATATTTTTTGTAAATAGCAGAGGGTTAAATATATGTGTGCTAGCTAAAAATGCTAACCGCTAAGTCCACGTTAGCGCCGCCAGGAGGGATTTAAAATGTTTCAAAGTTAATATTTAAAAAAAGATCGTTTAGATCGTGTTTTAATTTAGTTTCTTGATTATCAGCACGTAATTGAAACCATATGCGGTATCTGTGTATTATTTTAACCGCATGATGTTAACGCGTGTTTTTCTTCTCCTCTGGACTAATTAATAGACTACAAACATGGACGAACACCGTTCCCTCCCCGATTCCATCAACCCCAATTATTTTCCAGCGAAACTCTGGAGTCTGGTGAACGACCCGGGAAATGAAGCCGTCTGCTGGGACAGCAGCGGCCAGATAATCATCATCAACCAGCAGCTCCTGGAGAGCCAGGTCCTGGCGTCCGGAGCCGCCCCCTACGCCGGCGCCTTCAAGACCACCAACTTCTCCAGCTTCGTCCGCCAGCTCAACCTGTACGGCTTCAGGAAGGTGGATCCGATGAGCCACGTGAAGCAGGAGAGCGCCTTCTGTCATTATTTTCACAGCGCAAACTTTCAGCAAAACCGACCGGACCTGGTTGCGAGTCTCAGGAGGTTCACTGTGGGGAATAAAGCCAAGCTCCACGCCGGCGTGGAAGTGAAGACCCGGCTTCCCAGTCGACCTGGAGTGCGGGGAGGAGGTCAGCACGTGACCAAAGGTCAGAGAGCTCCATGAGTCACTCAGAAAAGAAACATCTACAGACTCCTGATGGTCATTGGTGTTTGGTTTGTAGAAAGCCTCTCCCTGCTCAGATCCGCCCAGCAGCTCCTGACCTTCTCACACAATTCTAGTCCAAGCCCGCCGCCCAAACCACACAGCGGAACGCCGATGCCACCAAAGTGCATGAAAAGGGTTTACTCTGCAGGTCTCTCCTCACCAGCTGATGCTGCAGTGACCTTGAAGCCCTCCTGCACAGGTGTGCCTTCACCTGGCAAACTCCTGCACCATCATCAGGGTTTACTGACTCCTGCAAACCATGCTGGGAATGGCCTTTATCAACCTGGTTACTATCGGCCAGGTAAGGATGACACGCCCAAGACAGAAAAACTACAGACAGTCCCACTCTGATCATCATTTGATGTATTGTCAAAGCGTTCTTAGAGCTATTTTAATTATGATTTTGCCATTTTTATCCAAAACCCAAAAACCTGTGTGGTTTTCTATAACATAGTATCTGCAGAGCAGCAGCAGTAGTTTATTAGAAATTTGCCTTTGAGTCGTGGCCGGGACAGTTGGCGCAGAGCAAGCCCACCCCCACTTCCTGTCCCCCAACTGTTTACATGCACTGGCTTTCAGTCTCTAACAACCCCAACCTAACACTACTGGTGCAACAGAAATGGTGAGCGATATTGCCGCTATCCAGTCGTACAGTTTTGATCCAGATTCCAGGTCAGACGAGGAAAACAAAGACGTCCATGGATCTATTTGTCTACAAGTGGATGCATCATGAAGCAGAGCAGGGAGCTTGTGGCCTGCTGAAGCTTCCATGTCACTGCTACGATCTTTTTTCTTTAACGTCTGCTCCTGATTAACAATGACTTGAATAAAGAAATACTCAGAAATGTAATTATACACTTAATTTTATTTATATATGTCCTACATAATCATAAAAATGCCATAAGAACATAGTCAAAACACTATTTTTCATCACAGTGGAACTGTTAATAATGTAAAGACCTTTAATCTGACTTTGTCTTCTTTTTTCTTGAGTTTGCCGCTGCTGCCACCCAATCACCACGCCCCAAATACTGGGTCTTCAAACTGGGTTGTACTCCCCAAAAAACTATTACCAGGTACTGGAGGTCCAAACCCAAAAACTGTTGGATTCTGTGCATTGGGGTTTCTGAACCAGCTTGTGCTCTAATAAAAATGTTTTATTTCCCCATTTTTAGGCTGGATTTCCTGTAAATAAATCAAACACCAAAGGTTTAGAAGAAAAGGAGAACCAGAACGCAAAGATCTGTGACGTTAACTTGGACAAAGTTTTCCAAATCGCAGATGAGGTGATGCAGTCTTTCCCCAGCCCTCGTCTGGCTCCGGTTAAGACCCCTGTTGTTGTTTTGGCCCCTTCCTCCACCACAACAGCTGCTTTAGCAGCAAATGCATCCAGCAGCTCCGTGTTCAAACAGGAGGAAGCGTCTCCTCCGCCTTCCGGCCTTCAGCAAACACCCAAGAGCGAGGAGATTTTTCAGGTACGTATCTGTAGCATCATCAGAAAGAAAAAGGCTTTCAGTAAATCTCCTTGTAATGTTACATCTGCTTAATGTGTGTTTATAAAGTTTTAATGTATTGTACAGTCACAACATTATGTTTTTGCTCTAAATTGATCTCTTTTGTGTTTCTCTGAAAGGCTCTCGCTGGTCCTGCACCAGAAGAAGAAACCATAAACGTTGAGGTTTGCGACTCTTGAAGTAACTGCTTTTCTTTGGTGACATCCTATCCCATCTTCTGTTTTGATCACAGCTTATTGATTAATTTTGGCTCAACAATTTGATTGGAGTTTTCCTATGACTTCACTCTTATGCATCATTACATCAGTCTGTTTCTACTTATTTATTATTATTTTTTATTTCTCCCCCAAAGTTGTTACACTCTGTTCCAAATGCACATTAATGGATGTGTAAATTCATCTCAATGGCACATTTTTAAACTGTATTTTCTCATTTTTATCTTCTTGCAGTTTAAAAATGAATTGTAATTAGTTTCAAAAAGTGATTTGTTGGATGTTATAGTTTGTGAAAATATTGTTCCTCTACGATTTGTTTTCTTTGAAGTTTATCATTTCGCCTCCTGATTTGATAACTATTATAAAACATGTTGAAATGACTTGAAAATAAAACGTAAAATACATATTTTGGTTTATGTGTGACCGTTGTATGTGCATGTTTGGCCGCTAGGCGGAGCCTCTCAACCGTTTTCGGACGCGCAGCCTCTCCACAGCTCCGCCCAGCCTGCCTTAAAGTGTTGCGTTTGAGTGTACTCGGAAGCGGCGAACCTTTGCCACATTTGGTTAATTATTCGGTTCTTAGAAAAAAACAGCAGCCTTGCTTTGAAATGTATCTACAATGATAACTATAGAAATGGGAAAAGTGAAAGTATTATAAAGGTGGAATAAAAGTTCCAAGTACGTAAAAGCACATTTGCAACATTATTATACTGTATACGCGTTTTTATGCATTGTGATTTATTTATTATGTTTGGTCTTACGTGTCTTTATACAAATAGTTAACCTGATTTTTGTCATATTCAGTCATTCGATTTGCAGCGAAGTTTCCAAGTGAAGCGGGATGTACGTTTGTACCTGAAGGCACCGGGACGACGAGCAGGTAGAGTGACAATGAGATCCCGGGGGAGCGACAGAGTCCTGGAGATAAACTTTTAAGGCGGTGTCATAACTGTACACGCCGTCTGTCCACGCTCTCGTCTTCAATCGGGAACTAAATGGAGGCTGGGGAACTTTTACATGAAACCTTCTGCACGCTTTCGTCCTCGAGCTCGTGCGCATACTGCGATTCATTTTTCATCGGGGTTCCTTGAAGTCTCGGATCTAAGTTTTTTCTTCAAAGCTGCACATTTCTTTTAGATAAAGGAGTAAGATCTTTATTTTATATAGTTTTCTATTATTTAAAGGTGTTTACGCGCGGATTGAGCGCAGTTGACAGAGTTCAGTCGCGACTCTGTCTTCTTATTACAAAGTAATAAGTGAAGCTGCGCTGGTTTTCACTTTAAAAAGAGGGGAATGGAGTTGAAGAGGATATGCTTTGGTCGTTCTTCTTGAAAAAGCTCTTACACAACCCTCGCATGTGTGCGCCCGCGCGCCTCTGATCTGACCGGCGGCAACCTGTGGCCCGGCCTTTGAAGTTCAATTCATCGCTCCCACCGAGGATTTACCGCCGGTCTGCGGCGCCCCGGAGCCGGCCTCTGTCGACGCCTGATGCGGGAAGGGTCACGCAGCAGCACGGAGACAAACACGGTCCACAAAGCAGCGTGGACTCGGAGCTCCTGAACTCCCTGTTGCGCCTCGGTTCGGGTCCACCAGCCCTCACTATGACACTGGATCCTTGCTCATTAGAGCCCGTCTTATCACGGAACATCTCCTCTTCCGAGCATTAACTCTGGTGCTGGATGGAAGTTCTGGGACTTTGGGGTTCTTCTGGAGGATCTCCGGTCCTGAAGATTTTGGATTATATCAGTAAAGTAGTCCTTTCGAGGGGAAACTGAAGTGCGTGCACCTGCGCGCACGCGTCCTCGGACCCCCCCCCCCCTCGTTTTTTTTCTTCTTCTTCCTTTTTTTTTTTTTTTTTAACCCGCAGTGCTCGCCTGCTTTGAAGTCCATCATGTGCGGCCGGGCACCGCCGCCACAGCCGAGGCCATGACCGTCCACCCGCGGCGCCTGGCCGGGCTCTGGCCGTGGCTGCTCATGGCGGCCCTGCAGGTGGTGCTGGGCCAGCCGGGCCTGGAGTCCGAGCACCCGCTCCTCCGAGCGCTCATCAAGGTGACTCTGCTGAAGCACGAGGCCACGGGGAAGCCCATCGTCGTGGAGGGACTATTCGTGGGAGGTAGCGCCGGGAAAGCGGAGGGCAGACTGATGCAGGTAAGAGACTCACCTGGATCAGACCTGACAGCGTCACGCGCTCATATGTGACCAAAGCTTACAGCTTAAATAAACAGTTTATTTATTTTAATGGAAACACGTGGGTTCTTGGAGCAGTCTGTGTTTTTGGCGCCATGTGTTTCTTTAGAAACGGAGCACCTTTACCTGCAGATCTGGAAGCCTTGAGCGGTGACTGAGTTATGGTGCAGAGTAACCTGATATCACACCTCTGGCTGGGCATGTGATGACAGAATGTCTAAATTCCTTCAACAATAGTGATGACAAATGCCTTATTAAGCCTACTTTGTTTTAGATTTGAACTTTGGAAAACATGTCAGGCGGAGGAGGTTTTCCAGGGCCACACAGCTTTGTTTTGCAGCAACAATTTTTTGGAGTTCAACTAACATCTAGGTGGGGTCGTGGGTGTTTTTAGCACCTGCAAATTATAGATATAAACCCACAGTTTTTCAGAATGTGGTGGATTAAAGTTCTGGGGCCACAAAGCTGGCCTTGTGTGGATTTGTTTGCGGTCTCCAAAGAAACGAGGCCCCCAGATATGAGAGGCTGTGAGATCTCGTCTCCCTTCACTCATCAGGTGTGGCTGTGTTTGTGAATGGTAAGCCTGCTGCTTTAGCTCCCCATAACCGATAAGGCTTTATGCGGCTTCGTGGAGGAGAAAGCCCAGCTTTGGGGATGGTGAAAAGCCGCCGCCGCCGCCGTTCTCCCCTCCAGGTTCACGCTGTTTGTGTGTGGGATGTTGACAACATGATACACATCGCAGTTCTGCTGAGATCAAAGGCACCCTCTAGTTCACCGGGATTTCCAACTTTCTTTCAAAAAAGTCCTTCCCCCCGCTTGCTCAAATCCTCACACGATTTTGCAGATTGATGGGGCTTAGGGCCCAATGGAGGACAAAGACAGGCTGCTGTTTCCCTAAAGGTGTGAAGGAAGGTTCAGCATAATATTCCCATCTGCGGCCCAGTCAGCACGGCGGCAGTGTCAATCCCTCCTTCTTTTCTTCTTTCTGTTGCCTCCTGCACGGCTGCTATCGTCTGTTTTCTTGTAAGTCAGATCGCTGATTGTGGTTCGGTCCTGGACAAGGAGGGCCTAGTTTTTTTGGCAAACTCTCTTTTCCAAGGCTGTTCTCACAAACCCGGTGTTATGCTGCAGGATTCTCTTTGTTGCAGCACAGGCCTGTTCAAACAGGTTTTTTTTCTTTCTTTTTTGCTGCTAAAGGCAGCTTCATGATTCAGCTCTACGTCCCCGTCTTCTAGCGGATGAAGCAGATTAAAGATGGGAACTGCCAGGGTTTCCTGACTCTGTGCGGTTTTGATTCCGCCCCAGACTGGTATCAATCAGGTCCAGGACCCACTCCAATGAAAAGGGTGTTTTTAACATGTTCTTGTAGCATTTTTCTCATGATGGAGGTCATATAGAAACAAAACTACGATTAAAGTTGCATTTCAAAGTATTTCCTAATTCAAATCTTGGTGAATTTGGGAGGAGAGGAAAAAAAATGTGGTTTGAAACAAACACCACCAGGAATGCTTTTTACATTGGACTAAGAGATGATTGGAGTGGGACTTAAAGTTTCCTGCTCTGCTTCATTCTGATGCATCCAGTTTCAGGCAGATAGATCCATGTACGTCTATGTTTTCTTCATCTGAGCTGGAATCTGGATCAAAATCTCCAATATTCTCACCATTTTTGTTGCACCGGTAATATAACTTTGGGAATGGGAGGGGCTGTAAGCTAGCTGGGGAGAGTGTAAACAGAGGTATGATGTCAACAGTCTGTGCCAACAGTCTCATCCACATCTTAGAGGCGATTTTCTGATAAACTAGTGCCGCTCTGCAGAAACTATGTCCTAGAAAACGACGCAGGTTTTTTGATCCTTCCTAAAAATGGCATAATCATAACGAAAAGATCACTGGGAACGTGTGTAAAATAGTTCAAAAGGGGATGGGAGTGGGTCTGTCAGCAAGTAGCAAAACCTAACTGGGAGCGACAGAGGTCACGGTTTTCTTCAACATATCCAGGTCATGAGACTTTGGTCCTCCTCTCCCTCTGATCTATTAAACGGTGATCTCCCTGGACGTGTGCCCTGTCCTCTGAATGAACGCGGTCTTTGGAACACTGGCTGGGGTCTGGCCAGCACTGTTTGGACAAATACAGAGGAAATGCAGAGGAATTTTGACTCTGTCTCTTCCAACGCGGAGCTCAGCAGCCAGAGGAGTCCAAACACTTGCTGAACCATGGAGGTTTGTTGATGGATGTTCTTCAGGTCTCTGTTGAGAGAAGGAGATGAAGCTTATCCTCTTTGCAGACACGGAGTCCAATTAGAGCCCAAATAGACTGTGATTAAAGCTCCACCTATTTCCACTTAAAGTCATCTTGACTTCCTTTTTTTTTCTCCCAGCGTTGTAGTTTTGGCTCTTTGCAGTTGGTTTTAATTGACCTGTGAGAGCCTCTTCAGGAACATCAGCTGTAATTAAGGCCATTTACTGAACGCCAGTTAACTCTGCACCACTTCACATTCCTCCGTCTCCCTCCACGATGTCCCTAAAGGTATGGAAGGCCTCCCGACTCCCCTCTCTCTCTCCGTCCCAGGCCGGTGTCTGCGTGCCCCCCCCCCCCCCCTTTTCTCCTTCAGCCCTCAGCACCGCCGTTTGGGAACCAAGGATGGGAGGGCGGAGGGGGCACTGGGGGAAAAACATCAAAGTGGGTCCAGTTCCGAACGTGAGCTGGGATGATTAAAAGCTGAGATTGTTTACACTGCACTTCCCATATGGGCTCTCTCCTCCCCCTCCCTCTAGATTTCCTGTCCATACTTCCTATCTCCATGGACGAGATAACAGCCTGTCCAAGGCTCCTCGGGGCTCCTGGCTGCTTTCCGATTTGCTCATCACATGTTGAGAAAGGGGAAAGAAAAAGTGACACAAAGCTGGAAGAGTTTCATTCAAAAGTCTTAAGTTCTTCATTTTTCTTATCATTTTCTTATCAGACTGTCTTTCTGATGGACTTTGAAGGGTTTTCTTTAGCTTTTGAACTTATATTTGGTTCTGATACCCAACGGACTTCAGAGGGTCTCAAATGTGTTTTTGTGCCTTTTTTTAAGATAATACCCACTCGGAGAATTGCAAATTGTGTTGTTGGTGTTCTCAACATGTTCTCGTGACATCTTTCTCGATAACTTTGTAAAACTCGTGAAGTCTTCCTGTGAGAATGAAGACAGAATTGGACTTAAACAAATCCGCTGCAAAAATTTGGGAAACAGTTGTTGACAACAGTTTAGGGTGCTGGACAATGGGGAACACTTGTGGGAGTTAAGGAAACATAAGGGGCTTCCAATGGATCATCTTTCCCTAAGCTGGTGGATCCACTATAGCAAGAAATCCTTTAAAATAGTGAACGTCAGACACAACATGGAGCTTCTGTGTAAACTGTCTTCTTCTGAAACCAATTCATGATTTTTTTTCTGTAATCCAGATTGCTTTTTGAAGTATTTGAAGTGTGGGTTTGGATTCACCATCATTAGTCCAAAAGTAGGGCTGCACAGTGATGTAATGAGAAGTGCTCTGGCCTCACTTTTCCTTTATGTGTTCTCCTCATGTATGTGTGAGTTTTTCTCTTGGTGCTCAGTTTTCCTCCAACAGTCCAAAAACATGCTTCATAGGTTAAATGTTGACTCTAAATTGCCTCTAAGTGTGCAGGTGAGTTTGTGGCCTTGCAGCAGACTGACGGCATGTTCAGGGTGAACCCCAGCCCTCTGTGACCCTGAAAGGGAATCAGCGGGGTCTGAAGATGGATGGATGGATGGATGGATGGATGGATGGATAGTCCAAAAGCCAGGTTCTGTGGTGGCTCAGTCAGTGTCATGTCATTGCCCCTTTTGTGATAGCAGCATCCAACCATGCCAAAAATTACAGTTTATTTCAAAGATGGGAGATTTTTGTCCAAACATATGTTTAGCATATTCTATAGTCACAGCTGCAGGGGATGAGCTGGTCAGATCCCATCATAGGCGTGTGGAGGAAACGGGCTCTGCCCTATTGCACGGCTTCATACGTGTTTGTAGGGAGAATGAAACCAAACCCTCCTCTGGAAGCATCGGTACCTCCAGATCCTCAGAGCCAGGATGTCAACATCAGCCTCACCTCTTTCTGAATTTCACTGCCTTGTGAAAAGGATGTCATGTTAGGAAATGAGATGAAATCAGCATCAAACAGTGTGTAACTTTTGGTTTAAACTAAAATCCTCTGTATTGGACAAACAGATAAATATTCTTGTTGCTCATGTCTGGCATGCAGTCAGGGACAGTATGGATGCCATATGAGGAGCCCCTCAAGCACGTTGAAAAGAATACTGACCCTTTTCTGGTTAAGTGCCGCCTTTTGTTGTTCTTTTTTCTGTACAGTATGTGGTCACCTGCTCCGCCTGCCTGTGGTTACTTTCCTAAACGACAGTGTTTTGTTGCCTTGAAGGGCCCCTAGGTGTGTCCAGGCGGAGAGACAGGCTGCAGACTAATGGTTTCTCCTGACAAAGCTGAGGCCTGCAACACAGGAAGCAGGGGCTCACGCTGTCCTGTTCAGCATCCTCCACAAGAGATAGCCGTCAGGCTGGGTCTTAGGGCACTGCAAAGAAGTGAAAAGCAGGTAGGGGAAGCAGGGCAGATCTCTTAATCCTGCTGGGCCCCCTTCTTTTTTAGTCATTAGACCAGGTCTGGAATTCTTGAAGGTTACACAACGCATTCTTGTCTCCCCTCCATGGCTTTCCCCATGCAGATAATCGGGAACGATCTCCTTTTTGCAGGGTGTAGTCTTCATTGTCACCCATACTTTATAAAAAACATACATAATAATTTTGAGTACCCAGAAGATGAAACAGGTTCACAACAAAGTGAAGGCTTGTTTGAGTGCTTTGTCATTAGATAAAACATTATAAAAACCTGAATAGCACACACGCGGATATTGGTGGTAAAGCACCAAGTCTCTGTGTTTGCTGTGAGCAGCTTGATTGTCTGGCTCTTTGGGAAACCACCAGCAGGAGTGAATGCACTTAGCTCTTTTAGCTTGTGTCAATACGTTGCTGTGCATCCATTACAATGGAAAGCGGTGACTCACTGAGGGCTATAAATGTGCACACAAACATACATTTATCCTCCTTTCATGCCGCTGCACCTGAGCCAGGCGGGTCGGGGGTGCTTTCAAGGTCAGAATTTCAACGCATTTTTCTGCTCTCAGCCAGAAAGAAAGCCTTCTCGAACAACCTTTCCGGCTTCGCCCCGACAGCTCAGGTCATGTAAAGCACCCGTCTCATTCCAGTTGAAATCGATCCGCAGGGAGTACGGTTAACAGTCGTCCGTTCGCTCTTGAGGAATCAGTACCACGTTTGGCAGAGGCTGACCACCGTTCCATATGGCAAGGAGAATTCCTGCTTTGCTCCTGGGAACGTCGGTACTTTCTGTTTTGTGTCATCCCTTACATGAAGGGCTGTGATTACAGGGTTGGGCTGACTAGTTACATACCTGCCCTTAGGTTTCATCATTATTATATTTTATAAATAAAACTCCTGTTATTGTGTCTGTACAGCCATGCATGGGGCTGCAAGACGCAACATGTTGGGATGTTATAGCCGTCGTTCTGAGCGTTTTATCTTCAAAGACTGATTTTTCTTACAAATACACGTATACCAGATTGGATTGAAGGTGCACTCTTAGTTAAAGGTTTATTATTGCTAATATTTATACTGTGGAGTTTCAGTCCCAAAGTCAGCCTCTAATAACTTTTCCTGTGCCTGCAATGGCAAAAGCTGACTCTTATCCTGGGGCCAACATCAGAGGCTGCAAAGCTCCCTTCTTCAGCCCTCTCAACCTTCTTGGCGGTTCTTTAAAAAAAGGCTGAAGTTCATCGCGTGTGCTTCAGTGTCAAGGACAAAAATGACTGAGTGCACTCAAACTGCAGGAAGCACTCTGCTCGCTGTGAGCTTGGAAGAAAAGAGTCATCGCCATGCCACAGATAAATGTGGTTTGACAAACTACCGCCCTCTCCCCAGCTCCCTGTGGGTCCTAAAGACAGATATAAATGTAGAGACATTAAAATCCCACTCCGATCATCTTTTGATCTACTTCAAAAGCATTCCCAGTGGTCTTTTAATTATGATTATGCTGTTTTTGCCAAAATCAAAAAGCCTGTGTCATTTTCTAGGCTATAGGTCATTAGAAATTCACCTCTGACACGGAATAAGCCTGCCCCCTTCCCGTCATCCATCTGTTTCCACGCTCTCCCGCTAGCTTACAGCCCCTCACCACCCCCAGCTAACATCACTGGTGCCATAAAAATCCAATATTAGAGCTATCCAGCCGTAGAGCTTTAAGCCCAGATTCCAGCTCAGACGAGGAAAAGAAAGACGTCCATGGATCCACCTGCAGGTGGACGCATCAGAATGGAGCGGGGAGGTTGTGGCCTGGCGCTGTAGCTTCGTCACACTGACGAGCTTTTATCCAACAACGTTTTTTGACTGTTTCTGAAATTCAACAATTTGAATATAGAAATGCTCAGAAATGGAATTTTAAGATTAAATGTCTCTATAGATGTCCTCCATCATGAGAAACATGCCACAGAAACATGTTCAAATCCTTTTCTTTGGACTGGGTCTTTAAAAGATGAGTGCAACTGCTTGATTCTGGTGAATTTTGAAGCCGTTTAAGTTTTCTCAGCTCAAAACCAATTATATTTGAATGGCAGATGTGCATCTGCGTTGAAAGTGTTGAAAAGTATCTTCCTTAAAGAGACGACAGAAACACATTTTCTACTTTTCTGCCTGAACGCTTGACTCGACGAGCCACGAGAGGAAGAGGCTTTACCTGCAGGACGTCGGGTTTTTGTTTTCGTTTGTGCTTGACTCCTGTGAGTCCGGGATGTGTGTTTGTGAGCAGGCACACTGGAGGCCAAGCGCCCACACTGAGATCATTTACCAAACTCTATTAGGCTAGATCAAAGTCACTTAGATCTTTTAGTGCTGCATGACTACAAGAGCCACATTGTAACCTCAGATTAAGGGGAGATAACGCCGCTTACAAAAAATGCATTATGTCTCTGCGAGTCACATGGTCATTTTTAAACAGCATGTCCTGCTTTTGACCCTTTTCCTGTTTTTCAGAAATGCTTCAGTATGGCGGTCCTCATGCTATCGCTTTCACCACCAGTGTAATTCATTAAATTAGCAGCACAGAGCAGATTATACGATGATTAACAATGATTTAGTGCTGTGATAAACAACGAGCAGAAAAGTGGGTTCATCAAAGTTTGCTGCTTTTAATTGTGTCCTTGCAGTACCGTAATGTACCCGAGACCACCCATCATGCTTTGTTAGTCCATGCATAAGTGGTGTCAGGTGGACGTGTGAGCGACTGGCATATCTGTTCACAGCGGCGCCGAACAAAGACATTTTGAGGGCCATGCGGTGCCAACCTAGGTGATTGTGTTTCTTGCGGCTGCTTCACAATAAAAGTCACCTTCTTTTAAGCCGCTTGAATGGTTTCACGTAAACCAGTGGCAGTGCTGTGAGAGAAAACACAGAGGAGAATATCAAGCAGATAGAATTACAGTCAACCTGCAAATCCTATGCCTCAAGGTAGGACAGATAAGTATTTTAAGGTCTTTATTGATGCATAATTACTTCTGCTTCTTTTTTATTTGCTGCTCAATTCATTCAAACATGAAACCCAAAGTTCTCAGTGATACTGTATGTTGGTAAGTTTACATATTTTTAGTAGTAAGCAAAAATAAAGAGATGAATTAAGATGAGCAAAAGTGCAGATAAAAACTATTATTGCCAAGAATAAAAACGTAAAAAGGCATTGCTATTAAAATTTTAAAGATTTAGTAGATAGGGAGGGGAGCAAAGAATATCCTGACTAAAATATTTGCTGCAATGAAACTTTCTGTTGGGGAAAATGTCTGGGAAGTTAGATGTTAAATGTGGGTGGAGTCAGTTTCATTGAATGAATCTGAGTTTAAGTTCAAACAAAATTTAAAAAGAATCACAGGAGGCTGTGGTGATTACTTATATAGCATGTGATGTTAGCTTCAGCGACAGCGAATAACCTCGACCTTACCTCGTATTGGGGCTGTGTTATTTCAGTTATGTCTACATGAAAAGCTGCGAAGGTCAAACCTGATCTCATAAAGACCCAGAACTTAAAATATTGTGAAGGTTTTAAATTGTGGCTGATTTGTTCTTTTAAAATCTCTTGGAAAAAAAATCATTCTCTTTTCGTTACAATTCAGAAAGTAACACAAACATTTTACAAATTCTTTGCACACAACTCAAAAACAATTTAGGACTTGCTGTGACAAACTGGTTTTGCTTTGGGAATGTTTTGTGTGTCAAGGACAATGTCCAACCTTGGTCCAAACTGGTAGTGTCTTTTTTTAAATCCTGTAATGAAAGCAGGCTCTAGTAAGAAAAATATAATCTTTCTGGCCATTGTTGATAGATCTGTCATATTTAGACAAAAATATTCAATCAAAGAATTGCCCTTTCTAGACCTCATGAGAGTTGACTGGGGCAACAGTAATGGTTCAGAATCAAACGGTGACTATTTCACCCATTTTGAAGTGGATGAACTTAAATTTAACTTTGCATCAAGGATATTTAAGTGGGGGAGAAGAATGTTTTTGTCTCCGATCCTGATCCTGATACAGTCCTTTGAGGGTACAGACCCTTGAAAAACCAACCAGTGTTACTGAGACCCTGCTGTTGAGGACGCATTAGGACAAGCCTCCAGTCCTTCTTGTTTTTCAGAAAACCTTCTCTTGCGTACTACTTATTACCTGAATCCGGTGTGTTCTACCAATGAGAGACAGCAATGGCACGGGTAGATGGAAAGAAAGTTGCATGATGGCGTTCGTCGACACCCCTGTTCTAGGACTAATGGACCATCACTGAGCATCCCTTAAGAGTTACTTTATTAGGGACAAACAACTGTTGGACACTAGAGATGCAATTCACAATTCTTGTTTTAAAGCCAATCTCAATGTTACACCATTGAACTGAATGAGAGGAAGACTGAATCGTTGCATCCTTACTGCATACCAGTGTGTTTAGGGTAAAAGTTTCAAACAGATGTGTAAGGAAGATTTATTATTTATTGTTGTATTTCATTGCTATTTCATGCTAAAACTGGTGTAGTTTTAGCATAAGCCAACTCAACGGGTTTTCTTCTGATTTTTAATTTTATTTTTTTTTTGTGCTACACAAATCATAGATCTAACTAAAAAAAACGTTATCCAAACCTTGAGGTTTGAACCAATCAGTGAATCGTTGCATCCTTATTTTGCTATATTGTAATTTTTTTCTTTATTTTTCGTGTTAGCATTCTCCGTGTGGTACACGTTCAAATATCATCTCCAACCTGGAAAATGCAGGAATGTGATACAAGCAGATATATTTATACAGACTCTAAGCATTGATTCCAGTTTTAAGCGTATACTTTTAAGCTTGTCCAAAAACTTTGTCCAGGTTGCTCTTGTTTAGTGTGGTTTAGCAGATCAAAAAAAGGCCGTTTGTATCGAGGGAACCGGTCATCATTTTTTATTATCACTTCCTGGTAGGAGCTGCTCCAAAACTGTTCAAACCAGTACCTGACAGTTCTCAAGACAATATAGAGCTGAAAAAAGCTATATGTACACTTCTTTAAGATAGCCTGTATGTGAATCCAACTCCCAGGCTTCGTTGCCCTTAAAGTCTGTTATTTAAACCCTCAGATTGCAGTGCGGGAGTGAAGTAGAGCATGGCGACGTGCTTTGTTCTGGGTTCTAGGTTAAGGTTAGCACAGCATTACGCCGCAGCAGCCCTGAGCGCCACTCTTGAAGACTAAAGCAGAGTTGCGTGTGGTTTGCTGTTTGGTCTGCTCACTCTGAGATTAGCAGCAGGTTGGCAGGGGATCGGGTAATGACATGTCTACCGCTTGCCGAGTCCTTGGACTGTCTGAGGCGGCACGGCGACTTGAAAGAGAGGCGCACACACACGCATACTCGCAAAAGTGTGGCCCCACTTCTTCTACCAGACAAAATCTGGCCATGAAGAATACTTAGGACACAGCCTGAGACAGATATAACACATTTCGTTTGTCAAATGGCACAATTTTAGTCCCCCACATATCTGAACCAAAACAGGATTTTTACCCTCAAATGTAACTTTAATAAAACAGTTTAGTAAGCCATAGGAGGAAGTGTGCTGTTAATTTTTGTAACATTTGACACAATAATAGGCATTTATCGTTCTGTTCACTTTCCTATATTATCAATCCCCTAAAAAAAAGCAAAATATTACATTTTCTTGTGCTTCAAAGTCTTTGTAAAGACATTTAGGTTTCACCTACTTGTTTTTGCTTCCTCACACTCTTGTAGCTCAGTTTTAAGTAATTCTCACGTTTGCAACTTTTGACTCTGTGTTTGTGTTATTTGTTCCTCTCTTTCTACTCAATTAGAGGCTCTTTAGTGAGCTTAACGGCTGCTGTGGTGTAATTACACCATTGCTAACATATTAACATAATGCTAGCATTTCCATGTGCAGCCTTCACAGAGATGTGAGGAAATACTTGTAACTCCTTTTAATTTTCCTTTCTGTTGATAACACACAATCATATTCAAGGATCATTCAAAAGCATTAGAACCAGTTTAATACTACGTTGGGTTTTTGTTGTATGGACAGCAAAAAAGACCTTTCTGGTCCCTGATTTTCCTCCAGAAATCTGAAATCCTGTTTTTCTATTTTAGCTAGTTCGTTAAATAGAAACTAGCTAACTAACTAGTCCCAGAAAAGTAGTTCTTTTTATCAGTTTATTTTGCAATCTTATATAAAAAGTTTCTTATTGCATTGACATTTTAATATTGACTTAATAAGAAAACCAAAAAAACCCAGCTTTTTATGTAAATTGTATTCAATTTATATCTTAGATGACCTTGTTTTTGGAAGCAACAAGTTTGTTTACACCCTTCTGTGTTTATGAAGAAAACGCTGCGCTGTGGACATCACTTCAGTGTGTCCTGTGTGACTCAGCTTCATGTTTATAAAGCTCAAGTCCCGATCTAAGAGCCAGGAGCCGAGCCAAGTGTTGCAGTGCAATGCCAGACTTGTGTGAGAGGGAGGGCAGGAGCAGAGGGGAGGCAGGCGGGGGAAGGAACCCATCCACTGCAGTTCTCTGACCTACCTCTATGCTCCCAACTTGCACTGTTTGCCTACACAGTTAACTATTACCAAAAGACTGTGTACCTTGGCTTCAGCCCAGCACTCTTACACATACTGTGGGTCATTATCAAAGGAGCCCTGCATTACAAGCCCTGGAGTCCTTCCAAAAAGGCAACAGCTGCAGTTTGTGCTGGTAGACCTATCGCAGCACGAAGCTCTATCTAAGCGCTCTCTGTCTATCGTCTCCCTCATACTCCTCTTTTCTTTGCTTCAACACGCTCACCGTGTTCCTGAGCAGGTACCTCACCCACTCAGGCTTCTTTTTATAAACCCTTCTGTGTTTGCATTTATTTTCTCCGGTGTGGTTACAAAGTACAAAACAAGTGGAGGAGCCGATGCCCAAGTGCTGATGTAATAACGTCCCCTCTGTAATGTAATGCACAGACTTTAAGGCAGTCATAACAGGAACAGATATATATACAGTACAGACCAAAACTTTGGACATACCTTCCCATTCATTTGAATGAGAAGGTGTGTCCAAACTTTTTTTATAGCTCTGATCAAGGAGGTTGTTCTAAGCTTTCTAAGCTTTTAATTATTATTATAGCATTTTAGCCAAAATCAAAAAACTTGTGCCATTTTCTAGGACATAGTTTCTGCAGAGCGGCAGTAGTTCATTAGAAATTCACCTCTGAATTGTGAGTGGGACTCTTGGCATGAAACAACCCCAACTTCCCTTCCCGTCCTTGCTGATCTCTCTGTTTACAGTCTCTCCCGCTAGCTTACAGCCTCTCGCACCCGTAACCTAACATTACTAGTCCAACGAAAATGGTAAGCAATATAGGAGCTATCCAGCTCAGACGAGGAAGACAAGGACATACTAGGATCTAGTCGTCTATAAGTGGATGCATCTGAATGGAGGAGAGCAGGGAGCTTGAGAATTGCCCATTATATTTTCTACGTAACAGATGTGATTTTTTTTCAAACAACATTTTTTTCATCTGCCCCTGTCTTGAATAAAGAAATACTGTACTCGGAAATCCAAATTTAAGCTACATTTTCTTTGTATACACAAGCAAAATGATACAAGAACATGTTACAAAAAAACAATAATACAATTTTAACCGCAGTCGGACTTTACACAGGCGTAAAAGCAAGGAAGACTCCATTTAAACAGGCTGAAGGGAGATTTTCCATGTCTCTGGAAAATCTCATCTTTGCTAAATACACTTAACCTAACGTCAAAACAATTCAGATATGAATAGGGCTGGATGATATAGAGGAGATAATGCTCGCAACTGGCGAGTGTTGATTTCAGACCTTTCAAAATAAAGGTCTATTGCGATAGACTCATTCCACTATTGAGAAAAAGTTATATCGCGATATATTTAACTAACGTTTAATCGCCCAGCTCTAGATATGAATGTTAAACACTGCATTTCTCCAAATGATTGTTAAAGGAAACGTTTTAGAAGCTTTATTTATCTCCCTACACTCAGGTTGTGTCCGAATTTCTTCCCTACTCTCTGCATAGTGCAGTGTTTTTCAACCAGTGTGCCGCGGCACACTAGTGTGCCGTGGGAGATGGTCAAGTGTGCCGTGGGAAATTGCCCTCATTCACTGATCTAAAAACATTTTCCATCTCAAGGAAATCAGCTCTTTGTTCATCCAAACAGGCCCTGATAAAACACTGAGTAGTGAGGAATATAAAAGATCTTAAAATTACTTTTTCTTTGTGTTTATTCCATTCTATTAAAGACATTTTGATAAGAATGATGGTACCGCGATTTAGCTGCAGCTATAACTGTGTAAGGAAAAGTCCCGCCCCTTTAACTTTCTCCGCCAATCATTCTTGAAGGCTTATTTAAGTGTTATTTCATCTCTTAGAAAAATCCGCTGTTTAAAAAAATAGTGAGCAAAATATCCGAAATTGCTTTTAAAATCCAGGGCACTACATAGTCCTATATAGTGTTATATAGTATATATAGTGTTTAAGTAGTTAGGACTTGGGGGGGGGAGGGGGGGGGTTCGGGCATAGGGTCAGTTTTTAAGCTGTAGAGTAGAAAAATATTATTTCAGTTAATTACAGACCTTTATTATGAGGAATTAGTCCACTCTGACAATGTATATGTTATCAGACGTTGACAAAGTCATGGTTTTGCCAAAACAGTAAAAAGACAACATTGATCTTTCAACACTACCCACTATAAAACTTGTTTGAACCTGTTATTGAGTTAAAAATCTGAAAACCACCCTCAAAAACAATCTACGTTTGAGTTACATATCAGACTTGATTTATTTTCCCTTTAACAGATAGTTAAATACATAGATTGCAAGAAAATCTTTCTATATTGGGGCTCTTATGTAACTGTCTCTGGTGAGCCTTGTGAGAACCAGAAAATCACAATTACTTATTTAAAGATAAGAAGACAGATTCTAAGTTGAGTGTGAAATATGAGAAACCAGAGCTTGTTGATAACTGGGTCATAATTATATAACAGGAATAAATGGTGGCGCTTATCTTTGTGTTCTGGTCTTTCATGGCCGGTGACACGTTCAGTAACTACAAGCTGTGCTTTGTCTCTGCATTTTCTATTTTTTTAACTTGGTTCTGTTAACACACCACAAATAAAAGTCATGCCACAACATAATATCTCATCAAAATGGAAGTTCAGCCTTTTATTTTTATGCCGATTTTGTCACAAGGAAATCATTAAGCTCCAGATGTTTTGAACTTGTGACCACATGTGAACCAGATGTCATAGTGTGGTCACCTCCACTTAGATGCTTGAATGCATTTTGATGCCCCCTGTTGGTTGATGCTGATAGATGGTTGGTATAATGTTGCTCTAATTTTAGAGGGTGCAGAGACTGTGTGTCTGTGACACTACTGTATGTCTGTTGATCTTTTGGTTGTGTTTTCCACACAACAGAAGTCTGCAAACGTGTTTAGTGTTTTATGTCACTCATTTGATCAGGTGGCAGCTGTCTTTCGCCTGAGTTGGCTGCGTCAGCTCACGTAAACACTTTAATAGTGTATTTTCAGTTTTGGATTGTGGCTCCGGAGACGGCGTGTCAACAGAAAACTCTTTGAAGCGGGCGTGTGGCTCTGAAATGCTGCACAGTGTTGTGAGATATGACACATTCCTGTCCTGGTTAATTGGAGCAGGTACATCTGGAGAAACCACCTTTCCCTCTCACTGACACTCATGAGATTTTTCTTTTTCTAAATCATAAAGACGTGCTTAAACCCAACCGACAAAAAGCGCTTCAAACTTTGAACATTTGCAGATTTTTTTCATTCTCCATCAGGAAGTCCTGTTTTTTTTTATAAAGTAAAGTAAAGCAAAGTAGGGCGATATCTTAAAAAACTTTTTATTTAACTCTTAGGCTTATGGTTCCTTCTTGGTCATTCTACTTTTTAGGCCCAAGGCCCACAATAAGACTTATGTTAGTGGCACTGAAACTTAAATTCTAGACTGTAGTGTTCCCTGTGGTATTTTTAATTATGGTTATTCCATTTTAAGCCAAAATAAAAAACCTGTGTCGTTTTATAGGACATAGTTTCTGCAGAATGGCAGTAGTTCATTAGAAATTCACCTCTGTGTTGTGTCTGACCAGTATTGGAGCTATCCAGGACAACGAGGACGTAGATGGATCTAGTCGTCTACAAGTGGATACATCAGAATGGAGCTTAGCAGGGAGCTTCTGGCCTGCCAGTTCCAAAAGCTTTTTGTCTGCTCCTCATTCCCACAATTTGGATAAAGAAATAGTCGGAAATGCAATTTTAACATTATTTTCTTGATCTATAACCTCCATCATCAGAGATTTGCCACAGGAACATGTTAAAAAAACACACCAAAAACACAATTTTTATCCAAGTGGGATTTTGAATAGTATTTCTAATGTTAAAAATAACAAGAAGTAGCTATGAAATAAATACTTAAAATGCTTAATTCACCCAAATAGTAGAATTGCTAATTAGTAACGTATAGTACTTTCCTATAAATCTCTGTTTACTGATAATATTTTAGATAGGTACATATAATATTTGGTCAGGCATGATATTGGAAAGCTAGGTTTATGAAGCCACAGTAGTTGTATCCAGGTAGTTTTTAACATAAAAGTGAAGTATTTAAAAAAAAAAGCCAGATTTAAAAAAAAATAGACAATTAGGCAATCAGAGTCCAGTTAGTGTGGGCATCCCAAGTGCTCTTGCATATCACGTACTCCCCATGCGAGCACCATTTACTCAGAGTCAGTAACGCCTTGGTCACATAAACATATATGTTGATTGATTGGTCCTGCAGGTTTTTGGATTGTTCAGGACAGTATAGGGCTGTAGACATGAGGGGCTGCATCTTAGGCTATGAGCACACCAGGCATGTGAAACCCAATCAAGAAAGCTTTAAACGCGGGTCCTTGAAGGCACACTTAGCCCATGGTGTTCACACTGGACAAGCAGGGATGGGCTTCTTCTTTTTCTTTTTCTACTGTTTACTAGTGTATGTCCCCCAGCTAGAGTTGGAAGAGGCTTGGAGTAAAATGTCAAAGCGGTGTAAATCTTGCAAATCTTGCTCCAGGCTTTTTTTTCCACAGCTCTTTCCCGATAAATGAAAGACAGGGTGTCATATAATTCTGGCCGGGCACAAACTGCATTATTAATTTCTCCTCCATGATCAATTTTCAAATGGTTGGCAGTTCCGTCAATTAAAAGGGAAGCCATCCATATGTCACTACCAAATCTGAATTCCTGATTGGTCAAAGTTCTACCAAACGTTCTACCTGGTTTAACTTTCAACGTGCGTTAAGTGGATGTGCCTCTTGTACGTATAGCCCGAAAACCTGAAATGAGCCCTAAATGCGCATTTACACGCGTTTACATAGACTTTTCATTTGAAGTGGCTGCTTGAATGCACATTGTCTGTGTTTTAAACATAGCTTCAAAGGGTGCCCAGGTGTGTATTGCAGTTCCCTTGAGGCTCGTGCGACCACCTTAAGGAACGTCATAAAAAATGGTAAAAGTGTTTCCTTGAAGTATTTTAAGAAAAATGTAATTTGCACGCACTTGTGACGTACACGTGATACTGTTGTATGGTGTCCTTATGCCAAACTACAGTCGTTAGTAAGGTTCTTTACTGACCATACACAAATGCTTGACACACAGGGTGTACAGGTGATACGTCAGTGCTGTAGGATGTTCACACAAGCTATACTCTGATTTTCAGGCTGCAAGCAAGGGATGTGCAAAGAGTTTTTAAGTGTTGGGAATGAACTGCCTGTAGAAACAAAAAGTGCATGAACATTATTTCTCTGCAGGTTCAGCGAGTGGTCTACGACCTTGCTATTATGCATGGGCGAGCTTCATACAGGTTTGCCCATTTTCTGCATCCAGACAGCCCATATCCAGCCATAAAGGCAGTTGGGATTAAGGTTTAAAACTGGATTTATGGTCATTTCTTAATCTGAGAAAGAGTCCAAACTAGGGCTGCACGATATGAAGAAAAACTTGCGATATTAGAGATTAATATTGCGATAACGATATAATTTGCGGTATATAAACAAATAGAAAAATAACCAAAAACATCGTTACCATTTTATTGCAACAGTTTAAAAATTATACTCCAAATGACCCTCATCGACATAGGTGATACACATCTAACATAATAGGCCTCCATCTCATTGGTAAACAAAGGGAAGGCGTCCATCTGATTGGTCAAAGCATAAAGGGATTTATTTGATTCGTTAAATCCGTCAAGCTGCCATAAGATTGTTTTAACACATTTTGGGTTTAGGGTTTATTGCGATATTCACTGTCTTTTGCGATATGCCTATTGGAGAGCTGGATATTACAATAAGGATAAATTTGCGGTATATTGTGCAGGCCTAGTCCAAACAATTTAGAGGATCCTCAGCAATGTTGTCAATGCCTTTTTTTTTAAGGGTGGGTTTCTTTTTGACCCTCACTTGCTAATATCACACACTCAACACATATACTGGAACCTGTTGTCCATCATCTTAGTTAAACTGATTTGCTTGCTAACATACTCATTAACACTAAGAGGCGGCACAGTGGTGCATTGCCCGAACTGACAGATCCCCATTGCCACAGAGCCATAGTGTGAGTATGGCTAATAACAGGACCCTTCAACAGGCTCCAATGTGTGGGTGAAAGTTGTAACAGGTGTTAAATGACGGCAGCGGCACTTCATAGCTGAGAGTCACTGAGAACTTCAGAGCACTACCACACCGGCCCCAATAGGGATTAATGACATCTCTGTGCTTCGAGTGTGCACAAGTCTTGTAGTTACTCAGCACTTTCTGACCATGAAATTGCTGCACTAAAGAGCATCATTTTGCTCTATTTGAGAAGGTGCTTACTTCACACACCTGCTGATTAAGTGCAGGCGCAGACATTTTGTGGCCTGCGGCAGCACCGAGGGTGAAGGTACGATGGAGAGCAAGGAAGAGAGAGTTTTTTCCTCCACACCTACCCAGTCTTTGTGCTCTCGCATAATGATTTCCTTTCGGGTCACCTCTCCAGCCTTTCAGGGCAGTGAAAGTGGATACGTCCAAGGCCTCTCTATTACATAGCCAGCCAGATAGGGAGTGCTAGATAAGTCCCCCTTGTATAATAAATGTTTCATATTTGATCTTCACAGGTGGGGCCAATCTCACAACAGCCAAAGCCAGGACGCCTCTCCTGGGACAGCTTGCACAAACACTTGATATTTAAGAGGAGAGGGACGTGGTTACGTGCCTTTTCACTCACCCCGCGTCATCATTTAAAAAAAGACACCCCCATGGTTGTGTTTCCTCTGACTGACCATGTGGTGTAGGGGGGATTAAAGGTTAACATACCCCTGCTGGTTCAGGCTTTATGGTGTGAATCGTGCCTAGAACCCTCACTTCATGCTTTGTATTCCTCCAGTTCTGCTCATGGGTTCAAAGTTCAGATTTGGGTCCAGACAATCATTGACATTGTAAGTCAAGAGTATTTTATTGAAAGAAACCTGACCTGGAAATCACGAGGGAGTACAGGGATGCTGGCTCCAAAATATTTATATACTGAGGGAAATAAAATGTAAAGGCTGGATGTCAGCCCCCTTGTTAGCAGGTGTAGGGTTTCATGGCTGCGGTCCGAGTACGAGGCAAGTGAGACTTGGGAGGGAACCCACTATATGAGTTATGTTCCTCTGACTGCACGGATCTGCGGTACCCGTTTCCCCTACAGTGTTCTAAAGCAGTTAGAACTAGTCGCTCGTCATAGTCAGGGTGAGGGTTTCTTTCAAGATTATTGGCTCCCCAATTCAGGGGAGCGTTCCTCTACCTGCCCACAAATGTCCTCTTCACACCACCCATCTCTTGGCTTGACGCTTTGACACTTTCCTCGTTGTTATGTTGGGAATACAGTGACCTGTTTTTATCTTTAGCGCCTACATCTGTTTCAGTTGTCATTTCTAATGAGTCTAATGGCTTTCAAGGGACTATATAGGCTGATAAACTGTGAATAGTTGATTTAAAAATGGTAAATATCAAAACAAAATTATATATTTAAATCATTTTCTAGTTAACATGTTGGAATTTAGACTTAAAACCGAATTTCTGCAAACATCACAACTATTCAATAAAATGTTGGATAAACCTACAATGCAGTAGTTATCATTCTTAATAAACTTAAACTCCTTTATAGGAGTTATTGCACCACTAAATGGTAAAAACATTATAATATTTAGTTCTACTGTTAACTGTAAAATTAAAAAAAAAAAAAAAAGATTTTAAAGGAAAATCTTTACAAGATATTACTTTTTTTTTCAAGATATTTGTTGCCAGATATGTCAAATCTAGTACAAATCCAAGTACTTTTGGGCCAAATTTACATAATTTACAACTGTTAAAGCCATGTAAATGTCAGATTAAGAGATTTTTTTCTGTCAATAATTCAAACTACAAACAAAAAAGAGTTCACCACATTCACACTTGGGCTGCTAGGATCAGTTTGATTTCTCAGATGATCTATCTTCTCATGGTAAAAGCCTCTTTAAACTGGGTGTGTATGTGTGTGTATTGTATGTGTTTCTCCCTATAAGACTTGGGTCTCGATTTGCTTGCAGGCAAACCCTAGCGTGAGTTGTCAGCAGGTGCAAGGGATTATCATTCAAAGGTCAAAGGAGGAGAAACTAGCACTATGTACTTACTAGTTTTTTTTCTATCGTATCATTTACAGAGGATACGAAAAGCAGATAAATCGACACACAGTTAATCAACACTTCTAAGCTAATACTTTGTTTATTTGGTTTTTGAATGTTTTAAATTTTTTTGTTACTATCAACATGACTGTGTTTCTTCTCAGAATCCACCAGATTGTGAGGGCATCTCTGGTCTGAAGCCATTTTCAAATCACCTCATACATTTTTAGTTAGGTTAATATCTGGGCTCTGGCTGGACCATTCCAGACCATTTCAAACTAATACTTGCACCCTTTCTTTGTTGTTGATTTGAATGTATGCTAGCGGGTTTTTTTCATGTTGAAAAATGAAGCTAAATCCTGAGGGATTCTGTGTAACACCGGAGCTGCTTTTAATTCCCTTTACTGTGGCTTAAACCCATGTTCCAGCTGAAAAAAACAACACAGCATGATGTTGCTACCACCATGCTTTTCAATGGGTTTGATCTTTTGGTGATGGACTGTTGTTTTTAAGCTGAATTGAACAACTCCATTCTCCTCATGGTACATGAAGAGCCTGATGTGGCGCTCTAAACTACCTCTTTAAATGGACATTGCTGGTGTTTCCTGTTTCTTAGCGTTGGGATATTTGGGATTTGTCAAAATGTCACACGGGACAAATGCTTTTGTTTATGGTATTGGGCTGCTAATATGCTTGTGAATTGTCTAATACACAGTAATACAGTACATTTTAACTGAAAGGACAAATTCTCAGAAATCATTTCAGATTTGACAAGGAAAGACAGATTTGTAAATAAAATACTTGATAAAGAACAAGCAGCTTGTTGCTTTTTAGTAGGTAAAGGACATGTGTCATTGTAAATGAGAATTTGTTCTCAATTGACTAATCTGGTTTAAGTGAAGGTTAAATAAATGAAATAGGATGCAATGTGTGGCATTTGTGTATGATGTTAGAGCATTCTCTCCTGTCAATGGCAAAGTCCACTGAGAAGCTCAGGTTTGTGCTTTTGTTGTTGGTGTTTGTAACCAGCAGCGATGGAAACAGCCATTTCCTCTTTTATCTACCTCGGTTTCCTCCTCTATACAGGTCTAGTCATTGCAACCTGCATGTTTGGCTTTGTCATCATCTGCCTGCTTTTGAGTCTCAGATATTTTTAGATCTCTTATCTGATACTGTTATGGCAATGCAGAATAAACAAACCATTTGGATAGCTGCAGGCTTTTTGGTTGGAATCTAGCTGCTGGCTCTTTGATCATAGAGGCCTTTTAAGGCTGCCAAGACGCTTGAGAACCTGGGCTGGGCCGGAGAATCTGGAAGAACAGAAGCAGGGAGAAACCTGAGGTGTAAAATATTGTAATCCCGTTCGGTTGGTTTGTTGGTTGGTGCCCTTGCAGACTGAGCAGTAATATGACCATGATGTCAAGCTTTTTTGCACTTACACTGTGTGTTGGGGTTAGGTTAACCTTTTGAAGATTTCTTATTACTTCTTACTTTACATATGCTGTTTATTATACCGTTTATTGTGTATTAATTATCTAGTAAGTGTTTTTATTTTGAAATGACTGTAATGATTGTAAAATTGAGTGATCAGTAACTGTTTCTTTGGTTCAGGACACAGATGTTAGAACTAGATTTTACTTTCAGTTTTGATTTAATTAAAGACTAAAGCTACGTTCACACTGCAGGGCCTAATGCTCAATTTGATTTTTTGAAAAAATCCGATTTTTTTGCAAGGCCGTTCACATTTCCAATTAAATGCGAATTTTTGTGATCTCCTGTGTGGCCGTAAAATGACCCAGAAGTGACCCGCATGCGCAGAAGAGTACTCAACGGTGAACGACGTCACTCGTTGTTTGCAGAAGTAGCTAATGTTAACAATGGATGTCAACAACAGTGTTGTCAAAGCGGAGCTCTTTTTGCAGTTTTAAATTTATTTTCACGAAGGAGCCAGCACAATTACAATCTACTCAATTTTAAGAAGGCATGGGAGCCACGATCGTCTGTACCCACTGTTGTGGAATGGGGATGTGTATGCGGTGGGGACGCAGGCGTGTGTGTAAGAGAGAGGAGAAGGCGTGTGCAGCGAGGTAGAGAATGAGGGGGGCAGTGTGGGCGCGCATGTTACGGAGGAAGGAGAACGGTAATAAAAGAAAGCTTCCCCCAGAATAAATGCTATTGACTCTTTATTAACCTGCTCTGGAGAATCCTGGAGAATCTAAGGGTCCAAACGGGGAAGTGAACCCCGGAGGAGGATCCGCATTGGGTCCCCCGCGCTTCTGACCACGGTCGGAAAGGGAGAAATAAAAAAAAAGTCATTGCGGGGAAGGTTCAACACCACGCTCTGCCATTTCGCTGGGAATTTTTTTTAAATCGCTTGGCTGCGAGCTTGAGTTTGGCCTGAATAGAGCGATCACCCCAAATATTAATCAAATTGGTGACCTCGCTTCCCCTCCACTGACTGGTCTCAGCAGCATCGTTCACCATGGTTGTTGTTTATGTTCTAGTTCCCGCCTACTTCAACGCAGAATTATGACTTTTGTAGCGTATCGATGACGTACGGGTCGGATTCATGTGGCCAGACAGAGGTCGCATTTGAAAAGATTGGATACGTATCGGATTCAGGACCACACACCCAAGTGGCCTGGGTCACATTTGAGAAGATCGGATCTGTGTCA
The DNA here is from genome assembly GCA_037389245.1 of Oryzias sinensis. Lineage (NCBI taxonomy): Eukaryota > Metazoa > Chordata > Actinopteri > Beloniformes > Adrianichthyidae > Oryzias > Oryzias sinensis. The sequence continues at coordinate 11,699,928 of CM074497.1, read as the reverse complement.
TTCAGAGATCAGAAAAGATCAGATACAGGTCGCATAGGGGCAAAAAAATCGGAATTGGGTCGTTTCAGCCTGCAGTGTGAACGTAGCCTTACTGTAGATCTCTCCTGGGTTAGTTTCCTTTTGAATATGTGCCATAAAGCAAGTAATGCAAACTGTCATCTTTTGATGTTTAATTGAAAGAAAACCTTTATTAACCTTTTCACATTGAACTGGTTTGTGTGTTGCCAAGTCTAATAAATTTTAAAAATACAGGTATAATAAACTTTATTAAAAACAAACATTTAAACATTTGATAGTGCAGAGTCTCTGATTAATACATTAGCACCAAAGATGTTCAGATGCCGTCAAAGCTTAAATACCGCACGTTGATCGGTAATAATGCGATCAACGTGAATCCGCTGATTTTGACATGGAAAAAATCGACTTTTCATATTGGCTTTGAACCGTTATGCATCACATTACTAATGTAAAGTATTGCATATTTCAGTAAGACAACTCTAGCAGTAAAGAAGATTTATTTCCATATTTCTTTCAGTTTGCCAAAAGGCTCCGTTCAGATACATAAAACAAAAATCTCCATAGAAAACTTTGGGTATTAAAATACCCATAACGGAGCTCACAGGTGGAAGCCGGGGAGGAGGGTGGGGTGACAAACACAGAGCTTGTGGAAATGGATGAAAAGGATCGGACTGCACACCTGGAACTTTAGTAGGACGCTGAACAGGTGAGTTGATTCGAATGAACCGCTCGCAGGAAGGAGTAACCAGGCTAATCAAAAACATGTTAAAAAAATGTATCAGTCAAAAAATGGTTATTTTGACAAATAAAAAGACTGAGTAATAGCTGCTTATTTCTCTATAGACGTCTATGGGAATTTGGCATCTGCCAGCGGGTACTTCTTGTCTGGAACAAGAAAGGGGCGAGGTCACTCAGTCCATTTCCCAGTTGAACAGTTAAGGTAGTGGAAAGAATGTAAACACTGGAGCTAAAGTTGCGATGCTGATGATCCCTAACTTTTCCCCAAATTAGGGATTAACAAAAATATTTTTCTCAAAGAAATGTTTGAAAGGATTGATCAGGATGCTTCAGTCATTTAGAGAAGAGAAGCGGAATGTTTTCTGTCAGGACCCACCCTAACTTATTGATATACAAACATCTGTTATGCATGAGTAGGTAAAATATAGCCTCATGAATAAAACCATGTTTTTCAGATCTTTCTCAACTATCAAATGTAAAACTGGAATTAGATAAAAACACAACTTTTCGTTAGTTGGGAGGGAACTTAGGTTTCTTTAATAGACTTTTAGAGGCAGTATGTTATGGGGGGTGCCAGTTATAGAGTAGCTGTGTGTGGTTGCTTTCATTTATTGTGCAAAAATGTAGACTTTTGCTGACAATATGTGCATGAGAAGCCGTGCATGTGCGCTGTGTGGTGAGGTCACTGCTCATTGGCCTGTTTCTGGGGGTAAGGTTGGGGAGCAGTGATGCTTGCTAGAGAAGGGGAGTGTGGGAACCAAGCGGTCAGTGGGCAGGGGGGTGGGGGCAGGGGTAAAAAGATGAGGTAAATGTTCTGGAGCCCAACAATCAGCATGTTGATGTCTTCATTGGCTGGCCTATTTCTACGGGGGCTGCAGGATCCAGCAGGTCGCCGGGTCTCAGGGGGCCTTAGAGCACAATACCATAACATCGGATGACGGATGGACTGCGCCGTTACAAATAACATGGAATCAGCCTATGGTATAGAACAGGGGTCGGAAACCTTCGGCTTCCGAGCCCTTTGGCTCTGTGGTTTTGTAAAATAACTATGATGTTCTAAGATTGTCGTGGTGCCTTTAACACCGTCGGGTAGTGCGAGCTGGTAGGAGGAAGAGATCAGCGTGAGCACGCAGAGGGGGCGTGTCTGTTATGGGATGGAAAGTTCTTCTAAAAAGTCAGTGGTAATCACGTAGGGGACACATGAACGCCGCCCCAAATAGGAATGTTTTCAGTCTAACTTTGAATGTAGAAACTGTGTCGGCCTCTCTTACATGAGCTGGGAGTTTATTCCATAAAACAGGGGCTTGGTGGCTAAACGCTATACCTCCTACTATACTTTTATTAACTCTAGGAACCACAAGCGGTCCTGCATTTTGCGTGCGAAGTGTTCTGTTTGGGTGGTAAGGTACTATCAGGTCTTTGATATAGGACGGGCCATACCATGTAAGGCCTTATAGGTTAACAGGAGGATCTTGAACTTGATTCTAGAGTCAACTGGGAGCCAGTGAAGTGAAACTAACACAGGAGTGATGTGATATCTTCTGTAAGTTCCTGCTTCCTGCATCCTTCCTGGATGGTAAGGGACTATGAGGTCCTTAATATAGGACGGGGCCTTAATAGAGGACGGGGCCATTCCATGTAAGGCCTTATAGGTTAACAGGAGGATCTTGAACTTGATTCTGGAATCAACCGGGAGCCAATGGAGCGAAACTAACACAGGAGTGATGTGATGTCTTCTGCTAGTTCCAGCTAACAATCTAGCTGCTGCATTCTGAACAAGCCGGAGACTTCTTAAGGAACTCTTTGGACACGCTGCTAACAAAGAGTTACAGTAAACCAGCCTCTACGTAACAAATGCATGGATGAGTTTTTCAGCATCACTTTTGGAAAGTATATTTCTGATCTTAGCAATATTCCGCTGGTGAAAGAATGCAGTTTTACACGCCTGAGATGTGTGAGCCTTAAATGATAAATCCTGGTCAAATAAAACCCCAAGGTATCTAACTGTGGAATTGGGGGCTATACTTATGCCATCCAGGGAGACTATCTGATCAGACAGAGAATCTCTGAGGTTTTTAGGACCTAGTATAATGACCTCAGTTTTTTCTGGGTTCAGGAGGAGGTAATTAATTGTCATCCAGGTCTTGATGTCTCTGATGCAGGCATTCAGTTTCTCTATATGATCATTTTCTTCAGCTTTAATAGATAAATACAGCTGCGTATCATCTGCACAACAGTGAAAATTAATGCTGTGTTTCCTGATTATGTGTCCTTTGGAGTAAAATACTGTGGTCGATAGTGTCAAAGGCTGCACTGAGGTCTAACATGATCAGGATAGAAAGTACTCCCTTTTCTGAGGCCAATAACAAGTCATTAGAGACTCTACCAGTGCAGTTCCCGTACTGTGGTGAGGTCTAACTCCTTACTGAAAGGCTTCAAAGTGGCTATTGTCCTGTAGGTGGCAGTAAATCGGCTGAACTACAACTCCTTGAATTTCTGATAAACTATTTCCGCTCTGCAGAAACAATGTCCTAGAGAAGGACACAGTTTTAATTGTTTTTGTTTTGGCTATAAATTTCATGGTTGTTATTAAAACACCACATGAAATTTATAAAACGCCATTTTCATTCTGGCTCAAAGTAGCTGTTATTTTTTTAATAGTTCATTTTAAAATAAACCTGTACAAATAAATAAGTTCTAATTTGTTGAGAAATTAACTTTAAAGTCTTATAAATTTTCACAGTTCTTGAATTTTTATAATAAAATGTAATACAATTTTACAATTCTAAGGTTTATCATTTACATTTTTATAATTTCATCACAAAAGTTGATCTATTCAACAATGAGCAGGAAGCAGTCAAAGCATGCCAGTCAGCTCCAGGTATTCAGATTCAGAACCCCCACCCCCCCTGTTTGGGATTACACTAACAGACTTGCTGAGCTCGTCCTGATGCCTAATCAAACCGCCACCTGTACCTTCAGATGTATTTGGGAGGAAATCAGACTCAAAACTGGAGTTGTGATTTGTTGATGTTTTGAATCAGGGTTAAGTGATATATCAGACTGTGCTCAACCGTCTGAATCAAAAACAAGCTCAGATGAAAGTAGAGCTGGTAGCATTTTTTGGTACAAAAGTAACAAGAAGGTCTAAAAATAGCTTCTGTTTGGCTTTCTGTTACTTATTTGTTTTTACATCTTTCTGCATTTTTGTGCGTTCTAGGGATGCTTGTTTGGGCCCCACACCACTAGCAGCCTGCTATTTTTTTTAACTTATTTTATGCTTCAAACACCTAAAAAGAGATTTTTCTATTATTTCTTTCACTGCATCCTGGCGTTTCTTTGTTAGGTAGATTGACAAAACCTTGTTCAAATGTATTTATCACTTAATTTAATGAAATATATTAATATATATTTATTTTTACATTTTATTGATAAAATATTGGGGATTTTATTGTAAAGTTATGATTGAAACATCTCCAGCTTTCTCTCCTGACTCATGTTGAGATCATTGACTGTATAAGAGAACTGGACTGAGTTAATGTGACGTCACCCATAGAAAAGGACTTACTTCCAACCAAATTAAGTCAATCCAGTCACCATGGTTTCTATGGCAACCACTCTCACCAATCAGTAGTGAGCGTGTTGGAATTGTACACCCTTACCACTTGAAAGCAGGCTAGGGAGAATCTGTCAATCAAACGTTTTGAACGTTTGATTGACTCTTTGTATTCATGATCCTTTTGAGTTCATGTTTTACTTCGAAGCCCATCGAGACGACTGTTGTTGTGATTTTGGGCTATACAAATAAATTGAATTGAATTGAATTGAATTTGATGTGAGACCAGATACTTTTATTAAGGCACCTGATTGGTCAGTTTATAACTTGAATAACTTGCACTATAGAGGAAACATTGTGGAAAAAATAGGATTAGCAAGACCATGTTAAAAAAAGGGAACAGAGCAAGAATGGTTTTTCTGACCAATAGAATGACTGAGTAATAGCTGTTTATTTCTAAATAAAAGTCTATGGGATTTTGGCTCGTTGGACCCTGCAGGTACTTCCTATTTGGAATTCCAGGGGAAGGAGACTCAGTCTAGTTCTCAATTACAGTCAATGGTTGGGACAGTTTGAATACCCATCTTAACTCCACCCCTTGAAGTTTAAAAAGACCAAATATGCTCAGTATCGTCCGTGAAAGGTCCCTGACCTCTGCTGGCTAACCAAGTCTCTGACTTTAGCCCCCCCAACTGCCTCTGCTCTCAAAAACACTCACAGCAGGAAGATCGTGTGAAAGCATGAAGCGCCGCCACCAGCAGGCGTCAGATTACGTGGGCACAGAACCAAGCTATGTCCCCTCACTAACCATGGATTTGCTGAGAAACCGTTGCTTCTATGCAACTGTTCCCTCAGCAGACACACACACAGGCACAAACTGCTGCTGGTCCTCACATCACAATTCGGCAGAAGTTAACCATGTGATGGAAATAGAACACAGCAGCCTTTAATGTTAGAGGCTCTTCGAGAAAACACAGGCTGCTGGTGGGACTCCTTGGAATAAATTAGGGCTTGTGTGGCCAGCTCATATGCCACTATAAGAGAGCAGATCTTTGACTATTTTGAAGCTGTGGCTAATCAAACACAGTGTGGAGGAATGTCCCTGCGGGTAGCATCGTCTTTGAAACGCAATGTAATTACAGCTGAAGATTGTATTTTCTTCCTTTTTAGCTGCGATGGCGGTGTATTTGCAAAGCAGACTTGTGGAGTTTTCAGAGCGAAGACAATTGCTTTGGAGTCGTCACCTACACTAACGCTTCAGTGAGCATGAGCGTCCTAAAGAATAGAGCTATAAAACTTATAAAGGGACGCTGGAATGCAACAAACTCCTCATTCTAACACTATTGGGGTAAATAATAATATTGATGCGTCAGCGTTTGAAAACGAGACGGATCCTCTTTGTGGAACCTGATCACAGTAAAGACAAAGCACCAGCACATAGTTCTGTTGTGCTGTACACATTGGTTTGAGTTCCATTGAGCAAGACAGTAAAAGAACATCTGGAAGATGGATAACACGCTGCTGCAGATAGCAGTAATTGTGTTATTGAAACTTGAGAGAGCCTGGATTCCATTTTGCACGTGGGAAGCATACTCCGCATACCCCGAGGACACAGAACTAGAAATCTTCTGCATCAGATATGATCTACTATCAGCTCTGGAGTCTCATCCGTGACAGTCCGCATATACTGCTCTCACTGTGGCTCTGTGTGGTTCCTCTGGTCAACGATTCCACAATTAGTTTAAGATTTTTGAGACATTTCCTTCTGCCAGAGTCTTTAATGAGAGCGCTTCATTGTTAGTGGGCCTGCTTGCAGCTGTTGATGGAACTATCTGGTGTGTTTGGCTTGGCGCCTGAATTTGCTTCAGTTTCTTACAGGAGAAAAAAGGGGCGGGTGGTGGAGGTGGTAAGGGTGCATTGGACATGCTTGTTGTAAACTGATGGACAGAGCTTGCTATGTCGCCATGAAAACAGAAACACTTTTTTCCTCCAAGCGGCGGGGGGCAAGGTGGGAGGGCAGCTTGAAGTGAAAGTAACTCCCTGTTGCTTTTTCCTTTCCAGCTCAGTTGACATAAAGGGCTCATCCATTTTTCATCTCAGTGTTTTCCCTGTTTCCATAGAGTATAATCGTCTTGTAGGCTTGTCATGCTGGAGTGTGTGACTACATCAAATAGCAACGTAAACTCTGCATAATTCGCTGCCTCCTCTGTCCCCTCTGTCATTATCATCGCCCATGAAGCGGTGCTGACAGACAAAACACTCTTATCGGTTTCTCCCTGTGTGCTTTCCTCATGTGCTTTAAACTTTATAAATCCAACCAAGGCAGACAAAGCAAGTCTCAAATTAAATTCTGCAGAAATGACTTTTGTGATCTTATTTCCAATGTTAAAAAAATTCCAGAAGTTGATGTGGAAACCATGAAATTCCAGGTGCTGGGAGTGAGGCAATGGTCAACTGTGTGCAGCCAAAATACCGGAACACCTATAGAAAAGAACATCATAAAGATCATGTTGGCTTGTTTGGCTGCCTGAGGAGATGTTGGCCCTGTTAGCGGCCCTTTTGTGCGCTTTGTGTGCGCGCACAATGTGTCAGCGTGCTTTCTATGCCGGCAACAGCACAGCAGAGTTACTGTAAAGTGCCCGGCGGAAAGAAAAAGGGACCGGGATGAAAGAAGTCAGATTGCACATTCAGCCGGCCCATTTAAAGGAAGCGAAGCCTGCACAGATTCCTGCCAGAGCGCACTCATGACCCCGAGACTACTCACAGGTGACACTGTGCACCCCCCATACACACCCATGATGCACCTCTCCACTCACCCCCCATTCTACCGTTCTTTCTCCCTGTCACCCTGTTTCAGATGTTTCACCACCTTCAGCTTGGCTTCCTATCAGTGGTCTTCATCTCCCTGGCTCTGGCGCGTTTCAGCACGTACAGCTTTTGTCTCTTATCACCGACCTGCACTGCTTATCAGCCCCCCCCTTATGCTCAGGGTTTTTCTGTTACCCTTTGTCTGCTGTCGGCATGCTTTTATGATTCTGCTGCTGATCACAACAGGTCCTTCATCGGAAGGTTCTGTCCATGCTCAGTGGTGTGTCTCTACACTGAGAGATGGAGGGAGAGGAGGACCAGTGCAGTTGGTGAAGTCATAGACAGATAAGGAAAAGGATGATTGTAGAGAAATGTTTCTCTTTTTTTGCACTTTGCACTCTCTCAGTTTAGTATTTTTTCTTGACTTTTGATTTACAGTTTTTGAATATTGTTAACAGTCAAAGTGTTGTGTCAGGACAATCAACTGGACATGAGGACAGGTACTTCAGACGTTCCAAACAGGAAGTACCTGCTGGCTCCAAGACACCGAGATCCCATAGACTTCTATTGAAAAATAATCGGCTGTTACTCATTCTATGTGTCAGAATAACCATTCTTGCTCTGATACCTATTTAACATGTTCTTGCTAATCCTATTTTTTTTTTCATTATGTCTATATCAGATGCCTCAATAAATTAATGTGATTGGACCAACCAGGACCAAACACTGCTTACTGACTATTTCTGGTTCATAGTTGAACTACCGTAGTTCATCTACCGTAAATTGCGAAAAAATGGCGGCTGAATTATTTCTTTAGAGCCAGAAGTAAACCATTTTCTTTGGGTAATGTCACACTTACTTGGTCCAGTTGTCTCATGCAGTCAAGGGTCAGGACAGTCTTTCCTTCTATTCACTGGAGATGCACACATGAGCAGAGGGTGTGGTGCATAGGTAGAGAGGTCAACTTTTGATCAGAAGATTGTTGGTTTGGTTCCCGCCATGTGTCGGAGCGTCTCTGAGCAAAACACTGAACCCTACATTGCTCCTTTAGGTTGGCACCAGTGTTGGATAGTCTTGCATACCTATATTTTTTTAATAATCTTTACATTAAAAGACTTCCTATTTTCAGGGACTGTATCTGAGTTTTCCACCATACGGAGGGCTATATTTTAGTGGCTGTATGTTAGTGACCAAAGGGCACAGGCTACGTCACACACTAGTCAGGTAGTTTTCCTCACATGACTTCAGAATACAGATGTATGAGTCAGTTGGTGCCGTTTTAGGAGCTGTTCCTGCTGAAGCTGGTGAAAGCTGTAATTTTCTACATGAAAATTCAAGCTGTAGATCGATGTGGATTTTACTCCCTATCTTGGAATTGCATTATGGAGTTGACCAATTTAGTGATTAGTGGAAGTCAGCATGTTTCCTAAGGTCTTTTGCTATTACCATGCACCTAAAATGGTTTTCTGACACTAAAATATCTGTAAATATGGTTTTCTACCCACAATTATCCCGAATAATCTCATATTCCCAATGAGACTGTACCATGTAAACGTGTTCCTTCAAACATCGTCTCATATGAAATAGTAGAAATTTCATGATTAGTAGAAATTTATACAATAAAATCAATGAAAAACCAGGACAGTTCTCATATTTTGATCATGATGCAAGTTCTTGACCACAATATGTAATTTGGTCTCAATTGGGGTCACGGGGTCACTAAAATCGACCCAGCTCCTGTTTGACCAAATGTTTGGTATATGCTGGGCAGGTTGCCTACCCATCACAGGGCCTGCAGGCAACACTGTTTGACCAAGTTATGAATCTGACATTTCAAACACTTGTGGTTATGTGAAACCCTTCCAAGAGCTAGTCCATTGTTTTGGCGTCTACTGTGTGACTCCAAGTGAAATGTTGTGGGTTTTTTGTATTATTTATCGCAAAGGCAGCGTTACTTAGTCGTTGTTGTTGTTTACCTTTTGGCTTGTCCACTCAGGGGTCGCCACAGTGAATCAGCTTTCACTGAGTCTCACAGACTGTTTGGCAGATATTTCGACACCGGATGCCCTTCCTGACACAACCCTGGGTTTTATCCGGGCTGGGGACCCAGGGCACAGGCAAACCCAGACCTGGCCCCCCTTTTGGCTACATAATTAGGCAGTGAAGGGTCTTGCCCAATGACCCACACTGAATTAAGCTCACTGGACCCTTTGAATAACGAACCCTGGTTTCCCATTTGCCAGCCAGCCTACACTCAGCCAACTGAACCATCCAGCTGCAGCTGAAAGGCTGCGTTACTTAGTTGGCTATCAAATTTAATTCACAAATCAATTCACAGATCAAACCACAATTCTCCCTTTTTCTATTGCTTTTTAGCAATAATTACATTGACTGAAGTGTATTATTTATTACAATCTACTATATTTATAAAAATTGCAAATCTCCGACATCTCAAATATTCTTAGTTGTTTGAACAGATCGCGAGCATTCAGGTATTCGTTAAAGCCCTATTTCTGACAGCTTTGTGTCTCAACCCAATGTGATGCTAGTCTAAGAACTGTAAATAGGATCAAACACTCAGAGAATTAAATTAACCAAGTTAAGTTGAATTCCTTCAACCTGCAACAATTTTGTCCTGGTTTTGTCCAACTTGACCGCTTGTTTACCAGCGGCCAGCTTACTGTGCATCACATCACTGATGAGAAATGTTCTCTTTTATTAACATTTCAAAGAGAGAAGAAACATTCACTCTTGACTTGTTTGATTGACCATAGACTTTCCTTCTTCCCACTTGTGAGGCGGTAGAGAAGCAGTTTGCAAACCACCACCGGTCTGGTTTGGTGCAAAAATAAAAAATGTGTTGGATTATGGTCCAAAGACAGGTCTGAAGCTCTGGAAAGGCGGACACAATTTTAGCTGCAGACTTTGGATGTTTTACTTTTGACCACAGACATTTTTTATAAATGACTTCCTGGGATTTTTTATAGGCCGCATGATTACAAGGTCGTCTCTGGAACTGCATCAATCAGGACATTATCAGCCTGATATACCTTCTCCCCAGGCAGAGATTTTGCACTGTTGTTTTCTTGTTGACTTTGTGTGGAGGAGTGGACCTTTGAAAACATCATGCAGGGCATGACCAGTAGCTACATGGTAGGGATTTTATGATGGCCCTTTTGAATCACCAGGATTAGCTTTGTGTGCAACTATCTTCACACGTTGATCTGAAGCTGCGTGTTTTGCTCAACTTGGAGGGGAAAAAAACTGTTAAACAAAATTTTACAGGTTTTTGAGGAACAGGTTTGTCAGCAGAAATGTCTAAGTGCTTGAGGCAGGGTTTTCTTGAGGGTTTCTCAGCTTGACTGGCACGCTAATGGCTCCTATCTGATCTCCTTCTTGTTCCCACCTTTGGCCCGATTGGCTTGAAGGACCGAATAGATGGCGTGCTTTTGACCGGCACCACACCAAATGGGTGCAGCAGCTCAGTTGTCAAGTCTGTGCTGAGGGCCTGATGTACTGCTTGGAACCTTAGCCCCTAATTAAACTTCTAAGAGGAGCGACCGCCTCTATTAAGAGCAGAGTGAACTCTGTGCTTCGTTCACCTGCATTTCTGCTCCATGTTGAGAGCTTGTAGCCCCTGGAAGGGGATCTCTCCTCCAGATGATCCAGTGTAAAAAAGCAGAAGCGATGCAGCTGGAATTGTTATCTCTTTTGATATTAGGGCCCATGTAATGTGGAAAACACCCAGGGCTAGCTCCACTTCCTGCTCAGATGATAGGGCTTTCACATACCAGTTGGTTTTTATAATCCCCTCAAGATTTGTAGCTTATTGCAATGATTTCAACCTTAGCTATTATAGATATTTCCCATTGCTGTTTAGCTGAAAGGAAAAAAAATGGGGATTAGATGATGTTTTCCTGTTTCCACATCGTGGAATTAGTTAATACTCCACTTAGGGAGGGAAAAACTGTCCCTTTAAAATAACATGCAGCTGTTTTTTTGACTTTGGTCAAACTGGAAGGGCAGATAGAGCTGATAACAACAAGTGTTTGTCTATTTTTGACTTGTTATGTAGAGCTGAGTGATGAATGTCGGCCGATCTTTCTCCAAACATTATTTTTTGCTTAGTATTTTCCTTTGGTTGGGGTGGGGGAGGAAGGGAGGAAGTGCTTTGAATGTCATTGCCTGTCTACCCAGAGGGGCTGCATGTTGGGACACCCCTCTTCCACCAACCCCGCCTCCTCCTCCTCACACCCCTTCTACTGATCTCCCAGCCTCTCCTCAGGCAGGAGCTCTGCCTCCTTTGCCGGAGCTGTCTGGCCCGGAAGGGTCCACGTAATTTGACAAACACACCCTCTTCATAAAACCCTGCCAACATCACTTCAGCACCCGGGAGTAATGAAAGCTTTCTCATGCTCGTTTAGCTGTAACTGTCTGTGAAGTGTGCTTGTGAGTGGATATCCAAAGTAAACCATGAATGTAGTGAGGTTTAGCAGTTTGTTTTTCTTTTTGTCATGCATCACTTTCCTTCTGAGGTTAGGACAGAACGGATGGAGCATAAAGTCTTAATGGCACATTTTACCCAGCTCACCCCAAACCATCTCGATTGGGTTCAGGTCCCATTGACTGTGGAGTCCAGGTCATCCGGCACCCCATCACTCTCCTTCTTGGTCACATAGCCCTTACACAGCCTGGAGGTGTGTTTGGGTGATTGTCCTGTTGAAAAATAAATGATGGTCCAACTAAACACAAACCGTATGGAATAGCATTATGCTTCAAGATGCTGTGGTAGCCATGCTGGTTCAGTATGCCTTCAATTTTGAATAAATCCCCAACAATGTCACCAGCAAAGCACCCCCACACCATCACACCTCCTCCTCCATGCTTCACAGTGGGAACCAGGAATGTAGAGTCCATTCGTTCACAGAGACACGGTGGTTGGAACCAAAACTCTCAAATTTGGACTCATCAGACCAAAGCACAGATTTCCACTGGTCTAATGTTCATTCCTTGTGTTCTTTAGCCCAAACAAGTCTCTTCTGCTTGTTGACTTTCTTTAGCAGTGGTTTCCTAGCAGATATTCTACCATGAAGGCCTGATTCACACAATCTCCTTTTAACAGTTGATTATAGAGATGTGACTGCTGCTAGAACTCTGTGTGCCATTGAGCTGCTCTCTAATCTGAGCTGCTGGTTACCTGCCATTTCTGAGGCTGGTGACTAGGATGAACATATCCTCCGCAGCAGAGGTGACTCTTGGTCTTCCTTTCCTTGGGCGGTCCGCATGTGAGCCAGTTTCTTTGTAGCGCTTGATGGTTTTTTGTGACTGCACTTTGGGACACTTTCAAAGTTTTCCAATTTGTCGGACTGACTGTCCTTCATTTCTTAAAGTAATGATGGCCACTCGTTTTTCTGTACTTAGCTGCTTTTTTCTTGACATAATCCAAATTCAAAGTCTATTCAGTAGGACTAGCAGCTGTGTATCCACGTGACTTCTGCAGAACACAACTGATGGCCCCAACCCCATTTACAAGGCAAGAAGTCACACCTATTAAACCTGACAGGGCACACCTGTGAGGTGAAAAACATTTCAGGTGACTACCTCTTGAAGCTCATCAAGAGAATGCCAAGAGTGTGCAAAGCAGTAATCAAATCAAAAGGTGGCTACTTTGAAGAACCTAGAATATGTAGTCATGAAAATAAAGAAAACTCTTTGAATGAGTCTGGGAGCTTGAGGGTCCTGCAGTATCTTAGCTGTTCCTAGCACTGCGCTTTTCTGGACTGAGAGGTCTGAGGTCTTTCCAGGTATTTGTTGTAGCTACTCCTCCAGCTTGGGGGTTACTGCCCCGAGTGCTTTAATTACCACAGGCGTCACCTTCACTTTCCAGGCTTTCTCCAGTTCTCCTTTTTGGATTAACACAGAGCTGACATCCTGGTAATGGTAAATCTTTTTATATCTGTGAAAATAAACAATTTCTCACAGAACACCTGTCCATCTCTGACTGCACACTGGTTGAAAAACACTGCTTTAATTCTCTGTGTCAGCATCAGTTGGTGTACATACAAAAATTACTACTACGTGTTAATTTGCTTTTTTCAAGTTCAGAATCGCCTGGAATTACGTTAATTGTGTAAATGGTCTAACAATTACTATTAGTTTGAAGAATGCCAACACTTTGTGTCACTCAGGTAAAGCGTGAGTGACCTAGAGTGCACAAACACAAGTCCACATACACAAATCCTAATATGGTACTTCTGGCTGTTTAGTTGTTTACTCAAAGGTCAAGATTTAAAACCTTTAATAAACGGTGTTTATGTGTTGTTATTTAGACACCTTCACCCACACCTATCAAACCTGTGCAACAAACCTTTATGAGAACCTGGTATAACCCCCGAGATCTACTTAAGGTCTTCAGCCGGTCTACAGAATGAAAGCGTCTGTAATTATGAGTGCAAACCAAGCCCAAATCATCACTCCCCCACCACCACGTTGAGGTTTCTACTTCTTAATCAAACATGTCTGCCTTGCTTTCATCTGTTTATAGAACATATGCACATGCAGCTTCCAGAAGCAAAGATGTTCTCAGATCTGAGAACATAGTCTTTGTAGACATTCCCCTGCTGGTAAATGTGACAAATAGTTTTCTGTTTATAACATGATTTGCTTTCAAGGCTTATCCCCCATAGAAGCTGTTTCTGTGAGATCATTACTGATGCTGTGTGATAAGACACACTTGAGTTCTGCAGACCAACAAGCCGTTAAAGCTAAAGCTTTTTTGTGCTGAGCGGGACAGGTAATAACTTGGTGATAACCAGTTAGTTAGCTCTGTTTGATGAGCTGCACCTGACAACGTCTTGTTACCTTATCTTCCATGGAAGCAGTGAGAGTTTTAGGACTCCTTCATACCCTTCTTTGGATGTTGTTGTCATTTGATTTAACTCATTTTTATTGTTTTCAAACTGGATACAAAAACTTCAAAGCTGAGTAGTCGGCCGGACAGCAGCTGAGGCTAAAGCACATGCTGCTTCTGACCATAGAGATGATTTAAACCAGCAAACTCGCTCATATAAGCTTTTTTCTGGATCTTGAGAATAAGAGGATTGAACTTTCCTCTTGATTAAATCTACACTTGTTTTGTTTTGGATCATCATTACTGTTCTGATAGGGGTAGAACAATTTATTTTAGTAACAATTTGATTATAGTCATTATTTGTGGTTGACGAGATGATTTAGTGGAGATTGGTACCTTTTGAATGATCCAGTTTGATCCGATTTACTGACCTAGAATGGATCCAGGACATCTTTAGCCAAAACTTCAACCAGTGTGACGCAGATATAATACCTGATTCTGAACAGTGCAGGTGAAGTTTTCCACATTCCTTGGATTTCTTCAAGTTAATCAAGAGTAAATTAAATATGTGTACAAGCAAACAAGTAAACAAGAATTAATGTCAAACCATTCACATTTTAGTTTCCTAAAGTTCAGCCCACTGTTGTTTTTCCACGTCCAAATAATACAGGGTTCATATAGGGTCTTAACAAGTTGTGAATTTGAAAATGTGAAAATAAGGCCTTCAAAAGTCTGAGAATTACGTTATCATAAAAAAATAGTGCAGTTTAAAAACTTTTCCGCATGACTTTTTTTTGGTCTAAAGTTTTATTTTTTTAACCAAGATTATGTAAGTAAAGCGCGTTATGCATGATTATGCTGGATGTCAACGGTAATTTAAAAAAAAAAAGAAGAAGAAGAATAAGAAGCATCAGCTTAAGCCTTATGACACAGTGCAAGGTACAAGGAGGTGAGAAGCTATAGTTGTGACCGGGGCTGAAAGTAAGCCGGTCTGCTTTGGTTAACAAACACTCTGAGCATGTGCGACTTTCAGGGTGCGTTTGATTTGTTGTTTAGGGACAAGTTAGTAATTCAGAGTCAAGGAGGCATATTTATGTGCAAATTGGTGATTAGTTAGTTTGCAACGTGAAAGGAAAATACCATTAAAAACTAACTATACCACACTATATGGTCACATGTCTTTGGTAAATTTAAAGTGTTCCCACACATTATAGTAAAATAAACCTACTGTGCCTCAATCCAAATAATATTTTCCAAGATTGATAGAATCGATTTATTTCATTTTGAAATGATTTATAACGGTATAGGTCGATTTGATTTACAAATTGCCTGAGACGGAGTGATCTGGTTGGATCTTAGGAATAGAAATCGATTCAATGATTAAGTTGATTAACCGTTACAGCCCTATGTACTGAGCATGGTTTCAACTAAAACTTAACACTTCAGATAAAATCTTGGGTTTTACCTTTTAATCTTTCAAAGATATGATAGAATGATCAAAAGAATAACTTATGGAAGCAGATTAATATTATTATTATTTTACAAATTAGTATCTACATAATTGGGGGCCGGTTTAGCTCGTGCTGGTTTGCGGCGCCTTCCGTCCGTGAAACCAGGGTTCGAATCCGGGCTGCTCCCTATTCCCTTCTCTGCTGCTGTGCCGGTCCCAAGCCCGGTTTGATTGAGAGGGTTGCGCCAGGAAGGGCATCCGGCGTAAAAACATTGCCAAGTTTACCATGCGACTCATCCTCAAGGGAGGGTTGTTTCGCTGTGGCGACCCCTGATGGGAGGAGCCGAAAGTGAAAGAAGAAGTATCTACATAATTGATTGGATGTTGGATAATTGTTGCTGCTTGAAAAACTCTTTTACAGCTTTAAACTTTTACACTAAAATGACAAAATGATTTGATTTTAACCCAATAAACAAATACATAATGGGACGCCATTTTTGTTGATCCTAGTAACAAAATACAGATAATTCCCTCTTTTGATCCTAATCTTATTGGATATTTTTGATTGTTTTTGATAGTGAAAATTGACTAAAGGGTTTCGTTTGCCAAGTAACAAAAAGAGGTTAGTGACTCCACTTCATGATGTTAGTTCTGAAACAAAAACCGTCGGCATATGGGCATGACTCACGGTGATAATGAGCTGGCAGAGTGTCAGCATGACTGAACGTCAGCTTGAATCACATGTGTCTGCTTCTATGTTTTCATTGAAAGCTGGAGGATGGAGCTGAATGCTAATATCCATAAAGGCACACACCTACAGATTACCTGAAGCCTCAGCAGCGCTGGGCTGAACTCTTCTGCAGTCCCTGAAATGAATGAGTCATGTCCTCGCACATGCAGATGAGATCAGTGAACTTCAAAGCAGGCAGATGAGAGGAGGCACATTTTTTCCACTGTTGGAGGAAATCTGCACTATGGAAAGTTTATTGTCATCAATGGATGGTGGTACAAAGGCATACCTATAGCATTATTAGTTTGGTGTTTCCAAACCAGCAATAAAATCAAAGTGGTTCTTTTTAAAAGGGGATTTTCTGTTCTGACCCCTGCCAGGCTGATGTTTGACGCCATTAAAACAGTTTAGCTGGATGCTTTAATGGTTGTCCTTCCTGCCATAGTAGGTATTTGTTAGCGGGAGTGGGAGGGATGTGACCGTCAGGAGGTGACGAGCGGTCTTCAGGTCAGAGTCATCACTGGGACGGCTTGATGTGGTTTTTCAGGAGAAAGCAGGGGTGGGGTGCAGCCTGCCGGAGCGGCAGCTGGGCTCTGCCACACGGCGCTGATTCCTGGAAGGAGCTGGTTCTGATTTACAGCCCACCCACATAGCATAGATGGACCTGACCAGGAGAAGGCTACACTGCCGGGAATTTCATTTTTATAACCATGTTTTAGAATTTTATTGGTTTTCTCCGGTGTTTTAACTTGACCAAGACTTGTTGGCATAGCATTGTGTTATTGGGAGTCCCCTGAATGGTGAAAAAACCAGCACCCCTGATGGTGTGACTGTGCAGACGTAACGCCATAAGTACTGATATAGTAATGTTTTCTTTTCCCAGTCTATCAAGTAATTTTATTTGTTTGACAGTTTTTATAAAACATTCTTAATGCAGAGTGCTATCCAAACGCCTCTCCTAAGTAAATAGTCAAGGGCTTTATTATGTTAAAATCTCCATGAATGTATTTTTGCTGCCTTAGCTGTCATTTCATTGGCCACTGCTGGACAGTTGGGGTTCTGCACCCCCAGTTGACTGCAGCTGAGACTGGATTCTTGCATTTCCTTACATGTCATATTAGGTCACTGTCTTTTGTGTCTGTTCCAAACACACACATTCACAAACTCGCGGTCCCGCCACCCTCGGGGCGACAAGGAATGAGATCCAGCAGAAGAATTGTAGAGGTCTAATGTGGGACTGCTGAGTGACTCTGGAAGCTTTTCAGATCGGGTTGCAGGACCAGCCAGCTCTGTATTGTGAAGAAGAGTCGATCTGTTTGGCTGAATGGGTCTTGAACTCATCAGTAGAGTGCTGATTGTGCTGTAGACCCCCGGATGGCCTGTAGGCGCTAACTGCAGAATACCATTGTGAAAAATTCATTCAAAAGGAATGCCATTAATGATTTAAACCCAGAGAAATGAATGAGATCTCAATGATTCATGGTTACAATTTTGGGAAAGTTGTGAATGAATCAGATGTTTGTCCGGTTTCTATTTGGCTGGTTTATAGATTTCACTAAGGTTATTTTATTTTATCAGCTAATAGCCCACAATCCCTGCTTAACTCTTACATGTTCCTGCCTTGTTAAACCTATAGTGTAGGCCTGCACAATTAATCGCAAATTTATCGTTATCGCGATTTCAAGCTGTGCAATATCCATATCGCAAAAGTCTGTGAAAATCGCAAGAAATGGTACATTTTAAATGTGCTAAAACAATCTTATGGCAACTTGTGTCATGATATGACACAGATTCTGAATGACCCAAGTGCTGGAACCCGGAAGGAGACTCGGACAGGAGGTAGTCTGAAGTAGATTTTAATCTGGCTGAAGATGAGTGTTGGCGTCTTCCCAGAAGGTGGAGCGTCAGCTGGCTGGAGGTGTCTTGACGAGGAGATCCAGGAGCGAAGCACGAGTGACCAGAGGACTGCGACCAGGTGAGTATCAGAGTGGATAATTCCTGAGGCAGATCGAGAAGAATAATTAAAGACATGAAACTTGGCAATAAACAGGAGCAAGGATGGGTCAGACTAAGCACCATGGGAGGAACAACGAACTGACGTCGGCTGATGATCCACAGACTCCTTAAGAAGGCTGCAGCAGTGATGAGGTGATTGAGAACAGCTGGTCGCGTTAAAGGCAGAGAAGGTGGGGGAGGGGGAGAGTAACTGACAGGCCACCATGACAGTACCCCCCCCTCAACGACCGCCACATGGCGGTCCAAGACGACGATCCGGATGGGCTTGGTAGAAGCCGTCGATGAGGGTATGGTCCAGAATCAGGGAACGGGAAATCCAAGAACGTTCCTCTGGACCATACCCCTCCCAATCCACCAGAAACTGCACACCCCGCCCACGGCGCCGGACATCCAGGATCTTGCTGACCGTAAAGGCGGGGGCGCCGTCGATGGTACGGGCGGGTGGCGGGGAAGTGGACGGCGGGCAAAGTGGACTCTCAGTGACCGGCTTAACCTGAGAAACGTGGAAGGTGGGATGCACCTTAAGGGCTGCCGGGAGACGCAGCCTGACACAAGCGGGATTGACGACCCGGTCAATGGTGTAGGGCCCGATGAATTTGGGGGCCAATTTACGGGACGATGCTTGGAGAGGAATGTTTCGGGCAGATAACCAAACCTTTTGGCCAGGCTGGTAACTGGGACTCACCCCCCTGTGGCGGTTGGCTATCTGGCAGTTGCTCTCCTTAGTGCGAAGGAGAGCCGCCCTGGTCTGCAGCCAGATGTCCCGACACCGTTGGAGGTGGAGCTGGACCGAGGGCACTGCCAGATCCAATTCCTGAGAAGGAAACAAAGGGGGTGAGTAACCCAAGGATGCCTCAAAAGGAGATATGCCTGTGGCGGTGGAAGAATGGGAATTGTGGGCATATTCCACCCACACCAGGTACTTGGACCAGTCAGCTTGATTCTGGGCTGCCAGACACCTGAGAGCCGCTTCCAGTTCTTGGTTCGCCCGTTCTGCCTGTCCATTAGATTGGGGGTGGTAGCCCGATGTGAGGCTCACTGTGGCTCCCAGGGCGGAACAGAAAGCCCTCCAAACTTGCGACGTAAACTGAGGTCCACGATCAGACACTATGTCGCTGGGAATTCCATGATGACGAAAAACATGATTTATGAGGACGTCGGCCGTTTCCGAGGCTGAAGGCAGCTGAGGCAGGGGGATAAACTGAGCGGCTTTAGAAAAACGATCAATAATAGTCAGGATTACCGTATGGCCTTGGGACGGTGGTAGTCCGGAGACGAAATCCACCGCAATGTGGGACCAGGGACGGCTGGGCGTGGACAGGGGTAGCAGATGTCCAGAGGGAGGCCGATTGGAGGTTTTCGAGCGGGCACAGGTGGTACAGGCCGCAATATACTCTTTGACATCGCGCTCCATGGTGGGCCAAAAGAAACGACGCTTGAGTAGTCGGGAGGTACGGTAAACCCCTCCATGGCAGGCAATGCGGGATGTGTGTCCCCATGTGAGGACTTCAGATCTTAGGGCGTCTGGAACAAAGAGAGTGCCCGGAGGACAGGAGATGCCATCAGGAATCTCTCCTTGGGCCTGGAGTACCTTGCTCTCGACCTCCCAGGTAAGATTGCCGATAAAACATGAAGCAGGAAGTATAGGAGAGTCAGAGGTAGTCTCGGAGGTGTTGTATTTGCGAGATAGGGCATCAGGCTTGATGTTGCGGCTGCCAGGACGATAGGTGATTGTGAAATGGAATCGATCAAAAAACAAGCACCACCGGGCCTGACGGGAATTCAGTCGTTTGGCACTGCGAAGATAGGCCAGGTTCTTATGATCAGTTAATACTAGGAAAGGCTTTTCTGCTCCCTCCAGCCAGTGACGCCATTCTTCTAATGCCAATTTTATGGCCAAAAGTTCACGGTTCCCCACGTCATAATTTTGTTCGGCGGGACTTAGTTTCCGTGAAAAAAAAGCACAGGGCTTGAGTTTACCGGTGTCCTCGCGTTGTGATAAGACAGCTCCTACACCGGAGTCCGAGGCGTCCACCTCCACGATGAATTGTTTGGTAACATCGGGCTGAATCAGGATGGGAGCAGACACAAAAAGGGACTTGAGTTTTCTGAAGGCGGCATCAGCCTCAGGGTTCCAAGCGTAAACTTTGTTTATGGAGGTGAGTTGGGTGAGTGGGGCAGCTATACTGCTATAATTACGTATGAACCGGCGGTAGAAATTGGCAAACCCAAGGAACTGTTGCAGTTTTTTACGAGTTTGCGGTATCTCCCATTGAGTGACGGCCTCAATTTTGGCTGGATCAGGGCGGATATTGCCAGCCTCAATGATGTAGCCCAGAAAAGGGATGGAGGACACGTGAAACTCGCATTTCTCTGCTTTGACGTAAAGCTGATTTTCGAGCAACCTCTCAAGAACTAGACGGACGTGATGTTCATGTTGGGATTGATCGGTGGAATAAACAAGAATATCGTCCAAATAAACAAAAACAAACCTATTAAGGAAATCCCTCAAGACGTCATTAACAAGTCGCTGAAAGACCGCAGGGGCGTTGGTAAGGCCGAACGGCATAACAAGGTATTCATAATGCCCCAACGGGGTGTTAAACGCCGTTTTCCACTCATCTCCGTCACGCATGCGTACCAAGTGATAAGCGTTACGGAGGTCGAGTTTCGAGAAAATCTTAGCCTGTTGTACTGAGTCAAACACAGATTCGAGTAATGGTAGGGAATATTTGTCTTTGACCGTGATTTGATTGAGCTCGCGGAAGTCAATACATGGCCTGAGAGACTTATCCTTCTTCTCCACAAAGAAAAACCCTGCGCCGACAGGAGAAGAAGAGGGGCGGATATGACCCAAAGAGAGGGCCTCTTGTATATAGTTTTCCATGGCGCTTTTTTCGGGTCCCGATAGATTGTATAGCTTCCCCTTGGGAAGGGGAGCCCCATTTAACAGCTCGATGGAGCAATCATAGGGACGATGAGGGGGCAGAGCGCTAGCTTTGGATTTAGAAAAAACCGAACGAAGGTCGTGGTAACAGGAGGGGACTTTAGAAAGGTCGATATCCTTCCCTAGACCAGGGTCGGGACAATTAGTGATGGGCATGGCCGAGTGTAGGCAGTTGGCCATACAATAGGTGCTCCAGTTAACGACGCGAGGTGAAACCCAGTCGATATGCGGATTGTGTTTCCGGAGCCACGAGAAGCCAAGAATTATGGGTGTTTGAGGGCACTGAGCGACAAAAAACTGACAGTATTCACGATGATTACCGGAGGTCAGAATGAGAAAAGGACTGGTACGCTTAGTAATGCGAGTTAGTTGTTTTCCACCCAGCCCGGCCGCGTTGATAGGCGTGGAAAGGTCTTCGACTGAAAGTGAGAGGTCATGAACAAGACGTTGGTCTATTAAACTATGCTCTGCACCAGAATCTACAAGCGCTTGGAGTTCAAATACTTGGCCTTTATTACTGACTTTGACAGGAACAAACAAGAACTTAAAGCTAGGAGCTGGTTCAGGATTTTCCCCCCGTGGCCTGTCAACTAACGGGGGGGTTCGAGAATTTAACCGGACGTTACATTGAGAGACAATGTGACCAGTCTGACCACAATAGTAGCATAATCCCTCATCACGACGTCTTTGTCTTTCTTCAGAGGACAGCTGGGCGTGACCAATTTGCATGGGATTGTCAAGATTGCAAGCAGCAGTATCACGGTTGGGTGGTAGGGCAACCCTAACCGGGGAAACGAGAGTAGCTGGAGGCGGCGGAGGCTTACGCTTTTGTTCGGCGTGGCGTTCACGTAACCGGACATCGGACCTCAAGGAGGCGGCGACAAGGTCTTCAAAGGTGTCCGCTTCTGGCTGTGAACATAGGTGGTCTTTAATGCGATCGTTCAACGATTGATAATAGATGCCTTTGAGTGCGGGATCCGGCCAACCTGCTTCAACCGCCAGAATGCGGAAGTCGATTAGATGGTCACTTACCGGGCGGTTACCTTGTTTGAGACTCAGTAACCGCCGGGTGGCTTCTTCCTGCTTTCTGGGTTGGTCAAACACTAGACGGAATTCCCCAATGAAGCGGTCGAAAGGTAGGTGTGTGATGGGATGGGTGGCTAGGAAAGCCTGAGCCCACTGAAGCGCCTTGCTGCGGAGTGAATTAACAATCAGAGATATGCGGCTGTGATCGGCCTGATAATACCTGGGGGCCTGTTGGAAGATCAGTTGGCATTGAAGCAGGAACCCTCCGCAGGTCTCAACGTTGCCGTAAAAAGGTTCCGGCTGTAGACGGACATTTTCCGGGGCGAAGGCGGAAGAGGAAGTGGGGTTGTTGCCGGAACTAGGAACTTGGGCAGAGGCTGCAGGGGAAGAGGATTGACTGGTTAATTCAAACAGAGTCTGAGAGATGCTGTTGAGACGGCGAAATAGATCCTGCTGGGCTGTGGACATTTGAGTTAGAGCGTCCGCTTGACTACTCAGGAGGTTTCCTTGCAGGGTGATGGCGTGACGGAGCCCCACCGGGTCAGCTGGGTCAGAAGTTTGGTCAGTTCGTTCTGTCATGATATGACACAGATTCTGAATGACCCAAGTGCTGGAACCCGGAAGGAGACTCGGACAGGAGGTAGTCTGAAGTAGATTTTAATTTGGCTGAAGATGAGTGTTGGCGTCTTCCCAGAAGGTGGAGCGTCAGCTGGCTGGAGGTGTCTTGACGAGGAGATCCAGGAGCGAAGCACGAGTGACCAGAGGACTGCGACCAGGTGAGTATCAGAGTGGATAATTCCTGAGGCAGATCGAGAAGAATAATTAAAGACATGAAACTTGGCAATAAACAGGAGCAAGGATGGGTCAGACTAAGCACCATGGGAGGAACAACGAACTGACGTCGGCTGATGATCCACAGACTCCTTAAGAAGGCTGCAGCAGTGATGAGGTGATTGAGAACAGCTGGTCGCGTTAAAGGCAGAGAAGGTGGGGGAGGGGGAGAGTAACTGACAGGCCACCATGACAACTTGAGCTATTTAATGAATTGAATAAATTTCTTTATGCATTTGATCAATCAGATGGAGCTCTTATGTTAGATGTTGCCCTCCTAATTAGACGAGGGTAATTTGGAGAATAATTTAAGGTATTTTGACTCTTACTTAAATTAAACTTTTGCAGTGAAATGGAAATGTTTTTGCTAGTTGTTGATTGATTGCAAGTTAAATCGTCATCAGAATATTGATCACTGATATCCCATATCGCGAGTTTTCCTCATATCGTTCAGCCCTACTGTAGCGATATGTTCACAGTGGGCATGTGATGCGCTTGAACATGCTAAACGCGCATTTCCTCAATGCGTTAGCCCGCAGTGTGAACACTGGACAAGCAGGGAGGGGCTTCTCCTTCTTTTTCTTTTCTACTATTTACTAGCGCATGTCCGCCACCTACAGTTGGAAGAGACTTGGTTTGGGGCACAAACCTCAGTTACTAGTTTCTTTTCCATGATCAATTTTTAGATGGTTGGCACTTTTCTTAATTAAAAGGGACATCCATACATCACTACTAAATCCAAGTCCCTGATTGGTCAAAGTTCCATCTGGTTTAAATAGCAATGGGCATTCAATGGATGCAGGTTTTGTATGCACAGCCCAAAAATAGTTATTAAAACGTGTGTAGCAATGAGTAAGAGGTTTGATGATCCAAGTATTTACATAGACTTTCACTTGAAAATGGTCATTTGAATGCGCGTTGTCAAGGGCGGTATGAACATAGCCGAACACTTTCTTTGGACTATTGTTTTTATAAAATCAACGTAAATCAGCTGATTCTATCGTGGTGGATGAGTGGCTTTGCAATATTTTTGGTTAGTAATGTGTTGCATATCTGTGCGAAGCTGATATGAAAAGCTGCTTTTCATAATGAGCTGATTCATGTAGATGGTCCAAACTGTCAAAGAGCGTGTGACATCTCCAGTGTTAAATGGTTAACACATAACGTTGATTCAGTCCAAGTTACATTTCAGCACCAAAGCTGTGAAACATTAATCATAAATCTGTGCTGACGGGAAGCTTTATGACTAAACCATAAAGGATCTTTTGATCAAGTTTGCTGGAACCTTCTTCCCAGAGTCTTGCTGACTGTTTTGCTCTGTTCTTTTCTACACTGTAAAATCTCAAGTACACAATCAAGACTCTGTCCTCTATATGTGACAAACCCATACATGGCAGACATCAGTGAAGGGTCAGATTGGCGTTGAAGTGGAGTTTGAGGACAACTTTTGATCTGTTTAGATCCTGTGTGCAACAAAAAACAAAACATTCCTTTTTCATTTTTCTTCTCATGCTAACCCTAAACCTTCACAATAAAAGTTTGACTGACTCCCAACGCAGCATTAGTGGATCGAGACCTGGAGTGTGAATTGATCTGTGCTGAAAACATGGACGTTTGTTTTTTTCTGTTTTGATCTCTGTCTTGCTTAGTTGTTTGCGTTCCTTGAATGTAGAAGATCAGGTCATATTACTGCTCTCCTTTCCTGCTTTAGTGCATGCTAAGAGAAAAGAAGCGTTTCGCTCGAGGGCTGCACAACTTCAAAGAGTGCAGGGCGGATGAACTGCTGCAGGCATTTCGTGTACCTTACCCACCTGATTGAAACAGTCTTTTCGCCGCGGGCCACTTCTGGAGTGCAGCATCGGCTGGCCCCGACAATCAGACAGCAGATCTCTGCTCCTGCAGGAGAGGGGGATGTCTCGGCTACCAGAAAACACTGGCACAAGAACAAATTTAAGACGTTGCCTGTGATGTGACAGTGCTGCAGCGATGACAGGCCGCACTCTTTTCTGGGCTCCCCCCACATGTTATTTTACAGAGCAGGAAAACAATGCCTTTAAATTAGATTGAGCTTCTCTTTGAAGCTGCAGTGAAAAAACATTCCTGGGTTCTGTCATCGCAACTTATCAGAGTTCTCTCATTCCGCTTTGTAGTTATGTTAAAATACTGGAAAACCTTTTTTTTTATTGCATAATAATAGATGGACGCCTGTTTTTCCACCAGACTACAGTCTTGACTGCAGAGTTCATTCATCGGACACTCAGAATCTTCTAACTAGGGTGGCACAGCTCTGTGAAAATAAAGCCAACTGCACCCGGGCTTTTCAGCAAACAGCAAAAGTGATAAATAAGGACATATACCACTCCAAACTGAAGCTTTTGAAAATGAAACAGCCTCTAAAATGTTTGACAGAATGACAGGTTATAAAAAGACAAAGGAAAGACATTTAGCTTTTATGTTTATACTTAGACAGATATTTCATCTGTGGAATAACTTAAACCACAAAAAGAAAAGCAAACGATTAAAAATATTTCTACACTTCCCTTTCTGCTTCTGAAAGCTTGGAGCAGGGAGCTGCCATTTGAATTTCATGGCACAAATGCAATCTTTCTCAAACTGCTTTTGTTTGTCTGCTCCTGCTTCACAACGATTTCAAGAAATACTCATACATGGAATTTTAAGTTTCATTTTCTTAACAAATGTCCTCTATCCTTAGAAAAACGCCACAAGAACATGTTAAAAAACAAAACAAATTTTTGATTCTAACATAAACTGTGCTGAATAGCCTATAAAGACTTTTTCTAAATAGTGTAGACTTTTTTTTTTACATGCAAAGATATGTTTTTTGTTTTTGCAACTCACAAAAAACTTGAAGCACAAAAATAATTTGTACAAATCTTTTTTAATTAAAAATGTTTGAGCTTTTTGTATTAGACCCAAAGTTGCTGCTGATTTATTGCAAAAGAACGACCAAAGAGAGCTGTTCAGATACACAAAGTGTTGGTATAAAGATTAGAAACAGAAGGGCTACAGATAAATCCTTCTGCAGGATAAGACTGTCGGGGAAAGTAAACATGCAGCACCTGCGTGTCCCTCAGAAGCTCCGGGTAGGTCAGTCCATTTGGCCCTAACTGCTCCAGGAAACCATGTCGTACTGGGAAGAGTCCAGGTGTTAATGTTTCCAACTTTACAATCATTAATGCAACAAAAAAAGACAGAGTTCATGCTGAAGCTTGGATGATCAAAAACAGTGTCAAACATGCTCTTATTTAAGTTGATGAGAAGACCCAAAAGTCAGCTCCTTATCCACACCAAGGACTCAAGATTGGTTTGGATAAAAAGACTGCAGCTTACTGGAGCTGATAGTAGGAGTTAGTGTTTTCCAAAGGGCAGCAGTGTTTACCTGCCCACTTGAGTGGATTCCTCGGTCAGCGGGCTCAGACGTTGAGGTACAGGCTTCGGTGCCTTCAAGTCTACTGTCTAAACCGGAGACATTCTTCGCCTGATATCTTAGTTGTGCTCTCAACAAAGACGCTGAAAGGCCATATTGAAGACTGAGTGGGGTCGGGTGTGGGGGCCAGATAGACGGGCCCACTGTTTTCCAGCCGGTCCAGAAAGGGCGTTCCCGCAGAGGCCGAGCAGGTGCGAGCCTCCACGGTTGTGGGTGTGCGGCCGTGGAGGCATCCGCCTGGGCAAATGTGTGCGCTGAAGTGTGTGCATTGGTGTCTCAGTAATAAATAAAGCATGTGTTCCAGGCCGAATGCTGCAGCAGGTTGAAAACGCACACGCTCCCTGTGTTTATTAGGCTTTCCTCGTTCATCAACGCAGCAATAGGTGATGAGTGTGTGTGCGTGCGTTCGTAAGTCTGCGTGTGTGTATATGATAGGGAAGATGGAGCGACTTCAAAGCAGCACGGCAGCATTCTCTCCGCCAGGCCTGTTTACACTGCTCAGTAAAGTCTGCATTCCTATGTCTCATTTTTCCATAGCATTCCATGAAGAGCCTACTGCACTTGGCTGTGTTCCCAACTTAGTGCACACACACATGCTCGCGCACACACCCACATACTCACACACACTCTCAGACATACTGTCCATGCATTCTTATGTGCACACATCTTCCCTGGGCCTTAAACACAACAGGGCCCAGCTGGGAAGGAAATGCCTAGGAGTGGGGCAAGTTTTTTGGAAAACAGGGGTTGTATGAGACGCCGCGGGAGGGCAAGACCTTCTCCCCTGGGCTTCTCACCTGCTTGGCTGACGATCTCTGTCGCCGTTGTTTCAACGCCGGACTCAAACATCTGTGCTGGTTTGTCTTGAAAAGCTCTCAGTGAGTTCCGGCCCATAAATCAGACAGCCGTTAGGCCTGCCTCACTGCCATAGGGAAATATAGCAGTGGGAAAAAAACTGTTGTGCAGCCAATTACAAGGTGCGTTGCAAGCAGCGTGCCACATCAGAGATGTTTCTGTGACTATTTATTGCTAAGAATGCATTAAGGACTAACATGGTTAAATTCCCATTAGGAACAAACACAACATTACCTCGGTTAGATATTGTGTGGAGCTGCACGGTCTGCTCTTTATTACTCCTTTCTTCCAACGCCAGTCACAGGTGGTTTTGGAAGGGCAGCAGTGTTGACTGGAAGCGTGGCAGCAGACAGTGACATCTGAGCAGAAAAAAGAATTCCCAAAGAATTTTCCTCTGGATTGGTGTGCAGATCTTCCATGACCGCATTGTAGAGGAACATTTCTTCTCCTATGCATGACTTTTGCATGTTAAATTAAAAAATAAAAGTGAAGAGTTTGTGAAAGATTTCCTCTATCCCAAAAAAAAAAGACACTAGATTGATTTGGAATCACATCCTATGCTAGCTGGAGGAGGTGCGGCGACAAAAGATATTTAAAAAGTCGGCTGGCGATGTTGATCCTGTTCCTATTCGTTTTGTGCAGATGGAAACATGGGAATGCCTCAGAGCATTTTCTTTATGAACTTATTCTGCTCCAACCTGGCAACCGAGCACAAACATTTACCTGAAATTATTCAGTCATAATTGTAAAAGTGCTGATGGATGTCATAATTAATACAGAGGATGTTGTTTGTGTTACCTAGTACATAAACATAGCAACTAATTAGTAGAAATTCTTCTTTCTAAGTGTTTTCTAAGTGTGTTTTTCCTATTGGCTTTCAGTACTATTTTTCAATACATTAGGTTTGCATATACAGTATTTGTGTGCCAATAGCATTTCAAATGGTTCCTGGTCTGTCTTTTTACTCGCTGTGCTGTAGACTCTTATCTGTGCTTCAGATCTTTGTGCTACCCACTCTTAACCAAATTTTCAAATTCCCACTCAGATGAAAATTGTCTTTTTGGTGTGTGACATTTATCTCATTATGTAGGACACATGCAAATGGTTATACAAATGATATACGAATACTTTGGCGTACAGATGAGTTTATTGTTATATCAAAAACTACAATAAAATTTCAGTTCTGTGGCTGCACGACATGCTCCATTATCATAACTCTGCTACTGTGTTTGGCCATTGGAACTAGGAGCTTCAGCTTCACAAATGCTGTCTTCCACAAACACGTACCTGGGAACTTTAACAAACTGGAAATTGTTCGTATCGTCTTTTCGCTGTAGCAACAGCTGATGAAGATTGTTTTGACCCAGCGCAAGCTAAAGCGTTGGTGTTTACTGTTTTCTGCAGGTTCAAATCAGAGCTGAACAATTGGAAAAAGACTCTGCACTAAAGCACTGAAGAGGATTAGAAAAAGGAATCAATTTTGCAAATTAGAAACAGAGAGACCAGAACAAGAGAAATGAGAGCATTTAGTTGATAGGGATTTAAGGCTTTCTGTGCTGGAAAAGACTCAGAGCTTTGATGTTTTAGTCTAATAAAAAATGGTGACATCTGGTGGCCAACTGGGAGCAATCCTTGTTTTTGTATTTTCTAAAACCATATTTTTGTACTTTTCTGACAACAATTCTTTGGTTTATAAAAATCCTCAAAAGAGTTGTATAGGATTCTGAAATATTTTTATCAACATTTCCTTGTTTTTTACCCCTGAAATATTCAG
The DNA here is from genome assembly GCA_037389245.1 of Oryzias sinensis. NCBI lineage: Eukaryota > Metazoa > Chordata > Actinopteri > Beloniformes > Adrianichthyidae > Oryzias > Oryzias sinensis. The sequence goes on along the minus strand of CM074497.1, from coordinate 11,670,881 downwards.
GATGGGAAATATTGGTTAAATAAATCATATAGCCATGTAAAGTGTTTTTCTTATGGACAAATAAGATGCATATGTTCCTAATTGGTGGCTTTTTGGCTTTTATCTCCTTACATGCTGATTTTCTCACTTTTAGCTCTGAAGCTGATAGTATTGACGTCATAAAAGCAGCTTGTTTTTCATTATATGGTAACTTTCTGTTTTTGTCTTCATGTCTGACAGCGTTTTTAAAACTATTACTTTTGTGTCTGCTCAGTGATTATGGTTTGTCATGCTGTGTGCTGAGTGATTATAGATCAGTTTGTCCTCGTTTTTCAAAGAGGGAACTGTGAAAAATGGTCCAAACTATACAACTCTAGTTTGTTCAGAACTAAGGAGTTCAGTTAACTTGCAAAGTGAACTCTGATGCGTTTCAGTGACAGTGTGAATGCTCATGGACTGTCCAGTAGACCAAAGAGTGAAGAGTGGTAGAAAAAGAGTGAAGTATGCAAGTCTGAAGGAAAAAAAGTGAAGAAATCTATTGTGAAAAAACTTTGGAAGTGTTTTTTTTCTCATGAATTTGCAAATGTACGGTAGTCAGAGTGGAAGTGTTTCAGTATGAAAACCTAAAGCCCTAGTCTCATCCACCTGTACAGGGGTTGACCCGTACAGGTGGATGTGGGAATTTGGGTTGTCTGGAGGGTCCTATCTCAAGGGGAGCGCAGGTTTGTCTTGCAGTTCCCTTCAGGCTCGTACTCCCATTTTAAGGGTTGTCATTAAAAGTGGAACGTACCATTATCATGTGTGTGGTAATTTGTAAGGATGATGTAAGTTACATATACTTATGACATACGGGTGATGATAATACACAGGTGTACATACTGGCTTCTTAGCACACAGATGCCGTGTGTAGGTGATATGCAAGTAAGTGTGGGACGTCTGTAGGATGTCTACACAAACTGCAATCAGCTTGTCTAATTTTCTCGTTGCACATTTCGCAGTGCTTGCAACTGCATGTCACCTGCTACGACAGGTACTTTATGATACTTCATGCGGGCCACCTGCATGCCCAGTACAGGTACTTTGTCCTTTTTTCGCCTGCAGACAGCCCGTATCCACCCGTAAGGGCAGTTGTGACTAAGGCATAAGCTAACAGAAGCTGGGAAATCTTTGGTATGTCCTGCCCATTCCAAACCGATGGTCTACGAGTGTGACAGGCCCCTAACCGTGAATGGTTGACGCTTCAAGAAGTGGGAATTTTACGTTTGACTGCTGGTGTAGAACCAGAGAGTTAGCCTCTCTGCAGGCCAGTGATGAGCTGAAGGAAGCCTGGAGGCCTTGTGAACGCAGCCCCCCTTGTCCACAGCGAAGAGAGATCACCAAAACACTAACAAACCGCGGTCACCAAGCCACTGACTTGTTGTGACAGGGAAGTGCTGTGTTTATGTTCAACCATGAACTTTTAAATGTGTAGTTCACTGTTGGCCTGAGGCTGATGGAGCAGCTCTAGTGGTGGGGGTTCTATGTCAATGCATATGTGTTGATGTTTGGAAGACCGCAGATCCTGTGCATAAACTTCACGTTGAGGCTTCATCTGATGGTGCAACCCTTTGCAGGTGGTCAGTGTTTGGACGGGATTATTTCTGTTTACGGTCAATGGTTTGTGTTTGAGATTGGGACTTCATTTCTGATCAATCGTACTGTGATGTCGTCTCCATGTTTTATAGCTCTGTCTTCTAACCTTACATTGATATCATTTGTTACGTTCAAACACCTTCTTTTGTAAACATTTTCATACAAACAGATCTTGACAACACTGCTCAGCTTGTCTGCTCAGAAGTATTGCAGACTCGTTTGGTTTACCCTGAAAGTCCTTGTTGCCTGTGGTTAGGGCTGTAAAGAGTATTCGAGTACAAATATTTGCAACATCCAAGATTGCTGATCTTTATAGATCTAGAAAAGTGCAGTAAAAATAAAAAAAATTCAGACAGGGTAATTATTACTCTAAAATGCAGAGAAATGTCAGATTTCTAGTCTGTAAACTAAACAAATCGAATGCGCTTCTGTCACTAGAAGTAAATAAAGCTCCAGAAAAATGTGTCAGAGAAGTTTCTTATTTTTAAAGTAAAACTTAAAGTACATTTACAGAAGTAAGTTCTGAAAAAAAAGTATTTCATATAAAAAAGTAATAATAGAATAGAAATATGATAAATATGAATTTAAGAATATTACACAAATCTTGTGATCATTTTCCTCTAAAGTTTCTGACATGTATGTTAGAAACACTGTTGTCAGTTTAAAAAAAACTGAGTGTTTTGAGTTGTTACAGTTAATTGAGGTGTTGCTCTTTTTTCTTTTATTATCTTCTTGTCATCTATCTACTATAACTTTGAGGATGGAAAATCTGAACCTTTTCAGGATTTCTTGTAAAATGATCCAGAGCAACAGTGATGTTTATGTTTTGTTTCCTGCTGAAGTTAACCAGGAAGTTGACAGAGAAACATTTGAGTGACATAGTTTAAAGTGATAAGTATCCTTTCTTTCTTTTAGTCTGATCTCCTGTTCTAAATAAATGTATAAGTAATAGTGATTAAATGAATATTATTTTGATTTTCAATTCATTTTTATTTTCCATTCAGACATATTTGATTGAAATTGTAGGAATCGTGGTTTGATTTGTGAACCGTTGATCTTAAGTAGTGACAAGTAACAATCCACAGCCGTAATTGCGGTGTAGTAGATCCCCACGGTACCGTGAATGCGTGCGCTGCAGCTAGATATGTGCTGTTGCGTTTTCATTTGTTTGCAGTGGCATTCTGCCAGGCCTGAATGAAAATCTGCGGCTCTCGTCAAAGCACAGGTGTGGTTGTACCCAGATCCGTGCCTCTGTGCACAAAGTTCATACCTCTTGAACTTTTGTGCCTCGTGTTATCTGATAGAAACAATGGAAGCGGCTCACACTCAAAAGTGGGAAAGGTGAGCAGAGTTAGCCGGAGAAAAACAACGGGACACAAACAGTTTTTCCCTCGTCTGCAGAGTCAGAACTCGGTTCACCTCTGCTTCATTTTTTTCTTTGTCTAATTCAGTCAAGCTGATGGGTTGAGCTTGAGGAGTTCTGCCATTTCCAGAAAATACTAATTCTGGGCTGATGAAAATTATTGTAAGATTGTGTTTCAGGATATGGCTGACACTGTCAATAAAGTGAATGGGAAAAAGAGACAGAGCTTTTGTTTTTACAGGACCAAAGCACTAATCCCTCTTGTTTATCTGCATTTGCAGATAGAGACGCTTCAGATGACACTGTTGCAACATGCAAAGAACATCTACCCTGCAGGTGTCATAGCAGCCATTTTCACTTTAAATCTGAAGAATTGTTGCATCATTTATGGCACTAAGAGCTTTGGGTCAGCATCTAGGCTTTAAGCGCCCCCACACTTTTCCACAGGCGGGTCACACTTGCACATATATGCTAACGTGCAAGCAACTGCATGTCCAGCTGCCTGTAGCGTTAATAGCTGCTCTTTCACTCATTAACCAACGCTCTTACGCAAACCCTGACTTGCTAAATGATTCATTTCCATGGTTGCATTTGGTAAAGCATGGGGTCAGGGTTTGACTCTGTCGTGTTACCTCAAGCCATCTCATTTCTCCAAAGACGATGAGGGCCTGGTTGCTGTACTCTGGCAACAATATTCTGATCTCTTTCAGTTCTTAAATGGGGGATGCAGTACTTCTTTTGGCAGCTACCTTTCTGAGCTTTAAACAAACACATGTCTATACTGTAGAAGGTTCTGCCAAGCTTTGATTAGACAGAAGCAATGTAGATCTTACACAAAACTAACTGAAGATAAGAGCTTTCCTGCTCTTTATATTGGCATTGATTAACCTTTTTGTTCACTTTCAGGGTTGAATGCTGTGCTTTGGCTGACAGATCAGTCGCAGAAAAAGACTCACATGTAGAGATTTTCACAGCTTTAACAGTCCTGCTTACAATTCAGAGGCGAATTTCTAATGAACTACTGCTGCTCTGCAGAAACTATGCTGTAGAAAACGCCACCGTTTTTTAAATTTTTTTTCATTTTGGCTAAAAATTACTTAACAATTAAGAGATCACTGGGAAAGATTTTACAATAGATCACAGGATCAAGGATCAGGATCAACGGAGTGTGAATTTATTCATAAAATTCATCATTGAATTCTGTATTTAACCTTGTAGCAGTGCACAAAATGGGAACAATCTTAAACTAAAAGATGACCATTAGCTCAACAAGCCAATATATAAACCATTAACTAAGTTTATGGCGCAAATAAAGGTTTATACAGAAAAAAACGCTTAAAAATTAATTAAATTTTAGTTGTCATTGGTAGGATTTCTGTGGATTTAAATCCAGATGCTGGACTCTGCATCACTTGTTGCTTTCTAATTAGATCAATTTGATTCATTTCCTCACTCTCATATGCCCCTTCAGGGTTTCAAAGTCTCCTGACGGAACTTCTTTGAACCTTTCCTTTCCTTCTACACTTGGATCAGATGAAAGGAGGACCACGTACTGATGCATCTTTGTCATCTCCCACTGCAGCCACCTGGGTTATTTCGATTGTTTTTGAGTTCGGCCTTTTAACCAGCAGGTCATCAGCAGCCTGGGACCTTAACGGCTGGTAATGGAGCAGTAGAGCTCCCCCTACTGACACAAACTGACAGAGCTGCCTGGGCCTGGTTCCCTGCTGGCTTAAACTATAAAAGCTCTTCGATTATTGGCAGATGAAGAAAGAAGAACCTCTTAAGTGAAAGGGGGAAAAAATATTGACTTCTTTCCACAGCTACTGTTTTTTTTCCCTGTGTATTTGTTTGTGGGGCTGGTAGGTTCCTGGCCTGGGAATATTTTTGGGGTAGTCTTTGATTGAGCTGGAAAGGAATGCCTTTAATCGTGCCTACAAAGGAACTGAGGGACATGTCCCCGTCAGTTTTGCAGCAGATTTACACAGATGAGGCGGGACAGAGGAGTGAGCATTTATCAGTCTGTGGGGAAAAGTCTGCATTCTGGTCTCTGTGAAATGGAGACTCCGTGATTTGGTTTCCCAGGCTTTGTCTGTTTCAAGGCCAAACAAAAAGCCAGCAAAGACGCTGCAGACGGCCTTTCCTGCCGTCTACAGAGCACCCTGGACGTGCCTTTAAGTGTTAGATGGTGGCACATGCAGAGAGCTGGCAGACACTGAAGTGGTGCGCACGCATCGAAAATAGAAGTTAGTGTTTCATCTAGTCAACAATGCAAAACATAGACGGTGTGAACGTTGAGGTGGTTGCCCACAGAGCCTCCGAAAGTCAAAGCGGCCACTCCTTCTGAGCCTGCTTGGCTCGGCTTTGGGATTATTATCTCTTTTATTAGGTATGATTGCACCGCCTCGAGCATCAACATGTTTAATAATCTTGCTGAGAACCAAACGGGATTGTGTTAACAGGACGATTCAAAGTGGCATTTCACAGTAAAATCTCAAAGTTGTTGCTGTTTCTCAGTGAGTCCAAGCACCAGGAAAGAAATGTCAGTGAGCACTCTTTCTTTTATAGATAGAATTCTTCTTTCTTAAAGGCCACGTTGAGCTGAAAGCCTCTAATTTTAGCCTTGTAAATGCAGATTGGTGGGTGCAGCTGGCAGCAGCTCCTGCAGGGAAAGCCATGGGTTTATGCTGCCCAAAACTGCACTTCCTCTTCTGAGGATTAAGGCCGCTTTTAACGCCTCTGACAAATTTTGAGTACCGGTACTTAATGCTGTGCTTTTTAGTCATTTGTGTGCCACTTATATTGGATTTTTGTTATTATTTAAAACTATTTTCTATTACATTTCTTGATTCTCCTATTAGTCTTTTCTACATGGTTCAAATGTACTTTATTACACAACAGCTAATTCTTGGGTAACAGCCTCCAAAACAAACTCCTCTCTGTCTTTCCTGGCTCTTTTCTGTCCCACCACGGTTCTCCCAGCTCCGGGTTCAGCCTTCAGACAGATGCGCAGCAGTCCTCTGCAGTGCATTACGTCAGTCACCAACTCCAGGGTGACAGCTGTTGATGTCGCCCCTGGGTCTTTTTAATTTAGGGATTTCCGCTGGGTGAGATGAGGAGGGGACCTGTGAGCTCAGCGCACAGCCACATTAAGGGGCTCAGGCCAAACCAGGCCATCAATGGCCCAGATTGGGGTGGAAAGGCTTAGAGCGGCATGGGTGGCTATGACCATCCCCATCAGGGTTTGGATGAGCTCTGGGTGATCTGTCAACTCCAAGGAGTACTGATCTACTTAAATTATATTTTTTGTTTACAATCTCACACCAGAGAAAATTCTATTTTCTTTAGACTTACAGGGGAGGTAAATTCCATGTATGTGATTGATAGTTATTTATTAAACAAATGTGATATTATTTTATTATTTTACCATATATTTTTCAGTAATACTATTTTTTTTTGCTTTAAAAAGTTTATTTTTCAACTTTTTAAAATTTTAAAACAGTATTCTTTTATTTCAGGTTGATATAAAAACTTTTCACACAAACTTATTTGGCCAAAAGAAAAATAATTTCAATGCATTTTTGCCAGTTTTTTGCGATGGTTGTACACTTTAGCTTACTTTTTCAATAATATTCCTTGGTTTTTGTCTTGTTCTGTTTTGATTTTTTCCCTGTCACAGTCATATCAGCTTGAGCTGTATAATCACAATTTCATTTTCTGTTCATGTTATCTTCATGTCTTGTTTATGCCTTGTTCATGTGTTGTTCATGTTTTGTTTTTGTCTTGTTCATGTTTTCTTGTTTGTGTTTTGTTTATATTATGTTCATGTCTTGTTTATGCCTTGTCCGTGTGTTGTTGGGGTTTTGTTTGTGTCTTGTTCATGTCGTGTTCATGTTATGTTCATGTCTTTTTTGTGTTCATGTCTAGTATTTGTTCTGTTTATATTCTGCTCACGTTTAAATGTAATTTTTAAATGTTTTAGTTCCCGTCAACAACCCTTGTTCCCTGCACATTGGATGCTTCTCCTGACATTCTTGGCTTTCTGTTGTCATGTAAAGTTTGTAGTTTCTTACATCGATATATGACAAAATCATAAAAAAAACATCTAGTCAACTTGAGTTAGAAGTGTCAGTCTAAATGTAAAAATACTAACTATCACTTATTAACAGGAGTTCTATTACGGCACACAGTGACAGATGCTGTTTTTCTTGATGAAGTCTGAGTTGTCATTTTCAGCATTGATACAAATTTCAGTACTTTACAAACTCACTAATAATCAGTTTGCCGGATGAATCTAATTCTGCCTGTTTGTGAAAAATCTGATAACTGATGAGTCTTTGTTGTGTTTTTGCAGTATCACCCTCTGTCCCTGTGCAACACAAGCGAGGATGAGCGACAAGATGGCGACTTCATCACCATCGTCAAGCTGGAGCACAGGGTGCCCCGCTGCCTGCCGCTGCTCGACAAGGTACCCCCCCCACACACAAATACACACATGCAGATGTGGCACTGATGAGCACTGCTCGCCCTTTTCTCTCCTTTGCTCCGTCAGACAAATAAAACGTCTTAGTCTGCCGTCTCCTCTCCTCTGCTCTCGGGTTTCGACTTTAAAGAGAAAATGGTTTTAGAGGGAAATGTCTGGCTGGACCGTAATGTTTTGTTCAGAACAGAGGTCTCTTTGGTTGGAGCAGGAGGGGGTGGGCACGGCTCGGCTTCTATGTAGCAAGTGGCTGAGAGCCCTGGCTCTGGATGTAAGGACTTGGAGTTTCAGCTGTCACAGGTCAGATCCTAGTCAGGCCGCCAGAGCCAGACTCCCAGTGTTCTCCATTACTGCTCCCTCTAATATGAAAGCAGCGGTTCAGATGAATGTGTAACTGTGACGAAGATGACCTACATCTCCCCTGTGTTTAAGCACTCTGCCATACACACAGGCTGGCATCCCCCAGCTTTAAAGCAGCGTGATTTAAGTGCTTGCTATTTTTCACTTGTTTTTCAAGTGGTGACAAATTAGCAGGCAGGAATATAGTTAGGCGACTGCCTTTTTTTAGCCTGTGTTTTCTTTTTCCCTAATTTAAAGCCATGTTGAGGAGAAGCTTGCCAAGGCGACGACGTAGACATTCCCACAGCTCCCCACGCTGCTCCTTCTCCTCCTGTTAGAGCCACACTGGGGAGGAGGGCTGTCACTCAGGACGGACTGCAGAAAATACTTTTGATGATAGACTATATGGAAACAGTTTTGTGCCTATAAACAAAACTTCCTTTTCCACTCCAATGCAACAGCACTTTTGAACAAAAGCCAACTACTTGAGCGTGGCTCCCTGCCTGCCAGAGTGAGTGTGGAGGGATCTGCATTGTTGTTGTGGTTGCTTGGAAAATATGCACTGCAAAAAAACTCCAGTGCAGCCACCTGCATCCTGGCTTTCCCAGCCTGGGTCCGGCTGAGTTTGTTGGGTATTGAGTGTGCAGCTGTCGGGACGATTGCTCCCTGCCTTCTCAAGCGCATGAATCAGACGGCGTGGGGTGTGTGCGGTGCCGGCTCGCCTCTGCACCTCTATGGGACTTGTTTACAGTTTAGTCTGACTACAACCCGCTCTGCCAATCTATAGATACTCGGACGGCCGCAGTCGGCTCACGTTGCACCACATTGACTGAGAATAGGCTATAAGCTAAACAAAGTGGCATTTAAACCTTGAATGAGTAAATTTGGTTGTTGTTCCTTTGGTTTTTAGGGATTCCTGCACTTTTTGAAGGGAAATCCACTCACTGACCTGTTCCGGCTCCTTAGCCAGTTTTTCAGTCCTCGTGTTATATTGAGGTAAAGAGGAAAAGTATTTCTTCTGCTCCATGCTGATGATTTTACCCACAACTCCGAGGCAAATTTCTAATGAACAACAGCAACTCTTGAAATGACACTGCTTTTTTTTTTTTAATTTTGGCTAAAAACAGCATAATCATATTTAAAAGACCACTGGGAATCCTTAGAAAATAGATCAAAACAGTGAGACTTTAAGGGCCTCTTCTTGCTTTTAAATATGAAATCAACAAAAGGTCGTGCTTAAAAAAAAACCAAAGGACATTATGACCGCCCTCTTTATTACTAGGACAAAAGAACTAAAGCCGTGTGCTTAAGAGACAACTGAACACCTGATGAGTCAGCAGCAGGTTAAACCACTTCAGCTGTAACAGTTAAGTTAAAGGGAAATTGTTTCTGTCTGATAATGCACTTGAAAGTGTCTGCTTCTTTTTTAGGTTTGTTCATGAGCAATTTTTGAACGAATATGTAATCATAGCATGGTTTATGAATTTTAAACCAAAAAGACCTATGTTTTATTTATGTTTATAAGTTCAACTAGCCACAAAAACATGAGCACGCTAAAGTTTGTTCGTTTTTCTTGTTGTGTAAATCAAAAATGTTGTATCAACAAAAATGTTTTATTCTTTTTTAGGTGATTAAACTGTTTCACTTTAGTTAAATGTGTCTGTTGGACACTTCACCTTAATGCTAATTCTTGTACTTATATTTTAACTGAACTTCAAGTTTTTCTTAAAGTGCTGAAATTGAATTTGTCCTTCTGATTGGAAAGATAACTTGGACCAAACACTGGAATCTTTGACTTTGATTCTTCTGTTCTCCAACACAAACCTTGAAGAAGAACTAAACTGTTTGTCTCTGATTTCATCAACGTTGGTTGCGTTGGTTGTGCTTCATGACAGTCAACAGCAGTGCAGTAAGTGACGCCGTCACATGAACCCAATGCATCATGGGAGTTGTAGTGGTGTTGATGCCGGACAGACTCGCGTCTCTGAGCTTCTTTATCTTGTTACACACTTGTTACACGGTGTGACACTAGAGATGCTGCTTGGAAGATCAGCAAAAGTTTTGAATGTTTACCACTTGTGAAAAATATGTGTCATGGTTGAATGTTGGGCTTCAGATGATCGAACAATTGACATGTTTCCAAGTTGGAACTTCTCTGATCTTACGTTTGTCTTAAAGTCCCACTCTGAACATCTTTTTATCTGTTGTAAAAGCGTTCCCATTGGTCTTTTAATTATGATAATGCCGTTTTTAGGCAAAATAAAAAAAATACTGAGTCATTGTCTAGGACAGTGTTTCTGCGGAGCAGCAGTAGTTTAATAAAAAATTCACCTCTGCATTGACATTGAGCAAGCACGCCCCCAATGTCCGTCACCCGTCTCTTTATGTGCTCTCCTGCTAGTTTAAAGCCACTCACAACCCCAGCCTAACATTACCGATGCAACAAAATGGTGAGCAATATCGGAATTATCCAGCTGGACAGTTTTGATGTCAGCTTGGACAAGGAAAACCAGAATGTACATGGATCTAGTCGCCTGCAAATGGATGCATTAGAATAGAGCCACACATGGAGCTTGTGTATTTTCTATATAACAATTAAGCTCCTTTTCGTATTAGTGCTGTGCAAGTTCATAGTGTCTGTATTATTAAGTGACTTCTTGGGTCTTCTGACACGGTTGTGTCTGATAACAGAAGAACCAAAAAGTCAGGAAGCTCCTTTTCAAACAGCATTTTTCATCTGTTCTTGATTTGCAATGATTCCAATAAAGAAATACTCAGAAACTCAATTTTGAGCTTCATTTTCTTGATATACAGTATGTCCTCCATCTTCAGAAAAATGCAACAAGAACATGTTAAAAGCACCAAAAACAGGATTTTCATTGGAGTGGGTCTTTAAAAACTGTCCATAGGCGTTATGTCGTATCCTGTAAGTGTCCAGTTTTTTTCTAATCTGGGTTTCAGATCCAGATTTTCTTTTTGCAAAAGCTCAAATCCAAAACTTAAAATGCTCTCCTCGATGGCAGCAGAGTCCGTAGGGTTTCTCTGCCAGGGTGTTTTGCTGCTGTGGAAGCGATCTGTCTGCTCCATGCCTGACTCGTCTGTTTACACGGAGGCTCTGGAAATGTTTTCAGCTGCAGAACAACACTTGACTCCGGGAGAAAAGGCATTTCTGCCAGGAGCGCTTGTGTTAACTCCGCAGCATGCAGAATTGACTCTGAATAAGCGCTCTAATCTGCACTTTTTGGGATGACTTCTTTTCTCTCCAGCTCGGGCAAACAGCATGAATTCCGAGTCATTATGTGAAAACTGCTCCTGCGGTGATTGAGTCTTTGGCCCGTGTCTGAACTCGTCGATTCTCAGAGAGCTGGTCTTATTGATTCTGCTCCTCAGATGAAAAGGCCTTTGGACTGCTTGTGCAGTAATCCTGTTTTCTTAGCCGGGGCCTTTCATGTCCATGCGTGTGTGCACACTGCATGTGTGTTAGTGGATCACATTGTTTCAAGTGTGCTTCCATAGATTCATCTTAACTTTGAGCTGACAGCAGAGTATGTGTAATATTTGAACTGTGTGAATGATGACTTCTTAAAAAAAAACCTTTTCCCAGAATTTAATGACAAAATGACATTTTTGAGAATTAGAAGGGGGATTTTTGGCAAATAGTTTTTAACTTCACAGAAAACAAACAAACAAACAAACAATAGGATTCTAGAGTTTTTAGTTCAAATATGAAAATAACTGTAAAGCGGCCCAGTGACCATTACGTTATCATATTAAGTTAGTGAAGGAACCAAAATGGTTTGTCTGTTTTTATTTGGGTGCCGTATTTTACCCAAAACAAACAAACAAACAAAAAAACCTATAAGGAGATCAACAGCTAGTAAATGTTCAAAGTAACTCATTATAATATTAAGATTTTGGGATTTTTTTTTTAACCTGAGACCTTCTCATTGACTTTTTTAAAAAGACCAAAGCAGTTCACTGAGATATTTACTTTTTAAGCACGTAAAAAAGAAAACTGCAACTGAAAAATATGTCCAAAGGGAGAGGAAATGGAGGCATTTTCCTAAAAGAAGTGAAGAAATAAATGTTTTGTGTTTTCTGTTTGGCTTTTAAAAGCGTGAACCTTCCATTGAGGTTGGAAACGTTGCTCCTTTTCACAATGTGCAGCAGGTCGTGGAGCGTCGCATCATGCCTGATAATGCTGTTTATTTTGCGCTTGGCTGCCATTGATAAAGTAACATAACATTAGTTTAAAAAATATGATTTTTTCTTTATTTACAAAAAAAGGATATAAGCCACAATGTCTTGACATAGTTTGCTATTGTAGTAAAAACGACTTACTTATATAGGGTTAACCTGCTGAGGTCTTCATCTGATATCCTAAGTCCAGAGTTTGCAGCTTATTTGAGAGGATTTAAAACAGACTGAAAGGGAAATAATGGATTTCCTCTTTTTTTTTTTTTTTAAGTATTTTTGAGTATTTCTTTATTCAAGTTGTTGTGAATCAGGAGCAGTAACAAAAATGCCCTTTGAAAAAGATTGCTTTGTGATGTAGAAAATCAGCCGGGCCACAAGTATCAGGAGGTTCAGCATCAAGGAGGGAAACGAAGGTTAGAGTTGCTCTTTACCAACAGTCCCGTCCTCACGAGCTCAGAGGTGAAGGTTTGATGAACTGCTGCCGCTTTGCAGAAACTATGTCCTAGACAATGACACAGGTTTTTGATTTTGGCTAAATGGCATAATCAAAGTTAATACTTTGACACTGTAACACTTTTACAATATATCAAAGAATTTCAGAAGCTTCAACCCTGGAAAGGTGCTTCTGAAACAGGGAGCTGACAAGGGCAAGCTGTTTGTGCCCTCGTCCCTCAACACCTCATCTGATCCCAGACTGTTTTCATATCAAAGACAGGGCCTGGAATGTCCACGGCAGCGCTGCATTCACCTCCCTTTTTTGTTCAGTGGCTGAGCCTGGTGTCTCTAGCTCAGTCTTTTTCAACCTTTTTTCAGCCAAGGTCCACTTTTTCCTTGACAAAAATCCAGCGGCACACCAGCAACCAAAAAATTTAAAAAAGACGAACTCTACAGGCTGTATTGATGGACGGTCCCTCCATGAGCTCACGTTCCTTTTTTTTTTTTTTTTTTTTTAATAATAATTAAGGGGAATAAAGCATTAGGCTGCAATTGTTTTTCATAAAAAAATGCAATATTTTGTTATAATAATATTTTAGTAATGTAGTTCAAAATTTTCCCAGGTAGTTGTTTTCCCCTCCAGTTTATTAAAATGCAATTTCATGTCAATCTCACCAAAACCAAATAAAATGACATTCTTTCTAAACTGCTATTAATTTATTTTTGTTTTTGTTTGTGCAAGAGCAATTTTTTAACAAATACATAATCACAGCATGCTGGATAAATGTGTCCTTAATGCTGCTGTTTCTTTTATTTGTTATTATATTTAAACTTAACTTTAAGTTTTTCAAGAGTGAATAAAGTCTGAAATTGAATCTTCTTTCAGTCCAGACATTATTAGAAAGCAGTTCTTTCTTTTGTAAAGACGACTTTGGACCAAACACCGGAATCTCTGACTTGAATTTCTTTGCTCTCCAACACAAACTCGAAGGAAAAATAAACTGTTTTCCTGCTTTCATGACAAACATTTGCAAACTGCTAGAACAGATGTTTGCGTATGTTGTGTCACAGTAACCCAATGCATCATGGGGGTTGTAGTTAAATGCAGTGGTGCTGATGCTGGACAGAGTCACGTCTCCGGGCTTCATTAGTTTATTCACTGTTAACACAGTCAAACACTGAATCCCGCAAGAAGGTACTAAGGTGCACGGATGATCCGTGATCCGTTCAGATCACCACAGACGTGTGCCGCCGGGGTTGCCTCCCTGCTCCCTTCTCTTTCCTCCCTCTGCCTGCTTGTCCTTTCACATCTAACCCAATTCGCGCATCAAACCCGCAATCTCCTAAGTCGCTGCTGGACGTTTGTCCAAAAGTGTGTTTAGATATCTGACGCTCCCGCCGCGTGTGGGCGGAGCTACCGTCAAAGGTTTTTAACCTGCCCTCCATGTGAAAGTCAAGAAGATGTTGAGAGATCTGGTGTACCTATGTTGAAGAGCTCCACAAAGCTGCCGGCAAACTACTTAGTGTGAAACCTGCGCCTTTTTTTGAAGATATTCTGGTGACAATAAATGTTTTGTATCCGTGAAAAGGAAGTATTTCCTGCGGCACACCTGACCCTCTCTTACGGAACAGTAGTGTGCCACGGCACACTGGTTGAAAAACACTGCTCTAGCTCATCGGAGACAAGTCAAAGAGGAAGAACATCTGGTAAAAGATTCCCTTTTCAGCTTTTGAGAGAAAATGCAAAAAGCAGCAGGTACACAATGGACACTTTAGTTGGTTTGAAATGCGTCAGCGTTTAAAGACTTCACCAACTGCTTTTTATTTCTGTCCAAAAGTCTCTTTTTGTTTTTTTTTGCTACACCCAGCAAGACCAGTTGTACATTTGGGCTCCTGTCTGGTTCTTCTGCCAGTTGCAGCTCCATTTATGAACTCCTGCAGGCTTTGCCTTGCCTTTTATTAATATGTTTGTAAAGACATTGACTTTTTGAAGCCCTGCAATAAAACTTCCCTTCGCATGGAAACCATCAGAGTTTAGCTGTTTCCAGAATCAGATCATGTCTACAGCATTAAAACGTTAAAAAACCATCTGGGAAGGGGATGAAATCTGTTATTTGGTGGAAGACTTTTATTTAAGCGTCATTGAAGACGCTCGTAATGCCATGATTTACTTGTTATCAGAAGAAAAACATAAAAATCAGCTCAAACTGGAATGACAAGGCAGATGTAGACAGTTTATGATTATGTCTTAAAAACTAAACATGTTATGAATGACACAAATTTAAAGTAGGATTGTGTGGACAAATTTAAGGTTAGTAAGTGATTGAGTTATTTGAAGAGTTGAACTGAAGATATTACAGTTTCAGGGTTCTGTCAAAGCTGTTGTGCAGAAAAGCATCATTATTTTGGGGTTATGCTGCACCCATCATTCTGAAGGCAACCAAAAGACGGATGCACAAAACATCCCCAAAAATCCACAACCTCTTCCTGGACTGGCTTGTAATTGTCCTTAAACGTCTGGAACGTTCATGGAAGAGGCCTTTTGCTTGATGTTTGGAAAATCCCCCAAACAAGACACGACAAACTGCTGTGCTTACTTCTATTTAGAATCGCAGAAGGTTTGGCTTTTGCAGGCCTCTCATCTCCTTTAGGACCTCTATGATATGCCACAGAGGGAGTGAAAGACTTCCTCATTGTTGTACATAAATGTGCTGCAAAGAGACTGAAGTATTTCTACAGTCTTAACTGCTGGGACGTCTTTCTAGTTTTTCCACCAAATTTGATACTGATCCTTAAATGTAAGAGTTACAATCAATAATCATCATAATTTATATTTTTTACAACAAAAATTTGATTCACACTAATAATAATAAAGGGATTTCATGTAATATTTAGGTTTGTTATTTAAATATCGTACCAAAAAATGGAGGTGTAATACTGGAACCCATGCCAGTTTGTCTGTTACACACTGATCTGCCACCTTGTGTAGATTGTGTTTAGTTCTAACTGAAAAAATGAACACAAACAGAAGTATATACATGACTTGAAATGATTTAGAATTGAATGTCTTCTCCAAGTACCACATCTAGAATTATTAACTACAAGCTGCTTTTATGTTAAGCAGTCAAGGTTTTCTAATCAGGATTTGATCAGGTTTTGGTTTTATCCTCTAGAACAGTGTTTTTCAACCAGTGTGCCGTGGCACACTAGTTTGCCGTGGGAGATGGTCAAGTGTGCCGTGATACATGAATACATGTTAAGTTAGAAAAGGGCTTTAAATTGAGTTTGACAATTTATCGAGTCTAAGCCCCTTTTTTCAATTAAATCCAAACTTAAATTTATACAAACAGGTTTGGAAAGAATTACACCAAAAATACAAATACACCGAAAACAATCAAATATGGTAAAAAAAAAAAAAAAAGTATTTCACAAGAAATAAATGATAAATGTTGCAGCTTTTCCTGGTGATCTCGTTGTCTGATTAGCGTGTCTCCGTCGTTCCTTCATTTCTTTCACTTTCTGAAACAGATGGTGCTCCGACTGTGAAAGTATTTTTCCAGAGCCAGATTCTTCTGTCCCATGTTCTTTTCATGGTGATGCAAATATCAAACACTTGCAGGGTTTTTAATCAAGCCACACAATGGCCACCTTTGTCAAGCGGCTCTCTCATCCACCTACACAAGAAGAATTACAGTCCCGCCCTGCACCAACAGGAGCTGTGCTCACTGCCGTTCTTCCTGTGGTTTTGGGTTCAGCTTGATAATATCTATATGCATTTAACTCATGTCTCCATTGATGTGTGCAGATAATATGTACTGTGCTTCTTTTAAATCACCCAGAGTCTGCAGGATTGTGAATAGGGGGAAAATATGATTGTAGAATGAATGATAACAATTGTTTTAGATGTGATAACAATTTAAAAAACTTAAGATATTAAGAATAGGACTTTTAGAGAACACATTTAGAGGTTAAAGGATGAAATGTAAACCATTAATCTTTTCATTGGGAATCTACAAATCTGGATTTGTTTTATTTGTCTGGCAAATATAGTCATATATAAATCTGTTTTTATTATCTGACCGAAGCATTAGCATAACCTTCAACATGGTTTTATCAACCAGGACAAAACAACTGCTACTGCCCCCTAGTGTTTGCTTGTAGTACTGCAGAAAATAAGAAATAAAGCAATAAAAGAATTAGAGTGCGTAGTTTAAGAAGAAATCTGCTTGACAAGAGCTAAAGGATTTTGTAAGTTATGGTTGCTAAAAAATCTATTTTTTTTGCTTCTTAACCCTTGTGCCATCTTAGATGACCCCACCCTTACATTGACGTGTTCTCCCTACCATGACAAAGGTGGATAAAGGTGGAAAGATTTCATTTAATCCATGGACACCAGTAAAGATCACCAATCATTGAAGAAAAAGGTTCAGAGCACTGTCTAGTTCAATTCAATTTTATTTGTTTAGCCCAAAATCACAACAGTCGTCTCGATGGGCTTCGAAGTAAACATGAACTCAAAAGGATCATGAATACAAAGAGTTCAATAGGAAAATACTAAAATGAACTAACAAACTGACTAAGCTATACTGGCATCCCTGTCCTTAGACCCCCCTTCGCGGTAAGGAAAAACTCCTAAAGAACCGGATTCCGGAAAAAACGAAGAAACCTCAGGGGTGTCCACATGAAGGAGGGATCCTCCCCCAGGACGGACAGACGATTTACCAGAACTCTTAGAGAAGAATTAACTTATCTAAATCTACAACCACATATTTAAAGTCCAGCAGACGAACTTCATCCAGCCGTGGTTGTGGGGACAGTCAAAGGCGCGAGTCGAGCCGGAGACAGGAACCACAGCCAGGTGTAGGAGCAAAGGTGAGGTAAACGGTCAGGAACAGGAGCACGGATGAGCCAACTGGAGTCTGGAGGCACTCCCACTCCCCAGGAGGGGAGAGGGAAAGAGGGACAATACATGAATCGCACTGTACCAAACAGAGGCATGGAGAACTAAATGATGAATTATGATCAAGAATAGAGGAGAGGAAGGGTAGAAGTAGATGAGAAAAGAGGACAGAACCCCAGTGCACCATAGTTACCCCAGCTTCAACTTCTAGCAGCCTTTTAAAACAAAAAGTTATTGTTATTAAGTTTAATTTAAACACATTAACATTAAGTTAAATAATCTCTAAAGACTAGCTTGTCTGACAAAAAGCCTGTCCAAAGAGGAATGTTTTCAGTCTAACTTTGAATGTAGAAACTGTGTCGGCCTCTCTTACATGAGCTGGGAGTTTATTCCATAAAACAGGGGCTTGGTGGCTGAAGGCTCTACCTTCGACTATACTTTTATTAACTCTAGGAACCACAAGCAGTCCTGCGTTTTGCGAGCGAAGTGTTCTTATCGGATGATAAGGGATTATGAGGTCCTTAATATAGGACGGGCCATACCATGTAAGGCCTTATAGGTTAACAGGAGGATCTTGAACTTGATTCTAGAATCAACTGGGAGCCAGTGAAGTGAAACTAACACAGGAGTGATGTGATCTCTTCTGCTAGTTCCTGCTAACAATCTAGCTGCTGCATTCTGAACAAGCTGGAGACTTCTTAAGGAACTCTAAGGACACGCTGCTAACAAAGAGTTACAGTAATCCAGTCTAGACGTAACAAATGCATGGATGAGTTTTTCAGCATCACTCTTAGAAAGTATATTTCTGATCTTAGCAATATTCCGCAGGTGAAAAAAGGCAGTTCTACACGCCTGAGATATGTGAGCCTTAAATGATAAATCCTGGTCAAATAAAACCCCAAGGTTTCTAACTGTGGAATTGGGGGCTATACTTACACCATCCATGGAGACTATCTGATCAGACAAAGCATCTCTGAGGTTTTTAGGACCTAGTATAATGACCTCAGTTTTTTCTGGGTTCAAGAGGAGGTAATTTATTGTCATCCAGGTCTTGATGTCTCTGATGCAGGCACTATGTTTCTCTATATCCTCATTCTAGTGGGTCTAGATGACCCAACCCCCAATGTTTAAATGCCTAGGATAGCACAAAGGGATAATGGATTTTATCTCTAACTTTCAATATTAATGATTACATGGCACCAACACATCAACTTCTCTTTTTTAATGATAGGCAATAATCACTTATGTGTTATTTTGTTGTAAGTTTCACCTCATTTTGGTTTAGATCACAAGTTATGTTAACGCTGTTGTTTGTGAGCAGACAAATGTATCAAAAATAGTACATATTTTATTGAATCCTATATCAATTTGAGTATTTAAATGTATATAGAAATCTAGCTCTAAATTGAATCAATTCAGGTATTGATTCATTGAGTGTGACATGAGATTTATGCATTTCTAACACCAAAGGCAAATAAGGGCAAAACTGAAAAGCAAAACTTATATTAGGAAAAAAGAATTGAATTGTAAATGGAGTGGCAAGAAAGAACCGATCTTGTTGAGCCTATTTAGCTGAGGTGGAATAGTCCATTCTCAGAAGAAAAACACAATTCTGTGTTTCAATTGTCTTAGTATTATCTGAAAGAAATACAAAGACAACAACAAAATATGCAAACACACACAAAAAAATCCTACAGGACAAATGGATGGATCTGAAGGTAGTTTAAAAACTGAAAGTAGCAATTCTTTCCCTCTGTCCATATTTACAAGATTGGGTAACATTTTATATTAAAATTCCTTAACAGGCTTTGTTAATGCATAAACAAGCATTATAATAGAATTTTTAGGGTGTTAGTAGGACATTTTTTAGTACAATAAGTCTAATGAGGTTAATTAAATTACTTAGTTAACACATATACAAGTATTATTATTAGAATGTTCTGAAGATGCTAATGATACACTTATTGGCATTATAGATGCCTAACAAATGTGTCAGTGTTAATAAGCCCAGTAAGATGTATTAACAACCTTTGTTAACACATAAAGAAGTATTATTATTGTTTGGGGTTCTAGTAAGACATTTATTAGCATTATAGATACCTCACACAAGCCTAAGTGTTAATAAGCTTAATAAGTTTTATTGACTAACTTAACAAATTAATAGGCTTTATTCATGTGTAAGATGCTAGTAAGATATTTATTAGCATTATAGATGTCTTCCAAATACCTGAAAGTGTTAATAAGATTCTTTAACATCTAAAGTTAGACCATTGTCTTCTAAATCCATATTACTAAACTGCTTATAAGCTTAACAAATGTATTAATTAACTTTGTTAAAAGTTAATTAAATGTTTTGCAGCACCTCATCTAAAGTGTGGGACGTTTTTACCACAAACAACCACAAAGCATAAAGCTTATAAATAGAACTTTATAAGTAGACTTATTGTACTAATAAATGTCTTATTAACACCCTAAAAAATTCTATTATAATGCTTTATGCATTAACAAAGCTTGTTAAGGAATCTTGATATAAAGTGTTACCAAAGATTGCTCCCAATAGACTCCACTAAAGAATATTTTGGATTGAAAGAATTCTTGAACTGAAGACATGCTTCTCAAGCCTCCTCCTCCCTGGACTGCTGCCTAATGTTTTCAGCTCATCTGTGTAAAGATAGAAGATGATCTGCACATTAACCCTTGTGCTATCCTAGGCACTTTACCATTGGGAGTTGGGTCATCTAGACCCACTAGACAGTGCTCTGAACCTTTTTTCTTCAATGATTTGTGATCTTCACTGGTGTCCATGGATTCCATGAAATCTTTCCACCTTTATCCACCTTTGTCATGGTAGGGAGAACACGCCAATGTAAGGGTGGAGTCATTTAAGATAGCACAAGGGTTAATAGGCCACAGAGGCTTTATTCAAGCTGTTCCTTGGCCTTACTTAAAGAGGACTGACTTATTGTGAGACAATTTCTCGCTTCTTACAGTAGAAGTTCACAGATGGGGTGAAATCTGAGTAGTACAGCAGTAACTTATAGGTACAATTTTCTACCTTTTAATAGGAGAACTGCTGGGACTTTAGAAGTTAGCAAACCACTGACTTATTACAAAGGTCTACTTGTGCATCACAGCATATGCCGAGTAGACTTAGTAAGGACAACCATCTCTTGTGAACATCTGTAGTAAGACTTACATGCACGTTAGTAAGTGTAGCATTGAGATGAAGCAGATGAATGAACACAACGTTCTAGAACATCTGCAACAGGGAAAAAGAGAAAGGTTATCTTGAGCTTTCCAGTGAAACTGTGAGTTAGACAGGACTGCAGGCAGCTGCTTAGCACGTCACCTTGAACTGAAGCATTGTTGGCGTACAGGTCTATTTAGCGCTGTTGTCACTCTCACCAGTGAGGTGTGAGTGATTTGCAGAGGCTCTCTGTTGCACTTTCTCTCCCCGTCTTGCTATGGCCTGTCAGTTTATTGCCAGCGTTGCTTAGAGAAACACCAGCTCTGGGCTAACAGCACAGCAAACCTCGCTCTCCACATGGACGTAAGATTTGGAAGACATTAGGACTGTACAATATGCGGTATGCGGTATTAGTGATCAATATTGCAATGACGGTATAACTTGGGATACGTGGACAAAGAGCAAAACAACCAAAAACATAATTTCACTGCAACTGTTTAATTTAAATAAGAGTTAACCCTCGTCTACATAGGAGGCAAACATCTAACAGAAAAGGGCTTGTTTGATTCGTTAAATACTTCACGCTGCCATAAGATTGTTTTAGCACATTTACCATTTATTGCAATGTTTGCTATCTTTTGAATTATGCCTATTTCATAGCTTCATATTGATTAATTTGCCATTAATTGCGCAGGCCTAGAAGACATGTTGTTTACCTCGAGAGGTGGAGATTTCAGATCTCTCCTTTCCAGCGGCTGTCGATTAGCAGCTTGCTGTTTCCCCGTTCTCACTTTTCTGCTCCTTCCTTTCCCGCCCCCCTGTTCAAAATCACACATTGGTCCACATGGTTACTTTAGGCATGAGAAGCTAACACAGCGTGTCTTTCTGCACTGGCACTGGAGGATTTCAGCATCTTAATAACCACAGATGTTTTCAAGCCCAACAGTGAGATTGCATCTGTGCCTTTCAGTGGGAACAGCTTTTCAAAATAGAAGCAGCTGGACTATCACCTGTTTATGTGAAGCACACAGGAAGACACTTGTTTCATTGTTAATGGAACGCCTTATTAAAAGGATTTTTACTTTCTATTGAGCATTTATTTTGGTTTATGAAGTGACTAGGGCTGCACGATATGAGGAAAACTCGCGATATGCGATATTGGTGATCAATATTGCGATAACGATAAAACTCGCAGTATATAAACAAACAGCAAAACAACCAAAAACATAATTTCCATTTCACCGCAACAGTTTAAAAATAATACTCCAAATGGCCCTCGTCGACGTAGGAGGCAAACATGAAACATAAAAGGGCTCATCTGATTGATCAACAGCGTAAACGGGTCCTTCCGATTGGTTAAATGCATATAGGGATTTATTTCATTTGTTCAATATTTCAAGCTGCCATGAGATTGTTTTAGCACATTTAAGGTAACCATTTATTGGGATTTTCGCCGTCTTTTGCGGTATGCATATTGCACAGCTTAATGTCGCGATAACGATAAATTTGCGGTATATTGTGCAGGCCTAGAAGTGACCAATATTTTTTCATAATTGCGCTAGGGAGGGAGTTTCATGAAGCTGGTCTTCATCTTCCTTCTTTGGACTGTGGAGGAAGTTCTGTTGACTCTACAGTTTAGTAGAACTTGCTGCAAGAATCGACTGATGTGTGCAGGAAATCAGAAGGTAGAGTTGGGACTTGGATATAACCAAATGTGTGTCTCTGCTTGTCAAGTCAGATCATCAGTATCCAGCTGATCTGCTGCAAGTAATTCTTATGGCCTCATCCTATGTTCTCATCAATGACTGTATATGAGAACTGGACCGAGGGAGTGTGACGTACTCCGTTCTGTAGATTTACGGCTCCAACCAAATGAAGTTAATTCAGTCACTATTTTTTCGTGATACGGACCTCGCCATGTTGGAACCAGAACCAGAACTATTTCTCTTAGTTGGTCTGAGTCAATGTTTTTATGGCAACCATCTCAACAATCGTGAGTGAGCTTGCTGGAAGTCCATACCCCTACCAGTCCCTAAAACAGAGATAATCAGTCAAGCACTTTGAATGTTCGAAGCGAGACCACATACTTTCATTGAGGCATCTGATTGGTCAGTTTTTGACTTGAATAACTTGTGCTACAAAAACAATTTAACTTAACAAAATTAGAATAATGTTGAAGAAAGGTATCAGATCAGAGATGCTTATTCTGACGATGGGTTAACTGAGTAATAGCTGTTTATTTCTATTTAGAAGTCTATGGTATTTTGGTATTTGGAATTCCAGGGGAAGGAGAGTCTAGTTCTCAATTACAGTCAATGGTTCTCATACAACTATTGTTTTTGTCCCTGTCCTTGACTAAGGTGATGGAAACTGGTTCTGAATACAGTTTGCTAAATCTAATGCTAATGGTCTGTTAAATTTATTTGGATTGTAAAATCATATATACATAGTTAACTTTACTGTGAAGTGCTTCCTCTTGTTTCCTTACAGTAGCTTTAAGATTTTAAATATCACTAGTTTAATAAATGTCATTCATATTTTGAAATGAAATATTACAGATTTCAAAGTTAACATCTATGTTAAAAGTGGGCCCTGCTTGTAATTCGGTGACACCGGGGTTTATATCTAGCTGATTTGGAGCCAGATTTTCGGCTTTCTCTTGCCTCTGTGACATTAATTAAATCTTCGTGTTTCTTAATACAAGTAAATAGGTGGAAAAATGCCCTTTAGTTGTTCCATTATGCTCATTCTAGAATTCTCTTTTTGATGTTCACCTGCCAAAAAAAGGTCACACCCATGTTTGAGCACAGCTTCAACTCAATATAAAAGTCCACAAACGTTTTCATTTAGATCCAACCACACCGGTGTAAAAAGGAGGAACAGTGTAAAGATGGATCATGGTGCATTGACAAGTACTGTTATTTTTTTAAGCCTGTCTGAAAGAAGAAGTGCAAATGTCGTCCCGTGGATACAGTTGCTTTGTAACAGAGAGTCAAAGTTCATCAACATAATTTTTGTGTTTAATTAGAAGCCTTTTTTTCTTTTAATTGTCATCTTAAAAATGTTGGAGATTTCTACCGTTGATTTATTAACATTGCATCAGATTTTCTGAAGCAGCAGTACAGAGACTCGGGATTTGAGCTGATTTCCTCAGAAAGATGACAGATCGTGTTTCCACAGTCAGCTAGGAAAGGTGAAAACACTCCTTTCACATATCATTGTGCACTTGTGCCTGTACACACACCCATGCATGAATGTTGTGCTGGTGCACATAGGAGCATCTATGCACGCAAGGCTGTTTATCTAACGCCTGAGGACAAACACACCGCCCGCTTTTAAGGCAGTCTCAGGCAATCAAGAATGAATGCGTCTGGACTCTGGAGGCATTCATAGAAGGTCGACGGATCTCACTTATCACTTCAAAGGGAGCGTGCAAGGGTCAGGGTTTCACCACGCTGGCGTTTGGTGCATTGGATCGGGAGAAAATGCCGCGCTAAAAATAGGATGCTGTCTCATGATCAGAAAGAATAACAGAGTCCAGATGATACCAATCTGTGTCAAAGCTTGGCTGCTAAAACGGCCAACTCGGGGCTACCTAAATGGCAACAGTGGGCCACATTGTTTGAAATAGAATTTTTTTTTAGAATTTCTCTCATATTTCATCTGAGAATGCAACACGAACAAATCAGCTTTAATAAAACACCCTCAAACAAACACCGAAAAGGTAATTTACGAAGCATAGGGCTTTAGACCCAACGAAGAGCAACAGATTTTGTTTGAATCCTTCAAAACAAAAGTGGCACACTAGCATCCCTGTCATCTCAAAGCCAGAGCATTTTCGGCTAAATGAAATCTGCGAACCCAACAACACTTACTCAGAACCCTGAGCTGTATTGAGTTTGTAACTGTTTTAATAAATACCTGTTAAGTTTTGGCTGCCATCATTGGTTTGCCTTTAGCAGTAGTTTGGCACAGCTCAGCAAATACTATCTTTTATCTAAAATAGAGATTATGTATTATTAATATTTTGTTATGCATCATGTATCATGGTTGAA
This sequence comes from Oryzias sinensis, assembly GCA_037389245.1. Taxonomy (NCBI): domain Eukaryota; kingdom Metazoa; phylum Chordata; class Actinopteri; order Beloniformes; family Adrianichthyidae; genus Oryzias; species Oryzias sinensis. Next base: position 11,646,314 of record CM074497.1, on the reverse strand, counting down.
AATCAACATAAAAGTATTACTATGTTTAAAAGACCTAAATAACTCACAGCTATTGGAAAGGTTGCTGCTGGTAGATTAAATACTCTGTTTATGTTCATTGGTTTAAAATTGTTCCAATGAAGTCTTCTATAGTTAAAACAAATGTGAACCCTATTTCTTTGAGATATGAATAGGGCTGGGTTGATAAAATCGATAAATCGATCTGAATTGATCTAAGCTTAATAGTTCAATAATCGATCCATAAAAGTAGAGATCGATCTTTTATGCTTTTCCTTTTCCGGTGATCTAACACTGCTCTCATGAGATTTGGTGAGATTTGGTGAGATCAAGCTTTGAAACAATCATCATGTACAACTGTAAAACTGTTCACAAAATACAATTGGGAGGTTTATGGAACATTACTAATATACTCGGATACATTTACCGTGTCATTTTAACAATAACAGCAGTTAAGCCAAAGTCTGCTAGCTTGATGCTAACATATAATGTAATTTCCCATAGGATGGATGGCTAATGCTAACGCTTGTCTAAACATACAATGCTGACCATATGAACAGCTTTATATACTCACAAGCATGATTTCAACTATTTAAAGGAACTTTTTTTAAAGTAACCATTTGTGGTCTGAAGCACAGTCTTTTATTCAAATCAAGTGTAATGCTATAGTGCGAGCTCCACCTAGTGGCCAAACTGAAACGCCCTCCAGGAGAGGCAGAACATTTTCTTTGTAACATGAGCCGCTTTAGAGCTTTTACAATGTTAAAGATCTGCACATTTGTATTGGACCTTTTCCTTTAGAAAAGTCATGTAACACTGTATGCTGTTAACAATCTCATTGGTTTATTATTTTACTAATACATTTTTACAGTTTATTAACTGTATCAGATTAATATAAATATATTCAACACCTGTATAGATTATTATTATATTTCTACACAAATATGTGTAAACCGTTCAAAATCGAATCCAATCGAGTGGATCGAAATAATCGGAAAATTGTGAATCGAATCAATCCATCTTATGGCAAATCATATCGAATTGATTCTGGAAGTATTGGTGATACCCAGCCCTAGATTTGTTGATATTCATACTACAGTTATTAGCTACAAGGAGGAAAATCTCTGATTTCTGATTTAGCAAACAAGTTATCCCAAGAACAATTACAGGACTCCTTCTATCATACAAATAACCATTTATAATCATAAACATGACCATTTTGTTTTGATACGGTTTGATCAGCCCATCAGAATATTTAACTATTTAAAAAATGTGATCTTTGTAAATCAGAGACGACTGCAGCTGCAATTGAATAGTCCAGGCTTTAGTCAAAGAGCTTTTTTAAACGTTTGACCACTGTTGTCCATCGCCATGCCTTTGCACACACTAAGAAGAATTAGAAGATTGGTGGATGCTCAGCTGTACTATTTATTTGCTGTATTATTCAGCTTTATTTTACTCATGAACATTATCATTGGGATGTAAATGCTCCTGGCCGTCTTTATCCATTGCTTCTCAGTCCGCCTGCAGAGCTGCGGATGTTTTTCCACGTCTGGATGGCAGAGAGAATCATCTGACGAGTGCTCGTTGGCCCTGCAGTAACAACTGTACCGTGTCTCTGCCTCTCCTTGATGAATGAGGTGTTCATAGAGCAGTAACTTATTATTACCGCTCTATTAGTCCTTTGATCTTCCAACAGTTTGAACCCTGGAGATTTTTAGAGGGAGGTTCGTCAAAATAGCTTTGCAGATGGGCCCGGTCTTGCCTGGGATGTGGGGAGAGGAGGCCTGGAGGTGTGCAGGAAAGCCAGACTCCAGAGGAGCGACACCGCAGTCTAACCGGCTGCCTGTTCCTAGTGTTTGAATGGATCTGAGAAACAGCTTGTGATATTTTTGTGATTGATCTTCGGTGTTTTTGATTGCTTTGTCACCTTGGAGATGGATTCTCCTGCAGAAGATTTTGAAGAATCTTAGCAGTAAGCCACAGGCCCCCAGCCTTGCCAGGACATTCCTCTTTTAATGACAAATGTGAGGAGGAAGTCTTGTGGTGAAACATGAAGACGGGAGAGGAGAGGGGGAACAGGAGCAGGTCAGGGAGTTGAATGAGTTGATTCCGGGGGGAGTGGCAGGGCTGGCCAGTGGGGGACGCAGGGTGGTGTCCTGGGACCAGGTCTTCCAGTCCTAATCAGCCCTGTTGACAGGAAAAGGGGTTGCTTTGATTCTGTTACGTCTTTGGCCTCTTTTCTTGCCATTGATGGCATTCCAGCTTAATTCTCTTTCCAGTGGCCCATCCTCCATCAGCGCGTCTCTCATTGTGGAGCCTGAGCCGCCGGCCCTCTTTAAGATCTGCATTAGAATGTTGTTTTTATATAGCAGCAAGCGGAGGCATGTGGAGCTTCTTTTGAACTGCTCTGCAAACAGATGGAGGTTTTCATGCCGCCTTTATGAGATTAAGCGAAACATTCCCATGAAAAAAGACATTTCCTTGTGTCCTTTCACCCTCACTCTGTCTCTCTCTGTCCCTTCCTTTTGACTCTCCTCATCTCTGTCCCCTTTAGCTTTTGCTTCTGCTCAGGCAGAGTCAGTGTACGCAGATCTGATCGCTTTGCTGCGCTGTGAACAGTGTTACTCAAGTGGAGCTTGTGCCAAGGCCTCACCTCGCTGCCACCCCTCTTTAACAAGGGATCGACAAAACACATTCACAGGCTGCGAGAGTATGAGATCCACTAAGACACAATGAGCCTATTTAGTTTTTTGGTTTCAAAGAAAAAGGCAGGGTATCTCTTTGCTTTGGTTGCTTTGGTGTGCAGCCATATCTTCAACCACATTTCATTTAAAAGCACAGTTTTTACACTTTTCCTCCCTAAATTGCTGTCCATTTGCTGCTGCTGCTCCTGAAAGGGAGAACGGATCATGAGGCATTTATCACAGCACCTCATGTTTTATAGATACTTTGAGCTTTTTCAGTGTTTCCACTTAAATTGCATTATTATAAAACAAAAGAGATTTTAGATCACACTCTCCTGTCGACTATATAAATTAGCTAATCATCAGCAAAAAGTTAGATTCTGTTTTAATTATCAGCCTCACAATCATTTTCCTTTTTAAAGTCTGAATCTGTGCTTTTATCACATATTTTTTTTCTTTTGTTCTGCATCTGTAGTCCACAACAGTACTTTGAATGACAGTAAAAATAGGAAAATACAGCATTTATTACATCATAAGCTCCATTTTCCACACCATCAAACTCCATTCTTGCTTCATCTTTATTGTTTTCTCTTTAGGTGTTTAAAAATAGAAATATTACCAAATGTAACAGTACTACATGATGATCTGGTGTTTATGTTACGAAAAGCTATCCATCTTTCTCACCTATAATTTTTCTTTTTTCGTAAAAGAATAATATTTTGATGGGAAAATGCGGTTTTGCTTTGAAAATGTTTTATCTATTGAGGATAAATAAATATGCTGTCATTAAGCTGACACTCAGCTGTTAAAGTGCCACTCTGATCTTATTTGGATCTGTTAATCTTTAGAAAAATGCCACAAGGACATGCTAAAAACAGCAAAACACAATTTTCATTGGAGTGGGTCTCTTTAGTGTCAACTAAATAGTTCTTCAATTTTTTAAATACTTGAAGCATTCACATTTACACAATAAAAGCTTCATATTGTCCTTGCATTCATTGAAGCTAATCGCTGTCTCCGCTTGTTTACCCCACAGTGTACAACTGACAGCGTTATGGAGTCGGTGTTCTGTGCAGATTAAAGTGGAATCTTGCAGTAACCACTAACTTTGCGGGACAATCTATCTTGCTTTAATCAGCGAGCTGAAACCAAAGAATCACAGTGGATTCTGGTACTGGTACTGCTCGCCATCATTTAAAATGACTGGATTTGACCCACCAGGGGTTTAATTAAAACAAGTGAAGTGACGGGTAAAATGCGAATAGGTATAATGTCATCTATTCCATGAATGTTAAACAGATCCCTCAAATCCAATCCCCCCAGACACAATGTTGCCAAATGTTTCAAACATTCCCAAAACGTCATGACAACAGGAAGGGTCAGAAGATATGAGATAACTTCAAATTTACTGGAAATTGTACTTTTGCAAATTCTGTGAATTATCTGGAATTATTTGTAGTAGCCAAGTAAAATACAAACTACTTTTCTCTACTTTGAGTAACTAGAAAAAATATTTCATTCTTTGAATGTATTTTTGAGTCACCAAGTACTAAAAAGTTTTTTATTTGTGTGTTTAATTACAATAGGCCTTCGGATTTATAATTTTAAATATTTTGTATATTTTTACTTATAAAACAACAACTTTGTTTTTAGATTTTTCACATAACTAAATGTGCTAAATGGGAATTAATTCTTACTAAATCAATTTTCTGATGAATCAAATGATTGTTTTTTATTCAGCATTAAATAGTAAAAAAATGTGCATAGCAATGAGAAAACACAAGTTCAGAACCTCGTGTGTTTGGTGTCTTTTTTCAGTTGTGCTTCTGTTATTTACTTCCTGGGTGTGTAATTGTGTAAATCGGTTCTGTAATTGATTTTCATGATTGGTGTTTTGGAGTTGTGGATAGAAAGGAAAGGCTGAGGCACATGTGGAGAGAAGGGAAACCTTTTCTGTCTTTGATGAATCTCACAGCTGAGGATGGTTCTGGTGAGCTTGAAGCGTCCTGTATCCGTGCGATGAAGCGTGTCTGCACAGAGCCCCCTTTCCTGTTTTCCCATTCGTATGCATCTCTTTCCCACTTTCAGAGTCGATTACTTTTTCTTAATTATTTCTCCCTCCATGAGCCTTTTTTCCTTTTTTTGTCTGACTTAAAGGTAAAGTAAAGGTAATTTATGGTCAAAATACTGTTTATTATATTACATTTATGGTTTGAAATTACCTGCAGAGTTCAAACGTTTGAACCAATTAATGGATTAGGTAAAAAAAAAAAAAAAACACTTTTAGGATAAAGCAAGTTATTTTAAAGGGATATTTTAATATTTTTTACATTTGACTTTTAATGGTTTGAAACACTTTTGAAATATAAGTAACTACATTAAGTAACTGAATAAGTAAAAAAAAATCTTTAGTTGCTAAAAAAGAAATAAAAAAAATTTCAGCACAGTTTGCTCTTCGCAGTGACAATTTTGTTTAATATTGTGTTGAGTAGAGAAGCATCAGTGAATTGTACTTTAGGATTTAAGATGACAACTTATTACAGTTTTAATATTATAGTAAGAAAATTCAATCTTTCTATTTGAATGTCCTAGAATAAAAAAAAAAAAAAGTACTTTCTTTTTCAGAGCGGCAAAAACAAATGATCTGAATTTTGCAGTTGAGCTTAAATTAATTTACTCTTTCAGGAATCTCATTTTTAAAAGTGTTCTCAAATAGAATAGAACTATTGATCCCACAAAGGGGAAACATTTTTATTTGCTTTATTATTTTGTTTTCTTCCCATTTTTCCCTCACAAAATGTACAGATATATGATTTTACTCGCTTTTATCTCTGCTTTTGATCAATATGAATTCATTATTTTTGGCTCATGTGTATTCATTCTGAATTCTATTAACTTTAGCAAGCAGGAAAAAAAGCTAATAAAACAAAATAAGAAGAGCATGCCCATCATGAAAAAAACCAACAAAAGTAATGATTTCCTCACTTATTTTCATTACTGCAGTTACTTTGTGAGCTCAGAAAAACCCACGCTGACTGAAAAGAACCTGAAGTCCGTTTGGGCTCAGAACAGTTCAGGAAGCAGGAACATCAAAGCTGAAGGTCAGACTAGAGCCTGAACTCGGTTCATATAAAACATATCTTTGGCTTTTGTCAGGAAAAAAATTAGGTTGTTACTGTTTAACTTCCTTCCATTCCAGATGAGAAAGTAGTTATGAGAGTTCAGAGAAAAACAGAGAATTTAGTACTAAATAGCAAGAGGAAGACGTCGTGTGATGCAAAAATGTAAACAGAAATGAATGAAGCAGCAGGAAAATGGAAAAGCTCACGTCGGTCACCAACCTTCTGCATTTCAAACTCGACGATGTAAACATTGGTGTGCTGCAGGTGTTAAAATGGATGGTAAAATGTGTGTGTTTAGGTGAGCCTCAGCTTTTCTGCTGCAGCCCATTCCTAGACCGAATTCCCGTAGGCTTACAGGAGATGTTGAATGAAATGGAGGGCTCAGGACAGGAATGATGGAGGGGGCCCTCTGCTGTGGGAGGGGTGTCAGTCTCTCATTTACTGCCCTGATTAAATAACAGGATGCTTTATGAAAACAAGAACATTATCTGCCTGTTAGAAGGCGGGGAGAGGCCCTCTGATTGGCTTCCCCCGAGTCTTTGCGCCGTTTGTGCGGAATCTGTGCCTCTCCGCCTCTGCTGCTCCGTCTGTCAGGACTTCATGAACACGTCCCACCTTCAAGAAAACTGCAGACACAAACGCCGACATTACTGTTACAGCTGAAGCCTTGAAATGAGCTTCAGTTCTAATCAGAGAAGGATCCAAACATGTGACACACACCCAGCAGTATTATTCATTCTTCTCGACTGGAGTGAAGTGGTGGAACATGGAAGTGTTTGTAAGGTACCTCTGGATTGAAGAGGTTAGTCAGAGGGGAGGGTTCTGGGTAAATGAAATAAAAGAGTACTGATAATGTACAGTATACACACGTTCATCTGTTTCATGTTCAAACAACAGTTTTTTGCTCATTGGACTTAAAATATAACCCACAAAAACATTTCTTCTGCATTACTAAAAACTTTTTCCCATCAGCTTTCATAAAAATGTCCGTAGAAAGGTTTAAAATATGAAAAATTAAAAAAAATTCAGCCCAGGTTGAACAAAAGTTATTTTTAAAAGAAAATCAGTAAAATTAATTGTTTCAGGGATTTGTTTTTTTAAGCATTTAAAGTAAATGTCTGGAATTTTTCTTAAAATAAAATGAATAGGGTTAAAAACAAGTCATTCATTCTTATGTTTTATCTCAAATTCTACCTTAAAAAACAATAATCTACAAAAATATGCGTCTTGTACATTTTTTTCAACATTTTAAATCTATGAAATATTTTTATCAGCTGGTTGAGCAGAGTTCTGAATAGAATGAAATCTTTAAACTCTGGTTCCCTCTATTGGTGACTTCTTACATCAACGTAATATGAAGATAGAGACAAAAATACTTAAATATTGCAGCTTTAAAAAAAAAAGCCTCTAACCAGGCATAATTATACTTCCCTGATGCAGTAAATTAGATCAGAAAAACTTGCAACTATTGTTTTTCGGGGAGGGGGGCTCAAAAAAAGCTCAGAAGGGTTTAACTTTACGTCAATATCACAGAACAAAATACTTAAAGTATGTCTGTTTTTAAATTTTGCTGAACAGAATAGAAATTAATTCAATTTAATTCAATAAAATGTTTTTGATCCCACGAAGGGAAAGCAGATACTAAATAACACTAAAATATACCAACAACAATCACAAAAACAATAAAAAAAAATTCTTTTTCTTAAAAACTCTGTTTTAGATGTAATAACTAGTTATTTTTACTGACATTAGAACCGGGCTAACTGTTTTTGAGGTAAATGATTAACTCACAAAATTAAAGTAAACGGCTCCATTTTAATTAAAAAAAATTTTTTTTTTTTTTTCCATTTTTGATCTTTATTTAAATGTTTTTTTTACTTGTCTTTTTATATTTTAACTGGTAAAAACATACATCATATTAGACTTTTATTTATTTATTTATGTTCTTGTCCATAATATAACTGTGATTGACTATTTTTCCCCCGTTACATAATATTCAATCCTTCAATGTTTATTTCTCTTAAATGGATGACCTTTATCAATCTGTAAATGTTTTCTGTAGATTTTGACCTGCGTTGAAGTGATAATATCAGATGACTCGCGTCTCGCCCCGTCTCTTCGCTCTTTACATTTCAAATGTGGATCACGCCGCTGCTAATGAGACATCGATGGATCCACTTCTCTGTTAGCATGACCAGCTTCTGGAGCTTGTGTGTATGCGTGTAGCTTGTGTGTATGCGTGTGTGTGTATATGTGCGTGTGTGTAGGTCACAATGTGTGTGAGACACTGCTAGATATGATTTTGATCCAAGCCAAGCGCCCTCAGGCTGGAAACTTCTCCTCAGCAATAGAATCTGCTCACCTGTCTTAACTTGCCCTCCTCATGCAATTTGCACCCCCTCCCCTTCTAGTGGCCCCACATCAAAGTACTCCTATGAGTAATGGATACCCATGGGGCCACACCCTTCCCTCCTCCATGGAGCTCGGCTGCCGCTCTGCCAGCAGTGAGCACTCAATCATTCACACACAATTAGACTTAAATATACAGCTTCTGCACAGGGTAAACAATATTTAGCACCAATGCAGTGCTTAGCTTGATGTCATTTACCAAACCAAGACAAGGCCATTATCTCCTAAGTGACTCTCAAAGCTTTTTATTTCCTTTCGTCTATCTTCAGTTATACTAGCTTGTGTTTTTCTATGTTATATTGTTGGAGTTTCAATAAATACATTTAAAACGAATCCAATTATTACTTAATGCCTTTTTTTCTAGCCACTCCTCCAGCTTGGGGGTTACTGCCCCGAGTGCTCCAATTACCACAGGCACCACTGTCACCTTCACTTTCCAAGCTTTCTCCAGGTCTTCTCTGAGTCCCTGGTATTTCTCCAGCTTCCCATGATGTTCCTTCTTTCTGATGTTCCAGTCGCTTGGCACCGCCACATCCACCACACACACAGTATATACTACCTACTACCTAAATGTATGTATTCTTTGTGGAAATGCGCTGCACATCAGTTCTGCTTGTTTCAGATGAATAGATGAATTTCAAAGCATTTCTGTAATCTGGTTTGGTTGCCATGTCAACCACCCCCTTTGGAAAAAATAATAACTTTGGGATCTCAGATGAGTTTCTATGACGATGGGAAAGTAGCTTTCCAAAGCACGGTCTGTTCAGAACATTCAGTCAAGCAGAAACATTACTTTGTTAATTGTTATATAAAATATGAATTATTATGCCAGGACTGCTGCAAAAAAAAAAAAACCAAACCCAGGGGGTAAACTTCAAACCGTTCGCTTTGTCTGTTTTTATTTGAATCAAATAAAGACATGTCAGAATGAGCTGCAGCAGCTCCTGAGAAGACGCTAACTTCATCTACAAAAGACTTTCCAAATACTTCAAAACATTTACAGATTTTCTCAGTTTTGATTTGTGAGTTTTAGCTGATTCTGACGACATGTACAAAGATGTTTTAAAAAATATAAAAGCTTAATAAAAACAAAATTTTGCATAGTTCCTTTAGACAGAGCCATGTTGTATTCTAAGAGAAAAAGTGTAAAGAAAATACACAAAAACAAAACAAAAGTTTAAACAAGTTAGTTGGTAAATTAAAAGAAATATGCCACCCAAATGATTCCAGTATTTTACAAAGAAAAACTATAGGTGTTGTTTTAAATAATGATATTATGTTAAATGCAAACAGAGAAGAAGTCACAACATTTGTTAAGTGTAAACAAAAGTACTAGGCTCCAGTTTGAATGTAGCATCAGTTTCAAACTCTAAACTGAATTTGGCAAAGCCAAAAAGTTAATTTTTATTATTTCTAAATAATTAAGTAAACTTTAATAAAAGTCAAATATTAAAAAAGAGTTTCATTATAAAAGTGACAGTAAAAAGTTACGGTAAAACTTTTAACATGTTTTTGTGGTATTCTGATGACAAGGGACATTTATAAAATAAATTGAGCTTACAATTAAAGAAATCTGAGTATTTCTTTATTAAGTAGTTGAGAATCAGGAGCAGACGATAGAAATGCTTTTGTATTTGTGATGTGGAAAATAAGCTGGGCGGGGCTACAAGCTTCCTGCTCTGAGCTCTCAGCAACGGGGAGAGAAAAGGAGGGCAAGGTTTCTAATGAACTCCTGCTGCTCTGCAGAAACTATGTCTTGGAAAACGACAGAATTTTGGCTTAGGCTAAAAACAGCATAATCATAATTAAAAGATCACTGGGAATTCTTTTAAAATAGATCTGAAGGGATGAGAGTGGGATTTGAAACAGAAAAGTTACTGAGAAAATGTGTTTTCCTCCAGATAACTACAGAAAGATTAAAGAAGTAATTCCATTAAGAACAATTCTTGTGATTTTTCATCCATCCTGCATTTCCAGAAGAAAATGCGGGCTTGGATGCTATATTGCGGAATGAAAATGAAACGTGAAGGGTAATTATTAGGAAAAAACAAATTAAGTAAAGAAATGATCAAAACTGGCCATAAATTTAGTGAAAACAGCGCAATAACAAAAAAGACATTTTTGTAAAATATACGAGTTTCTGCACCAAGGATTCCCAATGTATTTCAATGGAGGCAAACATCCTGGAAATCCTGGAATATCTTGGAAAGTTGAAGTGTTTGAAGGACCAAAAGTCAGAGCTAGAAAAAGCTGGAAGAGTTGAACATTTTAACTAGTTGAATGGTTAAAAAGCTGAAACATTGTAGGAGTTAAGCGCCAAAAAGTGTCTGAAGATACTATAATAACGAAAGAAATAAAGAGAAACAGGAAAACAATGTGTTGAATGCTTTATAACATTCAACACATTCACTTTGTTGTTGATTCCCTTAAATTTTCACACTTGACTTTCTCCAGTTGACTGGACATTTCGACCATAAGAAACAAGCCTTAGTGACAAGTTTCCCTCAAAATCCTGTTTGGGCAAAATTGTGTGAACATTATGTGGACACCTGGAAAAACTTGGATTACAATGTTTCCTCTGGTTCACAAGGTCACATGACTCACACTAGAATGACACATACAAACAACAGGTCATAAGTTTTCATTTTTGTCATCATTTGTGTTCAAAGGTCTCCAAACTGTGACAAAGTTGTCTCACATCTTTCTGGATCACAGAAACAGAATCAGACAACTGCCGCAGATCTTCAGCGATTTTGAGAAAAGCTTAGATTTTTTTCACATTTTTTAGATTTCATCAGGAAAAGGAGCCACCTCTCACGCAAGGACATAAAGGATCACTGCAAATATTTACTATGGAAACTCCTTTGAGTCTGTAAAAACAGTTGTTGCTCAGTGAGATACTATCCCTAAGATTTGAAATAATCTCCTAAACTTCATGCTGCCGCCTGCTTTGACCTTTTTTGGTCATTCTTTTAGAAAAACACATTTTAATCTTTTTGTATTAGAAAAAAGACAAAAAAGAAAACTGACAAATAATCATAAAACAGAAAATTTGTAAGTATAAGCAAATTTTATAGTCAATTTACTTACAGATTTTTCTGGTCAGAATTTTTATTACAAAACCATCAGTCCATTCTCGTTTTTGTATATCCTCGGTTTTCTTCAGAAAGAAACTTTAGTTTCATCTGTTTTATGGATGTCCTCTTTCTGAATTATACATAAATGTACATTATTGAAGACTTTCTTCCTCCACATGATCCCTGCCTTCAGGCGTGTTGCATGTTGAATCATGCTTTTCTTCATCTCAACTCCCACCTTAAGCCCTAAGTATAATGAATGTGAAATCACCTTTATGACGGGGAAGCATCGGTGTGTCATCAGCCTCAGCCGTCTCAACCCCTAAATTTAAGGCCTCATTTTATTTTAGCTGCTGATGATTGTGGGATGAAGGTTTGGTAAATGAATATAATGGCGAGGAAGAGATGACTGGGCATCAAAGGATCAGCTTCCATTTCCCACCTGAAATCATTGCAGCAGTGAACACCTGAATATTCTCCACCTCTTTCTCTTTCAGTTTTTGACTCTTGACCCTTTTTTTTCCCCGAGGACACAACGTTGGATCGTTGTCAGCTTTTTTATGATATAAAGGCAGAAAAGTCAGTGGATTTTTCTCTAAAAGGATATTCTACGGTTTTCACAGATAATTTTAAGAATTAAATCAATTCAGTTTTGAATTTACATTTTTTATACATTTAGACATATTTGTATAGAAATACAAAAACAATCTATATATGTTTTAAAGATATTCATATTAATCTGATACAGCTCACATACTGAATGTATTAATGAAATATTAAACTAGTGAGATTGTTAACAGCATACGGTGTTACGTGACTTCTCAAACGGAGAAGCTCCAACAAAAGTGTGCAGATCTTTAACATTGTAAAGGCTCTAAAGCGGCTCATGTTACAAAGAAAATGTTCTGCCTCTCCTGGAGGGCTTTTCAGTTTCTCCACTAGGTGGCGCTCGCACTACAGCATTACACTTTATTCCAGAAGACTGGAGCCTAAAAGGGAGCTTTAGACCACAAATGGTTACTTAAAAATGTTTCCTTAAAATAGTTTGGAAAAGTCATGCCTGTGAGTATATAAAGCTGTTCATTTAAACAATGTATGTTTAGGTTTAGGATGAAGCGTTAGCATTAGCCATCCTATGGGAAATTCCATTATACGTTAGCATCGAGCTAGCCCACTTTGTCTTTACTGCTGTTATGGATTAGGTCACCAGAAAAGGAAAGACATAAAAGATCAATCTCTACTTTTATGGATCCGATTATTGATCTATTAAGCTTTGATCGATTCCGATTGATTAATTGATTTTTTCAACCCAGCACTAGTATTTACCAAAATTCTCTTATTATGGGAAGTTTGTTTTATTGAAGAAAAACCAAAGCAATATAATTCTTTCATACACAAATAATTTTTAAATAGAAGACTAATTGTATCCTCCAAAATTTTATGAATAAAAATACATAAAACAGTCAATGCTGGGGAAAAAGGAAGAAAAAACATTTAAAGAATTTTAAACTTGACTGAAGACAAGTTGGGAAAAATGTTCCAGGTTGTTGTATTGAACCTAGAAGGTTAGAGGTTCTTTATGATTCTTTTTGTTTCCTGCTCAGAGCCTCAAAGGAGCAATGGTTGGAACTTTGTGGTTTTCTCTGTAAATAAAACAAAAAGAAATGGTGCAATTTTCAGCCTTCCTCACCCAAATGAACACATCCAAATGTGTTGAGTGCAGTCTACCCTGAAATAGAAAAGGACAAATTGTTTGTGTGAAAAGCCATCTAGTGGTTAGCTTATGAACTGACCTGGCTGCAGTCCATTTTGTTTTTTAACCAGCTTCACACAGAAAGTCAAAATAGCCTCATTGTGGCGGCGACCTTTGACACTTTGCTGCATACCCCCATGAATGCCAAACAAAGTTTTTTCAATAGTTTGCAGCAATGATGCACTAAATTAAAAGATGAATGAAACTCCACTTAAGGTTATGGTTTTGGAAGTTAATAGAAACTGCTCTGTGACATTCATAAAAGCAGAATGAGTGTTTTCTGCACTACAGTTCATTACAGTGTTTGTGTTTACGCAGGATAATACCGTTTTAGACCCAGGTTTGGTTCTTTTTTATAATGACTCGGCAGCTTTTGGGCTGCCTCTTCCTTTGGTGTGTCTGTCTGCTTTTTCCTCAGGTGTGTGTTTGTCACGCCGTGTGCACACTGCTGTCCACAGCCTCTACACCTAAAACTACACTTTCACTGATAGTTCCTTCACTCATCTTGTGCTTTCCCACACCCTCTGTCAAAAACCCAACCACTTTAAAAGTTGGAGCAGACCATGGTGGTTTCTCACTGTTTGTTCGTTTGTCGGTGATGATGTCTTTGCTGTACAGTTCTGTGAACCGCAGCTATTTTTGCCGCCTCCTGCTGTTTTTACTCTCATGCCAAATGGTCTGTAATGACATGTTAGATTGTACCTTGTGAGGACGGGTGTTTACTTAACTGCAGCCGTTTCTGTTCCTTTTCCGGTCGTACCAAACCCGGATATGCTCAAACACTTGTTCTAGCTGTTGCTGCCCTCTTAGAGTCAGGTTTGTGTTTGTGTCTTCTATCAATCCGTTTCTTTCTGGATCTGTGGCTCTGAAACCACTCAGTGACACAGTGGAGCCTCCGCTACTCCCACTGTGGACCACAGAGGGTCACTACATAAGCAAATTGTAAATGACGTATTTTTATATAGCCCTTTACTACTTTCTTAGAAGGTCTAGAGTGCTTAATAGTCCCTGTCCCTTTCACACACACAGTGGTGGTGGCTCTGCTGCCGAACACTAGCGCCAACCTTTAACCACCAGGAGCAATGTAGGGTCCAGTGTCTTGCCAAAGGACACTGGACACAAGTGTGGATCATCCGATCAGAGGTCGACCGCTCTACCTCCGCCCTACAGTGGTAGACTCTAAACTGGGGACTCAAGTCTGTTGGACTGCTTGCATTTGAATGGAGAAGTTTGAACTGTTTTAAACATCAAATTCCCACAAGTGTGTGACTGCTCCCCATGTAGGCACAAGCATGTACTGTAATTACACTTGAAATGAAAAAAGAAAGCATAGCTTAGAGCCCCTTGAGCTCTCGTCATCATTAGTGCCGTGTGATAGATAACTTGGCCTGGTGTGGGTTTATCTTGGCAGCTACTTTATGAGTCGCTCATGAAACTCTTGGATTTCTCTCTATCTTTTGCCAAATGCCTTTAGAGCTTTTGTAAATCACTTTGAGAGAAAAGATAAGAAACATACCTCCACCATCACAGGCTCGAGGACACCCCCCCCCCTGCTCAACTGTTCATTGACACGATTGAACGTCACAGATTGGGGACACTTGAAACCATTGGCTGCATTCCATTCAGATTAGTTTGACGTTTCCGCTGCTTTTGACAGCAGTAGATGTAAAGCATAGTCAGCATTCCTTACTCATGTGAGGAATGCTCCACATATTTATGGAGGGCTAATCAGATCAGGACTTTAAACTTCGTAAAAACTCTGACTACTGATTAATGCCAACACTTTTGGTGGCACCATGACACATGATGGATTTAAAGTCTCACTCCAAATATCTTTTGATCTATTCGAAAGATGGTCTTTTAATTATGATTATGACATTTTTAGCCAAAACCCAAACAATCTGTGTTGTTTTCTTAGAAATAGTTTTTTTTTTTTTTTATCTTGGAAAAAGTTTCTCCAGAGCAGCAGGAGTTCACTAGAAATTCTCCAGCAAGTTTTGGGCATGACTATTGGCTTGAAACAGCCCCACCCCTTTTCTCCTTCCTGATGCTGAGAGCTCTCTGTTTACACTGTCTCCTACTAACTTACAGCCCTTCAAGCCCCCAACCTAACATTTCTGCAACAAAATGGACCGAACTACAAATGCTGACGATAAAGAAGGGATGTGAAAGGGTTGAACACAGTCCTAATGTTTCCTTTGAGCTGTTTTTTCTAACGTTTTGCACAAACCACAGTTGGTTTGGAAGACCCAAGACTCTCTATGCTGTCATTTAAAGAACTGAAATGAGTGACTGGGGTAAAAATCTCCCTGATCTGCCCTCTTTGAGTCATACCCTGTAAAAGGACCTCAGGGAAAAGAAGAAGCTGCAGTGGATTCTCCTTTCAACACAAAACTGGCCTCGTTTGCCTGATGGGGAGTCTTTTTCTGTCATTCAGAATGTTTTTTTTTATCTTCAAAACAATGATCTTACAGTGAATAAAAATATAGATTGTAAATTTGAAAAACAGACATTGTAAGTTTTTAAAGAAATGTGAAAATTTGAAAACAGTTTTAAACTTAGAAGTACACTCTTTAAAATTTTAAAGAAACGTAAAAAATGAAAAAAAAAGAATGAAAAAATATATTTTGAATTAAAAAAAAGAATACTAGTGAAAATTTGAATTAAAAGAACAAAACCAAAAGCTGGGACTGCATGAAAAATATTTCATGCATATTGTATAGGGCTGCACGATATGAGGAAAACTCGCGATATGCGATATTAGAGATTAAAATTGTGATAACGATATAATTTGCGATATATAAACAAATAACCAAATAACCATTCCCATTTTATTGCAACAGTTTAAAAATTATACTCCAAATGACCCTCGTCGACATAGGTGACAAACATCTAACATAATGGGGCTCAATCTGATTGGTTAACAACATGAATGCATCCTTCCGATTGGTCAAATGCATAAAGGGATTTATTTGATTCGTTAAATAGTTCAAGGTGCCATTAGATTGTTTTAACACATTTAAGGTTTATTATTTATTGCGATATTTGCTGTCTTTTGCGATATGCACATTGCAAAAACTGGATCTTGCGATAACGATAAATTTGCGGTATATTGTGCAGGCCTAATATTGTATTTCTAGCACTTGCTGTATTATATTTTGAACTTTATTTTTTAATTTAATTTTCTTTATTTTTTTCATTTCTCTCCCTATCTGTTCTTATTCGAGCCAACAATTTACAGTTTCAATTTAGACTTTTTGTTTGGAGCTTACCCTAATTTTTCATTGGAGGTGGAGCTTTGAGCCCAATTGCTACCCGGACTTGAGTGTCATCAGGTGAAAAATGGTTTATGTGACGTCATTTCTGCTCCGGTGTAGGTACCATAACCATAACGGCCTGCAACAACCATCCTTGGACTAGTGCTGACGCCACTAAATGTGATTGGCTGTCCGTTGGTTCGATGACGTATTAGATAGTGATTGGTCTGGACAAATTATGATCCTACCATAGAAGAAGATATTATGCGGTCTGTTTTAAACAAACAGAGCTCAGACAAAGAGCGGGATTATCCTCTAGAGGTGCTTTTATTATTGTTATGATTATTATTAAGTGCATTTGCAGCCGAATGGACTGCGTTCCGAACCCTTCTACGGACTCCAAACTATTACAAAGCACCTTCCCTACCTGCGAACACGAGGCTACGAGACTCCAGCTGCTCAGGGCTCGCTTGTGTGGAGCAGCTGGTTTATTCTAACAGCCACAGATCTTTTTACAAAGTGGGTTGTGGCAAAATCTCTCTATAAACATTACAAAGAAGAATGTCAGACACAACTTATGAGGGCAAAGAACTTTGGGTTACAAAAGGAAACGTGAAAAGCTGATCTCCACACTACGTAGTTTGTCCAAGTGGGGTTACCGTAGTGTGACTTTGTCCTCAGTCGAATGGACCCTGAACGGTTACTGCAGGCCGAATCGTTGTGGTACCTACACCGGAACAGCGTCTGCTGTTGGCACCATCAGCTTTATATTTGGCGTACAGTGGTGATAACGGTCTCCTAAAGTTTGAGCCGATATGATAACACCAAAACGTCTGTCATCCGCTGTCAATCATGTCCTGGCAGCCGATGAGTTCAAAGCCCCACCCCCACATATAAGTAGAGTCCACTCTGAAAACAAAAAGTCTGCAAATGAAGTTGGACAGAAATGGAAAAAACAGAAATATAAAATGCAAAGCTGCAGCTCCTACAAACATTTTTTTCATTTGGTAACAGTTTTAGATTTATAAGTTTTTATCCAAGTTTTTAGTATTTCTTCAAATTGATAATACCGGTATATATTTTCAATGTTTCTTTTAAGATTACAATGTGTACTGTGAGGGCCTCTAGTGTGTTTTCAGCCTCAGATGTAAAGGTGGCAGAACTGTGGCACACTTGACTCTGTTGGAGCTGAAACTTGGCTGCCACCTTGTGATGGCTGAAGTTGTGCACACTTTTGCTAGTGGTGAAGCTAAATTTTGGTCAGACGTGACCTCTAAAAACATAAATTGCATTCTGTTTCCATAAGTTTGTTTGTAATGAGACACTTTACAACGATTGCATGTGGTGTGTTAACTAACCATCTCCTTCTATGTCCTTCAGGCCCGCATGGCATTGGATAAAGGAGCTCAGGCTGTTATCTTTGATGTCAGCGATGACGCCAACGCCGCTGCCGAGGTAAGCATTCACCATTGGCTATTTATTTTCATTGTGAAACCGGAATACCACATTCATGTCTGTGGGCTGCATTTCTGCAAACAGCTGCGGGAAGCAAACTCCTTTTCCCGTCCGGTGGTGCTGGTGGAGGCTCAGGGTGCTGAGGACCTGATGGGTTTGGTCAACAAGAACGAGGAGGCCAATGTTGTTATTGAGATCAAAGTGGAACCTAAGTGGGTAAGCACACTCATCAAAAAGCTCAGACAATTTAAGCAACTAGTTTACAAAAAAAAAAATTCAGAAGATTAAAAGGATGCTTCTGTGCTGGAAGATCCCAGAAGCTCAGTAGTGAGTGAGACAATGTCACCGGTTCACATTAAAATCCTTT
This sequence comes from Oryzias sinensis, assembly GCA_037389245.1. Taxonomy (NCBI): domain Eukaryota; kingdom Metazoa; phylum Chordata; class Actinopteri; order Beloniformes; family Adrianichthyidae; genus Oryzias; species Oryzias sinensis. The sequence goes on along the minus strand of CM074497.1, from coordinate 11,628,190 downwards.
TTTTTTTTTTTTTTCATTTTTAAGTGGCTTAAGCCTCTGTAAGGCTGTTGTTAGCTGAACCCCAATCTTTTGAACAGCTACTTCCTTCAAACTCCTTTCTATTCATTTTTTGATAAAGCTTTGCAAATACCCTAAATTAAACATTTCAATAATGCAGGCCACTTTCTGATGACAGTGTCACCAGATTATTGTTAATTATCAAATTTATTAGCAATGTATCCATGATTTCAGCTTATTATTTAGTTAAAGCCCCCCTCCGTCATCTTTTGATCTATTGTCAAAGTGTTCCCAGTGCTCTTTTAATTATAATTTTGCTGTTTTTGGCCAAAATAAAAAAAAAAGTGTCATAGTTTCTGCAGAGTGGCAGTAGTTGAAATTCACCTCTGAGTTCTGATGCAGAGCCTCGCCACCCCCACTTCCTGTCCTCTATACCTGAGAGCTCTCTGTTTACACTATCTTACAGCCCCTCACACCCGCAACCTAAAATTACCGGGGAAACAAAAATGGTTATTACATTACAAACAAATAAATGAATAACATAAAAGTAAAAGCTGGGATTAATGCCCCACAAATAAAGTAATAAACCTTACTGGACTGATATAAATGACTAAAATGAAAATAAAAGGCTAAATACTTAAAAACAAATAAGGTAAAAAAAGTAGGAACACATTAAATGATGTAAATATCAAATAAAAGCCAGATTAAAAAAGTAGGTTTTGAGCATTCCTTTAAAAACTTGAACAGTCCTTGCAGCCCTGAGGCTCTTGGGGAGGTTATTCCATGGGTGAGGATCATATTAACCAACACAAAGTTGTGTTAAACTATGTCAGCCACAGCAGATCAGCCATAGAAGCCCCCTGCTGTTGGAAAAGTTGTGCCACCATATCAGGCTGCACAGTGGCGCAGTGGGTAGCGCTCTTGCTTCACAGCAAGAAGGCCCCTGGCTCAAGTCCACCCTGGGGGGCCTGAAACAGAACACATATGGGGGACCTTTCTGTTAGCATGTTCTCCCCGTGCATTCATGGCTTTTCTCCATCCAAAGACATGCTTCATAGGTCAATTTGTTAATCTAAATTGTTCCTAGGTGTGAATGTGAGTGTGTGATTGTGGCCCTGCAACAGACTGGAAACTGTCCCAGTCCTATGAGTGGGGTTAGGCCTGGGGTGGACAACCTTTTTGACTCGTGGACCACATAGGGTTGTAAAATTCCATAGAAGGACCGGACCAGGAGCAGATGAGTGTTTTGGTAATCCACCTTATAAGAGAAAGAAATAACATGCAATCTGGATGAAAACATTTTGACCGAAAATTAATGTGGATTTTTAAATATAAAATGTTTGAGTTTTTATTTTAAAACTGTGACTGTTGTTATCATTTTAGAGCCAATTGCACCATTTGATGGACCTCATGTAAAACCCAAACTTAGAGAAACGCTGCGTTCATATGGTGTTTGAATGATTGGAAAAATGAAAAACAACAAATCTTCCAACACCACATGGAGGCTGGAGCGGGGTCCCAAACTTTTTCTTGTGAGGACAACACAACCTTTGTCCTCTCTGATTTGTCTAATTTTAAACTTCTTTAGTCTTTCCTTTATTATGAAGCACTTTGGGACCCTGAAAGAGCTGTGAAGTGCAGTATGAATAAAGTGTCATTCATTCATTCATTCATTTATTCATTTAGTCATTCATTCATTCAGTTATTCATTCATTCAGTTATTCATTCAGTTAGTCATTCATTCATTCATTTAGTCATTCATTCAGTCATTCATTCATTCATTTATTCATTTAGTCATTCATTCAGTTATTCATTCATTTAGTCATTCATTCATTCATTAAGTTATTCATTTATTCATTCATTTAGTCATTCATTCATTTAGTCATTCAATCATTCATTTAGTCATTCATGTATTCATTCATCCATTCATTTATTCATTCATTCATTCATCCATTTATTCATTCTTTTATCCATCCTTCATTTATTCATTCATTCACTCATTTATTCATCGATTCATTCATTCATTTAGTCATTTATCCATCCATCCATTCATTCATTTATTAATTTAGTCATTCATTCATTCTTTTATTCATTCATTCATTCATTCATTCATTTATCCATTCACTCATTCATTTATTTATTCATTTATTTTTTTAAAAGCAGCAAAATCTCTAACCGAATGAGCAAAACTGCACAAAACTGCAAAAGATGAACTGCGACATAGAAAGGAAACACTGTCTTCTGTTCTACTTGACAAGAATATTTAGAGGGATTCATGTTGGGAAACAGACTGCAGACTCTCAATCACGTGGCCAGACTGAAAAGAAATGACTGACTGAAAAAACAAAATATCTGTGTACAAATAACCTCATTATGATTATTACCATCAGTCCTTTCTATTTTCAGCTCCATTATGACGTGAGCATCCTGCTTACCATCATCCTGGTCATTTTTACTATCGTCCTGATCTTTGTTTTCCGCTACAAGTGCAAGTCCAACAGAACCTGGGTGAGTGACGGCCCCCGTCGGTTCTGTGGGGATCCAGTTTTCCTTTTTTTTCTGATCCTTTCCTGACAGTCTTCATCCGATCCTCAGGATTCTGTCCACCAGCAGACAGTTCAGGCTATCAACCGGCTGGAGACAAAAACCTACAGCACTCAGAACTGTTCTGGCTCACAGCGTCACCGGGGGGCCTGGGGATCGGCCAGCAGCTCCAACTCCAGCCCTGTCTGTGCTATCTGCCTGGAGGAATTCCAGGATGGACAGGTGTGGGAGGAAGGGTGCTGCATCTGCAGGCTTAGCTGCCTTTGTAGTGCTGGTTCATCTACAAATGTCTGCTTGTTTTCGTTCCATCCCAGCATCTTAGGATCATCTCCTGTGCTCATGAGTTCCATAAGGCCTGTGTGGACCCGTGGCTGCTGCAGCACCGGACATGCCCTCTCTGCATGCACAACATCATGGGTGAGGCTGAGCATCCTTCATTGTTAGTTTTTGTGTGATACATGTACAAATATATCATTTTGCCAGTAATGTTGTTTTCTTTTACAGTACATTACTTACAGGGTATTTAAGTTGTATTTACATGGTCCTTTTTTGTACTTAAAATATCGTTTCTGAGTAATCACTCTCTCCTTACAAATGGTAAGTACCATAAAATACACCGTAACTTAACATGTAAATGTCTCATACATTACATGGTACTGTCTGTGTATATACTCTGATGTCGTTAATAGTAATAGTTACACAATAAAGTACAACATAAGTACTATATAAATACCTTTCCTCTTACATCTGCTAAATACAATGAAACACACATAAACCTATTAGGTAAGTAGATAAAGGTTTTGGGTACTTCTTCACATTATTTCTAATGTAGAGTCTGTTTACTCACTATTTGTTACAAATGGTAAATACCATAAACCCTACAATAAGTTAACAAGTACATTTAAGGTACCTACCCTGTCCTTACATGTGACAAGTACCACAAGAGACACATTAACTCACAACAATGAGTACTACAAAAATACCCAGTAGAACCAAATAAAAACACCTAAATACATGGTTTCACATAAGTACCCAGAAGGTGCTACGCAAAAACCCACCCTGTTAGTAGAGTTCTGTAAAAGGAAACATTACTGTTTACCATCAACAGCTAGTTCTTATTTAAACACTTCAGACATGGAATATTATATTTTTTGTCTAAATTCTCACGACTGTACTTGCTGTGGTCCACAGGAACCGAGCGCCAGGCTCAGAGGAACAGAGCCCAGCAGAACTCAGAGCAAAGCCAGGGCTTCCTGCACTCTCAGCCTTACAGTAACCCTCAGCACCACCCCTTTCCCCAACATGCCATCCCCTTCTCCATGAGGCCCCTTTACCCCCACGGGCTCTCTGGACCTTATCCTAATCTGGGCCACTACAGCGGCTCCTCACCTATGGACACTCAGACTCTACATTTCCTCAGCAGTAGGCAACTGGGTGCAGGCTGTGGATACCACCACCCTGCAGAGGTTCCTGGGAGGCCGCACAGAACTGGAGGCAGCTGCAGGACCCCCACTCACCACTACACCCCTCGGCGGTCCTGCCACAACTACCGCTCCTTCTGTCCAGCTCAACGCAGTGCATCAAGCTCCAGACTGCAACACGCCATCTCTGTCACACCTCAGAGCAGGGGGGTGGCAGCCCGCAGCCGGCAGGACGAGGCCAGCTGCTCAGGGGGCAGCTACCACACAGACCGGAGTGGGTACTTTCCCGATGGGCCGGCCAGTGACTCCAGCTCAGGACCCTGCCACGGCTCTTCCAGCGATTCAGTTCTCAACTGTACTGATGTCTCTCTGCAGGGAGTTTATGGGAGTTGGTCCACCTTCCGCAGTTCTCTGAGTAGCGACTATGACCCTTTTGTGTATTACGGGCCAGGTGCTGGGCGGGTTCCAAACACAAATAGCCCTGAGGTGAGTTCTCAGGTCCGGCCCAGGTCTCTGGATTCTGTGGTGAACAAGGCCGGCTCTCCTGAAGAACAGCCACAGACTGTTTCCATCCACTACCACCGGCACCGACACCACCACTACGAGGAGGGGGAACACAGCCAGGGCCCGAACAGAGGCCCCGATGAGGAGCAGGGGGCGGGCGCTGCTGCTGCTGCAGCACCTCTCTCTGCCCTCATCAGGGACAAAGACTCTCCTGTGTGTCCCCCAAAGAACAGCTCATGCCACTGCCTCAAACCAGAACCCACTGGTGGGCTTAGTCCTGGGACTGAATGTCAGGACCATGACCCTAACTGCCCCTCGGTACCTCCTGTCCTTGTGTCCCCAATCCCTCTAAAGCTTCAGTCCCACTGCTGCCACCAGAGTCACGGACACCTCCATGCTCCTCAGGGGCGGTTAGGGGGCTGTCTGCTCGATGGTCCCTCTGTCCACTTCCACCAGAGCTTAGATCTGCAGGATGACCGCAACATCCACATCCACTACGGTGAGGGTCCAAGCTTCTGCTGCTCCCCCCCTGAGCTGCACCCTGCCCTGCTCCCTGTGCCTCTCATTCTGGACTCTGGAGGAATGGAGGACTGGCCGTGCTGTGCAGGAACGCATGTTGTGTGGCAGAAACAGGTGCAGCAAGCCCACTCAGAGCCTCAGCTTGTGGGGGCTGGGATCCCTATGGACAGAACGCCATGTAGGTTCCACCAGGGGCCGGCTGGCGACCACAGCACAGACTTTTGTTCATACTTCCCATCATTACACAGCAATCAGGGTGGGTATCAGTCTTTGGATACTTTATTTTTGGTCAAAACTGACATTGTTTCCCAGATATAATTACACTTCCTGTGGAGGGTTTCTGAAGATTGTCTAAAAAGCTCATTTGGGAGGTTTTCCACCGGCAGCTGAAGTGGTGAAGCTTAAAGACTAACAACAAGCATCTTTGAATTAAAATGATGCATTTTTTAGCCAAAATCTAGCATCCTTTGTCGTTTTCTAGGACATAGTTTCTGAAGAGCAGCAGGGGTTCATTAGAAATTCACCTCTAAGCTGTGGGTGGGACTGCTGGCCCCCCCTTTCCCATCACCCATCTGTTGACACTCTCTCCAACTAGCTTGCAGCTCCTCACACTCCCAACCTAACATTACCGGTGTAATAAAAATGTTGAGCAATTTGGGGGCTATCCAGCCATTAATGTAAATGTTCTTTATGTATGTCCTCCATAATCAGAAAAATGCCACAAGAACATGTTAATAACAACAAAAACTCAATTTTCATCAGTGTGGATCTTTAAAAAACAACAACATTTTTTTGCATTTTAACGACTTTTCTAAGGATTTGCCTCTATGGAATTTGTTTCTTTTTCTTGATTACCAAGAGTGAGATTCTTAGTGTCAGAGCTGTGCAGCACCATGGCATTAACGGATCCCCTTGAATCAGCCAAAAGCTCCATCAGAGCCCCACTACACAAACAAGCCATGGAATAATTGGGGATTATGTGTGTCGATGCCAGTGTCTTCGGTTTCCTCTGTTTTGCGTCACAGCTTGAGTGTGACTCAGCTGCTCTTGTGTCCGCAGGATCAGAGGAGGAGTCTGGGGTGTAACGGCTCCCGCTGCCACACAGGAGTGGGAGCGGAAAAGCCTCTCCTCGGATCGCATTTCTTCCTGGAATTCCAGCAGCAATTGTTCCGACGGCGTCTCAGCTGTCCGCAGAAGATCTCCGATTGCCAAGATAAAAATCTTTATTTTGGAGTAACCCTAAACCTTCTGTGATATCTGATAAGAGTTCACACTTAATGATTTGCTGGTGTGAAAGACGGAGTGTTTAATGGGGAAACAACTGTTGCATCTCATCTGGGGGAGCACTCACCAGATTCCCGTGCTCCCTGGTGAGAGCTGGCAAACGATCTCTGCGTACGGTGTTCATCCTGCATGAAGTGAGACTCCTGTCTCTGCGTCACACTCTGTAAAATAACTTGATTAAGGGTAAAGGTACGTCATATTTGTTTGCGCGATGTTTGCCTTCCTCCTGAGGCCAGCTTCGGCTAAGAACTGCTTTTCTCTCCAGCCTACCTCAGCTCAGATTTGAATCCCCCTTCCACAGGGGAGCCTTCAAAGGTACTGCTGTAGTGATTTCTTTCTCTCCCAAACATGTAGCACCCTTATACTCAGCAAAAAGGAACCACGTCAGCCTAGTTTGTCCAAACGGAGAGAAAAAGATTCATGTGTCGCCTCCAAAGCAACCATCCATCTCTCGGGTTGTTGATCCCTTTTGGGGGCTTGTTTTCATTATTTCAAAAATGGCAGCTGTTTTGTTTCTGTTTGTTTTATAGAATTTTTTTTTCACTTTTCTAAAAACCTGGTCTGACTGAATAATGTTGTTGAAAGCTATACCTTATGTCATATTTCTTCCCGTGGAACAGTGGTCTCTTCAGAAGGATGACAGCCATACCCCCATTTCCCAAAAGTGTTCATTAAAGTGGCCTTCACATAAATAGCGCTTTATCCGTTGAGTCATGCCGGAGGGTTGATCAAATCAATCCTAAAAAAAAAAAAAAAAATGAGATGAAAGTTGTGCCATTAAAGCTGGATTTTTCTGCCTTACAGACTGAATAAGCTGAGATCAGATACAAGGATTCTGTTTGATTTGCCTCAGAGAAAATGTGAAGACCCTTTTAGTGGCAGTCAGACTGCAGGGGGCACAAGGCGGCAGTGTAACCCAGTAGCACTTACTCAACCCTTCACAGCATGTGCCTTATTCACTCAGACTAAATCAGGAAGCTCCCAACACACCGCTCTTACCTGTTGAACCAAAGAAACAAATGTGTGTGTGTGTGTGTGTGTGTGTGTGTGTGTGTGTGTGTGTGTGTGTGTGTGTGTGTGTGTGTGCCGTGCCTTTGTTTCCTGCTCTGCCTTGTCCTTTGAGCCTGTCACTAATAGTACACTAACATGCCAAAATGAAAGTGCAAACATTTTGCTGACGGTCTTGTGGAAGCTGCTTCTGCAGTCTGTCTTTCTCATACCTCACTCTAAATCCTTAGCTACAGCATGAGGGCCTCTTTTTTATTTTTTTTAATTCCCATACAGTCCCAGAAACTCAAATAGACATGACTGAATATTAGCAGCACTTTGGCTCCAGATTTTTTTTAATAACAGGGAAAAAAAATCATGTAATATTATTGTAAAACCCCCCCCCCCCCAAAAAAAAAAATCAGCAACAGGTGGAAAGTAGCATTTAAACACCATCCGGTGGGATTATGTCCTTTTCATCACGTCGGTCTTGTTTTTGTTTGGCAAGAATTAACAGTTCAACCTTTATTTTTCTCCTCTTTTAATATTTTCTAATAGAGTAAAGAAATAAAAATCCTTTCTGAACGTGAAGGGATCTGTCAGTATATTTTGGATACTTTGTGTACAAAAAGAGAACAACAAAACGAAAATTAAATAGTGTTGTATTTTATATATAATAGACATTTCAAAACAGTGACATGACACTAATATATTTATTTACTAATATATTTATCCATTTTGTCCAGGATTGAAAGAATGGTTTCTGTATAGACTGAATGTTTCTGTATTGAAACTAACAGGTGCCATTGCAATGTATCTGCCTTACTTCATTCCAATTATATGCAAATAAATTATTTTGAAATAATATCAAAACTTGTGATTTTATTTTACGTGTTTTGGATGCATATTAACAAATAAATGTTTGCAAATTAATTTGGGTTGATATAAATTCAAGCTGACTCTTGATGGAGTCTGGATGTAGATTCACAGGATCAAATTCGTTTTTTAAATCTGGGGAGCAAAAACGAGACACGCCATCAATATTTTAAGTATAGTTGAAAACCCATAAACAGCTTTATTTAATTAGTTACTTAGACTTTTTTATTTATTTATTTTAGGTACCATGAATTGTCAGCGGCCAAAAATAAAAAACCTAAAAGTTTTTTTTTAAAAATAGCAGTTCAATTTGAGCCAAATGGATCTCCAGGGTTAAAAACATCTTTAGAAATGATTGGCTACTTTGCTAGATTGGTTAGATTTGAACTGATTTCTACAGCTTCCCTTACCCACGAGGTGTAATGAATTGATTCTACATTTCTGGCTCCAACGTGATGGCGTCCATATCACGGAAAAAGGGGGACTGAATTGACTTGGAGACGGAAGCAAACCATTTTCTATGGGTGACGTCACACTCACTCAGTCTGGTTCTCCTTTACCGGGGCGTCCAAACCTTCTGCGAGGAGGACCAGATTTGGTGAGGTGAAAATGTGTGAATGCCAACCAGTCAGCCTGCATCCTGTGAACCTTTCTAATAACAATAAATGCAAATGAACCATTTAATGGACATTTTATTGCAATGGGATACTTTTCATTACTTTGCTTTGAACAGAAATACACCAAAATTTTTACCAAATGAATTACAAAATAATTACAGTGATTTTCATGTAAATGCCAGACGAGAAAAAGTATGTCTGAGAAAAAAAAACTTTCGTCAACATTAAATCTGGGGTCGTATGTAATGTTGCACATTATTTATTATTATTTTCTAACTGTAAACTTCTAAATTGAAATGATGTGAACAGGAAAATAGCACAAATAGTTATCTTTTTCAAGTGTGGATCACAGAAACAAATAAACCGGTACATGCCATAGAGTCAATGCTTATGATGACCAAAGCTTATCTTAGCAGCCTAATTAGCACAGCCATAAGGTGAGCTTTTTCAGACATTAATCCACAAACAGTTAACCAACATTTAAACCTCAGTCTCTCAAATTCACCAAACAAACAATGTAAAAATGAATGTATTTATCAAGACCAACTGAACCTTCCTCTCTCTGTAAATGTAAATGCTTGAATTGTGTGATCTGTGTTGATCACTGCTAAAATGTTCCCTGCAGACTTGAAGCCAGGGTGTGAGTCTGGCAGCAGCTTCCAGAGCATCAGTAAAAAGCTTTGGTCTCTCCTTTGGGTGTCAGCGCGGTGAGGTTGCCCCTGGCATCCTGATCCTTCTCAATGGCCTCAAAAAGAGACTTGAAGTTTCCTGCCCCAAAGCCCTGGAAAGAGAACAGACATTTTGGTTCATTCATTTGTCTGGGAGGTGACGTTAGAAGGGTTTGATCACAGGCTGAGGTTAAACAACGTCTTGAGGGTTCCTTGATAAAAATACACTTTGAAAATTAATAATAGAGACATGTCCATAGGTACTGATAGAATGACTGTTGGTAATTTATCTTAGAAACTCTTTGCTGTGGTTCAGACTTTCACTTTCATGCAGGTCGTCCACATGTGTTGACTCTGCAGAGCAGCAGGGAGCGCTTGCTCGGACAAGCAAAAGGAGTGCAGGGACTCATAAATGATGTGCCACAGGGTGCAAACCAATCCACAGATCCCCCCTGCTGGTGAGCAGCAAGCCTTTCATCTGTCATCTGTGATGGATTTAATGAGCTTTTACAAGTGGGCTCGTCTTCTGCACTTCACACTGGGTGGGAGCAGGAAACAGGTGTTCAGGCAGCCCTGATTCTTGACGGTGGCAAACGCAGGAAAAAAAGGCTTATGGGACTGTAAATGAAGCCAGTCAGCATTCTAATACCTCAGGACCAGAAATCCATCCAAAGATTTTACTGTTGACATAACATCCTACAGAATTCAATTTTAAAGTTAATGCAGATTTGAATTAATTAAAAGAACTAACTGGGATTATTTGACCAATGAATTAAGCAATTTGTTTTAATTAGGTTTATTAAAAAGCATGATATTTTACATACAGGAAATATATGTAAGGTAATTTTTATGGATTCGTGTTTAGATTTGTTTTTTAATTTCTGATGAAGTATTAGTGAATGTAGTAGAGAAGATGCAGGTTTTTTTATGTTAGGCCCTTATAAAACATACAATGACATTATAGTCTGAATAGTACAGGATGGACTTCATTTCTTTAAATCTTTTTAGACATTGAATTTGATTTTCAACATTAAGTCTGAGTATCTATTATTGAGGTAAAACAATAAAAAATAAATAATAAATAAAAAAATAATAATAAATAAAGTGCAAAGTTTGAAACAAAAGTTAAAAAGCTTTTAAAGAGAATGAATGGTAAAAATGTTATTTTTGAATGAAAGATTGAATTGATTAGTGCTGTTAATGTTTCCCCCCCCCCCAAATTTTAAAATAAGTAATAAACGATTTTCTTACCTATATAAATATATTTTACAGTCTAGAATTTACTTTCTTGTTGTAGAGAGGAAATATTGGCGCTCACAGCGATGCGTAGAGGTGTAACAGGGGAACATTTTGAAATGAAAGGGCGCAAAACATTTGTTTTTAAAGCAACGACATAATGCAATTTTAAAAGCTCTAATTTGGTTTAGAAACAAATTCCTCCAAATTGCAAATACTTATAAATCCAGTTTATATTCCTGCGGGCTAAGGCCAGTTTGTTTCATATCATCAATACTTGTAAAAATGTTAATCTTGTACAGCTTTGCCACCTTTTATGTGTTTGCGTGTATTTATATTATTAGTATTAATTTTGCAGTTATTTATTCATGTTTTTGGGATGATGTAATTACCAGACATTTTTTACTGCAGAATCTACTAAAATTGGTATCAGATTAGGTTAGTTGCCCAGCCAGAAATGAATTCCTCTGGCCACACAGAGGCTTAGTCCGGCCACGAACTGATGTAAAACTGGTCACAACAGAGACGGGAATGACCTTTGAACCCCTGAGGAGTGACTCACAAAGTGGTTTTTCCTTTGAATGACCTCCAAGAAGAGGGTTGGTCTGTCCTGCACAGGCTTGGTGAAGATTTGAAGAAGGTAGCCCTTGTCATCAAAATCTACCAAGATTTTCAGCTCCTATAATAAAGCAAACACAGGTTAAGGCCGTGTCACACAGTCACAACGTTCATTTTGCACCTATTGCACAAATGAAAATTGGTCATACCTAAATGTATGTGGAAAAGTGAGAAAAGTTGTGGTCTTTATATGAAATATTCACAGATGCATCACGAATGAGCCACGTCAAAACCATGGAAGAAGTACGAATAAACCACACAAAGAACAAGTAAATCAACAAAGAACATGAACCGTGCGTGATCATTGCACTGTTTATATGCAATTCTTTAGTGATTCGTGCATCAATCATGTAATTATAAGATGATATGCGCATGTACCACTGAAGTTAAACATTGATGGTACATGCGTGAAAAGTCCGGTTGACAGATGCGGACATATGTGTGATGGTCTTGGAAAGCCACAAATTTGCGTAAGCATCTAGCAAACATCACGCACAATTGTGTAAGATTTATGTAATAATTGTGTATAAACTACGTAGACTACGTAAGAAACACGTATGAATTACATTACGCATGTGTCATGAAAGACCGAAATTTCATACATGGAAAATGCGCAAAAATGTACGTGGTGGCTGCCTTTAAATGACATAGGAGGTCTCAAACAAATGTTCAGTTCTAAAAATCTGGTTAGAAAGAACAGTCCCCACCTGTAAGCGGTCAAGGTCCTCGTCCACCTTAAAGTTGGCGGCTTTGAGTTTCTTTCGAAGGGATTCGTAATACGATTCAGGCGCTGAGAGGAACTCCATCCCTCTTTCCCGAAGGTTCACAATCTGTGATCATTTGAAATACAGATACAGAGAGTATTCAGAGTGTATTCTGCAACAATTAAGAAAATGGTTGATCAGAAGATGCTCACGGCCTGAATTATGTTGGATGTGTTGAGGGCAATATGCTGAACACCTGGTCCACCATTATAATCCACATATTCCTGACAGAAGAGAAACCGGACACTGAGTACAAATATCCTCCCAATCTGCTGGATTAATGTCACCCAGGAAACGGCCCACCTGGATTTGGGACTTCTTTTTCCCCATGGCAGGTTCATTGATGGGCATCTTAATAGTTTCTTCATAGTTGGTCACCACGATGGACCTTAAAGCGCTGTACTGTGTGTGAATCTGTTTGTCATCGATTGACCAGAATCGGTGGAACATCAGACACTTCTGATACCTACAATTTAAAGACCATACATCATACTGCAGCTCTAAAAACAAGAGCAGCAGTCATTCCAGCCTTAGGTCTGCGTCTGCGTCTGCGTCTGCGTCTGCGTCTGCGTCGGTCCAGTGTTTGGAGGGGAATTTCACACACAGGAGTCTTACCAGTCTGAAACTGGCACCATCTGGTCATCTGGCTGGTTTCCCACAATGTGATCGATGAATTTCAAACCTGCTGGGGGACTAATGCAGAAACAAAAGCATGGGTCAACTTTCATACCATCTAGGTTATTAAAAAAAAATTGAAACTCTCTTGCAAACAACATGAGGTGATAGTGTGTCACAGACAGATTTGAGATTGAAATTGTGTTTTCTCTCTTTCAATTTAAAATATTTTAGGACAATTTTTAGGAGATAGTCAGCTCTATTAACTGTAGGACCAACAACACGTTGGCAGGACATTGCATAAGGTCCACATAAATGTAGTGATATCTGCATGCCTGAGGGATCAGATTGTCTATAAGTAGTTATTATATTTTATTACCCATCACCCCCCACTCTTGTGTGAATTCATGAGCTTGTGCACAACAATGGTTAAGATATTTAAATCCATTTTATTCTATCCTGGAAAACCGTTTTCAAACTTTTCAACGTTTCAAAGTTTGATGTAAAATCATTATTATTGTTAATGTTTTTCCTAAAGCAGACGCTCTGTTTTCTGTCTCCCTGCTGAGGCAGCTGCTAACAAACCATCTGCTGTCTCACAACAATGTTCCAGTATTTCTGTTTTCTTTTTCTCTTTTCTGTCCTCTTAGCTACCTACCTGTTACATCAGCTGGTAAATAGACTCTACTGATAAGTAAGAGGCAACTTGCACAGCCGGAGGATTAAATGAAAAATCCTTTGATTTTGTTTGTTGGTCACTTATTCAAGTCCAGCTGGGTCAATTTGGCCTCATTGGAATGATCTGGGTTAAATTGAATGAACGCAAATGTAATAAGTCTCCCGTTGTTTATCTTTGTGCCTCTTCAACAGCCAAGTTGGCGCTCTTCAGCCCATCCTTCATCCATGAGCTGAGTATGATTTGAATCACGTCTTTATTACTGTCATTGCTTACGCTGTGTCTCATGTCTAGACCTCAATCCCAACTAGAGTCAAATATTTTAGGTGTATCAGTAAATGACAAACAAAGCTTAGGAAGGATTTAAAAAATGTGTCTAATCCTGCAATCCTTTTTTATATTCATGCCAATGATTTTTAAACACAGTGGATGTTTTATGTCGTTTTCTGTGTTGTTGTTTTTACTGGATTCGATTAATACTATTAAGTATTTCATAAATCTATATTGGATTGCAAGTTCACATTAAAAATTCAAATGCGGGAAGAATTCTTTTCTTTTTGGAGCATAAACATGTTTGTGGACTCACAGTTTGGGTAACAGAGGATCCCTGAAGAGAGGCTCTTTGTAGTCTGGCAGAAAAAGGCCTTTATAGGGTCCAAGGTACTCAATGAGCGTGTGGGTTGTGTCTCCATACTAGAACAAAACATTTTCACGTCATCCTTCATTTCTAGTTTCTTCTGTATATTTACCAAAGGCTTACAAACATGAGTCACCCTTTTTGTACCGTTTGAATCACGCCATATTTAACCCTCCCGTGGCTGTCCTGCTCCACCCATGGCTCCTTGACAATCACAGCTCCTCGCTCCTTGGCCATCTGCCAATGAAGAGACAGGGATTTGTTTGAGAAAACAGCACGAAAACAATCCCTTCTACCTTCAGAGAGCCCTCAGGTGGACGCATAGCATAGCTTCTTTATATTTAGGGAGTGCTCATCCTGACTGGTTCTGTAACTCTGCAGCTATCTGACAGTCAACAGAGAAAGCTCATGCAGGCCTCCAGTCTGACCTTGAGGGAGGTGAAACGGTGAACTTCAGCAGACTGCTGGTCTGTTTGCCTCTATTTCACAACACATATGTGTGATGAGTGTGTGGTGTGTCTCAGATGTTTACCCCCATTCGATGACCTTAGCTACTACATATGATTTCATCCATCTTCAGAACCCACTATATCCCTGTAAGGGTCACGGGGTTGATGGAGCCTATGAAGGCGGGGTACAACCTGAACGGGTTGCCAGTGGGGGGCAAGGATACACACTCTCTCACATGCACACCTAGGGGCAATTTATAGATACCGATTAACCTATGAAGCATGTTTTTAAACGTGCATGAGGAGAACATTCCAACTCCACAGAAAAAGGACCCAGCCAGGATTTGAACCAGGACTTTTGCTTTGAGAGTGCTAACCACTCCACCACTACTGTGTACCTTACTGTATGTGATTTATAAATAAAAATGATTAGAGCAAACAAGTGAGTTTAAGTGAAGTGATGATTCTAAACTGTGACTTCAACATTGCACGGTTTAATCAACATCAGCAGTTACCCAACGTGTTGAAACAAGGAGGGAAATGAACTCGACTTTAGGGCAGCTTCTCAGCTGCATGGACTTTGCTTTATGATGTTTGTTTTTGGTCCTTTTGCTTTTTTTTTTTAACTGAATCTATATTTCTTCACTCATGTGATAACCTGAAAAATACAATAAATGTCTTTATGAATTCTAAACCAGATTTCAGTTATTTTAATAACTTTCACAACTCCTACTGTAACTTTACAGATCTGAAGTGTGTTTCTGTGTTTTTTAATCTGTCTCATGGATAAAAATACTACAGTAGGAGCCGGTAAAACGGAAACTTTTGCCCAACTTAAGCTCAACCCCACTAACCAGCATGACATTTACCTTGACTAAGAAGTCACAGTCCTCCACTTTGAAAGCGATGTCTTTGACCGCGTCTCCGTGTTTGAGCAAGTGCTCCCCCATCTCTGGAAGAGGATGAAAGCCTGCTTACTGTAATTCATCTCTGAGATGGCTTTCGTGTACGGATGAGGCAAACTTACCTTCATTTCCAGGATTTAATGGAGACTGAAACTGAAAAATGATCTGTGTAGGAGAAGCAGAGTGTTATGTTTTTTACGCATAATTCATCATTCACTCAAATGGAAATCCAGACCTTGTCCTGTCGGATGACGTGAGACACCACCTCACGGGTGCCGGTCTCTAAACCCTTGTACGCCAGAGGTTCAAAGCCCATCTTATCACAGTAGAATGAGGCTGCCTGCGAAGTGATCAGACTTCAGTTTCTCTATGCAAATTAATCACAGCTGACAGATTTACCTGTATGCAGTCTCACCTGCTTTGCGTTGCCAACCCAAAAGGTGACATGATGGAAACTAATAAACTTTCCTCTTGGAGGCTGGAAGTTCAACAGAAATATGTCATGTTCTTAGATATTTGAAGACTATTGCATATTGACTGGAGGGTTTGGGCCTTCTGCACAACAAGGGCATCCATCAATTGAAGATATGCACCCAGAAAGACAGAGAAACTGAACCTCACCTTCTCCCCTTTATCTGTGTAGCTTGTCTAAAAAGAAAAATAAGAACCTAACATTATTTTATGCTTGACATTAAAGCCTCAGGTTGAATTTTAGCTCTAGAAGCAGCTGGTCCCATGATCCCTCGGCTCAGGGACGATCCAGCATCAAACAACTCATGACAGCCAGCCGTAAAGGATCACAGGGAATTCTCTCACCATGTTGTCCGCAGGTGTCCGTTCAAAGAAAACTGGTTAAAAACCAGAGCTTGGTCTGTAACAGTTCAGACTTCAAGTACTGGCCCAATGACCAGCTGTGATTGGTCCACCAGGATCTACACCCACCTGTCCACCTCCTCGCTTCCTATTACACTTAAACAAAGAAAGAAAAATCTGCAACAGTGTTCCGGGTTGTATTCTGAGACTTTCCTCTGAAAAACTGCTAGCACACAGGTGCATAAAGCCCTATTTTTTTGAGAAGCGACAAGGGTTGAAGAGGGCAGATAATTAGATGTGGGGTGCTACCACATCTGGTACATTGTGCAAACCCTAATTAATAAGTAATATAATGTTTTTTTTTTTTTTTTATTAAGGAATATTTTTTATAAAAAGTACAGTATAGGAGTGTAAGATGCAAACATGTAAAAACATTTTCCTGAAGCAAATCAAAGAATAAAACAGTTTCATGAAGTCTTATTGTAAATAAATAAATAAATGGAGTCTGCTGATTAAAAATGAGAAAAATTGAAAAACTTTAAGTGGTTTAACTGTTTTTGAAAAATTCGGATTCTGTATTTCTAATTTTTATGGGCCAAATATATCGTCGTATCTTTTCCTTTAAAAGTATTTAATAAGTGGATTTTCCTTTACAGTTTTGTCTTTTATATACAATACCTTGCCAAAATTATGATTAGGTTATATATGATTATATATAATTCATCGGAATGGAGATAAAAGATTAAAAAAAAAGATCTCATGTTTCGATAATGTAATATTTTCCCAATATGTTAGATATGTTTGTTTGTTGTTCCCATTTCATAAAATTGAGACAATAGGACAATCCGCTAAGGTATTTGATTCTACTTTTAATGATATACTTATATGGTAATAAAAATATTATATTTCATTGACTCTTTTCGTTTTAGCATTGGAGAAAAAAAATAACTGCTTTCTCAGTTCTCACCAGCAGAGGGAGCCAAACTGCCAAGAATGAACCTTATGTAGAACTAGAACTTTCTAAAAAAAAAAAATGGGGGGGGGGGGGACTAGAACTTTCTGAATGCATGACAGGTTTGATAGTACGGACATAAATTACCAGTTTTTATTTAACTATTAATAAAATATTTCTAAACTATTTAGTTTTCTGATTTACTTTTATTTAGATCAGTAATATTTTGGATTAAGTCCAAATTAATAAAGAAGGCTGAATATTTTGAATTACGGCAAACGATATATATAACTGAATCATCTATATAAAACGTTGCCCTTTCTTCTAAAAGGCCGTGATTGGTCGCCATAGCGCGCAGTTTTGTTCGCTGCTGAAGCGCGCGCGCGTGTCATTCATTCTCTGACTTCTCGGCTGTTCTCTCCCGCCTTAAGATGTGAGCTTCCGCACGTACCGCGCCGTTTGTGTGCAGCCGTTTGTGCCGCGCTGTGATTTTCTATTGGTGCGCCTCGGCCGTCAAGTGATCGCTGATTGGTCAAACTGTGGGCGTGTGCGAGTCACTGTCTCGAGTTGCGTCAATTCTGATTGGCCGGAACGAAAACTGTAACGTAATTGGTGGAGAGGGTTTTACTTTCTTTCCCCCCATTGGCTGACGCTGTTTTAACCACACAAGAATGCGGAAGTCGAGTAGTGTACTGAGTCACCGTTGTGTCACCTGATTCTTTCTGAGTGAGTAACTCGATTCAGTTTGTTTAAACGCAGTAGGTTTTAGCAGATGTATGTAATGTGACATGTTGTTTGTATGTCAGGATACTTTTGGACTGGCGGCTCTTTTAGCTCCTTTCTCGGTTTCTGTGCTGTAAGAATTGTGTTCGCCAGCTTCTTTCAACATTGCTATCCGGCAGCTAGCAGCCTGCCGGCCTTTCAAATATTGCACATCCTCAATGATAACAGGTTTCGGTTTGTTCAGCGGCCGTCTCTGGAAACGCCATGAAGCTGTAGAGGGGCTGTTGTCTACTTTCACTTTCACCCCATGGCTCTTGAAACTTTATCCTCTCGGTTCCTGTAGTTTACACCTGTTGGGTTGTCCGGTAACAAGACCACAGGATTCATTTGAGAACTGCCAGCTTCACTCCATTAAAAAGAAAAAGAAAAAACAACAACAACAAAAACCCTACAGGAAAAATGCCGTGGAGGTTAGTTGAATTATGTAAGTTGATTTCCAGTAAGGAGGAAGAGAAACTGGTTTTGCAGATATCCCCTGCTGTGATTTATTATTTTTAGATCAATGCATGAACATCTGAGGTCTGTTTTAAACTCATCTTCAGCTTGGAATTTATTTAAGCTAAATGTTGTAGTAGTTAGTAGAGGTGCAATAATTCATTTTAACAATGATTCGCAACATATAATCTGTGGTTCTTAGTCAATAAATATTGGTTCATTTTGAACGATCCGATTCACCCAAAATCAATCAAAATAATCAAATTCTAAAACGTCAACCTGTCAAGTTCAGCTGTTTGCTTGGATTATATGGATAAATCCTCTTCAGGGCTTTCCAAACCTGTTGTTTAAGAACTTTCTGATTTTAGTAACTTTAAGGACTTACCAAATTATTAAACATCAAATATTGAAAGATAAACACATTTCATCACCAAACTTTAATCCCCACGGGTGAAGTAATGTTCAGTGGCTGAAGGCCTCGCATGAACTTTATTAAAGACTTACTCAGATTATATTTTGATCTATTGTAAAAGTGTTCGCAGTGGTCTTTTAATCATGACTATGCCAATTTGAGGAAACATCTATAATCCTTTATTTTCTAGAACAAACTTTGTGCAGAGTAGCAGTAGTTAATTAGAAAGAGGGTTATGGTCGGGACTGTTGATGCAGAAGTAAGCCTCCACTGAAATCCCATCATCCCCACGTTTAAAGTCTCTCCTGCTAGCTTACTGCCCCTCAAAACCCCAGGCTAACATCAGCAGAGCAACAGAAATGGCGATCAATATTGGAACTATCCAGCTGTACAGATTTGATCCAGATCCCATCTCAGACGAGGACAATGAAGACAATAATATATTTGTCTGTAAGTGGATGCATCAGAATAGAGCTGAGCAGGGAGACTTTGGCCCGCCCATTTTAGTTGCTGTGTCACATCTGAGAGCTTTTTCAAACTGCATTTTTTTTCATCTGTTCCTTATTCACCACAGTTTGATTAAATATTTCAATTGGAGTGGGTCTTTAAAACGATCTTGTCTTAACATAATTTTGTTTTTGTGTGCAAATTTTTTACTATAGTGATTTTAATGGTTTATCTGTGAAAAGAGTTAAAAGTAAGAAAATTAAAAATGAAGTGTCTGAGATAATCTGTAATGCAATCAACACAAAAATAGATTTTTAAAACTCTCATTCAGGAGCTGGTGTCAAATTTAGGGCATCTATATCTTTATGGAGTTTTTTTTTTTTTTTTTTTTAATTCATTCCCAGCCCTGATATCTGCATACTGGATCTTAAAACTCAAAGATTGCATATTTAGGCTGTATGAGCAAGAAACTGACATTATTGTATATTTTTAACATTGAGAGACTACATTAACAATGGAAGAGAAGACTGCATCAAATGTATGTCTTTATGCTTCTGCCTGGGTTTGTATTTGGCATACATTTTAGAGGATCTACAGTAATGCGCATTGACCAATACCCGATGTTGTGCTGGTGTCATATGATTGTGAATCAGGAGGCAGGAAGAGACATGCTAAATCACTCACATGCTTTAGAAAGCTGTTGGTTTTACCTGGAAGCCCTTCTATCGTCACATTCTTTGCCAAAAAGATAACTCCCCTTTTGGATGTACACTTCTGATTTCCAGAAAAGATGTTTGCTGTTTCAACATGCAAGCTGTGGCTCACAGTGCTCTGAGCTTCTCCACAAGTGGAGATGTTCCACTGAAAATTTGCTCTCTCAAGCTGGTGATCGCGAGCTTAGCAGAATGGTTTTCTGAAAGATTCATTTGAAGACATGCTGAGTTTTTCTAATGTGTCATGTTTTGTTGTGCAAAAGCCACAGTTGCAGTGAAGATTCTAATATTATTGACAAAAATGTTTATGAAAGTGTGCTAGAGGAAAAAAAAGCTAGTATAGAAAGTGCTGCCTTGTAATACTTTGTTATAGCACTATTCAGTATAGGAAATCCATACATATATATTGTTTGACAATGCCACTCTGGACACGCCCAATCACATCTGTTCTCAAAAGCTAAGCAGAATTGTCAGTAGTTTCAATAGCAGACTGTCCGAGACTGTCAGGAGCTTTAAGTTACTGCAACCTCAATGGGCTACTCTTATACTGAGTACCCCCACGTTCCATTCTTGCTCTTCCTTTTTTTTTTTTTTTTTTTACATGTTCTGGCTGTTGTTCACCTTTCTGTATATCCTGTCGGGGGTAGGCATAGTAAATCAACTTTACCTGATTCGCGCATTTAGTATGGCAGAGATTTTTACGCCAGATGCCCTTCCTGACAACTTTGTATTTCATCCAGGCTGGGGACTGGCACTGGGAGACCCAGACTTGTGCCTCCTTGTGGCTACGTAGTTGGGCATTAATGTGAAGGGTCTTGCCTAAGCACCCACACTGGATTTAGCCTATCGTACCCTCTGGAAAAAAAAAAACTCTGGTTTCCTGTGCGCCAGGCCTAGGCAGAGCCAACTGAGCCATCCAGGTGCTGTTTGACATGTTCTTGATAATCCAACCCCCCCCCCCCCCCCCCATAAACTGGCCAATCAGATGCCTTAATAAAAGTAGGCGGTCTCACGTCAAATGTTTAAAATGATTGGCAGGCAGTGTAGCCTTCTTTCATTGAAAGGGGTGTGGACTTCCAACAAGCTCACTCCTCATTGGTGAGAGTGGTTGCCATAGAAATATTGCCTCGGAACAGCTTGGACCAATCACTGCTTACTGTTTACATCTGGCTCCAACATGTCGGCCTCCATATTGCGATAATATGGGGACTGAACTGAGTTCACTTCATCGGAGCCAGAAGGAAGTCATTTTTATGAGTGACATCCCACTCAGTCAGTCCACTTCTCATTTACTCAATGGTTTCCATGCACCTGTCCCAAGCCCGGTTAAAAGATTGTGGGGTATTTGTCCGTGGGATCCCCTGAAGGGAGGATCTACGAGGGAAAACAAGTAGCAACATAAACCATTAAACTATGTGGATTGGAACAGAATGCAGTAGTTTGTTTTCGATTCATGTAATCTTCAGTCAGTCCCTTTCCTGTGCAGACCAGTGTGACCTCTGGGACCTGGATCAGTTTATTGAGCAACAGGTCTTTGTTCTCAGGCAACAGGTTCTGAAAAAGTTGAACTTTTAAGTTATCAACTCGATTGTTCGTTTGAAATGAATAAAGGAAAAAGTAAAGTTAAAATAAGGAATTGTTTTTAGACCTAACAGCCTTTTGTAACTTTGTTGGTCTGGTCATTTCCCTGCTGCCTTTGTGTTTTTGTCATCGAAAAGGTTATTCGGATCAAGTTCTTGGTTACTTGAAATGTTCCATTGCTCCCCTAGCTCGGTCACCTGACAAGTTTCCTTGATTCTGAAGTAACTTCTCTCTCTTTGAGTGCAAAGTTGTGGCGTTTGGAGTGTTTGTAACTGCCACCATGTGAGGTTTTGTCCGGCTGCCGCTGGAAGCCACGTCTTCTGATGAGCCGGTCGAGGGTTTGCTGTCAGTGGTGGATTGTCAGGCGTCTGCGGCCTGTAGTACGGCTTCTTTTCACTGGAAGCAGTGAGGCACAGCAAGGAGAAACCGAGTAAGCAAGGGGGAGGGACGTAGGGAGGTATGTCAGTGGATTACAACCAGTATGTGTTAGAGAGACGCTCGTCTCTCTGATTTTTACTGCAGGATTTCTCTCTTCCTAAAAAGGGACTGGAGTTTAGGCACACATTCACACTGTTTTCAGGTAAGAAGACATTGAAACTGCTGTTTTGATGAGCTGAAAGTAGTTTTTTCGTCTTTTTGTGTAGCAGTGTGCAAAAGGGGGTGTGTCAGAGGAAAAAAACTGAGCGTAGGGAAGTGAGAGCACTGTGCTGCACGGGGAGATTTGGGGTAGAGTTTCAGTTTGTTATGGCATTTAGTTTGTTAGCTCTGACCTATATACGTGGAAGTGTATGTGTTTAGGTCTGCAGACTGTTATACTTGGACAACGAGAGAGAATGCGAACCTATTGTCATGCAGATTGAAATGTAACAGTTTGATCTATTTTTTTGGCTCATACATTGAGTTTCAACATGGCTGCAGCACAGCAGATTTTTAGAGATTCTTGCACAGAAAAGTAGAATTACAGGCTTAGTTAGTAGAAACATCACAACACACTTTGATGGTGGGACTGTGTAACCAGATCTTCTGGTCTTTGGAGACATGTCTATGAGTCTTCCTGTAGTAATCTGTCCATGAGTTTTGAGGCTGCTTCAGCTGCAGTCATGTCAGCTGGTGTGTTCCAGCCTTTCTTTAGTGGTGTCAGAGTACACGTCTGGCACGTTCGTGCGCATACGCTAGCAGGACCGCACATGTGCAGTGTTTTTGCTCCAATTTGACCTCATTCATTCAGAGCTCTCCCTAAGAATGTGTGCTGGAAGGGGTTTGATGTGTGTTACTAAAATCAAATATTACATTAGAGGCTGTGTATTTTTTTTTATCAATTCTTTCTATCATTGTGAATGCTGTACTTTGATTTTTTTTATTGCTTTTTTACAGTGTCATACACACCCCTAAACCACCTACGCTCATCTGAAGGTGGTGTGTTTTTATTTTGATAGGATCCATTCTTGGCACGGCCGAGTCCAGTCGACAGGAGGAGACGGAGGGATCTGAAGAGGAGCGCCCCGAGTCACTCCTTAAAGCACTGGCTGGCAGCATGGTGAGCCAACTCCACTACTAGTGGGGATTGTAAATGTTATTAAATGTTATCTAAATGTTATTGTTAATGTTTATTTTGCTGTAGATTGCAGTTTTTATCTGGTGAAGGGCTGAAGGGGCACGAGCATTTCAGGTCATGTGATAAGAGCGCTTTTCAGGTCTTTGTGTGTTGAACCAGAGGCTTTGTTATGGAAACGCCCAATGAGTAAAACGGCAAGTTTGGGTTTTTTCCCCCCAGAAAATGTTGCTGCAAGTTTAAACTCGACTCCAAGTCTTGGAGACGAGTTTGAATTTCGAAACTATATTGATGTTGTTCAAGGGAATACAGTTCAATTTTATTAGTTTCTATTAGAACATCGGATTTGATCATACAGTAACTTATTATAAAATATTGTCCTTTTTTGGTTGTATTCTCCTGTTATGAATCAATTGTATCCACAGTTCCCATAACTTCAAACATCTCCATTACAGAAACATTTATTTCTTCTCATTTATTGACGCGATTAGAATTTTTGAACTTGTTCATCTTTGATCTTCTCTGCTTTGTGCTTATAGTCCAACTCCAATCATCTTTTGATCTATTTCCATAGTATTCTCACTAGTCTTTTAAAGATGCCGTTTAAAAATAAAAAAATAAAAACCTGTGTGGTTTGTTAGAAATTAGCCTCTGAGTTGTGGGTGGGACTTTTGGCACGGAAACCCCCACTCGTTGCTGAGAGCTCACAGTTTACATGCTGTCCCACTAGCTTACAGCCCCTCACACCCCCAACCTATCATTTGCTGTGCGGCAAAAATGGCACTCAAGCTAAAGTCCTTCATGTGTACTCTATATGAACTGAATACTGTCTGTGATGTCATCTAACGCTAAAGGAGGGAGGTCTGTCAGTAGTCTGAACTTCTACTTGTAGGATAGATGACCAAGATTATCAAGACGTTACACAAAAGATTCTATGAAACTAAACAAAAACAAGAAAATCAACTTCTTTTCTTGCAGAATTTTTTTGAGCAATTCCTCATTCCAAGCAGGAAGGCAGCAGCAGTCATTGTCCCACGTGTTCTTTTCTCAGCAGGGCTGCGCATTTGTTGCATGTGGCTGCAGATTCCCACATGTTTCTGCATCAGAGGAAGTTCTGGGCTGCAGGTAACAGATGTTGCACCGCTGATGTGGCTCCCTGCCCCCCCCCCTGTGTCTGGGTTCCATTGTGACCTTGACAAAACTCAGAGCTTGTGACATTTATAAAAAAAAAATCCCACTCTAAATTCCTAAAGAAAGAGGAGTACTTGTTTCTAATCATCTTGACATTGTAGTAAAAGAATGAATACAGAATGGAAAAATCTTTGTTTCACCCTGTAGTGGGCGCTATTGTTATTTAGCCTACCTGATTGTATTATTCACCAAAAATGTGAAAGGTGAGATCCAGAGATTCACGTCAGGTTTGTTTGTATAACAAGTAAAAATTCTTGGCATTTATAAAATGTATTGGATATATAAAATATTAAAAAAAAAAAAAAGACTAATAAAATAATAAATTTTGCCTTCAGAAAGGTGGAAGAAACGGTGATGACATTGGTGGCAGATTCCTTTTGGACAGAGCTTTTTTGAGGCAGAAGCAGGAAGTGCAGCAGGAGGTCGAGTGTCCCAGGGATCTGGTCAGCTGTGTCCACAGAATGTCACCATGGCTGGCTGCCCGGCTCTCAGCCTTTTTGTGGGAGCTTAATTGATCGCAGAGCTGATTAACAAATAATGTGGCTGCTGGTGCAGGAAAAACGACTGCCTTCCTGTGTAAAAAAAAAAATGGAATCTGGGTTCAGTTCTTTCCTCATTGTGTGGCACTTTGCTGTGGCTGGAGCTACAATCCTCATGTGTAATCACACCTGAATAGCCGTGGCAGGTGTGCCAAACACACCCAGAGTTCTTCTGACAATGGGAGGATTTCAAAATAAAGGTTCTGTTCTTATGTAGTGCAGTGATGTTGATTTGATTCAGTTTAGAAAGAAAAATGGTTTAATTTTATCTTGGCCTTAAATTAAAGACGGAACGTGAGGATTTGATGCTTTTGTTCGTTCGTTTCTTGTTGTCGGACATAGGCATGTGATCAAAGCCACTGTGCATTGTAGTGCACTTATTTGAAAGGCGTTTCAGAGTTATTGTCTCAGCGACAAACCCTGATGGGTGTTTGTGTGGCTGCACAACTTCATCTCATTTAGTTCCATAAGAGTTCAACCGTCTGGACGAATGGTTCATTTTTGTTGTTGTGTGAACTGACTCTTCAGTCAGCAGGAGAGCTCAGTGAAAGTGAAGCTCTCGGGTTAATTTAAGGTTGCAGTCAGTGCGGTGTGGATATAAAAAGGATATTTGCTTTTCTGTCACCTGTTTTGTTTGAAGTCTTACTTGTAAGATTTTGTGTTTCAAACAGTTGGTTTAAAACAATCCTCTCTAATTCCAATAGTGCAACATTCTGCAGCAGCAAACACTAATGAAATATTATTTTAGCGACAAAAACGGTGATTTAAAAATGACCAAAGGAACACATTTGAAGATTATTTTTAAGCATTTATGTCTTATTTCTGTCTTTTTTTTCCTGCAGTTTATCCGAATGTCAACATGTAGGCTAACATTGCTGACTTGCTGCCCTATTTACCTAAAATAAAACCAAGACACAAGCGGACGATTCTGGTTCTCAGTTTCAAACTGGACCCTGCATCACCTTACAGTATTCTTCAAAACTCATTAGGAAAACAAAAATATATGGTTATAAATAGATTTGAATAAAAAGTCATGCCCCCTCACCCTTCGCGGGTGGTTTCTCACCCAAACCCGGGTCCTCTACCAGAGGCCTGGGAGCTTGAGAACGCTTCTACAGATAGATAAAAATATCATTAGAGTAGGACTTTACAATCCTTCAGCAGAAATTGCCTGTTCTCTATTTTTTTGCTTCTAGGAATTCAATTCTGCTCAATCCATCTGTTGTAAATGATTACAAGAAAACGTTAACCAAAAAAAAGACTTCAATGATTTGTTTTCACTTTCTATTTCACAGAAAAGAGGTAAAAAAAGATTTAGAGGAATTAGGGGAGCGTGCCGCTCTGTTTTGGGCTGTATTGTTTTGAGGACAAAGTCTCTTTCCACTTTGTCTCATGAGTTTAATTGTCCCACTGATTGTAGATTCAGCAGGCTGTAAAGCAGCTTGTGCACGCGCCTCACCTTGGTCTATAAACTCAGTAGCAAAGACAAATCTTGATTCAATGATGACAGTTGTAATGAAGGACAATATTTCAAGAAATCAAGATTGTTCAGCGATAGGCTACATTTTTCTGTGCTTTTCTGTGAGACAAATTACCTTCCTGCACAGTAAACTATGAAACATGGTTTATCTCCTTTATTTTTTACTGACTGTTTGCCCTGTAGCCATAAACAAACACACCCGTGCAAGTTTTATTTTTTAAAAACACTTTTCAACTTGTTTTTGTACTTGTTTTTTTCCAGAGAAGTTCTGCTTTAAGGCTCCAGCAGGATTGAGCCGTTATCTCGTCTGACTCTTTTGTGAAAGACTAGAAACAGCATTTGGAAACAGACATTAACGTCTGAGGCTCAAGATCACCTCAGCAGATCTGTTTAAAGGTGACGTTCAGGCGTTAGTATGTTTAATACAAGTTAACGCAGCTAGGCTTTCATTTCACACATTTTATGGGATTAGCATGTTTGGTCAATGCATACATCTTGAAGTCAGTTGTAGCTTCTCAGTGAAAAAGCTTTATGCTCCAATCATCTAAGAGAAAATCAAGAGAAAAATTCCACAACACCATGTTAAAAGTACCAAACACCCATTTAAACTCCAATCATCTTTTGATCTATTCTGAAAAAGTTCACAGTGGTCTTTCCATTACCATTATCGTTTTTAAGATAAAGAAAAACCTGTTGTTTTCTAAGACATAGTTTCTGCAGAGTGGCAGGAGTTCATCACAAATTCACCTCTGACTTGTGGGCGTGGCCACCTTTCCCCTCCCTATTGCTGAGAGCTCTCTGTTAACATGCTCTTCCACTAGCTTACAGCCCTTCATGCCTCCTGCCTAACTTTGGTGGTGTGACCGTTTTGAGTCAGGTCAGATGAGGACAACAAAAACGTGGATGCATCAGAATAGAGCAGAGCAGGGAGCTTGTGACCCACCCAGCATATTTTCTTTTTCCCGTTGAATTTTTTTCATCTGCTCCTGATTAACAAAGATCTGAATAAAGAAATACTAAGAAACATTTGATTTTAAGCGTCATTTTCTTTATGCATGTCCTCTATCATGAGAAAAATGCCACAATAGCAGGTTTAAAGTACCAGAAACACCATTTTTATCGGAGTGGGTCTTTAGGCGTTTAGCATAAGTTCCTTTGGCTTTCTTTAGAGCATGTGGCTCCTTATTAATAGCATTAATTCTAGTTTTTTCTATTGTTTTGTTGTGCGTTCAGGTTATATTGCACCCCTACAAAGCTAAGTATGATCAAAGCAGATGAAAAAAATAATCCTGTTCGGTCTAAGATTAAAATTTGGTCACAGTAACCGTAGAGAATCTATCATAAAAAAATAAAATTCAGTTTTTTTTGTGTTGCGGCCCGCATCCAGCTATGCTGCATGCAGTGCATTCCTGCTGGTTACATAATTTGGGGGTCATGCAGCTGTAGGTGATCGGCTGTCACGACTCTTTCAGGGAGGAGGCTGGAGTAGAAAGGGGGAGGGGCAGTTCTGCCCGCCGTAGTACACGGAGAAATGTATGTGCTGCATTGACCTTCCAGGTTTCAAAGCACAATAAGACTGTGCTGCTCTGATGCGCTGCAGGTTCTGTCCCCTTTGGGGGCGTGTGTGGGGGTTGGGGTGATGTCAGACAAATGAGCAATGATTTTCTTGCAGAAAGCTGCGTGACCTGAAGTTCAGTTATGTTGATGTTCCACTTTCCATCCACTAGCATAGGCGAGTTCCACCATCCTGCTCCAGATTGTTTGTTTGTACAGTCGGCTTGTTCAGAGCCTCTGCTTGACTGACAGCTGCAGCATCCTGCAGCTGATGTCAGATGGTGCACGTGCAGAGGTTGGACCGACTGCCGTCTCCCAGCGTTGCCGCTTCACGGCTAGGAGTGAACCCTTTTAATGTGCGGAGGGAGGGAGGGAGGAGCAGAGGATGAAAAGGAGTTGGAGAGGAATGCAAACATGGGAATGTGAGGTAGATGCTCATGCAGAGGGCGGAGCTTAACAGGCTGCTTTCTCCTCTTCCTTTCTCTCCTCCCTCCTCGTCTCCTTGTGCTCCAATCTACTCACTACACTTCTGGGGATGCATCTGCAGCTACCTTTGCTTTTCTTTTTCTCTTTCAGCTCTGCAAATTAGAAAGATTATTGCTTTTTTTTTGTACCGTCTATGGACTATCCTCTTTTTCCTCGAGGTGCAACAGGAGCGCTGTTCAGACTCTCCATGCTCCTGCTCCCCTTTCTTATGCCGTAGATGGAGGAGGGGGGGTGGTTTGGATAAAGAATCCTGAATGAGACAAGAGTGTTTTCCCTTGGCACCTCCTGAGACGGGGATCTGTGCAGAAGGTGGTGGAGGGGAGCGTGGTGGCAGGCAGATTAGAGCAGAGGAGGCTGGGAGAAGAATGGTTATGCCGGCTCCTCGTGCTCTTGTGCTGCTGCTCTGGAGGCTGCGTGTCACTCTGGCACAGTCCTGCCTTTCCTCGACATGAGCGTCGCAGGAAGGGTGTCCTGCTCCATGCTAAACTGCTTCGTAAGTCCCTCTGGCTTCTATTCTGGTTTTCATTGCAGTGTCGAGTCTGGTTTCAGATGGGTGCGTAGTAGAATCCCCCTCATTTAGCCGGATCTTTGCAAACACACAGCGCCGCTGCAGTCAGAAGCATCCCTGACTTCATGGAAACCATCTTCATTTCCCTCCCTCCTGAGAGTAACTCTTGTACTCCTCCTCCTCCTCTGTTGTGCTCTTGGCGATTTGACAGAAGGAGACGAGGAGTCCCGTCTTGATTTGGTCAGGTAAATTGTTTGTGCTGCTCCGAGTTGGTACACAGTGTTCTGCTGTTCCTGGGGCTGATGAGTTATCGCCGTTAACTGCAGTGGACCTGGACAGAACAGGTGCTTCACTTGGAGGCATCGTCATACAGAGCAGAGACTTACTTGAATCTTCTCAACTTTCACTGTCTTCCCGTTTATTGAAAACTTTATAACAAGTTTAACCTCTTTATGCTGTCTTTGTTTCATGCTTTAGTAGAAGAAAATATCTTTTTAAATAACTGAATTTTGGGTAAAATATTGAAATTCAGAACCCTGTACAGCTCTACAATCTAGTCTAGAATAAATTATATCTTTTTATGTTTTGGTGACTTCTACTGACCAAGCAGCACACATTTTAATAATTTTAGGAACTTTTTTAAATTTATTGAAATGTTAGTAAATAGTGATTAGTCAACTACAGCTCTAGGGTTAGGGGTCAGCAAAGGACAAGCAGCTTTCGTAAGAAACCTTTGGAAGATTCTCTTTTCCATCTTAATTCCATCTAATCATATTTTATCGAGCTTATGCATACAAACATGCATAGAGCAAAAACAAAACAAACAAAAAGCGGTTTGAGCTAAGACGAATAAAAAAGTGAATCTATAGGCAAACACATTGGCACCACAACCCCTCCAACTTGGTTTTTAGGTCTTCGCCAAACGTGAGGTCAGCTTGTCATTCATTACATGCATAGTTTTACCATCATGTCTTTAGTTGGTCCGTTGTTATGCTGCAGCGTCTTGCAAACAAGGCAGCATTTCAGTGTAGTTCTTTCTGCAATAATTAAATGGGATCTGAGGTAGCTGACCTTTGTCAACTTACTCCTGATAAAGGTTATCAGTAAAACTTTCAAAACAGTGTTATACACCTCTGTCACTTCCTGCTGAAATTAATAAAGTAGTGAAGATGAGGTTCAAATACAGAGTGAAATCCTTTTAGAGACCCAAGTGGATGACAATGGTGGAAAATAAGACGTTTGAAACAAAGAGATGTCATATTTACCAGAGTCACAGGTAGAAGAAAGTGTCCCAGCACAGAGGTTAAACTAAATCTACCAAGCATCAAAGAGTCCTTTTCTGAAAGAAATTGAACCTATTGACCCTCATATTTCACACGACTGAAAATGATTTGTTGAAGACCTCTTGGAATCCACAGATTACTAAGGAAGCTTTGCTGAATCTCGTAAATGTGTTGCAATCATGATGTAGTCAAAATTCCAAGGAGCTTTAATCAGTGAGATTGTGCAAGAAACATTGTTTGGGAAACTAGAAGGGAAAAACCCAATCAAGGTGTGTGGAGCACTGATGGACTTTTGGACGTTTCATTTGAACTTAACTGCTTGGTAAAGAGCAGAACTACCACAATTTGAAGACGACAACACTCTGTAATGTATATAGCAGTCATAAGAAGTAATGTGTGATCTTCTCAGTGACTCCTCCCTCGGTTTCCTCAGGAAGCGGTTGTGACCAGGCGTACACAATTTACGGCCCTTTCTAATATATATATCTGCGCTGCAGCTGAGTCAGCACTTCTCGCTCTGCGTCAGTGTAATTGAGTGTCCACTAAGTGGATCACACCTCTGTCAGTCTTCCCCAGCAGCAGCAGCAGCAGCAGGCTGCAGTGTTTGCATCACCATCACTTTGTTGTGACCTGGCAGGGCCATGTGCTGTCTGCACTAAATGGAGCTATTAGGAAAAGCCTGAGTGATTGGTCGAGGTTTTTCCATTACTCAAATCATACGTGCTTTCAAAACTAAAGCTTTTTCAGCCGTCACTCTTGGCTGTTTTAATAAATGCATCACGCAGGAACCCGTGATCTTTAACAGGTTTCTGCTCAAGTGTCATGACAGTGACACCATGACCACAGCGCGCTGAATTTTAGCACCAAGCTACACAATACCATCAATATTTAAGCTGTGGTTCATCTCACCCTAATATGTTGTAAAGCAACACTTTTGAGTTGACAGTTTTTCCCTCGTCTACATGGACTTTCAGTCTTGTTTACCTCTCTTGATCAGTTTCTTTCAGTACCTGGACTGCAGCCCACTTCTTACATTCAAATGGAACTGATTGACAATCAAATATTCATTTATTTGGAGAGGATAGAAAAAAAAGATTACTTTTTCTTTTTTTTGCCAGGGGCCTGTAAAAAAAAACAGTCAAAAAGTCTTCCCACTTGGCAGATTTTCTTTAAATATGCAAAATTAAAAAAAAAAAAAAATCTGCCAATGGGATAAGAAAAATAGTCTTACAAAGAATTCTTATTTTAAGAAAACAATTTTAGTCATTAAGACATCTTTTCTCAAACTGATTATTTTACCAATGGAAAAACTTTTTTGACAATATTATTTTTCAAGACATAAAAAAAGAAAAGGGTCTTCTAACTTTAAGATTTAGTTTTAGTATATCAAACTTTCAATTGTAAAGTTTCTATTTTGGCTTCTCAGTTGAGATTTTCTGTGTTTTCCACCTCTATTGTTGTCCTTTTGGTTGGACTTTTTATTCAGAGTATTTCTTAACATTTTGACATTCAGTCTGTCGGTCTGCTTCTGCTTTTGAATGCATCCTCCTGATGAGTCACTGTGGGCTGAAAAGCAGACCTGTGTGTGTGTGTGTGTGTGTGAGTGTGATCTGCGCACACACTCAGGAGGTCACCTCTGTTCTGTTCTTCTGAAACAAAGCCCTACTCAGATTAACACAGTAATCTGGCTAGGGCGGCAAATCGTGGAGAAAACACATCGGCATCTAAAAAAGTGGTGGTAGTATCCATGGCAACGAGACACTTATTTGTGTTCCAATTCTGGTGAGTCTTGGCTAGCTTAGTTCTGCAGAACGACCAGTTAAAAAAAAAAAAAACTAGGCACATGCACACCAGATTTCCAACGTGGTACCTCTGTTTTCTTGTAGTAACAATCCTCCCTGCGTGAAGCCTCTTCTGCAGCTGAGGGTTTTTGTGCTTAGTCATGGAGGTCTGCCACAATGGCTTCCTCTCTAAGAGATGCTGTTGAGGCAGCAGTTATGATGACATGGAGCACAGAGTCTGGGCCTTATATTTAATTAATGCGTGGTGGCACATGTGTGTGCGCTCACAGGCCCTTCCAGCTTTGGAAACAGTGGTCAGACAGAGGCGGGGGAGTGCACTGCCTCGCAGCAGTGACGAAGCAGAAATGTGTCGGGCGCAGGACAAGCTGTCCTCCATCTTTTGCTACCGTTATGGAAGGAGAGCATTTCTTCTGTCTCTGTAATTGTTTTTTTTAAGCTGATCCTTTACAGCAGAGCAAAGATGATTGGAGTCTTTGCTGCTTGAGTTTGTTTTAAAATGAGTTGCAGATAAACACTCATTAGATTTTGATCTCCAATCTATTTTTAGTCAGGGTTGCCATAGAAGAACAGCTGAAATCAGCACAGAAAGTGAAGACATTTGTTTGGTTGATCACTTTCCAGTAGTGGTGGCTACTTTCTTAAGTTTTTGTGCTAATTTTAATTTCGTTGGCCTGTCAATGAGTCAAATCTAGGGCTCCACAATATGAGGAAAACTGTGCAATATTACTGATCGATAATGATATGAGGATATAGCTTGTGATACATGAACAAAAAGAAAAACAAAACATGACTTAATACATAATTTTCATTTCATTACAACACTTTTTTATTTAAATAAAAGTCAACATATACTCCACATGAGCCTCTTCCACATAGGAGGCGGGCATAAAATGGGTACATCTGATTGGTGAAAACCTTGAAATGCTTACCGGTAAATGGTTTAATTTAATTTTTTAATACTTCAAACTAGGACTGCACAACATGAGGAAAACCTGCGATATGAGTGATCAACATTGCGATGATTATATAACTTGCGATATATGAACAAATGGCAAAACAACCAAAAACATCATTTCTATTTCACTGCAGTTTAAATTTAAATAAGAGTCAACATAACTTAAATTATACTCCAAATGTCCCTCGTCTACATAGGAGGCGAACATCTAACAAAAGGGCTCCATCTGATTGGTCAAATGCATAAAAGGATTTATTTGGATTCACTAAATACTTCAAGCTACCATAAGACTGTTTTAGCACATTTAAAGTAACCTTTTATTGCAATTTTTGCCATCTTTTGCGATATACATATTAGCACAGCTTGATATCGCGATGACGATAAATTTGCTTTGATTTATTGTGCAGGCCTACTTCAAGCTGCCATAAGGTTGTTTTAGCATGTGTGTAAACCTTCAGGTTATAACATGGTCGGGGTAAATACTCTGTTCGTATTGGCTGCTGGGTGTGGATTAAAAAGTGGTGTACCACTAAGAAATACTAAAAACTGATTGAATATTTATTTCTTTTGTAAGTGACCATGTTATAAACAGATTAATGGCCTTCGAAGTGTGCTTTATCAGAAATTAACACTTTGTGCTGGACGGTGGAGGCTTCCGCAGTGCGTGTTAAGTAAGGGTTAATGGCCGATGAAGTGTGCATCATTACTTTTTAACGCAGGCCGTGGAAGCCTGAACCGTCCGACGCGAAGCTTCCAAGAAGTGATTTGGACTTTCTGATTTGTGATTTCTCACAAAAAGCAGACTATTTGTCAAACAGTCCGCGTCGCGCCGAACCACCACTGCAGTTCACGATTCGGCGATATATTTATGCTGATCTTTCCGATGGGTTGAATAAAGCATCAGTTCAGAGAGAAAGTTCACCTCTTACCGCTTGTTTTTGTCCATATGATGAAGCAAAAGCTTTTTTTAAAGAAGCCGGCGCAGTGATGCGAAACATTTAAGCTAGGTGACCGGAATTTTTCTTTCACCGTGCGGTTATCACTGTGGTTTATCACTTTTTTAATGTACACCCAGCAGCCAATCAGAATAGAGTATTCAGCCGGACCATGGTATAATTTCTGATAATGCACACTTCGTTGTCCATTAACCCTTACATAACAACTTATTGCAATTAGCGCCGTCTTTTTACGTTTGGATCATGCTAATGAGATGGGGGGGGGTCCTTAGAAATGCATGTATTAAATTATACAAATGGTTATATAATGGTTATGGATTATATAGTGGAAGTATTGCATGTGTGGAGGATTCCTGGATGAATCTTTGGTTCCTCCTCTTGCTTCATTTGTAGCTAAGAGTCCATGTTGTAAAAATTTGAAATCACTAACAGTCTGAGGTAAACTTACTAATACTAAGGGCCTTCTATTTCCTACTTTTGGATGAGGCAGCAGCTCTTGTTGGGTTTGTCTGTTGCCTCAGCAACATGAAAGCTGCCTAGCGCCTCCTCTACAAACCTCACTCACTGTTGCCGTATCCACAACACAGCTGAGCTTTCCTCTTGATGCAAACAACAACCAAAGCTCCTCTGCTCCCGGACAGAGGCAGCTTATGCCGACCAAGAAGCTGAACTCAAAACTCTCAATTATTCAAGTTGAAAGCAGTCAGAGTCCCCAGTAATGCTGCTAACTTTGCATTTACTGCGCTCTTTGGGTGGCGCTTGGCGTGTCTTCTTTCTGCAGTGTTACTCGTGGATTTTGAAACTGATGACATCTCAAAGTGTTTAACATTTGCAAACCTGCTGTGCGTGCTGGAGGGTGTTGCAGACCACAGGAACTCAAAGTCAGTCTTGCTTCATAACTAGTTCAATAAACATCAGGTGGTGCATAAAAAATCTAATTAGAGCCAAAAGAGCTAAAGGATTATAAATCTATATGTGTTGGTGTGTAACGTTAAATGCTTTGGCTTCTTATAAGGATCAACCCTGAATTTAGGGGATAAATGATGCAGAATGTTAGAATTTAGGTGTTTATCAAACTTTCCTTCAAGGATTTGCTTCTATTCATAGTTGATGATGATAAAATCCAAGATCAAGAAAATTCTACTTTAAAAAAAGTTTTAACAGATGTTGTAATCCCTTTGCCTGGTTAAAGATCTGCTTGTTCAAGTTATTTTATCATTATAACTACAAGACTAGAGGAGGAGCAAACGCATGTGGACTGCTTTGGAACCAATTTAAAGAAGTGTCTAACCTCTCTTTCACGTCAATCATCTCTTATCTGGAATCGTGGAGGTAAAAAAAACACGTTAACATAAACATGGGTGTGTCTTTAGGTCAATTGAGGTTTCATTTATGCCACACTTTGTTCAGGTCTGGAGGTTGTTCTCAGTCCTGGCAGCCTTTTTTCAGCCATCACAATGGTCGCTTAGTGGAGTTTTTAATCTAAGAGATGCAGTAGGAAAGACCTGAGTATCAGGTCTTTTCCTGTCTGTTATTGAAGTGGCACTTTAATTAGACATGAAGACAGTGGAGCGTTCTGCCCCCAGATGCCATCGTGAAAATGGAATCTTGCATAAACTTTAACTATTTTTATTTCCTTTCTGCTTGTGTCGACCTTGCAGTCTAAGTTCACCTGAGGAATTATAGTTGTATTCTGTTATTTGGCCTCACAGAGACAATCTGCTGTTAACTTCTGAGGATTTAAAGGACTCCAGATTCCCCCTCATGCTATTTTGATTGACTCCTCAAGGGTGTTTTGGTATTTTGCATGAAATGAACTGGAGCAGGGATTCCAGGGACTCCTAAAGAGTCACTGTCCTGCTCATTTTCCAGCTAACTTTCTCCTGTTTGCTGCTGATTACCTGGATCAGGTTTGTTCATTCCGTCAGAAACTGGACTCGCCTGATCCAGCTACTGAATCGGTGTTGGCTGGAAAACAGGCTTGTTCTTAAGGAGCAGAGTTTCAGACCCCTGAATTAGAAGGTTTAAATTACTGGGTGGTTTAGGAGCATAACTGACTGCAGCGCTCTGATCCTCCATGTCAAGTGAGCAAATTTCACTCACTCAAGTGTGTTATGGCTACTGATACTTTGACTTAATTTACAAGCTTAATCAGCATAAAATCGTAAAATTGTCCCCTATTTTAGTATGGATATTCACTGGAGTTTCCTTTTCTTTTGAAGGCCACTAACTGACCAACAGAAGCCACTGTCATTGTTTATTTATAGCTTGTCCTTTGTTGACATCCTGGATCTCTATTTGCATTTTTGTTATAACCCTAAAAAGAGTATATTTTAGGTTAAAGATCCTAATGTAGAGTCTGAGTTTGTGTTTGAAGTGGTTGAAGCTCGTCTGATGGCAGCTGATGCTAAAACGATGTTGTTGGAAAAGTTCTTGTTTCTGTTCATGTTTGTGGCGTCCTCCACTCTGCAGACAATCTAAGGCACGTATTGATTCAATAACCACGTTTTGATTATAGTAACTAAAGAGCTGCAGACATTCTGTTTAAAATTGCAGAACACAATAATGTGACTAGGCACAATCAGCACTAACTCCACATAATTTCTTTCTAGGATGCTACATGGTGAATAGACGGTCTTGCTTTCAATCTGAATGTTCAAGTCTTTTCATTTTTATCGATGTAAATGAGTGCAAGACTTGTGCAAGGCTCAAAAATACAGATTTGCTCATACTTTATGTGGTGTGTTTTATTTTTACGTCAGGTGGAAGCCAGTTGGAGGCTTGTCTGTGATGGTGCGGTTGACATCTGTTATTATTCAGGACAGTGGGGGTGATCTTAATGCAAAGCTTGATTACCTCTTTGGACTTTGACAGATGGGATTGTTTTCCTCTAAATTGTTGTTAGATTTGCAGTTGTCTTCATATTTGTCTTGTTGTTGTCCTGCGATTTGACAGGAGCATCAGCAATCAGCAGGACCTCCTGTAGTTTTCATTAGCACTCATGCGATCACAATGACACAAGGAAACCAAATCCAGCAGTGAAGTAATGGTTTTTGTGTTTTTTGAGTGCTGTCCTTTTACACAAACCAAGAACGCCAATTTTGTGTGCTTCATCTGTATCCATTCCTTACGTGTGTTACTGGGAATTCTCTGTGATATGAAAATGGTTACAAATAGATAAAGGAGAACAAAGGCTGTGTGTTTTCCCCGTCTGCGTGGACTGAAGTGTGACATGATGAACGGGGTCTTTGCAGAGCATCAGCACCCAGAGCTGTCGGGATGGGGTCGACTGCCCTCTTTGTTCCTCACTTTCTTACTTCTGCCTCTTCGCTAGTTGGGCTAATTTTAGCAATCCATTAAAACGACAGCTTGAATGTGTTGTTAAGAAATTATAAGGTTATAGGAGTATAGTGTAAGGTTAAAATGAGTAGTCGCATACAGACAAAAAAATATCTTTCATCTTAAACTTAGCAGTATTTCAATATTGCAATATTAAAATTAATATTTCACGTACACTTTGATGGTTATAATTTAGCTTAGCAGTCAAACCCATACACCCAGATCTGGTAGAAAGATGGGATGGCAAACATGTAACTAATGCCGTTGTCACAACTTCCCTTATGGGTGGATATGGGCTGTCTGCGGGCAAAAAATGTACAAACCTGTATGCAGGTGGCCCCAACAAATTTCAAGACTGTAGAACACTCTGTGAACCCGTAGAGAAAAAAATCACACACATTTATATCTACTGGCATGTGGCAGGTCGTAGCCAAACTTTAACAGGTGATGAGACGCAGGTGTGTCCGATTTCTTTTTTTTTTTTTTTGGTGGTTTTTTTTTTTTTTTTTAATCCCCAAATACTGCAGATTATGCAGGCAGCCTTTTAGTGCTTAGTTGCGTTCCTTAATCACATCACTTATGTATATCGCCTGTACACCCCATGCCTGCAGCATTTGGGCACGGTCAGTAAGAAGTCACTTTACAATTGACTAGAGTGTGGCATAAGGACTCTGTACAATAGCATCACTTGTATATCAAATACATGCAACTTACTTCACAATCACAATACACTTACCACACACACAACAATGGTATGTTCTATTTCCATGATGTCCTTTAAGATGGCCATATGAGCCTCAGGGGACCTGCAAGACACACCTGTGTTCCCACACATTGAAGCACTTTTTATGTAGCTTTATGTATAATTTTAGTAGTAACTTGTTGTTGTTTTTTTATAGGTATGAATAAATGTTGCACTGACCAGGAGGCACTTTTAATTTCATTGTATGTACGGAAAATACGTACGAGTATTTACCGTACGAGTGATTGTAACTAAGTCCTTATTCTGATTTGAGAACTAAAAGGAATGTTTAAAGTACTGCACGAGCAGACGGGACATCAGGCAAATGAAAGGTTTTGCTGTCCTGTAACCCTGCTTCAGTGGTCAGAATCCTGCCCTGCAGTAAACAGCGGTCCAAGTTTAAAGAATCCAACAGAGCAAATGAGTTCCTAGCTGCTCAAACAGCTGGGATTTTTCATGTTTGTTTTTATTAAAGGTTGCTTAGAGGAGCTTTTAGCAGAATTCTCCCGACATGCAGGTACTTCCAACTACTCATGAGTCATGAGTATGTCAAAAAAACAACATCCAAATCTCCCTGTTAAAGGTCTAAACCACATGCAAAGATAACTTGGGAGTTAAATTTAAACTTTTACCAAGCCGGATGCTTTTAGCTTGGCCTCAAAAGTGGAGGAGGTGTCTCATTGCAAACTGGAAGCTGGTTGGTGTGAGCAGTAGGAAAGTTCTCGACTCTTCGTCTTGTTCTTGTTGGATTTCTGTAAGTCGATGAACGGCAACATTTCAGTGATATGAGGCCAGATTAGTATGACATGCTAGTTCAAAGTGATAAAGGTAAACAGCCATTTCAACACCAGTCAAAAGCCTGCCCCCCCTTTTGTTTTTGTTTTGCAACACCCCGGAGTCAAAGTCTAAAGGTTTTAGCAGTCCAAAGCCCGAAAGCGTTTTATCTTTTTACAGTTGCGTTGCTTATCTTCACTATGTCAAAGTTAAAGCAATATAAATGGTGAAAGCTTCCCCTCTCAGCATTTTGGTGATGATTATTTATCAGTGAGAAGAATGTTTTTCAGGATGAAATGGTAAACATTGAGCCCCCCCGACCTCAGCGGGTCAGCTGCCTCTCATTGACAGTCAGGTTTACATCTGCTCTTGTCAATTTTTTACCGTCTACATGATTTCTGAGTTAGCTGGAGAATGTTGTGAAATTTCCCTGAACGCTCCTGCACAGCAGCATGTTTAAACCCTAACTGTGAAAAAATGACTTTTCTGGTGCTCATCATTTATCTTTACGCGTTTTTCTTTCATATCCTTGAGTGTTAAAATCTTGTCAGTCACTTTAAGGGGAATGCCATCGCTGAGGTGCCCTCTGTCTTGTGTTTGTCTGTCAGGGTGAAGAGGGGCCTCCCAGTCTGGAGTACATCAAGGCTAAGGATCTGTTCCCCCAGAAAGAGCTGGTGAAGGAGGATGAGAACCTTCAGGTGAGCCCAACAGTTTGCTGTGGAACTCGTGAGAATGAGGCAAAGGCATCATCTGGTACTTTATTAAGTTTTCAGTTTTAAAACATAATACAAACAAATTCAAAACCCAGTCCCCCACCCTCCTGCTGTCAGTATACACCAATATCCATTTAGTAAAGAAAATATAAGAAAATGAAATGTTACAAGTGATAAGCAAAGAGAAACATGAATATATAAAATCAGTCACAGTATAGGTGAAATAGCATATAAACAAAACAAAACAACAGGTAAAGTTCAAATATATTAACACACGTAAAAAAAAGAGAAAATTTTTTTTAAAAAAGAGGCATCATTCTGTCACACTTGTAGATGGTAGACTAAAAAAGTTGAGAAATGGTCTCCATGCCTTATAAAATGTATGTTCTGATCTTCTCACAGTAAATCTTATTTTTTCAAGTTTAAGATGTTAAAGCACGTCGTGAATCCAATGTGATAAAGTGGGTGGGGCAGTTGAAAAGGTAATGATCCTCTGACCACCTGCAGGCAATGTCAGCCCCACTGTTTATTCCAAACAGAAATACACGTGGGTTTAAAGTTAGTTTGACTCCCAAGATGCAGCTAAGTGCCTCCAAAGCACTGTATTTTAGGGCAGTACCAAAAACTGTGGATTAATGTGGCCTCTGATTATTTGCATCTTTTACACAGTGAATCAATTTGTGGAGACATCTGAGCTAATCTGGCTTTGCAGAGGTGAGCACGATGCACAATCCTAAATTGTAGTAGACAATGTTTACACACATTGAAGATGAGTTAACGTTCCTCACAAAATTTTCCCAGTCTGTTTCACTAATGGTTTCACTAAGATCCTGCTCCCAAGATGTTTTAAGGCTTTGCATCGAGGGAGACTCTACGACTGAGATCATGCTAAACAATTAAGACACCGATTTCTTCCGAGTGGGATTGAAGATCAAAATATTATCCAGAGTATTTTGAGGAGGTTTGATAGGGAAATATGTGATGGAGGTCATGATGAAATGACACACCTGCAAGTAACTAAAAAAAATCGGAGCTAGGAACATTATATTTGTCGACCAGTTGTTGAAAAGAGGCAAATTGATTATTAGAAAACAAGTCGTTAAAGGTCTTCAAACC
Source organism: Oryzias sinensis (assembly GCA_037389245.1). Classification (NCBI taxonomy): domain Eukaryota; kingdom Metazoa; phylum Chordata; class Actinopteri; order Beloniformes; family Adrianichthyidae; genus Oryzias; species Oryzias sinensis. Next base: position 11,587,747 of record CM074497.1, on the reverse strand, counting down.
TTGTCGCCGCCACCTCTGGAATGCAACAGCTTCCAACAATGAAGGATATTGGATGCTATTGGAACTTGCAAACTCAAATGTAACCAAAATGTTTTCTGAATTGATGGAAGATTTTAATCTAGTTATGTACTACAGGATTATCAATAGTCAGAGGTTTAGCCAGTGGAAGTGTTGCACCAATGACTGATGGCAACAAACCAGGCCAGCAGAAAGTTTCTCCTTCTCCACCCATGGCGGTCATACATCATTGGAGTAATGTGCCCAGTATGTCATACAACACAGATTAGCAGCACATTAATAATATCGTAGCTTTGGAAGTGAAAAACCGCCATGCTGTTTTGTTTTCTGCAGATGTTCCTTGCGCAACCGTTGCTTTGTATCATCTGGTACTTTGAAGGATGATGGTGACTTCTGCTCTAAAATACCTCTCTGAAGTGTGCATGTGCGTAAAAGCAAGAATTGATTGACAAGATAATTCTGCAGGAGTCAAAACTCAACAGGCAGAGAGCACGCTGAAGATCTGTGCCCCGAGATAAGTTTTTTTTAGTTTAAAAGAACATCTTGTTATATCTCTCGCTGGTGAAAAAAAGTATGACGGATTTTAATCATTGATTTTTAGACAGGGCGGCCGTGGTAGAGGGGTTGACCTCTGATAGGAATATCACAGGGACGATTCCTGCCCGACCATGTGTCGAAGTGTCCTTGGGGAAAACACTGAACCCCACATGGCTACTGATGGCTATAAGTGGGCATCACTGCCTTTAGCGTTAACAACTCTGGAGCCAACTTTTCCAATGACAAGTCTGTTTAAACGCTTATATATGCGTGTTTCTGGCTTCTGCGTTCAAGACATTCATACATTGCTACGATCATTTCCACTACCATTTTGGCCTATAGGCACAAAATGTCTGATCAAGTAACGTTCACATCATCCTCAGCATGTGCAATTGATCGTTGAGCAGAAAGTGTTTTTTTGCCCGGCTGGACACAAAGTCTCTCATATATTGGAATAGAGCTGGGATAGAAAAAGCCTGGAGCAAGATTCGCACCGCTTCAACATTTTGCACCAAGCCTCTTCCAACTGTAGGTGGCGGACGTGCGCTAATATTGGGTAGCAACAGTCCAGTGTGAACACCATATGCTAAATGCACGTCAATGTGTGAGCGTAGCATTAGGCAGCAGTGTGTGAATGTGTGTATGTGAATGGGACTGTGACTGTAAAGATCTTTGGGCCTTAAAGGAAGGTAGAACAGCGCTGTATAAGTGTATATACCATTTACCATGGCATCATTTGTATAGAAGTCCTCTTATCTTTGTTCCTCTGAGATTTTGAGCTTCTTCCTATCTTGGTGGTTAATGAGCCAGGCGATCATGTACCCTGTTCCCTGTGAAGGGAATAAAGGAAAGATGCAGGGTGGAGGAGATTTGCCTCTAAACTCTGTGGTCTTTCAACCCTGTGGTTTGGAAAGGAGGCATCTTTCCATCAAACTGCGGAAACGGTCAACCTTCTCAAGGTGCTGCTGTTGGTGCAGAGAAGTTCGGGGCAAAAGCAGAAAACCACCAGCTTTGATGGGAGGAAGGGCTGCATGTTGGTCCTAACAACGAACATTTTCTATAGCTATAGCGCTTCCCTCCCCTTGCATTCACACATTCTGTCGAATGTTTCCACTCTTGTGCTTTCAGTTGTCATTATGACTTTCTCTTGCTCCATATTTTACCTTCATCTGCGTTGAGGCAGATTTTTTCAGCTTAATGTGTACGCTCGTCCTGATATGAAGTCTGGCACAACCGGAAGTCACGACTCTGGTTTTCCTGATTGTAAACCCCCCCTCCTCCTTCCTAATGTTTCAGCTGCTTAGGCTTGGCAGAGGAAACGTGACACAGTATCTGCTGCTGCTCTCCCGGGTCGTTGTGACTCATGGCTCCTCTTTGGGAACGCAGTTCGCTTAATGCAGCGGGCCCAGTCTGTACAGCATGTTAACTATGGCGTGCTCAGCAGGACACGTTGGGCTGTGGAGAAGCACTCTCCTGCTTCACAGACCTCATCTCGTTCGTTTCTGCAGCTTTTGAGGCCGGATCAAATGCCAAGTCGAGCACTAGTTCCTATAGTAGTCCGATCCATAACTGTCTGGGCCCTGGATCTGGTCCCCTGTTACCTTAGAAGTGTCAGCGTTACAATTAATTATGATCTTGTGAATAATTCAGTATGGGACTATTTCAAAGATCTTCTGAGTGCTGTCAGGAAGGCTTTATTTAGCTCTGCAGGAGCGCAGACGGCTTCATGTCACGAGTCGAACTGTACTTTTAGTCCGTCTGGACTCATGATGAGGTCTTTTTCTGAAAAAAAAAAACATTCAGGAACCTCAGTCATTGAGTTTTTATAAGATCTCTTAATTTTTTAAGATGAACACTTAAAGAAATGTATATCCATATATAGACATTACATTTTTTGCCGCTTTCTGTTTTATTTGATTCACGTCTGGTTTGTTTATTGCTCAGCTGGTTTCTGTGGAGTGTGAGCTGCTGCATGTCATCTGCATGCAGTGAAGGTCCTGCTGACTTGGCAGTGAATGCTAATGCAGGATGAGGTAAGGTTGTTTTTGAGCAGCCCTGTTGTCCCTACTGCCACCCGGGATCTTCAATCATGACGTGGATGGAATAAATAGGTTTATTCTCTCCATGGTGTAAAGAAAAATATGATTTATTGGCTACAGCTTGTTCATAACTGGGCTGTACTCCCTTTAACCAAGATCTCCAATGTGGAAATCTCTTAATTTTAGTTTATAAATGTCCTGATGGAATTTGACCTTCATTTTTATCAGAATTACTTTTAGTCTGTGACCCTCCCAGAGCCATCAGTTCCTCAGGTGTAGGTCTCACAGCGAGGCCACATCCCAGCACTGTTGGCCTCGCCTGTGGAACGGCCTGCCTGAATTTGTGAGGGCTTCACCCCCAAGAACAAACTTTGGTTTTAAGTAGTTTTTGCATTTCCTCTTCTTTTGATTTGTTTTTATGGGCTTTTTATCCCCAGTTTGTTAGTGTGTTGGAAGGCTTTTATTTTGATACCTATTTTTACTATTTTATGTAAAGCACTTTGAGGTGTCCTGGCACAAGAAAGGTTCTCTATTAATAAAGTTAAATTTGAATGTTATTTTTGCATATGTTGTAAAAGATGATCGCTTTACTAACAGAACAGCAAATCATATTAGTCCTCTTGAAAAGCAGCACAAACTCATCGGCCAGGACGGTAAATGTGAAGCTGGATGCGTTAAAAGTGATTAAAAGCTTCAGTTTGTGCGTAAACTGTGCCGGTGTTTGGAAGTTGGCAGATGTATCCGCGTATCACCGGCTCACGGATAATTCCTCTGCCTCTGAACGATATGAAAAAATGCCGCCGCAACCTTTTTTGGAAACCAATTACCTTAATGCAGTCAAGGACAGGACTTCCTCCGACTAACAAAATGGGTTTGAGTAAGAATTTTAATGGCTCCCTCTCTCAGCACTTCAGTCAGCCCCCCCCCCCCCCCCTCACACCACCAAAGCCATGCTTGTTGTCTGCCGGCTCATTCAAGCTCGGCAACAGGTCCCCGATGTTCACAAAGGTTCCTCTGTGCCAGTCCTCTGTGCTAATTGGACAGTTCCACATGCAGGCTGGTTCACATCCATCTCTTCCTATTTGTCTGCATGTCAGAGCGCCCGGCCAGGTCTGTTTGAAGCTCTGTGACCAATGTCAAGTCTCTCCTCTAGCTTTTGACTCCTCCCTTCACAGGTCGCCACAGCGGGAGTTCTAACCATCCAAGAATTCAGATATTGCATGTGAAACAAAATCCCCCGGCGGCCGAGTCGCAAATTAATACAATTACAACGCAGTCTTCTTTATTAACAAATAACAGTAACAAGTACTACCTCTCTAACTGATGAGCTAACCATACAGGTGCTGCACGCTGCGTGTGTAGGAGGAAGGAGCGCGCACAAGTGTGTTGGGGGTGCGTGTTGATTGTTCTGCAGCGGACCACTCTGGAGCTGCACGCGGGTTTCACCTGTGCTCTCTGGTACAGACATCTTCTCAGAATATTAGATATTGCCCAGTAATAAACGAGAGTGCAGACACTTTGTCCCCTTTCCGGTAGCCATGAAGCCTGACACCCATGAAGAACACGGGGCATGAGGCTCCACCTTTCTTTACACAGACATGTAACTTTACGCTGCACAAAACAGTCGTTTGTGTTTGGTGTTATGGACACAAAAGTGTCGCACACTCAAGAATGCACGCAGCTTGTAATAGAAATGAATAATTGGAACGCAGTAAATCTGTCGTATTTTCTGGCGAGAGGGAAACTTCTGTTGTAGAATGAGGATGTGTAGGTGCTGCTGAAACCGCACGCTTTTGTGTAAGAAGAGGGAGCGTGTGCAGCGTAGAGGGAATGAGAGGCGTGGCGCAGGGACTGAAGGAGAACATTGATAAAAAGGTTTCCCCCAGAAACCCTTGAAGTCTGAACACAGGACCAGCAGAAAAAGTAAATTATCAGCAAAGATGAATGTGTTTAATGTGTTTATTATAGTTCCAATCATGCACCATATGCAGAACTTTCCAAGAAAAAAAAACTTTCAAAAAAATATACGTGCAGTTATTGTGGTTATTTTCACACCCCTACGTCCAAGTTTTTCTCATCTTATGATCTATTCTAAAAGTGTTCCCAGTGGTCTTTTCATTATGATTATGCCGTTTTTAAACGAAAGTTTTAAAAAAAAAACTTTATTTTCTAGAACATTGTTTCTGCAGAGCGGCAGGAGTTTATTAAAAATTTACCTCTAACTTGTTGCCAGGACTGTTGGTGCAGAGTGAGCCTTCCCCAACCCTTTGTTTACACTCTCTCCCACTACCTTATACCCCCTCATACCTCCAACCTAACATTAGTGGTGCACCACAACGGCGAGAATGTTGGAGCTATCTAACCCTACTGTTTAGATCCAGATGCCAACTCGGACAAGGAAAATAAAGACGTACGTGGATCCAGTCGGCTAAAAGTGGATGCATCAGAATGGAGCAGAGCAGGCAGCATGATTTTCTTTACATATGTCCTCCATCATGAAAAAAATGCCACAAAAACATATTAAACTCTGGAACAGGATTTTCATGAGAGTGGGTCTTCAAACGTTTCTTTTGGTTTTCATCTCTGCAGGTGCCATTCCCAGTTCTTCAGGGGGAGGGGGTCGAGTATCTTGGTCATGCCAATGAAGCCATCATCGCCATTTCTAACTACAGATTTCACATCAAGTTCAAGGAATCCGTCATCAATGTGAGTGCTGGCAGAAAAAATGATTGTTTCTGCTTTAGTAAATGGTGTGTGCGTGCGTGCCCATATGTGTGTGTGTGCACAGTACCACGCCACTGCGAAGACCAATAGTGGTTGAGAGGAGGATTCAGTGTTTATTTTGGACGAACATGAGCTTTTTTTCCTTTCCCCCACTTCAACTTTACAAATCTATAACTGCACTAATGAGGCAAATAAACCTACAAATAAATGACTTGGCCTCCCCAGTGAAGTGGTTGTAGCTGCACTCCAGCACACAGGGCTGTTCAGGAGCAGCAGACAGTAGAGGTTTAAATGTGACATCCAGGCTCCACGGCTCAGACTCTGCTGGCGCTGAGGTCCAATGAGCCGCTCCTGCTGACGTCAGGATTCCCTCAAACACAAACGGGTCAATTGTTTGCATTCACTGGCAGCAAAAATACCTCCTCCTCCTTGATGCCTGGTCATCTTTTCCAGAAAGACTTTCTAAAAACAATGAAAGAGTTTTAAAAAGTAACCCATGAGTTCAGATCCCTCTAATCCCTAACTGGGTTATTAGCTAAATCCAAAATGAGCTTGACTCCTACTCTGACACCACTCGGACGAAGTGCACGACTTACAGCAGGCTGCAACCTTTCACCCACACCTTTTGCATCAGTCCACATTTCAAGTTTTCTTACGCTTTGCCCTCACCTTGTATGTCTTTCTCTCCTTGCATTTTGTTTGTCCTGAAATTCTATTCCACTGGTGTCATTCGCCCTGCAAACGTTTTGATTTTTTTTTCTTTTAACTCTTCATTTTCCTTTCTATTTTTTTTTTTTTTGGTTTTAATAGTTGTTTTCATTTCCCCCTGTCTTGTGTTTCCTCCTCCCTTTCTTTCTCTCCGTGTGCTCCATGGTGTCACTGTGTTTTAGACCTTGGCAGGTGTGGACACAGACATCTCTGTGAGTACCGTGTGATAAAACACCACCCTCTGCTACAGTCTAGACAGCAGCAGAGCTTATTCTGCACTGCACTCGATGACAAAGCATGGAGCAGTGTTTTACAACCTTTTTGGAGGCAAGGCACACTTTATCCTTGACAAAAATCCCGCGGCACACCAGCATCCAAAAATTATAAAAGGAGAAACTCCATAATCTGTATTGATGTATAGTCCCTCCACAATCTCACATGTATTTTTGTGATAAATGTGGCTGAAACAGCTGGAAGTTGCAGCTGTTTTGTCTAAAAGTTGTAATAAAAGTTAAGATAGTTTTCAGTAATAATATTCAACTAAATTATTTAATATTTTACCCTGGTAGTTGTTTTACCCTTCAGTTTATTAACATGCAATTTTATGTAACCTCACAAAAAATAAATATATTCTTTCTAAATTGTGATTTATTTATGTTTTATATATTTTTTTTCAATGTTAGTGCAAAGGCAACTGTATTTTTTGAACAATTAAATGATCACAATATGTTTGATAGATTTTACTCAAAAAGACTAACATTATATTTGTTTTCTGTAGCTACACAGAAAGTGAACATGTTGAAGTTTTTTAGTTTTTGAAAACATCTTTGAAAACATTAACAAAAATGTTTTTCTTTGTAGATTATTAAATTGTTTTAATTTAGCTTAATTGTGTCTGGCCACCTCGCCTTAATCCTGTTTCTTAAATGTTATTACTTCTTCTAAGTTTAACATATAAAAAAGCCCACACGTTATTAGAAAAGTGTTTCAGTTAGAAAGATAACTTGGACCAAAGTCTGGGATGTTTGGCTGTTGATGAACACAAACTTTGAAGGGGAACTAAACTGTTGACCTCTGATTTCATCAAGAAGATGGAAAAACTGTTTGGTGTGTGTTCGTTGTGGTTTCAAGACATTAAACGGGGAAGACTCATTGTTCGCTGAGACGCTGTCACTTTAACCTGATGCATCATGGGAGATGTAGTGCGAAACTGCCGCAAATTGCAGTCCCTCTCTGAGCTTCATTGTTCACTTGTTCCACGGCCTGACAGCGGATCCAACGGAAAGCTACACCGCTAAAGTCGAGCTTTAGCTGGTATTTTTTTTTTTTGGAGCTGAGAGACCTTATTAGCTAAAATTGGAGCAAAGAAGTGAAGACTTTAACCACTTCTGATTGGTCAGACTGATGACATATGATTAAGCCTCCAAGAATGATTGGTGGAGACAGTTGAAGGGGAGGGACTTTTCCTAAAACAGCTGAAGCTGCGGCTAAATCGAGGTACCGTCATTCTTATCAAAATGTCTTTAATAGAATCAAATAAACACAAGAAAAAGTTATTTTATGATCTTTCATATTCCTAACTACTCAGTGTTTTATCAGGGTTTGTTTGGATGAACAAAGAGCTGATATCCTGGAGATGGAAAATGTTTTTACATCAGTGAATAAGGGCAATTTCCCATGGCACACCTGACCATCGGCACACTGGTTGAAAAACACTGGCATAGAGAACGGCTTGAACTCATGAGTTTAATTTGATAATAATTCATTTAAAGTATCGGTTATTGGGGGTGACCTAAAGTTAACACAATGTTAAATAACTTCTTATCTTTGCAACACACACACATTGCATTTCTATAAAGGTTTTTTGGGGTGGAATTGGAAGTGAATGAAAACCTCTGCAGCAAGTCTCTGCTGGACCAGAAGGTGGTTTCTTCTCTGCAGATGTGCTTTTTGCTTCTACAGCGGGACGTCAGGCTGACGCACACGCTCTTTGTCTCCCCCTGCAGGTGCCGCTCAGGCTCATAGAGGGCGTGGAGAGCAGAGATATGTTCCAGCTGCACATCATCTGCAAAGATTCGAAGGTTGTCCGGTAAGAAAACCGGCTCTTTTCTGCACTGTGCTACTCCAGAAAGCATCACAGCTGCCTTTTGTAGTTCTGCATTATTTAGCAATATTTTTTATTGTGAAATTCAACCTAGAATTATGGTAATATAGTATAATAAAATAGAATAAAATAAAAACAAACTAATCAAACAGGCTTTGACAAAATATAATTCACTTTTTGTGTTTTTGTAAAAAGTTTTGACGTTTCAGATCAATCTAATGTTTTGCTGTCAGATATTTTAGCTGTTTTTTGGGGGTCATTATTGTTAATTAATGACCTGCAGCAGACCAAACTCTCTGATAGTAAGCAGCTCATTTGGCTCCAGAATGCCTTGATAGGTCTATTTTAATGAACCTGCACATATTCAAGACACCCTGTTCCAGACGCAGCAAATCTCCAAAGTCTCCTTCTCTGTCTGTGTTCCATGTTCAGAGAGGTACAAACTGTACAGTGTAAACAAACTGACTGATTTCAGGTTTGAAGAGTCCTGGGATTCTGATTGGAGGACACGTGTCAAATTATGACCATAGGTTACACTTTTTATGTATTGCTTTCAGTAAAATGTCAGTCTTATCAGTAATTTAATTAAATGTCAGCATTTCAGTGACCATTGTGGCTTTTTCTTTGATTAACAGAGGGGATTCTAATTGTTTTAAGTCTGATGCTTCATTTAAAGCTAATGCTTGGACCTGTACTTGCAGTGCCTGCCGCTGTTTGGCTTGAAATCAAGCGTGTCAGCTCTTTGCTGCAGCGCAGCATGGAGTGTCTTTTTATTGTGCTATGCACAGCCTCTGACCTAAAGCCAGGCACGCCCTGTCTGTGAACAGTGGGGGGTGGGGGGTCTGGTTTGCTCAGAAACGAGAGTCGAGGTTGGTCAGTGTTTGTTAAACTTAACAAAACTGGAACACAAGTTGCATTAAATAACTAGCTACTCTTGTGAACCTCACAAGTCTTTGCAATAACAGGATCAAACAATCTTCAGAGTCGGTCCAACCCCCCCCCAGCCTGAAACATTAACCTTGAACAGCAGATGGCAGGAGGTGGAGCTCGTCCTTCAAAAGAAGAATCTAACCATTACAAAAAACGTTTTTCTTTTTTGTTTTTTTTACTTTACCACATAGAAGCACTTCTGTTTACCTCAGAGCGAGTCTGCTACATCGCTTCAGTTCCTTGTCTCTTCTGCTCATCGTGCGTCTGTGCGTTGATGCAGCACAGAGGATGCAGAGGCCGAGAATAAGGACAGACGGACTTATGACATAGAAAGTCAGGGAATAACATAATAAGAGTTGTTATTTTGTGCCCTAAATGACAGAGGTACATCACAAATGTTTAGGGGTCTGGTAAGGGAAATACTCTGCTGCTGCTGATGACAGGAAAGCAAGTGCTTCACAAATGACATATTAGGCTTTTTTCAGCTAAAAGCAGAAGAAAATAACTACTGTAAAAATTGTCTTGAAGTTTAGGACACAAAAGCTGTCAAACTGCTAGATGGACTATTTGGACTTGATGTAAAACTCTTTTTTTACTATAATGCAGGATTTGACTTCAGTCGATAATTTTTTTTCACTGTTAAACATGAATTTTTATGAAATTACCATCTCAAACTTAGTAGTTTTCAGATCTTTGTAACAGGCCCCGCCCCTTCAGTGCGTCATCAGTCACCTGAGCTTTACAGGTGCATTTTTAAACCTTCTGCTCCACAGATGCCACTTTGCAACCTTTAAGCAGTGTCAGGAATGGGCGAAGCGGCTGAACCAAGCCATCGCCCACCCATCGCGGCTGGAGGACCTGTTCGCCCTGGCCTATCACGCCTGGTGCCTCGGAGGCAGCGCAGATGATGAAGACCAGCACGTTCATCTGTGTCGCCCAGGTGGACAAACTGTCAGCTCTGACGAGAGAGTCCGCTTTCAGATCTCTTTTTGCACTGACACTCCCGCTGTACTTTTTGTTTATGTGCAGGGGACCACGTGCGCCACCGAATGGAGATGGAGGTGAAGAGAATGGGCTTTGATACGCAGAATGTTTGGAGAGTGTCAGACATCAACAGCAACTACAAGTATGTCCAAGGTTTTCCCATTGAGGCTTTTTTTCTGAGCTTTTTGATTTAATAAACTTTTTAATTGAATCGCTGTCATCATGGTGTAACAGCTTACAAGAGGATGATCCTGTAGGTTCTTGAACGTGCATTCACACTAGACAAGCAGGGAGGGGCTACTTCTCCTTCATTTTCTTCCTTTTCTACCTTATACTAGCGCATTTCTGCCACCTACAGTTGGCAGAAATGTTAAAATGGTGTCAATCGCGCTCCAGACTTTTTCTTTTGCAGCTCTATTCTGATTTATGAAAGACTTGGTGTCATAGAATTCCAGCCGGGCACAAACTGTAATTATTAATTCTCCTCCTTGATCAATTTTCAAATGGTTGGCACTGCCATGAATTAAAGGGGATGCCATCCATAGGTCACCACTCAATCTTAGTCCCTGATTGGTCAAAGTTCTGGTTCAACTTTCATCACATGTTCATTGGCCATTCTGGACCTACAGCCCCAAAAGCAGTTGTAGAAACTCGCATAACAACGCATGTATGTGAAGCCCTTAGACTTTTCATTGAAAGTGGTTGCTTAAGCGTCCGTTCCTGGGGGCGATGTGAACGTTACTTGAACATAGCCTATGAATTTGAACTAACATCCGTCTGCCTGAGTGAAGACAGCAGCTGCAGTTCAAGTACAGTCTGAACTCCAGGGTGGGATGTAAACAACAGTAGGATCCAGTTAAATCAGGAAATCTGCATTGTGTGATCCTGTTGACCTTTTATCTGACCTTTCAGATCAACATTACTTTGTGAAACTGTGTTTATAACCACAAACAAACTCAAACACAGCATCTGAAAACCCCACAAAGGAACATGACAATGCTGAATTCCTTCCATTGAACTGGTAAAACAGTCGATAGCATTTCATCTTTCACTTTGACACGAACTACAGAAAAAACCTTTTGAAACAGATTGAACCTGTACATCACCATGTCCTTTGCTGTCCGAACACATAAGGCTGCACAAAAAAAGGTCAGTGTTTTTGGAGAGGGGGGCTGTGAGAGCTCATCCTGCTGAAGGAGACAGACACCCAGGACTACAGGATAATTAAACAAGCTGCAACATGCTGCGGACCGTGACTCAGCACACTCGTTCACTTTGTTTGCTCTCGCACGGACAGACGTGCACGGCATTCTGGTCTCTCCCTCCACAGACGCTCGGCAGGTGGGCAGGAATTGAGATCAGGGGAGAGAGGAGAGCAGAGACGGATGGAGGCAGACACTGAGATTTGTTCTGAGTTATTGCTGCAGGAGGAAGTCATGAAAAAATGTCTAACCTCTCGTTCCTTCTGCAGGTTGTGTTCCAGTTATCCTCAGAAGCTTCTGGTTCCAATATGGATCACCGATAAGGAGCTGGAGAGTGTGGCTTCTTTCAGGTCGTGGAAGAGGATCCCTGTGGTGGTCTACAGGTGGGTTTGCTGACACGCTGGTCAAGGTACAGCAGCCAGTTTTGTTTGTAGCTTGCTAACGATCTCATTTTATCTAATTTGTGTCCCAGGCATCAGAAGAATGGAGCAGTGATTGCCCGTTGTAGCCAGCCTGAGATCAGCTGGTGGGGCTGGAGGAACACAGACGATGAATACCTGGTGACGTCCATCGCTAAAGCCTGTCAAATGGACTCTGGAGCCAAAGCGGCACTGGCGAACCGGCAACGAGGAGAAGCTCCCGACTCCTCCGACAGTGATTTTGGTAAAGCTGCTGATCATTTTCTGAATGCACAGTCTCATTGCTGAAGGAGGGGATGACCCACAGGAGGCCGGACAGATCGAGAGTTTTTGTGTATGATATCTTTTTGAATGTTTTCCATTGAAGAAACCAAACGACACTTTTTTCAGAAGGTGATGGTTAAAGGTGACCTTCAGTTCTGTAGTCTTCTCTGTGTCTCCTCTGCTCAGATCAGTATGGAAATAGCCTTAACAGCCTGGACTGGTGTTCAAGTCCGCAACTTAAAATCAAAACTTTTAAGAATATGTTCCACAAACTTTAAATTAAAGACCCACTCCAATCATGTTGTTTTCTAAGACAGTTTCTGCAGGAATTCATCAGAAATTCACCTCTAAGTTGTGTCCGGGACTCCGGCAATGCCGCCCCTCTTCCCATCCCGTTGCTGAGAGCTCAGAGCCTGGGGCTTGTGGCCCACACGGCTTTATGTCTAGGTCACAAATGAGCACCTTTAAAAAAAAATTTTTTTTTTGCCTGCCCCTGATTCTTCATGATTTGAAAAAAAAAAAAAATCAAAAAATGCAAGTTTTACTTTTATTTTCTTTATATTTGTCCTCCATCATCAAACAGCCAAAGGAACATGTTAAAAACACAATTTTCATCAGAGTGGGTTTGTAAAGGCTTTAATGTGTGTGTTTTACTGTTAGAATATTTTGTCTGTTAGTAAATTTCCTGCAGAAAAATACTTTTGAAAAGTTCATGAAGCTGCAGCAAGAATCAGTTTATTTTTGAAGTTTAACCCCACATTTTGATGTTTTTCTCTTGTTGTACTCTTTAAATAAAACCAAAGGAAAACAATTGTAGCAGCTGAGAGTGCAGCTCGAGGACAAACAACTTGTTTTTTTATTTTATTTTAAATCAGCAGTTTGTCAAACGGTAAGCTGAATTCATCCTAAACAAAGCTTCAGTTTCAATGGAGCTTCTACTTTTGGTTTAGAGAAGGTCTGCAGTGTCATCTGAAGCACATGTGGAGTTGTAAGTGGGTTTAAAGATGCTTTAAAGTTGCGTAAACCTCCCCTGGGATGTCCGCCTGCTTCCCTCTCATCACCAGTCCCTTCATCTCGTCAGCAGGTGGACTAACTGAAGTTTCTCCTGCTTCTTCTCCTCAGACTCCTCGCTGACTGGAGGCTCTGGCTGTGACGAGAACACCGTCCCCCACAAACTGCTGATCCTGGACGCCCGCTCCTACACGGCTGCTGTGGCCAACAGGGCCAAGGGTGGGGGCTGTGAATGTGAAGGTTTGTCACATCAAACATTTCAGAATTTTCTGCCAAATTCACAGAATGTTTCCATATAGGAGTGTCATCGTTTGTTAGCGGATCTGTGACTCTGTCAGCGACTGAATGAGATAATAGATAGATCATCAGAATGTCTTTGTTCTGGTATAATCATTCTTCTTTGTGGAACCTGAAATGCTGCATCTTTCAGGCTTTTCAGAATTTGTAGAAAGTACTATCTGGGTCAGTGTTTATGTCCTGTGACCCATTTCTGAATTTTCTGTTTGTGTTCAGAGTACTATCCAAACTGCGAGGTCATGTTCATGGGAATGGCCAACATCCACGCCATCCGAAACAGCTTCCAGGCTCTGAGGACTGTCTGTTGTCAGATCCCAGATCCGGGAAAGTAAGTTGATCCGTCCGACCTTTCTCTCTGCAACCCCCCCCCCTCCCCTGTTCTAATGGCTACAGGAACAGTGAACGCTGCAGTGGAGCTGTCCTGCTCCTGCTGGGGCAGCCAGCTGCAGCCGTGTCTGTGCTTTCCGGCCTTTCTGTTTGAGTTTCGGTCGACCGTGTGGTCTGTAAAACATAACTTGTGAGAATGTGCCTGAAAATCCAGAGGCGTAGCTCCAGGTTTGGTTTGCAGGTACCTGTTCTTGCTGTGTAGTTGTGTAACAGACCTTCTTGTGTTTGCAGCTGGCTGTCTGCACTCGAGAGCACCCGCTGGCTGCAGCACCTGTCTGTCATGTTGAAGGCATCCACTCTGGTGTGTTCAGCCATGGAGCGGGAAGGTCGACCCGTCCTGGTTCATTGTTCGGACGGGTGGGACCGCACACCGCAGATAGTAGCCCTAGCCAAGATTCTGCTGGACCCCTATTACAGAACTTTAGAGGTAAGCACGCCTGGTTTGAGGGTTTTGGGGGGTTTTTTGTGTTTTTTTTACAGAATTAATCATCAGAGCCCCGTGAATGTTCTCAGGGTTTCCAGGTGCTGGTGGAGACCGAGTGGTTGGACTTTGGTCATAAGTTCGGGGACCGCTGTGGCCACCAGGAGAGCTCGGATGATGTGAGCGAGCAGTGTCCTGTCTTCCTGCAGTGGCTGGACTGTGTCCACCAGCTGCTCAAACAGTTCCCCTGCCTGTTTGAGTACAACGAGGCCTTCCTGGTGAGTGCTTTTCCAGGCCCTGCCTTTGAGAAACGACCTCAGCAGACGTTTTTAGGAATACTCTAAACCAGAGGTGGGCAAACTATGGCCCGGGGGCAATATACACCCTGAAGTACATTATATTGGTAATCCTTGTTGATGTTTTGTTAGGATGCAAGAAGTTATCCTGCATTCATGTGCTGTGGGTAGATTTGTTGTTTTTCTGATGTTATTGTGTTTTCCCAGTCATTTTTCCGATCATTCCAACACCACACTAAGACACAGCATTTATCCAAGTTTGCGTTTTTTTTTTTCCCTGAGAGACATCACCCGAGAAATCCAATTGGCACTAAAATGAAAATAAGAGCCACAATTTCTAAATAAAAACTCCAATGTTTTTTTTTAAATATATGTATCAATTTCCAATCCAAATTAAAGCATGTTTTCATCCAGATTGCCTGTCATTTCTGTCTTTTAAGAGGTGGATTACCAAAACACTCCACCATCTGCTCTTGATTCGGCCCTTCTGTCCATTTTTAGAACCCTTGGTGGCCCACGGATCAAAAGGTTTGCCCACCCCTGCTATAAACCAAAAATGTAGTTTTTTTTTTAAAAGCAGTTTAAATGGCGTATACTTGTATAGCGCTTTTCTACCTACAAGGCCCTTTACAGCGCTTTACAGTCACAGACACACTCACACTCCGCTGCCAAACACTGGCGCCAGCCTCCCACCAGAGGCAAGGTGGGGTTCAGTGTCTTTCCCAAGGATACTTCGACACAGGGGTGTGCAAGGCGGGAATCAAACCTGCAATATTACGATCATGGGTCAACCGCCCTACCGCTGCACTACGTTGTTGCGGTTCATCTGCTGTGAATGGTAAACAGCAGATGAATTTTTTGAAACGGCCTCACCTGACGCGTCTTATCTTTGTGCGGTTTAGGTCAAGCTGGTGCAGCACACCTACTCCTGTCTCTATGGCACCTTTCTGTGCAACAACGCCCGCGAGAGGGAGGCCAAGAACATCTATAAGCGCACCTGCTCTGTGTGGTCCCTGCTGCGCACCGGAAACAAGAACTTCCAGAACTTCCTCTACATCCCCAGCCAGGACACGGTACCCCCACCCTCCCACCCCCCATTTTACAACAAACGGCAGGCTGTGATTTCCAGCTTGAATGCTCAGACTTGTTGATTTCTCCTGAAGTCGTCCGCATCTCTGTTCATCTGTCAGGTGCTGCAGCCTGTCTGCCACACTCGGGCACTACAGCTGTGGACAGCTGTGTACCTGCCCACCTCCTCCCCCTGCACGGCTGTGGATGAGTCTGTGGAGCTCTACCTCCCCCCGTGCATCGCAGGGGAGGAACTCACCTCCCGCTCCCTGGACAGGTATGTGTGCAGAGGGCATGGCTGTGTCGCCGAGCATCTGTGTCGGTAGTTTTTGGTTTGTCAAAATACAACGGGCTGTTTCCAAAGTTATTTTTGTAGACATTTAACGACATCACAGTACCTGCTTAAAGACCACTCTGATGAAAGTGATGTTCTTTAGTATTTTTAACATGCTCTTATTGCATTTTTATGACGATTGAGGACAAATATGATTTGTGTTTATGAGAATTTCTTTATTTCAATTTTTGTGAATCAGAAGCAGACAAAAAAATGCTGTTGAAAAAGAGCGTATTTTTGATGTAGAAAATACAGTCGGCAGGCCACAAACTCCCAGTTCTGCTCCATTCTGATGCACTTTCCATTTTCAGATTAATACAATATTAATATATCATTTTTTACAAGCCCGGGGAGTAAGTTAGTGTTGAATCGCCACTGTCAGAAACTATGTCCTAGAAAACAACAAAGGTTTATTGATTTTTGGCTAAAAATGGCATAATCATAATTAAAAGACCACTGGAAAGCTTTTAAAATAGATGATCAGAGTGGGACTTCAGGCTGAGATTTTTGCAGAGTCAGACTGCCCTCTAGTGCCCACAATTGAGAATCGATATTATTTCTGCACGTGAGTGGTAGGGGTATAACATGTATGTATTATATTTATTTTAACAACTTTCTATTTGGGTTCATTTTGAATGATCTGATTCGATCCAATTCACTGGCCTAAAATGGATCCAAGACATCTTTAGCCAAAACTTCAACCAGTGTGACTCAGAGAAATACCTGAATACTGAACAGTGCAGTTTTCCAGATTTCTTGTATTTCCTTTAAGATAATCAAGAGTAAATTAAATCTGTACAAACAAACAAGTAAACAAGAATAAATATCAAATCCACTCACATTTTGTTTTACCGCATTAAAGAATCCAAAGGGAACATTATATCAGAACATTCTAGCACACTGTGCGGTCACACGTCTTTGCTGAATTCAAAGTGTTTCCACTCATTGGACTGGAATGATGGGCCGATCAGTTTTTGCTGACATCACATGTTTGTTGTCTGCTGTGATGCACTTGGTCATTTTTACAGTAAAACAAACTTACAATGCCTCAGTCCGTATGGTATTTTCCTGTATCGATTTAATTATCAATTTACCTAATTTTAAAACGATTTTTTAATGATATTGGTCGATTCTTTTCTGCCTCCGACAGATTGATCTGCTTTGAATAGAAATCGATTTATTGGTTAATCAATTACTTGTTACACCCCTAGTGAAGGGTAGTTATATATTTCCTGTTTTTGTGTTCATCCCTGTTATCCAGGCTTCCTAAAACACGCTCCATGGACAACCTATTGTCTGCCTTCGAGAACGGCACGCCCCTGACTCGTACATCAAGTGACCCTAATCTGAACAAACACTGCCAGGAGGACCGCGGTGCAGCCGAGGCCTCGTCGGCCTTGTCTGCGCACGGCTCTGATGACCCAGAGGAAGATCAGCCTGACCATCCGAGTCCCACCCACACTGCTGTGGTTGTCCCGTGGGCAGAGGACCCTGAAGACGGACGGGCGGAGCCTTGTCTCACCACACAGCCACTGCCCTCTCCACCCCTCCCCTCCGTCAGTCGGGACTCGCACACCTCCTGCTCCACTCCTGTCCTCCACCAAGCTTTAGCTCACGCCACCGACCTTCCACTCCCTCCACCTCTGGAGGCTGAGAGCCCCTGCAGGACTGCTGACGGCGCCGTGCCCCCAACTCTGGACTCGGAGCCATGCTTACCTCTCCCCTGCAAGAACGCCCACCCAGCAGCCAATACCCCCACCCCGCTGCTCAACGGATACTCAGATGCAAATGCTGTTGCTGACTCTGCTGTGAAGCAGCCAACCCCTCTCCCCATGGAGGACTCCACTGAGACTGTCACTGGGGAAGCAGAAGCCCCTCCCACTCCCCCCACCCTACCTTCCACAGCCTCAGGTCTTCCGCAGGAGGAGCCGCCCAAACCACAGACTCAAGTTTACCCCCACAGACAGACGGAGGAGGCGGTGAAAGGCAAAGGGGGGGACAGCGCCCAGCTGTCGGCCCGCCCCCTGCTCTGTCAGAACCCGCTGTCAGAGCTGTCCCTCCTGGGATCCCACTGGGACAGCGTCCACGGTCTGGTCCAGTCCGCCTGCAGTCACCCCGGAGTGAGCCGGGCACTGCAGCCCAACACCTACCAGTCCCGTCGGCTCGCCACCAAACTCCTGCATGCGCACGGCTTGACTGTGGGGGGCGGGTCTCAGTGCTCGCGCAGGGAGGTGCTCTGCTGTCCCAGCAGCCCTGTGCAGGCGGGGTGGCCCTCTGCTGCCAGGAGCTACAACGGCCTTTGCATCCCCGCCATGGCTACCTTAAACAGCTACTCACTAGCAGCCCACCAGTTCCAGCTGGCCTCCTTTTTTTCAGCCTCGAGCTCCCCTCCCCCCCCACAAGCGCCAGCCTACCTGGATGACGACGGGCTGCCGGTGCCGCTGGACGCCGTGCAGCAGCGGCTGCGGCAGATCGAGGCGGGGTACAAACAGGAAGTAGAGGTGCTACGGCAGCAGGTGAGGCAGCTGCAGATGAGGCTGGAGAGCAAACAGTACGGAACCCCCCCCTCAGAGCCGGACATAGACTACGAGGATGACATCGTGAGTATCCTTCCTTCTGTAATGATGAGCATGTTTCCTCAGTGAAGCTGCTTTAGAGGGGAAGTGGTCAGTCAGTCAGTCACTCTGCTGCTCTCTGCTGGTGATCAGACGTGTCTGCGGGAGTCGGACAACAGCAACGAGGAGGACTCCCTGTCCACCCACAGCGAGGACCGTCTGTCTGAGGGAAGCTGGGACCGAGTGGAGCGCAAGGATGCAGAGGTCAGCATCCCTCCTACCCCCACTAAGCTGCTGCCTCTGTTTGGGGCGCATCCTGATGTGTGTGTGATGTGTGTGTGCAGGTCACCAGGTGGGTCCCCGACCACATGGCTTCCCACTGCTTCAGCTGCGACTCCGAGTTCTGGATGGCAAAGCGGCGTCATCACTGCAGGTGAGCCCTTTTCCCTGTAATGACGGCCTCACGGAAACATCAGCAGCCGCAGACAAACCTGCAGAAAGATGACAAACACAAGCACAGTTTGCACAGACAGCATAAATCAGGTCTTTAGGGTGAAGTCTCAGCAGCAGACAGTTGGCCTAGAAACAGAAAAGGAACGTTCTGTTTGCCTATTTTTAGAATCAAAGCTGCTGCTCCTTTCTGACAGTTGCTAGTTTACTTTTAGTGTAGATTTCTATTATTCCTCTTTTTGTCTTTTAAAGTCTGAGGCTGAGTTCCTTTTTTGTTTTAAAATGTTTTAATGAACCACAAAAAATAGAAAATTGCCACTCCAGCACAGTTGCACTAATCTACACCTTTGTTTTCTCTTATTTCATTAAAGTGGCACTTGATCATCTTCTAATCTATTGTTAAAACGTTTCCAGTGGTATTGTAAATATAATTCTGCTGTTTTTAGGCAAAATCAAAAAAACCTGTGTTGTTCTTTAGCACATAGTTTCTGCAGAGCAGCAGAAATTTGCATCCCCTATTTAACAAAATACGGGACCAAGAGAAGACATTTCATCTTGAAAGGCAAATCATAGATGCCAATAATAGACTGAATGTCT
The DNA here is from genome assembly GCA_037389245.1 of Oryzias sinensis. Classification (NCBI taxonomy): domain Eukaryota; kingdom Metazoa; phylum Chordata; class Actinopteri; order Beloniformes; family Adrianichthyidae; genus Oryzias; species Oryzias sinensis. The sequence continues at coordinate 11,568,402 of CM074497.1, read as the reverse complement.
GCCCGCTTCATTACTGTAACACGTTGATGCTTATTTAGCTTTGGGAAACATATTCAGATAACCATAAAGAACATCCTACAACTCAACACTTTTTATCACTAAAAATCACTAAATCCGTTAAATTCTTCATCTTCTCCTGAGCGCTGCTTCTTCTTCAGCCTTGCTGTCAGTAGCAAACACTGATACACCTACAGTGCCCTCTAGTGGTTGTTGATATTTATTTTTGCACCCCCAGCCAAACTATGCAAAAAAAACGTGACTTACGCCCAAAAATACTGTAATTTTCCTTATATATGTCCTTAATCATCAGAAAAATGCTACAAGAACATGTTAAACACACAGTTTTAACAGAGTCGGACAGATATTCAAACCTAGAACCAGTTTCCATCCACTTTGAATATGCGTCTTATTGTGTTGGTATGGAAAGAAACTCCATGAAACGCATATTTGTGGTGATAGCTTTGTACAGTGTAGATCATTTTAAAGGGTTATGAACACTTTAGTCATAACTTCAGGTTTGATTATTTTTTATTCATTCTATTTGTATATGTTCAATGTATAAAAAACAGAAAGTGACAAAAAAATTAAATTTGACGTTTGGTAAAAAAAAAAAAAATGGTAAAAAACCAAAACCCTAACATAATGTACTAAGAGGAAAAGGCTGTAGATGTTGGATGGGTTAGTAACTTGTAACAAAGCAGATACATTAGTATGATGTGATTGAGATTACATATTTGATTTTAGTATTCTGGTTTGATCCCCTGAAGCAGCAATGAGACGGTGATTCGGGTTAATCAGATTTATTTTTGGCTAAGAATTTTCCTCCCATGTTCTGAAGCGGTGTAGGTGCTAATTTGTTGACACTGACGGTGGGCGTGGCCTGTGCTGCCTTTCCAGGAACTGTGGGAACGTGTTCTGTAAAGACTGCTGCCACCTGAAGCTGCCCATCCCTGACCAGCAGCTCTACGACCCGGTTCTGGTGTGCAACAGCTGCCACGACCTGCTGCTGGAGTCCCGCACCCGCGAGATCCGCAGCCAACAGCTGAAGAAGGCCATCGCCACGGCGTCCAGCTGAAAGGAGCGCAGACTGACCTGCCTCTGACCCGCGGGGAGCTCTGCTCGCTGTTCACGCCTGCTGTCGTTTGGCTGCACTTAGGAGGATTCGAAAGGCTGGATGTGGAAACGGGGACCGGAAGATGAGCTGGAGGCCCGTTACTATTGATGGGGGGGGGGTGTTGCTTCCTGCAGAACAAAACCCTCGTGTTCAAAGACCTTTTCAGGCTAAGTGCTGCAGCGTCCTGCTCCCCCCGCGCAGCTCCGCCCCCCCCCAAACACCTCCTGACAGACGCCATCTCGCACTTCAGAGGACAATCTACGCCCACCGTGAGTCGGGGACTCTAAAGCCTTCACATGCACCTGGAGGCTTGGACTTCTAAAGGATTGCTGCTACAGTATTTAAAGTCTAATTTTGTATTTTTGTGCACTAATATCCGTCGTGTATTTGAGGGAATCTGAGACCAAACTTGAGCTAAAGGGAGAAATCTGCTGTTTACTTTGTCTTGTTTTTGAGCCTGAATGTAACTGGATTCACTCTTGTGTTCACGTGCATTCAGTGGGTCGTATCAATGTTCATTTGCTGCGGCGTGTTCTGGAAATTCTGTGTACTGAGATTCAACGTGGTTCTGTCCTTACCGGCGCTCTTCTCCAGCGCGCTCATGTTGCGGCGCGTGATGGAAGGAATCTGTGAAGCCATTGAACGGTTGATACAAAGCTTGATGTGACTGAGGACTCCCCAGACTGCACAGACTGATCCTTACGGTCCTTCTCAGGCCAGTTCAGAGGCAGTCTTCACACAGTTTGGGTCTACTTGTTCCTGGGGACTAAAGAGTGCCATATTTCCTTCAGTCTACTCTGAAAAGCCGCCTTCTTCCTCGTGGACAAGGCGGGTTTCTAATCGGCCACATGTGTGTTTAAATGAAGCAAATCCTTAGCTGCTTATTATAAACAACCTAAACTAAACTTCTGGTTTTAGAACGATGGGATCTAAACTAAATTAGCAAACCTTTGGGTTTTTTTCTATCCAGCTAATATTTGAGGTGTCTTTTTTTTTTTGGACGGTGAAGTGTAAAAACCTTCATGAGGGGCTCAGAGGTGTAACATACATAGTTCTCTGATCCGTAGCGGTGGCTAAAAAAACCCCATCACTTAATGAATAATTGTCGAAAAGAAATACACTGTAAAAGTGAAATCCAATTGTTTGAATTAAAATCTATCGATGATCTTTTGTCTTTTTTTCTGAAACTTTTTGTCAATGTTTTTCTGCATCTTACACCAAAAAAAGTATCAAACACTTTATGTTCATAACAATGTGCAAAAATTAGGTGATGATAAATGGCGTATACTTATGTAGCGCTTTTCTACCTACAAGGACAAAGCGCTTTAGTCACACACACAGTCACACACACATTCACACACTGGTGGTCGCTCCGCTGCTGAACACAGGTGCCCGCCTACCACCAGAGGCAAGGTGGGGTTCAGTGTCTTGCCTAAAGACACTTTGACTTGTGGGTGTGCAAGGCGGGAATCGAACCTGCAATCTTACGATCATGGGTCGACCGCCCTACCGCTGCAGCACAGCCGCCCAAACTTAAAGTCCCACTTTGATCATCTTTTGATCTATTTTAATATTAGTACTAAATACTATTTAGTATCTAGTTAGTATTTCTAAGTGGTATTTTTTTATGATTATGCCATTTTTAGCAAAACCCGTACATGCATCTATTCGTCTACAATAGGATGTATCGGAATGGAGTGGAGCAGGAATCTTGTCGCTGTCTGGGAGCTTTTTCTGCTCCTGATTCACAACGATTTGAATAAAGAAATGCACAGAAACACAATTTTAGGCTTAATTTTCTTTATATATGTCCTCCATGGGGAAAAATGCCACAAGCACGTTAAATTTTTTATTGGACTGGGTCTGTAAAGGATAAGTAACTCTAGTGTTTGTCCACTAGGTGGCGCTCTTCTATCAAGAGAATCAATCCACAGTTCAGTGCTCACACCATTTCCCCCTTAAGTAGATTAGTTCACACTGACCCCTGATGGAAATGAGCCTTTGAAATGCTGATTTGATTGTTTTATTATGAAAACCTCATTTATCACAGTAATTAAGTGTTATTTTCAAGTGTTGCTTTTTTTTTTCCCAAAGTCAGTCACTCCAAGTTCACTGCTTTTACCTGAGGGAGTATTTGTGCTTGCTCAGCCCTTAACACTGACCTATGAATGATTCAAGCAGGAAAAGTCAACCTACTCCAAGCATTAACCAATGTTCATGTCTCACACAAGACGGAAAACTTTGCAGGAAACTGTTTCAAATCTGCTCTGAGTGATCAGGTATGAAGAGAGCTGCAGATGAGGGCAAAACCAGCCTCCTATAAACTTTAAACGTTTCCTTGAAAAAAAAACCCTCAGGAACCAAGATTAAAAAACTGGTTATTTAAAACGGGCAAAAATGGTAAAATGTAAAAAATTCCATATTGGAATCTATATTTCTTTCTTTTTTTTTTTTTTTTACATCCCAACTGATCCATTAAATTTGATCAAAGTTTTCAGGAGGTAACTCAAGGTTTTCCTTTTTTCTTTTTTGGGGGGGAAAATTTCTGCTGATCTGTTCTCACTCAGCAAGATGAATAATTGAAGGTTCTACACGGTGAAAAAAAATAAAAGTGACAGCTCAAATTTTTTCTGGGTAGAAAAGTTAAAGGGGCGTATTAGGAACTTTGACATGTCAGCATTTTTTTTTTAGTTTGGCCTATGGGAGACTTTTAAAAAGGGTCAAAGTTTGGAATGAACTCAAACCTGAGGCAAATACACAAGTCAATGTTATAATGTATAGGTATGTATGGTTTGTGCTTCTCTAAAACCATGAACAGTTTTGAGGATCGATGGGAAAGAGCTGAAATTGGGTTTTAATTCAATATGGTGCAGAATCCTGATGTCAGCCTTTCTTGCTGCTATGGAGACTTTTTTTATTTTACAAAAGTTTATTGATAGTAAAAAATGATCAAAAAGAATAATTAAAATCAGCACCTGATGTTCCAATCTTTGTCTGACACCTTTGCTTCTTCTCAGTGAAACTCACTTTTCAGTCATTTAGTGTGAAAAGATGTGGGTAGTTTTAAATGAAATGATCTTTTCAAATGTAATTCTAAAAGTTGAATTTCCTGTCTTTGATTAAAAAGTCCCATTACGATTATAAATGAGCTTTAGCTGTTGCCCAATTGTCTCTTTTCTTACTTGTGGAACTCCTTTTATAAACAGATCTCGCTCATTTCCAAACCCCTCCAAGCCTTTGTCTCAAATCAGCATGGTAAAATCTGATTGAGTTGTTCCCGGGCCCCTGCGCTCTAGGAGCCCATTGAGAGCCCCATCCTCACCTACGCGGACTTTACAGAGGCGATAACTGGAGTAGGAGGGGCCAGGCTGTCTTTCTTCCCTCTGTGTGCTGATATGTAGGTATAAGACCCCACGCAGGAATGTGATCGCATCAGAATATAATCGAGCTTTGTGTGTCTGCTTCTGTGCGTCGAGCCGGAGCCGCTCCAACATCATGCAGCAGCTGCTGATCTTGTACCTGGCGTGCGCGTGGACGCTGTGCGCGGGATCGGGGGGTGAGTGGAGAACATTCCTGTTCATATTCACCTTTGGTGGTGTCCATACATTTGAGAAATAGTAAAAAATGTGACAAAATGGGATGTCAGGTGTCAGAAATGCGCCATTATTCAGCTTTTGGTTTTAATTATCTGTGCGTCTAAAAACCCCAAAAGGACGAATCTGTCTCCAATTCAGTCCGGGATGTTAGGATATTGTTAAAATCAAAATAGACTGAACCAATTAAAATCAAAGACCAACCTGTAAGATCAAAAATGAAAACAAGTAGAATTTATGCCGCAGTTTAATGATCTAAAAAAAAGTTAAAATGTCGGAATTTATATCAGAGGTTTTGAAAAAAGATAGTCAGGAAAAAAAACTTAAGAAAATAATGTTTTCTGGTAAAAGTGAAGGTTAAAGATCAAAGGTATCAGCCCCCACAAGCACCCCTTCTCTGCGCACCAGAACGCGCGCAGCCTGCGCGTCTCCATCATGCGCACTTGCCCCGTCCGGCATCTCCAACATGTTGGTTACCTCCTTCTATGCTCTTCTGAAGCATTTAGGCTGCGGGTACCTCGGAACATCCCAACCCTCCAAGCACCACCTCTGCGGTGCACCTGCTCAGATCCACGCGCAGCCGGCCCACTGTGCGCTCGCGTTCTCCATGCCGCAGAGTCGCGTCACGCACAAACGAGCGTGGATCCTGAGGCAGATAAACCGTGGGTGCAGTGTGGTTAGGTGGGGGTTCGGGGTTGTCTTTACGTCTCAATGATGTGATGAAACCTAAAAAATGTTATCTTTCCAAAATTCCCTTCCTTTTTAACGCACAATAACGGTTTTGATGATTGTTGTGAGCGCGCGCCGGTGCATGCACCCGTGCGTTCGCGGTCACATTCAGCAGACGGGGCTTGCTTGGTGTCCGCGTGCGCTCCGTACGGCTCAGTTTTCCCTCACATCCACAACAAGTCATTCATCACGATCACCCCCCACGGCTGCAAAGCTTAGCTCTGATTGGTGGAAATTTGTGCGGACAGAAATCTTACTGGCTGAGATTTTTAAAGACTCATTTGAGGCATGTAAACGATATTTCGTTAAAAATTAAGATTGAGTTTATAATGACAATATAAACCAATCAAAAATGTGTATGAAATGAGACGCCATGACAGGATTCTGTTCTGTTTTTGCCTAAAAGTCCAAATTCACGTTTTTCTTGGTTTGTATATTTTTACATCACCTTTATGAATAGAAAAAATGGACCAAAACTATACGTTTTTCAGCAAATACTAATTTTAAAGTATTCTTTTTGTGCCACCCATTTACCTCAGGGTTTCTATGGGAAGCATCTACCTGGTCATGTGAACAAATGTTTCATTTGTGACACAACAGCCCACTTTTATCTTTCGCTGGAAAGTGGAAACATAGAAACCAATTTATAAATACTAACCCCCCCTCCCATCATGGAAGGAGGGAGGGGTTTGCTGATGCTAAAGATTGACTCAGGCCACTTTGATGGCAGGATAAAATAAATCACAGATGGAAATGTTTAGGAAAAGTATGACAATTCCTGTGTAAATGGAGAATTTATTATTTTTGAGGCTGTGAATAACTGTTTGTCCCAACTAATAAGACAACAATACTCTGTTTACATTCCAAAAAATAAACAATGAACACAAGGACTTGTTTAAAAAATATTGCACCAAATGTTGATGATGCGGATGCACCCCTTCCAGGATGTATACTCAGAGAAATAACCTCCATTATGCTGTGAATGCATGCATGCTGATGTCACCCGCGGGTCTGTTTCAATCTGAAAATGAATGAAAACGTTTGTTTTTTATCATGACAGCCTTAAAAAATCAAATGCTTCTCTGTTTCAGATTGGTGCTACCAGTCCGAGTTTTCCTGTGATCATCAATGCAATGGTAGGATTGAAACACGTTTCTCTGTTTTCTGCTGCTTTAGAATCATTTCTGGAAACATATCCCAGAAAATCAGCAGCAAGCGTTTATGTTCAGGTTACATCAACCCCAATTTGACCTTAAAATCTGCAGCTGAGTTGCTTAACACAAAGAGAAAGCTTGCAAGGTGTTAGGTCTTGCAAGCTTTCTTTAAGCACCAAGTCCTTGTGGGTTATAAATCAACAAAGCTATGTTGAAAATAGAAGTAAAATGTAAAAAAAATATAGAATCATTTTTGTACTTTGAGATTTTCTTGGTGACTAAACGTAACATTTAAAAAGGTCAACAAATGAAAACAAAAGATCAGATCAAGCATTGAACCTCATTTTGTTGCTGCGTTACATTATTTTTATAAATATTTGAAAGATGGAGAAGAGTAGAGGACCAAAGGTGAATACATGTGGAACACCATTCGTGAAACCTCTGAAAACTGGTTCATCCCGGTGACTTTTGTCTTGAAGTTGAGTCATGGTGGCATTTACATTCACACTGGGCATCTGACGATCATGATCATGATGTTAGTACGTTATTGAACGCATTTGGCCCATGGGGTTCACACTGGACAGTTGCTAGCCAATACTACTCCATATCCACCACCTGAGGTTGCAAGAGGTGTGGTGTAAAATGTCGAAGCGGTGCTGTTAAATGTATATATTTTCTTTATTATTCAAACTTCTTATTTTTAAACCAGTTTTTATGTTCTGTTTTTCTTACACTATTAAAGTTTTTTGTGTTAGGATCTTTCCGTTTGCCATTTCAGAAAAGTGATCACTTCAGCAGTCAGGAAAGAAGTGTCTGGAATATTAGATAATTTGATCATGAAAGACAGAATTTCCTGTGATTACAGCAGAAAATAATTGACAACCACCTTGTGATGTATAGATAATTCCCTCACCATGCAACTAGGGACACCTAAATAAAAGTGCGAGGCTGGAACAGAAACCATACCTGGCTCTTGGTGGCTGTTTCCTTTGTTAATACTGTCCTGTGTTTTCAAGAATAACCTTGACAGGTGCCATTCTTGCAAATTTTGCTGTGATACATATAAGACTTGGGCAATAGAATTCTGGCCAAACCATTACATATCATTTTTCTCTATGATCAATGTTTAATGACTGGGACTTCCATGACTGAAAAGGGATGCCATCCATATGTCACTTCCAAATCCAAGTCCCTGAGTGGTTGAAGTTCAACATGTTTAACTTTTTATTGGCAGTTCAATGGATGCAGGTTTTGTACATGAGAGTTTTGAATGCAGAAGCCTGAAACGCATTTACGTGCATTTACATTGACTTTTCATTCAAAGTGGCTGCTTGAACGAGTGAATGTAAAGCTACATTCACACTTGAAGCCCTTGAAACATATCAAGGAGAGAAAACTACAAGTCCAGATGTAACAACTCAACTTAGAGACTTGTTTTGTGTCACAGCCAGTCGTTGATCTCTCCTGTACCTGCTACTCAACCGTAATGAAAGCAGTCATCCCCATTTGTGATTAATTGAATTTATTGTTTCAGTACCAGAAAACTGGGACCACGCCAGCAAGAAATGTGCTGGAGGAGACCAGTCACCCATCAACATTGTCACCAGAAAGACAGTGAAAGATGACCGTCTGACTCCTCTCAAATTCCAGAACTACCAACACATATTCAGAGGCTTAATCAAAAACAACGGCCATTCTGGTGAGAAGACTGTCAGCCATGTCTGTCAGCAATTCCGTACTGTGTTGTGAGCTTTCCATGCTTGTATATGTTCCAGTCCACATTGGAATTTCTCATCCCAGCACCATCTCAGGTGGGGGTCTTTCAACCACTTACAAAGCAGTGCAGTTCCATCTGCACTGGGGCAGCAATGGAGGACCAGGATCCGAACACACCATTGATGGGGAGCAGTATCCCATGGAGGTGAATTATGGACTGATGAGACCTTTACAAATAGAATGCTACGTTCACACTGCAGGCATGTGGGTTCTTGAATCCACGTTTAGCCCACATTGGACCAGCAGGGAGGTGTTCTTCTTCTTTTTCTTTTTCTACTCTTTACTAGCTGATGTCCACCACCTACAGTTGGAAGAGATCTAGTGTGAAATGTCAAAGTGGTGAAAATCTAGTGAATCTTGCTCCAATGTATGACAGAGCCTGTCCGGGCACAAACACCATTATTAATTTCTCCTTTGTGATCCATTTTCAAACCCTTCGGTAAAGGAAAAGGGATGTCATCCATACATAACTACCAAATCCAGGTCCCTGATTGGTCAGTGTTCAACCTGATTCAACTTTGAACGTGCATTCAATGGCCACTTATTTTGCATTTTGTACTTAGAGCTCAAAGACAGTCGTAGAAACTTGCGTAACTACGTTTGAACGTGAGAGTATTGAACGCGGATGCCTGAAACACACATTTAAATCCGTTTACCTAGCTTTTCGTTGCAAGTGGTTCCCTGAACAGGCATTTCCCAGGGCAGTGTGAACGTATCTTTAGAACTAATCTAAACCCTAAAAACTGTCAAAATGTTGGAGTTTGGGATGAATCAAACCTGAGTTTGTATAAAATGATGGCCGGTAAACAGCTGTTCTCTTGTCTCCTCAGCTGCACATCGTTCACATGAAGAGCCAATATAATGACCTGCAGACGGCTCTGAGGGATAGAGAGGGAGTAGCAGTTCTAGGGTTTTTCTATGAGGTACCTCGTTTTTCCTCAAACCAGCATCTGGAAGCAGAAGTTTGTAAATTATAATATGTGTTTTGCTATTTTAAGATGTCCAACAGCCCAAACCGAAAGTATGAGACCCTCATCAATGCACTGACAAACATCAAATCTGCACGTGGGTATAAAGTTCTGCACCCATGGTGCATTTCAGTAAGTTTCCCTCTGACTTATTGTTTTTTTTTTTTGTCTTCAGATGGAAACACTACTCTGTCCCCCATCGCCTTGGCTGAATTGATCCCCCCTGAGCAGAATATGACCTCCTACTTCCGTTACCGTGGTTCCCTGACCACCCCTGACTGCAGCGAGTCTGTGGTTTGGACCGTGTTCGAGAACCCCATACCTTTGAGCATGAATCAGGTTAGCACTGCAGAGACACTGGAGAATCCCACCTGATGTGTTTTTTTTTTAAACCTCAGAAAAAAGAGCAGCTTTCGGATGGTTCTATCCACGCAAAACTTTCAGAACCTCACTTGTGTTTGCTCTGCTCCTTCAGCTGAAGGCTTTCTCTGAGCTTCGGTTCCAAAACGGGAAGCCCCTGGTGAAGAATTTCAGGCCACTCCAGCCCCTGAATGGTCGGGTTGTCTTCCGCTCAGCGGGTGCAGCGGTTTTGATCAGCTCCTCCCTCCTCATGGTGGCCCTCGCCTTGGTGCTTGAACTGTCCCAACCCAACTAGAGTGAGGCGCCCTCAAATGCACTGCGACCTTCAGAAACTCCAAAACGTTTTGCATCAATCCTCAGCCGAGCCTTGTTTCTAAAGTGTTTATTGCATGGTTGGTAAGATGATAGACCCCGTTGCAGTGCAGGAATCACCTGGCCCTCTCCATCATGACCACCCGGTGTTCTTCCCTTATGTCACAAATGACAAAGGTGTCCCAGGACGACCTTATGAAAGGTGCTGTAAGGGTATGATCAGCATTCATGCATGCGTAGTGGAGCAGTAAGACATATTTCAGCATTATGAATGTTCCATTAAGCAGGTTACCAAACACTGAGGACAGGAAAATCCCTTAGTCATGCCATCACTTTTTCTAGCCATCAATCAAACAGCAAGACACCTAACACATGACTAAAGTACTCATTAAACCTTATCCACCTTGTCCAATGTCAGGCAAATTTAGTTTCAGCGAAAGCCACAGTGGTCTGCACTCCTGAGTGCCAAAGCAGGCTCCATGACCAGCGCCGAGTACATTTTTACCAGAGCACAGAGTTATAAATAATCCAGCTGAGTCACAAAAGCGCGTTTCAACGCCAGCGGTCAAAGGAGTCAGTATTTGGCTTTTCCTTCAAAGGAAAGCTGTTAGTTAAACAGCTGGGAGCAGGACGGACAGTCACTGTCTGCTGGAAACACCAGCCAGCAAATCCATGACGAACACCTGCAGGATGTTCTGAGAGAAAGCTGCAGCCTCTGTGCTCTGAAGATGAGCCGAGTCACAAAGAGGCTGACAGTTCAGCTTCACAGGGATACAGGAAAAAGCAACCGCAGGGCTGTTTCACAAGCATCATGTATCAGATGTTTAGTATGAACTACACCTTCTGGAGTCTGCCAGATTCCTACACACAAACTGAGATGATTGGAGTGCATTCGTGGCTTGTATCTCAGATGCACTGAACGTTATTGACTGAATTACATTCTGCATGGTTGCCCTGTGCATTCAGAGGAACCTCTACTTTATTGTGGTGAGAAATCGGCATAATTTCCTAGCAGAATCCGGAAAATTCTGTTTTTTGTTGTTTTTTCATCGAGCATCAAGTTAAATTGTTATGCTGTCATTGTACACATTTATACATGTACTGTATGTTTTATATTGATTTGAGACAAACATTTCTTGTTATTTATATAATGCAAAGTTCATACAGAATGCAAACCCATGTGTGAAGCATGACGTTATTCAAGACTTATGTCCTTCAAGTATTTGAGATGTTGTGTCGCTTGAAAGTGTCATCATTGATATAAAGAATGTGTTCTAGTAAAACAATAAAATGTATGCTTTTGTAAAAATGGCTTCTTCACTTAAAGAGCTGTTCAGTTAAATTCTTTTAAGGGCCTATATCATTCTATTCAGGAGCCTCTTATGGTAAATAATATCCATATATATGATAATATATTACCTTTAGCACAAAAAAGACTTTAAAAAATGTAAATATTAGTAATCTTCCTGAGTTCTTTTCCAACATGGACGTAAGAAGACTCAATCTCTGAGGCTCCGCCTTTCACGCCTTGCGGGTGCCGCCCATTTCATGACATCATAGTCGGCCTCAGCAGTGTCTCTGATTTGCACACGGAAAAAAACAACAACCAAACTTTTGCAAAGAAGGATGTGCATATTGTGCATACAAAAGGATAGCATTTTTGCCAAACACCACTCGCTAGAAACACCAGAAAGTGTGTGTGAATTTCAGCCAGATTCTACCCGGAAGGGGCTGTTCTCATTGGGCTACGTCAGCTCGTTAGAACCCGCGCGGTTCTTTTGGATTGGGAGAGGCTCATGCTCAGAGTGCAGATTTTTAAAGGAATACTTAGAAATGTGTGAATTTTTTCTTTTCAAGAAAAAAGGAACATTATAATACATTTAACCCTTATGCTATCTTAGATGACCCCATCCTTACATTGACTTGTTCTTCCTACCATGATAAAGGTGGAAAGATTTCATGTAATCCATGGACACCAGTGAAGATCACAAATCATTGAAGAAAAAAGGTTTAGTGCACTGTCTAGTTATAGTGCCTAGGATAGCAAAAGGGTTACAAGCTCAAATAATAGATTTTGCATTATATGGGTCCTTTACTGACTACAACGCAACAGAAATCCCCTAAAAAGCCAACATTGGTTTGCCAACTGACATCAAACCAATTTTCCTGACAGTTATGCAGGTGAGAAATGAAGATGTATCAACAGATTTAAAGGATTTATTAACAACACAACAACTTTATACAACAAGCACACAGAGAACTTGGTGTGAAGCAAGATGAGCTAATGCTGAAGATTGAGGGAACTTTCCTTCAAAGAAAGTGGCTAATCAGCAGAGTGCACACAGCTGTGAAAGCTCAACAGGATCCATAGGTGAGTGGGCGGAGTCACAGCCAGCCTGCACAGAAAACCAAGACAGTAATGCTAATTTTAGCACTAAGGAAAACAAATCACAACAATTTTCAATCAAACGACTTGATGGACTGTGGTAGCATTATGACTGCTGTAGTGCAGAACATTACAGGCTGTTTGTGAGGTAAACTTACTTTTCTGACTGTTTTGTTTTGCTCAATGCGTCTTATGATCCTGTGCATTTTATAGTCGGAAAAATACATTTAAATACTTTTTTGCCAACCATATGGATGTTGGCCCTGAAACATCGGGTTGCAGACCCCTGCATTAACTACACTGCTTTCAGAAAAATGGCACATTTGCTCAGGGCCTCTAGAAGCGTCTAAGGACTCAGGATGGCTTTAAACGTGGGGGGAAGCTTGCATTTCCACGTTGTTGTTTTTTTTATTGCTGTATGTATTTATTTAATTTTTCTTGAGAAGGCAAATCACATTCAGCTTTACAGTGCAAAATTTACATTGGTTATGCCTTATACCAAAACCAAAAAGCAACTTGAAAAGTGGAAGGAAAAAAAGGACAAAAGAAACACATTGCACCCGTTAGCATAACTTGTCAATATAGACTTTTACAAAACTTTTGTCTTAAAAGATTTAACATATTTTCTCTGTTTTGACCTAATTTGAACAGTTTTTCTGTCTGAATTTTGAATTGAGAATGAAAGTTTTTCCATCATATTGAGTAATAGTGATCCATTCCTGTATTGTTGGTGGTTCCTGTTTGTACCAATCTTTTTGTACCAGGCTTTTTTATGCTGCCATCAGAATGTATAATAGTTTTTTTATCCACATTGTTAAATCCCTCCACAATTCATTTACAAAGATGCGTAGCTTCATGGAAAACTAACCCTAAAGATGTTCTGCAGATGTTTGTGAATTTCAACCCAGTATTTATGAACAGCTGAACAGTTCCAGCATTCATGGAAGTGGTTGACCCCTTTGCTTCTACGTGTCCAGCATGCACCTCCACTGCTCTGATGCTGAGCTGGAGTGATGAAAAGTCTCAGGAGTTTTTACCAGCAAACATCACACCAAGAATTTGACCCGGTTGTGACCCATCACACCTGACATGACCCTTCCCATACTTCTTCTGCAATTGTTGGACTCCATTTTTTTCTTAACATCACGTGGATTTTGCCCCCCCCTTCTTGCATTATAATTTTGTATAACCTTGAGATAATTTTGGTTGGTGACTTTGATTTGGTTAATAGTATAAATGTTTGCAAGAAACAGTGCTGTTTTAGATGGATTTCTAATCTTGTGGGTGAAATAATGTCTAACCTTTAAATGCCTAAAGGAGTCCTCTGGGCCGAAATCATATATATTTTATTTTATGACATTTTATTTGATCAAATTAAATGGTATGTGTTTCATAGTTGACTCAAACTTTTGGAGTGGAGGGAATTGCTTATAAAATCACCAAAAACTGTGTACCAAAAAACTTCACAAAGTCTTTCTTTTTTTTCGTTGCTTTGCTCTACGGGTTATTGTTGCATTTTCTCTTTTTGAGAAAAATGGAACTTTACATTTAGATACATGATTAACACGCCTTCCCACCTACTGGATAAGCGGAAGAAGAGGGATGGATGGATTAACAAAAAACACAAGGCAACATACTGACGATAAATGTTGATGTTGGTGTTTCTTTAAAGGTTTATGCAGAATTTTTGTTGCTGATTCATACTGGCAACTCTAAAAAGCTAAGAACTCTTCCACCACAGTCTCGGTTTCCATGACGCCAGCAGAACTTTATCTTTCTGAATTAAGATGCAAGTTTGGTAAAGGAAGGATCACAGTATGGGTTTTTTTCTTGGTTGTTTTTCTTTGGCGCATAGCTTTTTTTGTAAGTGTAAATGTAAGAAATTGTGCGTATCTGCTGCTTGTGTGGCTTCAGTTTCAGTGTTAAATGTGACCCTCCTGTTTGTTCTGCAAAAACATTTCTCAGTTTGCTGATTGATTCTATCACAGAGCCTCATTTTTGTCCAACAACTTTTGACCAAAGTTAATTTTAGTCCCGATTGAACCGGATTTCTTTGAAGAGTCAGGCCTTCACGTGCTCCACAAACACACCCTTTCTTATTGGCCTCTGAAAAGTTGTAGGTCCATCTTCCACTAGTTTTAAGTTTCCCTCCTCTTTCTTTTCAACCCCCCCCGCCCCCCCCCCAATATCTCTCCTTATAATTAAGGAACAAATAGCATCATTGTAATGGACAAGCTTTGAAGTGTGATGGCTAAAAAAGACAACATTTCTTCAAGAGCTAAAGCTTCCTGTGTCATCATGGATGTCAGTCAACCTTCAAAAAACTCAAAAAAAAAGGCTGTCAGGAAGACACTGAGTTAAATACAAAGAGGTCTCAGAAAAGCAAACTTTTGTAACCCTTGTGCTATCCTAGGCACTTTAACATTGGGAGTTGGGTCATCTAGACCCACTAGACAGTGCGCTGAACCTTTTTTCTTCAATGATTTGTGATCTTCACTGGTGTCCTTGGATTACATGAAATCTTTCCACCTTTATCCACCTTTGTCATGGTAGGGAGAACACGTCAATGTAAGGCTTGGGTCATCTAAGATAGCACAAGGGTTAAACTAGAATTTCCCAGGTAATATTTAGGATCCTATTTAGTTTGTGTTCTGAGTCACGGGGCACAATTAATCTGCCTTCAGCTCTTTCCAGGTAAATAAAATGACTTTGGATCCCACACAGAGGGATATTCACTGAAGAAAAAGAGACTTTATTTTACTGGCACTTTGTTGTTTTTTGCAGGACAAATCAGAAGTTAGCATTTTTAATAACTATTTAAATAACTTGCAGTTTGTCAGGGACACAGATTAGTCCTTTATCCCTTAATTAATTTGACATAAACGCAAATAAATGTCTTGCGCTGTGTTTTCAGAAAAAAAAAATTAAACAGCAAGTCAGTTGATTTGGTTTCCCATATTAAAGTTCCATCAGTTGTCTGGGACTCTGGTCTAAAGTCTGTTCTGAGTGCTGAAACCATTCGGTGGTTTAACCCCCCCCCCCCAAAATCCAACCTCTTAATGCTGTGTGTCAAGCATGGAGGCACTGGGTTCCATTTTTAGATTCTGTGGAATAATACAGCGATAGATTTGAGCTCACGACCTTCCAGGTATCAGGGCGGAGACTCCACCACGTGGCGGTGGAACTCGTGAATATTTCCCATATTATAGATCTCCACCAACAATTTTTTAAAATGGAATTGTTCAGTAAAAGTAGAATATTTCACATTTTAACATTTTTCCAGTGTAAGGGATATTCATTTTTGATGTTAATGTATTCATGATTGCACACATTGAAATGTTCCTTAATAATACAGAACATGCCAAGCAACAAATGTGTTCACCTGGACATTCAGAAGTGTATTTATCCCTCTGCTGTGATACTACAGGTTTGCCAATTTTTCTTTTTTTTTTTGCCTTGACTTAATCACCTATTTGCCCACTTTGAAAATTCTGGTCCTTGTTGACTTTATATTCAGCCAGCGTGAAACACAAGAACCAATCCGTCATAAAGCTTTTTTAGTCACGCACTGAAACAAAATGGTCTTTATGCCATGGATGGCAGTGCCTCACCTGTCATCACAACATGTATACTAATGATAAAATGAACATTCATCCACCAATCAATCAATGGAATTTCTTTTTTTTTTCTTTTTTTTAACTTGTTCTGTCCAAAAACTGAGCAAACAGATGAGCGCTGAAGGCCTTTTGTGTTGGACAGGTTTTACTATTACAAAAAGGGGTTATAAATCTTCAGATAGCCAGGGTGTAAAATTGTATGAATCCCTTTCTGCTTTTTGTCTATTTGATTATTTTTTAATTATTTGTTACATTTTATGTTTTAAGTATATAATTCTTTTTATTAAAGGGGAGGGAGAGGAGGAAAGTGTGTGTGTGTGTGTGTCTGTGTGGGGGGGAGAAATAAAGAGGGAGGGGGAGGAAGTGAGGGGATACAAGTGCTGATGTGCTCATTTGAATAGGTTATGATTTTAAGCTGTGAAACTTTTATGCTAGATCTGCAGAAAGGCAACCACCCACCCAGCCAGGTGCAGAGGAGTCCCCCCTACAGGGGCCCCTCCAGCACCAGGAAGCATAGGCGAGCCCAGCGTCGGGGCCCCCAGGCCACAGGACAGACGCGCTCGGCCGTACCAGGCGGCCGCTGTTGGGGCCACCGGGCGCTGGACACCCAGACACGAGCCAAGGACGAAGGCAGGACCCAGAGGATCCAGGAGCAGCCCACCACCCAACCGGAGCCTCGTCACTGCAGGCCAGCCCTCGTGCCCGAATCAAGCAGCCCAAATCAATGGAATTTCTGTATGTTTAAAAATAATTTCACTCATCTTTGTCCTCATAATCTCTGTATTTTGTTCATTTTCTGTTTAACCCTTGTGCTATCTTATATGACCCCACCTTTACCTTGACGTGTTCTCCCTACCATGACAAAGGTGGATAAAGGTGGAAAGACTTCATGTAATCCATGGACACCAGTGAAGATCACAAACCATTGAAGAAAAAAGGTTCAGAGCACTGTCTAGTTGGTCTAGATGACCCAACTCCCAATGTTAAAGTGCCTAGGATAGCACAAGGGTTAATTACCACATAATTAGTGAGGGAAGGCAGCATTGAAAGATTTTTGTCCCGAAGAAGAGGCGCATGGATATTATTTACAAGTAAAGGTAAGAACAGTATTTGAATTCTTTGTGTGCACAAGTGTGTGTGTGAATGCCTTGAGGGCAGAAAACTTCTGATCTGTAGCAACCATTTACATTCATCCTTGGCCCAATATGTACTTGTTATGTGTATGAAAAGAAGAATAATTGAGATAAGAAACACAAACAGTAGTAGTAGGCAGATGTACTGCTAATATATGTTTCTTACCCCTTGTGATATCCTAGGCACTTTGACATTATAAGTTGGGTCATCTACAGCACACATTTGAAAGAGATGGTGATCAGGTAAGGGTTTTTTCCAAGTAAACTTACACATTTACTCATCTGTCCATTTCTGGAGCAATCATTTTTAATATCCTCCCAGCCATCATGAAGTGAGATGTCCGTTTTTTTGCCGCACATAAACCTCAAACCCGTGGATGTGCAATGGCCCTGAATTTCAGTGGATGTAACCTTAAAGAAACAGTTTTTAGCAGACATGTTTTGTCCGTTAAAGATTCCTTATCCTAGAAAAAATAACAATGTGACCGTTTAGTATCACAACTTTATGCAACACGAGTACGACATAGTTCACAGTAAGTGCAACAACAAAAGAAAGCAGGTTTCACGCTTTTATCAGGTTACAGGTTACAGTTCTGTAACAAAAGAGGGGGATATGTTTGAAAAGCAAGGATAAGATACGATTATGTTAGCTTAAGTAAGCAAATGTAAAATGTGATCAACTGCAGGAAATTTGCCCTGTTGGAGAGTGCTCTGAGACAAATCTAAGGTGTGCATGAATACACACGTGGATGAAGGCATCAAGTCAGCACGATGGAGGTTCAGATGTGTTCCTGTTAGTAGAAACAAAAGTAAGTCAGTTCCAGGTTGCCAACAACTGTTATGTTTCGTTGCATTGTTCTCCTGACTCGTCAGGTAAAATAAATTAGAGAAATAAATCAAACTGCTTCTTAGAAAAAAGACAATGTACAAACCATAAAATTTGCGATTATGCTGTTATCAAAGTTTATGAGAGTTCAAAGTGAACATATACACTATAAAGCACACTTAAAAGCCATAAATTTTCTTTAAAAAAAACGACAATGCGCCTTATAATCTGGGGCACTTTATACATGGATTAATTCTGGTTGTGTTTACTAATATCTAAGAAATTTTGAGAGGGGCAGCCCGCACTGTCAGAAAATTTGGCGTTTTTTGCACAAGTTGCAAACAACGTTGGGTGTTTATTATTGTAAATACGCTAACATGGCTAATGTGTAACGGAGTCGGACTGTGTTTATTTTTTACATGTTCCGATTAAGGTTGGGAGTTGGCGAAGTCGCTACAACATTTGTTTTAGTGGTAACAGTTTTTTAGGTGTTGCAAACAAGGTTGGGAGATAAAGGTATTGTAAATATGCTTAAGCAGCTAAGATGTAGCAGTTTTGTACTGTTCTTTTTTTAACGTCTTCCTAATAAGGTTAGGGGTCAGCAAAATCATAACAAAGTTTGTTTTACCGGTCTCAGTCTATTTTTTTATGTGTCGCAAAAAAGGTTAGAAGTTAAATTCTGACTGACAGACTTATCTCTGACCCGTAAGGTTCTCCTTATATTTGACATACAGTAAGTTTTCAAATAGTCAATTCATTAACGTTGCGGCCTATAGTGCGAAAAATACAGTATTCCTGCTCTCAATAGTTAGGAGCTATTTACAGATGAAAACCAAACAGGACATAGTTCATGCCAGCAATAAGTGATCTGAAAAGACAACATGATCATGACTGAACACTGTTCATCCTCTTAAAGCGCTGCAGCAAAGTCAGTTCTGGGTGGGGGCACATCCTCCTGCTCTGGATGCTGTGGGGACACGAGGAAAGGGGGATTCTTACTTTGCAAATGTGATGACTCACACAGACCAGTCACAATGACAAAAGAAGGCTGTTGTCTGCTCTTACGTCACAACCCCCACCTCTCCCTTCCTCTAGCTCCCCCCCCCCACTCCCATCATTTCTAATAAACCCTCATAACAAAAATACTCGAAAAAGGCTGGTTTTGGCTTAGCATCAACAGGCAAAAGAAGGGAAGAAACAAATCTTTAAAAAAGCAGTATTTGTACTTTTACAGGAAGTTGAGACGCCCAGCCACTCATGCAGGTTAAGAGCCGCCAGTCTGAGGAGACTTTTATAATTTGGAGATTTAACCCTTGTGCTATCTTAGATGACCCCAACCATTACATTGACGTGTTCTCCCTATGAAAAAGGTGGATAAAGGTGGAAAGATTTCATGTAATCTATGGACACCAGTGAGGTTCACAAATCATTGAAGAAAAAAGGTTCAGCGCACCGTCTAGTGGGTCTAGATGACCCAGCGACCAATGATAAAGTGCCTAGGATAGCACAAGGGTTACAGGTATTTCCCTTTGCAACCTTGAGATGTGGTCTGGCTCCACAAAGCACACAACATGTAGCACATTAAGCACACAACATGGTTAATCTTTCAAGGTGAGCAGTCAATTTGTTAATAATTGTAAAGCAATCTCATTAACAGCATCCACAGTGTCTGCAGCATGAAAGGGCAAACACTCCATGATACTGTGAAACGATTACAAACATGTGGACCAATTAGTTCTGCTTTGCTTCACCCCTGAGGTTTTTTTTTTGACCAATTATCATACAAGGAAGCAAAACAGTTTGACAGCTTATGAATTGGTATTGTGGAGGGATTTGGAAAAGGACAAAAACAATAACTTCAAATAAAAGGGCCAGCAGAGATGCACAGTTGCATCCCTTTTATCATTTTCCATGAGTCAGATTGGGGTGATGCTGATGCTTAGCTTCAGCAGAAGAGCTGTCTGAATTATGGGTAAAAGAGAAGTTGTGCGGTAAAAACTTTATTTCCACACATTTCATGATGCAAACGAGCTGTCAGCTGAACGGATTTCCAAGAAACTGTTTCTTAAGAAAACCACATTTGGATGTTACAAACTGGAAGTTGAGTGACATATACACTGACCAAAAATATAAACGCAACTCTTTTGTTGTTCGTTGTTTTGTTGTTCGTCTGGGCTAATTGTGTCTGAGTTAGCTTGATTTGGAATACTGAAATTGGAACAACACAGCAGAAAACTGTCTGCCTCCAACTGATGCCATCCCCTCTACTGTATGTTCAGGACTCCAAACTTAGGTTTTTGCTGAAAGATGTTGAGGTTTTTTCAACAGTGTCACAAGGTGAAACAATTTCCCTGTCATGGGATCAATAAAGTTCGATTCTAAATGACTGCCACATTTTCCCTTCCTGCATACCTGGGTTTTTCTCCAGGCACTTCAGCTTCCTCCCAAAGTTAAAAGACATCGTAGGTTAATTGGTGAATTTGTGGTTGCATGGCCTTATGGACTGATGACCCGTGGTGTGCCTTAGCTTTGAAAAATGCACGTGAGATTGCTGCTGGGGGGGTGCTGTAGATTAATACAGACTAAAGTGTGCCGTGGCTCAAATAAGGTTGAAAAACACCGCTTTAGATCACCTGATCTGTTTTGTGTGCAAATACTTGGTGCAATTACACATCATCAGCGGTGGTGGATGTGCGATTACTTTTTATTAATGTGTAAAAAAGAATGTCCCTGTCACATGCGCCTCTCATTTTTATGGCATTATTTGAGCACTGGTTGTTGTGTTACTGCAACATTTTGATGTGTTTTTGTCCTGTTTCCACAGAGTTATTTAAAGTCCTTAGTTGGTGCTTGTGTAAGTCAATTTTCAGAGAATGAAGAGAAATTCAACATATATTTTTATTTTAAGAAGAAAAAGACAGTAGAAGGAGCGAAAGAGATGGTAGGGGAGCAACAGAGGAGTAGTGAGGAGGAGGAAGATGAGACAGAGCAGCATGATCCACAGCCAGCATGAATGACAGAAGATAATGAGGAAGACAAAGATGAGACGGCATCAGATGAGGGACAGTCAGCATCATTGGTCAGAGATTGGTCATCATTGGTCTTAATCACATGTCATCAGTCTAACCAATCAGAAGTGGTTAAAGTCTTCATTTCCTTGTTCAGATTCTGCTCATAAAGTCGCTAAGTTTCAACGAAAATTCCATCTAAAGCTCGTCTTTAGCGGTGTAGCTTTCCACAGAATCCGGTGTCAGACCGTGGAACGAATGAACAAAACAATGAAGCTCAGAGACGCGAGTCTTTCTGAGTTTGGCGGCTGTTTACATCTCCCATGATGCATTGGGTTAAAGTGACAGCATCTCAGCGCACAATGAGTCTCTCCTCTTAACGTCTTGTAACAACAATGAACACACATCAAACAGCTTTTGAACCTATTAACTTAACTTTTATTACATCTTTTAGAAAACACAGCTGCGACTTCCAGCTTTTTCTGCCCCAATTATCACAAAAATGCATGTGAGATTGCGGAGGGGCTGTAGATAAATACAGGCTGAGTTTCTCTTTTTTTTTTTTTTTTTAATGCTGGTGTGCCATGGGATTTTTGTCAAGGTTAAAGTGTGCCGTGGTATAAAAAAGGTTAAAAAACACTGGCCTAATGATATTTACTAGAATCTATAGTAGCATCTACTACAAGTTAATGTTCTAGAAAAAAATCAGTAGGCATTTAACTTTCCATTGGTTTTCTAAAGGTTGTTTTACTATGTTTAGTAGAATTATTTTTAAAATATAGTTCATGGTTTTTGTGTGGCACCCCAAGAGTTAATGTGGCCCCCTACCGGCCACCTCCATGAAAAATTTCTGTAGGCGCCACTGAAAATCGCTAAGTTTGTCCAACTGGTGTTACCGTAGGGCAGGGGTCGGCGACCTTTTTTACTCAAAGAGCCATTTGGGACCGCCCCTAATAAAAAAGAAAGCACCCGGAGCCACAACCCGTTTTGACATCATTATATATATTATGCATGTATATATTATTCAAAGGTGCTCATTATGTCGATCGCGATCGACCGGTCAATCTTCAATGACATGAGTGTAGATCGTGGGCCAGAAAAGATTAAAAAAAAAAAAAGTACTTCTATAAAATCCACCAGCCAATCAAAATCCTCACTGAGAAGTACAGGACTTGATTGACATGTAGATTGGCCAATCGGACATCGTCTGAATCATACGTCGCTGCAAATGCACATTGTGTTCTTTAAAGGATGATACCGCGGCCGCGTGTGGGAGGAGCTACTAGTTCTGGTCTGATCGCTGCATGGAGCGATGTGTTCATCAATGCATGGTAGAAACTGAAAATGTGGAGAGATCAGGTTTATTATTTTGGAGAGTTCTACTTGGTAATCATGTTTCCATGTTTGAGTTTACAAAATCATCCCAGGGAAAGTCTCTGCTTCAACTCCCGCAGGGAAAGCTGCGTCTGAATCTGACGCCCGTGTTTGCATCTCTCTGACAGAGTTTGAAGCCAAAGCCCCTCCCCCGCCTCTCTACCTGTTTTTCCCCTCTACCTGTTCACCTGTTCACATCCTCTGCAGCTGAGAGTTGTTTCCCCCGTGCTCCTCAGTGTGTCCTACACAGAGAGCCCTAAATACGGTCATAGCAGGATGACACCATAGTCGGGGCGCTCCAGCGCCGCACAAGGATGAAAGAGCCGGACGCAGATTATAGCGGGGATAGAGCGGGTTAAGCTCTATCCCCGCGGCCCGAAGGGGATAGAGCTTAAGAAGAAGGCGGCCCGCTGAAGAAATATTCAATAGTGTACACATTTTATTATTAGTCTGAACTATCTTTTATTTAGAAAAATCTTTTATTTTATCAGTCCAGTACAAAGAAAACATCAACAAAAGCTGTTTTGGGCGGTGTTTGGCTGGGTCTGGCGGTTTTCAGATGACTTTTGGGCTGGAAAACTGTGACTCTATCTGGCAACGCTGGCGCGAACTCTCAGTCTGTCATGAGCGAGTTGGTCTCTGCCCCGCGGTACGTCAAGTTCCCGGCAGAAGATCGGAGTGTTTATTGAAGCCGCCCCGCGTGTCTCCTCCTGCTATCAGCTCTGCAGGTCTCGCCCGATAAATACGAGCTCATTAAGGAAGCTGTTTCATACGTGGCTCGTGTTTCGTGCAGAGCCATCAGCACCTTTGAAATGCCATGAAAAATGAACAAACTAAAATAAAATTGAATTATTATAAAATACTCATTATTTTCCAAAGTCACAGGGAGCCACAAGAGATGGATGAAAGAGCCACATGTGGCTCCGGAGCCATGGGTTGCAGACCCCTGCCGTAGGGTTACGTCGCTAAGTGGTAATATCGCTAAGTAGTTTGAGTAGTTTGTCCAACTAGTGTTACCGTAGGGTGACGAAATCATTGGTCGAAGGACCCCGAGAAGATCTGGCAGCCCGAGTCGATCCAGTACCCACATTTGCACATGTTTGCCCATTTTCCACCCACAGACAGCCCGTATCCACCTGTTAGGTGGATATGCTGGAAATTCAATTTAGCACTTGTATCCCCTCACTTTCCCCCCTCCCTCTTTACCCCCCTCCCCCAAACTCAAATATCCACCTAAAATCTCTTGAAACCATTTTAGTAAAAGCCCTAGTGCCTCCATAAATGCGTAATTTTCATCAAAAACATTAGAGTAGCACATTTAGGAAAGTAAAAATCAAGTTTCTAGTTGCAACTTCATTGTGCCTGTCTGTATTTCTATTGCAGCATCACTTTTTAAGGAAGTTATCTTTGAAATTGTGCAAGTAAGTGATGGCATGTAGCTCTGCCCGTAAAACTGAGTTTCTTAGAATCCTCATTTTAGAACAGGTTTTAGCTTTAGTTTTGCTTCTCCCTTTTTTCCTTTGTCTCTCAGAAACTGGTCGTCTGGGCTAATTGTGTCTGAGTTAGCTTGATTTGGAATACTGAAATTGGAACAACTCAGCAGAAAACTGTCTGCCTCCAACTGTCTGCCTCCAACTGATCCCCTCTACTGTTTGTTCGGGACTCCAAACTTAGGTTTTTGCTGAAAGATGTTGAGGTTTTTTTTAACAGTGTCACAAGGTGAAACAATTTCCCTGTCATGGGATCAATAAAGTTAGATCCTAAATGACTGCCACATTTTCCCTTCCTGCATACCTGGGTTTTTCTCCAGGCACTTCAGCTTCCTCCCAAAGTTCAAAGACATCGTAGGTTAATTGGTGAATTTGTGGTTGCATGGCCTTATGGACTGATGACCCGGGGTGTCCCTTACCTAGTTGGGATGGGCTCCAGCAGCCCAATGAAAATTAATGGATGGATAAACGATTGACATCATGACAAGCAATCATACGTCTATGCTAAAAAAAACATAACTACAAAACACCTGCAAAGTTTAACATTTGTTTGGCTCATAAGCACTAAAGACAGAACAAACACACACATTTCAAAGTCTTCTTTCAGGAAGCTTTATTTCAGTTTCTTGCAAATTATTCAGCACCAGTCAGCTGCTCATATTACTGTAAACACTTTAAACTGTAGGTTTAAAGAACATAAAGGATTTCCTATTTAATCAAGTTGATAAAGCAAACCAGACTGCTGCCATGTAAACTGAATTTGATAAATATTTTTCCTCATAAAGCACCAATTCACAGCCGTGGTCAGTTAACAAAAGTGCTACATAAACCCAACTTTTTAAAAAAGTGGTATAAACTAATTTTTGCTCAAGTCCTTCAAATTAAGCCAACATATCTATTTTAAATGTGAATGTTATTAGCATGCCACCAGGAATGGTTTTCAATGTGAACCCCATACTGAGCATGTGTTCAAACAACTGCAGATCAGTGGCGGTTCTACACTAACTTACTCCCTGGGCGAGTAACCCCACCAGCGCCCCCCCCCCCCCCCGCACACATACAAAATTTGACAACATCCTGTTGTGTTCCCTATCTTCTATTTAGCCATTTTACTCAGAAAATACATGAATTTTCTAGACTCGTATTACAGGGGGGTCAAACTCAGTCACACAGGGGGCCTAAGTTAAAAACACGCTTAAGGTTTTGGGCCGAAGAAGATAAACATTTACTGAACACACTAAAGCTAAACTTTTAAACCTTTTAAACTGAACTTTTTGAACATAAATATGAATAAAAACAGGAACATTAATCCAGAATAACTCAAGTTAAACCTTAAATAACTTGTAATATTTTGCTCTCCATAGAAATATATTCTGTCAAAATTATACAAATATGAACATGCTGCAGAATAAAACAAAGAAAGCCTGGAAATATTAATAAGAAATTACATATCAAATCACTCCATTTTTTTTGCTCTTACATCATTTTTAGAGCATTTTTTTTAGAGCTGGACTCCTGCTTCATTTTTAGCAATAATTTCTTAATGTGTGACGTCCTGTGTGTGTCTTTGTGAAACATATCAGAGGGATTAGATCTAAAAAATAAAACTTATTGTGATTAATATGTTTAGGTCTTATAAAACATTAAAGACTAAATCATAGAACTCATCAGTGGGATTACTCCAAAAATATTTGGCATTTCCCTAAATTTGTGCAACACCAACAGTAGAAATCCTCCAAAAAAACTCAATCCATGAAAAATGGTCTGCGCTCATCCCCCCCCCCCTCCCCTTCCCTCTGACACACGCGGCTCCGTCTCTATGACGGGAGGCGCAGCTGCGGCCCAGAGTTGATTGTCAGATAGAAAAAGACTCCCAATCACCTGTTAGTGTGATTCAGCCAGCCACCGGCGAGTTGCGCTCCCCTCTCGAATTTTTTGACCTATGTTCCAAAGACTACCGGAAAGAGGTGTGGCCGCAAGCGTCTAGCAGCAGAGGGCGGTGGTCACGTGCGCGTCGGGTATGCTGTGTCAGAGCAAGGAATTGTGGGAAATAATCTCCATTGCCTGCTTTTGTCGAAATTGGGTTGAGCACGGATGTTTGTTCTGCCTAAATCCTTTTCATGTGATTGTTTTACGTTGTTTCACTCTGAATTATTCTTTTTTATTTATTTATTTATTTTTTGCACCATAAGTGTGAAGAGGAAATTGGAGGAAGACATTATTAAGAGTCTGATGTGTCAATGTAAAAGTATTAAGTGTCGGCTGCTGAAGCAATTTCAAATTAAAAGCTTCAAGCTACTTCTTTGGATATAGTATGTAGTACATTAAGCATCGGGCACGGCAAGTGCCGCCCCCTATGAAGTGCCGCCCTGGGCGACCGCCCACATCGCCCATATCAAAAACCGCCACTGCTGCAGAGGAACAGCTCCCTCCAGGATGAGAGGAGACCTCCACCACGACCAGGGTGCATAATGGAGAAGACCGGAAACAGACAATACAGTGACAAGGAGATTTGTCTGACTTTCAAGCAAAGTCAAAAAATTCCCAAACTAAAATAAAAAATGCAGATACACAAATGAATCAATGGCAAGAGAAGCTTTGGTGCAATTTCAATAAGGAAGGTCTACCTCACTTCCAGGTACACTGAGTTACTACATTACTCTACACGCCATGCCTTTATTATCAAGAGGCGCTCTGAACCAATAGCTGAAAAGCCTGCATTCTCTTTTCAAACAATCACACTCCTAGTTTTTACCTTTAAATTCATAAATGTTTTCTCTCTGCATTGCAGACAGGTTGCTGTCTCTCCTCCATCTCGTTCTCCATCTAGTCATTAGTAAGGTGCGAGTACTGGCTCCTCACTGACCTCATGCAAATGCCACATGCATGGGGTGTGCAGGTGGAACGTAAGTGCCTTTAGCATGCCCAAACAAACTATGCTCTTATTGTCTAATTCCTAACCCTCTGGCTGCAATCATGGAGGTCACACGTATCTCTTTAACTGTACTAATAATGGGTCCTTGTGCATTGCGCAAGAATAGAGGGGGCTTGAAAAAATTTCAATATGATACAATGTGCCTGCATCTCACCTGCTTCATCCTTATTTTACACTTTTGTGTTGTATAAATGTTTGCTATGAATCTTTGCCTGCAGCATGCCCATAGACAAAACTGTGCATGAAAATTTTGCTCTATGAGATCAGCAATTGGTTTGCATTAACATTTTGTGCAGTCCACCTACGTGCCCGGTACAGGTTTGTCCATTTTTCATCCACAGACAGCCCGTTTCCACCTGTAAGGTGGATACTAAATTCAATTAACATGTTTCATTGATAAAACTTATAATACGCATGTTTGTCCTTTTTCAAATCTATTTTCAGATTTCTTAATTTAGATGTAAGAACGTAAACAGGTTTAATTTCTTATGAAATTTTAAATCTTTCCTAAAACAAAGTACGTGGTTTTTAAATTTCTTAAAGTTTGAACCCAAATACCCACCTAAAATCTCTTGAAAGCATTTTAGTAAAAGCCCTGGTGCCTTCATAAAGGGGTAATTG
This sequence comes from Oryzias sinensis, assembly GCA_037389245.1. Lineage (NCBI taxonomy): Eukaryota > Metazoa > Chordata > Actinopteri > Beloniformes > Adrianichthyidae > Oryzias > Oryzias sinensis. The sequence continues at coordinate 11,541,006 of CM074497.1, read as the reverse complement.
GTACATTTAGGAAAGTAAAAATCAAGTTCCTAGTTGCAACTTCATTACTTCATTTTTGTGTGTGTCTGTATTTCTATTGCAGCATCACGTTTTATTATGCAATAAGTGATGGCATGTAGCTCTGCCTGTAAAACTGACTTATAATATAAAGAATTATTCATCATTCTAGGTAACACATCTTGATTGTCTGTTAAAGACCAACTCTGATGAAAAATGTCATTTTGTGGTGTTTTTAAGATGTTCTTGTGGCATTTCTGGACATTTAGAAAGAGAAATAATCTTAAAATAGCTTTTTTCAGTATTTCTCTATTCAAAATCCTTTTAAATCAGGAGCAGAGGATAACATTTTAAAAAAGAGATCATTTGAAGTCTAGAAAACATACTGTGTGGGCTACAAGCTCTCCCTGCTCCGCTCCATTTTGATGCATCCACTTGCAGACTATTAGATCCAAGAAAGTCTTTGTTTTCCTCATCTGAGCTGGAATTTGGATTTAAACTCAATGGCTGGATGGCTCCAATGTTGATCAACATTTTTGTTGCAATTGCAACATTAGGTTGGGGGTGTGAGGGGCTGTAAGTTAGCGGCAGAGAGTATAAACGGAGAGCTTTCAGTAGGGAAGAAAAGGGGAGTGGGACGGTGGGGTTGCATTAGCTGCCAGTGGATGCAGTACATGTTTTCATTAAATGAAAACTTGAAGTTAAAAAGGTTTTCTTTGAACTTTGTGAATTAATTGGTAGGTAATATTCAACATTTTTGCGAAACAGGATTTGGCTGTTATTAACAATGCTAAAATTGAAAGGTACAAAAAATGTAACTATATTTCACATTCCATTTAACAAATCGATACAGAGTTTTAACAAAAATTGCACAGGCATTCAGATTTCTTAGGAATCACTGTAATATTCTTATAAAATTTTCAATTTAAGCAATAAATTAAAGATGCCATGGTGACATGTCAACAGCAGAATGAAAATATTTGGCTGCTGGAGAAAGATAGCTTTGTTTTTAGCATGTCTAGCCAGTGACAAAAGTTTATATGACTGAGAGTTAAACATGTCAAATGTCACAGTCTACTTCTGAAACTCAGCAGCTTTGTCGCGAGTCCTGCTTTATTTTTTTTTTTACTAGTGTTAATGCTCCATAGTGGCTTGGCTCTGTTTTTAAACAAACATGCTTTCAGTGTTCGCTGAGTCTGAAATAGTGATTCTGCTGTGCAATTCATAACTTTAGTCTTTCTGCTGGCTTGTACAAATGAATGAACATTTTTAAAAACTGAGCAGCTTTGATAATGAAAAGCTCAGTGTGAGATCTCCTCTCCAAGGGCAAAATGCTCAAACATACCAAACATCTTCCGTTTCTTGTTACACCTATTGATTATATCTGAGATCAGCCAATAAGAACACAGGTCAGGCTACCGAGGAAAAAAAATTCCTGTTACTTCACTTTCAGGAGGTTGTGCTCATTGCCTTGGTAAACCATTGAGAACAAAACTCTTTCCTCATCAGTTTCCCAGCCTGTGGCAGAGACCAGAGGTGCAGCTCAAATTCAACAATGACACTTTTACGCTGAATGAGGCAGGCACTCCAGTTTCAGGGAGAATGCAGGATTCAAGGCTTTACTGAGTCTTTAGGCAGAGTCAACACTTCTCAGTGACACATGAACATAACACAGCGCATGTAAACAAGCCACATGCTTAGGTGAAAAAAGGAGATTTCTTTTATCAAACAGTTACATTAGACAATCGGAAAAAATACTAAAATGTGTAAGAGGTCAGATTTCCCAGTGTTATCACGTAAAAGAAGGTTTCTCACAAACTTTTTAGACCCCCCCCCCCACACACACACACCCACCACCACCACCGCCCCTGGTCATCTGTCCAGTAGCCTCTTGGCAGCTCTGCAGGCCACTGCAGCCTCTCACATGTCTGCTTTGAGTTCATTCAGCTTTTTTGCTGCTGGCCTAAAGGAGACTCTGGGCTTCTCTTTCCTCTCGCTTCTGCTGACTTTGTGCTGATTTGGAAGGAGACACCCAGAACTTTTTTGTAGCAGTCTGAACTTCCTCCACACAAACCCGCTGCTCCGTTTGTTTGTTTGTTTGTTTGCCTGTAAGTTGGTGTCCTCATTCTGCCTTGAATGATGTTGTTCAGATGACAACTTTTGTAAGCATCATAGTGTTTCGTGGCTGTTGATCAGGGAATCACACAAACCCAATATGACGCCGGAGCTGCAGGCGCATGTCAGTGGTGTGCAGGGACTGCATGAGACTTGTGTGCATTAGATAAAAAAAGAATCCTCTTTGTTACGAAGGGAAACGTCTCAAATGAGCATCTCCCGCATCCTGATACAGCTGATACATATGCAGTTGTTATTTTTCTCATGGCTGATCACAGATTAAACAAATATTTATAGCAAAAAGAAAAAACCCAATTTTAATTTATAATATTGTTCTTTGTTTGCATTTTTATTTGTCCCCAAAACTTCTGATTTATTTTTTCTATTCTATTTATAATAAAATTTAATGTAATATAACATGCTGCACGGTGGAATAGTGGATAGCACTCTTGTCTCACAGCAAGAAGGCCCCCAGTTCACGTCCTGGCTGGGGGACACCAATGGGGGACCTTTCTGTGTGGAGTTTGCATGTTCTCCCCGTGCATGCGTGGGTTTTCTCAGGGGATTCCGGCTTCCTCCCACCGTCCAAAAACATGCTTCATAGGTTTACTTGGTTACTCTAAATTGTTCCTAGGTGTGAAGATGGGTGTGTGATTGTGGCCCTGCTACTGACTGGAAACCTGTCCAGGAGGCCCCTGCCTTCAACCACGGGAGGCTCCAGCAGCCCCGTGACCCCAAAAGGGACAAAACAGGGTTAGAAGATGAATGGATGAATGAATGGAAGAACGAGAAGGACCATCCTTACAACTATAAACATCCTTTATTTCATTTTAGAAATGTAGCTGTAATTTAGCTATGGTAATAAATCAAAACTACTATAAAGAAAAGTTTATTTTATTCAAAACACAAGTCTCTAAAAAACTAACTTTTATAATTGGTTTTCATATTGTCAGAAAAAAATAAATATTAATGGGAATGAGATAAGGGTCATCTAAGATAGCACAAGGGTTAAACGTATTTAACCCTTGTGCTATCTTAGATGACCCTACCTTTCATTGATGTTCTCCCTACCATGACAAAGGTGGATAAAGGTGGAAAGATTTCATGTAATCCATGGACACCAGTGAAGATCACAAATCATTGAAGAAAAAAGGTTAAGCGCACTGTCTCGTGGGTCTAGATGACCCAACTCCCAATGTTAAAGTGCCTAGGATAGCACAAGGGATAAACCACCTGCCCATGCATTAGGTGCGAGGGTGTTAAATGACATGACCAACAAGCTGGTTTTTGATCGTAGAGTTTTAGCTGGCCAAAGTCTGTGGATAAGACAGGAAGTTGTTTCACACCTGTGTTTCTCACAAACAGTGTAACAGTGTAAGCGTAGCTCTACGTGTGATGAAAGTGCAGTCTGGACAAAACATTTCATAACTGTGAAATAACAAAAAAGTTAGTTTTGTGCAAAACGATCCTTTGTGATTTAGCACATTCTTCCTCACATAAAAAAACAAACAAACAAACACACTCACTGGCCCCATATTAGTAAGTTGGAGCTGGGTTGGACCCCTTTTGCCTTCAGAATTGCCTTAATCTTTGTTGGCATAGTTTTAACAATGTACTGCAATCATTCCTCTTTTGCAACTTTTGCAGGTTTTTCTCATTGATCCTTTGTAAATACAAAAACATTTCCAAAACAAGTCCCTGTTTTATTTATTTTTTAATAATGTTAATGCCACGTAGTGGCCTAACCGTTTTCATACAAACATGCTTTCAGTATTCCCAAGTCTGAAATAATGATTTTGTTGTGCAATTCATAACTTTAGTCTTTTTGTGGGTTGTACAAGTGAATAAACATTTTGAAAACCCGTGTAAAAAAAAAAAACACATTAAACATTGAGATGAAAATAATGAGAAGGGGCCAGGATCATTTAGGATATTTGTATTCATTGTAGTGGACTGTCTTTCTGTGCGGGAACATCATGCAGAAGGGAGCAATATTTATTCTTTATTGAAAGTTCTATTTTTACTTGTTTCATTCATAAACTCTTTCACTTATCAGCTAACCACAGTTGTAGAAAGAATCTGTCAATGAGATAAACTTGATTTGCTAGTGTGCAACCAAGATTTTGTCTTTCTTCCTGGATCTCTGCTTTCCCACAGACAAAGCGGCATCTGCTACGCCATGTTTGGGTTTATCTGCTCCTGAATTTGCTCTCCGATGAGCGACTCTCAAAACACGGGCCCCCTGGATTATTAATATTTATCGCTCGCACATCCTGCCGCGAATTATTCTCCAGAATAGGATGTGATTTTGTCACTAGCTGAAAAAATGAGATGTTGTTTATTTATGAAAGCTGGGGCGCCTTTATGAGGGACATTATTTGTGCCTCGCACACCCTCACTGTGACCTTCGATTCATATGAGAAAGTAATGGCGGAGAGAGAAAGACGCTCTGCAAGTGACAAAGTGATCTAATGAGTCTGCTGCTGGTGGGGATGTAAAGCATTGGTTTGAATAGATGTGAGGCATCCAGAGCTACTCTTAACATCTTATTTTCACAGTAAATTGAATTCTTAATAGGATGATCGTAACTCCTCAGAGACAAACACATAACCCTGTATAGATGAGATTCAACACCACAGCAGGAAGGCTGCCAGCCTGCCCTGCAGCTTCTGGTGCCTCACCTTATTTGCCTAATAAGTCGAATAAAATCAGACACTAGTCGAATTAAACTTAGTAACATTGTCATTTTTAGAATATATTGTGTGGACCTGCCAATTTTGGTTTCCATTTTTCTTTATCTTTATCCTTGTTCAGTTTGTGTCCATTTTTCTCCGTCTTCCCTGCCTACACCAGGTTTATGTTTTTGATTACAGCTGCTCTCTGTTGGTTCATTATTTCTTCAGTGTGTAAGTAGATTGTTTTCCATTAGTCAGTGTTGGGGTTTCACCTTTTGGTGACATTATATTTAATTTGTTTTCTAAATTAAGTGTCTGTTAAACTGCTTGTCATTTCCTGCATTATGCTACTCCAACACCACATTTTCCTGCCAAGCTGCACTAATTCAATGTGAAACACTTGCACTAAGAGTTTGAAGCAGAGCAGCATGTCTTACAATAAAATTTGTTGATGTGCAATAAGCATCACATTTAATTCTTTACATGTCATGGTACTTCAGGTCAGGGTGTTACCTGATTTACCCGAGAACAGGTACCAGCTCACCTTTGCACAAAACGTATGCACAACAGAAAATGCTTGATATTGGTTTGTTTGTATGTACAAGTATGTATAAGTACAAAAAAAGTATTTAGTTACCGGTAGTCAGAAATTGTGGAACTTCTCCCACTTAAAAAGATGAGAGAGGCCTGTAATTTTCATAGGTATAACTCAACTATGAGAGACAAAATGAGAAATAAATCCAGCAATCACAGTTTTTGACAGAATTTATTTGTAAATTATGGTGGAAAATGTGCAGCACCACGGCGGTAGGGCGGTCGACCTCTGATAGGAATGTTGCAGGTTTGATTCCCCCTTGCCCGCCCATGCGTCAAAGTGTCCTTGGGCAAGAAGCTGAACCCCACCTTGCCTCTGTTGGAAGTTGGCACCAGTGTTCGGCAGCGGAGCCGCCTCCAGCGTGTGAATGGGTTTGTGACTGTTAAGCGCAATACAAGAATACGCCATTGACCATTTACCATAACCTGTAGGACATGTGAAAGACATCACACTGCTAACAAATATCTTCATAAGGAGCTTATTAACACCTATAAGATATTTTAAGACATCTACAAATGCTAAAGATTTTCTTATAAATGAAGGCTTTACAAATGCCAATACATGTCTTTATAAGCACGTCTAACACTTATAAGGTAATAATAAGGTCATCTAGAAATGTTAACGAGTGTCTCATAAATGTCCTCTAAAGGCTTAAGTAATCCTAGTGTAAAGCATTACTGTCTCATGTCCAAAAAAGATTTACAGAAGCTGATTTTTGCTTAACCCTTGTGCTATCCTATGGGGTCCAGATGACCTGATCCTTGCATTGACGTGTTCTCCCTACCACGAAAAAGGTGGATAAAGGTGAAAAGGATTTCATGTAATCCATGGACACCAGTGAAGATCACAACTCATTGAAGAAAAAAGGTTTAGCGCACTGTCTTGTGGGGTCCAGATGACCCCACTCCCAACGTTAAAGTGCCTAGGATAGCACAAGGGTTAAATTATCTGCAGGCTGGAGTTCTGTAACTTCTAGAATAGTTTACTGTTTGGTTCTGTATAGAAGGCTGTCAGAAACCTGCTGTTCCTTCTGATTGTTGTAGTTTTTCCCAGAATCAAAAGCATTACTCATAGTACTACTGCCTTGCATGGCTACCCACTAAAAACTGAATTTACAATGAAGTACTGCCGCTAGTTCATAAATGACTGAGTAGTGTGGGTTTATTTAAACGCGTTTGGCAACTTTGTGGTTTATAAACCCAGTAGAAGTCTGATCAGGAAGCAGTGAGCTGGCAGAGTCTTGATTCAGAAGCAACAGAGTGAGGCTGTTTCGAACTGTCATCCTACACACAAATGGACCCAGCTTCCTGATGAGCCTAGTCCTACAGTCCAAACTGAAAACCTGCTTTTCTCTGGTCCCTTTTGTTTGTCCTGCATTTTTCCTTTCTTATGACTGCAAAAAAAGTGAAATGCCCTTCTTATACTAAAGGTTGGTTTCCCAAAACTAAAACATAAACATGTTATGGCTTAGTCAGTTAGTCACTACTGCACCTATGGGTGAATGAGGGTAGAAAAAAACCTGCACAGGACACCATCCTACCATCCAGTGTGTCAATAGTGCAAAAATGTTCATGCGGTCAGTAAGGAGCCAGCACCTTACCAATGACTGAAGTGTGGCATAAGAGCACCGTACGACAGCATCACTGGAATGTCATAAGTGTGTGTAATATACAATAGTCATACAAATACGTTGCTATCCTAGACACTTTAACATTGGGAGTTGGGTCATCTAGACCCACTAGACCAGTGTTTTTCAACCTTTCGTAGCCACGGCACACTTTAACCTTAAAAAAATCCCGCGGCACACCAGCATCAAAAAAAAAAAAAAAAAAAAGGAGAAACTCATAGTCTGTATTGATCTACAGCCCCTCCACATTCTCACTTGAATTTTTGAGATAATTGTTGCAGAAAAAGCTGGAAACTGCAGCTGTTTTTTTCCAAAAGATGTAATAAAAGTTAAGTTAGAAGATTTAAAAACAGTTTGATGTGTGTTCATTGGTTTCAAGACGTTTAACAACAGATCTCCTTGTGCGCTGTCATGCTCACAACCCAATGCATCATGGGAGATGTAGTGCATAAAACGGCCGGAGATCGCTTTTCGAAGCTTCATTGTTTTGTTCACTTGTTCCGCGGTCTGACACCGGATTCTGTGGAAAGCTACACCGCTAAAGACGAGCTTTAGCTGGTATTTTTGTTAGAACTGAGAGACTTTACGAGCTAAATCGGGACAAGGAAGTGAAGACTTTAACCACTTCTGATTGGTCAGACTGATGACATGTGATCAAGACTCCAAGAATGATTGGTGGAGACAGTTGAAGGGATGGGACTTTTCCAAAATACAGCCGAAGTTGCAGCTGAATCACGGTACCGTCATTCTTATCAAAATGTCTTTAATAAAATAAAATAAATGCAAAGAAAAAAATATTTTAGGATCTTTTATATTCCTAACTCCTCAGTGTTTTAACAGGGCCTGTTTATATGAACAGAGAGCTGAAATCCTGGAGATGGGAAATGTTTTTAAATCAGTTAATGAGGGCAATTTCCCACGGCACACTTAACCACCTCCCATGGCACACTGCAATGCATGAAAAACACTGTACTAGACAGTGCGCGGAACCTTTTTTCTTCAATGATTTGTGAACCTCACTGGTTTCCATGGATTACATGAAATCTTTTCACCTTTCTCCACCTTTGTCATAGTAGGAAGAACATGTCAATGTAAGGGTGGGGTCATCTAAGAAAGCACAAGGGTTAATGACATCCAACACTCGCACTGGTTGACTAAGGCTTTAGCTTCAATGAACAAACCAGGATCCTTAGCTCTATCGTAATAAATCCATAATGATGACAGACAGATGGTCCTGTGATAGCCACCTCTCTAGGATGCACCCTGCCTTCGTCCAAATGCAGTAGGATAGGCTCCAGCGACCCCAGAAGGGTTAAATCAGGTTTAGTAAATGGATGGAAATACAAATAAAATGTGGGGTTTATAATATTTTAAGATATTTTAGGTTTAATTGTGTGTTCTTTTTTTTATTTTTACTATTGCGCAGCTTCAGTGTTTTATTATGGCATCTTTTTCTTAAAGTATCTACAACATCGTTTAAGCTTCCTGATTGTAGTAGCTTGGCTGCTCTAAACTCCACAGCCTTCTTGTTTCATGGTTCTAGTATGGAAACAGCCTTCAAAGTCATAAAAGAACTTCTGAGATGGATTTCTTCAGGCCTGGCATATAAATTGAGAAATTACCCTCATAAATCAAACAAGACACCAACTTTGCAGACATAAATGTCAACAAGATTTACGAATGTTTAGAGTGAAAGGACATCGTAAGAAAAATGATTTTAAGAGGAGTTAATATCATATGGTTGCTAAACTGCATCAACCAAAAATTATATTTTTATGCTGGATCATTTAAACGTGAATACATTATTATGTAACAATATTTTAGTTTTAAACAAGTATTATGAACTTTTGACCCACAGTTTGTAGTATAAAACACAAGTTTATAAGGTTTAAACAGCACATAAAATCCTGTTAACTATACCAATCTACCAGAAAGTTGTTGACTGTTTCTCAGTACAGAGAATAATAAAAATTCTGTTGCGTCATAAACTCTGACTTCAGGCTTAAATCGCCCACTTTGACTCCCACAGAGGCATTGTGTCACTCTTGTGTTTGTTTGAGGGCAGGTACTTGGAGCAGGCTCTAACTGATAACCCTGACCTCACAGGTCCCTCACACATTGTATGAGAAGAGTAGGGGGCACGACCTGGGACAGCACAGGATGACATAGGTGATGAATTCCTACACAGCTGCAGGATGAGGGACATCGCACAGATCCAACACCGAAGGAGGATGTGCTTGTTGTGTTTGTTCACAGATGGGGGAAAGAGGATGAGTTGGGAAAAAAAACAAAAACAAATAGTATGCTCTGATTTCATTCAGTCAGATCACGGCAATTGTTGGAAACAGCTTTCATACAAGTTATGGGACGTTTCACTGAATGAGGTGTTTTCATCCCAAGACCTTTGTTTTACATGAATCACTGGAGGTTTTATTAAGCATTGTTTGTTATGGGGGGCCTGGGTGCAAGGCTACAGCTTTCCCATAATAAATGGTCCCTTTCAACCACTGCCAGTGTATGGTCAGCTTTAACCCTCAAACCTCAGAATGGCCAAACAACATAGAACTTCCATGTACAGTATAGGCATGTACTGCAGCCTCAATCAAAGAGCACAAGAATGTTGTTTTTACCATTGACTATAAATGAGAACTGGAATGAGTGACCCCTCTCCCTTGGTGTTGTAAATAAGAAGTGCCAGCTGGTCCCACAACCAAAATCCCATATACTTTTATAGAGAAACAAACATTTATTACGCTGTCATTTTATTTGTCAGAATATTCCAGCTAAACCAAACATTTTATTTTCCGTTTTGGTAGTTAATCAAGTTATAAACTGGCTAACTATTTATAAAAAACGCCCCTCTCACCCTCCGCGGGTGGTTTCTCCTCCAAGCTCGGGTCCTCTACCAGAGGCCTGGGATCTTGAGGGTCCTGAGTAGTATCTTAGCTGTTCCTAGCACTGTGCTTTTCTGGACTGAGATGTCCAAGGTCTTTCCACGTATCTGTTGTAGCCACTCCTCCAGCTTGGGGGTTACTGCCCCGAGTGCTCCAATTACCACAGGCACCACTGTCACCTTCACTTTCCATGCTTTCTCCAGTTCTTCTCTGAGTCCATCACTTGGAAACAGCTGTTTCTGGTGGTTTGTTGAGAAAAACCCTAAAAAATTGGTCAAAGATTAATGAGATAATACGCGTTTAAACAACAAGCATGTTAAAACAACAAATACAGACATTTACAATAAAATACAATTCTAATACACTGGTGACATTTACCTTTATGTCTCTATCCAACTTTGTTGTCCGGTGTGACAAAGTTGTGAATCTGGTTGATCTTCGTTTAAAAAAAGGTTTTCTGTCTTGGTGAACACTGTTCACTCACACATTTTTACACAGTGTTACTTGTTCAGCTGTGTTGACGCCTGCCACTATTCCCCTTAAATGGATGTCCTAGTCATTTTATCCTCCCCACAGTATTTGGCAAGCGCAGTCTTTATGTTCCGATTGGTGCGCTCATCCTGTCCATTGGCCTGGGGATGGTAGGCTGATGTAATGCAATGTTTTACACTCAAAGCCACAAATACATCACAGTTGATCTGTAGACACATTAGGTTATGCTTCGAAAAATCAAATACAATTCATTACAAATATTCAAAGTCACTAATGCAATGTTTTCAAATAAGCAGCTAGACCTCATTTACAAATTCCCCCCTTGTTCATTAAAGATCCTCTCTACAAGTCCAAAGTCAAGTAAAATATTCACAATTTTTCTTGACACCTCTGTTGCCGTTTTGGTACAGACGGATTTTGCTACAACCCACTTTGTAAAAAGATCTGTGGCTGTTAGAATGATCCTGCAACATGAGAATCAGTTCTGTCCTTTTCTCTTTGTTTTTCAACAAACTGCATATCTTAACTTAAGAGGAATTAAAACAAACAGACGCACGCTACAAAATGTAGTGCTACCTTTTGCCATTTCGGGTTGTAGGAAGGGGACCAATCAGATCTATCCCAAGGACACTCCAAGCTTCCTGAACTTGAATGGGACAAAGAACAAAAGCAACAGTTTAAACCGTTTCATGAGGCTGACAGTTGGGACACTCATCCGGTTTTGAAAGAGGGTATTAAATTAATTACAGTAATTTATCTCACAAGTATCTTGTATATTTCAAAATAGCAAAAATCTACCACAATTTACAAATAACTTATCAGCCTTAAGGGGCAGTTACAGTCAGAATATCTTAATTATCATTTGCAGGAACACATAGTTCAAGAAGTAAAAATTTCACCCATTTATTTACATCCTCCCATGCAGTTTTCCAGTGGCAAAAACTTACTCCAATGTACGCCGTCTGCCATGATGATCCCCATTACCAAGGTCACCATGGCAGCTCTTTAAAATGTCGCAAACCGGACCTGACTAAGCGCACATTGCCCTGAGAGTTGTAATACAGCTGCTCATCTCATACACCATGAAAAGAGAAAGTTATTTTAGTATCTGTCTAATAATTGATAATTATTCTGGTAATAAATTCAAGTCGATTGGTAGTTAGGTTTAACTGTGTAATTCTTCAATGTCCTTTGAAAGGTAGCCTTTCTGCTATCTGGATTTTTTAATTGAAGGTGAGGCTATGATAAGTCCCTTGTGATATATAATTGGAAATTTGGATGTAGAAGTCATTCATGTTTTTTTCAAAGAACGGTCTCAGCGTGTAAACAAGTTTCTATGAAGAACGCTGTCAGCGTGTAAAGTTTCTTCGAAGAACGGTGTTAGTGTGTAAACAAGTGGCGTTAGCATGTAAGCAAGTTTCTACGAGGAAGGGTGTCAGTGTGGTAAACAAGGTTCTCAACAATTGTGTAAACTTGCGGACCAATCACTATCTTACACGTCATCAGACCAACGTACAGCCAATCACATAATGTGACCTCATCATTAGTCGCAGGCCCAATACCAGTTATTACAGGCACAAATAAACAAGTCTCCAGGAACACCCAGCTTCATTGCCGAGTTCTATAAACAGTTCTGTGACAATTTAACCTCATTTTTACTAAAAGTTTTTAAAGAAAGCCTTGACAAGGGTGACCTCCCTCCCACTTTATCTCAAGGACTAAGTATCTTGATTCCTTAACCTAGATAATCTTAGATAAATGGCGACTAATCACATTATTGAGTTGTGATTATAAATTTTGGGATTGATTCATGCAAATACAATAAAGCCTCTCTTAGATACAATTCTTGACGAAGATCAGTCGGGATTTATGCTGAATCGTCATATTTCAAACAATATCAGATTAATTTTAGATATATGAGATTACTCAGAACTCGTGCAGGATGACAGTCTCATTCTTTTTCTAGACTTTAATGTGCTTTTCGTAGAACACAATTTTAGTATTGCCGCATTAAACAGATTTGGTTTTGGTCAATTCTTCTGCAATGCTGTTCAGACTTTATATTTCAATAGTAATAGTTCTATAAAACTCACTAGCGGAACTTTTCCTAAGTTCTTTTTAAAACGTGGGATAAGGCAGGGATGCCCCTTATCAGTGTATCTGTTTCTTCTTTCAGTACAAATACTCAACTTACATATCAAACTCAGATTATTAAAGAGTTTAATTGTTGCTGAGAGGGAAATATTTATAAGTCAATTAGCAGACGATGAAGCTCTCTTTCTTTGGGACACTTCACAAGTAGTTGTGGCAATTGACATTTTCCAGTCCTTTTCTAAAGCTTCTGGACTTACACTTAATTTAAACACATGTGAAATTCTGGCTGTTAGAAACTGCTTGTTAACATCTATTCAAGGTATTCCTATGAAAACTTCTGCAACATACCTTGGTATTCAAATTTACTAAAGATATGCAATCCAGATCTTCAAAAAATTTCTCTCCTTTAATAGATAAAACCCCAAAAACCCTTGACCAATGGCTGCAAAGAGATCTATTTCTGAAGGGCAGAGTTCTGCTTACAAAAGCAGAACGGATCTCTCGATTGACCTGTGCTGCTCAATCAGTAAAGGTTAATACGCAGTCTGCACTGCAATTAATAAATATTATATAACCTTTTATAAATAAAACTCTCCGGAAATCTGTTACTTTAAATACGTCTGATTAAGGTGGCTTAAATTGTCTTGATTTTAATGCGCTTAACACTCAAGGTAATCTGGATTCAGAAATATTTCAATACTGTAACTCCACATCTATTTGGAACTTTATTCCAAATTTTGTATTTTCAAAGTAAGTTGGCCTTAACTTCCTGCTGTGCTGTAACTACAGTATTCCCTTTGAAAATTCCTTAACAGGTTCTATTAGCTTGGGCAGTGATTTACAAACACAACTTTTCTCTGCAGAGTTGTATTATTTGGAATAACTGTAATACTGTTTATAAAAACAAAACTATGTTTTTAAGTAACTGGTTTAATAATGGCATCATTGTCCTCAGTCAACTATTCAAAGAACCTGGATTATTATATAATTACTCAGAATTTATTATGCAGTATAATATGCAGTATACACCTTTGGTTTCTGTTCTATGAGCTACTTTTTATTAGCTTAATTTTATACCTAACATTGAATGGAAAAAGTCTGATCTTTACAGCTGGGATGGTCAGATTGACGCCTGGTTATTGTAGAGCCCCTGTCGAGTGCCCATAACTAATTGTTAGAGATCTGACAGTGGCGGTGGGACGGCAGCAAGGGGGCAGGGGGGTGGCTGGAGGGTGGCAGTCTGAAATTGGACAATCATCAGACGATTTTGTGGAATTTGGAGACCCTCCTATCAGTCAATCATTGCGGCAACTGATTGATGTCAAAAAAATGTCCGTTAACTTTTTCTTAACCTCCGCCGTGTGGCGTGTAAAAACGCAACTGCCACCTACCGATTACAAATGCCACCAGGTGGCCACCCGCCGAATTTGCTGAAAACTGGCAGCTAGGTCTCCACGCAGTGTTATTCTGGGATATGTGACTATATGACCCTGAAATGTTATGTTATTGCCAGATTTTATTTATTTATTTTGTTTTTATTTTTTCATTGAATGTTTAATGCATTAATTCATTAACTTTAGGGAAAACAAGACTACAATTTCCACAGAGATTTTAGATTAAATGTTGCTGTCAGTGAATTTTTTTCTTGTAATAGAAGAGATGTTCTAACTTTGAGAGAAACTTGTTCATCTGCGGTTGTGCGAGCTTGAAAAAACAGAGACTGATCATGCTCCTTTTTTAAGGAGTGCGCATTTGTGCGTGTATTTGTATGTAAACCTTCCAAACATCCGATGTGTTGCTCTGTTTTTCCGCCTCCTAAAGGAAAGGAAGCAAAGTGTTTGAGTGTGTCTATGCAACACTCATCAGAATGTCCTATATAATTTCATAACAAACCATTTCAATGACAGGAAAGGTGGATGTGGACGAAGATGTGGACGAAATGTGGATGAAACAGCAGTTAATCAGTTTGGTCTTTCACCATGACATCAAAAAAAGTATAGAAGAGAGCTGCGATGGTTGGCTTTGATGGTTCCAGACAAGCAGAGGGAGGTCACTGATGTATTTTCACAGCTGAAACTCCCAGTGTGTCGCTTCACTCTGGGGAACAATGACCCTCACCAGCAGGAACCTCTGTTCTATTTTCACTTCAAAACACAGAAAACACAATGGAAAACAACACAAACTTCATGCCATGACCAGGGCCTGGGACCACAGCTAATCAATGTTTTTAGGAAAGCTGTGTATCAGATCATGAATGGATTCATTTTGTCAGAAATATTGAACAAAATATTACTAAAGTGCAGATTCATAACAGCCTCACAGAAAATGTATCATGGAATAAGAAGTAAATATCCCAAATACATTTTAACCCATGTTGAATAAAAGTTTGTGGAAAAACATCACAAGCGTTACAACGCCAACATGCCTGAAGGAATAGTAAGAAGTTTTGTGAATGTGGGAGGTGCTTTGGAAATATTGTTTCCAAGGACGAAGTCTAGTTCTGAGAAGAATTGCAAAATACTTATTTTCTGTGCTCCGGATGAAAGTGGGAAATGTGCGTCAATTCTAACTGTGATTTAATGCTTTTCACGACTGCGGCACAGCTTTGGAGGTTAGTCATTAGCATTTAGCGATGATAACCATTATGAACTCTTTGCTGGAGAAGTTAGATTTTTGATCCTAAGAAATATGCCAGTAAAAAAGCAAGATAAAAGCCCCTATCATCTCTTTTATTGGCTGTGAAACTGCAAAGCTTAACAGGTAATAAACTCAGGAAAAAAATTCCAAGAATTTTTTTATTTCGATAGCGTCCTAAATGGTGGATGACATCACAAATCAATACAGAGACAGCAAAACACCTTGACTTATAGAGATGAAAGCAAGTATGAATTTTGGGAAATGCATGCCAATTATTATGTATTAAGACTAAAAGATGCATTTCTAAAATAAATCAAAAGTAAAGTCAAAGGAGATGCCAAGGAAAAAGCTGATTTTCATACAAAGTACATGCAGGATAAATGCAATCAAGCTAAACATTAGAAACTATCCAGTGAGGTTTCCCGGCAGTGAAACAGTTTCACCTGAAATGGCAAAACATATTCATCTTTATCCAGTGTGATTTAAGACCCACTCCCATGAAATTTGTGTTTTTGGTGCTTTTAACATTATCTTGTGGCATTTTTCTGATAATGGAAGACATATAGAAAAAAAGTAAGTTCAAATGTGCATGTCTGACTTTTTTTTGTATTGCGAATCAGGAGCAGATGAAAAAAATGCAGTTTAAAAAAGAGCTTATTTGCTATGTAGAAAATATGCTGGTCGGGCCACAAGCTCTCTGCTCTGCTCCATTCTGATGCATCCACTTGTAGACGACTAGATCCATTTACATCTTTGTTTTCCTCGTCTGAGCTGGTATCTGGCTTAAACTGTACGGATGGATAACACCGGTTACACCGGTAACAATTCTGAGGCAAATTTTTAAAGGCCAATTTCCAAGGAACTACTGCTGCTCTGCAGAAACTATGTCCTAGAAGCCAACACAGGATGTTTTTGATTTGGCTAAAAATGGCATAATCATAAATAAAAGACCACTGGGAACGATTTGAAAATGATTGGAGTGGGACTTTAACACAAAACTGTTGTTCCATGCTCTTCCGGACAGAACAGATAAAGAATCGGTTTAGAACTGTCGACACAAAATCTATTGTACTTCTCATTAAAGGTTTCACCCACACACTAAAATAGGATCATATTTTAACCTTTGACACAAAAACATGGGTTTTCTCCACAACAACACAATGCTGACACCACTTTTTAACGAGTTAAAAAGCAGAATACTGTTTGTTTTTCGTAGGTCTTTGTTGTCGTTGCCAGAGAGCACTACTGTGGGTGTTGTGTGAGTGGATGCAAAGAGCTACCTTCAAAATTCCAAAAACGGTCCATGCTTTGCAAGAGCAAACACCTGCAGTGTTTTAGAAGCGTAGTGCAGACACAAGCTTCACAAAGGCGCACAAACACACAACAGAGAGTGTGATGGAGACCCAGAAAAAGCTTGGATGCAGCGGCTTTTACTTCCTCTCCTCCCTGCGTAGGAAACCCCAGCGTGGAGTCACAGCTCTGCGTGATGCTGCAGAGATGAATTATTAACCACATTTACACACAAGTCTTCTTTACACTTCCTTAATGCTATTTATTTCCTTCAACATACCTTTCTGCCACCTGATCCTGTACAAATAAATTCTATTTATTTGTCTGTATTTTATGTCCACTTTAAAGGGTAATGTTTCTGTATTTCATTAGACCATGTATAATGACAGGAAAGGCTTTCTATTCTGAAAATCTGTTGTCGTTGAAACAGTTCTGATGTTCCAGCTTGAGCACAGGTTCTGCATCTGCGTTGGATAATTCACTGAAGCATTTTTATTGATTTCATCGCTGTGTGGGTGATCACACTGCGGAGGGTAACCCTTTCAGTCTCCCCTCAGGCTCATCAGTATGCGTCCTTTAATCACAACTTATTCAACGCCCACTGGCTATGAATTATTCAACACTCTGATTTCCACATGAAATCTGTGGGGGAAAAAGCTAGGAGGAATATTCCTCCTGGTACTGCTCTTCTCCAATCATCCTCCTCCTCTCTGTCTCTAATGTACAGTTGTAAATCTGGATGGTGGAAGACAAGGGAGTTACACAAAATCAAACACCTCCTACTTGTACCCTGTTCAGAGGGTTTTAGTCTGAAAACTGAGACTAGCTTCACACTTTTCTGGAAAAATGCATCATGAGCCTCTGTGAATAAACACAGAAGACAGATTTCAAAAGAGGTGCCTTTGATTTTGGATTCATTGTTTTGCTCTTTCAAATATCTGCAGAGATGGCTAATAACCTTATTTATTATAAACTACAATGTGAGCATCAATCAGCTGTGCAGCTGATCCCTGTTACAAAAAAGTGATGAGATATATAAATTGTTCAACTTCCACAGATTTTTATCTCTGACCACATGATTACAGATGGCCATTAACAGGTTGTGTTGAACCTTTACCCCTCACACGGGTATCAAAACAACACACTGACTTCCCCGTGTCTTTTTTCTCTGCTTGACAGGGAGGATAATTGGAAACTGGATTTGAAATCGATCGAAGGCTCGTGTGCGAGTGTCTGCACGACAAGAGGTGTGCTTCTGCTGGCTCTTTAAACTGCCCTCCATCCTTTACCTTATTCATTTACAATAAATCTGGATTTCTACATCACTTCTTGTGAATTCTTACCAACCGCAGCTGCAATGAGAATGAATGAGTCACCTTCTTGAATCACTGCAGCTTTAATGGAGCTTGGAGAAAAGTGTGGATCTCTGCTGAGTTTCTGCAGGCTCCTGATGGCTGCCAGCGCTTTGACAGCGGGAATCTCTGGCAAGAAAAAGCTGCAGCAGGACTTAGATGACTTCCTCTCCTGCCATCCATTCGCCCACACAGCCAATCTGCTACTACTGCTGTCTGTTGAGTCTCCTAGGACACCCCGCTGTGCAGATACTACCGGAATTTTATTTGGGACCACTGGGTCTACATTCAGTGGTCAGAAAGACAGCATTTCCCTTACTTACTATTCATATTTTAATGTATAATCATTAAACACAAAATAATTCCTAAAGCGGCCACATAAGTCTGTTTAATATCCCCTAATTTGATTTATGAATATTTCCACATAAAAAGTGCATAAATATTGTACACCTGTCCTGTTTGCTCTACCCTGATTAAATAGTGCTTTTGGTGCTTTTAATATGTACTTGTAGCATTTTTCTGATGATGGGGGACATTTATGAAGAAAATTAAACTTAAAAAAATCCAGTTTGAAAAAGAGCTTATTTGTTATGTAGAAAGTACATTAGCCTCCCTGTTCTGCTCCATTCTGATTCATCCACTTGCAGACAAATAGATCCATCTACGTCTTTGTTTTCCTCATCTCAGCTGGAATCTGGATCTAAACTGTACGGCTGGATAGCTCCAATGTTGCTCGCCATTTTTGTTGCACCGCTGATGTTAGGTTGGGGTTGTGAGGGACTAGTGAGAGAGAACAAAAGGAACAAAGGGATCATGGGAAATGAGTGAAGGCTAACTCCGCACCAATAATCCCACCCAAAATCTTTGAGGAGAATTTTAAGGAACTACTACCGGTCTGCAGAAACAAGTTTTTTGTTTTTTTTTTGCTTAAAAACAACAATCATAATTAAAAAAAACACTGGGAACACTTTTACAATAAATCAAAAGATGATCAGAAAATTTCCAATTCATAACTGTATAAAAGCAACAACAACCTCTCCATGCATACTGACTGTTTATTATGAATGTTCAGAAACATTACTGGGCAAGAGGATTTTTATAAACAGGCAAACATACTTTTTTGCTGTTTCAGATTTTTTTGTAACATTTTCTCTAACTCTGCAAACACAAAGACACATTTTTTTAGAATACCTCTGGCCAGTTAAAATACTTTTCTCTTCAGGGGGCATCTTTGTGGCAAATCCAGCTTTTAACAGATATTTTGATATCACTGTTTTCCATGGAAAAGTGAAAAGCAAAACTTTTACCTCTCTGTCTAGGAAAACAAACTGCGTCCAATGCTGTCCAACACAAGTAGCCTAACAATAAACACATGTAGACCCCTTCAATCCACCTATTGTAAAGATCAGCGTTATCACAGCCCAAGGTCTTCTGATGTCAGAGGTTCAGAAACATGCAAAATGGAAACAAGGTCATTTCAAGGACCTGTAAACTGTATTGTTTGTAAATACATGATTTTTATATCAGACTATCAAACTTAAATCATCACAAATTTATGTAATGAAGTATAGAACTCAATTGCTAAAAACATTTTACTATTAAAAGCAGTAAAATTCAGAAAAAAATCAAGAAAAAGGTTTGATAAAATGACAATCATGCCTGACTGCCTCCCAAATATTGACTTTTTGGCTCAACATTAACAATGAATTGAGACTATAATGATTAACTATGATTATGACCCATTAGTTATTATTAATAACTACAAAGGGAATGACCTAGATAACTTACAATGGAAATATCCCCATCTTTCAAGGAATTTGAAATAACTGTTGTAAATGTCTTTTGCAGAACTTGTATTTATTTAAGATTTTATTTTCTCCTTTTTTCTAGAGGAACATTTTGAGTTTTTCTCACTGATTGGCTTTACCTTGGGAGCTCACCCTTTAAAAGTTGAGCTAAAAGTAGATTGTTTGGGCCCCAAAATAAAATAACGGTTGTCCTTTTGTCCCCTGAAATTTTCCAAAGCAATCTTAAAGCCATTCTTCATGTAATGCTGGTTGGGATTGGAGCTTTGAGGAGCCCACTTAATGCTATGTACAGCATCCTTATTTTTATTTTTATTTAAACAGATTATTGGTATTAGTATTCGTATAAGTGTTAGTATTTGTATTCATATTAATATTCATATTATTACTGCGGGAGTGACTGTCCAGGATGTACCCTTCCTTTGCCCAACAGTAGCCAGGATAGGTTCCGGCAACCCCATGATCCCAAAAGGGACTTAGTGGGTTAGGAAAATGAATGGATGGATTCTTACAATGGCAGCTGCTTATCAGATGTAATATGGAGCAGTGAGTGTTTGTCTGAACAGAGCAGACAGTGTACCGAATAGTATATCTTGATCTGAATGGAACCAGTTAATTAGTCTGTTTCTGGTTATACGTACATCGCCAGTTACAATGAAGGACACAAAAATTAATAACTTTTAAATGACAGTTAAATGTTATCAACAGTGAAGGAAAATCTCATTGTGTGATTTTTTTATAATGACAATAATCTCTGAGACAGTTTGCTCATGCAGAAGCTTTAACACTTTTTAATAGAGAATCTCTATTGTTTACACTTATGGAGTGCTAACAAAGCCACAATGATTTTGTGGAAACCATATCTGAAAGATCTTATGACTTTAAACCATTATGTTTTAGTTCTTTTGTTTTTTCCTTTTTTCTTTTTTCTTTTTTCTTTCTATATTTTGCATTCCCTTCTTTAGACTTATTTATAATACATGAATGAATATTATTGGAGAACTATTTTTACACTCTGTGCCTTTATTTTCTGCAGACTTACAAATTACTTCCTAAAAATAAATCAAGTGGAGGTTTACTCGACTATAAGCTGGGGAGGGGGTGACAAAAAAAACTGACATGAACTATTTCAAGAGCTGAAAATAGCTTGAATTCTGAATATTAAATAGGGCAAAGACAAGAGTGCTACTCTTTCATCTGATTGTTTTTTTTTAACATCTTTATAAAACATGACTGTAGGTTAATTCTTCTTAAAAAACAAATAACATGTAGACAAAAAAATCCAGTTAAAGAGATAGTGAAGTTTGCAAAAAACAAAGCCATTGCATTACAACAGCTCCTTTTTGTACTTTTGAAAATTTCTGAGCCATTTTTAGTAACACAGAAACATTCGCCATTACTTAGAAAGCTTTTACTTAACCCAAAAGCTAGAGTTAATATCCTTTTTTTTCGGGGGAAAAAAGTGGGAGAAATTACTCTGTTGATATATAAGGTCTGCAGGTAAACTGGGAACGTGCCTCTTGTGTGTTGGTGCAGAAAGATGATGGGGCTTATCTGAACAGACTGCAGATGGCTCCCAAAAGTCAATTTGTCAGACGCTTCGTGTGGCGCGTCCGGACCACTGGAGCTTTACCGAGCACGTCTAAAAAATGCACCTGGTGTCTAATAAACCAAAAGATGTTGAGAATATTAAAAAACCTGGGAATATCTGTCAGTCAAGATTTGCAGATCATGATAACAGATTTCATGAAGACTTGCTTGAACACAAATGCTTTCTGTGGGAACCAGACCTGATCAATGGCTCTGCTGCTGATCTTAAAGGACTTTTATTTTGAAACAGTAGTGGGAAATGGCTCTGGAAAGACTTCACACAGGAAAATCCAGTGAACTCCCCATCAGCCTTACAATAATTTCAGGCAGATGGGAATGTTTTGCATTGTTTGGATGAGTTTGTCATTCTGCATTACAATTTATCAGACATTATAGCCTTTTTTAGGTCAAAAGCAGAGTGAATTAGGATTTTTGGGGCCAGCAGGAAAAACTCTCCCACTCACAAAAAACAGTAGATCAAACTTAATAGCGTATGCTGTTGTGCTGCACCAGCTTTATATGTCAAAGAAAGAGGGGGTGTAAAGATACCCAGAAATTCATCAGGGCTAAAAGATGAATTATGGATTCTTTCTACGCCTGAGTTTGTGTAGCAAAAACAGACGACACAAAAGAAAGAGGATAGTGCTGCAAACAAATGAGAATATTTAATAAAATATTAGTTTCAATTAGGGAATAATGATCTTTGCATTTCTGATTTTCTTTAAATATTTTATTTTAAACATTTAGTCATTGTTTATTTTTTTCATAGCACATCCCAAATTATTTGGTCCCAGAACACTACTTATTCATGAAAACTATGAAAACATGGCAGTTTTTGCCACCGTTTACCGAAGTAGATGGACCAAAGTCTCACAAAGATAGAGATAAGCAGATGTTCATCATTTGACCACAACATTTACAGCGCCTTCATTCCAAAACACGACTGTGGTTATTGGGCGCCATCTATTGGACAAGTTTCGTACTACATCTCCAATATGTCTGGAGCATAATAAATAATAATAATAATAATAATAATAATAATAAAAACCACATATTATTATTATTACCGCATAGCCACAGATTCTGCATTAAGTACCTCTTTGTATTGTCAAAACTTTGATGAATGCATTCTTATTCTCATTGCTGCACCAATACATGGCGTCTTTGGAGGAGGCAGTGTGATTATATTGGACAAATCAAGTCCTCACAGGAAATTTCAATGCACAGAGATGTCGAGATGATTTTCTGCAGTTCCATGAGCTCCTCCAAGAGGGTATTCCAGAAGGCAGGTTATGCTAGCTCTCACGATAAGTTTGAGGCTAAGGAAGTTGATAACCTCAGCTTTCGGTTCCAGAAATGGAGGTATGTTTCAGGGTATGTCAAGTTGCTATAGCAACTCATGCTCTGAACATAACCTGGTCCAGAGCTGGTTTAGTTGAAGGTTAGTTTGTTTACAGAGAGGTGAAGCAGCATGGTGTGTCCATTTGAAGATGATTTAGTGGATGAAGAAGCTCAGAGAATACTTTTTCCACCATGAGAGGGTGATAAGACCACATATGGATGTTGGAAAGATAAACTTTTTTACATTGGTCTAACTGAATTATTTGCTTCAGTTAAGAAAAATCATTTTTTGTTAGGTCACCTTAAAATATGTACTTATGATACATAATTACTTATATGTAATTATGTACCGTGCGTTGACCCAGGGTTACCAAGTCGAGCGTAATTACGCCAACTCATATCCGGGGCCTGTTTCAGAAAGGTGGTTAAGTGTAAACTCTGAGTGCGTTAACCCTGAAATCAGGGAAACCCTGGGTTTTCCGTTTCAGAATGGGAGGTTTGTTAAACCAGAGTAAACAAAGTAAGTCAAACCCGTTTCTGAAAGAGAGGTAACTTATACTCGTAGTCAGTGTCCATGGTTACTTATGCTGTGAACCTAACCTGGTCGGGAGCAGGTTTTATTCTCCAAACTCAAAGTTTCTGCCGGTCCCCTCCCCTTTTTAAAGACGAAGCGGTATGTTTCGCTTTACCTTCATTGCCCACATTCCAGTCACACAGAGACAAGTGACAATAATGGCTTGTCCTTTTTTGGAGGACCCAATAGACGAGGAGGCTGCATTAATTAATAGAGAATTATATTTACCTCGTACGAGAATTTTGAGAAGACTAGATTTTTTGTCATTTCCCCATACGTTTTTGTGAGCGTTACCGTTTTTCATTGTATATATGTAATTGACTGCAACGAAAAACGGTAACGCTCAAACAAAAACGTATGGGGAAATAACAAAAAATCGAGTCTAGGTCTCTAAATCCTCGCACGACGTAAATATAATTCTCTACGAATTAATGCAGCCTCCTCGTCTATTGGGTCCTCCAAAAAAGGACAAGCCATTCTTTTCACTTAGACCGTCTCTGTGTGACGGAAATTTGGGCAATGAAGGTTAAAGCGAAAAATACCGCTTCGTCTTTAAAAAGGGGAGGGGACCGGCAGAAACCTTGAGTTTAGAGAATAAAACCTGCTCCCGACCAGGTTAGGTTCACAGCATAAGTAACCATGGACACTGACTCCGAGTATAAGTTACCTCTCTTTCAGAAACGGGTTTGACTTACTCTGTTTACTGTAGTTTAACAAACCTCCCATTCTGAAACGGAAAACCCAGGGTTTCCCTGATTTCAGGGTTAATGCACTCAGAGTTTACACTTAACCTCCTTTCTGAAACAGGCCCCAGGTTATGTTCAGAGCATGAGTTGATATAGCAACTTGACATACCCTGAAACATACCTCCATTTCTGGAACCAAAAGCTGAGGTTATCAACTTCCTTAGCTTCAAACTTATCGTGAGAGCTAGCATAACCTGCTTTCTGGAATACCCTCCTGGGGCCTGTTTCAGAAAGGAGGTTAAGTGCGTTAACCCTGAAATCAGGGAAACCCTGGGTTTTCCGTTTCAGAATGGGAGGTTTGTTCAACCAGAGTAAACAGAGTAAGTCAAACCCGTTTCTGAAAGAGAGGTAACTTATACTCGTAGTCAGTGTCCATGGTTACTTATGCTGTGAACCTAACCTGGTCGGGAGCAGGTTTTATTCTCTAAACTCAAGGTTTCTGCCGGTCCCCTCCCCTTTTTAAAGACGAAGCGGTATTTTTCGCTTTAACCTTCATTGCCCAAATTTCCGTCACACAGAGACGGTCTAAGTGAAAAGAATGGCTTGTCCTTTTTTGGAGGACCCAATAGACGAGGAGGCTGCATTAATTCGTAGAGAATTATATTTACGTCGTGCGAGGATTTAGAGACCTAGACTCGATTTTTTGTTATTTCCCCATACGTTTTTGTTTGAGCGTTACCGTTTTTCGTTGCAGTCAATTACATATATACAATGAAAAACGGTAACGCTCACAAAAACGTATGGGGAAATGACAAAAAATCTAGTCTTCTCAAAATTCTCGTACGAGGTAAATATAATTCTCTATTAATTAATGCAGCCTCCTCGTCTATTGGGTCCTCCAAAAAAGGACAAGCCATTATTGTCACTTGTCTCTGTGTGACTGGAATGTGGGCAATGAAGGTAAAGCGAAACATACCGCTTCGTCTTTAAAAAGGGGAGGGGACCGGCAGAAACTTTGAGTTTGGAGAATAAAACCTGCTCCCGACCAGGTTAGGTTCACAGCATAAGTAACCATGGACACTGACTCCGAGTATAAGTTACCTCTCTTTCAGAAACGGGTTTGACTTACTCTGTTTACTGTGGTTTAACAAACCTCCCATTCTGAAACGGAAAACCCAGGGTTTCCCTGATTTCAGGGTTAACGCACTCAGAGTTTACACTTAACCTCCTTTCTAAAACAGGCCCCGGATATGAGTTGGCGTAATTACGCTAGACTTGGTAACCCTGGGTTAACGCACGGTACATAATTACATATAAGTAATTATGTATCATAAGTACATATTTTAAGGTGACCTAACAAAAAATGATTTATCTTAACTGAAGCAAAAGAAAGGAGGTTAAGTGCGTTAACGTGCGTTAACCCTGAAATCAGGGAAACCCTGGGTTTTCCGTTTCAGAATGGGAGGTTTGTTAAACTACAGTAAACAGAGTAAGTCAAACCCGTTTCTGAAAGAGAGGTAACTTATACTCGGAGTCAGTGTCCATGGTTACTTATGCTGTGAACCTAACCTGGTCGGGAGCAGGTTTTATTCTCTAAACTCAAGGTTTCTGCCGGTCCCCTCCCCTTTTTAAAGACGAAGCGGTATTTTTCGCTTTAACCTTCATTGCCCAAATTTCCGGTCTTTTGGAACCGACATACCCAGAGTAAGCAAGTTCAGGCGGATTTCAGCCAGAGTTCAGGCTTAAAGTCTGGCTAGTTTAAACATGCTTCCTGGAATACCCCCCAGGATGGCAAGATTTACTCCATAATTTGGGAAAAGGGAGGGGTTAAATGGCAATATTAACCTTTTCAAAATTCAACCTGCAATTTATCAGTTGATAGATGAATTTCAATTTTGTTGCGCAATTTGAAAATGTGTCACAGAAATTACAATTCTATATGCATTCTGAAAAGTTAGACATGTTTATTGGAATTGAGAATTCAGTCTGGAAAAATATTAATTCCTCTTTTACTTTTTTTAACCTAATT
This sequence comes from Oryzias sinensis, assembly GCA_037389245.1. NCBI lineage: Eukaryota > Metazoa > Chordata > Actinopteri > Beloniformes > Adrianichthyidae > Oryzias > Oryzias sinensis. Next base: position 11,515,213 of record CM074497.1, on the reverse strand, counting down.
TTTAAAATAAACATCAAATTCATTTAAAATTAAAAATACATTTTAATGTTAAATACAACAGAATTAAGTCTTAAAGATTGAATATTATATTTAAATGTTCCAATGCATTCCAAATTGCATTCCGTTTTCAAATTTTCCAATTAAGTTTTTGAAAATATATTCCAACTAGGTTTGATATATATCAATGTTTTTTTTATTTGGTTTCCTTTTCTACAAATTTCAATCAATCTTCGATAAAATATCCCAACTAGCTTTGCTCTTCAATGCTTAATTTTTTTAAATATATATATTTTTACTGGTGGAAATAAACCTATAAACTAAGTAAATTTTCACATTGCATTAAATGTTAACGTTACATTGAATTGCAACTAAACTTTTGGGTGAATAAAACGTTAATCTAACCATGCTGTCGATTGAATTTCCGACAGTCGTAAATGTATCATCGTGAAAAAGTCAAGTTTCCCCAAAGCTGGTCACGTGACTCAAAGAAGCGCCCAAACGACTGGAGGTGGGAGCGCGTGGAGGTCCAGTCCACCGCGTGCTCAGTAAACAAACAAGCATAGAACGATGTGCTTACCCGTGACGCGGCAGGTGCTTCGGGCCCTGTGGCTCTTCGCCGTGTTGGACGCGGGGCTGCTGCTGGACGGCGGCATGCTGTACCCACGGGAGTCCTCCTCACGGGAGGTGAAGGAGCTCAGCGGGCTGTGGGTCTTCAGGGCTGACCGGTCCCCAAGCAGGAAGCAAGGCTTCGACGAGGCTTGGTACACACAACGCTTGGAGGAGGTGAGTGTTAGCAAACAACAGCTATTAGCAGTGGAGTCTGCTTTTATTTTTACGACGGAGTTAAAGGTTTTCCGCTAAAGCTTCCAGAAAGGCGTGAAATACAGATTTATAACTAATTGTATTATTTATAAAACCATAAAAAACACTTACATGACTTTAATTCAGATTAACTGTTCACCAATAGTTACAAATGTCGTTCATGACCTTTAACTTTGTCATGGGAAATGGTGCGTTCAGGTACGTTGGTATTTCACATTCTTACAAATGCATAAAGTGAAGCAGACATTTTTACAGCTTCAAAAAATTAAATACATTTTAACAGTTTCAAGATTTACAAACAAAAAGTAATAAAAAGTTATTTTTAAGAAACTTTAATCAAAATAAGTGTTTAGTATACTTTTCTTGGCAAAAATTTATAGGAACATGTACTTGTTGGAGATGAGGATTTGGGTTTCTGTTAAGGATGCCACAAATCTTGGTTTAAAACCAAACCATTTATGTTGCACTATTGAACCGAATTGTGGGAAAAGTGAATCGTTTAATCCCTTCTGCATACTTTAACTTATCTTTACATTGAAAGTGTTAAAAACATGTGGAGTCTCAATTTTCGTATTGTCTGAATTACGCCAGGCCAACTGAATATTATTCTTTATTATTTTCTTATTAGCAAATGTAAAAAGGATTGTTCTCATTTTTTTCCGTTTTTTATTGTTTCGTAAAACACAAATCATAAATGGAACCAAAACAAAACCCAAAAATCAAGGATTGAACTGAATTGTGGAGAGAGCGAAGCTTTGCATCCCCAGTTTCTAGTTTATCTTCTCTACTCATCGTGTTCTATCTAGACTGGACCTGTGATTGACATGCCAGTTCCTGCCAGCTACAATGACATCACACAGGACCCTGCAATCAGAGATTTCATTGGCTGGGTGTGGTACGAGCGGGAGTTGGTGGTGCCGACCCACTGGATCCGGGATGATACCATTCGTGTGGTTCTCAGGGTGGGAAGTGCCCACTATAATTCCGTTGTGGTGAGACCCATGACAGAAGTGGTAGAATCATCAGAGATACTATGCTTGTTTCTTATGTTAACCATTTCCTGTCATTGGTGTCTGCAGTGGGTGAACGGCGTGAGCGTGACCCAGCATGAAGGAGGCCACCTTCCCTTTGAGGCTGAGGTTAGCGATGTTATCCGGAAGGACCCAACTGGGTCTTGTAGGATCACCATTGCTGTCAACAACACTCTGACCCTGGAGACTCTGCCTCCAGGCAACATCCAGTACATGAATGACCGCACCAGGTGCTCAATTTTCCTGTTTTTTTTCTTAATTTAGTCTAACCCCCAAAAAATGAATGGTGTTCTACGTGCTTTATGACTTGTTTGATGTGTTCACCTTACACATAAAGTAGTTAGTCTTATCCATTTTGTCTGCAGGTATCCAGATGGTTTTTTTGTGCAAAGCATCTACTTTGACTTCTTCAACTATGCGGGCATTCACCGTCCTGTTCTGCTGTACACCACTCCAAAAGCCTATGTGGATGACATCACCGTGGTGACCAACTTCTCCGATAACACAGGCAAGCTAGAAATCAGTTACAGACCCATTCAAATGAAAATGCTATTTTTAACAATCAATAGAAAAGAATAAAAAAATTAAAGGCAATCAAAAGAAAAATGCATTTATACATAGAGACGTCAACCTAAGGATAATTGGACATGAATTGATTAAAAAAAAATAAAGAATTAAAAAGTAGATGTAGTCACATACACGAACATTTACATATAAAAAAGTAAAAGTAATTACTTTACTGTAGTTACTGGGTTAAAGCGTAATCAAATTACTTTACTCATTTCGTATTTTATAAAGTAATTCACTACTTTTTATTTTACTTTTTTCACTCCTACGAATTCTGAAGGGAAAAACAGCACAAACACTATCCTCTCAACATTCCTTTAACTTTATTTTTTAAAGCAATGACCTCGTGCAAAGTATGAACCTGGTTCAAGGCATAAGCTGGTTTTATGAGAATTCACACAACAGTATAGAATTAAACACAAAAATAAGTTACAACATATGTGGTCTGTGCCACTGCTAAAAATTGGCGTGGAAAAACTGTTATGCCTGCATTAATAACTATAAAATGTTGAAGTATTTTTAAAACACAAAGAACTATTTAAAGTGTGGATGCCATGCTTTGAACAACTTTGTCAAATAAAAAAGCCCTTTAAACGCTGATTCTATTGATACCAATAGTTTGCGTCGAAAAAAATCCGAAGCATATGAAAAATAGACATCTTTCGAAGGAATCAGAGATTTGGATCTGCCGCTAGAGCGCAGGCTGGAAGTGAACCCGATATGACCTGTGACGTAACGAAAGGGAGGTGCCTTTCGCAGTTGCTTAGGACAGCATGTAAACAAAACAGGTAGTCTTCGTTTCTCTCGTGTTTAAATCTGTTAATCATCAACATGCCAAGTCGTTGTGTGGCAGCTGGATGTAGCAATACATCTAGTGAAAGTCTATCTGTGTATAAAATTCCCAAAACAAGAAACGCTGCTGAAAAGGGGAAAGATCAAGAAGAAGGTGGACGGCGAAGGATTTTTCCCTCCAGATCTGCAGGAGAGAAGTCTGCGTTTTCGAAGGGACCAAAACCGGGACACAAACGAAGAATTTTGAACGGAGAGTTGGGAGGAGGATCTTGGCTTCTGAGTCGAGGAAAGGCGGGTGAGCTGGAAGCGAGCGAGCCGTTTTCTGGGTCGGACAGGACGGCGCTGGAGTCTTGAGCGGAGGCTGCTAAGCTAGGCTAGTGTGCATCACGATGGATCACATTGAGGCGAAGTAGTCGTGTTTTCTGTTGTCCTTGGATCCAACTGGAGTATTTCAACGCACTCAATGTTTTGCAAGAGAAGCAACAGTTCTGCAACGTTTTTTTTTCTTTTGCTTTTGAGGTGCCGGTACCGTGAGTAAACTGAACTGTGTGTGTTTGTGTGAGCGCTCGCGCACGAGAAAAGGTTTCAAACTGGTTCAAACAGGTAAAACTGTTAATGTTCCACAGTTGTTAATGGTATAAGGTGACTTTGTTAACTAAAGAGTAGTAATATCTGGGAAACTTTTATTATTTTGTGACATTTATTTTGTAAATTGGGTTGAAAACCAGTGTTTACCTTTGTTTAGATTAGGCCAAAAGGGGACATTTTGAGTATATTTTAGGGTAAGTGGAGTAATTTAATTTTATACATTTTTTAGACTTACTGGAGTCTAGCCGAATCTTCATGCTGGCTATCGTCATCGGCATCACTAGACCTACTACTTTCTGCTATACTATATCCTCCTCACTTTCGCAAAAGGGTTCGAATCGATACGGTTGCAAAAGTGACTCATCATCATGATAATCTCCGCAACTTTCCCCTTCATCTTTCTGTTCATCTGATGATAAATCGCTAATAGAGACGGTAGCATCACTCTGTGCTTCGCTATCGGTGCTAGCCATGTTGTCTGCCTTGTCTTCCTTTCGTTACGTCACAAACAGGGGGGCGAGAATTCGGCGGAATGCGTGAAGCCGGCGGCCGTCCTCGTTGTTTATATTGCGTTTTTCGCTATTTATTCTTTTTCGAAAAATATTAAAAACAATCGCAACATGAAATAGAGACTATTTACTATATTTTGGCTTATTAAAATAGACCATGTCACCCACACTTTAATGCTCCAGCAGTTTCTTGTTTCCTTCTAAAATACAAAAAAGGTCATTCTAACTGGAGGGGGCGGGGCTAGAAACAGCTCTTTGTAGCTCCTCAGGTTGTTTTGTCGCTTAAATTCATTTATTATCAACAACTAGGCCTGCACAATATACCGCAAATTTATCGTTATCGCAATATCCAGCTCTGCAATATCCATATCACAAAAGACAGCAAAAATCGCAATAAATCGTAAACCTTAAATGTGTGCAAACAATCTTATGGCAGCTTGAGGCATTTAACAAATCAAATAAATCCCTTAATGCATTTGACCAGTCCGATGGACGCCTTAACGTTGTTGACCAATCAGGTGGAGGCCTATTATGTTGGATGTTTGTCACCTATGTCGATGAGGGTCATTTGGAGTATAATTTTCAAACTGTTGCAATGAAATCAGAATGATGTTTTTGGTTATTTTGCTATTTGTTTATATACCGCAAATTATATCGTTATCGCAATATTAATCTCTAATATCGCTTATTGCGAGTTTTCCTCATATCGTGCAGCTCTATCAACAACAATATAAAACTATGCACTAAATGAATGATAAATGCAAACATGTTTTTATTTATGAATGTTTATTACACAGAAACTGCTAAATGTGATGGATTGACTGCCTTTTGCTGATTTCCAGTTCCTGTCTGCGAAAACACAGCAACATATTGATGACTATAGGTCAAAGCCAACATGAATGTTTTCTGCTTCGTGTTTCTTATTCTATGTTTGTCCTGTTGTTTCCAGGGCTGGTGTCATATATAGTGTCGGTGAAAGGCGCCGTAACCGCCGCTTTGAAGGTCACTTTGATGGACAAACAAGGTCACTGCGTGGCGTCTTCTAATGGGCCGTTTGGAGTCCTCAAAGTGCAAGATGTCAAACTGTGGTGGCCATACTTGACCCATGAGAATCCAGGTTACCTTTACTCTATGGAGGTAGGGCTACAGGCCTGCATGGACCTAATCCAATAGAAACAGATTTAAGTCAGTATTTATTCTTTTTTTCCCCCTGAAAGGTCAAAATTAATTTGAATTTTTGAATTTGAATTTATTCATTTAAAAACATTTTCCTAAAGCTCACTGAAATGTCTGTTTTGAAAACAGCAACAAGTCTTTTATAAATATGTTTTATATTAATTTAGTTCTTGCTTTTGTTTCAAGATATAAAAATCAAAATGGGTAAAATTTTACTGAGATAGCATGTTTAAATTCAATGATGTTTAAATCAACCATCTTCACAGATTGTGTCCAGCCAGTGTTTAAACAACAACGCCTTTAAAAATAAATACACCGACCACAGCGCCACTGGCAAAATAATATAAAAGCCACACATCGATGGCCGAAACACAAAACCTCTTATCTGCAAATTTAAATTTTGAGTTTTTACATTAAATGGTAAGAACAAGGAAAATTCCACCATATTCCAGCCTTGAATGGATTATTTGAAACACATTCTTCTTGTTTTCTGAAAAAAAACAACGTTTTTTTCATATAAAAGGTTTTGTATTTAGGCCATGAAATCCAAAAAAATGAATTTTCAAAATGTTATATTTTGTTTTACCAGAAGATGTCAGCATTTCTTTTGTCTGCCGATTATAATCACTTCATGCTTAGCAGATTTACCAAGTTTAATGAATTTTTATTTATGGAGCCAGTTTAGCTCGTGCTGGTTTGCGGCGCCAGGAAACCAGGGTTCGAATCCGGGCTGCTCCCTATTCCCTTCTCTGCTTCTGTGCAGGTCCCAAGCCCGGATAGATTGAGAGGGTTGCATCAGGAAGGGCATCTGGCGTTAAAAAATTGCCAAGTTAACCATGCGACTCATCCTCGAAAGAGAGGTTGTTTCGCTGTGGCGACCCCTGATGGGAAAAGCCGAAAGAGAATGAAGAAGATTGAATCTTTATTTATAAAGAACTTTTAATTGATTACTGATTTTCAGTGCTTTACAATAAAAAGTGAGAGAAAATTTAATTAAAAAAGTTCAGCAAATTAGGAACAATAATTAAAAATGCTAACATAAAATTACAAAAAGCAGTAAAATTCATAAAAGACGGATAAAATTTTTTATAAAACGAGTAAAAGTAAATGAGATGCCACCAACGGCTGAGTATTAAATGCCTTGCTCAAAGGGAAGTCTTCAGTTGATGCTTAAAACTATTTAGGTCTGTTATCATGTGCAGCTCTGGGGGAATATTATTTCATAACTTGGGGCCCCCACAGGAAAAAGCCCCAGTGTTTTGGACCTGATCTGAGCACATCAAGTAGTTTGATGTGCCCAGTAATGGCTGCGAACGGTTAAAAGCTCCCTTAAGTAAATTGGACCAAGACCATCAGGAGAGACAAACAAAGTTTAAAGGGAACTTTAAAACTGAAAGTTGAACGAGTAAAGTGAGCTGAGGACTGGAGGGTTGTGCTCGTCTGGATGTACCGGTTAACAGTCGTACTGCGGCATTCTGGACTAACAGCAGGTGGTCACGTGAGCTGAGCCATATGATCTGGGAAGCAACATCTTGATGTTTTGCTGTGCAGTTTAGGGCAGTGGTCCCCAACCTTTTTGGCACCGCGGACCGGTACAACGCAAGACACGTTTACCGTGGACCGGTGGAGAGGGAGGGAGGGGGGGGGGGGGTTGAGGTGCAACCCAAGGCACGTTTACCGCAGCCTGTTAAAGGCAGATTTCCCTTTTTTAGCGGGTGCAGGTTCCTCTTCTGTCCCTTCATTGGAACGTTTCCCCTTGTCAAAGCAACTTTCTAAAGAAGTTTGTTTTTTGCTCATTTCGGTTGCTTTGGTTTAATTTTAGCGGGGTGTATCACGTGATGTTTGGTGTCGCGACTTTGACGTGCGTTAAGTGTGACGGATGTAAGTAACAGAGAGAATCCGGTCAATTTAAAAAAAAAAAAAAAAAACAGAAAAAATAATTTCCATTTTAGTTTCTGTGCGTCCAGGTGCCGAAATTTCCCGTGGCCCGGTAACGGTCCGTGGCCCGGTGCCAAGTGCCGGTGGTTGGGGACCACAGGTTTAGGGCCTATTTTCAGTCCTGCTACTTTTGTTTTCATTTTAGAGGTAATAAAATCCTTTCATATGTTTAGCACTGCATTACTCTCTAGATCCGACTGTAGACACGGGTCCCGTGGGAAAATCTGCATTCAGAGCGAGAGCAGACACACAAAATGAGTCACTGCTTGTCACCTGCAGAGTTGCTGTTCACCTTTTCCTTCAGGTGTCATCACAATGAATCAGTTGCCTCTGTGTCACACATTTAGTTTGGCAGAGATTCCTATGCCGTATCCCCCCCCCCTCCCTCCCCCGGACACAACCCTGTATTTTATCCAGGCTGGGGACAGGTACAGGGAGACCCAGACTTGGGTTCCCTTGTGGCTACATAGATGGGCAGTACTGCATAGAGGCATTGCCCATTGCGCTTCCAGGAAAATCGAACCCTGGTTTCCTGCATACCAGTTGTAACCTGCAGAGATCATCCTGGAAAGAAGTCAACAGCTGCTGCACTCTCTCTTTCATATTTAGTTGGATTGATATTTGGAAAAACTGTATTATTTTACACCTGTGTTTCTATTGTTTTACAATAATATGCCTTGAATTTAAAATCCCAATTAAAAATGTTTGGCCATAATATTTATGTTTTTAAATGAACCATAGCTATGCTTAGGCATGTTTTTAACCCTTAAACACTGGAGGTGTCGCCTGCCACATCTATATATGACATGGCCTCTGATGGATGGTCACCAGGTCAAAGCTGCTTTTCTCCACTTCAGGGGAGATTCGTTAATTATGTTAATCGAAAAATCGGTCATCAAAAGAATGTAAACACTGGAGCTAAAGGTTTGGTGCTAAAGGGTTAAATATTTGAATTGTTAAAATATTCAATATTTTTAAAAAATATTAATATTACTACCACTTATATTTACCATGGCTTTCAAATATTAAAAGGCAGATTCATTTTTGACTATCTAATTTTTCAAATAAAAGGTAGTCAGAAATGTCCCGCTATAAAAATGTTTTTGATCTTTTTTCATCTGCCTATAAATGTCAGTCAAACAAGAATTAAGTTAAAAAAAAAACAATCAAACAATTCTATTCCAGAGTAATGTAGCCTGTTGGGTCATAATCACATCAAGTTTAATAAGATCTAGAAATCAGACGGACAGCCTTCAGGAGGTGAGCCCTGATGGCGGTGTGGACGCTCAATGCTTGACGGTGTTATGGAAAAGGCTGAGTCAGCATTTATAGACTTTGGTCAAACTGGTATCAATTTGACCTTTAGCTGACAACAGCTTTTAGGCTAATTTAGCTGTGGTTTTCTAACACTGGCTCTGTAATGTTTAGGTTCGCCTCAATGCTGCTGATGGGAGAACAACATACGAGGATGTGTACACTCTTCCTGTTGGCATCCGCACCGTTAACGTCACCAGCACCCAGTTTCTTATCAACAACAAGCCTTTTTATTTCCATGGGGTCAATAAGCACGAGGATTCAGATGTGAGTACCACCAGAGCTCTGGATAGGAAACACGAGACCTCAAACTGACTGGGTTTTTGTTGTTTTGTTGTATGTTTAGATTCGAGGCAAAGGCTTAGACTGGCCCCTGATTGTTAAAGACTTTAATTTATTGAAGTGGTTGGGGGCCAACTCGTTCCGCACCAGTCACTACCCGTACGCCGAGGAGATCCTGCAGATGTGTGATCGCCATGGCATTGTGGTGATCGATGAGAGCCCAGCGGTGGGCATCAAAGACATGTAAGTGTCACGGCATCAACTCGGAGAACTGGAATTAATGGAAGAGCCTTCATTATGTTTTAAAAGCAACTACGATGCACAAGTGTGTGCAAATGGCTTTTAGTGATGGGAAAACATTCAGAAACATTGTTTCTGATGATCACAAAAATCAAAGTTTCAGGGTTCAGAGATAGAAGGTCAGTTAAACACCTTTCTCTCAAATTGTTGGTATTCCTTTTAGAGGAAAAAGCTCAAATACTATCAGTTTGGATTCTAAGAGTGGAGGAGTTTTAACTTCAACCACATTTTGTTATTTCATTTTTCTTAGCAGCACTGAGGATCCCAAAAAAATGTTTTGGAATTTGAATCTTAAATTCTTTTTCAGGCCTTAACTAGCATTGAATGGGATCGACTAGGACCGACTGTCTGTCGATCCCTTAAACGTTTTAAAAGGTCTTAAATTCAATTTAACCAAAAGAAGGCCTGAAAAAAGATCAAGTTGTCCTAATTTCTAGGTCTTAGACTTTTTCTGGTCAACACGACGTGACCAAAAACACTGTCACTAAAAACAAAAGCATTTCCGGGATGCACTGTGTAACGAGGATGTAAAACTGGTTGTACATCGTTTAACCTCACCTAAATAAGTAGCTCATGCTTGTTTGTGCAGAAAATAGCTAAATGCAAATTTACTGAGAAAAGGCTTGAAAAAAGAGATTGCTTGTGGTAAAGACCTTAAAGACCCGCCGTGATGAAAATGGGTTTTCTTTGCCGTTTTTAACGTGTTCTTGTAGCATTTTTTTATGATGGAGGACATTGATAAAGAAAATTTGGGTAACGATAAAATTACATTTATGAGTATTTCTTTATTCCAATTGTAGTGAACCAGGAGCAGACAAAAAAATGGTGTCGAAAAATAGCTTGTAGATGTGATAAAGGTGCCACAATTGTTGGGTCACAAGCTTCCTGCTCCGCTCCATTCTGATGCATCCACTTGTAGACAAATAGATCTGTGTACGTGTTTTTTCTCCTCGTCGGATCTGGTATCTGGATCAAAACTCTACAGATAGATAGCTGAAATAGTGCTTGCCATTTTTGTTGCACCGATAATGTTAGATTGGGGTTGTGAGTGGCTAGAGGCTAAAGGGAGATTGTGTAAACAAGGGGGTGATGGGAAATGAGTGAAGCCTTACTCCGCTGCCCACAACTCAGGCGAATTTCTGATGAACTCCTGCTGCTCTGCAGAAACTAGGTCCTAGAAAACAACACAAGTTTTTTTTAATGTTTGCTAAAAACGGCATAAACATAATTAAAGACCACTGAACACTTTTACAAAGGATCAAGAGATGAGTGGAGTGGGAATTTAACAAGCAAACTATGTTAATGTTTAAACTTGGCAAAATGGGGATCATGGGGATTGAATCGCATGTGAAGAGCAAGAAACGTCAGTCTCCGGCTATTTGTTTTATTTTATTTCTATGGCCTTAAACTAGACTTTTAGTGTCCTTACTTTTTTTTTTAATCTTTAATTTTAGCTTCTGTTATTCAGTAGACAGCCCATCTCAGAATTGCACAAAAGTGTAAAGTCTAAATTAAAAACACCACGGTTATATTTAGACTGCTGCCCCCACGACCTGGTCCAGAATGATCACAACATATTTTTTACAGCATGCAAACATTTGTCATTAATAAATTCTGTTCATTTCAAAGCCTTGGGTTTTCTCGTTGGAGATGAGGAGATGTGGTTCGTTATTCTCTGTGTCTGTCTCTTGAATGCAGTCGCAGCTTTGGAAACGCCTCCCTGAGTCACCATCTGATTGTCATGGAGGAGCTGGTGCGCAGAGACAAAAACCATGCCTCTGTGGTCATGTGGTCCGTGGCGAATGAGCCCGCTTCAGAGATGCCACCCGCTGATTATTATTTCAAGTAGGTGAAACTGTTTGGGTTCCTCTCTTGCTTTAGATGTTTGGAGCAAATTAGATTTTTTTTAGAGGGAGGTTTTTTTCAAGCACATACATTAATTAATAGGGATTTACTTTTTTGAGACTTGGTTAGTTTTTTTAAGACATTTTTTGTTCTTAATTTCCTTTGCCAAGTGTTGTTTTTAACCACATTAACCTTAAATATAGTCTTACACTTAATTACACTAATCCAACAACTTGGATTTCCTATTTCGGGTAACGCCCCACCCACTTTTAAGTCAGGTCTCTTTTGATTGGTTAATGAATCACACCCAAGCCCATTACCTCATACTGTCTGTTCTTTGATTTGCTTACTGCTGAACGTTGAGACGTATGCCTTGTCCATGCACAGAAACACAGACCAGGGAAACAAACAGTTATACTGTTTGCTATGTTGTTTCAGGTGAAAATATTTCACTGTAGTTCATGTCACTCACTGCTGTGAAGTTGTTAGTATTAAACATAAAGCAGCAATGACTTGAAACACATTTACCTCCACATGTTGCTCATATTGTACACAAAACTGTTCATGCATTGTTTCTAAACACAGACTTGACTTTATTTTGTCAGTGGACTCTTGGTCAGTTAAAACACTTCCTGATTTGCACCTTTATGAAAATCTGCTTTACACTGAGTTGTTTCACTGAGTTGTCCCATGCGAAGAGAGGAGAAAACAAACCATTGCTATTTCTTTGTGAGAAAAACAAATTGCATCCTCATTGACTCCTTCCTAGCAACACAGCAGACACACACAGAACGCCATGAGAAGCAACTCTACCTTTCTGTTCTACTTTAAGCGGTTGTCACGTGTGCCTGTCAGGAACTGCTGGTGTAGGACCCAAAGGCTTTGTAGCAGAAACTTGGACATTTAATAAATAAACTTGAACGTGATAAAACCATGGAGAACCAAAAAGAAGTCACAGCACAGCAGATGATTGGAAACTGAGGAACTGAAAACCAGACACTTGTATACACTGAAGGTAATTAGCTGAATGAAGACTAGCTGTGGATGAACAACTCAGAACATGACCAGGCTGGACTTTAAATATGTAATTTTAGAGTTAGATAAGTTAATTCTTCTATATGAGTTCTGGTAAATCGCCTGTCCATCCTGGGGGAGGATCCCTCTCTCATGTGGACACCCCTGAGGTTTCTTTGTTTTTCCCGGAATGGGTTTTCTTAGGAGTTTTTCCTTACCGCGAAGGGGGGTCTAAGGGCAGGGATGCCCGTCTGGCTTAGTTAGTTTGTTAGTTCAATTTAGTATTTTCCTATTGAAATCTATGTATTCGTGATCCTTTTGAGTTCATGTTGAACTTTTTTAATTACTGATACGAAGCCCACCGAGACGACTGTTGTTGTGAATTTGGGCTATACAAATAAAATGTTGTTGTTCTTCCAGGACTGTGATAAAGCACACCAAAGACCTGGATCCTACCAGACCTGTCACCTTTATCTCAAGCAGCAACTTTGCAAGAGACAAAGGAGTAAGTAAATAAATCCCCAGTTCACAACTATATATGTATGTATATATATAAATGTGTATACCGGTGTAAATATATATATATGTGTGTGTGTATATATGTATATGTATGGATATATTAATGAGCACCCTTGGATTACACCATCAGTGTAGAACCACCAGCTCTCATTCCACTCAGTTGTGCTGTGTTGTTACATATTTCTGTATTATGTATTATATTATGTGTTCCAACTTGCTATTAGTCCCAACTTGAGAACGGGAAGACATCATTTCTGACACACAGTTTGTCAACCAACTGTCAGCATAGGAGAAAAGTCACTAAACAGTGAGAAATTAAAATGCTTGCTTTAATGAAGACGATAGGGTTTAGATGTTAGAAAATTCAGAATAAAGTTTGGCCCCAAAAAAGTACGAGCCTAATAAAGTCAAAATAGGATGTAAAGCAGAAACAACAAAATAAATTACTCGGGTTAGGATGTGAATATTTGTGTGTAAACATATGATGTCCGTCAAATCATTTATTTGACTGACTTTTTTAAAAGAAAAAAGTTTTATTCAGTCAGCAAAACAAAAGACGGAAAAGGATTTCTGCAAGAATGAATCCTTACAAACAGTTTCAGATTCTTTTGTGCAGGGAACCTTTAATAAATAAAAACTATTTTTATGGGTTGTTTTTGAAGTTAGGTAAATAATTTCAATTTTAGTTTGAAGGGAACTGTTAATGATTTAAAGAAAAAACATCATCAAAATATAAGATCAGTTTTCTCCTTTTTTATTGTTGTCCTATTAAACTAAAGATGGAACGAATTAATCAAAGTACATTAAATGATTCATACAATAAATAACAGTGATGATAAAAAGCACTAAATAAAATAAAACAAAAACACGCAATGAAGTGCTCAGTGTCTAAGAAGCGTTCCGTAATCCGTAAAATATTCCAAAATAAAGCATCCTGTGTTTTTCATTTCACATGACAGAACGTTTAGAGATAAACGGCTTCAGTCTGATCCGGACTCAGATTTACTGATAAACGGTTCAAGCAAACTTTTACACGTTTTTATTTAGTTTGTTTAAAATAAAGCACAAGCATTCATTTTGCAACAGTTTAGACAAAAACATTATAACGTGCTATCTTAGATAGAAAAGAGATAGTTCCAGTTTTCCTTAGCATTCTTGCTAATATGCCTCCATAGAAAATATTATATTTGCTCTATTTCCCGCCTTGCACGCCCATGTGTCGAAGTGTCCTTGGGCAAGACACTGAACCCCACCTTGCCTCTGGTGGGAGGTTGGCGCCAGTGTTCGGCAGCGGAGCCGCCATCAGTGTGAGAATGTGTGAGTGAATGTGTGTGTGCATGGGTGAATGGGACTGTGACTGTAAAGCGCTTTGGGCCTTCGTAAGAAGGTAGAAAGCGCTATATAAGTATACGCCATTTACCATTTTTTACCACTTGTCCAGTCACTTCACAGACTAAACACTAGTAATAGTTGGAGCATGAATGATGCCGTTTAAAGCAGTGATGTTTTGAGTTGAAACACTAGTAGAAACCTTATTCTTACTTACCTATATTCTATTCTCAGAGAGGGAAGAGAAGAAATGTTGAAGCTACATCAATGCAAGTCAAAACGCGTCACCTGACAGCGTGTGATAGCACATTATCCTCGAGGGGGTCAGATAAAAAGCCATGTGAATGTCAAAGGGAAAAAAAAAATCATAAAGCTGCCAAAACCCTAGAGAGTTTAATCTGTCAGCAATCTAATCTGTTTACTTTTTGGCAAATAAACCTGTTGCATGGGATATTTATTCCAAACATCACAAGCAGCCGGATATCTGATAGTTATGACTTTAACCCTTAGTAGTCCAGGTTCTTGCTCTAATACTTTTAAAACACGATTTTGAGGCAATGCTTGACCTGAAACAGTACAAAAAACTCAGTTCCAAGTTATTCAATTTAATCATTCCTTTCACCACAAAATATGGGATCAGACTGTTTTTATGTTTCATTACAAAAATCAAAAGTGTAGATATACAAAAATGTATAAATCAAAAACAAAACAGAGAGTCAGGTGAAAGGAAACATTTACTTAAAAAATCAGGCAAAGCTCCACAAAACTACTTGTAATGTTCCAAGGACTTATTGGAAAATGGTATCACTCCTGTTAGTTTTAAACCAAGCATTTTTAAAGCTAAAAACCCTTTTTTGAAACGTTCACATTAATTTTACAATGAAAACTGTAGTAATGGTGAGTCAGCATCAGCCCTCCCTCATTGTGAACAGTGGAGGTGAATAACCAGTGAGAACAGAAGCTCCTCAGAGAGAGGAGTCCAACTCCTCTATAGCCTCCGGAAGCTGCAGCCACGACTTCATTTTGTGTTCATTAACACCTGAAATGCCTTATTTTAAAGTGAATTAACAGTGTTAGCCACTGCATCAGACAGGAGGAACAAAAAGTCAGTTCAAAAATATCTCCACCATTCTTTCTGTCCAGGTTCCTTATGTGGACGTCATTTGCATAAACAATTACTTCTCCTGGTACCACGATCCAGGCCACCTGGAGGTCATCCTCATCCAGCTCAACACCGAGTATGAGAACTGGCATGGAAAGTACAAGAAGCCCATCATCCAGAGTGAATACGGAGCGGACGCAGTGCCGGGAGTCCATGTTGTAAGAATGACCTCACACGTACAGCTGAGAGCACAGCTATTAGTCTTGTCCAGTGGACTTTATCTCGTGGACTCTTTAAACCGGCAGTTGCCACGGTAACAAGCGTTTGTTTCCTTTTTTCAGGATCCTCCTGTGATGTTCACCGAGGAGTACCAGAAGATAGTCCTGCAGAACTACCATAAGGTGTTCGATCAGAAGAGGGCGCAGTACCTCATTGGGGAACTCATCTGGAACTTTGCCGACTTCATGACCACACAAGGTACCCGCGGCACATTTTTGGTGCCTTAACCCACCGAGACAGCAGTGGGGGATACGCCGTGAAGCGTCAGTCTGGCTTTCTTGGTTTTCAGGCGTAAGATATGCTCTGCTCTTCCATCTTAGCTGCTTTTTTACCCTCATTTCAGGTTTTTCTAAACTAGCGTGAAGAATCTGCTTTTTACTAAAACACACCTAAATAAATTCCAGTTAAGATTACTTTATTTGGCTACATTTTTCGCTCTGTAGAGCACACCTAAAAATAAAGTGCAAATTTACGTCAATGAATTAGATGCAATGAACTATACAGTGTTCCCCCACTTGCTCGCGTTCCAGTATTCGCAGTTTCACGTTTTTGCTGATATTTTTGTCAGTCACATGACTCCTCCGGGTTCATCAGACAACTCAAAACGCTCGTATGAGACTTTTGCCTCCGAATGAGGTGCTACACGAATTTCTGAGGAGGGGAGCGGAGATGAAGAGCACGCCGGCCCGTCTGCTTCCTTGCCGGCTACTAAAGAATATTTTAAGGCCGGGTAACGGCTGGTTCTACCGGTTTCTAAATCGCTGTAATTGAAGTTTGTGCCCCTGCATAAAGAAGTGGCATCAGCTGATTCAGAAACGGCAGGAAAATCTCCTGAAACGCTGAAGAAGATAATCAGGGAGAATAATTATCATCCGGATGAATGAACGGTGGAGGGAACCGGCCTCTTCTGGATAAAGATGCCCTCTTGTGTTTAACTGATCAAGGAGGTTTTAAGGCACAAAGGAGAGTGACACTAAAATGCGCTACAGGACAGTTTATCGCTCTGAATAAAAAATGCCTGTTCAGCGCGCTGAACAGGCATTCTTGAACGTGCTTTTAGCATACAGCGTTCACACTGGACTGATGCTACCCAACACTAGCGCATGTAGTCAGTTGGACGAGGCTTGGTGTGAAATGTTGAAGTGGTGCAAGTCTCCTTTTTTTTTTTCCATACCTCTATTCCAATATACGAAAGACTTTAGTGTCAGATTTCAGGGCAAAGGTGTAGCACACGCTGGACATTACACCAGTCCATCACAGGACCACTCACAGTCTTACACCCTCATGAGATTTAGATTCACCAACCTACAAGGCGTTTGGACTGGGAAAAGCCGGAGCACCCAGAGAAATCCCACACATGCACAAGAACATACAAAACTCCCCACAGAGAGGTCCCAGAACAGCCCAAATAGGTTTTCATTTAAGTTTTTTTAAGCAGATAAACCTTTTTCTATTTAAAGTAAAAGTTTATTGTCCTCTAAAAATGATTGTATCTCATTAAAAAAGTCTCTTTTTTTTTATATCAAAGCTAGCTGGGGTTTTTTTTTACTTAAAGAAAGCTGTTTTTTTTTTAATTTTCATAAAATGTTGCAGAATTTCTTTTTCACTCATCAAACTCTTTATCTCTTTGGGAACACAAACCATTTATGCTGCTTCTTCAGCCAAACAAAACTATGTTTGCTCTGAAGCTACTAGATACCTATCAAACTGAAACTGTTGTTTTTGACTTTAAAATCCAACTTTGTAATTACAAATCAGGAGAGGCAGAAATTTGTCAGTGTAAATAAAGTTGTGTTTCTTTGACCAATAGTTCAAAGGTTGTAGGACATGTTCATGTTTTTTTTTTTTCAGAGCAACAAAGAATCAGTCAAATAATGTGGGTGTTTTCTTGGATCTCCCTAACTTTAGTACATTTTTGGTAAAGTGCATCCTTAATCTGGTGCTGAGGTAGAGCGGTCGACCTCTGGTCAGAAGCGTGCAGGTTCTGTGTCCTTGGGGGAAGACACTGAACCCCACGTTGCTCCTGGTGGTCATAAGCTGCCGTTGGTGGAGTCCCATCAGTGTGTGAATGTGACTGTAAAGTGCTTTGGGCCTTCAAGGAAGGTAGAAAAGCGCTAAATAAGTATACGCTCTTACCATTTGATGATGCTGCGTTTTATCTTATTTGGTGCTTTCATACTTCCTTTTGTATCTGCAGGAGTCACGCGTGTTGTGGGGAACAAGAAAGGCATTTTTACACGGCAAAGGCAACCCAAAGCAGCAGCCTTCGTCCTGAAGGAAAGGTACTGGAGGCTGGCAAACGAAACAGGCAGACTTCCACTCTGGACCAAGTACCCCTGTTCTCTCTGACAAACTCAGACCAGAAACCATGCAAGCAAAAGTTATACCAACTTCTGTCAGTAGAATATTTGTTATAAGAGAAATCAAGGTCTGCTAATATTAGTGTTGGTGGTATTTGGCTTTGGATTTAAACTAGAACTAATGTTTCAATCCAAATCCAGATTTTTGTTTTATTTTAAAGGAAAACTGAAGCAGATTCTTAAATAAGCACTAGCAGATGTACTAAGGTGCTGCTAAAAGAAAACATAACTTTAATGAATGTTAAAATCCAAAGAGTTCAAGGTGATTTTAATTCAGTTGAGTTTAAACGGACCAAACTGGTTAGCAAATATAAGTGACCAACAGATGGCTTTAAACTGAAAACTCCTTTTAAATACATGAACAGGAAGGAACCATCAGAAACTGAATGTACCTTTTGGCTCAACTGCCTTTTCTTTTTATTCAATTATTTGAAGAAGTTTTGTTTTTTCTGGATAAATCAGTTCAGCAGCAACGGACAGGTAGATCTCTGACCTTTTTACTTGTTGAATGTTTGCTATCATTCAAAGTGGTTTACTTTCATCTTTAGCCCCTTTTCAGTGAGTAAAACACAAAAGTTTTAACAAAGGTGGAGAATTAAAAAGGACGTCTGTAAAGTAGAACTGGATTTTGTCACAGTGAACTCCAAACATTCCAGTTCAAGGAGCTCCACCACTTCAACACTTTTCTCATATGTGGCTTAGAATTCAGGTCAAACACATCACACTTAGTGCACATTATATTACACAGTATAAGGGCCACACTTTAAAGAAAAAAATGAATACTTTTACAGGAATAAAGTCATAAAATTATAGGAAAAAGCTTTAATTATACAAAAATAAAGTAGTTTTGAGGAAAAAAAGACAAAGAATTTACGAGAATAAAGTAATTAGTTATTTTATAAGAATAAAGAATAAAGAATAAAATTGTTATAAAAAAAAGTCTAAAAAAACATAAATGTACAAGAATAAAGTCATAAAATCATGAGGATTTTATGTAAATAAACTCATGGAATAATGAGTAAAGGGCTTAATATTTTATGGTACTGAGAATTTACAAGATTAAAGTTTTGTATTTGTTAGGCTAAAATCTCTTTACTAAGAAAAGCATAAACAACAACAAAAAAAGAGCTGAAATTGTGTTTGAGTGCACTGTAAGCGGTTACTTCAGTGTTGGTTTCACAAATAAATAAACCCTACGTCTTTTAGCCAGTTAACAGTGTTTTATTATAAGCATAAGGTTATTGAAAAGAATTTGCCTTTTCAGAAGAAGATTGTGGATGGAGGCGAATATTTTCAAAAAAGCATGCCTTTTTTATCCTTGTAAAATTATGAATTTCTCATGATTTTACAGATTTTTGGTTTGTTTTGTAACATTAGGATTTCTTTCTCATATGTTTACGACTTTCCTCTCGTAAATGGATTTGTTTTTATGGTAGCCGTAATACTCAAAAGCTTACGCTTAAAATAACCTTTAGTGGAGACCAACCTATTGATGGGAGCAAAAGAAAAACATTTGGGTTTTTACTCACGTTGTCTGTGTAATATTTAGTTTTTCTTTCCAAAACTCTCTTTTTTTAATTCATGTATTTCCTTTATCCTCTATTGTGGAAACATGTTATTTCAAAGTCATTGTTGTCTGTTTACGGGATTATTTTTCTAAATGAAAATCTGGGGAATGTAATTTTTTGATATGTTGATTTAAAACAATAAATGCAATTTTCATAATGTATCGTGTCCAAGGTGTATTTTTATTTCCTCATAAGTTATTTGAACGTTTGGGTTTTCCTTCTTGGCGTGAAGACTTTCCGTTTGAAGCGTCCACTAAAGGGTTAAGTGACGTGCTGCTTGCTGGTGATGGCGTGAGCGTAATCAGACTTTCTGCTATCGTTCCCTCAACCCTGAAAACAACTGACCTTTGTGTTAAATCTCGCTGTGTACACTGTGACTAACTGGATAACCAACGATTAATAAGAGATTATCCATAGTGTTTAAGCTTTTTAGGACATGTGCAGCAGCAATGACCCTATATAGATTAAAAGTAATCTTTGATCGCTAATAAATGTGGGACAAACCGCCTCTTCTGAGGTTTAAAGAAATCCTTTACATTAACATGTGCATCATTTTTCGTAAACACTTTTAGGTTACGAAAGTTTTCAAGAATTATTACAATTAGAACTGCGTCATTATCCAACTTCCTGTCTACTAATGCATTTTCTATATTTAGTAACAAATGAGAAATATTTAAACCCGGTTTAAAATGTTCATCAATTTTTAACCTCCAACAAATAATCAAAAGGTCCTCATTTTGGAACCCTTTGAACTGTACAACACAGAATAGCTATGAAGTGAGACTTTTTGGCAACAGTTTCCAAAAAAAGGAAAAGGCAACAGATGAGTCCTATCAAAGAAATAACTGGACTAATAGTTAGAATGTGTATTGGGAATGGTTGTGAAACTGCTATAATTGAGTTTTGGGAGGAAAAACTTGCTTTTTGGTCATTTTAAAATATTTATTATTCAGAAGGCCTTTGTCATTTTCTGTGGTTTCTAGGTTATCGTGGACCTAAGACGCAACTGTGTGACCCTTGTGCTTCCTAGCTAGGCACTTAAACGTTGGGAGTTGGGTCATCTAGACCCACTAGACACTGCACTGAACCTTTTTTCTTCAATAATTTGTGAACCTCACAGGTGTCCATGGATTACATGAAATCTTTCCACCTTTATCTTCCTTTGCTCCTTTTATCCCTTGTGCTGTCATAGATGACCCCACCCTTACATTGACGTGTTCTCCCTACCATGACAAAGGTGGATAAATGTGGAAAGATTTCATGTAATCCATGGACACCAGTGAAGATCACAAATCATTGAAGAAAAAAGGTTCAGAGCACTGTCTAGCGGGTCTAGATGACCCAACTCCCAATGGTAAAGTGCCTAGAATAGCACAAGATTATTAAATGTTTGGATTTCTTCAATCACAATAAAAACAGCTTTATTCAAGTTTTGTCTTGTTTTTTATTTACATGTTACAGTAAAAAAAACTTTACATTTATACAGGTTTATGTCAATATGTAATCAACATGATTTAATTCAGTAAATCAGCTCAGAAAGAGAAACATCTGTCGATTCATTACACAGATTTGTAGTTTACATGTTTTAAATGACTGTCACACTTTTCCATGTCCGATTTCTGTTTCTCAGGAAAAAGTTGAGTTGACACTTCAATCAGTTAATGAAGCGAAAACAGCCGCAGAGGATTCCCATTTTCCCAGAGCTCTGTCTGGATCAGGCAGCCTCACAACCACGAGAAGTGGGCGATGAACTGGGAGGGGTGTTAGGACCGAAAAGGTCGCA
This sequence comes from Oryzias sinensis, assembly GCA_037389245.1. NCBI lineage: Eukaryota > Metazoa > Chordata > Actinopteri > Beloniformes > Adrianichthyidae > Oryzias > Oryzias sinensis. Next base: position 11,494,095 of record CM074497.1, on the reverse strand, counting down.
GCTAAAACAAAGCTGGCTGTTCAGAAGATCCCAGCTGTCATGAAAGCTCCACTGTGTGGACAAAAGGAAGAAGGGAAATGTGCACAACAGAAATCCCAGCAACCTGCTGAGGATTTGGGAAGACCAAAGTCTATGCAGACACATCCACAACATGGACTTCAACAGCATCTATTGAAGCAGAGACACTGTGGTTGCCGTCATACAGTTAAGAACAATTTTTTTTTGTATTTTTGGAATCCAGAGTGAGAAAAAAAAAAAAAGAGACCGACAAGGCTGCACTAAAATCCAATTTTTTGGGGCTCTCCGCCAAAACACCTAATGCTTCTTCTCTGCTAACCAACTTTATAGACATCTGGTTATTATGTTCCAGGATTCATCTCCTGTCCTCATCAGTCACTGCTGAAGAACCAGCAGCGGATGCAAAGGCTGTCGGGGAGACCCCGTGAAGAAAAAGATCCAAAACAGTGAAATAGCCACGATGGCGACCGAGAGGCTTTCCAGAGACCTGCACGACACGTGGCAACATCTGAACATACGACATGGAGTTTCTCTCTGAGGAATTCATACTTTTTACCCCACATCTGGGTCTGGTGAGCTTCTATTTTCACCAACACTAGGTTTCTAAAGAACTTACCTGACCTAAACCCCATCAGAACACATGACCTGGGGCTTCCAAAACACTTCAGGAGAAAAAATAAACCATTTTGATTTGTGATTATTTGCCAAAATGCTGTTTCGACAGATTCCTAAACTGAAAGTCAAACTAATTAGACGAGTACCTGTACCTGCCTGTGAATTCTTGCTTGTTTACTTACAGATCAGATATTCTGAATGAACTTTGACGTCCTTGTGTCTTAAGCAGAACCAGCCGCTTCTAATGCAGTTTACATTTTTACCTCCTACATGAAGTATGGCAGTTTCTCTAAACATATTTATTTTATGCAAGAAAACCCATGGTGGTAAAAAGGTAAATGACAGGTGGTTTCAGAGGGAATGTTTTAATGGTAAATCATTTCCACATGACAATGACAGTTAAAAATTTGCTCATGTCAACTTGTAGCCAGTTTTCCCTTAAAGTGGATCAAGTCGGAATTTTCTTTCACATCCTCCCACCATTCGTGTAACACTTTTCCATGTAAGAAAATACAGCATTTTAAAACACATTTGGCAATAAAGAAGCAAAACCCAGCGAGTCTTTCAAACGTGGTTTGCCGATCCCTCGCTCGCAGGCCCCTCGACTTTTTTTATTTTGTTTTTTTACTAAAATAACCCAGGACGTTAACAGTCTATAAAGCTAAAGGGCATCATCAACAATAGAAAGAAATTACAATCGTGTTTGAACAGTGTCGTTCTGCTAACAAAGAAGTCTAGCTAGAGGAAATCAAAGGTGGAGTTCGGGGAAGAAAAGAGGAGCAGCCAGTGTTTCCAATGACCAGGTGTTCTCCTTCACCCCTAACAGATACTGAACCCTTTGGAGATACCGATGGGTGGGAAGGCCAGGCAGAAGTGCCTGCTGCAGTCCCCATTCTCCACGTCAAGGCTTTTACTGTTGCTTCTCGTCTTTGGCTCAAGGCCTCGTGATCAAACAGAAGGCACTTTTGTTGGCATTAGTGATGCAACTAACATGGCAGTTATACATCAGGGCCTAAATAAATATCGATGAAATGTAGCTTTGATTTCTTCTCAACATCGCCCATCCTCCTGCAGTCGACGTGCTCGACATGCTTGAATGCAGGTTCGGGATTGGCTGCCTGCTTTACAGTCGGCTGACCATAAACTGAAACTTTGCGGGTTTTGCTGAAAGCTAAACTCCCAAAAGATCCGGGCTTTCAGGAAGTTTGCCGAGATGTGAAGCAAACACTTCAGGCCATCTACAGAGGACCTGCTTCACTACCAAACATCTGAGGCTACTTAGCTCCACCACAGAACCCTTGGTTTTAAGCCTGTACTGTCTGGGATGAAATGGAAGGAAGGATGTGTTTGTGGGGAAACTGAAAAGTCCAATGCTAGTGTAACATGCCTGTTTGTAACCCAACAGAGCCAAGTAGGACTGTCCTCCTTTAAACCCCCAAAGCTTTGCTGATAAAATGACAAAAATGACCCTAATCCAGAGGACAAAAGCACTCCAAAGGTTACAGTTGAGATAACGTCAGAAATTAATTAAGAGGAGTCAGAAAGAACATGCAAGAGCAAACACCTGAAGTCAGGTTATACATGTAAATGGCTGCTGACCGCCTTCATGTTTGCCCAGCTTGATAAAAACTATGGGGGGAAATTGAAAAGACCACTGAGAAGCGTGGGGAGCGGGAAGGAGCGGTGAAGGAGCGCGCAGATGACGGAGGACTCTTTGGATTGTCTAATGGCCTTTTGACACAAAAACCAGGAGACAGCAAGACAGGCATCTTCTTTACCCGCCAATCGAGAACGGCCTTCGAAAAGAGCTCGCCTTTCGCCAACTTGTAGTCTCTCCAAACCTAAAAATGTATGGATATTTTGTCCCGTCAAAGCAGAATCCCACATATGGCTTCACATTTTTCTTTTTTTACTCCTAATCTGCCAGGGTTTTTTTTCACATCCTGCAAATTTGACTTGTTACACGGTTTGAAAACTGCTATTGTTAGATTGACATCAAACATATGAAAAAGCCAGATGAGCACTAGTGCAACTGCAAAGGTTCTGGACCCATCTGCCACCAGCCGCTCCGCCTCTGAGCGCACCATCACAGTGTAGCAGCCTTTGCTACCTCATGGAGCTAACAAGTGAAACTCATCACTGCCATCTTCACTCACAAAAGCCAACAGAAAACCACGGGCCGGTGACAACAGAGCGACCAAGGAAAACTAGTGTTGACCTTTGCTCTACTGAAACAAAAATGTGAACACTCTTTTAGGCACGTAAGTCTCATGGATCCCACCTCTGTGGTGGTTAGGAATGCTTTTTCGCTCACCCAAATGAACCTAAGATGCTTCAGATGAAATGTGACGTCCAACAAAGCAACTGCATGCCTGACTGGACCCAAAGGAACCAGGATTCCCCCGCCGCCGCCGCACACCCACCACACTGTGAGCACCTTTTCCTCCTGATCTACTGTCGTCTCCTTTTGCTTTTATGTCTTCTTTCATTTTTGTGACAACACTCATCACATTCTAGCCTGAAATATTGCTCAGCAGCTATTTACAAAAATCAAAGGAGCTGGTCTAAACCACCACAAGGTCCTGCGTTTATTTTAGTGGTCCTCGTCAAAAACAAATGACAAAGTGTAAACATGAAAGAAGAACTGGTCTGAATGGATTCTCAGCCTGCACTCCAACCGCTTCTGCCGACTGTGATGCCATGAGGGTTTGTCTGACTCTGGGGGGGGGGCCTTTACTCGACTCCAGGTGTTTAGAGCAGGTAAAGGGGGTAAACCACCTTGAAGTGGGTCAGGTTAAACGTCCTGCTTCTTCGTCCGCGCCGCCATCTCGCGTTTGTTCAAGTGGCAGCTGCCCGCCATCGGTGCGACCCTCTGCCTCCGCTTGCTCAGGAGCCTCCCCGACAACACCCCCCCCCCCCCCGACAGCCCCCAGAAGTGAGAAAAATAATTCAACAAGAAAGATGAAATAAAAAATAAATCATCTTTCACTTACAAATTCTTCAGTGTTTGCAATCAACATTGAGATGTCAAGCCCAACTTTTAAGTTAGGTTTTTTTTTCTTTCATTTTTTTCTTTTACACACAGCAGAATAAACATGTTTGGAAGCAAGGTCTTCTGGTGGCAAGTCAGATGTTCAGAGGTCACATTTCTTTTTTGTTGTATTGTTTTTTTCCTGCCCGGTCTCTGCAGCTCAGTCCTGCTTGGCTTGGAGCTGCTGCTTCCAGGCCTCGTTCAAGTAAACCAGTCGCTTATAGTTGAGAGTGAAGAGAATGAAGTTCAGCACATATGTGGTGATGCAGATGACGCAGAAGTCCTTTAGGACAAAGTAGAGGATGTAGCCCAGGTAGAGCGAACCAACCACCGACAAGATGGATGTCGTCATGAGAAAAAGGGCGGCCATTGCACTGACAGTCATTCCTAAGGCAAGAAACACAAACGTAGAGCTCAGCCACACGGAGAGGCAAACACAAGAAACTGGAGGGTTAGAGAAAAAAAAACGCTCTTTATAAACCTGATGCATCTGTTGTCACCATTGACTGTATAAGAAAACTGGACTGAGTGTGACGTCACCTATAGAAAATGGTTTACTTACGGCTCCAACCACATGACCTCAGTTTAGTCGCCATTTTTTGCAATATGAACCTCGCCATGATGGAGCCAGAAACCATCAGTGAGCAGTGATGGGTCCAAGTCAATGTTTCTATGGCAACCACACTCTCACCAATCAGGAGTGAGCTTGTTGGAAGTCCACACCTCTACCACCTGAAAGTGGGCTCGGGAGAATCCTTCAAGCATTTCCAACGTGAGACGTGAGACCACAGGCTATTTTTTGAGTCATCTCATTGGCCAGTTTATAAAGTCATGTAGAGTCTATGGTTGTAAATTACTGACTATCTTAGAACTGGACTGAGTGACCCCTCCCCCCTCATGTTCCAAACAAGAAGAACCCGCCAATTCCAAGAAACTAAAATCCCACAGACTTCTATAGAGAATAAACAGCTATTACTTAGTCAGTCATTCTATTGGTCAGAATAACAATCCTTACATTTCATTTGTCTATAGTGCAAGTTATTTAGGCTAAATCTGACCAATCAGATGCCTGCTTGTTATGTGGTGCAACAATGAATGCCGGAAACGAGAGATTCTTCTGAGCCCGCTTTCAAGTGGTAGGGGTGTGGACTTCCAACAAGCTCACTCCTGATTGGCGAGAGTGATTGCCATAGAAATGTTGACCTAGACCAATCACTGCCTACTGATGTTGTCTGGCTCAAACATGGCGCCATCCGTATCGTGAAAAAAATGGCGACTGAATTGAGTTCATTTGGTTGGAGCTGGAAGTCGGACACTTTCTATGGGTGACGTAATGCTTACTCAGTCCAGTTCTCTTATGCAGTCAATGGATAAAATATGTAGTCACATATGTTTGGGCAAACTTTTTATAAATATAAAGAAGCTAAAAGATTTGACAAGTTTTAATCTGTTTAATCCACACAAATTTAAGATCAGTACATTAATTGTAGTATTCAATTCTACATTAGAAACCATTGAAATTTCTATGGAAAAAATCTGAATCTACATTAGTAGTTTTGCTGGATCATCCTGAAACTGACATATTTAATCGTGTCCTGGTATTTATTGCACAACACTTAATACGATGATGAAAAAGTTCTAAAATGCACTTTGGCATTAATTGTTAATAAATTCAATCCTTCATTAAACTTTATTTTATTTAAACATGTCCTGGTTGAGTCCAGCAGTGACAATAAAACACATTTGGAGTCTAGCTAGCGGGTCTCCTTTAATGCCAATCCTGATCTGGGGTGACGGTTCAATTTAACTGGCCTGCTGTTGTCTTAGTCAAATGAATGCTAACTGCTGAGGCTACAAGGACTTCTTGTTCTGCAGCCCTCGGCCAGCAAGGCCAACCATGAGTGAGTCGTCGTTGTCCCTCATGAAGCCAGACCAGCTCATGTTAAAGAGCTTCTTTACCAACACCATAACAAATCCCTTCAAACCAAATGCACAAAAAAATGGATATCTAATATTTATCGAGTGCAATGTGAGCAGAAAGACAAACAAGCCTATGGACATTGATTTCTTCCATTCAAAGGAGCTCAGCTGGGTGTCAAATAGAGCTGTGACACAGGAAGACAAAGCGCTGAGTCAGGCCCGTCACTGGGGCAAAGATAACCAACACATTTCATCTCTCCAGTTTGTAAGACTAATAAAGTGGAGTCTGCATAAATGACATCTTACCTAGTAGAAGTTGAAATGCATAAAAGACGATTCCGTAGACACTGTTTGGTTGGTTCAGTGCACTGTCGTTTCCGAAAATTGAGCCCAGGAGTCCAAATCCTCGACCCCACCTGGAATAAAAACATCAGCAAAGACATTGTGTCAACGCAACAGCAATGATGTCAGCCAACCAGTCGCCTAACATCCTTACAGGCATTAGAGCAAATTTTCAGATCAACCACAGAAACAGCAGTTTGACAGAGGACCCACTTTGATCAAAACTCAGTTTTTAACATGTTCTTGTGGTTTTATAATATAGAGAAATTTAGGCTTAACATGACATTTCTGAGGATTTCTTTATTCAAATTGTTGTGAACTTATTTGTGATTCCTCGTCTGCTGGCATCAGGCTCTAAACTGTACGGCTGGATAGCTCCAGTACTGCTCGCCGTTTTTGCTGCTACGCTGATGTTAAGCTGGGGGGTGTGAGGGGCTGTAAGCTAGCGGGAGAGAATGCAAAGAAAGAGCTCTCAGCACCAAGGAGGTGATGGGTAAGGGGGCAGGGCTGCTCCGCACCAAGAGTTCCGCCCACAACTCAGAAATGATTGAACTCCTGTTGCTCTGCAGAAACTATGACCTTAGAAAAAACGACACAGATTTTTTGATTTTGGTTAAAAACAGCTTTTCCATAATTAATTTTGAATTTTACTCTTACTTTATTCACTTTTACAGTAGATCAAAAGAGCATCAGAGTGGAACTTGAACCAAATCTGATGATTTTTGCTCAGCTCCAGCACCAAGTTTGACTCAGACATTCCCAACTACAGCAGATTATAAAAGTAACTAATAAACAAAGTGACTTAGAAAAGGCCAAAAAACATTGTATATATTTTCTGAGTTAGATACTGCTCACAGCAGCACCCAAGACCAGTTGATGAACAAGTCGAGTGTTAAAGCCTGCAGGCATTGTTACAAATTCTACAACGCACAAACTAAAATTAGTTTTAATTAGGCCTGCACCATAAAGGGCATAATTATCGTTATCGCAAAATCAAGCTGTGCAATACGCATATCGCAGAAGACAGCGAAAACTGCGAGAAACGGTGACCTTAACTGTGTTAAAACAATCTTATGACAACTTGAAGTTTTTAACAATCAAATGAATCCCTTTATGCATTTGACCAATCGGATGGACGCCTTCATGTTGTTGACCAATCAGATTAAGCCCTCTTAATCTGATCCGGAGACTAGGGTCATTTGAAGTGTAAGTTATGTTGACTCTTATCAAAATTAAAAATTTGAAACAAAACAGAAATTTTGGTTGTTCTGCTATCTGTTCATGTAAGTTATATTGTCATTGCAATATTGATCATTAGTATCAAATGTTTTCCTCAGATCGTGCAGCTCTAGTTTTATCACTATGATATGAAGAAGTGTCAAGTTGAAAGAGATTTTTGTTGAAAATAATGTACTTTTTTGATCTATGAAAGGCAAGGTTTGCCCTTATTTCCACTAACCAGTCATTATTCTCCAATAATTAAGAAACATTTTAAGAAAAATGTTGGTTTAATAGACAAATATTCAACCATGTTTCTTAAAATGTACTTTTTCTGGATTAAAATGGTTAAATCTCATAATTTAGCCTGCTTACCGTAGTTTGAATATTTTCTTTACAAAATTCAGTTAATGCTTACATAAAAATATTGTAAAAATAAGATGTTACTGTTCAGTAAAAACAAACTAATGAAAGTGACCTGGGGGGTATTCCAGGAAGCATGTTTAAACTAGCCTGACTTTAAGCCTGAACTCTGGCTGAAATCCGCCTGAACTTGCTTACTCGGGATATGTCGGTTCCAAAAGACCGGATAAGAGTTGGCGTAATTACGCTCGACTTGGTAACCCTGGGTTAATGGGCGTGAACGGCAGGTACATAAAGACATTCTCAATGGATCGCCGATTTCTGGAGTCACCATGGAAACGCGTGGTGAAAAAAAAGAAAACGCTGTACTTCAGTGAGACGGAGTGTGAGATTTTAATGACGGCGTATGAAGATTACACGTCCATCAAAAAAGTAACACGGCTCATCAAAAAAAAAGAGTTTCTGCGTGTAGAAAAAGAGCAGACAAAGTAACCGCACGAGTTTCTGATCTCATTTCTATTTTCCTTGTGACGCACATACATATATAACTCATCCAATTTTGCCAACTTAAATGAATTACTTCTATCGGTAACAAAAAATTGAGTTAAATTTATTCAACTTAATTTCTTACGTCTATAAAACTCAATAATTGTTTATACAACTCAAATTTACGTATTTATCTGACTAAATGTCATATTACTCCAATTCAATTAATATTGTTTTCCATCTTAATTAATTACATTTCTTGAACTCTCAAATGCCTAATTTTGAGCCGCCAGATATACTCATTTTTATAACAATAAAAAAAGACGGGGGGAATAATGCACGGAGTGCAAAAATCCGTTAAAGAATTTACATTGATTGTCATTACAATTCAAAGCCGTAGGGGTGCAATATAAACTAACCATCCTCTCCTTCACTCTCACTCATGGAACAGAGACGTAAGCTCAGTACGGAAAAATAACTCGGCGAAACATGGCAAAACACAGTAAAACAGCTAAACAACTAAACACATTTGGTCAAAAACCCACACCTAAACCCAAATCCGTCCAGACAGGCAAAGGGAAGGATATCCCACAATCCTTTGCGGTGCCGCTCTAACAGCAGCACCAAAGTTACACCTTCTTAATTGAATTACTTTGAATGAAAGTAAAATAACTGTCTGAAAACTACGTGCAATTTTTAAACTGACTTACAAAAAAATGATTTATTTTAACTGAAACAAATAATAAAGTTAGATCAAAGTAAAAAAATTTTTTTCCAACATCCATATGTGGTCTTATCACCCTCTCACGGTAGAAAAAGTATTATCTGAGCTTCTTCATCCACTAAATCATCTTCAAATGGACACGTCATGCTGCTTCACCTCTCTGTAAACAAACTAAGCTTCAACTAAACCTGCTCCCGACCAGGTTATGTTCAGAGCATGAGTTGCTATGGCAACTTGACCTACCCTGAAACATACCTCCATTTCTGGAACCGAAAACTGAGGTTATCAACTTCCTTAGCCTCAAACTTACCGTGAGAGCTAGCATAACCTGCTTTCTGGAATACCCCCCTGGATAAAAATGGTGGTGCCCTCTGCCAAGACTGAAAAGAATCAAATGAGTTCTGTAGCCGTCCGTGAGACTTCTGCAGCTGTCAGCAGCTCCTTCCACAGATGTTCAACAGCTTTAATGCAGGGTTGATGCAACACTTCAGAACACTCGAATGTTTTGCTCTCAGACATTCCTAATGTTTACATCTGTTTTGGTGGTTGTCGTGTTTAAGGTCCATGGCCCGCAGCAGACCAAACTATAATAGAAAGCAGCTCATTTGGTTCCAGATTATGTTGTTGAATCCGCACAGATTAGAGAAACCCTGTTTCAGGTGCAGCAAAGCAGCCCGCACCATAACCACGCCTCCCCCAACTTTAACAGCAGGAACAGTTTTCTTGGTATTCTTCAGTTTCGTGTCTTTGAACATGGAGCCGATGACGTAGAAAAAGGTAAAGCAGTTTTGTCTCATCGGTCTAAAGGACGTTTTCCAAGAAGCTCTGTGGGTTTCTGATATTAAAAACCATAAGGCCTATTTTATTCATTTTTATCTATTTATTGTTATTATGTTAAAGAAATATTTAAAAGCAATGTCTGCTTTTCATTGACGGTGACATATTGTGACATATCGGTTTGTTACTTTTCTTACTTTCAGAAAGTATTGTGGGTTCATTTAACCCCTTCATGCCTGAATTTATTTCCAGTCATAAAAAATATTCTTCTGTGTTTTTTTTCTTTTCAAATATGAGCCCTGGATTAAATGATCTGTTCCAAATTAGCAAAATACAGTGGGAAGAGGTCAAGAGAGGGGTAACAACCTTTTTGTGTATGTGTGCAGATGTTTAGGCTGGTTCTGACAAATTGGAATTGTGTTTATGTTATCTAAAGACAGTCAAGAGCCTCGGACTGCTCAGACTGACATTCCCCATATTCCACTTCTGCTTTAATATTCATAGTTTTAACTGCTGTGGCTAGTGTAGAACATCAATCAAAAAAAGGACATAAAAAAATCTAGTCAAAAATACAGGAATTAGAGTCCCACTCCATCAGATTTTGATCTATTTTAAAAGTGTTTCCAATGGTCCTTTAATTATAATTGACATTTTTTTGCCAAATATTTGAATAAAAGTCATTTTATCGGACATAGTTTCTGCAGAGCGGCAGTAGTTCATTAGAAATTCCCCTTTGAGTGGTGGGCAGGACTGTTGGTGTGGAGTGGGCCCGTCCCCTTCCCCATCATCACTCTGTTTACACTCTCTCCCACTAGCTTACAGCCCCTCACAACCCCAACCCAGAATTGTGCAACAGAAATGACGAGCTACATTGGAGCCATCCAGCTGTACACTTTTCAGCCAGATGCCAGAATGGATGAGGAAAACAAACACATTCATGAATCTAGTCATCTACAAATGGATGCATCAGAATGGAGCAGAATAGAGAGCTTGCGGCTTGCCGTAGTAGCTTCTACGTCACAGATTCACTCTTTTCCCAACATGTTTTCATCTGCTCCTGGTTCACCATAATCTGAATAAAGAAATACTCAAATGCAATTTTAATTTTGTTTATACATGTGGTCCATCACGCCACAAGAACATGTTAAAAACACATTAAAAAAACAATTTTCGTTGGAAAGTGTCTTTAACATGTCTGTGCATGCGTGTAGATATTTAGACTGATTCTGACAGCTTGGCATTGGGTTAATGTTATGTAACAACAGTCTGGGATAGCTTGGATTGGCATTCCCAGTATTCCACTTGTGCTTGAATATCTACAGTTTTAAGTGGCTGCGGTTAGCATTGCAAATGTAGAAAGTGGGACATAAATACGTCTAGTCAAAAATATATGAATTATATACAATTTGGGAGTAGCTTGCACGATTAGTTGGTGATGGGGTTTCTTTGCTCCCCTTAGTGGGGAGCAAAGGGGCACTGGACTCTGATGGTGGGAAAGTAAGGGCTTAGGGTAAAGGGGGGTGAGAGTTTATAAGATTTTTCTTCTTCTCACTCCCTTTTGGACTGGTGTTTATATAATTTTGTTTTGTTTTGTTTTGTATAATTTACTTGTCTTTTTCTTGTTTTTGCAAGTTTTGTCTCGTTCTTGTCTTATTCTGTTATTTTACATTTGTTTCACTAGTCCAAAATAAAAAAGACTACTACTACTACTACTAGTGCCTTCAAACCAGAGAATGATTGTTCTGATCTGATCCAAAGTGATCGGTGAAAGAAAGCATGTTAGTCTCCTCCACTGACTTCTGGAGCAGCTATGTTCCTTGAGGCTTAATGATAACCGGTTAGAATTAGTTATGACTTGAAATGACAGCTAAAGAAGGAGGCATTCATCCCTGCACCAATATTTAGCCTTTCAACCAGTACAAGTTCTGGATTTGATCAAGACAAGATTCCTAGACAGCATCAACACAAATCACAACAGTCGTTGGTTTCATGATGATCAAGCTGCTCATTTCAGAGCTAAAGATTGAGTAAACAACGCTGCATCCAACCACAGACCCGCCAGTGGAAACAGAATTTACGATCAGGGTCAGATTAGTTTGTTTGACCCCACCGGCGTGTTTCTGCGGGTAAAAGCCGGCTACGAAATAAGTTAGCTGTAGTGCTCGTTTGCTAACGGTTAGCAAAGTTAGCTACTTTTAGCTACGCGGCTAATGCTAATCTTTTAAATGAATCGTTAACTTCTTTCCGGCGGGTTATCTCTTCACCAAACTGCGCTCCCTCCAGCCTTTGGCGGAGGACGGCAGTTTGCCGGGCCACGCAGCGGCGGAGCGTCGGCCGGCCACCTTTGACAGCTTAACCGCCCTTCCCACACTGCCACAATAGGAGCCAGCTTCATTGAGCGCCACAGAAGGCGCTCTTCTCGCAATTCAAATTACCTTGAAGTGAAGACTTTCGAACAGCTGATGGAGCTGCTCACATCGCACACCGCCTTGTAGTTCGGATCCCGGGCCTTCTCCCGCTCCACGTGAAAAGCGTATAGAGAGAGCAGGATGCCCAACAGGCAGACCAGGAGCCGTGCTATTCTCTCCCACCGAGGGGTGGATACTCTCAGGACGGGCGCCGCCATCGCTCTCTGGCCTAGCTGGAGACACGCATACAAACCAAACGCAGCGCACTCGCCCGAGACAATTGCGACGTGGATCGGCGTCAGCGCGTGCCACATAGTTAGGGGCGTGGCCTCCTAATTTCAACCCCAAAATTATTCCTGAAACTTGTACAGAGCAGATTAGAGGTTAAAACAGAATGTCACTTTATTGTAAAAGTTGAACTTCAATGAAAGAGTTATTATTACGTATGAGTTTGAAAATTATGGTTGTTGTTTGTACATTTTTAAGCAGAATAAATCAGGTTCTCGAGAAAAAAACATTTGCTTTAACTTATTATTGTATTTCTTCTACAACTATATTTAAATGCACACGCTAACCGTCGCTTGTTTCTGTGTTGTAAATAATTTTGTAAATAATAATTTTAATCATAAAAATACTAAAATATATATACATGAATATGTATGGACTACATCAGTCATAATTATATAGGAACTGTTAGATTTATGGGGGGGGGGGGGGTCTTTCATCGGTTGTTTTCAAAACATTTTTATTACTGAATTGATTGTATGTTCACTTCACAATGACCGGTACGAAGATGACACGACGCCCATTGAGACGACTGTTATTGTGAATTTGGGCTAAACAAATAAAATTGAAATAATTTTTTTTCTTGATTTTCAATTAAAAAATGTTTTATTCTTTGAGATTTCTTTTTTTATCTAAATTGTTTCAAATGAAGTTATAAGAAGAATGTATTCATTAATTCATCTTCTGCGCCCTTTCATCCCTTTCGGGATCACGGGCTGCTGGAGCCTATCATGGCCACTTGTGGGCGAAGGCGTTATGAGAAGAACAATATTTATATGTTTGGTTTGCATGTCAAACCAAAGGATGTAAAGCTTGAAGTGTTGATTGCAGTTATTGAGGCCATCCTCCTTGCTTGCTGTCATTTATTTCACGCACCAACTAAAGGAAACAGCCTCATTCAGGCCTTGAAGTAGTGCTCTGGCCGGCACTCCTGGTTCGAGAGTGGTGTCACCCACGAAGTTTTTGAACCCACATCCTCATTTACATGTTTATCTACAAGTCTTTTAAACCTAATGGTAGACTCCATGATATGGTTTGACTTTTTTTTTAATACTCCTTTCTTTCACCATCATTTTACTGATGCAAAAATGTACAGTGGAGGTTTAGGGAAAAAGCCTTTACATTTATTTATGTTTATAGTTTAAGTCATAACATGTTTAAACAATAGGCATACACTTTTAAGGTACTTTTAAAATAATGGTCCTTAGAAAGCGAAGGTTCATCACTTTGCAGCAGGTGTGTTCGACCCATGAGCCAAATGTGACCCACATTCAAATGTAATCTGGTCCACGGGTTCCTGTCATAAACATATGGCCCCACAACTCTCTGCATGTATGATTTCTGGATTCTGACTGTTAAGTGACATTATGAGCTTTTGTCAACTTGCAGCATCTTGACCTTAAGAGCCTAAAGGGCCAAACAAGAAGAACAGATTTTCTCATTTCTGTGATCAAATAATCGTGCATATTCCTGTTCACAAAATTTAAATTTTGGAAGTTAATAAAGAGCGTTTAATAGTGAAAAATATGTACATTCATTTTATGTGAATACGGATTTACTGTTGATGAAAGTTTTTTTCCACACTATTTCTTTATTTAATTTTTGGCCTTCATATCTGTAATTTAGCGGGATTTTGGTGAAACGGTCTTTAGATAAATCTTTGTTCTGTATGAAGAAATACAAAGTATTCCATCGCAAATAATAGTTCAATAGCATTATAAGGGTCTAAAGAGTGCAATAGAAAATGGTTAGTACATAGTTCTTACACATTTCCACCTCAACATAATCTTTGCAAAAATTTTGGACAGCCTTTGTTTCCAGGTAAGAAATAGTTTCTACTGTGTTCAAAAATATGGGTGGGTCTACCGTACATATATGAATAATAAACAAAAATACACTTTTTGTTTCTTATTCATATTCAAATATAATACTTTACTTAAAATGTTTGAAGAAAAAAAATCAACTGAAAATTCGTACTAGCAAACACACACATGTTCACAAGAGGGGAAACCCTACCTTGTTTTTAGTATGTCCCATGTCGTCACGTGACTCCATGTGTATAAACACTGCGTGACGTCATCTATTTACTAGCTCCAGCCTTGTGTCTGTGCGGGACGTGCTCCTCCGTCTCCAAATGGCGACAGACATGGAACGATTGGCTACTTTCGAGGAGGCCTATTACGACCAGTATGATTACTACAATCTGATCGATTATTCGTGCCACGCTGGAGGCAAAGGGCGATCCAAGAAGGAAGTCGAGCTGAACACCAACCGCCGTTGCCCCGCTGGCCACGAGAGGAAGATCGCAGAAAAATTCCACAACAGCCAAATGAAACGCAGGAGAACTAAGAGCTCATCGACGTGATGGGTTCTTCTATCACTACTGGTAAAAAATATGAATATGTTTTACAGTAAAACTGCTGAAATGTGCAGAACCTGTTTGTTTAGCCCCTCCCCCAAAGAGCTGAAGTTGGTTTTGAGAGATCAGTCAATTTAGCTGGATTTAATTTAAACACCTTTACAATCGACTTTTTTCTTAATTTCCTTTAAATATTTTATCTTTAGCTTTTTTTGGGTCAATAATTTACAGTGTTTTGTCATAATGTCAGGACAGTTGTTTTTTGGAAGAGCACATTTTCAGATTGGTCTGATATTTTTTTTTCCATTTTTGCACAGATCCAGTTGAAAATCTGATGTCTACCATGACCAAGCTTCTTTGCCTTTCCTCGCCAATGGAGTGTTGTGACAGAAAGCATGTTATGCCTCCATTCCTGTCTCACCCTCTGCAACACAACCCTACTCTCTCAAGTTTCAGCAGTGCCAGAATAGTTTGTGCTGAGTTAAATGTAGGTCAGGAACCCTGTGCTTAGTGGTTGGAACATGCTTCAGAAATATGGTCATGTCTGTGAGTGACAAATAAATATACACTCTTTATTTTATTTCATTAAAGTTTCATGCTCTCTTATCGTTTGTGTTTCGTCGGAGGGTAAAAGGTGTTTTTATTTTTATTTTTATCTTTTATGTCATTAGAGACCCACCCCATCATCTTTTGATCTATTTGCAAAGCATTTTCAGTGTTTTTATTTTTTTATTATCATGATTATGCTGTTTATAGGCAAAAAAAAAGTGGGTTGTTTTCTAGAACATAGTTTCTGCAGAGCCGCAAGAGTTCATTGGAAATTCATCTCTGAATTGTGGGCGGGACTGTTGGCACAGTGTAAGCCCGTCCCCATTCCCATTATCTATCTGTTAAAACACTTAAAACACTCGCTTACAGCCCCTCACTACCCCAGGCTAGAACCTTCTACGTCACACCTACAAGCTCTTTCCAATGACTTCTTTTGTCGGCTCCTGATTTACAACAATTTGAATAAAGAAATACTCAGATAAGTCAAATTAAGCTTAATTTTCTTCAATTTTGTCCTCCATCATCAGAAAATGTGACAATAACATGTCAAAAACAACTTAAACATGATATTGGCGGGAGTGGGTCTTTAAGCATTTACTTTTAGATTACTAACTTCAAAAGAACTAGACAAATACTTATCTGGCCTCCAAAATTACATTTTTTAACATAGCAAGATAATTATCCTAAGTTGGAATTTCAAGGCACAAACCTTGCAGATTATCATAAGCATTATGAAACACATTCAAATGTTTTTTTCCCCTTAAACTGTGAGATGTCCTTGTTTTGTGGTCACTAGATAAACTCACACGTTGAACTTAAAAGGGCAATAAATATGTCTTATTAAACATTTATTTGCATTTGAACAAACATCATCTATGAAAGGACTGGCACTTTGAATATCTGGGGAGTTGAAAGTATAGCACTTTATCTATATGAAATAAAAATACTTCTTTGAAAAACATTGAGTTTAAATGTTTGACAAGCAAATATTTCAGTAAACTGCTGACATAACAGATCATTTCAGTTGAAGAAGAAATAAAAGATGCAAGACATTTGAATCCGTTAGTTTAAAAGGGGCCCAAGTCCAAGAGGTTTGTTTTTCCAGGACATTATTTTAATTGCATAACTTCAAGGGAGGCTACACCAAATGATTATTACTTTACCCAGATTTAGCACCAGTTCATAGCTTACAAATGCTATAATATGAAGCACCTCACTTTTATAATTTCAGAGGACTAGCAAACTAAATTCTCCGGACTTGGGCCCTTCTTGAATTAAACAGGGGCGCTGCCATGTTGGCTAACTAGTGCTGCCATCTATGGGATAAAGCAAAACCCATGCAAGAGAGGCCCAAGTCAAGGAATTTTGCACTTAATGCATTTTTAATGTCAAGCATTGTCAATTCATTACAACGGACTTGGGACTTTTTTGCAATAATCAGATAGCTTTTCCCTTGAAGACTATAGAACATATAATATCTCTATTTTGAAAAATTGTGGACTTGGGCCCCTTTTGAACTAACAGATTCAATTTTCAGAATAGAATAAAGTTCTATTGATCCCACAAAGTTACGAGAAAAATCATATATGATTGAAAATATTTTATAAAACCAGATGATTAATAGAGGCGGACATGTCCATATGCTCAGGTCATCAGTGACGAGGAGAACTGATGTTCTCCATCAGTTTGGGTCTCCTGCAGTCAACAAAACCTCTGCTCTGTCTGGGAGGTCTTTGGATCACATTAAACCGGTCTGCTGAGTCATCACAATCTTAATGAGTAATGATCAAACTATATCTTGTTCTACTTTAGGAGTCATTTTGTGAGCATGTGAAAACTGAATATATAAAAAAAAAACGGAATTTTGCCTGAGTTAAAAAAAAAAATCTATAAGACTACCGGTAAACATAACTAGATATTTTAATTTTATAATTGTGCACAAAGGGAAGGTACCAAGTGAACCTTTCACATGCATTTATTGTTCTCTCTTCCACTGTTCCTTCCTGTTTGGTGAGAAATGAGGTCTCAACTGAGCTCACTTTAACTGTCATTACTTTCAACATGATGATTGTCTTCAATCTGATAACTCTCACTACTGATAATAGATCAGATGTGCGTGACCAAATGTGAACGCTGAGTGTAGACTCTAGATAAAAGACACAAACGGCTGCTCAGTAACAAAGAATGGCTAATGCAAGAAAACATTTCATCGGTAATGTCCAAGATATCTCTATTAATCAGGGGAGGAAAGGACAGGATTGTTTACATTTTTCTCCAAGCTACACAGCTTTTCATGCTTTATTTTTGGTCTTTTTTAAGTTACATGTTGGATTACAGACTCCAACATTCCCATTGTCATGACTGATCTTTGTAATGTTTCACTATGTTTCACAAGTTAAATGGTTGTTTTGGTTTACAACGAGTTTAATAGTTAACGTTGTCCTCTAGATGGAGACATTTAGCTTTAGGGATACTTTAGGTTTTTATTTTGAAAAACCAACATTCAACCGGAAGTACTTACTGTTTACCTCCCGTTTCGGACTGGGGGAAGTTCTAGTTTATTTGCTTTCTCGTGTGATATTTTTCATTTATCCAAATACAATGCAGATCTGCAGCGTTTGCAAAGAACAGACACACAAATACAGATGTCCAGTCTGCAGAACTCGATAGTAAGTAAAACTTCCATCGCTCGCAAGTTATTTATTCACGCCACAACCACCATCGCACGTGTGTTTGTGGGTATAACTTTAAAGTAAGACGGTACTTGCTTAAACTCTTGTTTTCAGCAAAATCTAACAATAAAATGTTTAAATCGTTTTTTAAACAAAATGTCCTGGTTTGAATAAGGTTTAAAACGAGTCTCCAATAACGTAAATAAATCACGGAAGGCAACTCGTTTGGGTCAAAATAAAATTGCGATTTCATCAGACTGTTTCTTCAGCTTTTTTCTCCCATTTGCGATTCTCTACATTGCAGTTATGTATAATTTTCTTTTTTTTTTACTAATTCATTAGTTTTGTGACTCTTACAGTTGTTCACTCGACTGCTACAGGAAACATAAAGGTGAGTGAGCGTCATTGGTATAAAAATATGCAAGGCTAGATTTAAACTAAATATGAAGAGTTTCCTTAATTTCTGTTCCAGACATTTGCCTTCCAGCTGAGCGGACTACACCTCTAAACTATGACTGTAAAGATTCTGCGAGCACTGGTTGGTCATTTAGATCAATCTTTCACTTCTGTCCATACTGTGACCAAATAGATTTAAGACTTTTGCTTTCCCATAGTTGTTCCTATATAATAATTATTCAAATGAGTATATGAATGGTTGTCTGTCCTAATAATCTAGTTGTTAAAAGGATTTTCTTAAAACAAAAGTGTTTGGAGTTGAGCTGCAGTTTCTTTTTTCTTAACAGCATCTGTGGAGCCGTGGAGCGTTGAGGACCTTCTAAACGGAGACAACATCATAGACAAAGTTCCGCTGCAGAAGCTCCAGCTGTTAGGTATCTATCTGCCCATTGTGGCATGGATTTGCTTTAGAGGTTTGCATGATGGGGTCTGCAACCATTAACACTTAAAGAGCCATTTGGGACAACTTCTTACAGACAACAACCCAGGAGTTTTACACCACCCTTTACAAAAATAGGACGCTGATTACTGTGAAGTTAGTTTTAGGTTAGATATTTGACAGATATTAGCGCGGATCCCTGGTGGTGTCTCTTAGGGACCAACAACAAATTAAGAAGTGGGAATATTGGAAGGATTTTAGATTAAACCCAAGGCTAAATGCTTTGCAAAAAGAAATCCATTACAATGAAACATTTCCTCAAGTTGTGTTTCAACAGTCTTATTTGTTTTGCAATGTTTTATTAGAAAAATGGTCTTGCAAGCTTGCAGATAGCTTAGCTCATTTTCCTTTCCTTAGGTGATCCATCCAAGTGGGTTGTCACAATATTGACAAAGATGGGACACTCCAAGAAAGGTCACAAACATAAGAGCAGCAATCTTCCGCAAATAGCTGGAGGAAGCAAGTACACAACTGTGTCATTCAGATTTTATGGTTTTCTTAAGTCAAATATAACTCTTGACCAATGGGATGCATTTGGACTCATTGGGTCACATAGTTTGGGAGATATTGAAAGAAAAAGTCCAGAATTCAAATGAGAACTTCTGAAAGTTTAATATAAAAATTCAAATAAAATATTCAGCATCTGCAATCAGCATGATTGCAAAATAAATTGGTGTATAGTGTTGGTATGTTGGCGCCGTCATTTGGCATTTATTTAGAATCATAAGGTCACATGGTTTGGAGGCTATTGAAAAATATCAGAATATTAAGTTCAAACCATGTCTTGTGTAAACATTGCAAAAAAAAAAGACAAAGATTGTTGTAACAACTTAATATTTTACAGAGGCCCACATGACTTCCTTTCAAAATAAGACCCCTTGTGTTACACAGGATCATCTCAATGCAGTAAATGTAGTGTAAGGTAGTGTAATGTCAGCAGTAATAATAAAAATTGGTGGTGCAACTCAGCCAGAAATTCATAAATGTAACAAACTAAAATTAAACCGCAGCTAAATAAGTGGTCCATACCGTATTTTCAAACCATATGGTGCAGTTTAAAACCCTAAATTTATTCAAAAATAGAAAATCTGCTTTGTAATCCAGTGGGCTTTAAGTATGAATTCAGGTTGTACTTAAACAGACCGTAAATTGATTTTCACAGGGCTCATCAGTCAAAATGTTTTAGTATGACTTTGGTAAACTTTGAAGGACTGTTGGAGAATTACAGCTACCGTAGTCCTTTAACTGTTAGTAAATAAGTGGAATAAATTTAGTTTACTTTTATTTGACTATTTGTTAACTTTAGTTACTTGTAAAAACTATAATCTTACAGTATCATGTGGACCTTCAGGTTGCTAACTGCTGGTCCAGACTGCAGTCTGGCTTGAAGGTGTTGTTCTGCACCAGTAAAAATCTTTGCATTGTTCTCGTGATGCTCTTTGAAATAAAGAAAGTGCTTCTGAATGCTTATTCTTTTTGCAGGTCAATCGAAAGAACTGTGTGATCTTCTCTGCAACCCTCACCTGAGAAGGCTGCTGCGCTCCGTCGACAGCGCAGAGAACAAAGACGCTGCCATGAGAGCAGCCATGCAGGAGCCTCTGTTCACCGAATTTTCTGATCAGTGCTTGAAAATAGTTGAAAATGAGCCTGAAGACCGAACAGAAAGCGACAACTTCTAAAATGACCGTTTATTGCATAAACTTGCAGAATTTTTCTTTTGTAATGCACATTTTTATATTAAAATAGTCTCTCAAAATACGTGATTTACACAGTTTAAGCTTCATTTGTTTATTTCTTCAGACATACTTCCAAGTCATTTTAATAAATATTTCAACTGCCTCCATAAAGTTTCAGTCAGAATCAGGAGCTGCTGTCAGACAGCTCGCGGCCGATTACTGCAATCGGGGTTGATTCCTTCATACATCAAAACAGGGTTTACAGTTTGCAAATATCAATGGTCACAGTAAAACCCAACATATAAATAAACCCACAGATGAATTTCAAAATAAAAGCCTAATATATGATAAAGAGCCAAAACAGCTTTAAAGGTTTGTAGTGATAAAAATAAAAAAAAGAATTCAGTCACTTACTGTTTCTGCTTAATCTACTTCTTGCATAATGGCAATAATGTTTAACAGACTTGTCTAATTATGATTATGTCTACATTAGTTTGGCTACAATCCCACATTTGTCTGATTTTTATAAACTATTTTTAAAGCAACAAGTTAAAGCTCTCTTGTCTCTCGAAGGTCCCTTTAGTTTGCGTCATTTGCTCTCTGAGCAGTTGTGCGTTTTTATTGTGCAATAGGTGCATCACATGTGCAACATTGTTTTTCATTTTAAATGCCAGAAAAACAAGTAAAACGTTAATATCTAAAATGTATTAAACACCCCAAAAAAATGGAAGTAATCCTTCAGCATAAATACGTGAACTAAAAGCTTAGTTGTAGTGAAAGTGTGGATTAAAAAAAAGGCACTTTGAATCTACATTGGAAATGTCAGATTTGTGTAAAGAGAAGCTTTCGTTCAATAAAAGTGCTTGAAGCTTCATCAGGCTCCACTTTCTGCTTCTCAGTGTCGTGTTTTAAACAAAAATCTGCAGACACCATCTGCTATGGTCGTCATTATGGACATTCGAGGGCCTTTACACTTCATAAAACTTCATTTCTGTGCCTGACCAAGTTTAAAAAAGAGACAAAAACTGGGTTTTGGCAAAATGCGTGGTTTTGATGTCCTAAGATTAGCTGACGGTTGTCCTACAGAGGAAGTTCTCACAGAGTCTGCTCCAGCAGGATTTCGTTGAAGCCGGTCACGTCACTCTTCAGGTCTGGTTGTGTGTTGGCATACAGAAGAGGCGACCGCTGATAGTGCAGCTTAACAGATCCCTATGCACATGAAAACATAGCAATCCGTTATTTCATGACATTCTTCTGTTCAGGCATTGTGGTTGGACGGGCTCTCACCTTAGGCTGAGCCCGAATGGAGGCCAGCCCCTGCTTGTACTGGTTGGTCTCCACCTTGTATTCTCCTCTCCTGGAGGGAAGGTTGAGGGACGTCACCACAGAAATCAACTTCTGAAAGCCCGTGGCGGTCAAAGACACGGTGATGGACGGAGCGGAGGCTAAAGCCAGGCCCATGGGCCACCCGCGCACTGTGACCGGCTCCTGGATACTGGGGAGCTGGACTGAGCCTCGCTCCCGAACGGCAGGGTTCACCAGCCGGGCGTCGTTCTCCACCAGGTCTGAGTCGCCATCAAGCTCAGCCTCGGCCAAGGACTTTAACAGAGTCTGCCGCAGAAAGTTAACATGACATTACTTTAGAATAAAAAATAAGACAACTACATTTAAAATCACATCACCAGTGTTTACATGAACGTTATCTTTTGGGGAAAAAATACATTCTAGACCGTAAGTATTTCTTTTGTAAATCACAGAAATCCTTAATTTCATAGATTAAAAAGGGGGAATTATCTTTTCTGTTATAGTATTTTTCCCCACTGCATTTTTTAATCTGCTTTGCATTTGAATTTGTTAAAGCGTTTAGCCTGTCCAATTAGTTTTTTGCGTGACACTGTGAGGCCTTAAAATCTTTTGATCTATTTTTAAAGTGTTCCCAGTGGTCTTTTGAATATGAATATGACATTTTTTTGCCAATACCAAAAAGCGGTGCCATTTTCCATAACAGTTTGTGAAATTTATTAGAAATTTGTCTGAGTTGTGGGCGGGACCATGTCCCCTTCCCCTCCCCATTGCTGAGAGCTCTCTGTTTGCATGTTAGCTTACAGCCCACTCATACCTCCAACACAACATTAGCGGTGTAACAAAAATGATCAGAATAGAATGAATAAGAATAGAGAGGAGCAGGAAGCTTGAGGCCACCCAGCATATTCTTTTATGTAATACATTTTTTTTCTAACAGCATTTCTATGTCTGCCCCTGATTCACAACAATTTGAATCAAAAATAATAAGAAATGCAATTCACATTTTATATACATGTCCTTCATCATTAGGAAAATGGCAGAAGAACATGTTAAAAACACAGTTTTAATGGGAATGGTTCTTTAAAACAGAGGAGCAATCTGTCCAACACAAGAGGCCTTCACTCTGATCAGGTTGCTCAGCTGTTAGGACAAGTTAAAAAATAATAATAAAAACAAAAACAAAAAGACAGGAGAAAAGAAAACTGGTACTCCATCGTAAATTGACAAGAAACCTGCACAGCTCCCAGAAGTATGTACGGCTATGTGACAGCAACGATAAATGACACATCCATCAACTGACAGGCCTGATGATTTAGTTTGTTTGGTTTTGAGAAGTAACTACTGCTCAGGGTGCATCCCACCGTGGCCCTACAGTGAATGGGATAGGCTCTAGTAATATTGTGAACTATCAAGGGTTTAGAAAAGGTATGGATGGGATTATGGCAGAATAACTCAAAAATTAAATGCAACAGTGTGGACCTGGTTGTTGTCTGGACTTGGATGGCATTAGTTGACACAAAGTCACTTCTATTGACTTCAGTTGCCATTTTTTCACAATATGGATGCTGCGATGTAAATTTTGTAAACTGGTTGGTCCGAGTCGGTCTGTGGCAAGCACCCTCGCCAACCAGGAAAGTGGTAGGCTCAGGAGAATCTGTCAATCATTTCAAACGCTGGATGTAGGACCACCTACTTCTATTCAGGCATCTGATTGGCCAGTTTATAACTTGAATAACTTGGACTAAAGAAAAAAATATCATGAAAAAATGAGGATTAGCAAGAACATGTAAAAAAGGTAACAGAGCACTAGAATGGTTATTCTGACCAATAGAATGACAGAGTAACAGCTGTGTATTTTGTCTATAGATGTCTATGGGATGTTGGCTTCTAGGAGCCAGCGGATACTTCCTGTTTGGAATGCCGGGGGGGAGGGGTCACTCAGTCCCGTTCTCTTATACAGTCGATGATTATATCTGCTTTCATGTGAATATGCTCCTGTTTCTGTTACACTGGAAAACATGGTATTCAGAATGTCATCTTATCCTTTTTTAAGCAGCAGACAAATCTGTTCTCACCTTCCAGCACTTCCACCTGCTCTGGATCACTGCAGCTGCTCTGTTCCATCTCTGGACCTGTTTCCTGACCAGCCAGGACCTCACAGCTTTGAAAAACAATTTCAAATGCAAAGCATCCATTAATCAGGTTTCACGCAAGCTGCATCTGTGACATTTAGGGCAGCATTAACGTCTTCAAAGAGACGTGACTTCTACAAGTAATTACATTAACTGTTCCGAGTGACTGCATCTGAAGGGATAAACGGCCTACACAGAGAGAGCAGACACCACCGGCTGGCTCCTGCTGACCAGACATCCGGTCGACACAGAGGGATCAAGGCCACATGGCTTTGTTGAACCTGCCAGCACCTTTCCAGAACATTATCTGTTTACCTGCTTGGATTAAAGTAGCTGACTGCCGGCGGGCGCGGCGGGCGCGGCGTCTGCGACGCTGGTATCGTAGCCAGCAGCACTGAATGGAGAAGGCACAGCGAGACAGGATGTTTCTCCTATGATCCTCCAGCACGTCTAGCTGTGGGACAAGTCAGGGAGGTCATCAATCATGAACGAACCTCCATGAAGAATGTAAATATGGTCGTGTTGTTCTTAAATACCGACCATTGCCTGAGTAAGGAAGACTTTAGTCCTCCCACAATGCACCAGTGTACAGCGTTCATCACAGGAGCGTTGATTTAGCACCACGCTGAGGAGCTGCTCCACTTCCTGTTGGGGGGGCTCGTCATTGTCAACATGCAAATCTAAGATGGACAAAGCAGAGGGAAAGAAACACAATTCTTATATCAAACAACTCAAGCGGAGCAGATATTCAGATTTATCACACGGCAGCTGACGGGACTTCACGGCAGGGAGATCCGGCTTACTGTCACCAAAGCGTTTGCAGCTGCTCAGATGATTAAGGTGAAGTCTCACAGATTTGATAAGGTCAAGAGCAGAGAAGGGGCGGTTAGCAGAGCTGCAATTCAAAATGCAGCATCTTTTGTGCTGAGTGAGCACTAAGGGTTCAGGTTATAACACAGAAATATGAAGCCAGAGTCCCGTCTAACCTGTTCACGTCTCATTTTATTTTCAGTATATACAGTAGGTCACGTGAGGTCAAAAGTCTTTGTCATCAAATCTTTTTCATTTCTTTAATTTCAGCACTTTATGTCCTCTTATTTACTCTACAAACAGAATCATAGAAAAAACCAACAGGTGAACACAGTGCAAAGCCGATAGCAGCCATTTAGTCAGGAAAAGTTAGGCATGAAATATTCATACTTTTTTAAAGACCCACTCTGATAATCTTTTGATGTCTTGTAAAAGTGTTCGTGGTGATCTTTTATTTAGGTTTATTATTATTATTATTATTAGCCAAAATCAAAAAAGGGTGTCATTTTCTAGGACAAAGTTTCTGCAGAGCGGTAGTAGTTTAGCAGAAATTCACCTCTGAGTTATGGGCGGGACATCAGCACGGAGCAACCCCACCCCCTCTTTCCCCCTCCTCGCTGTGGAGTGGAGCAGGGAGCTTGTGGCGCGCCCAGTGCATTTTCCACATCACAAATAAGCTCTTTTTAAAATGACATTTCTTTCTTCTGCTTCTGATTCACAACAATTTGAATAAAGAAATACTCAGAAATGCAAGTTGAAGCGTAATTTTCTTTTTCCATGTCCTCCATTATCAGAAAAACAACACAACAACATGTTAAAAACACCAAAGTGGGTCTTTAAAGAATTTAGAAACGTACAAAGCCGGAATTTAAGCCACAATGTAAGATTTGTTAGGAAGTCTTGGTTTAAAGACTTAATTGAAGAAGAAGCCTGAATGAAGAGCAAAAACCAGAGAAGGAAATCATCAAACTCAAGGGGAGAAAGCGTAGTCTTTATAGCAGCGGACTTACAATCGCTGCTTACTCCTGATTTCTTTAAATGTTTCAAAATCAATCCATATCGCCACATGAAGCTTTTGAAAGGAATTCTGTAACGAGAAGAAGAAAAATCTGAGAAAATCTGAACTATGAAGCTGAAAGTCTGAAAAAAAAAAACGCGGGCTGCACCTGATTGGAAACCCAGCAGCACTGATTTGAATGGTTTGTACAATCCCACAGGCCTCCAGCTGCAGGATCACCTGACCACAGACATAAAATCATTAAAGCCTTTCCTTTGGCAAAGGCTAAATTCAGACACAGAGAAAGAAGTTACCTCCTCTTTTTTGAAGGTCAGCGGTTTGCAGTCGGGGTTTGGTTTGATGCAGCGGGTGTAGTGAGGAGTTGTGTTGAGGAGGATGGACATCAGGTTCTCCAGTGAGTTCTATGATTATTGTCATGAATGAGCTGAACAGGACAAAGGCTGCGGAGGAAATGTAGCTTTAAGTTGCTCCCCCTACCTTGAACTTGGAGACCACCGTGACTTTAGTGAGCCCCCTGGTCGTTGGGTTCTCCGTTTCCCTGTCAGCGAAGATTTGACAAAGCAGGGGGTTGTCTGATTTCTGAAGCAGACTGATGAGCTCCACTGGTACCGGATCCTAAAGATCAAAATCCAGAAGAGTGTGAGATGACGGGTGTGTGGAAGACGTCCACTGCTGCTTACAGTTTAAAAATAAACAAACAAAAATTAAAGTTGAAGAAATCTATATTCTACCCACAATTCCTAGTTTGGAAAAGTCTGTCTGTGTCAGACACACAGACTGTTGTTGTTGTTGTTGTCGTTTCTCTTTCAGCTTTTCCCATCAGGGGTCGCCACAGCGAACAAGTCGCATGGTAAACTTGGCAATGTTTTACGCCGGATACCCTTCCTGACGCAACCCTCTCAAAGCAACCGGGCTTGAGACCGGCACGGAAGTGGAGAAGGGAACAGGGAGCAGCCCGGAGTCGAACCCTGGTTTCACGGACGGAAGGCGCCGCAAACCAGCACGAGCTAAACCGGCTCCCGTCAGACACACAGACTGTATAGTATAATAATCATTCCTTGCTCAAATAATTGTTCTTGATAATCCTTTTTTTTCCCATGGTATTTTTTCTGTAGTTCAAACTATTCAAATGGTAACACTGGCCAATCAGATCCCTCAATAATACTTATGTGGCCCCACATGGAACGTTCAAAACGTTTGACAAATTTTGGACCAATCACAGCTTACTGACAATGTCTGGTTGAAACATGGTGGCGTCCGTATCGTGTAAAAATGGCGACTGAACTGACTTCATTTTGATGGAGCCAGAAATTAGTCATTTTCTCTGAGTGACATCACACTCACTCAGTCCAGCTCTCCTGCATATAGTCAATGGTCACCCTGGACGGACTGTCAATGAAATGTGATTACATGGCTTTTGCACAATAAAGAGAGACAGGAAATGATGTCAGCAGATAATGGGAAGTAGCAGGAACTAGAAAATAATGCTGAAGAGCAGAATAATGGGCAGAAAAAAGTGAAGGAAATGTTGACTGCAGTGAAAACCACAAAAGTACAGTGTTCGTACCCTTGTTATATTGCGGTTGACCTTTCGTGGTGTCGCCGCTTCACTGATTCTTTCATTGCAATGTTGGACGCTTTTTATTTATCCATTTATATTAACAGCACACAGTGTTCTGCGTCCCAATTGGCTGTAGACATTGTCAATCTCCTCTGTGCCGAGTGAGTTTCATTTTGCCCCGTTTACATAAATCCTTGATCGCAATCAGATCTTTGTTTTCATTCTATGAAACTGGATTTGATTTTCTATAAAGGTTTGAACTTTGAGAGTTTAAACAAAAGGGAAAATCTTCATGTCTGACTGAGAATAGTAGATAAAGTGTGTGGTGGAAGTTGTACAGCATTGACACATTTATAATCCTCCTTGGCAGTAATTTGTGGAAGGTAACCTCAATAAACAAGCGACCATGGTACAGACAAACCCCCTCAACCAACTAAGGTCAGCTCTCCTCCTCTCAAAGCAGACAGGTTCAAATCAGAAGATCCAATCAGATCAAACTGTAATCCTTGTAAATCTAAAACCATTTTAGAGGAATATCCAGCACTACAAACAGATTTCTAGGGTCAGATTTTCCCAACTTGGACTAAAGTTTGAATGGCGTCCTGACCTTTACATTACCAGGTATTACAGTATTTCTCACCTTGTTTTTCTCCACCATGCCCTCTATCTGGTAGCTGACTCTGCCTGCATAGTGAGCCACCGTAAAGTGAGGCGTCCTGCTGAATTTGTCCCAGCTGATGTTGGGGTTATCACTCAGCTCCTTCTCCAACCGAACCCTCAGCATGTTTGCGTCTGAGGCTCGGTTAAGACGGCTTTCCTTCAGAACAATTTGGAGGGGGAGAAGGAAAGAACAAACAGTTTATTTGGAAATATCTCAAGCAGTACATGTTTTTACCAAATATTTTCTTTTTTTTTTTAGAGATTCTCTTTCTGAAACTCTTCTCAGAAGAGGGTTTTATGCACTTTATCACTGTTTTGAGTTAAAGTATTACAAATGATGAAGCAGAAAGGTTCAAATTATCGCTTATAACTGTCACAAACAAGAAATGTCCTTTCTTGATTGGTGCTTTAATAAAAAGCTCCTCCGTGATGCCTGGAAAGAGCTAGAAGTCCTTCATACCTCATTAAGAAGAGAAAACACACCGACAGGGCTTCCCTCCAAGAGATCCAGGCAGCTCTGGTTGTCCTGGAACTTCACAAAGGACCACTGCAGCCCCTCTGACACATACTCCTCCTGCAAGAAACCAGACCAGAAACTGTTTAAAAGAAGACAATAATTTAATTCCAAACACCTCTGATCATGCAAATAATTCATGAACACGAATGAATCCGTCTGAATCCTTGAGGCTCTGATGGATTTACAGAGAAGAAGAAACTCGTACTGAAGTCTTTAACCACTAGATGTTTAATGTTTCTATTTGTTTCTACAGAGAAGCAAATACTTATTCTACATTTTTGAAGTAAAAATACATACAGATAGATTTTTGTTTGCCATCTAGACTCACATAACATGGATTCAAAGACAAGTCAAGCTAAGAAGCTCTAAATGTTCCAAAAAGTGCCTATAAGCATATATAAATAAGGGAATAGTTTAAATTAATTAAAATGAGTCAAAATCCCTTTGCTCCTTGACAATAGAAAATCTTGATTTAAGACTAAAAATAACTCACGGTAATAACTTCACAGTCATTATTTTGGAAACAAAACTTTAGATTTATGGTCTGAGAATAAGCGGCAGTATTAGATTTTATGAGGCTTTATTAAGATGGGCCAACTTGTACTAAGATCATATTCTTATTTTGTTCTAAATAAGTCATTTCCACTTATTACACTACTTTAATGTCACTTTTTGAACCACATTTAGGTTAATAAATCTCAAAAGATACAAACACTTGCTTAGAACTAAAAATAAATACTTATAATATAAACTGTTGCTTTTTTAGCTTTTTTTCCCCTTTTTTAACGCTTGTGTGGAACTCTGTTTCTAGATTTTTAAATCTTATAAGACATCTTGTAAAGTAAAATTGATTTGCTGCAAAGAGGTATCATTTCTAGTGATTTTCATCTTAAGGTTAGCGTACATTTCCTATTTTTAGGCTAACTCTTTTTGCAGCATACCATTTCTTTCATAAAAAAATAAATAAATATGAGAATCAGCTACTTCTTTAACATTTAGACACAGTAATTAGTGGCTGGAAGGTATTTTTAGAATTAAAATCTCAAGTAAAACTATTTCTTCCGAAAGGCCTCGCTGCCATGAACCGTTCAGAATTCAAAAACGTGGACCAAATCTTTCCTCCTGTTATAAGTAACAAATAAGTAATGAAAGATAATCATGTTTTTTTCCCTCATTGAACTTTACAATGATTAATTCAGCCTTAAATTATTTTTAACCACATTTATTACAGTGATTTTTAGTGCCACAGAGATCCAAAATTCCCATTAAAATATAATTCATATTGTCCACAGATCTGGTGGTGGGTTTTTTTGCTTTTCAACCCAGAATTTTTCTCTTTAAAACAGAGTTAACGGAGCTCAAATGTCTGAAACTATAATGACTCAACTCCTTTGGAACCCTATTAATTTATTATTTTTAATAAACAAATAAGTCCTTGGTTTATGTTGCACCTAAATGCTTCATATCTGAACTGGTCATGGTGTTTTTCTGAGTTTGTTGGTTTGGTGTGAGAAAATCTTCCCGTTTCAGCTGAGATGTAAACAAATGGACGATACCTGCTGCGCTCTGAGATAATGAGCAACAAAATGCTGCTGCAGCTTCTCGTTGGCATAGTTGATGCACAGCTGCTCCAGTTTGTTGACATGGAAACACTCAAAGCCGTACACGTCCAAGACTCCTGCACATTTCAGGACAAAGCGTGTCAAACTCTGCAAGCGTGAATGGAAAGAAAAACCACAAAACCATTTTGGTGCTTTTACCGATGAAACTGCTCCACGTGGATTTGTCAGCACATATGCTGTTGTTGATGAACGACACCAGCCATTCAAACAGCCTGGTGGAAAAAGAACACGAGCAAGAGCTTAGGGAACAACAGATCATAGCTGCACAAACTGAATTATACAAAGGACTAACTCAGAGTCAACATTATAAGCAGACATGCTCAGTTTTCACTGTTTACAATGACGGGTTACATGAAGGTGGACTGACTCGCACAATAAACAAGTTCCTGCATCACCAGGGAATTTGACAAATATCAGGATCCAATTGCTGTTCTTACTGGGCATAAATGATCTTGGCCAGGCAGTCTCTCCTCACACGGCACTCGGTCTGTGAGCAGGGCTTCAGGAGGCTCTGTTTCCCCGCCTTCAGAGTCCTCACACTCAGGCACGTCTGAAACTCCTGAGCAGGAACCGAGAGCAGCTTGGCAGCCGTTTGCATGGACTCTGCCACAGATACACAAAAAAGGTCATGGACAGATTATGGCAGCTTTGGTCATTCAAGCCTGACACCTGCAACTAAGAGGAGCGTTAGCATGAGAGCTGACGGTAGGAAACTATCGTTAGCCATTAACTGAAAGTTACCATGATATTGACAAAGAATCAAACATACCTTCAGCCTCTTCGGGAAGCTGACAAAGCTGATGTTCTTCTCCTGAGGAGGAGAAACTCACGTTCCCCAAGTGCAGAATTCCAGCTAAAATCTGAAAACAACAAAAATATAAAGGTTTACAGACAAGCTCGTTTTTTTTCTTACAGTTTTCCCTAAAGACCTTTGGTCTCTGTTAGACCATCTGTGTTCTCTTGTGAATGCACTTACAGAATCATTCCTTTGTGAAGTGAAATGATCAGAAGATTTAGCCACATCCAATATGCCCAATATGTGCATAGTGGCCTTTAGCAGGAAAACTTTCAGTACCAGTGTAGAACAAATCGTTTTTTGCTCCACGGTATATTTATCAGGTTTAGTCTCAGAGAATGCTGTTGTGGCTTCTTCCGTCTACAAGTGGATGAATCAGAATGGAGCGGAGCAGGGAGCTTGTGGTCCACCGATTTTTAATGCCCCAAATACACTCTGTTCCAAACAGCATTTTTTCGTCCGCTCCTGTTTAACCTCAATTTAAATTAATAAATATTCATAAATGCAATTTTGAGCTTCATTTTCTTTTTGTTTCCGCCATCATCACAAAAGTGCAACAAGATGTTAAAAACAGCGAGAGATACCATTTTAATCAGAATGGGTCTTTAGCATTAAATGCTATTCAGACCTGCTGATACATTTGTCAGGTAATCTGCATCCTCGCAACATCACGCTTCAATATAGGGCTTTATAACGTCAACAGAAGAGTTTTACTGTACCCTCAGTATGTGTCTCTGAGTTTCTGCTTTGATTCCCATGTGAAGCATCGCCTCCACAGTTTCAGCAAAATGATCTTCTGCAAAACACAGGCATTTATGGTTAGTAAAGAGCTGGCTTCAAGTCCTGACATTTTAGCACCAACCTTCAATTTGTTTTTCAGAGTTTGGCAGCCAATCAAAACTCTGGTGAAGTGGCATCTCCCATTCTCTCCTCTGCCCATCGGTGGCACCTTTCATCATCTGAAACACATGGTCTGTCAGCCCTGCAACTACACAAAGATGCACAAAAAGCCCATCAGACTCGTCCAGATGGCTGGCTTGCCTGATAAAAGATGTGGAAGTTCCTTTCATCAGCGGGTTGACAGGACACCCTGGTCTTCTCCAGCAGATACGTCTGCACTGACGCCCCAACTAACAGCTGACCACTGACGAGCAAAAAGCACATGTTAAAGAGATCGCACGACATCCGAGGACCTCTAGAAAGCTGCAGGACAAACCTGTTGAGTTGTAGCTGGATGTACTTTCCAAAGCGACTGCTATTGTTGTTTCGTAGCGTGCAGGCGTTGCCTAGAGGACATGCAGAGCTGTTAGCCCAAACCTTCCAGCTTCTCCATAAGACTAAATCTTAGATATCTTCTAACCAAAAGCCTCCATGATGGGATTGGAGTCCAACACTCTCCTCTCAATCCTCTCCACTGTGCTCAGACTCTTCAGCCCTGAAGACGAGGCTGCCACGGTGGCGTAGTATTTCATCAAACAACGGGACGTCCATGTCTAGAAATACAATGCAAACCATACAATTTTTGATAAAAACCAATTCCTTAGGATCTGGTGTGATTGCCTTAAACATCAGTACATTCCATTGTGGATAATGACAGAATCTTCCCAGTTTCTGCCGGAATTTGGGTTTTATAGGTTCATTTTGCACCAAAGCCCCCCTATTCTCTGTGGGGCAGCAGCCGTCTCCTTTATGTTCAAATGACCCGTGTGTACACCACTGCTCAAAACTTTAACATGATACACATTTTGGCACACAACAAGCCCAAGCAACGTCTGGGTCTCCCTGTGCCTTCAAACAATGTTTCCCAACCCTGGCCTCGAAGGAACCCTGCTCAAACACACCTGCCTTGGATGACTGTCATCGTCCTGCTTCTGCAGAAACTTGATGATGAACTGAATCAGGTGCGCATTGGCAGGGCACCATGAGGACCAGAGTTGGGAAACACGACCTAAAATACAGGGTTCAATTCAATTCAATTCAATTCAATTTTATTTGTATAGCCCAAAATCACAACAACAGTCGTCTCGATGGGCTTCGAAGTAAAACATGAACTCAAAAGGATCATGAATACAAAGAGTTCAATAGGAAAATACAAAAATGAACTAACAAACTGACTAAGCTATACTGGCATCCCTGTTAGGGTTAGGACGGGCATCCGGCGTAAAACTCTCCGCCAAACCACCCGTGTGAATCAGTGAAAGCTGATTCACTGTGGCGACCCCTGAAGGGATGTGCCAAAAGGTGAACAACAACAATGTCTGATTGTGCTCTAAGCTTGAAACCTAGAAAAAAAGATTTGAAAGAAAAAAAGAATCAATTTAATCCATTTTTTTTCCCCGTTGACACATCAACGAAGCAGACATGAACAGAAATCAAACACACTGAGAATGTGTTTTTTTCGCAACTCTGTCATTAAAAAAATGGGTTTCCTAAAGCGTCTGAATATATTGATGGAACAAAAGTCAAGAAATGAATCCCACACATGAACCAGACGTGGTAAAGTCTACCAGGCATCTTGAATAATTTCTTAAATTGTCCTCTGAATCCACTGAAGGAGACAGTAAGTTTATTATAAGTTATTTCCTAAAATACTGTCAATAAACCTATCATATGTCTGTTACATCATCATCTAAGCTCACCCACATCACTTAGACCACTGGTCCCCAACCATGGACCGGTTTAACCGCGAACAACTGTCACAATAAATCCATACTTGGAGTCAAGACTTCTGGTTTCTGTCTGCCAAATGCAGATTTCATTTTCTTTAGTCAAAGGCTCTTCTTCCATTTCCTCGCTGGCTCTTTTCTAATTAAAAAAAAAAGTTTTGGTTTTTCTTAACTTTGTTAACTTGGGGGGTTACAATTTAGAGGTCGGAGCAGCCATTTAATGAAAGTAGAGGATGTGTTTTTGACACGTGACCAAGTGACTTGACATCCGTCAAGAATTGAGTCGGAAGTGATGAAAGAGAATCCAGTAGTTTAACAAAATAAAATTTCCTTCAGAATCAGACTACAGTAAACACTTGTTTTTCGCGGGGGTTACGTTCCAAAAAGAACCCGTGATAGGCAAAATCCGTGAAGTAGAAACCTCTATTTTTTTTTAACAATTATTATACAATTAAATAATCTATTATACATTGAAAAGAAAGATCAAACAATTTTACAGGCTCAAGCATTTGTTTCACAAATCAAAGTACTTTAGAAACGTTTTTTTCAACAAATAACTTCTGTACTGTACTGTCAAATAATAATTTTAATCATCGATGTGAACAGAAGGCTTCAAATTGCAGAGATAAGCCCCGCCCACCACGACCCGAGTATTGGATTAAACGGGAGAAAATTTAAAATGATAATAAAAAAAATACAAAGTACAGTCGGACAAATAGTGACTCAGGTGTATTTCAATGCTCTTCAGACTGAGCCGCTGCATCCTGACTCTGCTCTGCAGTGTTTTCTTCTTTTGAAGCCCGCGGTGCAGCTGTGTTTGTTCGGGAGAAGATGAGTGATAGGCAGTTGTCGCTCTTTTTTCTATGGGTTTTAGAGAAACTCGAAATTGCTAGAGAATTTGCACGTATGTAATTTAAATTTGGCGAGCTGTTTTACGTACGTGTACATATTAAACTGCAACGTTGTTGACGCACAGGTAGAGAAGAAGCGGAGTGACTTTTTAGCCAATCAGAATGCAGAACACAAGGCACGTTGCAAATCCGTGAAGTATCGAAACCGTGAAAAGTAAACCGCATTATAGCGAGGGATCACTGTATACATAAAATGGAAAATATGTGGGCCGCGTTTTTTTCCCCTCTGCGGCCTGTAACGGTCCACAGTCTGGGGGTCAGGGACCACTGACTTAAAAAGTGTAAATTCAGCATCAACAGAGATTACTTTTTGCAGTTTTAAATGATTTAAAGCAGAAAATTTTCAATCCAATACAAAATCAGACAATGAGGAAACAAAGATCTTTCATATCTTCAGACAGTGTTTGAAGTCTGCAAATGACTGTAAATGACATTAGGTGACAGTTTGTTGGTTCACCTTTCCAGCTCCACTCTCACCACTGACCACCAAGGACTGGTTTAGTGGCTCCAGCTGATCCTGAATGTTCCTGTAGGCCTCTTCTGCCACGATAAAAATATGCGGCTTTAACTCCTGAGGACAGAAGCATTCTGATGATTGCTCAGTGGGTCCCTCTCCTTCCATCAGTGCTGTGGTAAAAGGCTGCTGGGATGATGCACATACCTGAGGCTGGGGAGCACAGTGGTACAGCTTCATCATGTCTAAAGAGTAAAGGTCAGGAAGGTGCTGGAAGGGGTTCAAAGCCACCAAAGTGCAGCCAGCCTGTGAGTAAAACAGCTGTGCGCTGTACCTGGCCTGCAGACATTTCAGCACTGACGGACAAACACAAGAAATATTACAAACTGACAGGAACAGATGTGAAGCAAAGATGACACCAATGTTAACCAGTAAAAGAAAGCAGAGCTTTTGCGGGTCAATTCAACAAATTACCATAAAAATCTTCATCGTTATACAGGATTTAGGTGCATGTTTACACGCCATCATAAGACACATACGAACTTCTACTGAAGATACCACGTATGAATAATGAAACCAACAGTGGCTTGAAACTAACTGTAAACGTTTAATGTGTCGTCACAGTTCCTTACCCATCAACTGAAACATTTCTATCATTATAATTCTGTACATTAAAACACATATCTTTGATACGTTTTGTGCTGAAAATACTAAGAAATAATAAATACAAGCATTACTATACACTGTTTTTACAGTGACAATTAAACACTTTAAAATTGTTTCTGGGACCGCGAAGCATAACGTGAGGTATAGCATGGTCATTTTAATCTACATTTCATACTGAAATCAGCTTGTAAACTATACAGCCTAAGCCTTCAATCAAAAGCGATCAGAATATTACTCTGTTGTGTATTCTTGTTAAAGGAACAAAACAGCAACATAAATTTAACTTTTCTATCTGCAGAAATCAAGATTACATCTGTTGTTAAAGAGGACCCAAATAGATTTATTTAGTTCAGAAAGAAATTTTAAATAAAATAAAAACATGCAGATTAGTGCCAGATAATGAGTCTTGTCCTTCTGCATTAAACTGACCGCGATCGTGTTTGTCAAGCAAACCTATTTCTAAATGCCTACACAGAAAGAATTGCGATGAAAAAGAGTTTAAAGATTACTTTTTTTTTAAACTAGCAATGCAATGAAATTTGAAAAATTGCATCAAATTATCTCAATCAAAAAAATGTTTTTTGTTTTGTTAAACATAGCTGGAAGGCGTCATTTTACTATGATTTTTAATGTAATTCATATATAAAATTTAAAAGAATTAAAAAAGAACAAATGTAAAGCCCAATGTTTTACCTGTTTGTCCAAGTAAAAGTCTAAAGTTTTTGTTTAATCAAAGGGGATATAGGTGAGGACTCATTAGTTGTATTTCATGTGTTAAAAATTTCTGATAATCATTAAGGTATCATGCAATTACTTTTCCTAAAATCTGATAATGTTATGTTTAATAAGCCACAAAAAGATAAACATTTGGCAAATTGACACATTTATACGTCATATGAACCAAAACGAGAGCCACAACATGGCGTATTAAATTGTTTTATTTTGTAAATTCTACAAACTTCACAACTTCACTACATTTCCCAGAGTGCTTATTTGTCCATTTTTTATTTAAAATCTGAGCTTCAAAGTAAAAACAAATAAATAAAAAAGCATTTTTATGAAGTAAAACAAATGTTTGAGCTATTTTATTAAAAACTAAAGCTTGGCACAATCATTAATGGATTTACTTAAAAAAGACAACATTTAGATGTAAACAAACAATACAGAACCAAGGAGATTTACAATGTCCTTAACCCAAACCGCTAAAAAGGTCAAATGACTGGCATTTAGGTGAAGTAAAACACTTGGCATGCATGTTTACAATGTGAAGTGATGTGGAAACTGTGGAGGAACATGGTGGCACAACAAGCCTTTTCCTACCTGTTGTTGGGGTCACCGGGTTGACTTTGGTAAGGTCATCAAAAGTGTGAAGCTGACTTTCATCTGTGAGGAATTCCCGAACTTCCCCTTCCAGGGAGTCATTCAGGGACGTCTGAGGAGAGACACTTTTCTGCACCAATCCCTTGTTTTGTTGATGAAGGAAAAACCAAACAAGATTTTTAAAAAAAAAAAACATTGGAATAAAGAATCAGACGTCTGTAAACAACGCACGCATGGCAATTGTTATTCCTACAGCACAAGACATATTTAAAATCCAAACAGTAGAAACAACATCTAAAAATCATTTTTTGCTAGTCAGTTAGATGAAATCTGATTACATCTCCTGAACTGTAAATCCTACAATCATTTAGTGAAATAGCAGATTCAGAATAAAATGGTCATGTGGGGCTTTTATTGTGAAAGAGCCAAAGCCCAGCAGACTGCCATATGGAGGTCCTCCTAGCCTGGCAGGACAACGCTGTCATTTGTACAGACAGATCTCGTTTAATCGCCTTTATCCCTCCTTTAGACCATTTTTAGACCACGTGAACAACTATTAGGACCTAAAAGGGTACATAACGCATGTAAATTCACACATGGCGTTAAGCAATTTGGTCTGTTTAAAAAAAAAACAAGTAAAAAAAAAAGACAACGCATGATGATGATCATGATGTAAACAAAACGTTTACACGATTTTATTTTTACGTTTTCTCACATTATCTGTTGAGACGCAGATAATTGTTGTTCTATAGACAGAACCGTTGTCACAGCTGTTACTATCAAACTCTTAAAACAAAACGACCTAAAATATTTTTTTGCTGTAATTTATAAAGTTTAGTCAAATTGCCACATGCCACCCTTAGGTGGGGACTATTTTCATCACGCGGATTGATATTATTATACGGTCAAGTGCACGTGCCGGCCGGTTTGAAACATTTTCATATAAATGTGCATGAATGTAATTTAGTTAGAAAATAATACATGATATTCAATTATATAAACTATAATCAGTTTTTAAAATTTCAAACCGGATTCCATTTATTGTGTTGAAAACCAAATAACTCACCTTTTTGCCTCCATTCTTGTGTCCATGAGTTCGTGAGTCGCCCGCTGAATTCATTGATTTTTCCGTCCCACTTATGTGTCAGTTAATTATCCACTCAAAACAAAAGAGGAAAATGCGACTCTAGAGCAATATTTCATGCCATTAGTACTTTAAGTAGCAAGTTCTGAACTCAACATTTCCGTGACGGTCAGAAATCCTTCTGGGAGGACTTTTCCGTTCCTGACGGCTGTCCAACTTTTACCTCAGTTTCCCAAACCATCCGTTATTCCCGCCCTCTTTGAGATACTTTACGGACTCGTTTGTAAAATCGTAAATTCTTTTTTCAGGATAACACTGGAAAGGACAATAATTCACAACTCACATTTGTTTTAAAAATCCTAATGTACTCCATCATTATTAGATAGTTGTTAAATTGTTTTTGGTAACTGGAATAGAAATATACCGAGCTGAAAGGCACACAGAGTGGCTGTTTGATATACTGTCGTCGTTTACTAGTTCCAAAATATCCGAGTTAGCCTGAATGCGTCAATGCCAATGCGGAAATGACATCCAGTTCTCGTGTAGTCCTTGGGTTTATGTTGGAATTATGCATTTATTTTTAAGTTTTACAGTAACGCACGGCAAGAGGAAAATGCGGTAAAACGGGTTATTGCTGCTAACCCACATTTGTTCGGATTTCGCCGACTAACGAGTTTATCAGGAGCACAAACATAGACAGATACTTATCCAATCGACGCTGTTGTTCGGCCAATGAAATACTGACTGGAAAAGTAAAAGGTAAAAGCCAAAAATAAAGATATTTAAATATAATTTTAAGTGATTGCATGTTTCTAAGACTAGTTCTGAAGCTTTAACTTGAAACCAGCTAATCTGTAGACAAACATGCTAGTTAGTTGGAAACACTTGATCTACCTCTGCACATATTGAAATTCAGCTGCTTTTATGTTAAGGTTTTGTTTCTATGTTTATTCAGATTTATTGAAACATAGAATTATGTTTTTGTCACATGTAGTGAATCTGAATCGTTTTGTTTGCAGGAAATGGCTCAAAAGGAACTTAAGGAGGCCTTTGTCGCTAATCTGAATGGGACCGGTTTGGAGGAGGTGGTGCTGGGATCATTTCTGAGCCCGCTTTGCTTCATCATCAGAGGGTTCCTCTTGATTCTCTGCTACCAGACCAGAGGTTCTGTCGTGTTGCCTCTGCCGCCATTGTCCCACATGTTCCTTGATGTGTTCGTACTGGTGTTTCCTCTGGTCCTGTCCTGCACAGTTCTGAGCAGTATTCTTTACCAAGTCATTCTTAGCCTAACTTTCATTTCTGCTAGTCTGTTCTGCTGGATTTGTCTCAGCACTGATCGATCTGCACAGAAATCTGCCAGCAGTTTCCTCCAGACTCCCGTTCAGTGTGACCAGGTGCCCTTTGTGACTCTCTTTCGCGTCTTTGTGAACGTGAAAACAGCCATCAGCATCCTGGCCGTGGACTTTCCCGTCTTCCCGAGGCGGTATGCTAAAACAGAAACCTATGGGACAGGGGTTATGGACTTTGGAGTTGGAGCATTTGTCTTTGCTAATGCTCTTGTGTGTCCGGAGGCACGGAGGAAGAACATCTCAGGATCAAGGATGGGTCATGTCACGCAGCAGATAGTGTCTGTCTGGCCCCTGCTTGCTCTTGGATTGGCCAGGCTGCTGAGTGTCAAACTGGCCGACTACCAGGAGCATGTGACGGAATACGGCGTCCACTGGAATTTTTTCTTCACTCTGGCCATGGTTAGAATTGTGGCTTCTGCACTGTTGACTATTTTACCAAGTAGACAGCTGTGGGTGTTTGCTCTTCTGTTCAGTGGATTGTATCAGTTCATTTTGGAGACCTCAGAGCTCAAGGCCTTCCTTATCCACAACAACGACAGGGAGAAGGACTTCCTGCATGCTAACAAGGAGGGCATCTTTTCTATAGTCGGTAATGTAGCCATCTATCTCATAGGAGTTCAGTTTGGACTCTATGTGATGCAGCCAAGGTTTCATGTTAAAGAGTGGCTTAAAATGCTGTTGAATCTCTTGTTTTGCAGTTTTTTTCTGTACTGTGTTTTGTTTGCCTGTCAGACCTTTGTGGAGCCAGTGTCTCGCAGACTGGCTAATTTGCCTTTTGTCATCTGGAGTGTTGGTCAGTCTTTGCTGTTTATGTCCTGTCTTGGGGTTGCTGATATGGTTTTACTGTTCTCAAAGAAATCCTCTGGCTGCCCCTTCGTACCCTCATCACTGAGTCTGTGCAGAAAGAAGGAGGAAAGAACAGATACGACCGGACTACAGCGACTCTGCCTCATCAAAGCTGTCCACAGGAACCAGCTTCTGTTTTTCCTGCTTGCTAATGTCATGACAGGGCTGACTAACATGGTTGTGGACACACTTGGTAGTGATGGTTTCTTTTCTGTGTCTGTTCTACTGTTGTACATGTTTGTCAACTGCATTTTAGTACATGTTTTGCATATCTTGGGAATTACAGTAAAATTCTGGTAACATTTTTGTGAAGTTTTTGAATGTTTTCAGGGTACTGATATACATAAAAAAGGAAACTGTTAGCTCTAAACACTTTTACCCTATATGTTTTTTATACATTTTTTGTGTTAATAGTATCTGCCTGTTTTTTTTTGGATGTTGAATAAGTACATAAAGCATTTTTGTGTCATTTTATTTGGTGTTATCTGGCATATAATGCATTATAATTCACTGGCAAACTTTAAAACTGGCATTGGCTTACTTGATATGAGCATATGGTCTAAGACGAAACTTATGCATGTATATTGTTCCTCTTATATGTTGCATGTTCTCAATAAATAAATCTAAAATAAGTGATTGAATAACAGACATAGTGGTTCATGGTTGTTTTGGCCGCAGATTTTGGCTTTGTTGCTGTGCTTCTTTTAAAGCAAAGAGGGTACAAACAACAAAGGATGGTGTAAGACATCTTGCTGGGACGACATGGGGATTCAAACAAAAAAAATGCCAAATTAGATGCACAATAGTATTATTCACATAAATTGTTGCATCAAATGTCACCTTGCATATCATTTTATCTGGTGGGGGAACATGAATGGATTATTTACATCTGAGATATATAGAGTTAGTATCACATGAAAGTAGTCATGTTGTTTCTATGTATAGTCAATGTATTGTCAAAGCCCCAGCTGCAGCACCTACATCATTCACTGTTCCAGGTGTTTTCCAATGGCATTTTTTTTTGTCTGTTTACCGATTCCCCATGGTTTGAATAAAGAAATACTCAAAAAACACAATCTTTGTCTTAAATTTCTTTGTATATGTCGTTTATTATGGGAAAGTAGAGACACAAAAACATCAAAAACAATCACAGTGGGTCTTAAAAATGTTTTTTCTACTGTACTGTATTTCTTTGAATATGTTGTTTTTAAGAAAACAAAGACAATATCTAATGAGCTGCTAATAGGGAGAACAGGGGGGAGTCTGTGCAATTGAAGTTATGGAAAAAAACAAGAAAGTCATCAGGAGCTTAATTAAAAAACAAGGAAAAAATGCCCAAAATAAAAGGAATTTATCAAGCTAAGCAAATTGTGCCTTGTTTTGCTCTTACTTCCATTTTTATTACATTAAACCAAATATTTTGCTTGTCTAAAAGAATTACAAATCCAATAAGAGAATCATAAATCAGATAGTCCAAATTAGCTCCAATGTTGTCTTAATAAATGTTCATTTTGGTGGTGAAAAAAAGATTTTCTGTGGTACCAATTTAAATAGTTCTTGACTTATTTTAAGCTTAGCAAAAGTATAGCTGAAAGTTTGAATCTGTATCTCGCTAATGTACCATTAAACATATCATTAAATCCAAATCTCCACTTAAGTTAGGAATCACCTTGAAAAGAAAAGAAAAACCACTAATTTGAAATACATCCAAAGAAAATCAGTCTAATTTCAGTGCATTTCATGTGCTGCTGATGTTGGCCATTATTACTGTGCCCTGAACTCTTTGTGTAGAAGAAACATATTTGAAAAACTTTAGTTTGTTGTGAAATTTATCTGTTTATTGTTTTATTTGACATGGACATCTGACACTACAGTTTTTCTCAGTCGCTTTAGTACAATTCTCAGATCAGAATGTAATTCCCAAAACTATTTGTTCAATCTTCACATCATGATGTCACTTGTTCACATCATATAAGCAGTTTCTCACTTGCAAATGATTATGTACAATTCTCTGCTCTTTGCTACATTATCAATTGTTTATGTCATGTTGATCAAATTGTATTAGTAATGAAATGAAATAAAATGAACTGCGCCCCCTGGAGGCCACAGCCATGCCGACGTGTGTCGTTACGTGCTGCAGGGCAAAGGTGAAATCAGTGATGAAGATTCCGCCACCGTAGCAACCTAACGCCTTATCGCACTTGTTTATTTTTTACGGAAATTGTCACACGAAGGTTTGTTAACACATTGCTTTCTTTAGCCAAATATTGTCTGTATTTACGAAGCTAACATATACCGTTCAGTATTTTGTGAGTAGTAGTACAAACAACTGACGAAAGTCTGCCGTGAATTAGCCTCTCAGTTAAACTTTATATTAGCTCAGATTAGCCTGCTAGCATTAGCTTCTCTAGCAGTTATGCTAACAAGGAGGTTTAGCAAGTTTGCTAACATTGACAAGACTTGGACAAA
The DNA here is from genome assembly GCA_037389245.1 of Oryzias sinensis. Taxonomy (NCBI): domain Eukaryota; kingdom Metazoa; phylum Chordata; class Actinopteri; order Beloniformes; family Adrianichthyidae; genus Oryzias; species Oryzias sinensis. The sequence continues at coordinate 11,451,571 of CM074497.1, read as the reverse complement.
AATATGTTTATAAACAAAAAGATTTAAATGTCTAAGAAATTCAACTCGACGGTAATCAAACCCCATTTTATTTGCCAGTCGTACATCACTATTTCTAATTGAATTGGTTAATGTAATTAGCCGACAAGCTAACCTAAACCTGTTTGGTCAGTTGTTACTGGGTTGTCGGCGCAAATTAGTGAACGCTGCAACGATAAAACACAAGCTAAACTCTGCGCTTGTGTTAATAACAACGGGGAAGCGCTTGCAAATAAAATTTATCCATGATTTATTGCTGATCATGGTTGTTCGTTCTTCGGTTATTTAAGCAGGAGGATGCATTTGGGTCACTTAGGCAGGCAGCGATCAGGTTGTGTTTGTGACCGTGTACCTTTTTCAATGCTACGTGTTGAACGAAACGTTAAGCAATATGCACTGAATTGTGTGCTGTGGCTTAGTGGGATTGTCATTCGTCGATGACCTGCCTTGCAATAGCACTAGCTCGGTGTAGCTTGCCTTGTGCTCGTGCTGAACCTGCTAAGTCCGTGTCCTGTGCGTCACCCACAGGCGATTTTCACAACAGCGGACACTGGCAGAAATCATGGCACGCCTGGTCGCTGTTTGCCGAGAGGGAGAGGAGGATTACCCGTTTCTAGAAAGACAAATTCCTCTCTATATCGATGACACACTCACGGTAAGCCTGCGTGTTTGATCCAGTTTACCTCTATTCTTTTGTTCTTTGTACACATTTACCATTTCTTGCTAATGTTGGCAGTGATGTGAAATTTGATAATGAAATGTCAAATGATTATAACTCAGGTCATGGGTTTCACCGGCCCAACCATTATAATTGTAAGGCCTTCACCTGAGGCTAATAAAATTCAACAATTGCAAATAAACAAAATCAGAGGAAGCTTCTTAAAATTTAGCAGTCACAGTCTGAAGCCCTTGGTTGCCAAAAATGTATTGTCACCTTATGTTAGGGTCACACTCCAATGGTCTCTCGTAAAAGTGTTCCCAGTGGTCTTTTAATTATGATCATGATTTAAAAAAACAAAAACAACTAGTTTTCTGTGAGGCGGCAGTAGTTCATCAGAAATTTGCCTTTGACTTGTGGGTGGGTCTGTTGGGGTGGAGTAAGTCTGCTCTCATTTCCCATCATCCCTGTGCTTGGATTTTTTTTATGTTAGCTTACAGCCCCTCCCAATCCCAATTTAACATTACCGGTTCAGCAAAAATGCACAGTTTAGATCCAGATTCCAGCTCAGACAAGAAAAAAAAAAGACATACGTGGATCTATTTGTCTATAAGTGGATTGGTAAATGGTAAATGGCGTATACTTATATAGCGCCTTTCTTCCTACAAGGACAAAGCGCTTTACAGTCACAGACCCATTCACCCAGTCACACACACATTCACTCACACATTCACACACTGGTGGTCGTTCCGCTGCCAAACACAGGCGCCGGCCTACCACCAGAGGCAAGGTGGGGTTCAGTGTCTTGCCCAAGGACACTTCGACTCATGGGCGTGCAAGGCGGGAATCGAACCTGCAACCTTACGATCATGGGTCGACCGCACTACCGCTGCACCACGGCCGCCCCGATGCATGCGAATGGACCAGAGCAGGAAGCTTGTGGCTCGTTAGGCTACAAAGTTCAATTTTAATCTTAACTTTCTTTCTAAGTTCTCCATAAAAAAAAAAAGCCCCAACATGTTTAAAACACCAAAAACACCATTTTCATTGGAGTGGATCTTCAAAGAGTCCTGCAAACTCTAAGGACCTCTTCAGCTTTTCCTGCGATGTCCGGTCACTTCTCCTGTGGCATTTTGTTGTAACTAAGTGACAACAGCTGATGGTGTAAATGATGCAGACCGCTTCAGATCCAGAAAGTGGTGGAAAAGACAAAATAAAAAAAGACTGTCAGGCCTGCACTCATTTCATGTAATAAAAAGTTCACGATTGTCAAAAACAGGTTAACAATAAGAGAATAACCAAGCAAAAATACAAATACAGGAAAGCTAATACGGAGCTATGATGACCACTGTGGCGCCGGTTGAAAATGTTAGAAAACTATATTGTAAAAACCTAGAATTTGTTCTGTTTTAAGAGGTGTGAAAGGTGCAAATGCTTCTCTAAGATGTATTTGGGATTTTTGGAATTCTGTGATTATATTGTTTTGTTTGATTGCTAATTTTTAGATGGTGATGGAGTTTTCTGATAGTGCAATAGACGTTGACAGCAATCAAATGAACTCTTCTCATTGGAAGCAGTTTTCTGAGGTGAGGAGTTTTGATGTTTTTATTTCTTTTCTCGTGACGTTGAAAATCTTGAGTGTTTTGCTTTTGCACGGTTTGTTTTCAAATAAGAAAATGTTGATTTGGGTGTATTTCCTTGTCTTCAGCATCATTCCAAGTTTAAGCAGCATGACTTGAACGTTGCCTTGATGGTGACAACCAGAGAGGTGTACAGCGCGTTATCCCAGCTTGTGCCATGTGTGGGCTGCAGAAGAAGTGTGGAGCGCCTCTTCTCACATTTAGTGTTATCAGGGAACCCAGCCCTGGAGCCCCTCACAGTGAAACCGACGGGGATGCTTAGTGTCACCAAGAGCTGTTTGTCTGATGTGAAAAAACTTTATGCCCTCCTCTATGTCCATGGGTAAGAGATGTAGAAAGCTTTTAGTTTTGCAGACTAAATTCTTATTAGAAGCTTCATTGAATGGGATGATTTTTGTCCAATAATCTTCTTTGTACTCATTTCCAGGTCAAAGTTGAATGACATGATAGACGCTATACCAAAAAGTAAAAAGAACAAGCGCTGCCAGTTGCACTCACTGGACACACACAAGCCTAAACCTTTGGGGTGAGTGATGCACCTGTATTAATGCTTATGTGTTCATTTCGTTCACAAACAACCTTGCATCGCTGAGAGTATGTGCTAAGAAAACGGGATAAGATTTGCTCTTAATTTAAAGCTAGAGACAATTACACAAATCTTGGGGGTTGTGGGTAAAGGCTGGAAGTAGAAGGAAAGCTAGAGTTTGATTAGCGGTCAGTAACAGTGAGTCAGTTTGAGACCAATAAACTTGACAGGTTTGGTGATATGTCTTAGTATCACCAAACTTTCTTTTGTTTGTAAGAAAAAAAAATTAACATTTTTGGAGCAAAAATCATTTGATGCAATTATTTCCACTTAGTGAGGATTTTCTTTACAATTGACGTACAACGGTCCACACTGTATCGCGGTTCTCCTTTCCCTGTCTCACTGTTTTGCGTTTTATGTAGTGTAGCTCTACACTTTATTTTTAAACCCTGTATCCTTTGATTGCAATCAGATCTTTTTCATTCTATAAAACTGGACTTATTTTTCTACGAAGGTTTCAACTCTAACAGTTTAAACAATACAGAAATATGTTAACATGTTCATGTCGGTCTGAGAAAAATGCATAAAGTGTGTAGTGAGGGTTTTTACAACTTTAAAACATTTTTCCCTATCGTAGGTTATTTTTAGAACTTAACTTCGGCGATGAACGAGGGAATGCTGTATGTGCCACCTAGAGGTGTTGGAAAAAATTAATCCTGTGATATATCGCGATAGTTCATTTGGCGACATTTGTATCTATTCAAAATGCTGTCAAAACGATATTTATTTTATTATTTATGAGCGTCCTTCAGCCATCTGACTCTTGTTTTCCACTTAAACCTCCGACTGCTAGTTGGCAGCAGAGCAAACGGAGCCTCTTTGAGCAGCTCTACACCACACAAATGGAACTACCGGTACATGGTGTTCGCGGGAAGCAGCTTGTTTTGTTTTTATGAGTCATGCACTACTTGGTTTTTACTTGGGATTGGTACCGAACAGAAACTCTGTGTCATCTTGCTACCAGTATCAAATAAAAATCACTCTGAATTGTATTAAAGTCCTACTCCAACTTTTGATTGATGGATAAATTCGTTCCCGGTGGTCTTTTAATTATGTTTATGCTATTTTTAGACACAAAAAAAGCCTATATCAATTTTTCACAACATATTCACTGCAGAGCGGCAGGAGTTCATTAGAAATTTGCCTCTTGAGTTTTGGGCAGGACTGTTCGTGTGGACGTAAGCTTGCACTTATCTCCCATGATCCCTTCGTTTACCATCGCTAAACCATCTGTCCAGCTATCTTACAGCTGGACAGATGGTTTAGCCTTTAAAAATGTAATGGGTGCGGCTTATAATCAGGTGCGCTCTATAGTCTGGAAATTACGGTACTCAGACAATTTTAAGCCTAAACGATTTTACATATGTCCTCCATCATGGGAAAAATACTACAAGAACATGTTAAAAATGACAAAAACTCTTTATTGCAGTGAGTCCAGGGCAGTTTTGACCAATTTAGTCTTTAGGGGTTAGGGAACAGTGAGGAAATTCAAACCTCAACTGAGATATCTTTTTAATTGTACGCCTTTTTCTGCTTTACAGTGATCCCTTGATTATCGCGGGGGTTACGTTCCAAATAGAACCCGTGATAAGCAAAACCCGTGAAGTAGAAACCATTATTTTTTTTACAATTATTATACAATGAAATAAACTATTATACATTGAAAAGAAAGAACAAACCATTTAACAGGCTAAATCAATTGTTTTTTAACAAATAAAAGTACTTTAGAAACGTTTTTTCAACAAATAACTTCTGTAGTGTGCTGTCAAATAATAATTTCAATCATCGATAAGAACAGAAGGCTTTAAATTGCGGAGATTAGCCCCGCCCACCGCGACCCGAGTGGATTAAACGGAAGAAAATTTAAAATGATAATGAAAAAAATAAAAAAGTACAGTGGGACAGATAGTGACTCCGGTTTTCTTTTTCACTGCTCTTCATACTGAGCCGCTGCATCCTCTGCAGCGTTTTTTCCTTCTGAAGCCCGCGGTGCAGCTGCAGGTGTGTTTGTTCAGGAGAGGAACAGTGATAGGCAGTTGTTGTCGCTCTTTTTTCTTCTTTGCTAAAGATCCTTATACACCGACATGCCCCCATCGATTATGTTGGAGAACTGTAATGAACGGCTCATCAAAGGGTCCCATTCTTGAGTGACTTTTTAGCCAATCAGAATGCAGAACACAATGCACAATCCAAATCCGTGAAGTAGCGAAACCGTGAAAAGTAAACCGTGATATAGCAAGGGATCACTGTACTATGAAACCATGTGAGGTATTTTCATGAGCCGCCAACTTCAGAATTACTTTGATGACCAGCATTTTATGAATTTAATCGATGCCCACGTTTGTAAATATTGTATGTCCCTTGAGCTGCAGTTGTTACCAAGTGGAGAACAGCTGCTGCTCTGTGTGGTGATTTTGTTTCGATGACCTTGTATTGCAGTGGCAGCTGGATGGATGTGTGGGAGCTGATGTCACAGGAGTGCAGGGACGAGGTGGTCCTCATTGACAGTGCTTGTCTCCTCGAGACTTTGGAGACGTACTTATGTAAACACAGGTAACTGAGAAATACCAGAGAAATGTGGGATTTTCAGAATACCAAGTTTACTTTTTTTTTTTTTTACTTGGGGCTGTGATGTTAAAACTATATTTATTGTAAATTCCTTAATAGGTTTTGCTCAGACTGCAAGAATAAAGTGTTAAGGGCGTATAACATCTTGGTTGGCGAGGTGGATTCCAGTAAGGAGAAGGGGTATTGCGCTGCCTTGTATGAGGGACTGTGCTGCTGCCCCCATGAACGGCACATTCACGTATGCTGTGAGACGGACTTCATCGCTCACCTGCTTGGCCGGGCAGAGCCAGAGTTTGCAGGAGGCTATGAGTAAGTCAGGATTTTTCACTGTGCTTGGCATTTAATCAATTTTTCTGTAAAGATTTATTCCTCATTGTCATATGTGGTTAATAAACTTACGTTTTTATGATTTAAAATGTTTTTTTTTATTTAGACGCAGGGAGAGGCATGCCAAAACAATCGATGTCGCACAAGAGGAGGTCCTGACCTGTCTGGGTATTCACCTCTATGAGCGCCTGCACAAAATCTGGCAGAAGCTCCGAGCAGAGGAACAGACTTGGCAGATTTTGTTCCATTTGGGAATCGATACACTACGGAAAAGTTTTGAGGTGTGCTGTGCTAATTGTGGATGGTAATTTCAGCAGGAAGTATTTCACTAGCGTGAGTTTTTTTTATTAACACTGACATATCCACAGATGGCGGTGGAAAAGATGCAGGGGATCAGTCGACTTGAGCAGTTTGTGGAGGAGCTGTCAGAGGAGGAGAGAGCCAAAGAGCTGAAGCTGGAGAAGAAGAGACAGAAGCGGAAAAATCGACGCAAAAACAAGTGTGGCTTTGAGCAGGATGCAGATGAGAAGGACAAAATACTGGATGAGGTGATCCTCAGCTAACAATCAGAGTTTTAAAAATAGGACATAGTTTGTTTTTGGGGGAAAAAAAAGGTTTTATTTATCTACATTTCCATTATCTGAAAGTCCAGTGCTGCTTTGATTTGTCGCAGGGTTCATTTGAGTCCGTTGAAAGCAGCTGCAAGGCCTGTGGCCATCGTGAGGAAGACGCTGGCTCAGAAGAAACTGCTGCCACCAACAGGAACACCTCATGCAATTGTCCAGATAACACCAAACAAGGTATAAATGCACACGCATCACGACTGTTTTATGATTAATAACCCACTCCAAGGACAATTGTGTTTTTAATGTGTCATTTTACTGAAGATGGAGAACAATTGAGCTCAAAATTGCATATCTGAGTATTTGTTTATTCAAAATTGTTGACAGTAGTAGTTGCCACACCGTCACACAGACAAAGAACTCAGTCGGTAAAAGAGCTTATTTGTGATGTAGAAAACAGGCTGGGCAGGTGACAAGCTCCCTGCTCCACTCTGATGCATCACCAATGATTTTAGATTAAGCTTGTGACGGGCTGTAAGCTAGCGGGAGAGCATGTAAACAGAGAGCTCTCAGTTACAAGTGACAGGAAAGAGGGGTGGAGTTGCTCCGTGCCAGCAGCCCCGCCCGCAACTTAGAGGTTAATGTCTAATGAACTGCTGCTCTGCAGAAACTTTGTCCTAGAAAACAACACAGTTTCTTTTTATCCGCTAAAAATGAGTGTAAGAAGAGATGTATGTTTGTCCAGACTTGTCCCCTACCAGCAACGGAAGCGACTGCGGTTATTCTTCAAGTATGGACGGCAGTGAAACCGGGTCACGAGAAGGCTCTGACGTCGCCTGCTCCGAGGGAATCTGCAACCATGACGAAACAGGTCCATCTTCAGTAGTTTATGACAATTCAAACATTTCAGCAATATGGAAAAGTACTGCGTAATCTAATTGTGTGTTGTATTATTTTTTTTTTATATGACCATATTTAAAATTAAGGTGACGACCCGAATCTCCATCACTGCACTGAAGACAAGGAAGAGGATGGAACAGACAGCTGTGTGGACTGCTGGTCACAGGCTGAGGAACACAGTCAATGCAAGAGTAAAAAGAAGAGAAGGAAGGGCAAAGGGTTCTGCAATGAAGTGAGAGGACAACCTAGAAATAGGAATTCTGTACACGGCTCATATTCTGCCACTAACGCCAAATATTATCCACCTCTCAAGGGAGAAAAAGGTGAAGGTTGTGTCTTGGGTGGGACATCAACGGACCAAACTCTGACACCAATGCACACTAGCCAAACCAAAGAATTCATTTCCTCCGTTTGTGGAGGAGCCAACGTTGCACTACAGTCACCGTGGACATCTCATCAAAAGGACGTCAGCCTTCAGGCCAGGCTAGCAGAGGCAAATACCAGTCTTGAGGAGCTTCTGGTAAGAATGGTAGCTTGCAGCCTTAGCCACAATGTTTGTCAATATGTACCGGCTCTTAATGCGTCTCTCCACTCTTGGATGTGTCCGTGATACAGGATGATTCAGAAGTGAGCTCTGATGAAGACAGTTGTTTAACGCAAGATGAAATCCAGGCGTTTCTGGAAAGAAACCAGTCCTTCTACAACAATCGCCTCCAGTACCGACAGCTCCTCAAAGAGAAGTTTACCAACTACTGCCGTGCCACTGAAAGGAGTAAAACTGTCTGTGGAAAATGGTTCACCGCCACCAGTGTCAACTGACTGCACTGACAGCAGCATCTTTCTCTGGGAAAACAATGAAAAAGCATTGAAGGCCACTTCTACTATCTTAGAATGGAAACATTTTGGGAGTACCTTCCATGTCTTGTTGGGTTGTTTCTCCTTTAAGGTAAATGTGATTCTCACTTTTTCTCTGTAGTCTGTCTCGTTGCACTTGTACACCAACACTGTTTTCTTTTCCTTTCCACTTTCATACCTGTAATTGTTATCTTTGACCAAGACGGGATTGGTGGTGTTGGTCTTCTGTAGGGTTTTGGTGGTAACGGCACAGAGGAATTAAAAATCAATTTCTGCAAGTTGTTATTATGGATGAATTTTAGGAGTCTTATTTTTGTTTTTTTGTCATGATTCTATTTTTGGTTTCTTTTCGGTGACACTTCAGTATAGTGAAAAAAGATTGTACCATGAAATGTGTACAGTAATTCTAAATATAAAGATTTTACAGAGAATAAACATCCATTTGTATTGACGTTTTTGGGTGTGATGTTAAAAGAGCATTGTGAAAAATTTACTAAATAAAGAATATTTATTAATAGCTATCATGCATGTGTATTCTTTTTATATTTAAGCCACTTTTGATATACATTTATATTTATATGCTTGGAAATCACGTGAGAAGGTACTTTTTGATAATTTTTTTAACCTCAACATGAAACTATAAATGACTAATTCTAAACTATCTGGCTTTAAACCATTTGAAAAGAAGGTAACTTTAAATTTTTTATAGATTAAACTGAAGGAAAATCCATTCTGAGGAAAAAATCTGGAAAAATTTAAACATTTTTGTTACGCAATATTTGACATTTAAAATGGGTTGAATTTATATAGGTGTGGATTTAACATAAACTATCTCATTCCAGTTGCTATAAAAGTTTTGTAGAAAACTGAGACTTGTGAAATATTTAATTTAATTTCCACTTAGTACATTTTTTTGGAATAACATAAAATTTGTCTTTGAAGCAAAGTTTTGATAGTTTTTGCTCTGCGGCACATTGTACTATCATCTAGAAAACAATATGATCACCAAACAGTGAATTTATGGTATAAGAAAAATATCCAGAATCTCAAACTAAACCAGGGCATTTTTTATAAAAAATGTAATCCTAATTTGGCTTTTTGTGTAAACATTTTAATGGCATACATTTGATTTGATTTATTGCCTTATTTCAAGCATAAACATAATAGACAATTCAACAAGAAATCACACAAATACATCAAACTCATTTTAGATATAAATTAATGCATTGATTAAAAATTAAGAATAATAACAATTCAACTTTATTTTCAAAGCACTTTTCCTGTTACAGAACTCCTCAAAGTGCTTCACATAGATAAATAAAAAAAAATAATAGTGAAAAAAGTTGTGGGGGGGAAAAAGGAACCTAAACAATGGACAAAAAACATGCAGGGGAAAACTACTTAGAGAAGCAAAAATGTTTAAAGAGTTTAAAGTTTAAAGTTTTTTAAACCCACACAGTGGCTGAAGTTCTCACATCTTCATGCAGGCAGTTCCACAGATCATTCCACAGTGCTGGAATGTTTTTATTTTATTTTATATGTTTGTTTAAAACAAACAAAAAGACATTTTCTTAGTGTGGTGGTTTAAAACCACCGTATATTTATTTGTTGCCAGATGTTGCACATGCGTACCAGCTGTTGAGTTGGGCATTGAACGGGACGGTTGCTTTTGGTGTAATTTTAACTCTCGCCAGTAGATGGCGATGTAAAAACAGCGCGTAGCAATCAGGTCCCATGACTCAAAAGAAAGTGGGAGGTGAAGATTCACTCACTCCCGGACTCCTCATATTCCGGCCGCAGGAGCGCATGGATCGGTCTCATTCACGCCTGCCGACTCTAGTTATTTTGGATGCAGCGCAGACTGATACGGGAGGCTAGAGCTGCCGGATCCATCAAGCCCGCACACAGCAGTGAGCGACAAGTTCACGCGTGACGGCTTCAATCGGGCCGTCAAGACAAGAGAGGTGCAGCGACAGTCAGTCAGCAGCTGTTGATTCGCGTCCCGGTGGGAGATGGAGCGGTGGAAAGGCAGAGTGGCCCTGGTGACCGGAGCCTCGGTGGGAATCGGAGCGGCTGTTGCCCGAGCGTTGGTCCAGCAGGGGATGAAGGTTGTCGGCTGCGCCAGGAATGTGGATAAAATAGAGGTGGGCTTATTGGTGGTAAATGAGTGTCAAAACATTAACACTAATCCTTTTTTATATTTTAAATAAGTGCAATACACAGTGGAAGCTAGCAGAGCGGCACTACTACTAGCTAACTAACGGTTACTTACTACAAGCTAACATTAGCTTTCCATTTCAAGCTAAAGCCCTTAGTCCGAATGTAAAGACTGAGGAGTTATAACACTACTATCCACTTCTTAAATATGGATACGCTGCTGATTTATTTTAATGCGGCGTGATTAATCCATCAAGTATACCATTGTGCAATACGTTACCTAAAAAATGTGTAAATAATGTTTTTGGGTAAAACTCAAGAATATGATGATTTGGAAGCTACAAGAACCAGAACATCTTAGTTATTACAATCTCAAACTTCATTATTATTTTATCACTATTCTTAGTTTTATTATTATTTTACAAATGGTTTCATTTTCCAATAAATCCTATGTCTTGCTATATATGGCACTTCTTCTCAGTCTTTTAAGGAGTCAGATTGCTGAGGTGACTGTATGGATGCTAAAAAGATGCTCCCACTGGAGTGAGAGCTCTACGCTAATGTCAGGTGTGTCTCTCAGGAGGTTTCTGGCCTCCCTCCAGTCACAGGTCTAACCATAAGGCACCACACCTTCTTTATCTATTCAGCAAATTATTAAGCTTCACTTATGTGACCCTACAGATTCCAGAGCTCTGATGATGGTGGTGTCTTCTTGGCTATATTTCAGCATGTTTTTGTCGGCTAAAGTTACACCATTGTTGTATTTTAAAGTGTTAGAAACATTACATTAGTATTGTCGTGCATTTGGGTCAGGGGTCTGCAAGCTGAGGCTCCGGAGCCACAGGATGGCTCTTAGTTTGGCTTCAAGAAAAATCAATAAACTGAAGAGGTCTTGCATTACATAAAAATGTAATGTCTTTTTAGAAAAAATAATTTCTGCTACTGCTGACACTAAATCAAGAGGCATTGAAAGCTTCCCCTCTCTTTCAAAAAGCACATGTCAGATAACTAAGATGACGAAAGGTTTGATCTATTGTCAGAGTGGTTTATTATTAGAGCAAGTTGAAACATTGCCGTTCAGAGGCAAATTTCTTAAAAACCCTCTCCGATCATCTTTTGATCTCTTGTAAAAGCGTTCCCAGTGATCTATTCATAATGATTATGCCGTTTTTAGCCAACGTTAATGAACCTGTGTCGTAGGACTTCAACGCCCGTGTCCAAGGATATGGTCACTGCAGAATGACAGTATTCATTAGAAACCTGCCTCTGAGCTGAGCCGTTGCAGAGCAGAGCAACCCCACCCCCCCTTCCCCTCCCCATTGTTAAAAGCTCTCTGTTTGACCAGAGCTTGCGCCTTCCCTGCATATATGCTCTTTTTTATAAAGCCTTTTTTTTTGCTTGCCAGTATAACATTTAAATAGAGAAAAACTCTGAAATGCACATTCAAGCTTAATTTTCTTATTATCTGTCATCCATCATAAAACTACCATGAGAACATGTTAAAAACACCTAAACCACCATTTTCATGAGAGTGGGTCTTTAAAGCATAATTGCAAATAAATCTGCTGCTGTTTTTTTTTTGCACACAATGTATTTTATTTTGAAAAGAACTTTCAGTTGCTCCTGTAAAAAATAATATAATAGAAATATAAAACTGTCCTAATTGGATAATTGTAATTATTTATAAGCTACATTTTATAAATGAATGGTTTTAATGGCCACAAACATGAATATTTTTCAAAACATTGGAGTCGTCATACTCTATTAGGAGCTGCCACCAGAGTGGGAGGAGGAGGTGCCGCTGACATGAGTTATCAGTCAATCAAACCATTCTTTCACTTGACCTGGCATAAAACGCAAACTTCTTCTTTCTGTTCTCCAAAATTCCTTCAAGAGTTTTACAACCCTTTGTCCTTTATCAAAAAATCCGTTTGGAGGAATCCAAACAAACGAGGAAGATGCAAAGATTCCTGCTTGATGAAACTGAATTTCATGCAGTGTCTTGTCAGCTTCATTTTCTTGGTAACCCACCAATTGCTGCACGTCAGGCCTGCATCATATTCCCCTCACCTGGACGCACACACTATAACAGCATACAGTGAGTGTGAATTGCGTAATAGATAACCTTCTGTCAATAGTTAACCGCAGCAGCTTGTGTCAGCCCATCTGTGACTTCTGTAAAACCTAAAACAGGTTATAAAACATTCATACTCTACTTTAAACTGTTTTCTTTTCCAACAGACAATAGGCAGCTTTGAATGTGACACTACCTTTAGCTTACTAGTGAAAAATCAGACTCTAATGTGTGAAAAGTCTAATTCTGTCCACTATCTCTGGAGGGAAAAGGCAGTAAATGCAGGGACAAAGGCCCTACTGTGCTCCCTTTTCTTTGTAAACTAGATTTTTGGCCAAACTATACATGCTGCTTCTAACACGTGTGTCTCCAAGCTCTTGTTCTTCACTTTCCACCTGCTTTTTCTTAACCTACTTAAGGATCTACAACTACCCTAAAACAACACAGAATAGTAAGAAATATGCTCAAACAGCCCAGCTTTCTGTGTACATAGAGTTCTGCCAAAGTGGTGCTTTGGAGGGTTCTGGCAGCAGTGCTGTTTTGTTGTCAGTGAGAATACCGAGCAGGCTGTGGTGGAGCGGCGAGTTGGAGGGAAATGAGTGGTCACCATGGGCTCCGAGCAGGAATGGAGACGATGGGGCCAAGCAGCAGAAACCGCTTCTCTTTACAAACCACAGTAGAGCCTTTTAGTGTTGGTTTTGAAGTTATTTGTTTTGTTTTTTAACCCTGTTCTTCCATCACTTCTGGATATAAAGCACCAACCACAGGGTTACATGTTCTTTCTGATGTCATATGTGTTGTAGTTGTCAAATTCTCATCTTTAATACTTGCTGTGTCAGAAGAATGGTGATGTAGCTGCGCTGGTGCCCACATCTGTTAGATCAGACATAGCTGAAGTTTTATTTCTCTGTCTTTGTATTATCTGCGGGTCAAAGGCGTCGTAGAGTAGATTACAGGGTGCTGTCACTCTGAGGCGAGAGGCGGAGACCGATATGCCACTTTTTTTAAAAACAATGAAGTTTGATTAAAGGTCAACTTTTGGATTTTGTGAAAAGCAGATTTCTTCACCGTTTTTGCTCACTTAAAGACCAAATGCCAGTGGACTCCATGCAAACAGACTTCTGACTATCCGCCAACTTCAGAGCTTTGAACTGAACTGCAGGCTTTTTTTTGTCAGTTGCCTTTTAGCTCACCAAAGCATCTTTTATTCACACAACTTAATCTTGAATTAAGACTCAGAGCTGTTGGCAGGTGAGCCCGAAGATTCATTTCAGGCCTTGGCTGACCCGCCTGGGACCGACATAAAAGGGGACTCAGTCATGCTTAAAGATGTGAGGTGGCACAGTACGACGCAGCTCCAGCTTTGCAGACAGAGAGACCCTGTCCCCGTCTCCTCCTGTGCGTTCTGTCTGGACAGCCTGTTTGGAATCGTCACAGTGAACATATCTCACTTCTGATGGGATTTGAAGTGGGTCGGGTCAGTTTGGTTTGCTTCTTTTGTCTCGTGTTCTCTGCTTTTCATCTCTTTTTAGTGGTCTTTTTTTTTAATTTGCATTTTTTTTTTTTTTGAAACACAAAGGTAATATAAAATATCCATTTTCAGATACCACTATTAACAATTGGAAACTCCCATAGCTGCTTAGGGAAACATCCTTATCCTTATTTTGTATTTTTAGTGTAAATTTCCTTTTGAGCTCATCATATTACCTCATGCCCTCTTCACTAGCGTTATCCATGCATAAAACTTTTCCACTAACGACACATTTTCCACTGTAGCCATGCACAAAGACAACAAGATAGTACCAACTTATAGTTCATTGTGTTTCCATGGATCCAGTCTCAAGGGAAGCTGCTTTTGCTCCGGCATGACTTATAAAAGACCGGATTCTGTGCAGAGGCTTAATTCTTTAAATAATCTCACACGGCGGTCAAAGACAGGATAGCTCTGGACAGCTTAGTGACCCTCGTCAACCATTCCACCTGCACCACTGCGGCGCTGTCCTCCCCGTTCTCCTCATACTTCAGATTTAATCTGGACCCACACGGTCAGTCCCTTTGCAGGCCTCTCAGGAGTTATGGTGGCACACTTCCTGCACCGGGTGCTCTGTGTCAAGCTCAGTGATGTGTGAAGTAGAAAAACGCTTTGGATGCTTTGTGACAGCAGGTCTGCACTTGTGATTCGATGAATCGGTGTGATTGAAAAGACAAAAGAATAGGACTGGCTTTCTCCGACTGTTATGGAGATATTTGCAGATAAGACACGAGTTTATCCAGTTTTGTAAAACAAGAACAAAGTCATACTGGTCCATTAGACCCAGTTACCTTTTCTCTTTGTTTCAGATGTAAACAAGGGAGCTAGAAATACATTTTAGGAAGTGTGCAGCTGTTTTTACTGTGTAAACTGGGCTGTCTCTAGTTTTCTAGTTCTGGGGTGAAGCTTTGGGCTTAAATATTCAGTTTAGGTTTTATTTTTGGAGCAAGAATGTGCTCTGACTTGTTCCTGGTATGATTTCAATCTTCAAACAGTTAGAACCAACCACACACGTTCCTCTGGTCTGTGCCATCTTTAAAATGGATTTACAAATATATACATTTATAATCAAGCTCGGCCTGTGGCGTCATTTCCTGGAACTTCCCTGTCATCGAGCGAGAAAAGCTGTCAGCACGTGTTGTAATCTTATCTCTCCGAGAGGATTGGACTGTTTTAAAGAAGAACCATAAACCACCTCATTCAACCTTTAAACCTTTTAGGTGGAGTCTCTCCACCTGAGCAAAAGATCGTTACAGAACCAGTCCAGCTACACAGAGCGCATTCACCTTTGACCTCTCTTTGTGTGTCACTCTCAGGCAGAGCTTAAGTGATAATAGTGATGAAAAGGACTCTGAGGGAAAGATAAAGAACACACAGCATTGAATACTGCTTCTCTGTTCTCTTGGAGGATAAAAACAAACCTCAAATCAAAATTGTTTTAATCATCCAAAGGTTTTTTGAGTTCTTTTTGAGTGTTTCTGTTTCACATAGACTTTGTTATTACCGAACAGTGAGTAATGAAGATGAGAATGTTTAAGGACAGGCACTCCTGCTGTGTGTGTCCCAGCCAAAGTGCTTAAGAAATAGGACAAAGAGAATTAAAGAGGAGATTTTCAATCACTCTTTGGTTTATCTCATGCATGTTTGTTTATGTATTTATTTTTTCACCCAGCTAAGTTCTCTGCGAATAAAATGTCCAGAACAACATTCCCTTTCTTTATGGGAATACCTTGGCCAAACTTCTTGTCTTTAAAGTCCCACACCAATCGTTTTCAAAGCGTTCCCATTTTACAAATGTGCAGCTTTAGCCAGAATCAATAACCCTGTGTTGTTTTCTAGGACACAGCTTGTGCAGAGTGGCAGGAGTTCATTTAGAAATTTAGAAAACCTTTGAGTTGTGGGTGAGTCTGCTGGCACACGACCCATCATCCCTGTGTTTACACGCTCTCCAGCTAGCTTACAGCCTCTCACAACCCCTAGCTAACATTAATGGTGCAATAAAAATTGTGTGTAGTATTCAAGATATGGTCCTAGTTCACCGGTTTATCCCATGTGAGAAGGTAAATTATTGATAAGCACAGCCTGGGATAATGATATTTGGTCTTTGAACTAATTTCCAACTGCAGGATTTTCCACCCATGAACAGAATTATCTGCACACTTCATTATGCGGTTTGTTTTCTCCTGTCCCTGCAGTTCTGCAACCTGTAGACTTAAAGAGCTCCTGTAAAAAAACATTTTTTTTCTGTCGCAGTTAGCGGCATGTTTTTTTTTTTTTCACTTTTCTTTTCTTTCAAGTTTGGCTGCTCAAGCCATCCCTGTAGGTGTGTCAGGCATAAGGGGCAATAGTGATCAGAGCAGAGCAGCCAGTGCCAGAACACACCCACATGCACAAACACAGAGGGATTCACAGCCGGACACTTCCTGCAGTTTGGACCAAAATCACAGCCTATTTTGCTCTGCTGCTCCGTCGTCAACCTCAGTAACTCCATTTATTCTTCTCTGAACAAAGAGACAAACTCATTTATCTCTCTCTTTATGCTAACAGCCCTTTTTTCTAAAAAAGAAAAACAAAAAAAGCCCCAAATCCTTTCAGCAGTCTTCACAGCACGAATTCAGTCTGGAAGAAAAGCTTCAGTCTAATTGGAATTCCAGTGTTTAACTTTTAAAGCAGCTCAACTGATCAGCAATCAGTCAATATCAAACCACACATACTGGACTTCAGGGAGTGGCACTGAATTATGTCTCTTCACTTTTTCACAATGGATAAACTGAATACAATAGTTTAGAGAAGATGGACTGGTTTTGTGAGAAACCTTTCCTCCTTTCATCCAACCCAATAAAGTTGGGACAGGGGCAGCAAATAACTGAAAAAACAAGAAATATTCAGCTGGAAGAACATCTAGCAACAAATTCATATACATGCATTTAGGTTTGTCCCACAATTAGCTACAAAAGAATAAGATGAGCAAAACTTCAGTGAAATAGTCTATAAAAAAACCCTCATTAAGAATTCATAATGAGGGACAAGAATTCATAATGTGTTGAATATTGGTGGTAAGCTGCTAGAATCAGTTAACTTATGTTGATAGCCCTTTACTGTGTTTCAGCGCAAGGCTGCAATTTTCTTGGAATTATGTTGATTGCGTAAATGGTTGAAGAGTTGGGGTTGTAAGAAAGTCAACACTGGGGCTAAAGCTCCGTTGTAAAAGGGTTAATAATGCAGGAAGGAAGCCATACATTAGCATGGTCCAGTAGTATGGTTTTGTTCTGTGGGCCAAGAGTTTTGTCAGTGTTGTAAAAGGGTTCAAATGCCACTTTCAAGCTGTAATTCTGAAAAACACTCAAAAATTTCTAAACGATCTAAAATAAATCCGCTCCAAAGGTTTGAGTGCATTTGCCTTTGAAGGACAGTCTAACTGTTTTCTATAAACCGAAAGCATGTAACTTGTACATGTTTATGTAAATACATATGTTGTTGTTTTACACTCGTGTGTCATATCAGGGAGTCTCCTCTCACGCGGTTTTATCCCTCCATATGCCTCCTCAACATGTGACACCTAGCTATTATGTGCTGGACTTTCACAGCGTTCGCCTGGAGCCCTCACTGATATGGCTGACTCCGCCCTTTATTCTGTTGAAGCCTGTGCGTTCACAACCAGAACAGACTTTTCCAGCCCCCAGAACAGCTTCCAGATACCTGCCACTCCTTCAGTAACCAGAATCTTCCTCCTCTTTCTCATCAGGTTTCAGTTACCCAAGACTTTCATTGAACTTCAGTACGTGGAATCGTCTTCATTGCATACTTTTAAAGCTTTCCCTGGCTTCTTCTTCCCAGTATTCACATTCTCAGCACTTACAACAGCCTGAATACTGACTCCATATTCTTTTTTTTATGTTATTCCGTTAAATAGTAGTTTATCACTAAAAAAAACATTGCCCTTTAAGGTTTAGTGGAATGACTGAGCTAATGTTGGCAGGTAGATGTAATCTAAAATATCCTTAAAAAGACTTAGCGTCTATTAAAAGTGAAAAAAACCTTTGCACTCAGGTAATGATGTTGAATTCCTCTAAAAGAATATCCTTTATCTAAAATGGTTGGTCTACATGTCCCTGTGTGATGCCACAGATGCTCTCATCAGCAGAATGTTATGTCCTTCATCTCTGCGGGTTGCTGGGCCCACCTAGCGCTCACACCGCCTCCTGTCTGACAGTACGAGCCATCAGGTGACTCGGGCCGCTATGCGGATCAGTGCTGCCGCTCACGTGGGCAGCCAGCTGTCGAGGTCGGACTCTATCCTTTCCCACCTATCCCAGCATCAGCACCATTGACTCTGCAGCCTGACTCCTGCTGTGCTATTTAGAATTCATAGTAGAATGGTCTTTTTCTGTGTGTGTGGGGGGATGATTGCAGAAAGGTTTTACTTCCGGAACTGGTTTGTGCGGCACTGGCAGTGATAGGTTACCGCCAGGCCTCAGCTGATGTGACGTGGGTTTATGACTGTATGTTCTGGGTTTTCTAATTCATGGAAAAGGTGGGAAGTTTAATGATGGTGCCGAAAAGTTAATCATTTCTAGCTACTGTGCTGCTTTGTCACAGTCCTTTTGATTAACTCTAGGCCACTTTAACAGGCCTCATAGCACAAACTGATTACTGTATTTTTCAGACTACAAGTAGTTAAAAAATACAGAAGTATTAGTCACAGCAGCAAAACAATGCAGAATAAAGAAGAACAATTCATACAGAAGTCGCACTTTTGGGAGAAATGTATTCAACAAAATAAAGGATAAAGAATATGCCAAAAAAGAACAAAAATGCAACTTAAACACCAAAATATACGGTATATTAATTGTGCTCCTTTCATTTCTGATTTTCAGAAACTGTCAGCAGAGTGTCAGAGCGCGGGCTACAGTGGCACATTGATCCCCTACAAGTGTGACCTTTCCAACGAGGAGGAGATCCTGTCCATGTTCTCGGCAATCAAGACGCTGCACAAGGGCGTGGACGTGTGCATAAATAACGCTGGGCTTGCGCACAACGAACCCCTGCTCAGCGGGAAGACAGAGGGCTGGAGGAACATGATTGATGTGGGTCAACCAAGCATGCAAACTTAGTTTGACGTTGATCTTGTGGCAGCTGAGTCACATAAATAGAAGTCCTGTGTTTGTAAAGTTTGTATCAGTCAAAAAAGAAGCCGGTTTTTGAATAGTATGGATGCAGGGGCTCTGCAGGCTCCACACATTCTGACCCCCTCCCTCCTGAGGAGAAGCTGCAGCAGAGGCCAGCTAATGAAAGCCAGCACTATTTCTCTCGTTGAGACATTTTGATTCATTGAGCTCTTGACTCAGACCCCTGCCAGCCTCTGTCTCCAAGGTCCAGCATTTGTAACACTGGCTCATCTGTTGTCATGGCAGCCTGCATGAATATGTCCAGCCGCGTATTTTTAGCCCGCGTTTAATCTGTATGCTGACCTTGTTTGATCACCTCCCTCTATCTTACCATGGTGGCGTTAACCTGCTGTCTGTCTGTCAGCATCAGCTGGAGAAGCTTAGAGGCAGAAGCTGGATGGGAGCAGCGGGTTTACGTGTTCTGACACCATGGCCCAGTTAACATCAGTCAGCTGAACCCTGACTTTTGCAAATTAAGCGCTCAGCTTTTATTATTTACTGTCCTCTTTAAAGAACCTTTTAAAGGCTGAAAAGTCAAAGATCAGTGAAAGGATATTGTTCTCGTGTCCTCCAGGTAAACGTCTTAGCCTTGTGTATCTGCACCCGTGAGGCCTACAAGTCAATGAAGGAGAGGAATGTTGACGACGGCCACATCATTAACATTAACAGGTAAGTCGTTTTAGCAGAGACCCTAAAAGTATCGTGGCACAATAAGATGTGCCAAAGCTTTTTTTTTTTCAATATTTAAATGTAAATAAAATGTTTAAGTTGCTTTGACATCTAAATGTTTTTCCAGCGAGGGTTTTTGCTTTCAAGTTGGTCATGTTGTTGTGATTTTGGGCTATACAAATAAAATTGAATTGAATTGAAATGGAATTTTAGAGCCAAAGTGGTTTAATGCATATTTGCCTCAAAAGCGTCAAGGCCATACCAGGTTTAGATGTAAAACATTGCCTTTTTTGAAATTTTTACTATCTTAACAAAAACGATTCCAGAAAGACAGAAGAAGCATGTTCCCATTGTTAAAGCTTCCATAAAGTGTTTCCCAACCTGGTCCTGGAAGTTCACTATTCTGCCTGATTCCAATACTACTCTGCTCAAACATACCTGGGCTATAGGGCGAAGCCTGAATTCCATAACCCCTAACTACTAAAAAATCGATCAAGTGTGGGACTATGTAGTGTCCTGGATAAAAGCAATTCGGACATCATCCTCACTACATTTTTTTACATATGACGCCACTGATTTCCTGAAGTAAAAATCTAATAAATATGAACATTTTAAAGAGACTATTAATGAATCCTGTGTTCTGATGATGAAAATTTGGATGGCTTATAAAAAAAAATTAAGATTATTAAAAATATATATATTTTACAAAAATTGTTTTAACACAATCCATTGTGGTCTATATTTGCCGATCTAGTGAGCATTGTTGCACGCTGGTTTTTCGTAGAAACTTGTGGGAAATTTCTAGGCCACTCGATTTTGGAATTGTAGATTCAGACAGCACTACAAAATGGCAAACACACTATAGAGTTGGCTATGAAGTGTGTAGGGAAGACATTTCAGACACAACCGCGGTCAATCTCATCATTAACCTTAACAGTGGCAGTCATTAAAGCTGTGCCTTAAAGACCAGGGTTGGGAAACGCTGGTGTTGAGTGGGTTTCTGCTAATCATCACCTAAGAGTAGCTAAGCATCAGTTAGCTGCTCTGGAGCCTAAAGACAAATTCATCAGCGTTCATCAAAAGTGTCTTTAAATCCCAGCGCTTTATCATAAAAAGCTCTACTCATGGTGTTTTAAGACTTGAAGGTAAAAGAGTGTGATTGTTCCTGTTTGTTTTGTGCTTCCTTAACTGATTGTGTGCTAATTGGATCTATTATTTTCAACATTTTTTAAATTGAATAGCAACTTTTGCATGTGGCTATTTATGTTTTTATTTTTGAAAACAAAAGCAATAATCCTTTTTTTCCCATATTAAAACATTGCTACACTGCATTCAGCTGTTTATTTTTTGAACACACAATATGAATAGCAATGGAAACACAGTTTAAGTATGTAGTGTTGGATTTAAATATCTTCTTTTTTCTGGAAAGTACAAATAAAAACAGATAAACAGCTGCCTTTTATAGGAAGGCACTAATGTGTTGTTTAATATGTAAATCTGAAGGCTTGTTCCTTTTTTTTTTGCTGTCCTCACCTGCTACAGTATGGGGGGGCACCGAGTTGTGCCGAGTGCCGACGAGCATTTCTACTGTGCCACCAAATACGCTGTGACCGCTCTGACCGAGGGAATACGACAAGAACTCCGAGAAGCAAACACTCACGTCAGAGCAACAGTGAGTGAGCTGCCTTTGTGAGAACGCCCTGTCTGCTGTGGGAACCTTTTCACTGTCTGAGCTGCAGAAGCCCAAGAAAAATAGAGAAGTAGAAATCTAACCATCTCTCTCCCTGCAGTGTATTTCTCCTGGAGTAGTAGAGACTGAGTTCGCCTTCCGGCATCACAACAGCGATCCAGAGAAAGCAGCTGGAGTCTACGAGAGCATGAAAGTAAGGGACTTCACCTCATTTATAACCAATTTATATCCGTCTCTTCAGCTGCTTTCACACCCCCACTGAAGGCTCATCCCGGCTCATCTTTGTTCCGCCTTTGCCTTCCCGATGTTAGTTCACACTGCACCCATAGATGCCGATTATTCCCACCCTTGGGAAAGTGCTGGGAAAAGGTCCAAGCAATTGTTTTTAACCAAACCATTCAAATGTTATCATCTGTAACGCGTTCAGCGCTAAGAACAAAGTTAGTAATACTTTCAGACAATAACTATGAACAATCTACTGAGGATAAAGAGAACAACTTTCAAAAACGTTTTGTGTTTGTGCTGATTTTTAAAATATTTTTATTATATATTAATAAAGACTGTGAGGCTCATCTGAATGCGCCACATTTAGCCCCGCCCTCTCAATCAGACCGGTTTGCAGTGGGCGTCACTGAGTCATCAGGAGCGCATGTCCTGGTTCCTCTGTCTGGTTTCTTTATAGAGGGATCAGTTGGGAGTTTTCCTATGTTCCTAATTAGGAACTATGTGCTCATTTAAGAGCATTTACTTAGCAGCAAACAGTTCTGCTTGTCATGAACCGAATCTCCACGGAGAGTTTTGGGACAAACTTCAACAAAAACATGAGTGAATAACATTTCTACTTCTTTTAAGCACTAATTAGAAACAGCAAAGCGCTGGATGCTTTCAATGCAAACAATCTAAACCCCAAAGATGTGGCAAGGAATCTGTCAAGAAGCATACTAATAAAGACTGCAAGGTTGTGCATAAAGTATTAATTTGTGCACAACTTTGCAGAAAAAAATGAACACAACATTTAGTTTTACGTATAACATCTCTGTTGTGAATATGATTTGTCTTTGTTTTGAATAGGACATTTTTCCTATTAACTCACTTTCAAAAATAGGTCCCGGGGTCACAGGCATATATACACGTGGAGTTAGGCACATAGATCGTTCTAAAAGTGTGTTTAGATTTATTTATTAAACTAAACAAAAGCTTTTAGAATGGTATTGATCCCATAACGGGGAAATTATCTTGATACCATAACGGAAATTGAAAATGAAAATTCAATAAAACAGATAAGAATACAGCGATCTCCGGCCACACAATTCACCAACTTAGAGTTTCTGACTCAGACGTGGTGGAAAACAGCCCAAAAAGCAGTAGCAGACATGCCACTCTACCCATTAGATATATAAAAAAAAAGGTGCATGTCTATCAAAATTAGATGATGTGAAGAGGATACCAAAACAAAAACAGCTAAACCAACTCGC
The DNA here is from genome assembly GCA_037389245.1 of Oryzias sinensis. Lineage (NCBI taxonomy): Eukaryota > Metazoa > Chordata > Actinopteri > Beloniformes > Adrianichthyidae > Oryzias > Oryzias sinensis. The sequence continues at coordinate 11,428,692 of CM074497.1, read as the reverse complement.
TGCATAAAAAAGTGTCAGTACGATCAGAAAATACCCAGCTTTCTTTTTTTGGTTTGTTGGCAATATTCTTTCTATTTAACTATCCCTGCGGTCACCTGCCAGTTTGCTTACTTTAGGTCAGAGTCAGCTTTCTTTTTTGAATATTATTTTACTGTCCATCCGTTTTCTTACGGGGTCATGGTGCTACCTGTCCCGGCTACAGTAGGGCGAAAGTGGGCGCACCTGGAAAGGGCTAGAGCGTGCGTGCCTGCCCCGCCTGTACTGGGAATCAACTGGCTGGCAAAATGGGGAACCCCATCCCGCTTCACTGCCCCTGCCCCCCACCACATGCCACCGTTGTCCCGCGGGCAGACGGGAAACAAATGGCAGCAGGGAAGCAGGGATCCCTCTGGTGCCTGCTCTGGTTTTTCCTATTTTGTGTCATCATTCTCTGAATTCCATCTATTTACACCTATTAAGAGGGATGTCTGCTGCTCCACTCCAGTGCATTGTTTATTCGATCAGCTGTTCTGGCAATAAAAAATACGGCAGGACTAGGTTGTTATCATCTGTTTTTTGTTGTTTTTTCAACAGAGCTATGGATTGAAGATAAGTTTTCTTCCATGGGATTAATAACGTTCTAAAAAGTCCTGTTTTAGTTTAATAAATGAGGCTCAAAGTGCATGCTCACTCTGTTGAATCGATGTATCGGGACTATGTCGCTGTGACCCTGTGACGTATTTTTGACAGTAAGTTAGCATGGGAAATTTTTGTATTCAAGACTTGCAAAAGTTGTATTCAAAACAAAGAAAAACCGTAATTAACATGTCAAATGTAAAACTGAACGTGATATTCATATTTTTTTAAATTGTGCACAAAGTATTAATGTATGTTCAATTTTCTTTTGATGCATACATTTCTTATAGACAGTGATCTTACCCTATACCCAATTCACACAAAAGCAGGGCAAAGCAACAGCCTTACATTTTAAGCAATCCCACAATTTAGGTCGGAGACGTCACAAACGCATAATCTTACTAGCAACTCACAGCTGAAGAACCAAAGGAAACAGGTTCCTAGTGTCAGAATAAACCTTCCCTACAAAATAAGGTTTTCTTTTAAGAGGACAGTGATGTAAACGTTGCACATCACACCAGGAACTTTTTGAAATGTTGCACCATGGACCATGGGAAGTAAATTCTAAAGGTGAATAACTGGAATAAAACATAAAATCCTCATCACAAAAATAAAGAGAAAAATCTAGAGAGCAGGTTGACGGGATGCCTTTTCAATCGCAACTGTAATGCATTTAATATGAATTTCCATTTTTGAATAGACGCCTGTCAACACATCCTGCTGCCGCAGCATTTCTTTTCTGTGTTAATTTGATGAGTTGGTGATATGACAGCAGGTGAGCTGACTGGAGGAGCCAAAAACAAGAACCTCAGCAGGTCGTGAGTGTATAGTCAATACTGCTGAGTCATAAAGAACTGCTGATAAAATCTGAGACCCAAGTTTGGACCACGCCATAACCATGGATTCTTTCATTTAATTCAAAGCAGGAAGAACCAAATGTTACAGCTCCTCAGATACCCACCGGAGGCTTTTGTCAGAGTGGAACAATTTCCCATTTGCTCAATTTACACCAAAAATAAACTTCTGTACGGTCTGGTGTCAGAAACTTTCAAATCACTGTTTTTTTCTAATTTATAGAAACTACAGAGCAGGCTTCAAATAAATTCTTATTAAATTAGAGCTTAAATTTAGTTTAGAGCCATAGTTTATAGATTGGCAGAAGGTTGAACCCGTCAGAGTTTTGAGTTTTACTTTGTGCCGCCTCATTTCTGCGATCAGTACATCGATAAGTTGATCAGAGTAAACAGTGATCATTGCATTTGTCCCACTTCAGGCTTCATTTTAACCAATTAGAATCCAATAGGTGGTGTTAGAAATATTGTCCGGTATTTATATAAAGCAGAGGTTTGAATGGAATGGCTGTGTGTGCTCCACCACAGGAAAACTTTGACATGAACGCCTGTTAAAGTGTGTCATTTTGCAAAAAGGTCTACTGTAGTTCTACACAATATGAATAGAAATACATAGAAATCTGGTTTAGGACTTGAAAAGACGAGTAACTTGTGACCACAGCAGCATCATCCATGCATCTTTGTTCATGTCTGTCGCTGCTCTGTGAGCACCTCCAGAGGCGTATCACAGACATTTCACACAGCACAGTGAGGCGGAGAAAGACACCACACAGGCAAAATGAAGTGGAGGTGTGGAAGTAGCTTTTGAGAGCTGCTGCAACAAGAACCTTTTGTTCATGTTTCAGTGTTTAAAAGCAGAGGACATCGCGAGTGCGGTCATATTTGTCCTCAGTGCGCCTTCCCATGTTCAGGTATGTTTTCCATCATCTCTGTTGGTGTGCAGCATGAGCTGAAAGATTGCTTTTATTATTTGCTCATTGTTTCCCCCTCTTGTCTACAGATCGGAGACGTGCAGATGAGGCCGGTAGAGCAAGTATCATAGCAGTGACTATGAAGCCGACGGACAGCAGCCGCGGTGACTTCTTGGTGACCTCTGCTGGACGTGCGAGCGCGGAGGAAGGGGGGTTTGACACAAATCAACCACAGTTGGTTCTGCAGGGGCGCGACCGCGTGCAGCTGAAGCCTTAAAGCGAGCCCTGGACTCTCTAAATCACTACTGAAATACTACTGAAAGCAGCAGCCCCCTCCAGCACTGGGCCCAGTGCTGAGCTGAGCCACTCTGACGTAGGAACAAACAGGGAGAGCTGCTGCTGTGCTGCATCATCCTCTGCACAGCCGTCGCCTCAGAGGGAAAAGATGTCAATGATTGCACATTATGTTTTGTTTTTGTAGGTCATACAACATATCTTTTTGAATTGTAATTACAAGAATAATTCCTGTTTATAAGAACTCTTCTTTTTTTATGACATTTTTTGAATTTGACCAACACAGTTTTGGTTTCTTATGGACTAATGTCAGTCGATATTGTCATACCCATTGTGAGTAACCATAGCAACCTTGTCTTTCCATTCACTACATCATTTCACAAACACAGTCATCCCTTGAATTTTTGTTTGATTAGGAGTAAAGCACAGGTTTCTCCTATCAACCTTTTAGCCCCATGTAATATTAGCTTTCTGCACTTTGAATTCATTTGTGAGGTGAAGGAAAAACTGCGGGTGAGGAGACTAACTGCACATGTTTACTCTGAAACATAACCCCTGTTTAAAATGCTCTCATTTAATAAATAAATAGTTTCCCAGACGCTTCAAATCCTTGTGTTTCCTTGACCAATGAGCTCACAAACTGAATTTTCTGACATTTTTATGATTTTGCATTTGACTGTTAGTTATTTATCAGCAGTGGCCTGATGCATTAGACCTAATAGATGAGTCAGCAATAATGGATTAGCAGTTGTTAGATTTTAGTGTTCAATGCTAAAGTTCAGCCTGGTGATTAAAAACTTTACTAGGGGTGTGACCCAATCCTACTCTAGGTTAAGCTGCTGATGTCACCAATAGATGGCGCTATTGGAAAAGTCAACAAAATAAATGGAACTGTGAAGGCCTGGAACATGTGCACAACTATTTGACACATTTGCAATCGAAATCGGGTCCGAAAGCATCCCGATTGTGATTACTTTTGCTATTGCTACAGTCTAAGTCATGGTGCCATCTGAAGGTTTCTCCCAAATCATCCCAAGCAGTTTTAATGTTGACAGATGGCAGCCCTATAATTATATATTTCAAAACTATTTCAATCATTTTCACCATTTGATTCTCCACTGTGAAATCCATTTTTCTGCAACTCACAGGGAGATTTAGTAAATAAAACTATGTGACCATTAGAGAGCAGCATGCCAGAAACAATACAATAATGTTTAGAACAATAATGTTTAAAAAGAAGACCGCCAGATAAAAAAAAAAAGGTGCCAACAATACACAGGAACTGTCACAGAGGGTCAATTCTTTAATATATATTTTGCCCTACCACTATAAAACGTCAACGATTATCTAAGAACAGTGTTAAGACGACCCATTACCATATTAAAGTCTTGTGATGTTACCACAAATAGGTGAGAAAAAAGTTAAATGAAAAATATTTTCAATTTAAGACATCAGGAGATACCATGCAAGTGTCAAAATACAAAAACCTCATCATACCTCCCCACAGATGACTTTATGGCAGAGACCCTTGTGTTATCTTAGATGACCCCACCCTTACATTGACGTGTTATTCCTACCATGACAAAGGTGGATAAAGGTGGAAAGATTTCATGTAATCCATGGACACCAGTGAAGATCACAAATCATTGAAGAAAAAAGGTTCAGAGCACTGTCTTGTGGGTCTAGATGACCCCACTCCCAACGTTAAAGTGCCTAGGATAGCACAAGGGGTATATGTGTTCCCTGTAGAGTGGACTTCCAACTGGGTAAAGATCGCTTAAAGTCTAAGGAATATGGAACCAAAAAGAATGTTTTACAAAATTACAATCTGGCAGAAAATGCCATTTTGGCAAAGTTGTTGGAGTCAATTCCAAATTCCTAGATGGTACTTCACTGCTAAACTGCAAAGACTTGATATAAGCTGGTGCTATATCATCCTGTCTCAGCACCATCCAATATTTTCTAATTGAGCAGACTAATAACCTTTTATTAAACTTGTTTCAATTTGGGGAGGCTAGACCTTGCCTCCCTCAGCAAAAAGTAGTACACTTGAAGTTTTTCTAAGTATAATTGAGTATAACAAGTCTACAATAGTCCATGTACATGTAGGGAGTACACTAACTTCAGACTAAATTGGAACATTTTAGGTTTATAATATGTAGAGGGTGCCAGTAAATAAAAAGTAAACTTCAGGTATACTGCCTCACTTTTCGTTTGAAATAAGTATAATTGAAATATACTTAAATATACTACTTTATGCTGAGGGGTTTTCGAAAGCTTGCGGAATATTGGGTCCATTGGGTTTGTGTTGCTCCATAAAGGGTAGAAGGCTAACTTAGTAAATATAGCTTCACTGAATTTAAATGAACAACAACAAATAAACAAAGGAAGTGACTATTTAATTGCAATAAGGGCGGGTTAGGGTTAAAATTCGTGCAGGCACTGAAGCCATGCTTTTTTGGCTGCAATGATTACGTGTGGCCAACATGAATTTCCATCAGTTTCTGTGCCTGGTTGCACATAAATACGTGTGAGTAACATTATCCTACAATAAGATAAATAAAAAAAAGTCTGTTTACTACAGATGTCACAATCCTAGGGAGAAAAGAAAACTAAATGAAGATATTGCAGTTTTACCTGTTCAGCAATTAATGTACAACTTGCTGAACGCTTTATTGTGCAAACCTGTATCAATTTAAGAACAGCCAGCATCCTGGCATTAAGCCAGCAATTGTTGTGCGTTCTTAAATTGACCGAACTTAGATTTAAACCCATCTAAGTTTGAGCAGAAACTCACAGACAAACAAGTGGGACATATTTATAAAACCAGTTCTCCAAAGGAAGTAAAACACAGATTTATTGAAGAACTTGATGCAGAAAAAGTGGATGGACTTCAGGTATTAGGAAATGCTCAGGGTGTTCTAGGGAGACAGGAGAAGCTGGTTAATAACAGACAAGTCAGGTGGGCTGTGTACACACTGGAAGGTGTGCTCATTGTAGTACAAAGTCTGCAGAATCCACTGGTCAAAGGTGGAGATAGGGGGATTTCCAGTGCAGGTGAAAAAGAATTGGGATAGCCAAGATCCAGATATCCAGTAGGTAGAATCCAAAAGGGAAAGGCAGGAACCGTATTTAAACCATCTACAAAAATGTCGGTGAGCATACAGAATTCACTTGAGAAGTTGGGTGGATTTGCACAATATGGGAAGCACCATGGGGTTTGTAGGGGTGATCAAAATAAGGTTGACAACAAACTTTAGGGAAGATTGGTAAAAGTGTGTTTAATAGGGATCCAAAAGTCTGTTTTACAAAAAAATAGTGAAGTCGGCAGTGACAAATCAAACGTTTGACGTGATCTCAATAAATAGTTAATCATAAAGACTTTATTTCTAAGACACGATAAACAAAAGACACAACTCATATGTAAAACTTTAAAAATATTATATATGTAACCACATAATGGCACTAGAGGACTGGTTTTGCAATGTTAGACGGTACTTCACATATCTACTATGGCTGTAGTTTTAGACGTAGTTTGTAAGAATGTTGAGAAAAAACAAAAGAATACTGCAGCGCCCCTTCTAGGTCAATCACCATGCAACAGTTTGAACTTGCTAAATGCTTAATCCTGCACCTATGTATCAAGACTTGGTAATGCTGGATCGTGCTGTGATCCTTTTTTCAAAACTTTTTTAGAACCTCCAAGGAATCAAAAGCAAAAGGAATTCTGTTTAAACCACTTGAGATATTTAGACCCAGATCTGCTGGTGCTATTGAGCCTAACTTGATTCAGCTCAGGCAGAAAATTCTGAGGTTATTGCCGTTAAATTACATTACCGTTAGTGGTTATTGACATACAAACATTTCTTCACTTCCTATGATAGGAAATAACGACAGATGGTACCAAATATAAGTGGCTCTGCAAACTCTAGGTGGTTGCATATTGATTCTTTAGTTTAAAATAAAGTATTAATACATTTGTAGGATAGCATACTCTGATTACTTTAAGCTACCAGAGAAATAGGCCAGTGTGGTAAATACAAACATAAACAGCACGATTCACTAAATCTGACTCCTGAAGGTTCCCCCTTTTAAATCCTGAGTATTGCAAATATACAGTAATATCTTTATCATCATCAATGTTTTTTGTAACAAACTTTTGTTAGATTTGTGTTGAATTTTTGGTCAGTTTGATTGACAGTTGTGATTAAACCAAGTACATTTTGACAGTGAAGTGTCAGAAGTTTGTCTCAGTGGGTTTCTCAGTTGACCTCATGCTTGAACTTATGGTTTCCACGACCTGTGTCCCCCCCCTCTCATAATATGGCATTTTGGATTGCTCATCCAGGGCGTATGGAGTGATGGACAGCTTTAGTTTCTGCAGGAGGAATGGGGGAGATGAACACCTCAGTCTGGTGTAAACATTCACTGAAAGTCAACTGCCAGTTGTGCATCACCTGCATGGGGGAGCCAGGGAGCACCCACAACGTGTGAATGATACCCAAAGGGATCCAGATAATGGAGCCCAGAGCGATCACCCAGCCGACCCCTTGAGCCCATGGAGGGAAGACGTAATCCTCGTAGCGAGCTGGTTTAAACTGTATGATGGAGAATATCAAGATGACCTGAAACAAACAAACCAAAAATTGTGTCTTTTGGTGTTTTTGACATGTTCTTGTGGCATGTTTCTCATGATGGAGGACAGATATTAAGAAAATGAAACTTAAAATTGCATTTCTACATATTTCTTTATTTAAATCGTTATCAGGAATCGTGAATCAGGAGTAGAGGGAAAAATACTGTTTAACAAAGATTATATTTGTTAAGTAGAAAATCCCGTGAGTGGGCCACAAGCTCCCTGCTCTGCTCTATTCCAATGCAGCCAGATGTAGACGACTAGATCCCTGTTTATTTTTTTTTTCGTCCGAAAATCTCGTCATCTCGTCATCTCAAATTTCGTCATCTGGCTCAAAACTGTGCGGCTGGATAGCTCCAGTACTGCTCGCCATTTCTGGTGCACTATGTCCTGAAAAAAGGCACAGGTTTATTGATTTTGGCTAAAAACTACATCATCATAATTAAAAGACCACTGGGAGTTCTTTTAAAATAGATCAAAAGATAATCAGAGTGAGACTCAACTTATTAATGAGTCATGAAACATATACTGTTTTAGTTAAGAAAACTGTTGAACAAAAGCGGACATACAAGTAACAATTTGTACAAAAACACACTCTTGGTTTTGAGAATAATATTTAAAAAAGAAAAAAGATAGCAACAAATATTAGATTTGAAACAAGTCAAATTTAAAACACCTGAGGCCGCTTGACAAAAAGATGTTTCCCTTCAAATATAATGTAGGAATAATAATTAAAAGTTGATTAATTTTTCACTTTTAAGTTCAATCTTTAACTTTAAAATCAGCAACAACACACAAGAACTTGATATAAATTCATAAATAGTTACTTTGAAGAATGTACATCAGCACATTTTTATAGGGATGACAGACCTTTTTTTATTGTTTTACTAGTTTTTTTCCTGCTATTTAACTCACTACTGATTAAATGTAATACAAATCATTGGCGCTCTGAACACCAGCCCCTCCCAATCCATGAAAATGAATTGGTCTCACATTGTTACCTAGACAAGTGAAGAACAGCCCCTTCCAGGAAGAGTCTGGGCTTCTAGCACCGCCCCCAGGCTAACACACCCAAATTCTCCACGCAGCTAACAGTGATCTGCTAAACTCTTTCCTTTTCTATGCATAATGTGCACATCCAGCTTTGTGAAAGTTTGGATGTTCTTTGTTTTTGTGGGTGAGATGCAGACACGCTGTTGAGGCCGACTCTAGGTTAACGTCATGAAATGGGCGGCACCCACAAGGAGCGAAAGGCGGAGCCTCAGAGATCTAGTCGCCTTACTTCCGGGTAACAAGTGGGCTGCAAAAAAACTCATAGTTCCAATGGTAATATATGATATGGATATAGTTTACTCTAAAAGGCTTAAGAAAAGAATGGTAAAGGCCCTTTAAAGTTTCACAATAATCCAGTACAAAATGTGCGATCAACAATGTGTGATATATTAAAACTCACAGCGACGAGCACGGGAGCAACAATCAGCCAGCACACCCTGAAGAAAATGTTTGCTCCTTTTCCAGTCATCTCAACGAGGTTAGCCGAGAGACGCTTCACGCCTGAACACAGACACAATGCAAATCAGAATTTACTGAAACATTTTAGAGAAATATGACGATTCAGAGAAGAAAAAAGTTTAAGAAAAAAACATATTTCTCTCACCATAGAGCCAACAGATGGCAATAATTTCAAATAATGCAAGGAACATGATGGACACAATGGCAGTGTAATGGTCCATCAACTGGAAGACGTAGATTCCCACCTGGAAACCTCTGCACTTGTTAGGATGCTGGGAATCAGAAAGTTGTGATTTGGTAAAAGATTAATTTACTTACCTGCATTACGCAGGGTATGCCTAGAAGGAATGCTATGGCACAAATTGCTAAAACAAAGAGTTCCTTCCGCTTGAAAATGCCAATCACTTGTTTGAAATATTCATCCATGAGACTGGTAACCATCACCTCAGCCATCGCAAACTGACAAAGACAGAGACAACCGCAGAGTCAGACTGGTATTAGCTGAAATCAGTTCCTTCAAACGAGAAAAGTCCATTGTGACACCTCGCTGTCAAGTCCAAGGCAAAGCAGCATGAAGAAGAACAACACAGCCCAGACTTGTGGCGCTGGCATGTTGGCAAAGGCTTGTGGGTAAACAACGAAAACCAATCCTGGACCTTAAAAAAACGCACAAAAAACACATTGTAAATGATTTTTGCCTTAATTTTCATCAGGGTTTTTTGTAAACTTTTGTAAACATTTTCCTGAAAACACAGCTCTAAAATATGTAAACTGACAGACTGTAGTCATTTACTTTGAATAAATATTTGAATCATATTTAGAAGTTAGAAAATTGGAAAAAATTGAAAGTATTGGGATTGTTCCCGGTCTGCAGGGGTCAGTATGTGACAAAAGTGACCAAAAGAGGAGACAGAGATAAGGTGAACGAGGCTCACAGACCAAAGGCCGGCTGACAAATGAGCTACTCCAGTTTTCATTTTTGTAGAAAGGATCTTAGTTCTGAAAAGTGTCAGATCCATTGTCTGTGTAGGTACTGGACCTGGAGGGTGACATCATCCATAGAAAATGACTTACTTTTGTTACGAAGTAACGTAATTTCCGTTGCCATTTTTTTTGCCAACCCTACACCGGCATGTTGGAGCCAGACGACGTCAGTTAGCAGTAATGACTCATTTCTATGGCAACCAATCTCACTAATCAGGAGTGAGCTTGTTAGAAGACCACACCCCTTCCACTTGAAAGTGCGTTTGGGTGAATCTGTCATTCAAAGTATTTCTACGTTTGTCGTGAGACCACATGCTTTTATTGAGGCACCAGATCGGTCAGTTTATAGTTAAATATTTTAGAGGAAAAATATAATGACTAAATTTGGAATAGGATTAGAAAGAATGGCTATTCTGACAAATAGAGCGACTGAGTAACAGCTGTTTATTTCTCAGTTTAAGTCAATGGGATTTTGGGTTCTAGGAGCCTGTGGCTACTTCCTGTTTTGAACACGAAGGGGGAGGAGTCACTCTGTCCAGGTCTCATATACAGTCAAGAGTCTGAACACAGTACCCAGCGCCAGCAAAACTCCAGTTGGAGTCAATGGACCGATGAGAATCAGAACTGGACCTAGTGGTTGAAGAAGGTATTACAGCTGCACTGTGATGATGTGGAAAATATTTTATTGGAAAACCTCAGACTCATTTTAGTTGACGTGTGCAACCAAAACATTGCTGCGGACCTTTTCCAGTGCCCGTCCTTTCATTGAAACAGGATTTTTTTTCATTTCAACAAACTTGTTCAGGGATGGGTGTAAGAGACCAACAATTACTCCGACGTGTTTAAGTGGCCTTAAAATAATTCAAAAATGGATTTTGGCCCAAATCCCAGAACATTTGCATGCTGGGGTTTGGGCCTCAGTGAAAGGGGCCAACAATGTTGTTTCATCAGGAGGCCATAGTAATGTTTTACCTGAGAAGGGAGAGGAGAAGCTTCAGTACTTGTTTTTGGATAAATGTAATCAAATTTTAGTTAAGAGCATAACTGTGTGTTTTTTTTATATCCAGGACAATCTGTGTCTGCAGGAGAACCCAATGTTCCAAAACTAAAATGGGAGGAGCTCCCGCAGCTTTCAGGCTCCTCACTTCTCATTCCAAGATGATTCAGAAAGTCTCAATAAATCAGCGTTTTTGGCTTTCTTACCGTCCACAGCCAGTTGGTTGACAGGAATGCCCTGCAGGTGAGACATATATCCGAAGGCGGAGAAAATGACAAACCCCGCCAGGATGCTGGTGAGGGAATTGATGATGGCTATAGTGAGTGTGTCTCTGTGGGGAGAGGAGACACTCAAGTCAGAACATTTCCATCACCGTTTCCAACAACTTGTTTTCGTGCTCAGCCTATTTCTCATTGTCTTTCCCCATCAGTTAAGAGGTGAGAGTTGTGAAAGGAGTGGGGGGGCTAGGTACGGGAAGGGGGGCCCTATTTTTTAATTTTTGTGCTTGTTTATTTTCATCATCATGCTTGTTTTTATATCTTGTTGTGTTTTAATGTAAAGCACTTTGTGTTATGTTTTTATATGAAAAGTGCTTTATAAATTAAGTTTTTAATTGAATTGATCACAAAGCAAAGCAAAAAGAATGGACCGGAGCGTGTACTTTAAAACGTTGTTGTTAAAGTTGTTATAGCTGGACATGGCCATGAGGGAGCCAAAGCCAATGCCGATGGAGTTGAAGATTTGAGCTGCTGCGTTCACCCACACCTGCAAACAAACACCAGTCGTTGGATTGTGTGTGGCGCCTGCATCCACGCGTGAAACAACTGTTGTGCACCTTACATCCACAGAGAGCAGCTTGTCCCACTCTGGAAGAATGAAGAAGTTGATCCCCTCTAATGCCCCGGGAAGCTGCACATTATTGATAAGGAGGGCAATCAGGATGACATACGGGAACAGGGCAGTGAAGTAGACTACCTATGAGCAGAGAAGAGAATAGACATTAAGAAATAATCAGAAGAATATCAAAGTGTGATCAAACGTCTTATTTTTAGTCACATTCATTTATTTTGGTGAAGGTTCTCATTCATACGGGTGATGCCTTGAAGTTCAGTCATGGAAAATAAACTTAAATTTTTTTTATTAAATATTTTGAACATTTTCAAAAACATTTTAAGACAATTTCAAGACATTCATTTCTTACACATGATTTGAGAAAGGCTAAAGTTCTGATGAAAACCCTGTTTTTAGTGTTTTTAACAAGTTCTTGTGACATTTTTCTCATAATGGAGGACAATTTTGAAGAAAATTAAGCTTAAAATTGCTTTTCTGAGTATTCTTTTACTCAAATTGTTGTGAATCAGGAGCAGACAAAAAAAATTGCTGTTGGAAAAAACCCGTACCAGTGAGGTAGAAACTACAACAGCAAGCCACAAGCTCCCTGCTCCATTCTGATGCATCCACTTGCAGACAAGTAGATCCATCTACGTCTTTGTTTCCGTCTTTGTTTTCCTCATCTGAGCTGACATCTGGCTAAAAAACTGTACGGCTGGATTGCTCCAATATTGCTCAACATTTTTGCTGAACCAGTTATGTTAGGTTGGAGCTGTTAGGAGCTGTAAACTAGCGAGAGAGCACATAACTCAGAGGTGAATTTCTAATCAACTCCTGTCACTCTGCAGAAATTATTTCCTAGGAAATACAAAATATTTTCTTTTTAGGTTAAAAAAAACTGATTTAGTCTAAAAACGGCATGTTCAGAAAGAAAAGACCATTGGGAACACTTTTAAAATAAATTAAAAGATGATCGGAGTGGGACTTTAAAACTGGGACAAAACTTGTTAAAAAAAACCCAATTTGATTAAAGCTAATTAAATGAGCAAAAAAAACAACACAAAAAGGAAACAGGCAATAAGATAAAATAAAATCATTCTTACAGAGTTAAACTATCTGAAGGTCTTTTTGAGTTTAGACAAAGGTCCATGTAGCGTTAAGGCTTTTGGACTGTGTGAATTCTTCATGGTTCTACATCATTTGTTTCTTTCACACACCTTGCCTGTTGATTTCACCCCCTTGAAGATGCAAAAATAAATTAGAATCCAGGCCAGGAGGAGGATGAGGAAAAGTTGCCAGCGAAGTGTTCCAGTTTCTTCTACTCCACTTGTTTGCTCAAGCATCTCATATCTGCAGAAACCCACAAAAAACATGCTTAATTTTTAAAGACAAAATAAAACAATTCTAACCCCTGAAAAAACACTTGTCTGTCTTCGTGGAAGTGGATTCTCAGAAAATTCAACCTCAAGTCAGACTTGCCAGATAAACTGCAAAAAGCACAGAGCTACCTCAGGATCTGTGAGGGTTCAGTTAGTCTGTTTTAAGTTCTGTGCAGTTCAGTTTGCATTTTTTAGAAGTGTCATCTAGGAAATTGCCAGCAAGAGCTCTTGTCCCCAATCTTCCAGCCAATGCACATCGTCTCCTAAGACTCAAACTCCAACTGTCAAGCATGGAGGAGGAAGAGTGATGGTTTGGGCTACAGATAAGTTAGCCTGAAATTGATGTTCTAAAACCGATCAACTGATATGGTGATCATAAAGTGACTGGTGATAAAGGTGGTTAAACTGAAGACCCATGATCAGCCTGAGACACAAGGTTTGCTCTTGTTATGATGTTTTCTGCAGTTTAACTCTCTGATTTTAAGACATCATATAAATGTGTTTACTGTTGAAACTGCATTTAACTTTATAATACATAGAGAAATAAGTTTTTTTCTCAGTTTTTTTCATGAAATACTATAAAAATGAGGCAGGTGATTATTAATTTTTTTCCATAAATTGTTGGATATATCAATCTATCAGATGTATTCAGAAATCAACTGTGAACATTTCTAAAATGAAATATTTTAAATGCCAAATCTGCCAGGTAATACTTCAAAAACAGGTAGACTGATCTGACTTGATCGGATTATTGTATAAGAAGAATTTCAAACATCTTGCAAATCTCCAGTTTCTCCGTGTTTAACAGCTTTCACGAAAGGCCATCTCTTGTGTTTTTACAGCACGTATATTCCGTCAGAGTTCAGGCAGATCCAGGGTGAGTAATGTTAGTGAGTACATTCAAAAAATGTGAATAATCATCCTTAATATAAAAAATAAAACGTGACCTAATATTTTTCTCACACTGCTGCCCTAAATCTGAATGTTTAAAAATATTTTTTAATGTAGCTGTTGTTGGAGGTAAAGGTAGCAGCTGATACAAAAAGTTCTCATCTATCAGTCATTCTTATCACTAACCTTCACATTGTCTGACTGTTTCACAAAACTAGAATACAAAGTGTTTTTCTTTAGTGTTCATTCCTGAAAAATCGTAAATCAAAAAAGACACAACAGGCTGAACTGAGTTTGAGTCTAAATTCCTTTGAGGTTCAGGTGATTTGGTAATCTTCCACAAACTAAATATTATCGGATCATTCTGAGCTTGTGCCACAAACTGGAAGACATACTGAAAGAACTCCTGGCTCGCTGTGGAGGTGAAGCTGCTGTTGGTGGCATGATCGGAGCAGTTCGGTGTGTTCCAGGTGTTGTTGCAGCTCTGCCACGGCAGTGGAGACTGGAAGGAGTGGAAAAGATAAAAAAGGGCCCAGGTGATGATGACGTTATAGTAGGTGCACATGATGAAGGCGATGGCCACGGATGCTATGCCCACTCCTGAGGTGAGACAAAAATGACATGATTTTTATTTCCTTTTTTCACTGAAAGTCAAAGTCTGTTGACCCATATGGGGAGCTATGGATGTTTGGAGGAAGGGAGCACAGCACCTTTGAACAGAGGGCAAACGGTTGCCAGAGCGTGCACAGGCCCTCTCCTTGTGTACTGCCCCACAGTCAGCTCCATGTAGAGCAGAGGGATCCCCAGCACCACCAGCATGAGCAGGTACGGCACCAGAAAGGCACCTGGCAGACATAATGCAGGATCAACTTTCACACACTATACAGCAAGAAAAAACGGCTGGGACTCTGCCAGGTTTACACTTTTCTCTAATCATTAACTTTTGTGAGTCCTCCAGCAATTCCATTACTTTGCTTAAAGGCAGAGAATAACTGAGGTTTCCCTCCGTAACATATCTTATCTTTATTACTCTAAACAAATAGGATACAACGTGTTGCACATGTTTTCTGAAACCATGAGAAAACAAATAAAAACAACTAAATGGAATGTAATCCATATTTTAGGTAAAGGGTGATTGCTTTTTCTTGAGTTTGTTTGGTCTCTCACCTCCTCCGCTCCTGTAGCAGAGGTAAGGGAATCTCCAAACGTTTCCCAGACCCACGGCACAGCCGATGCCTGCCAGGGTGAACTCTATCTGCTTGCTCCATGTGGGCCTGCTGAGCTGTGGATCCATGTCTGCTCCCTGCTTCATTGATGTTGCCTGTCTGGGCCCTAACTTAGGGAGGCTGACTGTCATTTAAATCTCTCTGGGGTGATATAACCTCCCTTTTTATTACCCTTAATGATTAGCTGAGCAGAAACACTTGAGCATGTGGAAGCTCTCACTAAGGAAACAGTTTTCTACTCTTAATAAGTACCATAAAAATCCACAGATTTGTTGGTTTGCAAACATGTAAGAATGAACAAAGGTTAAAGTAATATGCTAAATTTGTAATAAAACGTGATTAGATAACATTTTGACATTAAGTTAGTAATTATAATCTTTGTTAAAAATAATGCAAGAAAAGTTTTTCTGAACACTTTCTTGCAAATGATGCACAATTCTTTGTTTTGGTTGTCAAATAAAAATGGAAGGAAATATTTTTATGAACAGCAAATAAATAACTACCAGTGAGTGTTGAGATTTGTAAACCATGACAAAGCAAAACTCCAGAAACATTAACAGTAAAACCTTAGAAAGATTAGATTAGGCTGTTTGTGCACTCAACAGTAAAAGCAGATATGTCACACCGTTTCACTATTATACAATCACAGTCAGAATTTGTAATTAAAAAGCCCATTTATATGGAAGCTTTTGTGTCTCATAATTAAAAAAAACCTCAATACCAGAAATGCTTTTTCATTGTTAAAATGAAGCTGCGTTTGTTGACTCAAGAATAAAATGAAAAAGCAATCCGCCAAACCTCTTTTTTTCTTCTTCATTCTGTCACTTAATTAAAACGACAAACACAATGGTTTTTGACATTTCATTTACAAAAAGTTCTCTAGTAAATGTGTAGCAAAATTCAATTAGAAACATCTAATTTGACAATTGAAATAGATCAACAGGAATACTTTTTCGTTTTTACAATGTAACTGCATAAAATGACTCAAAAAAAAAATTAAATAAAAAACGCAAAAAGTGTAGCATTAATCAAGTGCAGTCTGCATTTCGGGGGGGGGGGGACCGAAAATGAAATGTCATATACCATTTTCTTTATCACTTTAGAGATCAGAAATCTGTCATTTTTTAGGACATGGTTTCTGAAGGGCAGCAGTAGTTCATCAGAAATTCACCTCTGAGTTGTGGGCGGGAGCGTTAGTGCGAGGCAACCCCGCCCTTCTTTCCCTTCCCTGTTGCTGAGAGCTCAGAGCAGGGAGCTCTCAGCATATTGTCTACATACCAAACAAGCAGTTTTTAAAACATCTGCTCCTGTTTCACAGTGATTTGAAAAAACAAGAACTCAAATACAATTTTGAGCTTAATTTTCTTAGTTTATGTCCTCCATCATCAATGTCACAAAAAAGGTTTAAAACACCAACAACGCGATTTTCATCTGAGTCAGTCTTTAATTCCTGGAATGAGCAGCTTCAAGGAGGTGATGGGAATATGGTTTTGATGGCTCAGCTGGTCAGAAGTTCTTCTCTGGAGTGATTCTGTCCTGAACTGGCGGTGGAGGACCCAAAATGCAGGAGACCAGGGTTGGTGACAGGAAATAAAACATTTAATAAACAAACTGAAACATGACAAAACTATGGGGAGAAACAAAACTGTGACACAACAGAGCAGATGACCTGACAAGGATGAACAGAAACCAAGACACTTAAATAGGCTGAGGACAGTTAACTGAACTGAAGACAGCTGTGGATCATGAACCAGAAACTGGTGTGACTGACAAAGGAAACCAAAAACATGACAAAGAGAACCAAACCACTGAATCCTTACAGATTCAACATCAGACAGAGAATAACTACCGGTAGCAGCATGAAGTGGTCATACTTATTTATATATGTGTTTGTGTAAATATGGAATATGGTCATTTTGTTAACTACCGTAGCTTCTTTTCTACCCCTGGTCTTGTTGCTCTGTCATTCTGTTAGTCAACTCTCAAAGCATCACATGTAACAGACAGTTTATCATCTCCCATAAGAACCATGCAGGGTTAGAGCTGCTTGAATGAACTGATTTTAGTGTTGTTTCTATTCTGTCTGCAAGTTTTTGAGCTTGATAATGATATTGTTTTCCATTTTCCCATGTCAATAAAACCCTGGCTGTCTTAATGGTTTTGTTTTTCTGCATCATTCGGTTCTTTCTGGGAGCTTCTCCTCTTCAATAAAAAAAAAACGTGACTGTTTTGAAGACCGACTCTGATGAAAATGATGTTTTTAACGTTTTCTTTATTCAAAAAGTCAGGAATCACATAAAGAGGAAAAAAGCTGTTTGAAAATGTTTATAGGGTGGGTGGGCCACAAGCTCCCTGCTCTGCTCCATCCTGATGCATCCACTTGCAGACAAATAGATCCAAGCACGTCTTTGTTTTCCTCGTCTGAGCTGGAATCTGGATCAAAACTGTACAGCTCCAATAATGCTGGCGGTTTTTACCTGTAATGTTAGGTGAGGGGCGAGGGGCTGTAAGCTAGCAGAAGAGCATGCACACAAATTAAATTACAAAAACCAAGCTTAATAGTTTTCCTATATATTTGTTTGTTTTCTTGATTTACCAACAAAAAATATCACCTATGTTGATCTGTGATGACCATACATGTTTTAAACTTTGGGAATCCAAACTAATTTGAAGGAGGGGTTTTGTGAAATGATCGCATCCAATGGATCACTGGCTTTTATGATATCATCAAAGAAACAAAGGAAGACCTTTTGGAACCAAAGAATACCAGGATGAGAAGAAATCTCTGTATAAAGCCATTTTACACTGCACAGGGGCGCCCTCTATATGTTGTTTGATCACAAGTACTTCAAAAACTGTGAAACATCATTTGGTTGTTAGAAAGAAAGTGGAAATATAAATACTGTAATAAAAGGACTTCACGAACTGAAGAGTACAGCATCCTAACAGATTTGGTTTTTAAGACTCTTATTAAAGTGTGTGATGATCCATGTTTTTTTTGGTCTGGGAGACAGGAATGCAGATGTGCTAACATTTCTGTTTGGTCAGTGATTAACACAGTTCTGTGAATGTAGTAGGTTGTTTTTTTAGTGTAGATCTGTAACCATCTGATTACTTCACAAATGTTAGTGATGCCTGCCACGTTCCATTTTTGGTAGACCGTTGTGTATGGGCAACAGATGCACACGATTGCTTAAAAAACCTTGAGGTTTCATGAGGTTTGGCCACAACAAACCAAAATTCTAAGGTTTAAGTATAAAGCATAGAATGACGTTTCTGGCACAAGTTCCAAACGTTTCTCAGGTTATAAGCTGATCCCCCTGTCATGAACGATGACAGCTGAAGGCCCCGGCTAAACCATCATACTGACACTTTTATGTATTCAAACATCAACTGTGAAAACCCCAATCACGCATATTTGTTTGTAATGTATGGCAAAAAAGTGAATCGCCTTACAATTGCAGTAAGGTGGACATAGACAAGGATGGTCTTAGTCCTCAAACACCAAGACCATTCTAAAGAAAGCCCCGCAGGGCCTGCACATCCTGAGGGCACTTGAAGGATCAACATCAATTGGGAGCTGCTGAGGACCTTCTACCAGTCAGCCATTGAGCCCATCCTGTCCTGCATCCTGGTATGCTTTCTCCTCTGCATGGAAGCAGAACGACTGGAGAGATCAGATCAGCAGAGAGAACCATAGGCCACGCCCTGCCCTCCCTGGCAGACATCTGATGGTCTTGCTGCCTCAGCAGAATGATTCACGTTACTTAATGCCCATTAATATAAGCACACCCCACTCAGTGCCACAGACTCTGTACCCCTTGTTGAAAAAACTGGACTTCTTACTTGTTACTACCGGTACTCTTTACTCTTTTACTTCCATACATTACACTCTACCACTTTTTAAAAAAATATAAATTTTTGCACAATTGCATATTGCACATTGAGTCTACCTCCCATCTTTGCACAATTGATGTCCTCTGTCTGTTTTTTAGATGCTTGATTCTGAAAACAATTTACAATTAAAATGACAGTAAATGATTCTGATCTGATTTTGAAAATGAGGTGTATGGCTGAAACTGCGAGCTGGGATAGTATGTACTCCCATCTGTCATTCCCCGACCAGGGCAGTCATTACAAATTGGGTAGCATCAGGAAATACTGGTCACAATTTAAACAAAGACAGTGAGCTAATGCTTGATTTTCGATTTTCTTGGTTTTGAGGTTCGTTAACACTGTGACGTCCACCACATCAAAGAATTGACAAAACCTTTTTTTTTTAATTAGGATGTTTTTTAAACTCTTTGATCAAATCCACCAAAAACATGCAATATAATTTTTTAATGCAATATACTGGGAGATAGTATCAATCATGATACTTTGGGAGACTTTGTAAGTTTTTCCTCACAACAATGTTAGTTTAAGATGAAAAAATATACATTTTTAACATGGTGTAACTGCAAAGAAATATTTATTCCATAAATTATGCATTCTTTCATAATAGTCATTTAAAAATAATAGATTATCTATTTGCACCATAAAGTTTTGAAAATAACCAAACCTTTCCCGGCAAAAGTGTTTTTGAGAAACCACAAGGAGATCATTGTTACATCTTTGAACACAGCAGGTGGTCGTGACAAAATTAAAGCAAAATCCCTCAATTTTGATAACTCTGATATTTCAGTATTGCATTGTGTTTAACTGGGTTTTCTCAAACATAAAATAAAACCTAATACTTGGGTGTTTATTGCTTCAACACGGTGTAAATAGCTATGAAGGTCATAGGTCAGGGGTTGTCAAACGTACGACCCGCGGGTCGTGTCCGGCCCGCCAGATGGTTCAATCTGGCCCAGTCATGAAGAGTAAAACTTGTAAGGAATATTTTAAATAAAGCACGTTTCTAGTCCGTTCCTGTGGCAAGGTATGATTTTTTTTACAGAAATAACCGAAATACGCAATTCTGCCACTAGGGGAAGCAAAAGAAAACCAAAACGGGTGAAACAGCTTATCTCTGCATGTGTCAAAAGCGAAACCTAACAGCTCTGTGTCTGGGTAAGATGTACTTTGGTTCCTCGAGAACCTCACCACTGTTACATTGCCATAAGAATGATCAGTAGTGACACCCTAATGACCAAGATGTTGACAAAAAGTAAAGAAAAAGTTCAAGCGAAGTGCTGAGCTTTCCAGGAAAAATGGAAAGAGTTGTATTTCTTTACAGGGCTGAATGCAAAACCTGCATGCTTGGTATGTCATCAACAGGTCGCAGTGCTTAACAAATATAACATCCAACACCACTATGAGACTCACTACAAAGAAAAGTTTCACCGTTTGGAGTTAAGAAAAGAGAAGATTTACTAACTATTAGCTGGACGGAAAACCAAACGTCTGCCTTTACTGCAGCCGTGACGTCAGTGATGGAGCAGTGACAGCTACGTTATTGCTAACAAGTTGGAGCAAACATCCAAACCATTTTCGAATGGTGAACTTATTGAAAAATGCTGAAGGCTACAGAAGGGTTGTACCCCAAAAAGCAGTCGACCTTTGCCAACATGAGTCTGTCAAGGATTACGATTGCAGATACAACATCTCTGAGGAGACTTGGGCGGCCAAATGAAGGAATCCAGTCGTTTATTGTATTTTCGGTCGCTGTTCACGAAAGCACCGACATCAAAGATTTATATACCTGTGGATATTTATTAGAAGTGTTAAAGAGACCGTCACAGCGGAGTTTCTTGATAGACACAACAGTTTATGACAAAGTCAGCTCTCGAGTTACTTTGCTGGACGATGTTGGAGTGAACTGGTCACATGATGTCAGTCTGGTTACTGATGGCGCCCCACTGAAGGTCAGGAAGAAGGTAGGTGTTGCCACAAAATTCAGGCAGCAAATCAGGAAAAGATTCTTGGACATTTCATTGTGTTTTGCACACTTCAATGAAAGCAAATGTGTTGCTGTCATTTAAGAAATTTACATCCTGTTTCATCAAATAGATTATTTGGGAAAATGGTACATAAATTGTTCTAATTATTTAGATTAAAGACAGTAAAACTCAAAACATCTACACACCCTTCTGTTAATGGGTATAAAAAAAGTTATTTTTATTTCCATATGAAATTAAATAAAACTTATCCAAATCAGATCACTGAGGTTTGGGGACAACTACAGAGAAAAAGACATGATAATCCTGATACATATCTTTTGCTTTGCTTAATAGCACTCTAGTAAGTAAGTCCCCTGCTTTTCATGCAGTATATCTATGTAGAAATGGCTGAGTTTTTAAAGGTTCTGTACATGTTTCATCTGTTTAGATTTAAGATTTCAATTTAACATTAAATACACATTTACAAGTGACCAGGTTAGGCTCCTGACATGGACAAAACGGATTTAGAAGATGAATGAATGAATAGATGGATGAATGAATAGATATATGGATGAATGAATAAATATTTATATATTATATTTTGATTTATATGTAGCATTTCTTTGTTTTCATTTTCATCAACTTTCATATTTAGTTTTTAAATTAACATGCTTTTAGGTGTCACAATGTACATTTGGTAATGGTAAAATCTGATCTTTAGATAATATAAATGTAACAAATATTTTAAAAAAATTGGCCAAATTTGACAAAAGTGCAACTTTTTTTGAGTGAACTTTACATTTGTCTCCTCATGGGCCGTTCCAGCTGGATCCTGTGTGAGGAGATGAAGGTCAGACTAATTTCTGAGCAGCCGGTGTAGGTACCATAACGGTTCGGCCTGGAACTTCCGTTCGGGGTCCTGAGACTGATGCTGACGTCACATTATGTGATTGGCTGTACGTTGGTCCGATAGTGATTGGTCTGGACATGTTACGATACTACCATAGAATAAAATATTATGAAGTCTGTTGTAAACACACAGATCTCCGACATAGAGCGAGATTGTCTTCTTAACGTGCCTTTGTTTTTGTTATGATTATTATTGAATGCATGTTCGCTTATAGTTTTTTTTCAATCCGTGCGCCCAGTGCTTTATTGGCCGAACGGATCCGGAGAACAACATTTAGCCGTGCTGACAACATTTTTAGACACGGCTGAACTTAAACTGGAATAACAAGCGGATTGTGGCAACATGTCTTTATAAAAATTACAAAGAATATTGTCGGACACAATTTATGAGCGAAAATAACCTTAGGTAAAAGGGAACGTGAAATGAACATTTGTAGAGCCCGAGCAGATCCTGACGCTACGTGGTTTGTCCATGTAGGATTACCGCAGTGTGACGTTACTTTCAGTCGAAAGGACCCCGAACGGAGGTCCCAGGCCGAACCGTTATGGTCCCTACACCGCCTCTAATTTTAAAACTAAACGGTGCTGTATGCTTTACTTCTAATGCATTGAACAAATATCATGTAAAATCCAAAAGTGTGGGCTTTTGAGAAATGAAATTTCATTTCCTTTATTCGTTTGTGAAAAATATTGAACTACCACGCCCTCTTTATCATTATATTAAATTTTGAGCTGGAGAAGTCGGGAAATGGAAAGGCTCGATCAGAGGAGTGGCCATTAAGGGAGTCAAGGAGCGCAGCGCCGCTAGAGGAAGCAAACCTTTAAACTTTTCAAAATAAAACACAAAAATGTTTAATTTGGTCACAGCACATTCAGGTGATTGGTTTTAATTTGAAAATAATAAACGGAAATTCTCTCTCCCGATGGTGAGCATGTTTTTTCAGCCGTCACCACTCTCCATTTTGGAAAAAAAGGAGAGGAAAGAATCTGTCGAGGAGAGGGGCGTGAGGAGTAAAACCTTACTTAAAACGTAGAAGTCTGTGAAAGAAAGAAGTTTTTTATGTTTTGAACACACTCTTCCGTTGATATAATGGGGAATTGCCACACCGTGGGACCGAACGAGGCCCTTGTAGTTTCAGGTGAGCTTAGGGGTTTGTTTGGACGTTGTGTTCTTCTTCTTCTCGGTGATGATCTACCCTCGTAGGAGTGTAAACACGGATACATCTGAAACGACATATGGATACCACATCACGTACTCAAATCTTTTTCCTCTTCCAGAAATATGATTATTATTGTGTTTTTGACCAAACAGAAGCTAGCAGTACGTGTACTATCATTGCAGCAAAAATACATAATGATCATTTACACCGTCACCAAACATACGACGATCTAATTGGGGGCACCATCTCGGTAAAACCTACATTTATTTAGTATTATATCGTAATTCTGTACTGATTTTACTGCTCTCTAAAAAAAATTTTAAGACTGTTGAAATCTGAAATGTAGATTATATATAGGTTATATTTATTTGCTCCGGTTTGGAATGTGTCACTCTTGGTTAGTAAAAATGAAATAGTAATTTGAGTTAGGCTTTTGTGATACAGAGTTATGGTTAATGAAAAAGCTCGTTTTAATTTTTCGTTTTTAAATGTTGGTTCTGTTGAGCATCAACATGGTGGTGTTTTGCCACAGGAGTAAATTGAATTAGCAGGGGAGTGTCCGTGTCCTAAGCTGAGTCGTGAAAAGACTCACTGCACTGTTTGTTTGCAGCCATCAGTTCAGGTTTGAATCAGAATCCAACAATATAAAAAGGTAAAATATAATAAGAATAAGGAGCTATATAAGACATAAATACTGTAGGTTTCTTGTGCACCAGACAACCCATACGAATAAACATTCTATGTATGCATAAAATGTCATTACAAACTCAAATGTCATGAAATAACACTGAATATGTAACAGAATTTTACCAAAATTCATAATCTTAATGCTACAATTCCCAGAAAATGAGCTGTTGCCACAGTACTCTAACATCATGGGGAGAGTTAATTCAGGCATGTTTCTGTAAACAAAAGTAATACGCTTTTTAAAAGTTCTAAAACATACAAATCACAGGTTTTGTCTGTTGATTCCATGTCCTTAAGGCAAAAGCAGTGTTTTCTTTTTTATTTCTTTTTTTTTTTACTTTTTATCTCCCCACCTATACATTCTGCAATAGGTGCCTATAGTTTTTATGGGAATGTGTCATTCAGTTTTTCTGGATTTTTTTTTTTTTTACACTTTTACAAAACTTTTAGACTAAGTTTTCATCTGAGTAGTTTCCCTCAAACTAAAATAAGTTTGTTCTTAATATGTTATAAGGTTAGCATTTGTGTTGAAGAGTGATTTTTGTTCTGTAAAGATAGTCTGAAGGCCTCCCTCCCCCTCCATGTCACTTAACATGTGACAGCTGAGAATGTGACATAAAAGCCTCTGGAGTACACAAGTCAAATTCAGACTAAGAAAAGGGTAGGGCATGTTTCGGCACAAGTAGAAGGGCCAATCATCAGTAGATCTGTAGTCTCTAAAGTCTCAAATTTCAACATTCCTCTCCTTTGTTGCTCAGTAAGTTGCTTTCTAAAGAAGTGAGAATGTCGGGGTGGGGGGGGGTGGGGGTGCACGCATCAAACCGTCAAATCACAACTGCTGTCTAAACCACATGGAGCAAAAAGTTTGCATCGAAACAGAAGTGCAGGTTCGATGTGTTGAAGGATCAAAGAATCAAAGAAAGCGAAGGCAGCAGGGAAAAGCCAACCGCAGTGAGTTTAAAATGAGAGTGGTGTGGAGTTTTTTTGGTGACTAAACAGCACATGATCATCAGCAAAAAAAAAAAAAACGTGGTTAAAGAATGTACAAGGAGATAAACGATGAATCATTTTTAAAGACTTCTGCATTCGTCGCTGGAGTGGATCTGTCTTTGCTTATCATTACAAATCCTTTGTAAAAGATTTGGTGTTGGATGGACTCGCTGACATTAAGTGTGTTGATGCTTAGGTGGCTGCTGTGGCTCAGATGAAAAAACGTATGTCGTGGGAGGCTGGGCTTGGGCGTGGTGGCTCATCTCTGACATACAAAGGTAAGATCTGTTTGGCTTCAAGCCACTTGTTAAAGTGTGGTCTTACTCTCAGGCAGGTCTTTTTTTAAGAAGGCTCCATGCTCCAACTTTAACGACACTGCTCACAAAAATAAAGGGATCTCTACAAAAACACATCCTAAAGCAGAATGAATGAAATATTCTTTTGAAATGCTTTATTCCTGTATGTGGAATCATAGTCAATTAAAGTGGAAAAACTGATCCAACTTTAACATAATGTCTTTTAAACAAGTAAAATAAGGCTTAGTAGTGTGTGTGGCCTCCACATGCCTGAATGACTACCCTGCAACACCTGGGTATGCTTCTGATGAGGTGGAGGGCGGTCACCTGGGGTATCTCCCCCCGCCCACTCCTGGACAGTCTGTGGTGCAACCTGGCATTGGTGGATGAACCGAGACATGATGTCCCAGATGTGCTCAATTTGATTCAGAATTTGATTCACAAGGGTCTGAGAATCTACTCTCTGTACCAAAGAAATGCCACCCCAAACCATTACTGACCCACTGCCAAACCGTCAGTACTGTTGCTTCCTGATTGGACAGTTAGATTACACATTAGTGTGATTGACTTTGAGTAACATTGAGTTTAGGTGTTCCCTTTATTTTTTTGAGCAGTGTATATATTAAAAACAACACTTTTACTGGAACTCTACTTTAATATACTTAAACATGCAGGACTTACAACTGCATAGCTTCTGAAACATTCTCCATAAGACTTGAAGTTGAGCTAAAAGTAAAACCAAACTATGGGACAGTCAAGGCAAAATTTCAGCTGATGGGACCCCAAGCTAACCACATCTTTTTTTAATTTTGTTGAAATCTTTTTAAATATTTAGCATGCAGCATCTGTTATATCTGACATGTTTTTAGCTTTGGGCTTTAAAAAAAATGTTCTTTGTGTTATTTGTTATGATCTTGACAGGTTGTTTAATCCAGCTTTAAAAAACCCCAGAATAATATAACATTCTTTTCAGAGGAGAATGTAAAACTTTATGTTCTACTTTAGATTATTGAATATTTAATATACTTAAATGTTCACCAGTTCTCAGGAACAAAGTTATGTGTTAGATAAAAACCCTTAGAACAAAAATAAACATTTCAACCTAGGGTATGTAATCAGAAAATGCTGTACACTTCTAAGAAAAAAAAGCATCTGTAAACAAAAGGATCTTGTTTTGCTGTTGCTTTCATGAGGTAGCCGCATATACTGTGGATCCTTGGTTTTTGTGGAACTAACCAGTTTGGAACAGTTGAAAAGGCCTTTTGTAACACGACTAACAGAACTGGATGTCATTGCTAAAATACAGAAGCATCTCAGTTTATCTCCTCTAATTTGCAACCTAATTCATGATTTAACACAATTTGATTAAGTATTGAATCATGGTTTATGTTTTCAGTCAAAACCAATTTGGTTTGATAACCCTTGTGATTATTTATTACATAATAAAATAAGCAGAGAGAGATTTGTTTTTGTAGAATCTGACATGGTTGCATTGAAATCTAACAGAACAATTGTCCTTTCCTTTTTAAAAAAAAGCACAAAGAATCACTTTAAAGAAAAGTGAATTACTTGTTTTAATTAACCCCTTCATGATGTATGGCGCTCTTCGGCAGCGTAACATCAAATCTAGTACTGGCTTAATTTAGCATTACTTTGATTGGAAAAATATCTTACATGTATTTGGAAATAAATGTAAGGAATGAGGGGGTTAATTTATGTTTTATTTTTTAAGGTGTACATGTGACTGATAAATACACTAAATATGATGGGGGAGAAAAGCAAAATTAAATCTTTTTCTATTTGTTCTATTTGTTATCCAATGAGTAAACATAGCAGACTTTTTGCTGCTCTAACAAGCGATCATCTAAGTAAACAAATGGTCCTTTATGCTTATTCAAGAAAAGCTACTGCCAAGCACTGGAAACCAGTAGCTTCTCTTTGCTGACTTTCAATGCTAAACACTTTTTTTATCCACATTATGCTATATGTGTTTAATTCCATCTGGTACCAATTAGGAAACAGTACCTATGTGAATATTATGTACCTATGTGCTTATTATCAGCTTTTAGTCGCTCTTTTTCATGTCTGATTGATCATAAACATCAATGAATTCAACTAGAGTGTGTGGGAAGTTTTCCCGTTTTCACCATTTGTTTTCTAGCCAGAGACATTTTATGTGAGTGTGTTTTTTCTTTAAGTCCTGGTTTTAAATGCCTTGTTTGTTCGCCTGCCTCTTTGTTACTGATTTTCTAATGTCTTTGTTCTTTACTGGTATTGATCCTAGCCTGTGTTAGCGGTAGAATTCCTTCTTCGTTGTACTACAGTTTTCCCCCGTATTCGCGGTAGTTAGAAACACCTGCGAATACGCAGAATCGGCGAATACGCAGACCCCCACCGCCGCCGCCAAAGAATGTCCATCACTGATCCATACTTGTCTAAAACCATTCGGAAAGATTTCTGATGCTTTGTAAAATGTTTATTACAGAACATTGGAATATTGCTCAACATAGTTTTAATAATGTTATTCAGGGCAATAGACTGTACCGTAGCGTACTTTATAACGCTCATTAGGAGTGTCACTCTGTGCCTTACAACCAGGAGCCCCTGCTTCCTCCTTCATCAGTTACATGAGAGAGGCCATCCTCTCTTCGCTGGTGGAGCCAGCTGTGAAATATTCATCTCCGCTCCCCTGCAGCACCTCCTTCGGACGTAAAAGTCACATACAAGCGTCTTGAGTTGAGTCTTTGTGATGAACCGGCGGAGTCATGTGACTGGAAAAAAATCTGCAAATTCGTGAAACCGCGAATAAGCGGGGGAACGCTGTAATCTCATTACTCACAAGTAATTGGTAATCCAAAGCAGGATCAAAATAACACATTTCATTTTACTAACCCTGAGATAGACTTTCAAGGTTTTGCCCTTTCTGCTTTTATTGAAAATAATATTCACTGCTATGCTTCATCTAGAGCAGTGGTCCCCAACCTCTTTTAGGCCACACTAACCCCAACCCCAGTGTCAGACAATATTTTCATTGACTGTCCTGTATGAGACTGGAGTTGGCGTCCTATTTTTGTTAACTTCCAGTTTCAGGAAAATCTGTTCTGTAGATATTTTACAGACAATAAAATGTTGATAAAAAATGGTTGATTTGCAAAAGTCATATCTGATTTGTGAAAATTCATTTAAGGCTAAATTAGAATAGAATGCCATTTTAGCACTGGAACAACTAAATTCAGCCTCAGATTATTCTTCAGGGTAAAATGACTTTTTAAAAGTAAAAATAAATTTAGACTAATTGTGTATTTATTTGTTAACATAGAGTACTATTTAACAGAAAAAATCCTAATGGTCTTGTTTACAAATCAGAAACTTTTTTTAAATTGAATCTTCATCCTCTATAAAACATCTGCAGCTGCTTAAAATTTTCTTCTTAAACTAGATTTTTTGTAAGACCCATTCAAATGTATTATATTTTCCCATGACTTTATCCTGAACCGTAAAAGCAGAGGCAAAAAATTCCAACTTCAGTATCGTCCAACTTTAAAAGTGTTGCCGATAAATGCACCAAATTACATAATAATTAAATATTTGATCATTTTATTCATTCATCTTCTTGACCGTTTATTCCCTTTCGGGGTCACGGGGTTGCCGGAGCCTATCCCGGCCACTTGGGCGTAGGCAAGGGATACCCTGGACTGGTCGCCAGTCTGTCGCAGGGTAGAACATCCTCAATCACACATCCATTCACTCTCACACTCACAGCTATGGACAATTTAGAGTTGCCAATTAACCTATGAAGCATGTTTTTGGACGGTGGGAGGAAGCCGGAGATCCCGGAGAAAACCCACGCATACACGGGGAGAACATGCAAACTCCACACAGAAAGGTCCCCCATTGATGCTGTGTTTTTCATGTCCCCCAGCTGGGACTTGAACCGGGGGCCTTCTTGCTGTGAGGCAAGAGTGCTAACCACTGCGCCACCATGCAGCCCATTGATCATTTTAAGAATATTGAATTACGTATTTGCAACTTTATTAGCATTATAATCCCAATATTAGAGAGTCAGTTGTTGCATATTATGCAGAGTGGTCTTGGTGTGTTTGAACAACCGATGCAATAAATCCATATTTTTTTTAAGGATTTCTGATTTTATTTTTGGTAAATTAAGGTTTGCAATTTTTATGATGATGGAGGACATATGTAAGGAAAATTAGGCTTAACATTGCATTTCTGAGTAATTCTTTGTTTTAAATCATTGGGAATCAGGAGCAGACGAAAAAATGCGGTTTGAAAAAGCTCACAGCTGTGACGTAGAAACTATAATCGACAGGCCTCAAGCTCCCTGCTCCGTGTCATTTTGGTGCATAGACGACTAAATCCACAGATCCATGCACCAAATGGGTATCAGGGAAATAGGGGCCGGCTTGCTGTGCACTCAGCAAATTTTTAATGAACTCCTACCCCTCTATAGAAACTATGTCATAGAAAATGGCACAGATTTGGGGATTTCGGGTAAAAACGGCATAATCATAATTAACAGGCCATTGGGAACACTTGATCGAAGTGGGATTTTAAGTAACATGACCGAGGTAAGCATGTAGACATGCATTAAGAGTAAGTCATAGACGGATGTGAGGGAGAGAATCCAGCATTTTCACAAATAATGCATTCATTCAGAATCAGATGATAAATAAATGCATAAAAAATCCAAGTTATGCTTTTTTCCCTCTCAGTACCAAGAGACCCACGGACTGGCCCAGAGGTTGGTTATCACTGCTCTGGAGACGACGTAGTATAAAGACCATCTTTACTAAAAACTCAGCATGCACAAGCACATGCTCTGTCCAGCTGCAGTAGGGAGGGAGTGTGGTTTCCTGTTTATGACGCAGTAATCATCCTAATGTGCAGGCCTGACTCATTGATCGAGCTCTCAAGGAAAGTAAGGGATGTGGAGCTCCTGAAACAGAGTCACTCAAGCTGCTGCCTGTCTCCATCAAGCAACCACTAAGCCTCGTTCGACTTTATGTTTACAAAGAAAGAGCAATGGCGTCTCTGTCATCAGCTTTGAAATGCTGTCTCAGAAAAAAAAAAAACAGCCAATCTCAACTTGTTTTAACACTCAGATTTAGTTATTTGAATGCACACTCCTTTGTAATCTTTGTACAAGTGTATTTAGAGAAAAATCCTGAGGATTCATTTTCAAAAACTGTGACCGACGTGTAGCTACAGAGTCAGGCTTTACCAGTAGCACATCAAATACACAGCAAGCTCTGGTGATGAAACCGGTTAGGCAGAAGCTCGGGTGTCTTCTTTTGCTATCTCTGTCTTCCCTTTTCTTCTGGCTGTGGGTTGCTGACATTCCTAACAGCTGTTGTCCAACTTACTGTTTTGCCTTTGCTATTCCCGCTGCCTGCATAGAATGTCTCTGGAGGTTATGACCATCCTCTGTCGCTGTGAGAATATCGAAACCTCGGAGGGTGTTCCCCTGGCCGTAACAGGGGTGGCTCAGGTAATGCACATTCAAAAAAAATAAGAAATAAACCAAACAAAAAATCAGCAGTGGCTGGTGCTCAAAGCCAAGAGGACAACAGACAATGGTGCAACTAATACACTAACAGTGACTACGTGTGCTCCCCTCCTGTATGCTTTCTAATTCTTCCTCTGCAGTCAAAGACAGGCATGTGTCACTCTGCTTTTCTCATTCAGCTCTGCTCTGAAGGGTTTCTTAAGCTGGGACTTTGAGTAAATTTGCACAAAAGGACCAGAAATGTGGATCTAAAGGGTCCTAAGGGCAGTGTGTTGGCTTTTAAAGTCCCACATGTATCCGAAGGATTCTGGACATTTAGTAGCCTCTAACATTGCTCTGTTTCTAGTGATCTGGAGTCCTTGGGTGAATGGTTTCACTTTGTCTTGATTTATTTATTCTCCCTTTTGTTTTACCTTGTGTTCTGTTCCTTCCCCCCCATTTTCTCTCCCTGCAAACATGTCACTTTTTGTTTTATATTTTTCCACACTCTTCACAGGATAACGCTTGAGATAATGACCCTGCAGCCCAAGTGTGAGGATGTAGAGACAGCGGAAGGTGTAGCTATTACTGTCACAGGGGTGGCTCAGGTAAATCACCACACTTTCCTAGGAATGCCAGTTCAGACTCAAATAACCCCCGACCCTTCCTCCATCTTCTGGCATCTGATCCCGCAGAGGCAACCTTTCTTTTACTACGTTTTGAAAGCACATTATTGTTTGCATGACATCTTCTCATATCTGGGCAGAATGCACCAGCCTGAAGTTTTTTTAAGTACGTCATTTTACATGCATACACTGGTTGTATAAAGCGATGCAAGTCTTTGTGACGCTCCAGTATTCTTTAACCCTGACATGGACTATGTTCAACCTTAAAACCCTTTCCAAATACTTAAATTAGATCAAAGCAAATTAAAAACCATTGCCATGTTCTATGGGGACTTGACTTTGTGCTACAGACGAAGCAAAACGCTTCTGCTTCATGCACTGTGACTATACATAAACCCAACCACAACAATATGTTGGAGTACTGCAGTGATGCTCACAAGTCTTTTCTTTTGCAAGTCCAAGTCCAGTCTAAAGTCTTATTAACTTATATTGAACATAATTATGTTGTTGACACAAACCAAACCTATTTATCATAACTTTATCACACAAGACTCCAAAACGTGTGGAAAAAACACGAGGAAATACTTAAAAGCAGGATATAATATTATATAGTCCAGTTAATCCATCTGAATACATTTATAGAAAGGTTAAACAATGCTGAAGCAGACGTTTCCATTTAATTAAAGCCTGCATCGACTGATTTTAGAAACGTCCTTGTTGACAGACTACAGTAGAGGTATTTTTCACAAAGCTTGTCTCTTTGAGGACTTGTTACTGTTTTTTGATCTTTTTTTGCTCCATCTGTTTTCCTTTGCATGTTACTGTGCTTCATCACTTTGTCCACAGCCTCTGTCTCCTGTGTGTTGACAAAGAACCCAGTGTCTGAAGCTGAAGAACTCCTTTTGCTTTATTCTGGGAGGCCCATCGTGCCCCTGGCATGACCAGTCCAACCAATCAAATGGGGGACATAGAAAGTCTGCCCCCCCCCCCCCCCCCTTAATGAGACATACATGTTAAGGCTTGAAGGGGTGGGTGGGGGACTGATCCTCTGTAAGAAAACCAGAGCATTTGTAACCCCTGACTTAATATGAGAACTGGACTGGATGACTCCTTCCTGTTTTCGTTCCAAACAGGAAGTACGCGCAGGCTCCAATAGACTTCTATAGAGAAATAAACAGCTATTACTTAGTTATATGTTCTTGCTAATCCCATTTTTTTTTCATGAAGTCTTTTCTGCAGTACAAGTTATTCGTGTTGGACACTGACCAATCAGATATCTCGATAAAAGCACATGGTCTTAGGTCCTACATTTTGAAACGTTTAACAGAACCAGGATGAAAGTCGTTGTCTGTGGGTGACGTCACACTGACTCAGTCCAGTTGTCATGTACAGTCAGAATTAGTAACCAAGGACCAGTCCATGTTTGGAGAAGCTGAGGTCCAAAAACCCAAATGAACCTCAGTTTTTCTGTGGAACTCGTCTGTTTGTTGGCAGCTTAGCTGACGGTGGTCTGTTTAAACGCCCAATATGAAAAACCTTCAATTTCTTACTTTCTTTTCTATTTTGAAGGAGACATGAATGGGGGGGGGGTTGCTAAAAAGAACAGCATTTGCCATGAACGTCTCTCCCTGCTGTCTGTCTGAGCTGGCCTCTGTCTGTGGTTGTAGTGAATGGTTTGCAGCCTTCTCCGTTTTTCAGACAGTGTTTGTGTTGAATGATAACGATTTCCCCTGACTTTGTGCCCCCCCTACCACTCATTTCCGGTTGGCGTGCATGTTGAAAACAAAACCATGTGTTGACCTCTCACCTAAGGACCCAGCTCACTGTCCTTTTCTCTTTTCTTTTTAAAAAAAAATTAAATCTTACATGTACCAGCTCCAATTGTGAATCTGTGTTCTGATTTAGATCACTAAATGATTGTTATTCCATGTACATGACTTGATTGGGTTTTTCTTTTAAGCCTTTGAACAGAACTGAGGGCTGAATGTAGTCACCGATGTGTTTGCCAGATCTTAACACTGTATCTGCTATATTTGATAAAGATCCATAATGGTGGAGTTGAATTATGTTCTGCCTCTAAGGTGTTTGTGGTGATGCACAGCACTGGCCCCTCATCTAATGATGTAGTTTTCACCACAAAGTTTTAGCGCCCTCCACTGAAAGGACACGTGCAAACGAGTATGGAGGCGAGAAGCCCTCACAGTTTGAGCACCTGCTAGTCTGCAGATTTATTTTGCTGACAGTAAATATAAAGTAAAATGACAACATTTCTGCATCCATGTCACAATAACACTGATTAAGATGTTTGTGATGTTGTTCCGTCTCGTCTGTGGAGTCAGCTGGTCAATAATGAAGCGACCATGAGGCAACAGTGAGCGGGGATGACTGATGAGCTTTTGTTGGGGGACGGCGCCGGTGCTAGTGTGTGGTGTTTTCATGTGCGCCTGAGCTCAGCTGACGATGTGTGTCCATACTGGTGCCAGGTGAAGGTGATGACGGAGCGAGAACTGCTGGGCTACGCCTGTGAACAGTTCCTTGGAAAGTCTGTGGTTGAGATCAAGAGCGTCATCCTGCAGACCCTGGAGGGTCACCTACGCGCCATCCTTGGTGGGTAGTGTCCCAAAACTTCTTTTCATTTTCATCCTTTGTTCTGCTGTCATTTGCATCAAGTAGAACAGGAAGCGCACGCCGGTTGGTTGTGCGTTTTTTCACTTCGCACTCTGTGTTTGTTGGTGTCCTCGTTGGTAAGTCTGTGCAGAGTACTAACCACTCCCTCCCTTTCAGGCACCCTCACAGTCGAGCAGATTTACCAAGACAGAGATAAATTTGCCTCTCTGGTGCGAGAGGTGGCTGCTCCAGATGTTGGACGGATGGGCATCGAGATCCTCAGCTTCACCATCAAGGTGTCATATCTATCTCTCCCCCATTTAGATGCTTTCCTTTTTTTTCCTTCTCCTTTTCAAGTACTAGTATTTTAATTTTAATGCCGTTCTCCCTCTTGGACAGGATGTTTATGACAAAGTGGAGTACCTGAGCTCTCTGGGTAAAACGCAGACAGCCGCCGTTCAGCGAGATGCTGACATCGGAGTGGCCGAGGCAGAGAGGGATGCTGGGATCAGGGTAAGAGGAGCATCCAGAAGGAGACTGGCAACCATCTGATCTCATCCTGAGAGAGACACTTTCCTGTGAGGGCGCTTGGCAGTATGCTCCTCAGACTCCAAAAGCAGCGTATTTCGAATCAAATCAAGCTTTATGGATAGAAAAAGCCCTCTCCTGCTTTGCGTAGCTTGAAGCACTTTACAATTAAAAACAAGAACAGACACAAAGAATTAGAAAATTAAACCCTACCCACCCTTAACCCCTGCCCCCCATACATACAATGAATACTTTTTATAAAAGTAAATAAGGCTTGGCTCTGCTGTGAGGAAATGGTATATTAGGAATTTATGCTGATTCTATTTAGAATAGTTTAGCATCACCATCACACTAACAAGGAGCAATAGAAAAAACTGTATTTGCTTTATTATGTGAGGGATTATCTGTGAGCTGACAGATTTTTCAAAATAAAATCCTCTCCAGTCTGTATAATGATACTTTAAATTGTTCTGGGCGGACGGGATGTGAAAAGCAGGCTAATGAGCTCAATGAAAACCTTAATAATCAAGTAAATCAGACTGAAAGACCCACTCCAATGAAAATGGTGTTTTGGGTGTTTTTAACGGGTTCTTGTAGCATTTTTCTCACGATGGAGGACATATAGAAAGAAAAGTAAGCTTAAGTTTGCATTTCTGAGTATTTCTTTAGACAAATTGTAGGTGTGACAAACAGCCTACAGTGAGTGAGCCACGAGCTCCCCGCTCCATTCTGATTCATCCACTTATAGACGACTAGATCCATGGCCGTCTTTTTTTTCCTGGTCTGAGATGGAATCTGGATCTAAACCCTACTGCTGGATATCGCCAATATTGCCCACCATTTCTGTTGCACCGGTAGTGTTGGGGTTGTTGGGGGCTATAGCAGAGAGAGTCTAAACAGAAAAGGCCGTTTGAAAAAGATCGTATTTGTTGAGTAGAAAACATTCTGGGCTGGGCCACGAGCTCCCTGCTCTAACCCAAACAGCCCCACCCACAACTCAGAGGTGAATTTTCTAATGAACTACTGTCGCTTTGCTGAAACTAAGTCCTAGAAAATGTCACAAATTTTTTTAAAAACAGCATAATTATAATTAAAAGACCACTGGGAGCACTTCTACAATAAGTCCAAAAATGATCAGATTTGGTCTTTTACGTCATTCTTTTGGCCAGAATAAACATGTTTTTGTTTTGTTTTTTAAATAATTGAACAACAGGGTCCTAAGTCTTAAACTCACAAACTTCTTATCATCAACTGTATTGAAAACGCCCTTTTCCTGTGAATGAGTAATGGACACATTGTAAGCGCTTTGAGTGTCTGGACTGCAGATGAATCGAATCCATTGTTATTATGAAAACAAACAGAGAAAAACTGTCCATCAAATCAAATAATGAGAAAATGTAAAATCCAGTTAAACCTTAAAAAATTAGATTTGAGTTTTTTCTTAAAACCCCCCACAGTGGAAGAAGTTCTGCTGCTGTTCCACAGGCGAGGACCACAGTGCAGGAATGTGGGTTTTTGTTCTGACCTTAACTGTATTGAATTCGGTGTGATTGATCTTGAGGTGTATTCAGACTGGACACATTTGGTTCCCTTAAAGTGAACCAGAGTTTGTTTTCCCTGATAGTCCTGAACACATTTTCAGTCTGAATACACTGAATACAATCTATCCTCTGAGTGGAATAACTGAACAAAACGGCCACCGTGGCCGTAAACAGAGAGTTGCTGTGAACAGATATAGAGCAACGATTGTCATCATCATACAGAAAATAGGGTCCAACTGTTTGCTTGTTGGAATGTTTATTTTAACACGGCTGAAAACACTTCTAACACGCTTTTCTGTGTCTCTTTCTGTCGGCTTGCGCCTGACAGGCATCATCCCAAAAGCTACCTTGTAGTTCCTTAACAGAATTCTCTCAAAATGACGCCAAAACACCCACAACCACAAGACACAGCAACTCACTAAAATGTGATCGGATGAATGCCGGCTCATTAAAACAGCTTTTACCGCCTTGCAGCACGCCTCGACCGTACCAAAGTCAAAATGAAAAAATGTTTTTCCTGACGTTCAAAACTGGTTATGGGCATATAAAGTTTAAAGAAGTTAACTGTCCCGATAAGAACTGTGAAGTTACTCCAGAATATAAGGAGCAGGAGCCAAAAATGTATAATAAAGAATCAAAAACCATATATAAGTCGCACCCTTGGCCAATCAATGCAAAAAACACCACGTATATTTAGAAATTACAACATAATGATTGTAAAAATTAAAGATGGCTACTTGGAACGTAACTCCCACACTAAACAAGGGAACTGCAAATTCTGAAGCCCGGGTGAGAGATGAAAACGTCTTCCTTGTAGAAGATTACAATATGCTAAAAATAAATATTTTGCCTAAAAAGCTTGCAAATAAACCAGTTACTAAGCACCTTAGGGTTTTTATTATGAATGTTTTATGTTTGCCGTCAATAACTCATCATCGAAACAGTTCTTAACTGCGTCCACGTTCATTTTGGCGTCTTTTAGGAAGCGGAGTGCAAAAAGGAAATGATGGATGTGAAGTTCGTTGCCGACACAAAGATGGCAGACTCCAAAAGAGAGCTGGAAATGCAGAAAGCCTCCTTCAATCAAGAAGTGAACACAAAGGTATCCTGTTGACTCCACTGGATTCCAGACATGAGAAAATCTGCTTGAATGTACGAAAGCATCTCCTGGTTTTCAGAAAGCAGAGGCTCAGCTGGCCTATGAGCTGCAGGCGGCGAAGGAGCAGCAGAAGATCCGCCTTGAGGAGATTGAAATTGAGGTGGTGCAGAGGAAAAAACAGATCACAATTGAAGAGAAGGAGATCGACCGCACAGAGAAAGAGCTCATCGCCACGGTGAAAAGACCTGCTGAGGCCGAGGCCTACAAAATGCAGCAGCTGGCTGAGGGCCAGAAGTGAGTCTTGACATCCTTCTGCAGCCGGACACAAAGCACTCAGCTGTTATCAGGCACAGATTTCAGCAAATAGTAGCATTCCTAGTTAATTTTGTTAGTTTATTGTCAGAAGCCTCTGAAACGAAAGAAACTGCTGCAACAGGAGTTTCTCTTCCACTTTACCGCTAAAGTGGAAGAGAACATTTTTGATCATTTGTGCAAAACTGAACTTTTAAATGACTTTTCAGACTGCTATAAGGACAAACATGTTGAACTTTATTTCTGTGTGTTAAAAAACAAAGATGTTTTTATCAAAATCCAGTTATAAGCACCAGGCCTGATGTTCTGGCTCCTTGCCTCAGGATGAAGAAAGTGCTGACGGCTCAGGCAGAGGCGGAGAAGATCCGCTGCATCGGTGAGGCCGAGGCCACCTCCATTGAAGCGGTGGGGAAGGCGGAGGCCGAGAAGATGAGGCTGAAAGCTGAGGCTTACCAACAATACGGGGAAGCTGCCAAGACTGCTCTGGTCCTCGAGGCCTTACCCAAGGTCTGTCTATGCTGTCATTCCACTTTGATCTTGTTAAAGGTGATAGAAGCTGTTAGTCGAGCTTCTTCCTAAAGCCTTTTTTACTCTGACGGAAAGGCATAGACACAAGAAGGAGGAGAGTGACTGAGTGGTCTCCTGTTCTAGCTGCTCAACAGCAGGATTTACTAGAATAGAATCACATTTCTGACCTTTACCTGCTTTGAACGTATGAAGCAGCAGAGCCTCTGGATTCTTCTAACACTCTCTGCACATTTGGTTTAATTTGGGATCAAGTACAAAATAGAGAGTACAAAGTTCAAACTCTGGGAATGAGGGAAAAAGACCCAAAGAAATCCAGAATCTCTCAAAAACAACCAAAACTAAGAAATGGTTCCATTGAGCAGAGCTAGTCATGAAAACTCGTCATCACATTCATGCTACAATCATTTAAAAAGAATTAAAGGTATGAATTACATCTGATCAAAAATGCTCAATAGTTCTAAAGATCCTAGAGCTACAGTCACTACTGTAGACGTTTCACCTATTTTTACTAGTTAATGATTAACTATTTGTTCTTGATTATAGCTGCATTATTTTTATGATTGTTCAAGCTACTTCACAAGAGATTTAGAGTTAAATGATCAAGCGTAACAGAGGGACCCTGGATCTGGTTATAAATAGTTTTCTTTTTTTATGGGTTACCAAAGTATTGGATCGGGACTCCGTGTCAGTAGATGCCTAAAATCAAATGACTTTGGGTCCAATGAGGGCCAAAAATACCTGATCAGGATATCCCTGGGAGAAAACCCCCCAACTGTTTTTGTCTTTGTTTAAAAATAAGGATGTTTGATTCATTTTTATTTTTTTTCTTGTCTAAAGATTGCTGGTAAGGTGGCCGCTCCCCTTTCCAAGACGAATGAAATCGTCATCCTGAGTGGAGATGGCAGCCGCGTCACTGGAGAGATCAACCGCCTCCTGGCTGAGCTGCCCGTTTCTGTCAACGCACTCACCGGGGTCGATCTGATGAAGGTGAGAGTCCTTCTGGTCCTCATGGGATCCTAAACTTTCTGATTTTAGCACAAAGATTTTGAATGATTATTTGGTCAGATAACAAAACAACAAAAACAACTTTAGTTTCTTTAAACTACTTCATTGTAAATCTGTTAGCATCGCTGTGTTCGTCCACCGGGGGCGCTGAAGTCACACTCAGATCATTTGGCATAAAAAAAACCCAGCACAAATATTTTATTTTTGTACGTTTAAAAATCCTTCCTGCTTTTTAAAACCCAGCGACCCATCTGTCCTCTGACCCCACAGATCCCTCTGCTCCAGAAGATCACCGGCCAACAATGCCAAGAAGCCATCTGATGAAGATCTGTTTGACATTGTACTGTTTATCTGCCTCAGTCATGAAGATGTTTTTTTTGTTTTTTAGTAAAAGACCCCTTATGCAGCTGCATTTGACAAGAAACATTTCACACTAAGTGATTTTTTTTTTTTAATTGTTTTAGGAAGTTTTTATTTTCCTCAGGGAAAATAAAGGCCACTAGTGTTTAGTTTCTGTGTGGTGAAGTTTCTCCTATTTTGCTATGATATTGTTGAGCTGTACAGGTCATCCGAAGGCCAGTTTAACGGTTGTTAAGGAGAAAGAATGCAGAAATGTGGAAGAGTCATTAGACGGAGGAACTTTTGGCTTCCTCTCGGACTCTGGAGGAAGCTGTTTTGGGGATGGGTGTGCAGGAAGAAACTCCTTGCTGTTTGTTTCTGGAGGCTCAGCGAGGCCGGCTGAAGCTGCCCGGGCCTCTTTCCTCCTTTCTTTCAGACTGTAGGTGAAGTTCTGTGTCTCTAAATCTTTATAGACATCCATGTGATTGAAAAAAGTTTTATAGTTTATCAAAGTAGAAATATTTGAATCACTTCTTGTAAGATATTCTTACCTCACAGTAAACTGTCTTGTTACCTGTCTTCTCGTTCTGAAGTGCAGTGCCTATTAACCACTCAAGTGCTCAAAGCTTTATTTAGTTGGTTGGTTTCAATTCCCTGCTTGCTCTCAGTAGATCTGCTTATACTAACATTAGTGTTGACTCGGCTCTTTTGTGTTGAACAGCATAACGCAAACACAAAGCCATATGCAGCCTTAACAGAGACCCTGATGGCGCTTAAGCTCCACCTTGTTGGACTCTCGGGGTCTCACTTCAAACCCTGTTCTGCCCCTCGATTGTCCTGTTTTTTTTTTTGTTTCTTACACATTGAAATAGTGGATGTTGGATCTATGTCATGTTGTGTGGGAGAAAAGCGTTTCCTGGGATTTCAGATCATTGTTGGAAAAACAAGCATGTTGTAAACAAAGCCTTTAAGGTTTCATTTCTACACAGCACTTTTAGTGAAATATGGATAAACCACTATTTTAGAAAAATAAAGGCTATTTTGTAGAAATCAGAAGCAACAAATGAAATGACCTGGCATACTTTGACCACTAGAGGGCAGAGTTTCTTCAGCTTTTTGATGAGATTTTAAAACAAATGAATCTCCCTCCTTTTTTTTCTCCTGACCAGCTGATTGAAAACTGTTGACTTGCTTTTTACATGTAGCTTTTGTTTTTTATTTTTTAGCTAGGCTATTTTTCTTATCATTTAAAAAAAGAAAAAAACACTCCGGACTTGTTTTTAGCCAGCCTGTTTATATTTTTGCTCCCTTCTGTTCTAGACACGACCTTCCTTTAACTGTGATGGGATGTTTTTTTTTTGTACAGTCGATCAGGAACTTGCCATTCAAACCAACAGAGATCCTCCATTAATAGATGTTACCACGTTGTTTGTCTTTAAGTGATAGTTACACCATATCAGGACTGAACTCACACGATTATCACAATCAAGCCTCTTCCTTTCAGTTTTTAGGGAAAAAGCGTTGCATATGAATTGTTGCTGCTGAAAGCTCACACACAAACTACCTTCTCCGTTTCAACTATTAGCATTTGTTTTGGGAAATATGTACAGAAAACCTTTATTTGTTGTTTAAGAAATTTAAGAGTTGTGCATTTTCACCGACCAAAGTGACAGTTGTACATAAACGCGTTTTCCTGACTCCCTTTTTCAAGAATGTGGTCCATTCCAGCCAAACAGCGTTATTTCAGTTCTGAATGTTCAGTAATAGTTCTCCTTATGTTCTATGTGCTTCAGGTCGTCCCACCTTGCAAACACTTATGGGATTATACATTTTTATATACAATTATTTAAGGGGTTGTACGCTTCAAGATATCTCTGCAGCTTCTTACCTTCTTGTTTTTGTTTTGTTTTTGCCGTCGGCTTTTTGCTCGAGAGAACCTTTGGATAATCAGAATAGCGGCAACTTCTATTCTTCTTGTAGCATGTAAGAAAAATGACCAAACATATTACACCTATGCCTTAACTTTCATATGCATCCTTCTGTCTGTCTGACGTCTTGTTGGGACTTTGGTTTTTCTTCTCATGTAACCCTCAATTCTGGAGACATGAACCAGCATGTCTGTTTCAGCATGTGGCCATGGTGTTCTGTGTATTCTGCACCACCCTCTAATAAATGACATATATCACCAACTGTCAGCCTCTGGGAGATGTCATTCCAGCCAGATTCCTCATTTTTCTTTCATCATTCAGAAAAGAGGGGAAAAGGTAATTAGAGAAAATGCATAAAATGTGATTTCCTGGATTTTTTTTTTTAAGTAAAGTCCTTAAAGTGGAGGAAATAAGTATTTGATCCCTTGCTGATTTTTTAGGTTTGCCCACCTAAAAAATAAATGGACAGTCTGTTGTCCTCCTAATGGTAGGTTCATTTGAACAGTGAGACAAAGAAAATCAAGAAACCCACTTATTTCATTTAGGGAAAATAAGTATTTGATTCCCTAGGAGTTCTGGTTCACACAGACCAGTTGGACTATCCTAATCGACCTATAACCTATAGAAAAGACACCTGTCCACAGAAGCAGTCCATAAGTCAGAGTTCAAACTCTCCACTATGGAAAAGCTTTCAGTGGCTTTAAGGGAGAAGACTGTAGACCTGCTCAAGACCAGAATGGACGACAAAACCATCAGCAAGAATCTGGAGGTTAAGGTCACAACTGTTGGTGCAATTGGGACAAAATACAGAACAAGACCATCGATCCACTTTGAGGTCTGGGACTCCAAACCAGATTTGACCTGGCAGGGTTTCCATGATCATGAGAACAGATAGAAATCGTCCTTAAACAACACAGCAGGAGTTAGTTGATGATCCCAGAGCAGCTGGAACCACAGTCACCAAGAAAACCATTGGGAATTCTTTACTCTGCAGTGGTTCAACATCGTGCAGTGCTTGCAAAGTCGTCCTGCTTAAGAAGACACATGTGTAGATCCCCCTGAAGTTTACCAATGAACACCTTCAATGATTCTGAGTTATGTTCAGATTAGACCAACATGGAGCTTTTTGACGTCAGCTTAACCAGTCGTGTTTGGAGGAAGAGAAATGCTGCCTGTGATCCCAACAACACCATCCCCACTGCCAAGCACGGAGGTGGAAACATCATGCTGTGGGGTATTTTTCTGCACTGGGCTACTTAATCGTGTGGATGGGAGGATGGATGGAGCCATGCTCTGAGTTGCTAACCAACAACCACCAAATCTGAATGATTTAGAAATCACTTGGAAAGATGAGCGATCAAAAACGTGACAAATACTTTTTCCTTTCAACTATAAGTATGAACAATTACATTCAAGTGAATTAAGGAAAAAAAGTTTCAACCGATTAAGTTGCATAAAGGACAAAAATCATTTTTGAACATTTTTGATGAACTTTTATTGATCTTTTTGGTAAGAAATAGCGCCATTAATAAGAATCACATGCAAACAGGTTTTATAATAGTTAGTTAAACTTAAGGTTTGCGCATTAATAAAGCACTAAATATATGACATTTGTGATCCTTTTCTCCCCTTGAAATGTAGTTTACATTTTCTAGTCCTGTTCTTTAGCCACGTATGTTTATTTTGGTGGAGGAGCCTCCAAAGGGTCCCGCAGCGTTTGGGAGAACCTGGCTGCTGTGACCTCTGACATCTGCTACTGAGTGCTTCAAATGGGCTCATGAAAGTTTCACGTCCCAAACCGTGTGTGCTTTAGGAGATCCCGATCCATCAACAGATGCTTTCAATTTTTCATCAGAAG
Source organism: Oryzias sinensis (assembly GCA_037389245.1). Classification (NCBI taxonomy): domain Eukaryota; kingdom Metazoa; phylum Chordata; class Actinopteri; order Beloniformes; family Adrianichthyidae; genus Oryzias; species Oryzias sinensis. The sequence goes on along the minus strand of CM074497.1, from coordinate 11,385,785 downwards.
GGGTGTACTATCTAATTTATATGAGTCTGTCTTTTTTTCAAGATCTGCCTTTTCCTTTCAGCAGAATAAGGAAGTTTTCTAAGAGAGAGGAGGGTGGAGCGGATTTAAGTTCCTATAAAGTCCATCAGTTGTTTGACGAGTTGAGGGCAAACTTTCTAAACAGTTTGCTTCTTCTTCTTCTTTGAAAGGGTTATCATGTGAGAAGTTGCAGGAAGAGCTGCTGTAGATAAAGCAGCTGCAGGCAAAGCACACCGCCCCGATAGTCCCGCCTCCGCCTTTATCTGTGCAGCCAGGAGAACCCCTTACACCCCAAGCTAGACCCCACACCCTGTCCAGGTAGCACGTCACTATGGCAACCGCCAAGTTCCTACCAGATCCAACAGCTTCTGGCAGGGACTGAACTGACGGATCAGAAATGTGGATAAGGCTGACGACTGACCATAAAATCCAGCATTGATTCACTGCAAACGCTTTCTGATCCGGAACATTCCACAAAGACCCCCTTTATGAATCAGATGATTGAGTTTTTACAAAATTCAGATGAGCTGGGACCTGAAAAAGTCCTGGGATGTGTCTCTGTCCCGTAAACCGCAGCACTTGATCCTATCAACCTGACAAACTGAGAAAACCACTAAACTAGTTCATAATAATCCAACAAAAGTATTTTTATGTTTTTGAGTGGATTTGCCATTAAAAAAGTCACACAAAGTTGTGTGTCTCATGCAGCAGTTCGACCAGCGTTTAATCTGACATCATCTGAGCATCTTTAGGATCAAAGAAATAAAAGGGTTTTGTACGTTTGAACTAGCTAATAAATTGAAAATGTTGTAATGTTGGAATAAAATGTAAAAATCACAAACTACCATTGTGACCAGTGAGGTATTGAAACGCTTTAATTTGACTTACACAAAACATGAAGACCTGAGAGACACAGACCAACATAAACGGAAAACAGGACGGACATTTTAGTCAGAAGGAGGTGGCAGCGAGGTTACTGCCACCTCTGGGTGTAGCAAAGGGCGTAGGCCAACTCTGGACTGAAGCAATCTGGGTGCGAGCAGATAAGAAGTCCCATCTGCTCCGGCACAGATGTCATCATGTATGCAAATGAACCCAAGGGGGGCTTTAAAGTGTGGCAGATAGGAGACCTGGAGCAGACGCCTTCGAGGAGCGCGAGCTGGAGCGTGCAGAGGGGAGCCACAGGTCCAGCGAGACCCCCCCCCCTTCGACGACACCGACCAGCTGAAGGCTCCATCTTGAGCCCTGGACAGGATATCATCTTATACTGTAAGTTTAATAAAGAGACACTACAGTATAGATGATGTACTATCCAGGGTTTCATTCCACCTCTGCTGAGTCAAACCGCCTCCGCTGGACCAACACAGAGCGGGGCCGTCAAACCGTTACCATTACTGAGTTTAGTAATGGTAAGGGTTCCACGGCCTTTGCTCAAGGGCATCGGAACCAGCAGGAAGAAGTCACTAAAATGTGTGTTTTTGCGTTTTTCAATAAAGTTTCTGGACTCTCACGTGTGTGCCGCATTATTTAAAAAAGGGTCTTGAGAGGGCGCCTCTGCTCGTCTAATCAGAGGGGAGCAGCCGTTAGGCGCTGAGGCCGCTTTTTCAGAGGACTCCCCTCCCACTTCACTTCAGTACAGGACATTTCTGGATAGAACATCAGGTTAGAGATGTGGTTCAGCCGCAGGGGCAGAATCGCTGTAGAGGAGGGAAGAGAAGCAACACAGGACAAAAAAATGGCTATTTGCAGGGGTGGATGGCCTTGTGTTTAAAGGCCGCGGTGATATGGGAGGGAGGTTTCCATCGGCATGACTGTGCAGATCGGACTTGGGCTCATCTGCAGCACCTCCAACGTGATGGAAGCTTTGACGGACAAAGAGAAGACTCCTGCATGCCCAGAGAGTCTCTGCTTGAAGACGAAGCCTTTATTGTGTTGGTTTCTTCCCGTAAAAGTCCTCCATCTCTGTCACTTTCTCAGCTTGGCGGTGAGCTTTAACCGCACCTCCCTCAGGAAAACGCGGCTCAAGTCCTCGCCGGCCTCCCGGGCAATCTGCGCCACCATCTGTCCTGCAGCTCCGATCACCATCTTCTGTGGACACGATAAAACGCCAACAAAAAAAGAAAAAACGGATTCAAAATACACCCAGTTCCACCTGAATATTTGATCAAACATCTTTAGACATCAAACTAATCTCCACTGAGACGTCTGAACTGCAGAAGATATGATTTCTACCAGGAAGTGCCACTGATCCCGCCCAAAACCCCCCCCCACAACTTTGCAACTTCCCGGCCGCAGTTTCAGTCTCCGTCATCAAATATGCAGAGCTCTGAAAGGCTGCTCAAATATTTACCAGTTAAAAGGAAAATGGCAGGAGTTTAGAGGGAAAGGCAGAAATAAGAAACTAAACAGCGGTGGAGGCTGCAGCTGTTAGCAGATGAGGAGAGCAGCTCCTGCATCTCCTCTGCTTCCTGAATCATTGAGGAGAAAACAAAACGCCGCCCAACAGAAAACAGATCGTCCTGTTGTGGAGATAACAGAACGTGGAGGAGGGGAGGGGGTGAGGACGACTCCAAAGGGCTTTGAAATGGTCCTACCTATAACAAGATTCAAGCCAAATATGAAGAAATGCAATCATTTCAGGAGTGAGCTCACATTTAGCTGCAAATCTATTTGCAATGACCTCACAGTTTTTGGTTTAAACGCTGTACAATCAACACGACAGTTACAGATCAACAGAAACGTTGAGGAGGAGAAACTCCACACAGCAGAGACGTCTTAGAGCTCAGAATGAGAAGAGGCTTCATCTGTTTTCAAAGCGTTCCCAGTGGTCTTTCAATGATGTTGATGCTGTATTTAGCCAAAATGTAAAAACCTGTGTCGTTTTCTAGGACATAGTTTCTGCAGAGCGGCAGGAATCCATTAGAAATTCACCTGTTATCAGAATCTATTTCTAAACAAGTGTTTTAAACCAAAAAAAGTATATTTTTACTGGTTTCTTTTGTCTGTTGAAAGAAAGTAATAAAAAATGTTAGAGCACCAACCATGTGAGTCTCTTTCTTTGTGTAAAGTTTCACAGAAATATCCACCTCCCCGTCCGTCCCTTCTTGCCAGAGTTCAATCGTCTGAAAAAAAAGTCAACAAACATATAAAAATGTGTGTCTATGTGTGTAATGTATAAAAAGTCTGAGACATGAGCAGAAAGTTTGGAGAGACAACTCGAGTTGGAATATAGTGAACCACAGGGAACACTTTAGTTTCTGTCTGAGCGAAACTCAAACAACACAAAAGGCCGGTCTCTGCGTGCCGGTCTCTGTGGTGGTCTCGTTGCTGGTCTCTCTGTCAGTCTTTCTGTCGGTCTGTCATTGGTCTCAATCTTCCTGAAAGAAGAACGTGCGTCCAGCACACAGGTGTGTGTGTGTGTGTGTGTGTAGATAATAATCACCTGTGTGAGTGAGTAGGGCACTTCCTGTGGCAGATACTCCAGCAGCTTTTCTCTGATGAGGTTGGTACAGACTTCCTCTGGACTCTGGTCGGTCAGAACCTCGCTGTGGTACTGCCACGCTCCAGGCTTGGCTGCAGCCATGAAGTACTTCTACAGGTGGGACACAGATCATAAATGATGTTGGGGTTCCCTGCAGTCCAACAATTCATTGCCTTTTTAAAGATTAGTGAAGCTGCTCAACTCCAGAGTTCTGAGCATGCTCAGTTCCGATAACAGCATTGGGTTTTAGACCGGTTTATGGGGCACACATTTCTTTAGGTTTTAGCCCCCAGATAGCAGAGCAGGTTTGATGACAAAATACCAAGCAAATTCATTTATTGTCCTTGAGGATCCCTTTTTCATGGGAGTCTTTTTGTAACAGGTTTAAGATCTTTCTGCGATAGACTTTGTTTTAAATCTCCATTAGGGTGTGCTGACCTTCAGCGTCTCCACGTCCTCTCCGTCCACCGACGACAGCATGAACACGTCCTTGAAGCGGGGCCAGCCCTGCTGGGTCCTCAGCTCCCTCAGCTTCTCTTTGCTCAGAGATGAACTCTGCTCTTCGTTGTCTTCAGGACTAGACTCCAAATCTCTCTCCGGCTTTTTTTCTGCCCACGGAGGTTTGATAACCGGCCTGATGCGCAGTCTGCGTCCGTTGACCACCCCGCAGGTCAGATGGGCCGTGATATCCAACAGTCTGTCCTTGGCCTTCACCAGGTCCACCTTAAAGGCAAGCAAAGGTGAAAAACGTCTGTGTCACGAATGAGTGACGCTGGGAACATAAACTTCATTCAACTGTTTGTTGTTTATGTGTTTTTGTCGCCATCTCAATAAAAATGTTATTTCTGTCTGTTTGAGAGGCAGTGATTAAGAAAAGTAGTTTTATTACAGAACGATATAAATGATACATAAAGATTGATCTCAGATCATTAGACAGGCAGATTAGCTTCAACCACAGAGGTGAAAATGTTTGAAATTCTAAAGGTAGACATACTAATTAAATCGCAAAGTTCACCTTGTTAAACTAGGGACACTCATAAAAACATGACTTTTTTTTGTAAAACCAGCTTAGATCAAATGTAAAAACATTCAGTCTGAGCTGTCTGTCAACACATGACATACAGCGTGTCAGACATTAAAAAGAGCATCAGTAAGAAGCATCCATGGACTGTATACGAGAACTGGACTGAGTAACCCCTCCCCACTCTTTTCCAAACAGGAAGTGCCCGCTGGTTCCAAGAAGCTAAAATCCCATAGTCTTAACCCCCCCCTGATGAAATCTATTACCAACATGGCAGCACATGTACTGCGAAGAAATGCAGACTGAATGTTTTTATTTGGTTGAAGGAGGAAGTGAGTCCTTTTCCTTTGGGGGATGTCACACTCACTCAGTCCAGCTCTAATATACAGTCAATGGGAGCACAACGCAAAAAACCTTTAAAGGTTCACATTAAATAGCCTAGATCCTTTTGATTTGATTTGAAATGGTTGATTTCAAGCAATCAAAGCAAGAATAATGCACAAAACAATACAATCATCATTCATACAAAGACATATTAAACTTATGATAATTAGACATTAAATCAAAGATTGCTTTGGACTGAATTTGTTCATTCCTCACCAAAAACAACCCCAAAGCGGTACATCTGTGCGTGTTCCTCTAAAAACCTACTCTCTGAGCATCAGCCCCTCCCAATCCACAAAACCGAGAAGATTGTGACGTCACAAAGTGGGGAACAGCCCCTATCAGGAAGGGTCTGCACTGTCAGCCCTGCCCCCAAGCAGACTCACACTCCCTCTTTCTCAGTGTAGCTAGTGGAGATCAGCTAAACACTTTCCTTTTATGCACAGTATGCAAAACCATCTTTGTAAAAGTTTGGATGTTGTTGGTTTTCGGCGGAGAAACGCTGCTGAGACGACTATAGGTTGACATCATGAAAGACGGTGCCTCAGAGATTGAGTCGTTTTCCTTCCAGGTAAGACGGTTTGCTGCTAAAATAACTAATATTCATTACAAAAATGTTCTTTAGTGTGCCAATGGTAATATATTATCATACATATGGATACAGTTTACTCTGAAAGGCTTAAGAATATCAGGATATAGGGCAGGCCCTTATGTCAAACAAACCTTTTTTTTTCTTTATACAAACCTTAATAAAATGAATGTTTTGTGCTTGTATTAAACTGTTAATACTTCCATGTAATGTGCAATTCTAATTATTAGGATGCTTAAAAAACATGTGTAAGAAACTCCAGAGATAAAAAGGTCAGTGCACTCGGATTATACAAATAAATCGTCACAAAAGACATTACGCCAAAACAGATGTTTCAGCAGATGAAAGTGTGAGCCAGGTTACCATGGTGACATGCCTGACACACATCCTGACATCAGCAGGTGGAGACAGCGTTCCTAGGATTTACCGGGTATCTGGTAATAGTGAATATGCTTTTGATCCTGTAAGAGGGCAAGCTGTCGGGTTTTCTTTAAATCACTAATAATCAGAGTTAAAACCTGCAAAGTTAGATTATTTCCTAATAGAGCAGGAATCAAAGCAGATAAAATCAAACTGAGCACATTTCTATGAGAAAGGAAATTGCTGTTCTGTGTTAGACTACAGGGTTTTAATTATAATATTTGTAACTATCAGAAATAAGTCAACTTTACAGCTAAATAACTTTTTAGTTGGGTGTCAAAGAAATGCTGTTATCTAGGACTGAGTCATGAAAACCAAATTTAGATCATTGTTTGCCACGTTTAGTCACTTCAAGTGTCAAACTACATTAGTTGCTGATCTGCTGTCATCTATTTTCTGCTTTTCCTCTAGTCATTAAAAACCCTCTTCCTGAGTCCTGAGTGAGTGTAGCAGCTGGTGTGTTGCAGGTCAGTTTTTTTGAGCAGACAGAATCCAATGATGCATCAAACACTTTTTTTTAAAGGCAGCAAAAACAAATCTGCTGCTCACAGGAAAAGATGATATCCATCTCAGGATGGTGGAGGTGGTGCTGAGCCAGTGAAGCCGGCTGTTCGAGGGTGTAAAAACCGTAACAACCAAAAAAAAACAAAATACCTTGTTCAGGACGAGGATTGCTGGGATCTGTGGGTGCTGGGCCAAGCATTTCAGCACCTCAAAGTCCAGCCTGCTGCACATCCATCTGTCTCCCGCATCCACCATGACGACCACTGGAACAGACACCAGATTTGAATCGAGTCAAAGGAAGTCAAAGCAGAGACGATGTCTGACAGAAAACACGCCGCACTCAGGTCAGCTTCCTTGACGGTGTCCCACGGATCCACGAGCAAAGTCTTCTCCAGCTGGTGTCTGTGCAGACAGAGCATCCATTCAGACATCTCAGCACACGCTGAACATAGGAATTGAAGAAAAGCAAACAGAAAAGGCACCTTTTGGCCTTTGATGGAGTGGTGAGACCCGGAGTGTCCAGCAGAATCTAAAATATGCCAGCGGAGGATTAACAACAGTGACCTCACGTCATCATTTTAGGCCAGCAGGGAGTGAAAACGCTCTTACAATCTGCGTGTCGTCCTCCGTCAGGACGCCCAGGGCTCGTGCCCGTGTGGTGTGCACCTTCTTGGACACAGCAAACACCTTTAACAGACGATAGCACCGTTGGTTTGTCAGCATTTTTCTTGCTGAGTTACAGCAGGAAGCTTTAGGAGAAAAACAAAGACCTTTCTGCCAAGGAGCTGGTTGGACAGCGTGGACTTGCCAGCATTCGGAGCTCCGATCACAGCCACCTTTAAAACCTTTGGGTCATGAGGCTGATCGGGGTGTCTCATCAACAAAGATAACTGCTCCCCTAAAACGGCACAAAAGAGTTTGTGAAACCACCGGCATAACTTTTAGCTCAGACAAACGCAAACCCTTCGGGTCGCTCACCTCTGTCTGCTGGAACCGAGGCAGGAAGACGGTAAACGCTGCCGTCTGCCGCCTTACCTCTCCTCAGCCTGCTGACGAAGGCCTCGGATGTGATCAAACAGGCAGGAGTGAAGATACATCCAATTCTCCCTCTTTGGCTGCAGCCACCATGTCCTGTAAAGACGGACAGCGGTTTTAGTTCTGCAATAAAACATAGAACAACAATGCAATTCTGAAGCTACAGGAGACAAAAAACAGCCTTGAATTCATCAGAAAAGAAAGTAGAACCATCACAGTTATATCTGCTGAAAGTTTAGCTTCAATATTTCATCAGTTTCTCGAAAAATTTAAAACAAGATCAGTATTTTTTGTAAAACTCTATCTTCTAACATTTCTGTAATACAGAAAGCAGAAGTGCTTCCTCCATCCAAACTGTAATTAAAGACCCACTCCAATGAAAATATTGTTATTGGCGTTTTTAATATGTTCTTGCAGCATTTTTCTGATGATATACCGCATATATAAAGAACATTAAGCTTAAAATTGCATTTCTGAGTATTTCTTTATTCAAATGGTTGTGAATCCGCAGCAGATGAGAAAAAAATCATTTGGAAAAGGATTGTAGTTGTCGTGTAGAAAGAATTCTGGGCAGCAGGTCAGATTCAACTCAACTCAACCTGAATTTCTGATCAACTCCTGTCAATCTGCAGAAACTATGTCTTAGAAAACAACAGTTTTTTTTTGCCTCAAAATAGCATAAATCATGTTTAAAGACCACTGAGAAATGTTTTAAAATAGATCATAATATGATCAAAATGGGATTTTAAACAAAATCTAACAGTGAAAAATACATACACCACAATTATTTCATAACTTCTCTGTTTTCAAAATCACAGATCAAAAACATTATCATGTTCACAACTCAATTTATTGTCTGCTTGTTCACAACACCCCACCAGAACCAGACCATTAAGGGAGCTCTGTTTTTAAGTTAAATAAAACTCTCTTAAAGTGTAACAAAGGGGTGTAAAAAAAGAAAAAGAAAAAAAGTGTTCCCAAGAAATATAGGAACAAACGGGAAAAAAGTAACAATCTCTATTGTTCTGGAAGAGGTATCAAGTCATTTCTGAAGATTTGTGATTCCAGAGAACCACAGTGAGAGTCGTTATCCATGAACAGACAGAACTCATGAACAGAAACAAACAACTCTAGGAGGAAAGACCACAATCTGCAACTGATCTGCCATAGGAAAAAGACAAAAAGACAGGACAACCACACCTGAGCAAATTAAACAGAATAACATTTGTTTTGCCACAAAACGCGCTGATGATCCCCCATAAATTGGGGAAAATGCTCAGAGGATCGAGGAGACCAAAGGTAAACTTTTGGGAAAGGTTTTTTCCAGAAAACAAATCCGGTTTTGATGCGGTTGCATGACTTTCTCACGGTTTTGATGACTGAAAGCACTTTAATTTAATTAAATTACAATAATCCTGCAAAAAAAAAAGAAGAAAAAAAAGGAGGCGATGAAATCCTCCACAGCGTGAAGAAAATGTATTGCCACTTATTGAAAACGTTCTTTGCAGTCGTCACTGCAGGGTGGTGCAGGTTTAGAATGCACTTCCTTTAAATGCTGTCCCTTCACACTGTTTTTGAATTATTTTCGTCTTATTTTAACAGTTTCATTTGAGACATTAAGAAAAAAACTATTGATCAAACATAAGCAAATTACCTTGATTACCTTAAATGACCTTAATGTACATGACAAACATGCAAACACATAAAATACAGAACTCTTTATGAATCAGTTTTTTTTCCCCTTATTGAATGGTTTCAATTAAACTGAAAAAGGGGGTCTGGTCCACCTTCAGGGTGACCCAGTGACCCGAACAGGTACATTTCACGCCGGGAAGGGCTCCTTCCGTGACCCTCAAGCGATTAAAACTAACGCATGACTAAATCTGTACGTAAAACGACTTTAAATAGCAGCAAACTTTATTAAACCCCCGAAACCACAACAAAATGACGTTAAACTGATTTTTTGTTAATGTTATATGCGGTTGACTGACCCGCTGTCAGAAAACATGACGCATTTTCCTGCCGAGCACAGACGAGGGCCCGCGCGGAGAGAACGGAGCAGCCCCGGAAGAACCGACCGCACGTTCCGAGGGCCATCGAACCTCCTGAAACAGGATGGGCTCTAAATTATCTAGAAGTATGTCTGATTTATAAAGCCACTTGTTTACGTTAACATGCACAACATGGTGACACCATGTTGCTACAATCAACGACGAACCTCTTCCGCTTTTAAGTCAGTTTGTGTGAAAACCACACTGCCTCCTAGTGACCACATCGTGAACTTAAAAATGACACATCTTTTCTACGTGTGTGTGTTTGTGTGTGTGAACAAATACATTTTTTTTTAAATTAAAAAATCAATGCTTTTTTTAAAAAAAAAGAACCAGCATCATTGATTGTAAAAAAAAAATAACTTTTTTGGTGGCATTTTTTTTAATATATGATAAAGAAAGCACATATCAAAGTGTTAAGATATAAAAAAACATACAACTTTAAAAAATAACTATCATTAAAGCAAACATATACAGTATATAATGCATTATAGTTTATCTTTCTAGAAAATCTAGAAATGTTAAATAACTTTTAAAATCTAAAGTTATTACATTTCATAGTTATTACATTTCTCAATCTAAGTTTTTTAAATAAATTTTTAAACATCTGAAATAACTTCTGGAGTGATGTATACTGGCTCCAGGGGTAGATCTACTCCTGATTCAATAACTTAAGCCACCTGCTGATCCTGAGAGCTGTTATAGTCAAACACCTATTCAGTCTTGAAACCTCAACCTGTCTAAATCATAAATTATTTGACATGGTATATGTATTTGTTTTATAGAACTTATTTCTAAAACCATTTAAGAATGTTTCTCCCACTAGACTTTCCTTCTTAAAAGTCAGAGCTTAAATTACCTTAAACTTAAAGTAAAAACAAACAAACTGATACTGTTTTTGTAATAATATTTCAATAAACTTTATATAAATAATAATTTGTGGACAATTTTAGCAGGAAAACTTTTGTGTCTAACAGTATCCCTTGAGCCCAAATAGTAACCCTTTGTCAGCAGCAGGTGGGACATTGTGGGGCTGAAGTCAGCCATCTGGAATTCCAAAAGCGCTTCATCACACTGCTGAAACACATCTGCTGACACGAGCAACCTGCAGTTTAAAATGGGACGCGGCACTCAGAATTTTTTTAGCGAGGACGATATTCTCTAGATTACTTTGTGAGGGATGCTGCCCCTCTAAGCACAAATCAGACTGCATGGAGCAGATTTTTCCTTTTGAGTACACAGAGCGGAGCTTTTCCCCAAGAGTGCTTGAAGCAAAGCGTCGTGTAGGATATATTGAGCATCTGTGCTTAAAGCAATATGCCGATCTAAGGAAAACACTGACATGCTGTCGTGCTCACTCTCTTTCCAGAACCAATGCACAATGACAAGTTGATATGAGGACTTAATAAGCATGAGGTCTGCAAGATTAATCACCAGTCTGAAAGGACTTGTTTTGTATGTTGATTGATTACCGTAACATGTTGTTCTCATGCTGTATACCAAGAGCTGGCAGATCAGATGTCTCCCCATGGTCCATCAAACACAGCGGCTGTTTGTTAGTCCTTGAGGACTCGCTGGGGTTGGAGCAAACATCTCCACTGGGGAGAACGATGAAGGATATCAGGTAGCTTGCAATCTGTCATCATCTAACTCTAAAAGCTCAGAGGCAATAGAGGGGTAACAAAAATGGAGCTTTTAGCAGACACTTACTGCCAAATTCCAATTGAACCAGAAACCAAAAGGATATTTGAGGATTAGAAATGTTTGAAGTTTCTCCACATCAGCCCAGCTCTCTGCTAAATTCATTCAAGGCCTCAATCCCCTCTGGGCTTGATTCATATGACCACTTAACATGGAAGTGCTTTGGAGCTGCCGCTTTAACTGCATTAACTTCAGTCTTCAAAAGGAGAACATAAAAAAAAAAGAAGAAAGATAAAAAAGGGGCCAAAAGACTTTGCCAAACTACAGCTGATAATGAGTTGTCATCCACTTTTCTATTTGATGTGGAGTTGCCAGCATATTCTGATGGAAACTCGGCCAAAATTCAACATGCTGGTTGCTAATTCATTAAAAAGTCTGGTCTTTTTAGAGACCCACTCCAAAGAAAAATGTGTTTTTGTGTTTTTAACATGTTCTTGTGCCATTTTTCTCATGACGGAGGAGTTATAATAATAAATTATGTTTAAAACTGTATTTCTGAGCATTACTTTATTCAAATCGCTGTGAAGCAGGAGCAGATGAACGAAGGCAGTTGCCCACAACTCACAGGCAAATATTACCTGTAGAAATTTTTTTTGATTTGGGCTAAAAACGGCATAAATATAATTATAAAAAAGACCCCTGGGAACACTTTTACAATAGATCATAAGATGATTGGAGTGGAATTTTTTTCTTAGGTGAATCAGTAGCATCGAATTTAAACTCACCTCTACACAGAGTTTTGCAGCCACTTCATTAATTAGATGTGCAACAACTGTCCATTCCTGCATCACTTTAAAGAACTTTACAGTCACAACGAATATCAGCGTATAAACACAAGCCACGGGGAACGTCATTAGGGCGTAGAGGTGCGAAGCAACAGTCTGCTGGTGCGTCAGAGCATCCATCACTCCGTCGCCGTTGATTGCAGTGACAGGCGGGATGCTGCACAGCCGGCTGGCTTTCCATAAAGCGGTCACTCCTGAACTTTGTCATGTTGATAACTCCAACAAAGGAAGGCTGTTTGTGCAGAACCTCACTGATTAATGAGTGTATGGATGCATTAGTGAAGAATGAGAGAGCAGCAGCATTTTACTTTACATTTTATGTGACACCCCGAAGGTCCCTCAATTCAGCAATCACGGCTTCACAACTCTTTGCCAGGGCCTCCATTTAAAATAGGTGATTTGGCTCCAAAACTACCCATATAGGTCACACTGATTGTACAATCTCTGCCTCAGTGGGGGAGATAAGAGGGGGAAAAAACTTTTATTCATTCTAGACTTGCAATCGATGGGACTTGTCTGTGAAGTGGATCAATAATGCCTCCCTTTGAAATCATCAATCACGTCTGTGGTGCATTTAAAAAGCGTAATTAGGAACGGCGTTCTTAAACATCCTGGATTGACGTCTTCTTTGGTAGGGAGAAAGACACCATTCTGCATCATTAACTTTGTATTTTTGCCTGATGGAGCCCGCCGCTGCTACTTCCCCACCTGCTGAACTCAGAGGGTGTGTATGATTGGGCTTTCAGACCAAATGCTTCCCCCTTTTCACTTGCTGATGAGGGAGCTGAAGCTTGCGGGCCAGAGTTAGTTAAAGTATTGTCGTGAGCCTGGATTGTTCTGGAGGGCGAGAACAGCTCATGATGTGCCACAGCAGAGGTTATCGTCGAGGTGAAGGTGTGCCATTTTCTCCCAGAGCATCTTATTTGACGCTGTTCTAACATGACATGACAATACACAGCCACGAGCGCCCATTTTCAAGCATAGCTCAACCCAATTTACAGTGATGTCCATCTGTCTTTTTCTGGTAATAAAATTGTATCAATACTGCAGAGAGGGCAGGTGGGCGAATGTAATGGAGTAATTTATTTTAGTTGTCACAGAAAAATAAGTCTTTGATTAGGGAGCCGCACACATCAGGCTGCACAAATGGAACATTTCATCAAATCACAAAGCATGAGACCCTATTGACCACCGGTCCCTTCACTGGCATTTATTTTTCACAGCAAGATTCATAAGGCAATGCTCAGCCACGCAAACTGCCAAGGTTACAGAGATCAGGACAAATCTTGACAGTAGACATCAGGAATACGCACTGTGACATAAAGAAAACAATTCAGTGAAAAATGGATTTCCACTCAGAAAACGTCATGTCATTAATCCAGTGGAGTCATGCAACATTCGTCTGAAGAAAGCTATATCCACCAGTGAGATGAAAAAAAACCCATAAACGCCAGGGATGCCACAATTAAAACGGAACCGTATGTTACACCGTTGAATCGAATCGTAGGGAAAGTGAATTGTTGCATCCCTACTGCATTCTTTTGCAAATGTTTACATTGAAAGTATAAGCAAACCGAAAGGTTTTTCTTCATTGGCCAATTAAAAAAATATATTTTTCTGAATTTTGGAAATTGATTTTTGTTTTGTAATACACAAATCATATAACAAAATGAAACAAAACTGTGACCCAAAAATCAAGGCTTGAATCAAATCCTCGAGAAAGTAAATAATTGCATCGCTAATAAACACACTCACAAATCTGAAAAGAATCGTTTATGTAGAAGCATTTAAAATGTACCTAAGAAATGTTAAAATAAATGAAAAACTACAACTATCTATATTGGGGGGGTGACAATTTCGTAACGTTACACCCTGGAACCAGACCTGGGGATGGGGCTCGCGGGCGAGTTCCTGGTGGCCGGGGCTCTTCTAACGGGCCCTGGTCGGGTCCAGCCCCAAAGAACGAGGTGAGATCATTCTCCAGTGGTTCCACCACATGCAGAAGAGCTCAGAAGAGGCCGTTGCAATGTAGTTTTGGGTAGCAGCTGAAGGCAAGTGCCTTGGCGGCACAAACCCCAGTCATTGAATTTGGTGTTTGGGACCAGGAACGTCACATCTCTGGGAGGGAAGGGGTATGAGTTTGTGCAAGAGGTTGAGAGATACCGGCTAGATAAAGTTGGGCTCACCTCCATGCACAGCCTGGGCTCTGAAACTCAGTCCCTCAATAGAGGTTGGACTCTCTACCATTCTGGAGTTGCTCATGGTGAGAGGCAGCGGGCTGGTGTGGGTTTACTAATGAGCCCCCATCCAAGCTGCCAGGTGTCGGAGTTCACCCTAGTGGATGAGAGGGTCATGTCCCTTCGCCTGCAGGTGGGTGACAGGTCTCTGACTGTAGTACCCTGCCTTCATGGTGTCTCTCGAATGGGTACTGGAAAATTCCCCAAAGAGAGAATCCATTGTCTTCATGGGGGAATTGAATGCCCATGTGGGCAACAACGGCGGCATCCAGTAGGATGGGTAGGAATGGCCTCCCTGGTCTTAACTCGAGCTGTGTTTTGTTGTTGGACTTTTGTGCTCCTTATCATTTGTCCATAACCAACACCATGTTAAAAATCAAGGGTGTCCAACAATACATTTAGCATCAGGACTCCCTTGGCAGGATATGGATGATCAACTTTGTTGTCATTTCAGGCAACCTTCGGCCAAGTGTCTTGGACACTCGGGTAAAGAGAAGGGAAGAGGTGTCCACCAATCACTACCTGGTGGTAAATTGGATTTGCTGGCAGGGAAGGAGGCTGGAAAGACTTGGCAGGCCTAAGCGTACTGTGAGGGTCTGCTGGGAATGTCTGGCTGAGTCCTGGTGCCTAGGTCTCTGGTGCCAGCCTCCGAACCGGTGGTGGACTTACTGGAAGTAGGGATGCTGTCAGCTGAAACAGGCCTGGCTGGCTGGCTTGTGGGACTCCAGAGGCACAACTCCGGGCTGTTGTTGAGGCAAAAACTTGGTCCCAGGAAGAGTTAGGTGAAGCCCTGGAGAGAGACTGTTGATTGGTTGGGCTCAAAGAAATTCTGGCAAACTGTCTGGTACCTCAGAAGAGTGTATATATATATATATATATATATATATATATATATATATATATATATATATATATATATATATATATATATATATATATATATATATATATATATATATATATATATATATATATATATATATATATATATATATATATAGTTTATGTATTAGTTTAATATATATATGTATATATATATATATATATATATATATATATATATATATATATATATATATATATATATATATATATATATATATATATATATATATATATATATATATATATATATATATATATATATATATATATATATATATATATATATATATTTTATATATATATATATATATATATATATATATATATATATATATATATATATATATATATATATATACCCCTCATGGTGGTTTCTCCTCAGCTCGGGTCCTCTGCAGAGGCCTGGGCTGGGGTCTCTGATCTTAGCTGTTCCTAGCACTCGCTTTTTCTGGACAAGGTCTGAAGTCTTTCCCGGTATTTGTTATAGCTACTCCTCCAGCTTGGGGTTTACTGCCCAGTACTCTCCAATTACCACAGGCACCACTGTCACCTTCTTTCCAGGCTTTCTCAGTTCTTCTCTGAGTTCCTGTGTTTCTCCAGTTTCTCATGTTCCTTCTTCCTGATGCTACATCGCCCAGCACTGCCACATCCTAGCAGCTTTCCTCTGTTCTTTATCTACATTACAATGTCTGGTTGGTTGCGCCATTACCATCCTATCAGTCTGGATCTGGAAGTCCCACAGGATTTTTGCCCTCTCATTCTCTACCACCTTCGGAGGTGTTTCCCATTTTGACCTTGGGGTTTCCAGTCCATATTCTGCACACATGTTCCTATATTATTCCAGCCACTTGATTGTGGCGCTCCATGTATGCTTTACCTGCCAGCATCTTACATCCTGCAGCTATGTGCTGGATTGTTTCAGGTGCCTCTTTGCACAGCCACCTTGGGTCTTGTCTGGTGTGGTGATCTGAGCACTCTGTCGATCTGGACATATATATATATATATATACACACATATAAATACACGAACACATACAAATATATATATATATATATATATATATATATATATATATATATATATATATATATATATATATGTTAAAATAAATGAAAAACTATATATATATATATATATTAAAACTTTTTTTATATTTAACCTTGTCTACTGTAACTATTGTTGACATTACTTTCTTTATTTACAGTTGCATATTTATACAAGACAATTTGTACATGTCAACATATAAACTTTGTGTTTTTGTTTTACCCTAATTCTCTTAAATTATTCGGTGATTTGGGTCAGGGATCACCGTGGCCGTGGGTCGTGATCTGCGTGGACTGTACCTTTAAAAGATTCGTGCGTCCTGCGCAGTCTGGAACAGCCGCAGCCAGGGCGCATGCGCCGGAAGTTGCTGCCGCAGACAGCAGCAGTGATTCGGGCAGCGCAGGGTAACGGGAGAAAATCTGTCCGCTTTATGGCTACGTTCTTCTGAACGATGCCTTTCGCCGACTTCCACGAAGAGTAAGTAGTTCCCGCTTCGTGGGCCACTCGCAGTTCGGAAGCTTTCGGCATCTGGTTGAGGAGTCGCGTTGATTTAGGCAGGAGGCTGTGGAGGCAACAATGGGACTGTGTGTTTGAGACTGTGTCTGGGACTGGGCTAGCAAAGCTAACCAGGCAGTCAGCTGGCACTGACTGGCAACCTGCAGGTTTAAAGCTTTGTTCATCTGTTTTAACCCCTTTAAATACGGTAACAGACAGTTTTATTTTTAGCATTTAATTCTGCATTCATTTTGACAGAACTAGCTCTGTGTGTTAGAGCTTTTTAAAGCTAGTTTAGTGGCAAAACAAGAAGTAGAGACCGGTTTACCTGCCAAATTACAGTCAATGTTACGGGCAGTTTGGTGGGAAAAAAAAAGTGTTGGTTTTAAGTGCTAGCTAAAGTGAAGTCGGTTATTTTTCAACCGCAAGTTTGCCTGATTTGGTGACCCGCTGCTAGTTTCCCCCCCCACCGAGTCGGCTCTGCTTTCAGCGGCGGAGGACGGAACTTGCACCTGCAGGAGCAAAAGTGTTAAAGGTGATAACAAAAGGTTGACGTCACCGGGCTCATCCTGCCGCACAACCTCGACCACCAAGAGGGGAGCACTTTCGGGAGGAGGAGGAGAGCGTCTTATTTTTTGTCATTTCTTCCAGCGTGTCTGGAAGGAGAAGCTCTAACCAGATCTCTGGTGTCCTAAGGGCGCACTTAACTGATGGGATCGACGTGTCGCCCCGTCTGAAGCTGATCTTTACGAGGTGGAATGTTAATGTTGCCACAGCGTGTCGGTGTGTTGTCTTTAGCTTTCTTCCAGTCTGCCTTCTATTGATGTAATCGCACTGTAATGTCATGGAGCTTGACGGATTTGATTAAAAAAGCAACACTGCAGTGAGACTGACTCTGTCTGCTATGGAGGCTGTGCACGTGGTAACATGGAACAGATGCATTATTAGTGGAAAAATGAGCTGTTGTGTTTACATTTATACCCCTGTTTTAATGTAAGACTAGCTGTGCTTGGCATTAAAGAAAGCTTTTATTATCCCCTTCTTTATAACAAAGGTGAAACTGTTAGATTTATGGCAGTGGGGAGGATGTGCTCAGTGATATCCTGTGCTAACTCAAACAAGAGCCTGATATTACTTAGCCCAAAGTGCAGTTTTGCAGTGCTCTACATTTTCCAAAGAGCAGATAATTAAATCTCAGACCTTGTTGTTGGAAAAACTAAAGGCTCAAGACTCTGAAATTATCCTGCAGTAGGAACCTACTTTGCATTTGGGTGCTATGTTTCCCAGCACAATGAAGATTAATTAGGTCTTAACAGCAAATTACTGTGAGGCCTCTTCCTTCCCGCAAAATGCAGCTCAGCCATAATGACAGCAGTCTGACAAACATGGAGAAGAATCGGTGTAAAATACTCCACATTCTTTTCCGGCACAGAGGTTATCAATCTCTTATAATGCACACATTCATCTAGCACTCTCTCACGCATTGATTTAGATGTTTGCTTTTGGTGCCAAACTTGTGACTTTGCGTGTGTTCTCGAACACGTGCTTCGGTTTCTATTTATGTCGGAACATGACGTTTGTGTTTGTGCGCACTTATGATGGCGAGGCAGTCAGTTGGAGTGCCAGGAGCACCTGGTTCATTTGCTTATGTCACGCTGGTCAGCAATGCAGAAAATTGCTGCGTTCCAGCAAATTGAACTACCACTTGAATGCATGTGTTAATTAGATATCTGGGTGGCTTTTCAGCCAGCCTCTCCTCCCCTACCCATATGTCATGTGCTGACTCTTTGACCTGTCATTGCAAATCCACAGCCTTTTCCTGAGAGCAAACTGACAAAAAAACAAGCTTGTTTTTGTCTGTTTTTTTTCTCTCTCCTGCACGCCATTGACAAACACACTTGAGCACATTGATCTGCATGTGGATGGAGATTTATCATTTTTCTTAGGAGGACTCCTGCTTTCTTACAGCTGCTTTTAGATGCGATTAGCATTTTGCAGGAATTTCACCTCTCTGCTGAGACAGCTGGCTTCTCAAAGCAGACCCAATCATTTTGTGTATTTTAAATGTTGCACCACATTTTTCATGTGACAGTCAAACGATATGAATCACATTAGGCTTGTTTCAGACGAGCAGTGATAAGACGATAACATCAAAGCGCAGCTTTACTTCTACAAGACTACAGAGCAGGACTCTGAATAACAAATTACAAGGTACAAAGAGGGAGCTCCAGCAGCTTTTATGTTTCATCAGTTTTTGGGATTCACAGGCAGCTAATTAAAATGTATTGATTAGTAACAATCCTGATTCTCTTGATTGTTGACTATGAAATGACTTGGCTAACGGTTGTATTTCTTTTGATAATTTTCTGTTCTGGAATGAGCCACTTGGCTGATGCTCATTTTGGGTTATTCAAAGCTGCTGATTTGATGTAGCGTTTTAGTGATGTGCTTGAATTGGAAATGTGCAACCGCTTGCGCTCCCTCGTGCCATAAATTTGCTTCTTTCATATTTTAGCAGGAGCCAGCGCATGCTAAATGTCTCCCAGGTGTTGTCGCTGTGTTCCCCGTGCATAGCAGGTTTGCAGATTTCTTTTTCACCTAGTCATTTCAGACGTGCCGCATTCGTTGAATGTTTTCCATTTGCTAAATGAGGCTGCCAGCTACTTCCACTTTTCAGTTCTGCAGTCACCGTTGCAGCTGTAAGCCAACACTCACCCACTCAGCCACCCACAAGTTGGGAAAAAAGTCCCTGTGAGGACACCGGGTGTGTTCTCTGAGTGCAGTTTCAGACTCGCAGTAGATGTTTGGTTGTGTGTTTGTGTGAGGGAGCAAAATCAACAGCAGCCACATGAAGGCATGATGGTCTTCAGGGTTCCAGAAAAGAAAAAAGCTGACCTGCAGAGCTGAGGCTGAGCTGGTATTTACTTTGCTTCTTGAGGTTTGTTTTATTTTGGCTACACTTGCTTGCAGGCGATTGGCCTGATGTCAAGATGCACTTTGTGCCTTTGTTAGTCATATTTCTGTGCTCAGATTTGCGTGGTAGCTGGAAGGGCAAATTAGGTCCCAGGGAGTGATGTTACAAACATTAGAACCAAAGGGATTTCTGAACTTGTTATGTCTTTAGCTTGAGGCTAATCACGGTAGAATCTAAGCCTCCTGGTGACATTTGCAGCCGTTAGTGCATGAACAAGACCTGGTCCGGGTGATCAGGCTTATCAGAGACACTGCAGATGACAGGCTTGTTTATCCGCCTCCATCTCACAGGAACAGCAGAAGAACAGGGCAGATACTGTTATCTGTTTATGGCATGTGATAAGGTCGTCTCATTCGGATCACTGACCCTCCACCGGCGGTATCCACCCGCTGCACCAAATGTTCTGTCAAAAGTGATTGCTAAATAAGCCCAACGGCGCTCTTAAGTAATCCTAAGAGAAAGCATCTGCATGTGCATGATGACTCCTGCAGTTTTCCAAAGTCCATGCCAGTTGCACACATATCAGGACCTCATTAGCCATCGACTGAGAGGCTCAGAGTCTGATTCTGTCTTTAGGGTCATGAGGACACCACAGCAACGTTCCAGTAAAGCTGTGGAGAGGGCGAGAGTGAGCTTTAAGTGTCATAGATGGTGCGGCCATGAGATAAGGCTGGCCTGCAAGAGGATTAGAGGAGGGGATGGTACATTTGGTCAGATAATTGGACTTTATTTTGAATATTTCAGAAGAATCGTTAAAACCTAACTTAGTGGGGTGTTAACTGTATGGTGAGTGCTTATGTGGGGCACTCTGAGTGATTGTTTTCTTTAATAGTTGCTATAACAACATTATTTTGTGGGGATGTAACGATTTATTTTAACAATTCGATTCATATACTTATTTGTGGAGATTCATAGTCAATATTGGTTTGTGTACAAACAAGCAAGTAAACAAGAATTAATGGCAAATTCCTTCACGTTTTATAATGCTATAGATCTATCTGATTAACAACCAGCCTCAGAGAAATCAATCTGGTTAGATCACACGAACATAAATCGATTTAATCAATTAATCGTTACACCCCCATTACTTTGTTATTGAAAAACCTGGGACGTGTTTTGCAGGGCCCAGTAACTTTAAGAGGATGTTGATCTGAGGTTGTAGGGTTGGCTGGGATGTCAGGATCTGTGTTGGGGAGGGATGAGGGCTGAGCTGAGAGAGGGCTGTTGTTGGAGAGCGGTCAGTGCAAGGCACTTTGCCATGACCCTCCTCATTTTATCATGGATTACACCACTTCTCCAGGCCTCAATGGGTGGGTGTCTTTCTCTGTGTGTGAGCAGTGTAGTGGAGAGCAGAGCTCAGAATGGGGTCCTTTATAACCTTTCTAACCCTCTGGTCGTGTTTGCGGCCATTGTTGGCCGCTGTGAATGGTATCTCCGTGCCTTGAAAAGTAACCAGATGACATTCTTCCTGTTGTTCAAAAGGGTCCCAGGTTCTGTTGTGAAAAGAGGCTGAAAGGATAGGCGAAGCCTGTGACCTTCTGAGGCTAATCTCTGGCACGTCATTTATTGGCTGTCTGAAGCAAATGCACACCTCACTCATAGATGGCAACATGCAGTTTCAAGCGCGGTAGGAATTCTTCAGAAGTTCACCCCCCAAAAAACTTGTTGGAGTTTTATTGGAATTATTCAAGAATAAAGACTGAACTAAATCATTATTCCAGACAGGCAGTGTGTCAGGCACCTACAACGTCCAAACCATTGGCATCGGGAGCCCTTCTGTACTGCATGCTGAAAATGCCGGAGTTGCTGTAAAAGCTGTAGGGGATGAAACGCTCTCACTGATACAGTAAACATGGCAGCAGCTTTCAAATCATTGAGCATTGTTTATGTCGTCTCCTCTCTGCTGTACTTGCTGTCTCCAGCCTGCTGTGTTCCTGGAATTTGCAGAGATGCAGTTGTCGCCCTGCAGGGGGTTGTTGTCTATAATCACAGTACATACTACAGCGGTGTCATCTGCGTAAACTAAGCTGGAATCACACTGTCGTGCTATATTCTCCTGGTACGTTCCTTAAGATTTTCTTGTTAAGATTTCATTCCTTTCCCATTTTCACACTAATTCCACTAAGTTTAAAGCTTTATAGCACAGTACATTCAGTTTTCTTTTAACTACAATTGTTGAGTTTCTCCTAATTAAAGAGATGTATGACTCTTATTGTAGCCTTTTTCTGATGATGGAGGACATAAATTAAGAAAGTTGAGATTAAAATTACCTTTTAGAATATTTTTTTATTCAAATTATTGAAAATCAAGAGTAGATGAAGAAATGCCATTTAAAAATGATTGTATTTATGACATAGCTTCCTATGTCATTTAATGCTGATGCATCCACTTTCAGACAAATAAATCCATGCATGTCTTTGTTTTCCTTGTTTGAGCTGGAATCTGGACCTAAACTGTACGGCTGGATAGCTCCAATATTGCTCACCATTTTTGTTTCACCTGTGGTTGGATTGGAAATGTGAGGGGCTGTAAGCTAGAGAGAGTGTGTAAACGGAGAGCTCTCAGTTATGGGGGACAGGAAGTGGACCAACAGTCCCGCGCAGCAGAAGGGAATTTCTACTGCTCTGCGGAAACTGTTCTAGAAAAAGTTTTTTGTTGTTGATTAAAAATGGCATATTCATAATTAAAAGACCATTGGCATCAATTTTAAAATGGCTCAAAAAATGATCAGACTGGGTCTTTTATAGAGCTGTGTGGAAGTGTTTTTTATCCTGAAAGCTTACTCATACCAGGCTGCAGTTTTTTTTTCTTGGACGTGAACACAAAAAGATTTTGTTGAAGGAAAAAACGTGTGTTAAAAAAAATTCAGTACGTAAAGTAAGAAGTTTAGGTATTGCTGTTGAGCCAATCAGGAGAGAGCTAGATCCAGCGCAGATATGGGGTATGATCTATATTTTTTCACGTTAAAGGGAATGTAGGGCTGGGCGATATGGCCTAAAAATAAAATCTCCAATTTTATTTTTTTGAATTCGATTTCCGATTTTTTTTCCCGATTTTTTTTTTTTTTTTTTTTCCGCCCACCCTACTTAAGGAAAGCAATACATACAAACGGCAGACAAGTTCAAGCAAATGTTGCTTTTATTTAATCAAACCCAAGACAAATGTGACCCCCATTTCTGGCATGAATAATAAATAAATGAACACGCTCTTGGATTCAAAGTTAAGTATAAGATTTTTCTTCTTCTCACTCCCTTTTGGATTTGTGTTTAAATAATTGTCTTGTTTTATATAACTTTTGTCTGGTTTTTGTCTAATTTCGTTATTCTAAACTTGTTTTCACTTATCCAAAATAAAAAGGTTAATGTACTTCTTTACTTAAAGTCCCAGCTGTGTTTTAAGTCACACTTTGTAGTCTAGACTAAAGGAGACAAACATTCACCTGGAGAGTAGCACCATTTTCTAAAGGATTAACAATATAGCTCATATCTGGGCTCTAAGGTTATAATTAAATAAAGAAACCCCGTCTTTTCCACGGAGAAGATGATGACCCAGCAGGAGTCGCGGTCAGACCCCCCCCCCCCCCTCGCGGCCACCTCCTCCGAACACAAAATCCTAAAGCGGCCGCGTCACAAATGAATATATCGGTAAAAGTAATAATTACAACGCAGTATTCTTTATTAACAAATAACAGTAAAAACTAATGAACTAACTATTCCGGCGTTGTAGAATGAGTATATATTTCTGTGTCAGGGCGCGTGCGTGTTTAAGAGGACTGAGCGCATGCCACGCGAGCGCGCGTGAAAGCCTTTGACTCCGATGGGCTAGGCAGCGTGGGGGGGGGGGGGGTCTCTTCCTTCCAAACAACAAACTTCCCACTGTCACCGGTATCCATGCTGTCGCTAGCTGCTTCGTGCGTCCATTGTCGCCGTGTGATACTAACGCTACGGAAGCTCTGGGGAGCCAAAAATGCGCCACATATAAACTCGATTTAGTTATTTTTGAATCGTCCGTAACAAAAAATTCGAATTAATTCATTTGATCGATTTATCGCCCAGGCCTAAGGGAATGTAACGAAAAGAATGCTCAATTTACAAAAGCTGATTCAAACAACAGATCTAAGGCTGATGCAAATGTGCATCTGATCAGGATAAATAAAAACATAGGTAAAAATGTAAGAAAATCTTCTCAAAATCTTTGTTCTTTATCTATGTTATGATTCTTAACTCCTCTACATTTTGGTGTTTCTATTTTTAGTTTTTAAACAACGTAAGCCTTTATAAAAGGGCAAGAGAAAATTGACATAGCTCTCCAGCTTTTTTTTATGCAGATGATTGATGATTTTGCTAAAAAAACCGACTTGACCAAATGAGCAGTCATCATTAGGATGCCTATTCTCTTGAAGCAGGCCTAAAAACGGCTTTCTTTGTCAACTTATCTCTTGTCAGAGCTTTACCACCTAATCTTAGGGTCACATCTCTTTCAAAAGTCCAACACCTTTTTTCTTGGGGCTTTTTATGCGGTGGAGTGACTGAAGAAAAAAAAAGCTGTCTCTTTATGGTGTTACGTTACAGGACGGGCATGCCGTTCTTTCGTTCCGTTTGCAGCCAGGTGACCATTATATGTGGCATATTTGCTGCCTGCGTTCATGTCCACATAAAAAAGGCGAGGTTGTTTATAAAAGAAGCATTGGATTATAAAAGGACAATGTCAAGTTTTATTCTGTCACTAAGGTGAAGGGAGAAGCAAAGTAGGAAGTGTGGGTCATAGTATCAAAGATATAATTGAAAGTACTTGTGTGTAAATAGTTCCAAGGCAGGTTGTGTTGATGTGTGATGGGGGGAACATCCGTCTTGCTGTGCATCTGACGTCTCAGGGTCTCATTGCGAGGGTTTGCCTGTACTGCATGTCGGCTTCCTGTAATTAATAACCAGCAGCCCCCTCACTCATCAGGAGACCAGGTGCTGCTTAGATCGACTGGCACTAAAACGTAGCAGATTTACTGCTCGCGCTGTAGTTCCACCGTTGTCGGGATGAGCTCACATATGTCGTCGGTGTGCCTCTTACTGCGTGCAGCCTTGCAGTCTGTATACATGTAAACACACCATCAGAGACCCAAAACAAAGAAATGAATTTTAATGATGCTCAGCTGATGGATTGCTTGTTGGTGAAGGATGTGGTTCATTTAGTCCACTTTGCGTCAAGCACCATTATAGAATTCGCGTTGTGTGCTGTTTAGCAGGGCTCGCTGCCTTGACAGATTGCCACCCTGATGGGGAGATTTACCCAGCCAGCACCGCCAATGGCAGTGACACCATCATTAGGCTTTGATCAGATGCAGTCTGCAGGGGAAAGCACAGAGAGTAATATTCTTGATCTAATTACTAAGAGACATTTCAGGCAGCGTAATGTGTGATTTAACCTCTTGTCAGAGGCTATAAAAGGAAGCTGGGTTAATCTTCATTGCAACCTCTTTTCTGCACAGGGGACGGTGCTTTTAAATTTCCTTTTCCCATGACCCTAGTAAAAACCAGAATGGCAGTGATGTATGCTAAATCACTGATGCAGGCTCGTTTCTTGTATTCTCTGCATGTAGGAGTTCTTTAACCTTTGCATGTTAGCAACAGCTTCCTTCAGAAACCACGCTTTCAACGTCAACAAGCAAACACTGTCCTTTTGATTTTTGTGTTCTGATGACAAATGAGTAGTTTCCCTCTGCAGTCATTTTGCTCCATGTTTTTCGGTCTTTTTGTCTCATCTCCACCCACATGCTGTAGCGTGATGAGTGCAGGGGACCTGATGGAACAAATAGACTGTAAGTGGAGTCAAGGGGTTTTGGGTTAATCAGTCAAACACAGTTGAATAATTCTTTGGACTAGAAGGGGATTAGTCCCAAATGCTAGCTGGGCTTTTTGGGCCACCGGAGCCACATTGGTTGGAAAACGAGAGAGTTTGGTTCCACTGTTGGTTCGGATTTGGAGTCTGACTAAATGCTGGTTCTTTGGCACCAACTCTCAAAGCTGGTTTTCAACATGCACCAATGCTTTGCTGAGACAGAATAAAGAAACAGTTCATTTAAACAACCAAAAACGGGAAAACACAGACCCAACCTAAAAACCAAACATTCCATTTCTTCATTGTCAATGATAGCTTTAATAAAAACAAATAATAAAGTTGGCTTGTACAAAACATTTTTTTTTCCCTGACATTATAGTCATCTGCTGAGAATAAGAGAAAATCAGACATAGTCCCACTCTGGTCATCTTTTCATCTATTGCAAAAGGGTTCCCAGTGGTCTTTTAGTTATGATTATGCCGTTTGTAGCCCAAATAAAAAAACCTGTTGTTTTTTTAGGGCAGAGTTTCTTTAGAACCAGTGGCTTTAGAAAAATTCTGATGAATTGAGCTGGCAACAAATCTGATGCCAGCTCAGATGAAGAAAACAAAAACCTACATGGATCTAGTCGACTACGAGTGGATGCATCAGAATGGAGCGGAGCTGCTTGTGGCCCACTCTGTCATTTCAATGTCACAAATAATCTATTTTTCAAAACAGCCTTTTTTTTAGTCTGCTTCTGATTCACAACAATTTGAATAAACAAATGCTCAGAAATGCAGTTTTTAGCTTAATTTTCTCTATATGTGTCTTCCATACAAAAACATGTATTATTTGTAGAAACAGTCAACTGGAACCCGTACAACCAACCACGAATCAGCTGAGTAATAAATGAAACAAAAATGTTGAACCCCGCACCAGCACTACACACCTAACAGAGAGCCACACAGACCCCCTCAGCATGCTCCATTGCCTCTGAATGAACCAGTCCCCCTTCCCTTTGTTACACAACACAATAGGAATGATGATTTAGGCAAATTAAATGTACACCTTTCTATTTGTGGCTTTTCTTGCTAATAGTGTCTTTCACTGGATCTATTGCACTCACACTTCCCTAAAGGTTTCCAGGTTCACCGAATTCCCTTTAATTCCTTCAAAAACACTTTAAAGGAAATTAAACAACTCCCCACAGACACAAACTGTTTTATTTTTTTACAGGATGACTTCTCGCTCATTTTTAGTCCCTTTTTTTTTTTAGCTGAAAGCTGATCACATTGTAGGACGTGGCTCTCTGTTGGCACTGGCAAAGTGCACAGCTTTAGCCAACCGGAGCCTGAACTAAATGACTATCCCTGTTCACATTCCTGGAGCAAAGCATACAGCCTGTTGCCACAAATATTGACATATGAAGTTCCTTTTCAAGTATCATTTGTATCAAACCTTTATTTTACAAACATCAAAGTTTTTGCCAGTTAGAATAGCTGATAGTGTATTCAAACTTCTGTGACTATTTCTTCTACCGATAAAGTTTTAAATTGAAAGCAAACAAAGTCTCCTGTAATTAAAACAGTAACATATTGTTTGTCAAGACTGGACATCCATATCTATGCTTTAATAGGTCCAGATCATTCCAGTGAGGTCAGATTGTCTTAATTTTAAAATACTGGCCGCAATAAGTGACCTATAAAGTACTTGAAATGATTTTTGGTTTAATCCTAAATATATATTACATATTGTGGTTCTTTAATATGAAACTGAAACCGTTTGAACCATCCTGAATATTTATTTCTGTTGTAAATTTGGGCCTTCAACACTAAAGCGATTGAGGATTGATTTTGCTGTCTAACAAGCCAGCTTACCTGGTGAAGTCACCTGGTGAAGTCACCTGGTGAAGTCACCTGGTGAAGTCACCTGGTGAAGTCACCTGGCCCCAGCTACTTTTGTCTTCAAACGTGCCTCAAACAGGAAGGCGAAGTTTTCCAACAATGTTGGAAATTAATTGTGCAGTTCAATACTCTGCTCAAGCCTTAGTAGGATTTAGTTGGAACTCCCTTTAGTCATGTTTATGTTACTTGTTTGTTGCATTTATTCAGTGTTACTTGGCTCTGTGTGGCATTGCTGTTTCATTTTAAGTGCTATGTGTTTCCTTTTCATTTTGTGCTTGTTTTCCTCTGAGCAGATAACCCAGTACCCTGTTATCTCTCACTCCTTCTGCCCCATAGGGCAGTGTGAGGGGGTAGATTGCTTTGCTCTGAAGAGACCCCAATTAGCAAGACTGGCAAGCCTGCTGAAGGTCACTCTCAGAGCTTTGGTGTACGAAAAGGGGAGGCCGGGCCAGACAGTGGTAGCTCCGACAGTGCTGAGGCTCTCAGCTGAACTAAGGAAATATTCTGCTCTTTCATAACCTCCTACAGTACATATACCCCATTTTCTTTCTCTCTGCTGTGCAGGCAGAAAAGTTGCTGAGGATT
Organism: Oryzias sinensis; assembly: GCA_037389245.1. Lineage (NCBI taxonomy): Eukaryota > Metazoa > Chordata > Actinopteri > Beloniformes > Adrianichthyidae > Oryzias > Oryzias sinensis. The sequence goes on along the minus strand of CM074497.1, from coordinate 11,357,857 downwards.
TTAGTAAAGGTCAAATGTTCTTAGCAGATTGTCATGGCATACTGTGACCATATCTGAGAGATACATTTGTCATTAGCTCCAAAGTCCCTCACTTCATCAACCTGTGTCTGGTGTCGGCTATCTCAGCCTGATTGATGGCTCTGTCCTTATTGCAGAGAACTGGGGTCGATGGCAAAAAATTTGCTGCCGGGTGCATTAATGCTGTGTTCAATGGCACAGACCTTTGAGCAAGCCTCATCAGTCTTGACTCATTGGATGGCCACTGGAGATCTGTATAGGCGGGCATGATGCAAGAAGGAAAGAGGGAGAGATCGACCAAAAAAAAAAAACTTTTTATCTGCTGGCTTAACTCTATTACTCACATGACCTTGTCTCGTCGATGCAGGCCAGACAGAGGTAATGAAGATTTAGAGTTAAAGTCGGAAGTAGCCACACACAAAAAAATCTTAGCATCAATACATCTTGAGCTGCCAGTGAATAGTTTAAGCCAGTGTTAGCTAATGCTACACCCTGATAAATGTATAGAAAATATGATGGTACTTTTTAAAATGTTTATTAGATCAGGACGGCCACTTGATTATTTGCAACAGGTGAGTTAAGTCAAACCAACATCTAATGCAAACAGTAAGGGGTGGCAAGGGCAGGCATGACTGGAAACACAGCAGGGTGGTCTCTTCTAAGGCCGGGGATTGGGCTCTTTTAAAGACCCACTGATAAAATGAGTGCTTTTGCTGTTTATAACATATTCCTGTGGTGTTTTTCTAATGATGGAGGACTTGTATTAGGAAAATTAAACTCAAAATTGCATTTCTAAGTATTTCTTTATTCAAATTGCTGCAAATCAGGAGCAGATGAAACATGACGTTTGAAAAAGAGCTCATTTGTTGTGCAGAAAATGCGCTGGGCGGGCCACAAGCTTCCTGCACCGCTCCATTCCGCTGCATCCACCTGTAGACAACTAGATTCATTGTTCACCTTTTGTTGTTTCATTCAGAGGCAATTCTCTAATAAACTATTGCCGCTCTGCAGACACTACGTTCTAGAAAAGGTTTTTGGATTTTGCCAAAACAAAAACAAAACCCTGGCATAATTTTAAATAAAAGACCAAATATGATTGGAGTGGTGTTTAAGGGTTTCCAGGACAGAATACTTAAAAATGTTTTTTTATTTTATTTCATTCTTTAACTGCAGCGTAATAGAAAGTCGAACAGCTTTTATTCTACTCAGGGCAGATTGTCAGATTGTAAATTTAAGCAACTAAATCTACAATTTAGGACTTGAAAGTGAACTTTTCTCATTTGCTTTGAAAGTGTAGCCTCTCTCTTTTTTTTTTTTTGTACATCAACCAGTACCTGTGTGGGAGGGAAAAACTGGCTCCATGACAACACCAGTACACACCAGGGTTGTGCGTAGGCTCACATTTAGACAGATGGACGGCCCTTTGAGCTAAGGAGGACCGCGGGTTCCCATGCTGTCACAGAGGTGAGATGTTTGCCGAGCCAGTGTTTGCCTGGCTGCCCTCTGCTCCAACACCTTCTCCACCGGCAAAGGAGCTGGGAGCAGACCAGCTTAGATATGCATACCTACCAAAGAGAGACGGCAAATGTTGTATGCAGTGGGAAAGTCTAAAATAATTACTTCGTTTCCCAGATCAGTCAAAGGGTAAAACTGGATATGATTTTTTTTTCCCTGGAGTAGTCTGTGGGCATAGGTGGGGGTTGCGTTGACTCCTTGGAGGTCAGACTGCCATGGAGGGTGCTGACCTTACAACACCCATATGGACACATTCTGTTTTACTGCACAGCTTAAAATGAACAAACAGCAATCTACTTTTAACTTGTTTATACTAAACTGATTAGGGTATATATTTAGATTTTAGCTAGATTTGTTCCCAGGCCGTTTCCTGCTAACTTCAGTGAAGTCTGAATGAAGACCTTCTATTCTTGGTTCTCTTCCAAGGCAAAAACTAAAAAGAAAAAAGGATAAAACGTAACATCTATACCTAAAACTAAACTTCAGCTTTAGTCAAAATTATTTTAAACTGGTGCTCATGATTGTGTTAAGATGCTTTGCGTCTTTCTTTCAACATGTTATTGACTTGGACCTGTATGTTTGTAGTCTCTGTGTCAACGAGGCCGCAGAGCATGGTGTGCCAAAAAAACCCGAAACATTCTTTTTGATTGACTGAACCTGTGCTATTCAAGAAAAAATAAAGCACATTAGCAGCTATATCCGCGGTTATGAGTCTGTCGCTGAATGCTCACATCTTACTGAGGTTTAGGAGGAAATAAAACTGCACATCTGCAAAATGATCATGGTGCTCATTTTAGTGATACATGCATGTGCACTGACGTTTCTATCAGACGATGTTCAGTTCTGCAGCTCAATCGAGGTCGATGGTGGCTGATGATAAATAGAAAAAATATTTTTAACACGTTCTTGTGGCATTTTTCTCATGATGGAGAACTACTAAGAAGAAAATTGAGCTGAAAATAGCATTTCTGAGTATTTCTTAATTCTTATCGCTGTGAAACAGGAGATGTCGGGAAGTAAGGGTGGGCTTACTTCCACGCCAACAGTCCCATTTACAACTCTGAGGCAAATTTCTGAGAAACTCCTGCCACTCTGCAGAAACTGTCTTAGAAAACGATAAAGGTTTTAGAATTTTAACTTGATAATCATAATTAAAAGACTGTGTCGAATGCTTTTAAAATAGATCAAAAGATGATCTGAATGCAACTTAAAAAAATATCGATACATTTTTTGTTTGTTTACTTTTTTTGATCGCCCTCAATCTACCCACTCTTCCTTTGTGATTGACATATTGGGCACCCTCGATTTAGACAAAATGTCAACAAACATCAGTGTTTTTCATTTTGGAATAAGTAACGGTGTGCTAACTCTGAGGCCTAAGTCTAGTTAGTGTATCTTGTTGCAGGGACAGAGTGACAAATTCTCCTCAAGCATCAGGGTTTATATTTTTATCCACTCATGCTGCATATCAGCCGGTCAGGATCTTTGTTCATCGCCCATTTATCATATAAATTTATCTATATTTTCACATGGGGGGAAGGTGGTTTAAATAATAGCATGGTGAATAAATCTTTCACAAAAGGCCTGTGTAACCCCGGATGCTGGTTTTGTGTGTTAAGCCCTTTTAGGATAATTTGTGAGAGTCAGCGAGTGCACGATTCTGCCTAGAAGAGGCAAAACGGTGCTCTGTGCTGGGTCAATAAAGTAGGTCTGAGTGAGACAAACACAGACTTAAGTTTTTCCTGCAGGGAAAAAACACCAGCGTCTATTAATTAGGCCTTTTGTAGTTTGCTTTGCATGCACTCCATGTGCTGCATGTGTGTGCATGAGAGAGGGAGCGATGGGCGAACAGCTGCATTGATTTGTTGTTGTTTGAGTACTCGGAGCAGAAATGTAAGCCGTGGGAACACCTGGAAAATTGGAGAGGAGGCGGCGGCGGTGTCAGCTCTGCCGCTGGCTCTGAACCATGCATACATGCACGCACAAACTCGCACATCACACATGTGTGAGGGCAGCCTGGGATCCCAATCAGCAGCACTTAACAAAGCTTTCCTCTTTCTCCCTTTAATCGCAGGCTCAATTTGTCACCGCGGTGTCGAATTTCTGATAAGCGCTTTGACTGAGAGAGGCGAGACGGGCCGGGGAGGGGGGAGTGGGGGGACGCAAAATGGATGCACCTGCTAACAAATGAAATCAAACCACTCCATCTTCATTTCCCCCTTTTCCACCAGCTGGAACAATGCTACCTCACTTTAGCTCTCAGCACATTGAGTTATTTCCCACTAAGCAGGAGGATGGCTTGCTTCTCTTACAGTAAAATAGTGAGCAGAAGCTCTGGGGTCTTTAACCTCTATCATGCGGACTAACAGTAAATAAACTTTAGGAAAATTGTTCCTCAAGTGTTGGATCTTTTCTGTTTAGAACAACTGTATTCATTGTAACCTATCTGCAGTCTTTTTGATGCGGGGTCTGGCCGTCTCTGGTCTCTGGTCTGGCGGTTTTAGTCACTCCACATTGCGCTCAGACTGTAGATTTTTGTTGGTCTGGTGTTTGTGCCTAACCTTGACATTTCAGCGATGCACCACACGCCGCCATCTGACACGGCCGCACGTGACTCAGCACATTGTTGTCTGGAGTGATGTGACCAACTGCGATAACAAGGATGCTGAGGCATCACAGAGGAGATAAAAGAAGCAGTGTTTATCTCTCATAAATGCCATGATCCACCGGGCGCTGACGGTCAGGATTGACTGCTTATGTTTGATTAAACACCACCTTCTGTTAGAATTATTCTTTTATTTAGGTGTTTAGAACTAGTTTAATCACCAGAAAAATTTCCCTAGGTGATTTTTTTCTTTTTTAATGTTTGTTTTTTACCTCTTTTTTTCCTCCCTTGAGTCGTTCAGGCCTGTCATTTCTGATAGTAGCTTGACTTATTCCTGCCTGAATAATGCCCAGCTGCTGGCTGTGGTCTCGGTGGATTTGTGGTAGATAAATAAATAACTACACTGACATTCCCCGCTTTGCATCGCCTCTGTTTTGGCAGGCCATCCACACCAGATTTTCTATCAGGTGTAAACATGTCTGTCAAACTGCACAGTCAGGGGCTGCACAGCATCTTGGCATTCTCGATGCGGCTCTGGCACCGCCGGTCTTTTCTGTCTGCACACCTGACCTTGGCTAACATGACATGACAGAGCTTTTCCTTCGTATTTGTGTCTGTGGGGTAAAGCTGACTTTAAACTTCCACTGTTTAAGTGGCTGTCGGTGAAACCAAATTCTACTCTGGTTGTGAACAAGAGTCATATGTGAAAGTGAGGTCCCTGCTTGACCATTCCTGCTGTTCCAATCATATTGTCAGCTAAATACTCTTGTTTAAAAAAATCTGACAAAGCAGTGGGAAGAGAGTTTCCTTTTAGTCGTGTTACTTTCTGACTGCAGACCCTTTCTGGATCTTTACAAGAATGCAGCCGATCCAGTTGTGGACTTTTGCAGTATTCTTGAGGCGTGCTGTCTCGCTTCCTTCCCCGTACACTGCCTCGTTTCACTTCAGGGAACTGTCAATTTTTCATCACTCAGTTATGAAGCATTCGCCCTGCCTCCCGGTCTCTTCACTTATTCCAAAGAAGTATCTGTCTTCTCTCTTTCCCACACTACCGGCACAGATTCCTCCCTTGACAGTTTTACCGCTGACAATCTCGCAATTTGGAAACCACCATTGAACTGACTTTCAATTTTGCTGCTAGCTGGGTTTGGCTTGGTTGACATCTCTTCATTTTTACACTTGGTGCTTACAATCATGGCCGTCCTCCATCCGGAATCTTTCTCTTGTGGCTTGAGATAATACTCTGCACTGCTTCCTGACAAAAGTCCACTGGCCATCCCAAATCCCTGGGGTCACTGGGATTTATTGACTGACACGGTGGACTGGCCTAACATGCTCCCAGCCCTTGGCAACTCCTTGTTTCTACAACTGTGGTATATAACTCTTAATGGGCTATTCAAGGCCTCACCAAACAGTCTCTTCTTCTCAATGTGCTCTGAGTCGAGGCTTTTTCCTACTACTCCTTTGTGCAGAGTCCTCTAGCTTTGGTATTAAAGAATAAAAAGCCATTCTCATCTCCTGTCCTTTTTTTTTCTTTTACATCCTATTCAGACGCTCGGCTTGCAAAGAAAAGTGATTCCACTCTGTGTCCCTGAGAGAATCAACACAGTAAAGTTCTATTGAATTTCTGCTTCAATATTTTTTTTCTTGGCTTCATTTCAGACTTGTAACCTGGGGGTAAACATGCAATTAAAATACCAGCTATCTGATGTCTTCTACTACCTTCACTTCATCTGCTGTAAGGGCCTCCAATCTACACACAAGGGACCCTCCTCGTTTATATTTACTTTATAAATGATAGAAAAAGAGGGAAATATTTAATTGACCTATTTTTAATCAATATTCTGTTTCATGCTGTTAATGAGCTTGTATGAAATCTGTGGGTGAACGTTTGGAATTTTGCTGCTTTCGCTCAGTTTCAGTTTGTGCTTTCTGAAGAAATGCAGCTGCTTGGTATCATTTTTTTTCCCTCCAATCTTCCTTTGATTCTTTTCACTTTTTTTTTTTTTTTTAACCACCGAATGACATTTCTTTTTCCCCACTGAGGGATGAAAAGAAAATATAGGTCAGCTTTTATGGGAACAATTTGACACATGACACAAGCCATGCGCATCACTTGCTCAAGTCCTGCTTTGTTTGCTGACTTTTATTTGTCTGCAATGAAACTGACACAGTTATTCACACACTTTTATTGCGGCTCTATAAGTAGCTGGTGGAGACTTGCCGAGTCACACGGGCCCTGGTTAAGACTCTGAGAGCTCTGTGATGTTCCTCTGCGTGGAGCGTGAGACACTTGGCTTAACATCGAACTCCTGTGCAGCGAGTTTTACGGGGCTCTGCAGACTCGGACCCATGTCCAGACACGCTTGTCTTCAAGCTATTGGCTTATCGTGATGGGTTGGGTCAGTCTGACCTAAACCATCTGATGTTCAGAGGTTAGTCAGGACTCTAGTCGGTCACGTGCTGATGATGACTCGCAAAGTCCCCATCTGGACCTGATGCTGTCAGATGCAGTCATCCAGCTGCTGATGCAGAAATAGAACATGGTTAAAAGCTTCTGCTGGTGTGTGTGCGTGTGCCTCTTAAGAAAGTGTGTGTGATGGGGGGCATTTACCCTGGCAGATTTGATTTGCACCATGTTCATCGGTTCAGATTGTCCATTTACCTGAATTCTGACCAAACGCATGAACCCTGGTCCCTTTGAAAGCGAAGGTCTCCCTTCACACGATGAATGGATTAAATTACTTGAGTGCAGTGAAGTTCGGGTTGCACAAAACTGAAGTAGCGGGACTCAAACAATTCTACGATTTCTAAGAACAAGTTCAACAAATCAAATACTGTAGATAGAGCTTCAGGAACCTCTTACTACCAATTATGATTAATTGGTTTATTTCAAGAGTTAAAAAAATGGAAGAAAACAATCACAAGAAGTAAATATTTCAACCCCGTTTCAGAAAAAGTATTGATTAGAAAAAGAAAAAAGAAACTTCTTGATAGTGTTAATACTCATGATAATTAGACGAATTTTCAGTTGTACATCCAATAACGCACACAAGTCATATTAGATTAATTAAATATAATGTTTATCAATTGTCAGTTTGATTTGTTGCGTGAAAGGGAATGGGAAGAAACACATTAATTTTTCTTCCCACCCCAATATAACTGTTTTAACTGGGACTAGCCATTAATAGCTGGTTTTCTTCTTCTTTCCTTTTTCGCTGCCTTGGATGGACAATATCGCCCCCTAGTGAGCACCGTTTGGAGCTTACTAAAAATTCTTGGCAGTTTTTTGGTTGGAGAGCACCACATGTGAAAGCCAACCAAACTAGATGAAGGCATAAAATGTATTAGCATTATCCGCCCATTGGAACCAAGTCCGCGGGATTATCCTTGTGTGAAAGGAGCCTTGGTGCATTTGAAGTCTCTGTGGCAGCGCCGCCGATAAGCGAGTCAGTAGACGTCAGGCTTATGTCTGTCGGGTTTCATCTCCTCCTGCTCTGCTCTGTAAAGCAGAGAGTCAGCTTGTGCATTACCATAGGCTGACCTTTGCCGCCGCACTCCCTACTCCACAGTTTTTTGACATTCAGGGGCGCTGTGGGGGGAAGCAGGAGGGGGCTGGCCTGGAGGCTGTTTTTTTGCCTGTAGCGCAATGACATGTGTGATCTCCTAAAAAATATTCTGATTGTAAGTTTTACTTGACATAGTTTTGGTCTTCCATCACTCTTTTTGCTTTAATTATTATAAAGTTTTTCTCACCTCATACCTGCTTGTCGTCAGAGAGATCACTGTTATCTTTGTTTGAGATCAACTTGATAAATGAGGGAGGGAGAAGTAGAAATCTTGCCTGCTGACATCAAGGCTCTGTGTACCTAAAATCCTTCCAAGGCCGGAGGGAAAAGAATAACATATCAGCCCAATTAAAGTTAATGCATGGTGACACGCTGAATCGAGGGCAGGGATTGCTGCCATATGGCAGTCCAGGCTGTAAATCAGAAAGCAGGGAAAAAAGGGAGGAGGATGAGGGAGTGGGAGGCAGAGTAACGAGAAAAAGTGATGCAGCATCAACCAGACGGAGCTTTTCCCTGATTCTCAGAACCGTCTCTGTCGCACTCCGCTTACCACCCGCAAATACCACCCCCCGCCACCCTGTCCCTGCAGCATCACAAGGTGCAACGCCCTCAGGTATCTGCGTCTTGCCTACGTCTTACTGGCAGCTTCATTAAGCCTTGTTTTCTCTACTCTTCCCTGGGAGGATTTAAATGAGCTGTCATCCTGACCTTTTTGAGGTCCTGCTTTTTAAAGCACGTTCAGCCCCCCGCTGCCCCGAACCCGTCACCGTCCTTTTTTTTTTATCCTCCCTGCTCTTCCCTCCCGCTTTGTCACTCTTTCTTCCACTTGTCTCTTCTCTCTTCAGGGGGTAAGATACTTTTAAGCCGTCGCCCTGCGGCAAACAGGCATGCCAAGGTTGTTTTGTGTGTAATTGCCTTTCTGGTAGAAGCTGTTTGTCTGTGCACACATGCAGCCCTCCTCTGACGCCGCACAGCAAATGGGGAGGGCACGGACTCTGCAGACTTAATTTCCTCCCTGACTGTTCTACAGTGCTGATTAAGCAGGCATCTGTGGTGTTTTGAATACAGCAGTAGGCCAAGTGGAACATGCTAACTGTTCTGTCTCTTAGTGTCCAGCCTTTGGAGGAGTTTAGAGACCCAGTTGTGTTTTTAACCTGTTCTTGTGGCATTTTTTTGATAGGGTTGTTCACCTTTTCGCTTGTCTGTACGGAAGTCGCCACAGGAGGACATGTATTAAGAAAATTAAGCCCAAATTTGTGTTTCTGAGTATCACTTTATTCAAAGTGTAGTAAATCAAGAACAGATGAAAAATACTGTTTGAAAAAGGTTGTAGTTATTGCTTACAAACTACAGTCAGCATCCCAACAGCTACCTACTCTCCATTCTGATGCATCTGTTGGGTCTTTGTTTTTCTTTGTCAGAGAAGGGATCTGTCTCTAAACTGTACGGCTGTATTGCTCCAGTGTCGCTCACCGTTTCTGTTGCACCAGTAATTGGTTGAAGCTAGCGGGAGAGGGTGTAAACAGAGAGCTCTCGGTTTCAGGGAGAGGAAGGGGGCAGGGTTACTCCACACCAACAGTCTCATAGGTGAATTTCTAATAAACTCCTGCCGCTCTGCAGAAACTATGTCCTAGGAAACTAAAGAGATTTGTTGAATTTGGCTAAAAATGGCATACCGGTAATCATAATTAAAAGACCACCCAAAAGATGATTGGAGTGGGGACTTTCAACGGTTTTTGCACATTTCCTCTTACCTATTTATCACAATTGCGGGCTCTTTGAAGAATTTAATGTTAGTTTAATGTTTTTTAACATGAGCTGCAGGCAGATTACTAACACATAGGAGGTAGAGGTTTATTTGAGGCCTCCAGTGCCTCGAGCCCAGCCTGCCCCGTTTTTACTTCAGCTGTTTGATGTGTAATTTAAGTTTTTATTGGCATCAAATGTCACCTTACCTGATGCTGCAGGTGTGAATCAGTTTCCAATTGAAAGCTAAATGTGTCTCCCACAGCTCGGTGCCTTCAGGGACCAGCTACAGAGTCTTATTAGTCCAGACCCAGCTTCTGTATCGCCACGCACCATGTGCTGCCCTGCAGTCACGTCTGACCTCTCCCCGTTTTCTGCTCTCTCTGCAGTGTGAGGAGAAGTGCGTGTCCCATGTTGCATTAGTGTCTGTGTGAAATGCTGGCCTGTCTGCCAGGGCCAGGTGACCTCCCCCTCCAGCTTCTCCCTCACACGCAGATGAACACTGGACTTCTGAAATGTAAGTACTGACCTCACACAACCCGCACCTCAGCTCAGCTGTTGCATCTTTACCAACCGCTCCTGCGCTGACCCGTCCTGCTGCAGCGCCGGAGAAAGGTTTCTGCTTTTGCGGAACCACAGATCCGCCTCGAAGGGAAATTAGGAGCCAGCGGCACCATGAATGTGCTGATGAACGGTAAACTGGCTGCCTGGTGCTCACACCACCACCATCTCCATCAAGGGTTTCACTCAACCATCTCGCCTCCTTCTCACAATTAGGAAGAGTTAGTTACTGTCAGACTGGCAGACAGATTGCAGATGACTGGTTGTGCCCCACTGATCCTGTAATATAAGATGCAATCTGTTGTCCTGGGTTAACAGACTTGTCAGTTCTTGCCAGTTGAAGTCAATGTGTTCGAGTTTTACAACTTAACTGCTGAAAAACTGGAGAATGTGAGGACCAGCAGAATACATGAAAAGTGAAGGTCAGCAGCAATCGCCACAGAGAGCTGAGTCTCACTAAGCAGAAATAGAGAGAAGCTGGTGTTTCACTTTGAACTGATTCTTAACATATTTCATGTCAAAAGATTCCAGCTGATGCCAAGTGATATCCTTTTAGCATTTACGTTAGCGTTGAATAGTGTCCAATGTTCAGCTTAAGCTAATCAGTCACAAGGAATCCAAGTCTTCCTCTGCCCTTACCTCCCTGAGTGGAGACTCCTCCCCAGCCTGACCCATTTCTGCAGTTTTTTTTTGTGTTGTTGTTGTGAAATGTTCCTGCTCATCAAGACTGTAATTTCAGAATCACAGTAATCAGTCAACCCCCAGGAGATCAGCGAGTGTGAGGGAGTCTGCTAAGTGCCAGCGTCTGTTGCCTCCCTCAGGCAGGCCTGTGACATAGTGCAGCCATCAAGCAGACTCTGCTCCTCCTCTACCCCTCACACTAAGACACATTAGAGCACAAGGCACAACCCGAGTTCAATTTGTTTTTCTGTCCGACGCTGTAATCCATTTAGGTGATGGAGCATGCTTCCCATTGCACGGCCATTCCTGGAAGTGTAATTTCAATCCATTCTTTCCTCTTATCAGTCCCTCATAATGCATTTCCTTTTCATCTGTCCTTCAAACAGACACTGTGTTACATCAAAAGCTTCAGATCCGTATTTCATTTGGAGGTAATTATTTTATCTTGGAGCCAGTAAAAAAAAATACTGTTCGACCTCAGGTTGCTGATCATAGTCCCAATCAGCTGTTGCATGTTAGCAGTCTGTGCAGAATCTAACAGCCTTCGACAGCCGAAATCCATCCATCCATCCATCCATCCATCCATCCATCCATCCATCCATCCATCCATCCATCCATCCATCCATCCATCCATCCATCCATCCATTCCACCCCCCCCACCCCCCCACCCCTCATAGGGCCTATCCCAGGCTACTGTCAGGTGAAGCCAAACTACAACTATTGGCTCAGGTGGTTGAGCAGGTCGGCCGATGATCGAAGGATTGGCGGCTCTGCTCCATCAACATCATTTTACTGTAAAAAGTGCAGAAACCCGAAGAAGGAACTCAAATCATGTCTAATTTGACGTGGAGACCTCAGATCTAATTTCCTGCTCATGTGCAAAAACTGCAGTTTATGGCAGCATGAGCTTCTGTTCCCCGCTGCTCAATAAAAACAGTAGTTTGAATAAAAGAAACCCTAATTAGTGCCTGCTGACTGTGCACTTGTGTTCCAATCAGTTTGCTAGCAGCAGGATAATTAGTGTTCGGCCAGAGTGGCCCTTTTTCTGCAGCTTCCTCACTGCGTATGTGCCCAGCAGGAGATCTCGGAGATGATGCGCTCCTTGCCAGTGGCAGCCACTCCACTTACAAACTTTGCTCATATTCCTCATTAACCCTCCATTTATGCTTAAGCTGTAGCTAATCTAGGTTTCAGGTTGAGGTTGAAATGCTAATAAGATACATTTGCTTACTGGAACTCATGTTCAGCCACTGACAGAAGCTATTACCAGATCTGAGGTCCATTTCTGTTGCCCGACTTTGCTAATTTGTGGAGATCAAGACTTGAATTTTTTAAACCGATGCATGTTCCATTTGTCTTATTTTCTTATATTACAAATGTTAGTTTAAGTGTTAGTTTTTTTTTATTCATTTGGCAACTGTTGCTGTTTTTAAATGGATGTACAGTTTGTTTTCAGTGAATGTTTATGTACTGGCCGTGGATGATTGCAGACATACAGTCACTGCTGGAGACCTGTGAAAATGTGAATACTTTTTTTGATGGGACTGCCCTGGAACAGTCAAGGTTGTTTCATATGAAAAGTGAAGCACTGTCTTTTTCTAACGGTGATTATAGAAAATGTTATGTTGGTTTTCTTTTTCTGTCTCAACACCTTAACTATCAAGGCTTCGTCAGGTTCTTTTTGTTCGGCGTACCACATAAACTAGACTCATCTGCTGTTCTACAAATGTTTTGTTGTTGGGGGTTATTATGCATGGTGGACAAAGAAAGCTGAGCTGTGAGATCAAACCAACGGACAGATCTCTGTACTTTAATTTCTTCACCTATAACAAAATTGTACAGCTTCAAAATATAAAATTGCTGCCATATTGTCATTGTGTTATTAGAATGAGTAGCACTTGTCTTGTGCAATATTCTAATTACTTTTTTTATGGATTAAAAGGTGTACCAACCAGAGAGACTCCTGTACTTTAAGCTGCGTCTGTCAGACAAAATGTCTTGGTTCTCATGGAAAATGCCTCCAGCAGACACGTCTCCTTTTTATATGTGACAAAACTTTTGCATGGTTTCAGATTCTAGAGTGTAAAAGACATGCATATGCCGACTCTCACCTTGACCTATGTGAAAGAAGTTCTGCATAAATTAAGCACAGGCAAGAAAGGCAGACAATCTTCTTGGCTACATCTTCAGAGACACTAATGCTCTGATTCTGTAATTCTTTTTCCTCATGTTCTTTCAAAACTAACTTTTGTTCTGTCTATTCTCACGTTGTATACTTATGTTCAGACCGGTCACTTGCGTCTGGAACAACCACAGTACAGCTTTGTGGCAGATAATTCTTGTTAGCCCGTTAAAGCTGCTAATCTGAAGTGTGTGTGATGTTGAAAAGATCCAATAAACGCAGCTCCTAGAGTACAGAACGGTACATGTACGTTATAATTAAATGTAATGTAATTAAAGCCAAAAGCGGCATATTAATGCCCCAACCCCAAATCTTTTGACCTGCCCTCTTTAGCTGAGTGGCTGCTACACGACCCTCGCCCTCCAGTTCTCCCACTGTCACCCTGGTCAGAGCTGCATGGGCCAAATTCATGAAAAATTCATAACAGAGTTTTCTGTTGGTTTTATCGCCATAGCAACTATATTTTTTCTATACCTGCGAATGACTAAAAGCTCTATGTAGTTTTATGAAGTATTTGCCAAAGTAAAGTTTTAGATTTATTTAGCCACAGATTTTTGCTAACCACGCCGACATTCCTAATGTATTGACATCAAATGTCATTTGCTTTTGTTCAAATTGAAAGGTTATGTTTTTTTTTTTTTTACATTTTTTTTTTCTAAAATTCAACGAGGCAGCCTCTTCCCAAGGTCAAAGGTCTATGAAACTTTGATTGTGGTTGTAGACTTAAGCTGGTGGTGTGTGTTGAATTTCATGAAGATCGCTTGAATAAAAGTGGATTTTTTTTTTGTGCCAAAATATGAAAATTGCCAAATTTCCCACTTTGCCAGAATATGTCCCCCAAACCATTGGTCCTGTGTCTATCCCATAATAATCTCAACACGTCCTAAGCATATCCCTGATGTGTGTTTGGGTTTTGTGAGTGGATTTAGAATTGTTTTGTATTAGCCCCAAAGGAGATTTTGGTGCCATTCATTTTTTTTGACCGATTTGTCAGCTGTGATATCACTTGGTTTGGAGGGGGAGGGCCCTTCCATAAACCCCAAATTCCTTTCCGCTGTGTACTAGCCAAGAGGACATCGACCACAAAGCAAAACAAGTAGCTTTTAGCACTCGTCTGTTTATTCGTTAAGTCATTGGTGTAAACAGCGAGGTTGCTGTGTAGCTGATAGATTGAGGGCAACCTGCCAGTAAGTTTTCATGCAATATTATGTAAAAATTGTCTTCGCTTTTACGGCAAAAACTTTAGCAGTAAACTTGATTGACGCTCTGTTTCATCTTTACCTGGTTTTGCTTAGGTGTTGCAATAAAACAGAATGGAGCTTTAAAGTTCCACTCGTATCATCTTTTGATCTACGTTAAAAGTGGTCTTTTAGTTATGATTGTGCTATTTTTTTTGCCAACGTTAAATAAACCCGTGTCGTTTTCTTGGACATAGTTTCTGCAGAGCGGCAGTAGTTCATATGCAACCCACCTCTGAGTTGTTAGTGGGACTGTTGGCGTGGAGCAACCCCGTCCCCCTTCCCGTCACCCATAACTGAGTGCTCTTTGCTTAGCGCTCCCACGCTAGCTTACTATCCTTCACACCCCCAACCTAACATTACTGGTGTAGCAAAAATGGCGAGCAATATTGGAGCCATCCAGCTGTACAGTTTAAGCCAAATTCCAGCTCCGACGAGGAAAACAAAGACGTTCACGGATCTAGTCTTCTACAAGTGGATGTATCAGAATGTAGTGGAGCGGGGATCTTGTACCTTGCCGCAATTCACAACGATTTGAGTAAAGAAATACTTAGAAATGCAATTTTGATCTTAATTTTCTTTATTTATGTCCTTTATGATCAGAAAAATGCAGATCTTGTTAAAATCACCAAAAATACAATTTTCATCAGAGTGGGTCTTTAAAGTTTGTGTGTGTGACAGTGGCCTCACTAACTAAGGGACCTCTGTAATCAGTCACATCCCCCCACCATGCAGAGCAACTTATTTTATGGTGCCAACTTCCTCCAAATGTTTCAACATGTAGATGGGTCATTGACGACTATTGATGCAAATATCAAACCACTTCTGCTCCCAAATTACTCTAATTTAGTATCTACATGAAAGTGAACACTTAGGGGATTTTTGTGTCTTAGCTGGCAATAAATTCAGACATCAAGTGGTTAAAAGACGGAATGTGGAGTGTGTCCATGCTTTTTCTGTCAGTCATGATATTTGTTTAACGTTTTTAGTGTCACTTTGACTCTGAGACAATCAGCCGATCGACGCTCTAATGAGCAGAGGATGTGGATCCTGTTCCTTCCACCTGCAGTCCTGTGGCAGCAACATTTCATGCACGCTTCACAGGCGTTTAAGAAAATAAAACCAGCGGACTTCATATTTTTAGGTCCATTACTGTCACACTTGGAGACATAATTTCCTACAAAATCATTAAACATTTCTTGTGGGTGACGGGTGAAAACAATCCGTGTGCTCGTGCTCATTTATCTGCATTTGCTTAGGCTGCTATTTATTTAAGCGGCAGACATTGGGCTTCAATGATGGCGGGTGTCGAGCTCCAGCTTCTTGGCCCAGACCCTTGCATTAATGAGGCTGTCATCAGCAGGCTGAACACTTAGTTACAGCAGCCCCCCTGTGTGCAGCACCAGACCAGCCCCCGCACATAACTGCCCATTGTTTCCTGCTCAGATATAAAGCAGGAATTAATTAGCCAGTTGGCACAAGTCTTGGCGCTGCCGTGTCAGGGGCTCTTTTCAGCTCTGTGCCTCATCCCATAAGCCCAGTGTGAATGCTGAGAGACGGAGCACAACCACCACCACCTCCACCATATGTGACGGAGCCTTGCCCAGATCTCCGGTATTTCAGATTTGGACTTCAGTCAACAGGAAAAAGACCCACCTATTATGGTGCAAAGACTGATTCACCTGAGTTCTGTGAGCGCACTGATGCTCGCCTCAGATCATTTCAAAGTATGAAGGTAGAAGACCCTGACAGCCCAGTCATAAACCACTTTATCTGAAAAGTTACAATCAATTAACTTGTATAAGAGCTTCACACAAGCCAACACCTAAATGAAGCAGTCTCACATGAACAAACAGGTAGACATGTTCCTATTGTCACTTTGTTAAATTTAGACACTGTGCTTAGCAGGTGTAACAAATGGCTTGGAGCTGAGACCTGGGAGGTATTCCTGCAGATCAGAGATGCTGCTTCTGTGCCTGATTGCTTGTCTGCTGTCATGGAGCTCTGCTCTGCATCCTTTTTCCCCCTCCCCATAGCAGCCACAGGGGACCATCCCTGCTGCTCTCATTCTTTGTTTAGTTTGTGATTCATTCCAACATCAGAGCCGACCCTCAGATGCTCACTTATTCTTGGCCTTTGTGCGTCAATTAAAGCCAGTAAAAGCTCTTGGCCTCAAAGCCACCGACCAATAACACTTAACCGGGTTATTTTTTTTTTTTTTTTCACTGGGAATATGTTCACCATGATAATTCTGTAGAAGGCATTTCTCTTTGTCCACATGAGACGGGTGCTCAGAGGAAAATGGGGAGATATGAAATATAAGAGCTCTTTCCAGATCAGCTCTTCCACTCAGCTGCTCAGATTTCCACTGATGTGTTCTTTTGTGCCATATGCACTTCTAACTGAATTAAGATGTCTCTTTTATTGCCCCCTTCTCTCCTTCACTCTTCACTTTTCTCCATTCTGTCTCCTCTTCCTCTCTCTGTCTCGATCTGTCCTGTCCTCCCCTCAGGGGACACCATACAAAGGATGAGATCTGCTCCGTTTCCAACCCCTGCAGAATTAGATGCATACGCTAAGAAGGTTGCCAACAACCCCCTGACCATCAAGATTTTCCCCAACAGCATCAAGGTCCCCCAGAGAAACCACGTGCGCCGTACCATCAACGGGCTGGACACATCGGGCCAGCGCTACAGCCCATATCCCTCCTCTCAGGCCGGCGCCAAGACTGGACTCCTCGCCATCGTCAAGGTGCCCACAGTCAAAGGCATCCTTAAAGATTTTGACGGCAGCCGGGCTCGCTTGCATCCTGAGGTCATTATGAACCCTCCTGCGGGATCCTTTCAAGTGGCTTCAACCAGCACTTTAAACCACCACCCACCTCTGCCCAGCCTGCCACAGCACTGCTTACCGCTCCAGGACCTGCCTCAGACTTTACACATGACCGTTCCTCAGCAGCAAGCTCATTCCCAGAGTCTCAGACACCCTCCCCCTTTGGCCCAGCATCCTCAGGGCCTACCTAGACTCCAGACTATGCCTCAGCACCCAGCCCTTGGCCAACCTCATGGCCCCCCTGCCGTCATGCTTCAGCAGCAGCACCTTCAGCTGCAGCCTGGCTTGCAGGGGGGCAGGAAGTTGCCTGATGGCGACGTACCACCCAACGTTACTGTCTCTACCTCAGCCATTCCACTCTCTATGGCTGCCGGACCTCTCCTTGGCCGGCAGGCCGACCTGAGCACCATTGTGCATCAACTCAATCAGTTCTGCCAAGCTCGGGCCCAGGGGGCAGGGGCCACCTCCATGTGTGAGGGCCAGATCGCCAATCCCAGCCCTATCAGTCGCAATTTGCTCATCAGTGCATGTTCCAGGGTGACTATGCACAGTAACCCTGCCACACCGGGCTTCCCTCCACCCAACTGCATTATAGGTTCTCAAGAAAAAGCCGCTGCCCCAATGGGAGCCCACCCTGCACTTAGTGTGGCTGCTATGAACCATTTGCCTTCCAGCCACACTGATCTTAAGCAGCAGCAGATGCAGCAGCATCTTTATTCACAGCAGCAACACAACCCACAGCAGCAGAAGATGCGCTCATGGAAACAGCAGCAGTTGGCTCTAGCACCCCAGATGCAGAACGGCGGGGTGCATCTCCCCAAGCAGCCTTCCAGAGACCCATCCTTTCATTATAAGGGCATAGGCTACCCCGCAGAGGTGTGTGTGGGTCAGCCTTACTCAATGAAACCTCCTGTGGAGAGGCCCACCCCGTCCCCTCCTGTCAACAACATGCCCAGCTCCATGACCCACTACACCAATGGCCACTACTTCCAGTCGCATGTTTGGAACAGCAGCATCCTCCCCACACCCAACAGTGACAGCTCCGGGTCTCAGGACATAACTATGTCATTCCATGGCGCAGGCCCTGGAGGGTGTACCACACTAGACTGTGGCCCCCCTGGGGCTCCCCATTACAGGCTTGGAACAAGCTCCTTCACCCCCTCCTCCACCCAGGCTAATCTGATGCAAACTGCAGATTACTTGGGTGGGGACTTCCAGACACCCTACTTCCGCGATCAGAATCTAGGGTTAATGGGCAAGATGCACAGGCCTGCTCTGAGCAGGGTGGGTCCAGAGGTTGGGGATGGCAGAACCGCTCTCCTCCAGCATCCAGGGTACAGATAAGCTATGGCCTTGTCTCTGTTTCCAACCCCTTCGTTTTGGTTTAGTTTTATGAAAGGAAACACATCAACACAACCCTAGTGATACCTTAAAGGACAACTAGTATTGAGGTGGTAAAATAATATATTAAATGCAGAAAGGTAGTATTTGTCCCCCTCTTTTTTTCCATCTTGCAAGTGATCAATTACTATATTGAGTGCTTCTACCTATAACTTGAGGTAACTTTTGTGTAAACATATGTACTGCGCCCTGCTTTGTCCTCCGTCATAGTTTTGTGTGCCTGGATCTTAACAGATGTTTTATTTCTGCAGCAGATGTGGCAGTAAATGTTTTCATGCACGTTAAGAAGGAAAACCATCCCTCGCTGATGAGCTGCAACACCAACCGTGGGATAGACTTCCTCTGTCACTTTGTATTTTATTTTTTTGAACAGGACCATGTCCAAGCTTTGCGGCTACGACTAGTTTTACTTGACTACACTTTGGAGGTAACGCTAAGATAAAAAAAAGAGAAAACAATCTCTGCAGGACGGAAACGCAGGAACTGGTCTTGTTTTAGAACAAAGACGGTGTGCACATCTCAACAGAAGTTTTATTCTGTTACCAGTTATTTATTTGTATAATAGGAATACTAAAGAATAACTCTGTCACTACGGGAAGCATGTAATCAGGTTCTTTTTGTACATTGCAATGTTCCAGCGATGAGCGGCTGTGTAGAAAAGCCGACGCTCTGTCCTGCTCGAAATGCTGCAATGAAATCAGGTGTCGACGTTCTGAAATCATATTAACTCTCCTACCTTAAAATGGCCAAAGTCAGGTTCCACGAGGACAAACCAGGATGAAGCTGTGCCATTTTATATCTGATTGCTTTTGTGTCAAATGTATTACTTGAATGTTGAGTCTGTTTTGAAGGTATTTAAAGGGACTTGTTGGTAAGGAAACGAAGAAATGAGTGAAGTTTGAATCCTGACCACATGGGGGCGGGGGGGGGGGGGTTGTATTTGCTACTGACTCTAATGAATCACATTGATCACTTGCAAGATTTCCTTGAGTTCAAAGTGAAACAGCAAATGCATTGTTTTCTTCTGTTGTACACTGGCTTACCTACTAGACTACTGTAATTTTAAAGGTTGATGATTGTGTGTGAATGTGTGCGGCTGCATTTCAGGGTGGGAGTGCGAGTGTTTGTGTGTAAAGTAACACAATGACACCTTTGTTTTTCTTCACTGAACTCCCTAACAGCCCTTAAAAAGCCTTAAGTGTTCAGTCCTTGGACTTTCCTATGAAAACGAGCATGGTTTTAATTTAAAAAAAAATCCAAATAAGACTGGATGGGATAAGCAGAAACTGCAGTTGTTGTTGTGGGGGGGGGGTTGTCTTAGTTTGTTTATCTGTTTGTTTCATGAAAAACAATTTTATTTGAGATTCTTTATAAATTAAAGCAAGAGGAATATTTTGTAATTAAGGTTTTAGCACTGCATAGTTTCAGAGCTGTATGTTTTTTCCCCTTTTCAAAGCTTCAGTTTGCAGTTGTAACTATGATACTTGATCTGCTTGATATTTAATTATTTTTCCTTTTTTCTTGTACTTTTGCTGTGAAAATGGAAGACAGTTCACAAGCCTTTTTGTGTTATTCTGTACGACAGATGAGGGGCAAGAGAGTGAGAGTTGTGTTACTCTTTTTGTAATATTGTAATAATAAAATAAAGTTCTAATTTATGCTTTGAGGCGAGTGGGAGCTCTATGCTTTTGAGCATCACCTTGCATGTTTAACTGGAGTTTTCTGCTAAGCTCTCTCCTCCTTTTTTCTCTTTTATTTCAGCTGGGTGGATCATTATTCACACAACCGTCTTCTAAAGGATGCGGGAACACATTTGACTGCTTTAAAAGGTCTCTCTAAACTGCAGATCTTTAACTGTGACAGCAAATGCTGAAGGAGGCGATTGCTGCTCCAATAGCTGTGCTTTCATGCCATTTATCCAGGCCTCCTCCTGCTACATTGCAGGAGAAGGTGGAGTAGAGAAAGCAAGCTGTGAAGTCTGCAGCTCTAGCAGGCTGCAGTAGATTTGGCTCGTCTGACTGTGATGAAAACGGGGCCTTGTATAAAGGCCAAGCGGCAGGAGGGCAGGATCAGCACCTCCCTGATCATGGTTACTCTGACGGACGGTTGAGAGTGATGCCAGAGGAGCAGGCAGGTGACGAGACATCTGGCTCAGATGCAGAAAAACTCCAGAGGAGCTCCTTGATTAAATGTTTAATCTAAAATGCAGGTTTTCATGGACATAATCAACACTTATTGCAGTTTAAAACATCCATAATACAGATGAATCTCTGAACAGGAGAACTCCTCTTTGGTGCTTAACTAAGAAACATTGAAATGTAACCAGAATGTGTCGCGTGGAAGAATTCATTTGGCAGTTAAGCTTCTTGAAGAATTGAGCTGGATCGGTGCGTTTGGGTCTGAATGGCTCGTTGCTCCTGTCAGCTAAGCTGAGCCTCCTCGGTGAACCTTTTATACTGCCTCAGACAGTCAGGGTGCTCATCTCTGTCGACTCAGATCCCTGCAACCGCCTACTGGCCTCTGGGAACAATGTTCTCCAGCTCCTCCCTGTGGAGAAAGAAGGAAAAGTGAACAGACCTAACCTGACTTCTGTGGATGAAATAAACCTGAGTGTCTGTGCCTCTGTGTCTTCTGATCGGGCGGGTTTCGGATCCGGGCTGCAGGGAGCGGTCGTAGTATCCTGGATCTTCATCAATTTTGCCGATGTCAGTGTTCCATTTATTCCAGTTGACTTCCTCCACTCTGAGACAAGAGGACACGCGGTTGGAGGAGTGTCTGCAGAGTGAACAGCAGCTGATCCTGCTCATGCAGTTCTAGAGTAAATTAACTCAACCAAGTGAACATTTGACCCCGCTTTCCAAGAAATCCTCCTGAAGTTTGGACATTGTCTTCTCTCTGAAGATCTTTCTGCATTATTATTTGGAGTTGACATAAGGTACTGAAACTTTTAGGTTAGAGATACCAAAAAGGGAAACACGCTTTTAAAATAGCCAAGCAGGTCTGCTAAATAAGTGTTGTCAGTAAGAAAATAGGTGAAAAATGAAGAAATTAGAATAGCAGTAATCTTATAAGGGCTAATACAGCCAAACTTGATAAACCCTCAATAATTTAGACTTAAATTCATTGTGGAGAAGCTTTAAGTTGTGAAAAAAATCAAGTCAGTCTGAACAGAGCCTTGCTTGATGTAATAATCCATTTTGTGGTTTTTCCAGGGAACTGTGCCAAACTGAACATTTTTGAATGAAAGATTTTGTCTCCGTAACCTGAACTCATCAGGATCACAATCCAAAACTATTTTTTTTGTCACAGTTGTACTAAAGAAATGCACTACAGCACCACCCTAACATGTCCTGTAACCTGTTTTCCAAACAGTAACTTCAATTTGATCTAAACAGCTTTGTTGGTTGTGACCATTTTCTCACTTCAGCTGACTAAACCAGACTTACTGACTCGGCACTTCTGTTTCAGATGTTCTCACTTCACAGGGATTAAAAAAATACTATTGGTATTTAAATTGCTCACCGGATTTCACAATTTATACATGCTGACAGTGACAATGAAGGTATATCTTATAACAAAAAAAAAAAGACTCAACAGCTATTATTTATTAACAGATACTTCTCAGTTATTTACAAAAATAGCTATTATTAGTTATTTTGAAAAGTATTTTACCGTCTTTTTAACCACTAGTAGACTTACATTTACCTTTTTCTCCAAGTTTTATTTCAGGAGTAGGTTACAACCTGTTACATTTACCTAAACAGGTTGATTGTACCCCTCTGAGTTGTGCTCAATTACATTATGCATACATTCTTAATAAATCAGCAGTACTCTTACTAGGGTTGTAAATTATGCAGATATATACTGAGAAATTGACCTGTAACAGCAGTGTTGGTTGGAAACCAAATACACAAATAGTATTATGATGGTAAAAAGGTAAAAATCGATCAGAAAGTAAATCAGTTTCTGTCAAACTGTCCATTTCTCTTCCTGTTGTGTCTTTCTCTTTACATGTGATGCAAACAAAAAAGATCACCACCTAGCTTCTACCAAGTCAGGTCAGTTTTAATTGGCTGAATTTGAACCACAGTGATACTTAACCCCTTTTTTTCACAGCAATGCAAACACTTCCTGAATACATTAACTTGACAAACTTTGTAGAAAACAAAGACAAAGAACAAAATGATCTAAAAGACCCAAAATGCAGGCTTTTATGTTTGAAGCTGTTATATTAAACACATTTTGTTTTTGTTGCTTCAAATAAAAAGTGGTAAAAAGAAACAGTTTCTCTGTTATAGGACATTTCCTTCTTATTTTAACCAAATTAATTGTAATAATTTAACTAGATAACTAGTATCTAGGTTGTTTCCATTTAGGTAATAGAATTGGACTGTATCTTATCAACACAAGTGAATTGAATCTTTTATGGATCGATTTGTAGACCATGTATGGAGATGCGGATCAAGTCATGTGAGAGGAAAAGATACACACCTTACACAACTTACTGAGAAGCAATGGACTTTGCCTATCAATGTTCTTTGCTTTTCTTGCAACATTTTTACCATTTATTCTGCACAGTAATGGCAGCAGAGGATTTTATGGAATGGCCATTATTGCATCATACCAACAACTG
Organism: Oryzias sinensis; assembly: GCA_037389245.1. Taxonomy (NCBI): domain Eukaryota; kingdom Metazoa; phylum Chordata; class Actinopteri; order Beloniformes; family Adrianichthyidae; genus Oryzias; species Oryzias sinensis. The sequence goes on along the minus strand of CM074497.1, from coordinate 11,334,876 downwards.
CTGAATGTTCATCTGTAACTTGCAACTATGTTTGAGGACTCTGAAGAAAACTTCCTAAATGAGTAGAGATTTTGAAGCCTAAAAGAAAGAAAGCAACAATCTGTTAATGTTTATAAGGCAGCAGTGATGTGCGACGAGGTAAAACATTCATTTGATGAGAGAAGTTTATTATTACAATAGTTTATTGACTCATTAAATTGAGCAAAGATCCCGTTTCCTCCCAGATATCAGTGAACACATTGCTTTTGCCAAAAGACTTGTTCAAAAAATTTAATTGGGTTATTGTTGTAACTAAAAATGACATTTTAAAAGTTCATTTTAGACTTATTTATCAGCTTCTGTATTTTTACTCTCATTTCAGTTAATATTTGTGTCTGCTCTTCCTTCCTGCTTGATTCATAGTATTTTATAAGCTACTTTGACTAAAGTAGTTTTTGGATCTTCCGCCTTTAATGAAAAGTGTAGCATTTAAGCCAGACTTAAGATGAAGAATGAAAATGTGTTTTAGGTTCCATATACCTTTTTTCTGATCAATGTGGTTTAATTTTATACTTAGGACAGGTGCACACACTTTTATATACGTAAATAATTCTCTTCTTTTGAACTTTGATCAAAGGCAAATGGGGACTTTTCAATTTGGGTGAAGTTGTGACTTAGGGATGAAAATAAAATAAGTGATGATATTATCATCCACTGAATCCCTATGTGCTGTAAATTGACTGGGTCGCTGGATTGGATAAATGTAAAATACCATCCATTGATCAATTTTCTGAACCCAATGAATCCCTTTCAGGATTGCTGGAGCCTATCCTTAATACTGTTAGTTCAAGGTGGGGAACACCTGCATAATATCACCAGCAATAATCCCTTTTTACCTCAATTGTGACTAAAAAAACAGAATGTGTGTACAGATGTACTTTCCACATTTCTGTATGAACATTTTCGTTGCTGCTCATTTGGACAAAAACTTAACGATTCATTAATTAATTAATTTTTCACAGTGCTGCTATTGTTTATTAAATGCCTTCAACATCTACATTACATGTGTGAACTTGATTGTGGTGAAATAATCAAAGCTCTTTTAATTACAACCACTGAGTGTTACATTGTAATGTGCAATAATGAATACTGAAATGTTTAAATTAGAATCAAAAAGCTATTGATTTTGCTTACTTGATCTGCAATGTGTAGCAATAATTTCTGATTTAATCTTATCATGTGTTCTAATGATAATTAATTATTATTACATATCAGTACCGTTACTGTTTTCTGAAATCATGAATGAATGTTTTCTGAAGATCATCAATCATTTCTAGGCACTGGATTTTGTTACTTGAAAAAGAATCTATCTGATCAGAACCGGATTTAAAACACTGTAAAACTATCAAATGAATGAACTCAGTAGGGGTGGGATTATATAAGCTTGCTTCTTCCCACTCCTTTTCAAGCAATAAATCAAACTCTACTTATACTTCAGTTAATGATCACTGTATTTAATTAAGCAAATGTGATTTAAGTGACATTTTTGTTTTGTTTTCTGTCTTTTTAATCTATGCATTTCATCATTTCTGTAATGAGTTTGATAAATATGTGTAAATTCTTTATTGCTTTGACTACAATGCTTGAAATAAATCGATAAAATCTAAATCTAAAGCCAGAATAACCCAATGCTGTTCTGAAAAGCACTGCAGCTTCTTTATTTTGAGTGAAAAATCAAGTGTCTTGAAGTGTTTTAGTACAAGTCTCCTTAAACGGACAAACCTGAAACACCAGCGCTGGTCGTTTCCCAGAGCAGTGCAAAGTTTCTTTTCCACGCCACAGCGAAGCCTCTTCCTCAGACAGTAGGGCAGCCTCTTCTCCATGTCCAAGATAGTGACTGCTCTCTAAAAACAACCACAGTACTTCAATAATCTTCTGCAGCTGTAAGGACACTTGCAGGATCACTGATCACCCACTTGGAGCTTCCAGATGCAGGTGCTCTCCTTGGTAATGTTCTCGACCGTGCGGTTCATGAGGGCTATGAGCATGTTGAGGAGCAGGATGTAGGTGAGGATGATGTAGCCGATAAGGAGAAAATAGAAGATCTCCGTGTACTCAAAGGCCTGGGAAAATTCCATGTCACCCATGCCTATCGTGAACTTGAAGAGCTCCAGTACGGTAAAGGAGAAGTTTTTGTAGGTGGGTATGAAACAGTCTGGACCAGGAGCTTGAGTAGTAAAAAAACTCCTGCCCCTTGTAGCATTCATGGGCTTTTCAGGAGGAACAATAAGCAGAGTCACCACAGCTGTGACAGGAGACAGAAGGCAGTTAGCAAACAGCATTGGAGCACATATGGACACAAGTCAACAAAAATGAAATGACAAGATGAGTAAAAAAACCAAATACCTGCAGAAAATCCAAAGAGAAACACAACGTAGACGAAAAGAAACCGCAGGATGTCACAAACAATTATCTGCAACGAAAACAACAGCCTTCAGACATCACGTCTCTGCTGTGTTGCCTGGAGGGGGGACGCCACAAGCATCAGGTACCTTCTGTATCATGACACTGTAGATGCCCATGTGCTGGTAACCCCTGGAGAAGTAAAGCACGTTCACCCAGCTGAGAGCCAGGCACAACACCAGAAAGCAGACGTACTCCTTCAGTCCAGCCACATACAGCCCAACGAAACACAGGTAGAAGAGGCCCTGCACACAACTGTCAACACACACGCTGCAGTCGGTCTGCAAACAGGTGCAACCTCATGAACTGGATTTACAATATTTAATCCAGTACTGTGGATGGCAAACGGCTTACAAGGTAGTTATGGCTGGTGCTGAATGTACGATGCATTTAATGGATCCAAGATGTAAATGTTGGATCACAAACAAGACATTACCTGCAGTTTAAATTTAAGAGGCAAGACACGTTTCATAAATGCTGAAGGAGGAGACTGGCACTTTGATTGTGGGATGTGAGCTCATTTGAATTATCTGAGTTAAATGGATCCAATATGTCTTCTACAAATAACCTCTCCCCTCTATGAATGAAGAAACCCGCAAACAACTTTACAGCATTTAAAAAAACATACCCATAGTGATTATTAAACAAAGTACCAACATCAGAATGAAAATGGAAGTCCCCCTCTGATCATGAGACGAGGAAAACAGAGACGTACGTGGAATAGTTGTCTGCAAGTGGATGCATCAGAATTGAGCGGAGCAGGGAGCTTGTGGCCGCCCTGGTTTCTTGATCACAAATACGATATTTTTCAAACAGCATGTTTGTGTCTGCTCCTGATTCACAACAATTTTGATAAAGAAATACTCAGAAATGCTATTTTAAGCCTAATTTTCTTTACATATGTCCTCCATCATCAGAAAAATTCCACAAGAACATGTTAAAAACACCCAAAAATCTATTTAAACCATTGTGTGTTTTTTTTTTTTTAATGAGCAATGGTTTACTTGATTAAAGTGTTTTGCTGACAGTAAGCCGTAATTAAATGAAATTAAGTACTGGTTTAAGTCTACTTTATCTGAGATCAATAAAGCAGACACTTCAGAAGCAAACAAAAAACTTACAAGAGTATCTCGTAGTATCCATCAATCAACAGAGTCATCATATTTGGCCGTTTTCTCCACATGTCGGTGATCTGAGAATTTAAAAACAGAAGTTCATGTATCAGACTTTCCACAGGGTGGCGATGTACCCACAACTATCAGTGACGTCTCCTTACCCCTGTTATAAAGAGAAATAGGTTTGCCAGAAGTGTCAGCCCTAGACCCGTGGCGAAAAAGTAGTCATCGTAGTTTTTTAAAGAAAAGGGAAACTGTGGAACCCATGAAAGATTTTAGAACCAGAACATTTCACATGACAGTAATGTTCTTCTCAATCCATTTTACCTCACGGTATTCTGCTGTGCCTCTGATATAGTGGGCTACAAAGGTGAAGATGGTCAGATACAGTGAGTAGACCAGGAAGTTGATTAAAAACATTCCGCCAGCAAATTTTTTCCACTTTGCCTGCAGCAACCGGCTCAACGGCTCTGTCTGGAGCATCTCATGTCGGTTCTGAGAAGAGGAAAGACATGAGTCAGCGCAAGACAACAGGGTCCTCTGCTGTGGCCGGTTTCACGGCGGTGAGACTCACGGGGATGTCACTGCCGTAGATAAGTATCTCCAGAAGAGAGTTGTTCTCACAGGAGTCCACTGAGGCCAGGTCATACAGGGAGCAATGAACAGGTCCATAAACCCACTCAGTGAATTTACGGGACAAATGTTTAATGTCGCTCTCATGAAACTCCCGCTTCAAGATGTGTGAAAATACCTGCAAAACAGAAAAGGAGCTTTTAGGGTAACAGTTTTTTTTTTCCTCCAAGGGCAAAACCATTGACTGTATATGACAACTGGACTTGGTACCTGCTGATTTCAAGAAACCAAAATCCCGTAGACTTTTAAAGAGAAATAAACAGATATTAATCAGTCATTCTATCTGTCAGAATAACCATTCATGATCTGCTACCTATTTTTTTTTAAATGTTCTTAGTAACTCTAATTTTTTTCATTATATTTTTCTGTAGCAAAAGTTATAAAATGACCAATCAGATGCCTCAATAGAAGTGTGTAGTGTCATGTCAAATGTTCAAAACACTGATTGACAGGTTCTCCCGAGCCGGCTTTCAAGGTATGGGGTGTGTACTTCCAACAGGCTTCATCCTAATTGGTGAAAGTGGTTGTCATAGAAACGTTGACTCAGGCCAACTTGGACCAATCACTGCTTACTGATGTTGTCTGGCTGGAAAAAATGACGAATGAATTTACTTGGAATTAGAAATTAGTCGTCCTCTATGGGTGATTTCATGCACATTCAGTCCAGTTCTCTTATACAGTCAATGATGAAAAGTCAAAATGAGATGAACTTTGACTTTACTACAAACTAGAAACACAAAGCAACAAAATCAAGGCTCAACTGAACACAACTTATAGCTCTCAGCACAAGCGCGTATATGAATTCTTAGTCCTGTTTCTGTATCATTTCTGTCTCTATTCTCACTATTGTATTCCTCACAGCGTCCTGTAACATCTTACCCCAATCTTGCCTGTCTTTGCAGCCATTAGGAGAGGTGACAGCCCTTTGTTGTTCTTAATGTCCTCCAGCTTCTTCTTTGGATGCAGTTGCGCTGTGATCTTGAGGATGCGATCGTACATGCTGTTTATGAACTCCGTGTTCTCTTTTGAGTTGTCAGCCACCGCAACCAGGGCATGAAGCACAGTGTTGCCATGAGAGTCCCTCTGCTCAGGATCGGCTCTCTGAATCTCATTCTTCAGTAAGTAGTCCACTATTTCAGGCTGGTTCGTGCAGGCTGCTAGAGACAGAGGCAGCTCACCTGGAGACAGACTTAATGGCATTAATTCTTCATCTGAGTATAGTCAGTCTAATAATCAGGGTACCAAAGTGCTTCACAATTAAAGGTAGACAGACTAAATTAAAAAGAAAATTAAAAACTGCATAAAATTGCAAAAAGCAATCAGTATAAAGTATATCTGAGAATGCAATAAAAACAAATAAAAGACAACAAGATGCCACCGACTACTGAGTAATAAAGGCCATTCTAAAAAGGTATTTTTTTAATTGATATTTAAAGCCTGTAAGGTCAGATGTCATGCAGAGTTTTGCAGGAATGTTATGCCATATCTGAGGGCCGGCCACGGAAAAACCGTGTTCACCCGAATGTTTCTGTTGTGATCTGGGCACATGAAGCAAATATTAATTAGCAGACTTTAAACTCTAGATCCCTGCGACAGACTGGCGACCTGTTCAGGGTGCCCCCTACTTTCGCCCACAAGTGGCCGGGATAGGCTCCGGCAGCCCGTGACCCCGAAAGTGAATAAACGGAAGATGAATGAGTGACTGAATGAATGAATGAATGAATGAATAAAGCTCTGGAACGGCTGCAGACAGTTAAGAGCTCAGTTAAATAAACTGGGGCAAGACCATGAAGAGCTTTGAAAACAAACAATAATGGTTTAAACAGAATTCTCAAATGAATAGGGAGCCAGTGAAGTGAACTGATTACCGGAGTGATGTGTTCTCGTCTGGATGTTCCAGTTAACAGTCGTACTGCTGCATTCTGAACTAACTGGAGACGGTTCAGTGATCGCTGGATGACACCAAAGTACAGAGAGTTACAATAATCTATGCGAGAGGTAATCATGGCATAGATTGCTGTTTCTAGATCACTGGAACTCAGTGAAGGTTCACCTTTAGCTAAAAGGCGCAAGTGATATAAGATCATGTTGACAATATTGTCGATCTGTTTGTCAAATTTAAAACAGCTGTCAGCTAGTAAAGTAGAGTCAGCTGTAGAGGTGTCACCAAAAACTAGAGTATTGTATGTGTTAATAGTGCAGGGTTATGCGAATACATCAGTAACTGACCAGCAGAAGAAGCGAAGTCAGTACGGGATAAATGAGTCTGCAGCATACGTGAGTGCGCTCTTTAGACTGTAATTTTGTCTATTTGCAGCTTTTTCAAAAATTAAATATGCTGCACTGAGAGTGAGTTGGCCCATCATTCTTATCCGTGTAACACCACAGATGAGGAGGCCTGACCAATCCTGACCGAAAAACTTCTCCCTGTTAAAAAGACAAACCAGTCAAATGCAGACATGATGTTCTAGATGAGACAGGAGTACCATATTGTCCACCTTGTCAAAAGCTGCTGTCAAGTCCAATAGCACCAGAGCAACGGCTGTTTAGGATCAACAGACACGGCAATGTCATTGTGGACCTTTAGCAGGAAGGACTCTGTGCTGTGCAGAGATTTAAAATCTGACTGAAACTTCTCAAAAATAAAACTATTTTCTAAAATGGACTGCAACTGCTTAAAAACAAATTTTTCTGATAACTTACATAAAAAATAATAAAGGGAAACAGGAAATTAGATAAAACAGAGGCGTTAAAGTGAGGTTTTTTAACCACAGCATGTTTAAAAGGCAGCTGGCACAACTCCAGAGCTTAAAAACGCGTCGATAAAATTCAAAAGTCCAGACTCAATAGTATCAAAAGCTGCCTTTAGAATTTTAGCAAAATCACATCAGGACAGCAGTTTATCGGTTCGAGTGATTTGACGATTTTAGAAAGAGTTGGAAGAGAAATCAACTTAAAATGATCAAACACATCAGAAACAACAGACAGTATTGAAAAGTCTCTGCTAACAGCTCAAATTATGATCTGTCTGACAGAATCCAATTTATTAATGAAGAAAGTAAGAAAATTCTCACAGGTGGCCGTGGAGGCGTCTGTGATGGCTGAGAGCTGCGGATTTTTAAGTGTATTATTTGCATTTTGGTTTAAAGGTTATGGTGAAGTGATCTGAGATAGCTGTCTCAGATATTTCAATTTGTGGGATTGTGAGCCCAAAAAATAAACCATGTGTTACATGCAGGGGTTTTTCATGTGTCTTTCTTTTGTTTCCTTCCTCTGCATGTGCTTAAAGAGCTGAGTGAAGACACCTGGTGGAGACCTGACGAGCTGCACAATCAGGCCCAGAGTCAGCCACCAGGCCTGCATATAAGCTCCTGTGGATCACTGGAGAAGGGAACTCTTTCTGGATCACAACCAGATGAATGTTGGAGAGGGTGGAAGGTTTGTGGACAGGTAAGACAGGGTACCCTGTACACCTCACGTAGCTAGCTTTCTGTTAGACACACTAGGTAAGTTGGTTGGCACCACCCATTGTATGTTTTATCACCACTTTCTAGAGCAGACAGTGAGTCTTATAGTTTTAGAGCTTTGATAGCCAGGCTGGGTTTTGTTAGATTTATTTCATTCCTTTGGCCCAACCTTAGTCCCTACCTCCCCTCCTCCATGGTCAATTAAGCCCTACATTATGTGTTTATGTTGCCCACACTCTAGCCCTAGTCTTGTACATTTGTGGATGTAACACCGTGTCTAGTGTGTGCCTTGCCACAAAAGCATGATAAAACCATTACAAAAAAAAAACATTTTCATTGGAGTGGGTCTTCAAAACACCATAACTGCTTTCGACTTGGCAGACTGAAATCTTTTGCTCTTCAACAGTCATTCTGGTCATTTTCCTACAGCTGCCAGGGTTGTTGGTTTTACTTGTTTGTGCACATGTAAACAAAGCTCTGGGTTTAGTGACAGCTTGTCCTGCCAGTTTGGTGATGACCAAGGAGGGAATTTAAACTTAAATTTTTGGCTAAAATTGAGGTTACACTTTTGCTCGACAGAAATGAAGGAATTTTCTTCCCAAGTAAGATACATTAATAATAAAGTTTGATGGTAACTTCTATTAAAATGTTAAAAATCAGTTGGAAACTGTAAACCTAGAGCTTAACTCTAAAACATGGACAGAGACCTCACTGTTTTTTTTTTTTTTTTTTTTTTCCTTGTTTCGTGCTAGTTGGGGATTTGCCCAACTTGATAACATAGGAACCTTTTGCTCCCTTTTTATTATGAGTGTACCTTTTGTCTATTTATCATAAACACAAATATAGCATTTGTCTATTGGTCTATTCATACATGCCTGGATGATCAGTGCCATGGTTTGACGGATCCCTGTCCCTCTGTCTCCCTCTCCTGGTCATGGCTGCTATTGCTGTCCTGTGGCCTCTGCTGTTTTCTTCTTTGTTTCTACAACTGTTCAGGATGAGGGTATCCTGACTCTCCTGCTACTCATCACTCCTCCAGTATTGAGCCCATCTCTGAGTTTTGCTGATCTCTGGCTTGTATGAGTGTCTGATCTACTGTCCCAGACCCTGGACTTACCCTTCCTTAGATATTGCACACTGCCTGATCTGGACTCAAAATGATTATGGTTACAATAATCTTTATTCTGTTCTCACCATTAAGCTTTATCTTTTCCTCTGATCGTGACAACTGCAGCATCAGTCTCAATATGAATTTCCCCCAAGATGCTCCCAGGCCAGCTGCAGGGCCTCCTCTTCTCAAAACCACCGCAACTGGCTTTTCTCTATGTGGAGGAGAAATGACTGTACTTTGAGTTTTTTCTGCACGGCTGAGCTTCAAACCCAATCTCTGCTAAGGAAAGCAACATAAATGGGTGAATTAGAAGTTTTGTTACTCAACTTTCAATTTTCACACAAATCAGCATTAAATGGATGAATTTGTCTGTTGCACACTCCATCCTTCTCTTGCATGGCCATACTTCCACCTTCCGCCTGGGGAAAGTGACTCATAACTCCTTTTTGTGGTCAAGAACAGCTTTAAACTCAAAGGGCTTGTCTCTCATGGCTGGAAGAATCCAACATGATAATGTCATTTTAAACAACAGACACTGGGTTTTTAGTCTCCCACAGCTGCCCCCATCCACCACTGTAGATGGGGGGGCTATGCCAGTGTGAAACAAAGTGCCGGGGTCTGGCCTGCTTTACAGAGGTGTGCCACAGCATCAGCCTCAGGATTTCCAAAGGGACGAGGGACACGAGCCGACTTTATAGGTGGAACCAAAGGCGTCAAGAGCCCTCTGTGGTTATGTTGGCACAGCCCAATTTTATTTTATGGCTAGTCCGCTACTGTCAGTTATGTGAATCAAGCTCTTTCCCCCTGATGGCGGGTGATTTATTCTAACATTCCCAGACCACCGCAACCCCCACATAACATCTTTTGTTACATGGTTGTTGTTCACAAAATGGATATGGATTTGATGAGCTAACTCCCATGAACCCTAACAGCTGGGATAGAATGCACCCACTGGTTCTGAAGTTCACTATCAACCAGACTACATCATACCAGAGGTTCTGAGATACTATGACACACTTGTAATTAAAACACCTTCGTTGGTCTTTTTAGTGTTGCAGAGATGCTTCAGCCAAAACAATACTCCCACATCCAGCAAACAAAACAAGGCTCACTCAGACTTAATGTCCTGCTCATCCTTTGGAAATGAACATTTTTGGAAATTCATGAATGTCAGGCATTTTTTTTTTTTTGCCTCCTAGATCTTTGTAACATTTGTCCCTGCCCTCTAATCCAACTTTCCACCTGGTTATCACAAAAATCTGCTCATGAGTTTGCATGTGTATAAGTCCCCAGACTTCCACACCATCATGACATAACAGGGACATCATCTGAGCATCAACAGCCTTTATCCTAAATTATATTAATGGCGGAATTGATCTTTACAAAATACCTCCCAAATCCCAAGCATAGTATAGAAACCATATTTCCTTGAGTCCTTGTGGAAATCACCACGAAGCTCGTGCATGTCACCATCCTCAGCACAAAGTGAGTCATCCTGTGGCTCAGGTCTCCCTCGTGAGACGGCAGACACTCACCAAAGTAGAAGCATGGCCCGTCATGTTGTTGGAAGAACTTTCCAGACGCTTTGGCATGAACATCTGCGTGACTGTTGACCAGCAGTTGCACATAGGGAAAACTCCTCCTCTCTATGGCCACGTGCAGAGCTGTTTGACCTGCAATGAGATGACATGTTTTAGTTTAAGTCCCACTCCGATCATCTTTTGATCTTTCGTAAAACTGTTCCCAGTGGTCTTTTCATTATGATCGAACCGTTTTGTGGCAAAAGCAAAAAACCTATTTTGTTTTGTAGGACATAGTTTTTGCAGAGCTACAGGAGTTTATTAGAAATTCACCTCTGAGCTATGGGTGGGGCTGCTGGGGTGGAAAAACCCCGCCCCACTTCCCCTCTACATTGCTGAGAGCTTGGAGCAGGGAGCTTGCAGCCTGCCCAACGTATTTTCTACGTCACAAATAAGCTCTTTTTCAGACTGCATTTTTTTCGTCTGCTCCCAATTCACAGTGATTTGAAATATATTCTGTAACATTGGGCTTAAGCTTCCTAATATGTGTCCTCCATCATAAAAAAGCCATAAGAACTTGAAAAACACCAAAGACGCCAATATTATTGGAGTGGGTCTTTGGCCCTTGTGTTATCCTAGGCACTTTAACATTGGGAGTTGGGTCATCTAGACCCACTAGACAGTGCGCTGGACCTTTTTCTTCAATGATTTGTGATCTTCACTGGTGTCCATAGATTACACGACCCCATAGGATAGCACAAGGGTTAAATGAACATGATGCTGCCTGCAGAGATTTAGAAACATCTGGACAGGGACTAAATTTTCCAAAAAGCAATTGATTTAGCGGTAAGTGCACCTTTGTAGTATTTGCTGGTGTGGGCTGCATTCACAAACTTCTCAAGGTCACCAATATTCTTTGCAGTGTTGATGAATAACTCAATGGTCTTATTTTTGCCATCTTTGAGATGCATTAGTGCTTTAATCAGAGGAGTTTTACCATAGGACTGATCTGTAAAAGAGCAAATAAACCATTAATACAGTCAGTAGTAACTACATATTTGTAGTCATAGTTAGTGTAGGCTGTAAACTCATTAACCCTGTAAAAGCCCACTGTATCAAAGAGGTGACACAAATTAAATTTTTGGGGGGGAATTAAGATGTTTTTAAACCCATTTGATAAAACTCACAAAAGAATTGCAATATATTTTTTTATGGGATCAACTATTTTCATACAACAATTTTGGTTTAAGATGCAAAAGTATTGGCAAGAAATATTAGAAAAAGGCAACTGTCTCAAATGTAATACACACATTTTTAACATTGTGTAAACAAAGAATAATTAACAACTTTGTATAATTCAGTATAGTAAGTTATTTTAAAAAATGAATAGCGTAGATGAGTTATCCTCTCCATAAAGTTCAGAAAATTAGCTAAACCTTTCCAGCCCAAAGTGTTTGTAGAGATTTTTCGGAAACAGGGCCACCTCTTGTCAAAACAACAACAGGACAAAAAAAGTGGACCAAGTTATATATAAAGATAAAAAAGATTTCTGAAGGAAGGTTTGGATCATGTTAATGAGATAGTTGGTTAGAAATGTGTCATTCAAATTTCAATGGTTTAAAAGTGGTTTAAAAGCTCTTTGAAATGTTGATATAGATTAGCAGTTTAATTTTTAGAAGTACCTTCTGTCACAAGGTTTCTAACACTTACAGAGGGAGTCCGACAGATTCTTCATGTTCTTACTCAGATACACCTCCAGACCCTCAAGTTTTTGATCATCACCACTCGCTGCTGCCTCAAACAAGAGGTCCCTGGTGAAGCTGGTGTCCCTCTTATTCTGCTCCTTACCTCGAGCCAGTCTAAATTTTACAAACAGAAAAGTTGCTGTAGCTCACTTTGGGTAAAAACTGCATCACAATCCATTTCAATTAACTTCACACAGTATGATACACTACAGCAGCTGCTCTGGGAGGTAAATAGAGCCACAAATCATTTAATCCCTGCATGGAGTGGCTTACTTGTCAAATCCTAAATTAAATCTGAGTTGAGGTGCAAGCTTCTCCTTCTCCTCGTGATAATCAGTGTCCATAGGAGGCTCTGCAGTTTCCTGACCCCGAAGGAAATCAACACCCTTCTTTGTAGGTTTGTCCCGTAGCAGCTCTTCCTTCGTCCTGTCATCCGTTTCCAAGCTCAATCCAAACATCTCAGACTTCCTCATCTTCACCTCGAAGATCTATTCAAATCAGTGCAAAAAAAGTCAATCAACAGTCTCCATCAACAAAAACAACCTCAAATCTAAGCTTCTTTTGCAAGGACATATGGGTAAATCCATGATGACACATCCATGATTAATGAACCAAAACCCAGAGGTGTCTGCTGAAATGTAGGAAGTGTTTGTCTGCAGTGGGTTCACCAATGCCGCTGCTCTCATAGGCCTTCAGTGACGGACATATTTTCAGACACGTGACCCCACCGCCCCTCGTCTAATGATGAGTTTATTTAGATTTCCATTGCAACAGCAGACAGCACTCACCCCTCAGCCCCTTTCATGAATTTGAATACATATTGTTGGTCCCAGTAAAGAAAAAAAAAAATTAAAGAATGTTAAAAATTATTTTTTTCCAGAGCATAGTTCACTAAGGCAAACAAATCATGTTGAGCTGTGAAGTCAATGCAAAGTGTGAAATATGTGGAATGGATGTAACTAAATCTTAATCTTAGCCCCTAAAGGATAATGTTCTCCTTTCAAGTAACAAAAATGAGGAATTTGTGACGTAGAGGAAATCTTGAGGCTCCATGACTATGCTACTGGTAAAGCACAGCAGGCCGGAAAAAGCAGTGAAAAACAGAAGTGAGCACAATCTGTTAGACACAGAAATTATATGGAAATGTTGTTTTTGCCTTTAAGATGGGAGGGGGGGGGTTGATATGTGAGACCTTTGTGGTTTGTGTGCAGGAGCATTTTGTACATGATGTCAAAAAGTGTCCTGCTGTATTATTAAGAGTCATTGATTTATGACAGTTATACAAAAGTAGACATACCTCTGTAGATCACAACTTTTAGATCATAAATTTAAATCTTTATATCATAAAATTTGTCTGCCTTTGTGCTCTTTAAACTTGATGCTTATTTCCAGCTATGAAAAATCAGTCACTCATGTTTTTGCTTTCAAGCAGATGCTCAATTCAGAAAATTTGGGAGCCGCAATGGTTTAATGCATATTTGTATTAATACGCATGAAGAGGTCAAATCTCCAATATAAAAAGACTGTCATCTTAATGGTAAATAATTAAATACATAATGAATAATTATTGCAGGTTAATATAATCTGATCCGTGCATGCTCATGCAAAAAACATGTAACTGAACTTACCTGTCTTGTTAGTCAAAAACGCTGTTTTCTAGGTTGAAAACAAAAACAAACAGTGGCGTCCTGTTCTGGTCAGGGTGTAAAAACGAGGTTGCTGTTTCTGAAGATGCTTGAGGCTCAGCCCTAAAGAGATCAGATGACATCACTGAGAGCTTCAGAGGATGTTGTATCGACCGAAGCAAACGGCACCTAAGCTTTCAAGATGAACCCAATGATGAGCACAAATGGAAGTCATGATTATGTCAGCAGTTCCCATGAACAACTGCTGATCTAAAACATGATAGATTTGGTCAGTTATTCTCAGCAATGGACTCGACACGATCCAGAGGATACTAAGCCCTTTGCTAGTTCACGAAAGGAAATAAAAATGGAAAAGAAAACCATAAATGTCCTTGTTTTTCTCTAAAAGCAATAAAACGTTTTAATTCACTCACCCACAGTGGATGGCTGATCTCTTAACGTTTCAATCCATAAAGTTAGCAGAGAGCTTCTGATGTCTCAAGTTGGTTTCGCACTTTGTTTTCAGTCTAAGTGTGTGTGTGTGTATCTGTGTGTGTTGTTTACGCTTTTCTGGTCCTATGACTGTGGTTGCAGAGCGTCTGCCTACCGGCATGAAACAAAAAGCACATTGGTGCTCGTGAGATGCGTTTTAGATGCCACTTCCTTTTTCCTCTGCTGAACAGAAACGAGATTCGTCTGTCTGTGAGGGAGTCTCAAAATACTACAACAGTGCTAAACCCAGATAAAAACGCCTATCTGGTCCTCATGGTCCAATTCTATGTGGGCTTTATTGAGGCACAAAACTAAAGTAGGTAAAAAAATTTAACACTAACCTTTGTGTTCAAGTAGTACACTTAATATTTTTTAAGTATACATCTGTTTGAGTATAACAAGTATACTATATGGGTAATGCAGGAAGCATACTAACTGAATACTTCTTTAGACTGAATTGGAACATTTGAAGTAGTTTATAAAAAGTAAACTTCCAGTATGCTGCCTCACTTTTAGAATGTCCTGAGTATACTTGTAGTACTCTTAAACAGGTTACTTTTTTGCTAAGGGTACCTTAGAACAAGAATTGAAATGTTTTTGTTGCTGTCATTTCAAAAAGTTTAAACAATGGACCAGACCTCATGTTAAAAATGTCAATCATGTCAGGAATCGACACAAAGACACAAAATGCAGGAGACCAAGCTTGGTGGCAGAAATGTAAACATTTAATGAATAAACCCAAACACGACAAAAACAGGAACAAAAGATTCAACTGAAGGGTAACAAATCAGATGGACCGACATTAGAGATTTGAAAACTAGACAGTCATATGTATAGGGACAGTTGACAGAAATAAAAATAGCTGTTGATGATTATGAACATGATGTGACTATGACAGAAGAACAACTTAAACGGACCAAAAAATATCACAGAAAATACTAATTTGAGTCCATAAATCTAGTTTTTTCTTTGTCAGAGCATATATGGGATAATAATTTAAGTAATATTACTTTGAAGGAACTCTAATGTAAACTGTCTTTGTTTTTAATTCCGGTCCTCTGTCTCCTCAGAATGCTGCCTGACATTATTTGTACCCTGCAGTATGAATATTTTTAGGAAGTGCTGTGGTTTGACTGCACAGTTTTTAAATAGTAAACAAGCATTTGATTTTCTTTCTGTTTTCCATGACAAAAAAAGGTTTTGTCAAGAAAACAAAATGAATTTTTGAGTTTTCTTGATAAAATGACTAAAACTCAGTTTCCTCGGGATAACAATAAAACAGATTAAAACAAGTAAAGAAACCTTATTAATCCTCTTTTAACTCGTTTATTCTGAGTAAACGTCATGGATGACAATAATCTGCCTCAAACGGATTAGTAGGGGTGCCACCTTTACCAAAAATACATCAACCGTGTGGCTCTGTCCACTTGTTTATGAAAAATGAAAAAAGTAAAACTCAAGTACTTTCTTTCCCTTTAATGAGCAGGTCCAAACTGTTACAAAAACATAATATTTATTTAGATTGTGGCACAAACACCTCATAATACATTACAAACATGCAAGCATTTCAGCTATACCCTGAACATTTATTTTTAGCAACACACAGCCAATTCTCCAGTCTTGCCTGGTTTCAGTTTCATTTTTGAGCACATCAACTACAAGCCAGTTTGTCCTGATCTCTCAGCACTACTGTCTGTCCTGAACACAATAGATGGATGTTTGGGGAACTGATCTACTCAGATCAATTCTCCTCAATGGACCTCTGTAATTCCTAGAAGCCTCCAAAGTCTGTAAATTGAACATGTAAGTGGTTTTCTTCTGCATGGGCATCCTAAAGAATAATGATTCCCTGCATTCCCAACCCTAATACATTTCCTTTCTTAACCCTTGTGCTATCTGGGCACTTTAACATTGGAAGTTTGGTCGTAGACCAGGGTGTTCAAACTACGGCCTGCGGGGAAACTGCGGCCCGCGGGTCTGTTTTTATTAGCCCGCAGCAAATTTTGAAAATATAATTGAATATGGCCGCACATGGCTGGCTTAGGCTCTTTCTGTTGCTTCTCAGTTTCGACACTAGATGGAGTCAGTCACAGAAAGGTGTGTTGCAACGTTGGTGTGCTGAGCGAGCCTTGCTCAAGATAGAGGGAGGGCGCCTGCGGGTGGAGATGGGTGTGTGAGCGCCGGATCGGAGGTGTGAAGTCGATATATTGTGTGTTCGGAGGATGGAGCATTTTAATAAATAGCATTCTGAACTGTGAAAAAGTATTTCCTTTATGTAAAAAATAACTTTTGTTTTTGGAATTTTTTTTGTTTATAGCTGCATATTTGTGAGTGTAATTGTAAAATGAAGCTTTTTAAATTGTGTGAATTTAATGTTAAAATTGTCCTCGTTAGGAGCTACTTGGCAGTGGTCCCCCTCCCATGGTTGTCGTATGGAGTGGGGCCCCCCTCTTTCGGTTCTGTTACCTTAGACATGGCCCTTGGTGGGGGGTGGTGCTTGGACATCATTGCCAGCAAGCAGCAGATGTCCTCCTAGCACCTATCATATTTAACTTTGCCGCGCCTTAGACATTTAGGGCCCCTTGGTGGGGAGGGTGAGGGGACATCACTGTGAGTAATCAGGAGATGTCCCCTCAGTACTACGCCAATTTTAACTGCCACCCCCTTAGTACACACACCTCCCCACTCAAAATATGCGTTTCAACAAAACACACACACATGCACACACACCCTCACAGAAACACACATACACGCACACATTTTGCAAGGAAGGTGGGACCTAGGACCACCTGTCCCCTACCCCTTCCCTGGTCCTGGTGAGTGCAGACCCTGTGCTTGACTGCCGTGTCCCCTGGGTGCGGTTTTCTGACCAGTGCTCTCTCAGCCGAGGTGCTTGTCCCTGAGGAGTGGGTTCTGGTCCCTTGCCCTGGCAGCTGGGCCCGCCAAATTTCCAACTGTGGCGAACCTGGAGTGGGGCCATGTTTACCAACACCCTTGTGGGCCCCGTTTTCCCAGGTGCTCCTCACCAGGCGGGGCGGCTGGCCTACTGCTGGCTCACTCCTGGACCAGCATGGGCTGGGTGGGTGGTTGCCTGGAGTGTGGAGTGGGTCTCCCTTGGGGGCACTGGTTTGTGCCTGGGGTTGGGTTCGAGGGATGCTCAACACTCGTGGGTGGTGATGGGGTGCTCGTTTGGGGCTGTGGTGCCCTTCTCGGTGAGGCCCTCGTTGGGCTCCCGGCGCAGCAAGGGGCTCCTCTCTCCTGGTTGGGCTGGGGCGCTCTCTTCCCCGTGCTTCCCTGCTCTCTGGCTCTGGGGCCTTGCAGCGGTCTGCTGGTCCTAGCCTGGGTGCTTGAATTTGGGGCGGTTGTTCCTGCCTGCTTGCCGTGTGGCGTTGAAAGAGGGAGTTCGGCTGCCGCTGCTGCGGCAGGGAGTCTTGGTGTGGGGTGGCTGGGCGCTCCTCCTTTTTCATTCCACCATCCATTTTAGAAGAAACTTAACACTCACCTGAGCACAGGTGTTAGCTCACCTTGCACTAATAGATTACATGATTGAATAGGTGAAATATTTCACACTAGTTGGTTTAAAGTCATAAGTAGCCATGTGTGAACACTATCTGTTTGTGTACATGTTGACATGTGGACATTTTTGCAGCTATGAGTGTGTTGATAACAATTGAGTGTGTGGACAGGCCGCCCGCTTTTGTACTACATTTGAACACCGTAATGATAAACAACCAGTAAACTTGTTGCTCTATGCTGCTTCATGGTCTTATCTCCCCCTCCCACTATCACCCTCTACTAACACTCCCTCTCTCTTCTTCCCTCCTTTCCTTTCCGTCGGTCCAACACCAAAGATTTTCAAACATGATTAGTAATAAAGTTTTACTCAATTTTAAAAAGGGGTTTATTCAGACATACCTTTGGTTTGTCTGAAGATGCTAACCCCTGTTGTTTAAGTAAGTATGTCAACACTCAGTTCTCATCTCTTACCTGCCTTTAATAGGGCGTGACAAATTAAAAAGAAAAAAATTGTTCTCATTGGTCACCCTCAAAGCTTTGGTCTACTTTTCTGAAAACAGGACCGACTCTTGCCAATCTACAAAAATCGTGCACTCTGCCAGTCAGCCACACTACGGCTACGTATGCTAAAGATCTGCTGGCTTCAGCTGCTCAATAAACCATTCTAAACTGCCTGGTTGGAATAGAGTTTCTTTGTCTAGTGAATGTTTCATTTTGGCCGTGCGCTTGTTTTATGGCACAGATGGTATCTGCCCACTGAGAGCAATGTTCTTCACATTATAGGTGAGTTAGAAATACACAGTAATCATGTGTGTCAATATGCTCTCTTGTGTGCGGCCGGACCTTTGCTCATTTTTTTCTGTATTTGGCCCCTGCCAAAGACTTTGGACACCTGATCTAGACCCACTAGACAGAGCTCTGAACCTTTGTTCTTCAATGGTTTGTGATCTTCACTGGTGTCCATGGATTACATGAAATCCTCTCCACCTTTATCCACCTTTGTCGTGGTAGGGAAAACACGTCAATGTAAGGGTGGGGTCTTAGGATAACACAAAGGGTTGAAACCCATTTTTTGTAAAAATGCTACGTTTGTCTACAGAGACCTCAATATTTTTTTGTGTTGCTGCAGAAATGTCTGTTATTGTGTTCCCAATGCTAATGTAACCCTTGTGCTATCTTAGATGACCCCACCACTTACGTGGCATGTTCTCTACTATGATAAAGGATGGGGAGAAAATCCTGTAATCCATGGACACCAGTGAAAATACAAATCATTGAAGAAAAAGGTTCAGCGCACTGTCAGTGAACAGACAACTCCCCCAGCGTTAGGGTGCCTGGGATAGCACAGGTTTAAAGTAACACAATGATAGTGAAATGTTTTGACAATCAAAAATGTCTTGACTATGACGCACTTTTGGTCGACCAGAACAGAAAATCACAGGTTCAGTTCTGCCTTTTCCACCCATGTGGCAGAAGTATCTTTAGGCGGGACACTAATTCCCATACTGCTCCTGGTGATTTTAGCTGGGTGTGGTGGAGCTGGCATCAGTGTGCAAGAATGGGACTGTGATTGTAAAACACTTTGGACCATTAAGGAAGGCAATCAGAGACTCTAGAGACTCTATAAGTATACTTACTTATACATTTACAGCCATTACTTTTCCTTGATCCTTTGCTTCAGTAGCTTGTGCTGTGTGAGACTTTAAACACGAGGAAAAATGCAGGATCTCCCTCCTGTTTGTTGCGTCTCCATGACCTCCAGATGAATAATGAAGTAAACCCTGCAAAAATGCTTTTCCTCTGTCCAACCAGGTGGGACATCACCATTGGATTGGCTGTCAGGAACAACTGGGAGGGTAATGACCAAGGTAGAATTAAACAAAAACAACATAATAAAACATTTATAATAACATTTTGAAAGTTTGTGCCTTAGTCACATGTGCCAGTATGGGTTTGGGGTTGCCCAGGCAGTGGAAGGTCTGGGAGGAGCAGCCATGAAAAACTAACCCTGAAGCACTATCGCGGGTGATTTTCACACGAGCAAACTAGTTACATGAATTCAATATGTGCGTGTGTCAAGAGTCTGTGCCTTCACAAGGAAGTCTCATGTACCAGGAATAGGTGGACCAAAGACCAAGTTCGAATATCATTTTGTTATTTTTTTCTCTAATTCCTAATTTGTCAGTAAGTTTAAGATCATGTTTAGGAACATCCTATGTTTTTCTTTGTTAAACACCACATTTGAAAGCGAAAAGAAACCACTCTAATTTATTATGTGCTGTAACTGCTGTAACTTTTACAGCAAGTGTTCTAGGAATAAGGGTCCTGTAGGAGTGTCGTCACCTTTCCTAAGGCTTATGTAGCAGTAACCCTTGTGCTATCTTAGATATCCACCCTTACATTGACATGTTCTCCCTACCATGACAAGGGTGGATAAAGGTGGAAAGATTTCATGTAATCCATGGACACCAGTGAAGATTACAAATCATTGAAAAAAGGTTCAGAGCACTGTCTAGTGGGTCTGGGCAGGCTAACTCCCAATGTTAAAGTGCCTAGGATAGCACAAGGGAGTAGGGGCGTCATTAAAAAATGGGCATTACCATCCTCAAGTGTGTTGTAAACATATTGTGAGTATTTTTGTTGGAATAATGTAACTTAAATTTACTGGCTTGATGGTGATGCTGTTTTACGCTGCCCTTACGCTGCAGTCTAGTCGTTAGTAAGGAGTGTGTAGTGACCCCTTTCTGACCGTGGTCAAATGCTACACACATGGGGTGTGCAGGTGATGTGTAAGTCTGTTGTTTGGTTCAAAGTGGTCCGTCTCCAGAATTGAATTTCACATGTGTTGAGATGAGAAACGGAGCAATGTTCTGACCTGCAGTCACAATGGCAACATTACTAGAGTTTGCAGAAGAGTCAGAATCACCTACATCCATGTTATTCATCCTTTCTCTGAAGTTTACCCCTTCAGGGAAATAGAAGAACCCGCTGATGCTCTTTTCCTGCTAACACGTTTGTAATGTGTCACCCCTGGTTTGTACAGGACTTTAAAATATAACTTGCATTTTCTTCAGCCTATTTTAATGTTTATGATTAATTAATCAGGCCAAACACAAAAAAAAAACTGCTTACACAATGAGGTAAAATAGGAGAACTGTCCAAAAGTTGCTGGAATTAATTTAATTTGGTACAATAGAGCCTAAACACCATGCAGACCTGCAGCTAAATGGCTGTGTGACAAAGGAAACAAAAAACACATCATGCTTCATGATCTACAGATATTCAGCAGCAAATAAAAACTGCATTTGGTACAACAGTGAACCACAGTGAGTCATTATTTCCAATGAAGAACATTGGAACGAGTTAAACCACAGCAGGAGAGATCAAAAAGAACTGCATGCCTGCAGGTCAGCGTTCATGGTGGGATGTTATGACTTCTGTATGTAGATTCAGAGGAAGGCACACAGCGTCAATGACAAAAAGAAGTGAAAAAAATGTCAAACATTGCGATGGTTGTGTGACATTAATTTGAGGCTTCAGATCCTGTACAGTCTGCTGTAAAAAAAAAAACTACATTCTGTCTAAAAATCCTGTAAATAACTCTGTTCTCTATTCAGCCACCGCAGTAGGACTGAATGTAAACTTATCATAAACAATTCAGATTTCCCACAACAGAGCTGAGATCTTTCCTTCATTTATTTTCTGAGTATAACTCAGTTTTGCATACTCAGTTCAGACTAA
Organism: Oryzias sinensis; assembly: GCA_037389245.1. Taxonomy (NCBI): domain Eukaryota; kingdom Metazoa; phylum Chordata; class Actinopteri; order Beloniformes; family Adrianichthyidae; genus Oryzias; species Oryzias sinensis. Next base: position 11,313,469 of record CM074497.1, on the reverse strand, counting down.
GTGCGACTTGTGTGATTAAAAAATATATATATATTTACTTATGCTAATATAATAGATTCCTCCTGTGTTTCATGAAGCTAAATAAGCATCAGTGTGTTAAAATAAGTGAAGCATGCAAATGTTTAGTCTATTATTGTTTCTATTATAAATTGTCTTTCCCAAGATGAAATGTTTGCTGTACATTAAAAAAAAATCTCTCCCAAAGGGTGCGACATATATGATTTATTCCCCCTTTATGTATTTTTGGCTCCTGGGACTTATACTCCAGGGCAAGGTATACACCCAAAAAAAATACAGTAATCTCCTCTCGGTCATCACAGTTTAGTTCCCCAGGTACTTCTGGAAAAGTGGCATCAGAAAATAAGTTTAAGAGTATTTTATTTTACCCACTCTTTTTCCACATAATGGAAAAAAAAAATGATTATTTCAATTAAAGGCAAATCTGTAAGGTTTTGCAGCTTGGAGCTATTTATTATTGCAACAACCTTGATATGTTGCTTCATTTTGATTAAAAATACCATAATACTGTTAAAAAAACATTACGGTTTGTTCTAAACTGTTGCTTCAACAATCTATTTGTACTTTCCAATGAAGTAAAGCAGTGTTACGACTGAACGTACAAGAAGACGTTATTCCAAAAATAGTCCTTAAAGATTTCAAAATGTTCAGGAATCCTGAATCCTACATTCTAATAGTGGATCATAGCGATTTGGCACAGAGGACCATGGCCACACCCACAGCAGAATCCAGCGTTCTTGCGTACCACTTGAAAGGAAAAAGCCCTCTCCGCTACTGCCTGAACGCGGTTGCGTGCTGGTGCGCTGCACGCTGCTCAATTCTGCTGACGCCAGCGTTTCGAAGGAGCTCTGCAGGCATCATGGAGGCGAGGTTGCTCAGGACTCCATGGCAAAGCGCTCTGGTCACATGACCCAGGGAGAGATTGTTGGTGGAGATGTGGGTCACCTGACCCAAGCTCCCAGGGTCATGTCTCTCTCCTAGGACGGTGGGAATCACTCTCAGGTCGCTGCTTTCCTGGTTCAAGGCAAGGTGAATCCAGCTTTTCATACAAGCATGTTTCGCTCAGATTTGCACCTGCAGGTAAGACATTTCACAAATCAATTACATTTTCAAATATTGATCCTGATTTCAAAGATAAAACTGTGAATGGGCATTTGACAAGTTTCCTGTAACTATGAGATGAACAACATTTAACACATTTGTCCCAAGCTATTGATTTTAATTGCAGGAAAAGCAAACAATGAAATGAATAGACAAAACAGATATACTGCTGAAGGGTAGGAAATTGTAAAAGAACTAAAATGGGACTAAAATGCAGCAAGAACTGCAAATGATCCACCTAAAAAAATACATTTTTACAGATGTATTTTTCTGTAACACGAACAGCAGGATTCCAGTGAAAAGCAGGTATTGCTCAAAATAAAGGATGTCTGCTGGAATCAGTTTACATCCACCCTGCACTCATGGACTGACAGTAGGAGGGGTCCGGCTGCACGACATGAAAGGCTTCAAGTGTATCTGCTGAATGTAATCCTCTGAGCTACTGGCCACAACAAGGTAGATTATAACATATGATTTTTTTACATTTTCATAACATTTGTAATCCAGTATTGAAGGAACTCTGGAAGATTACATAAAAATTCACTTTTTACTGCTATTCTATCCATCCAAACATTACTTGCAGAATCAATTTGGGGGTCACATGGTTGCTGGAGCCTGTCCCTGCTACTATTTGGTGAAGGCGGAGTACATCCTGGACAGGACGCTAGTCTGCCCAGGGCACACAATCACTCCCACACACAGACACCTAGGTTCACTTCACAGTAACTAATTAACAAATGAAGGATGTCTTTGGACTGTGGAATGAAGCTGGAGTGTAGTGGCTCAACACACATTCACCCAGGAAAACATGCAAACTTCACACAAAGAACCCAGTCGAGTTCAAACCAGGGTCTTTTGCTGTGAAGTGCCTTTAACTCACTGCCACATAAATTGCAGCCTTTGATGCTGTTTTTGTGAAAAACTAGATTCAATGAGATTGACAGATTCAAATGTAATGCTCTTTGAGGATGGACTAAAACAAACTAAAACTAAAACAACTGGAGCCAGATAACCAGCAGGGGGCTCATTACACATGAAGGTGGTCCTCATTCACATTAGTGTGAAACTATCTAACTTTACGACAGAAAACCCATTCTTACATCAGCTCCAACTTTTTAGCTCTGCGGTTAGATCTAATAAGCAGGATAACTGCACTGAGGTGAAATTTTTAAAGTTTTTTTGTTTTAATATACGTTTGAATATAAAGTACAAACAGGGACAGAAATGCAAAAGTCGAAAACTGTCATTTTTAAGTGTGATTGAAATGAAACTTCTACGGTAATCCCCGCCCTAGATTCTTGGATCCGCTTGCCCTCCAGGGAGGCGCACACATCACATGACGGGAAACTATTTATAATGGGAGGAGCCAGCTTTTTCTGCTCTATTAGCACCATCAAGCCTCTCAGTAAGCTTCAGTTAAACATTTGTGGAGAGATTCTCAGTTATCCTGCTCTGCAGTAAATCAAAGACTTGTTTTTTCTCAAAAGGCAGCGGAGCTTTTCGCCAGCTTGAAGATGTTTGTTGCCAGTTGCCCTTTGAGAAAACACGCCCTAGCGTCAAATACATTTTGTTTTCATCTGTCACAGCTACACTGTCAGTGATTGTGATCTCTGGAATAAACACAGTAAAAGTCTGTTAACATAGTGTCTGTCACGTAAGTGGATTTACTTTTTCTCTTAGTATTGTTCTAACTGTATGTACAGTTCTGTTATTGGGCAGCTCTGCTAAGCCCAGTATGACACCGTTGCTATAGTGACCGAGGATGCAAAGAGTCCCTTACCCCACGACTCGGTCCAAACATAGTATTTTTGGTCACAGTTTTGTGTTCGGTTTGATATACGATACTGTATTTTACAAAACAAAACAAATTTTTTACAAAAGAAATCTTTTTTTTTGCAAATAGAGAAGAAAGAAAATAATAAATTGATCTTTAAATATAAAATTGTTTGCAGAAGGGAAGCAGAGATTTACCTTTGTGGCGATTCTGGAAATTTTAATGGTGTAACATAGAGTTTAATGTTAAAGAAAGATTTGTTGCATCCTCTTTTAAGTAATGAAACCGATGAATTGCTTATTGTTTTTATTAAATTTATTTATCTCAAGTACCTAGTGCAAATATCTGCCTCCTAACAGTTTTGGTCAAATTGCTGCATTTCTGTGAGATAAAAATGAAATTCAATACGTTAAAATGCTTTGCCCTCATTCTAAAAGCATGGGGCATACCGGTACTTATTTAAAGTCTTTGTGTTTCAGCAACATTTTTTCATTTCTTTGCAAGTTAGAAAAATGCGCGACAATCTAAAATAAAAAGGTGCGTCTGTACCAGGATTCTCTCATCAAGATGTTAACATCCCCACAAAAAGTGTGTCGTTCCCCATTGGCGTTCTACGGCCAGATATGAAAAGTCAGTACGGGAAGTAGGAGATGGAGGAGGTTGAATCTGGAGAATCAGGAGGTCTGAAGCCAGCTGGCATGGCGAAGGTCAGCTGAGCAGAAGTGCTGATATTGAGAACTGGAGGTGAAAAGAGAGATTTGACATTTTGTGCAGCACTACGTAGAATCGCTAGGTAAAACCACAAGACCTTAAAGTGATGTTTAGAAAGTGGTGGATGGAACTATTCATACTGGATAAAATTAATTGTGTCATTTAAGATTTGAGGTTAAACACTGAATGAGTCATGAGTAGACTTCCTGTCTCACCTGCATCTGTAGGCGCACTCATGCAGGAGTAGACGGAGCACTGGAAGTCTCCCAGGCAGCCCTACGGAGTGCCGGCAGGGATGTGCCAGACAGACCGTGTTTGCCTGCCAAGCCACCAGATAACACACTGAGGAAAGCAGGTGCAGAGGAAAGCCGGCAACTAAGCCCAAAGCATGCACAACACAGCCACGTCAGGACAAGAAGCCGACTCTGATCATGCAAACTGTTAATAAAGTTCAGGCAAGGTAACACATTTAGTCAGTTTAGTATTGATATGACGTAAATATGATTTAGTGTTTTTCATACATGCTTTCATTCCACTGATTGGTGGAAGTGTTGAAGAAACCCCAGCTGGCGGCATTCTGAGGCGTCATCACACACCCGTCCAAACCGCACAGCATAGACGCCACGTAGTCCTGGATGGTGCCTGCCACCGTGAAGCCCTCCAGAAACTCAGGTCTGCGGTGAAATCCGTACAGTCGGAGGTTGCCTTCACTCCAACCAGTCGGTGTCTGAGCATGCTTACCTGTGTTTCATGAGCCAGAAGAGAGTTGCACAGCCAAATCCTGTGGCAGTGTTCAGGTGCGAGTCTGGCTTTGGAAGAGAACGGAGGAAGTCGCTGTTGCAGCGTCCATCCTGCCATGTGATCAGCTGACTGGTGTCTCTGGGAATGAAGAAGTCCCCACCTGACCAATCACAGCCTTAGGGGTGAATAAAAGGAAAAAGAACAGCGGCTATTGTCCATGTGCTATCATGGTTTCATTTGGGGTAAAGACCCTCACCAATCATCTTTTCATCTATTTCAAAATTGTGCCCAGTGAACCCTCATCCCTCTCTGTTACTGAGAGCTCTCTGTTTAACACGCTCTTCCATTAGCTTACAGCCTCTCACACCCCCAACCCAACATTATCTGTGAAAAAATATCAGCTATCCAGTCGTACAGTTTTGATTCAGGTTGCAGCTCAGACGAGGAGAACAAAGACGTACGTGGATCTATTCGTCTGCAAGTGGATGCATCAGAATGAAGCGGAGCTTGTGGCCCACCCAGCCTATTTTTCACATCCAAAATATGATTTTTTTTTCTAACAGCAGTTTTGTGTCTGCTCTTAATTCACGACGACTTGAAGAAATACTTAAAAGAAATACTTCAATAGGCTCAAATAGACCCACTTTGATGAAAATCGTGTTCGCGGTGTTAACATTTTTCTGGTGATGAAGCATGCTTTGGGACTGGAGTGCCTGGAGAAAACCCACACATGCCAAGGGAGAACATGCAAACTCCACACAAAAAGGTCCAAACTAGTGCCTTCTCATGCTAACCTCTATCTCACCATGCAGCCCAATCTTGGAAAGAAAATTAAAAAAAATGGAATCCAAAGTGTATGAGAGAGTAAATATGTTGTTCAGCTCTCAGGTTATCCCTTCAGGGGTCGTCACAGTGAATCAGCTTTCACCGATCTCACAGGTGGTTTGGCAGAGAGATTTTTACACCGGATGCCCTTCCTGACATAACCCTGTATTATATCGTTTTTCATCTGCTCCAGATTCACAACAATTTGGAAAAAGAAATACTCAGGCTATTTTAATCCTATTTTTTTATGAGAAAAATGCCAAAGGAAAATGTGAAAAACATCAAACACACCATTTTTAACGACTACAGATAGGCTGAAAAATAAAAAATGATTGAAGGCTCTTTCATTAAAGACCAACAGAAATTGGTTAAAGATTCTTTATTGGATTTTAAATGAGGAATCTTCCAATCGTCTATGAATAGAATCACATTTGAACTTCAGATGCAATAAACAAGACTGTTGACCTCTTTGTGACCAAACTACCAGCTGATGACTATTGAACAGCTGAATAAGTAAAAAACGCGCACACACACACACACACACACACACAAAAAAACGATTACTTACAGATTCCAGATGTTTATATTGATTTACAGATCAACATAATCTGATCAGTTGATCCAGCATTACCGCAGCGGCTTATCTCACCGCTCTTCGTCCTCCACAGCAGAACTCCGTGCATCTGTCCGGACAGCCCGATCCCGCACACGCGCCGCAATTTGTCCGTGGGTAGCTCGCCCACGCAGCGGTTCACGGCGTCTATGATCCGGGCGGTGTCCTGCTCTTTCGCCTGCCCGGCAAAGCCGTTTCAAACGTCAGCTGGATGGCACGCGCCGGCGTCTCCCGCTCAGCCAGGGAAAGAAGGAGCTGATTGCAAAGTTGCTCACCTTTATCCCGCCGTCGTCGCTGATGTCGGCAGCAGTCGGTAACGCGTGGCTGAAGCTCACGGTTCTGGAGTCCGTGGCCAATAAGACGGCTTTCACGGATGTGGTTCCCACGTCCAAACCCAGGATGAAGTTAGCCATGACTGCTCCAGACTCAACATCACCATGAAAGCCGGTGGGTTCTTGGACTAGTGCTGACGTCACTATATGTGATTGGCTGTCCGTTGATCCGATGACGTATCAGATAGTGATTGGTCCGGACAAATTATGATTCTACCATAGAAGAAATTATGCGGTCCGTTGTAAACAGAGCTCAGACAGAGAGCGAGATTATCTTCTAAACGTGCTTTTATTGTTGTTATGATTATTATTAAGTGCATTTCAGCCGAATGGACTGCGTTCCGAACCTTCTCTGGACCGCACACTATTACAAAGCACCTTCCCGACCTGCGAACACGAGACTCCAGCTGCTGAATCAGAGACACGGTTCACTTCTGTAGAGCAGCAGTTCATTCTAACAGCCACGGACATTTTTACAAAGTGGGTTGTGGCAAAATCTCTCTATAAACATTACAAAGAATAATGTCAGACCCAATTATGAGGGAAAGGAACTTTGGGTTACAAAAGTAAACGTGAAAATGAAAATATGTAGAGCCCGAGCAGATCTCCACTGCTACGTAGTTTGTCCAAGTGGGGTTACCGTAGTGTGACATTATCCTCAGTCGAAAGGACCCCGAACAGTTATTGCAGGCTGAATGGTTATGGTACCTACACAGGGTCGACGCTGCTGCCAATAAGTTATATCACTAGAGGAGACATCACGTGGTTCCTCATGGGAGGGGAGCACCGCCATCTTGGTGAGGTCAAGTTACTACTGCAGTGCATGCAAGTGAACACATTTTTTGCATAATACCAGTTCATTGTGCGGGTTTCAACTGCCAAAATCAGAGAACTGAGTCCATGAAGGAGGAAGGTATATCATTTCACAGGTAAGTACTATAATTTTTTTCTTTTAATGCTGCAGGGGCTTCATTAATCATACACTTGTTGACATGCATGATGCTGCAGGGACGTTATCAACATGCTGCATGATGTACGGATAATTTGCTGTCGACGTAAATGTACATTTTATTTTGCTAAACCTGTATACAGCATATTAGGCTATTATAGTAATATAGATTTATACATTTCTGACTCAGTGACTGAACTTTTCTTGCAGGTTTCCAATGGATTCAGACTTAAGGAAAAAGTGGACCTTAGCAATAAAAAGAGCTAACCCAGATAAGGAAGTCTTTTGCGAGTTTAAAGGTTCAACAGTAGACAAAAGTTCACCTTAAAACAACATTAAATTGCATGTATTAATATTAAAAATGACCAACGTTTGCTAGAGGTGAAGGTTAACAAAAAGTCCTTCTAAACATTAATGAATGCTAAATGCAGCTTTTCCCCAGACTGTTCTACACTATGCAGCATTTCATGCATTTACACCAGGAATAACACTTCAAAAGTAATAACACCTAAATATAGCCATTTTTATTTCCCCACTCCTTACGCTTATTTAAAAAGTTACAGCCAATATTTATAACAATGATTTAAATGCAAACTAGTATTAACTTGAGCGTTATGTTTTCACGCTTAACTGTCTCTGTTTTGGTAGATGCAGTGGTGTTGCTTTCTTCTTCTGGAATATGTGCTCAATTCACTGTAACTCTTCAGCAGCACGCTGTTCAGCTGGCGGAAAAATACGCAGACCCTTTTTTTTCACGGTTGCTATGGTGACTCGTGTATATCTGCGCTCCATTGATAATGGCTTATAGTCGGTGCGCACGCTCACCTCCGAATCAGTCCACTCAGAGTTGATTGATCTAACGCGGACTGCTGTTTCTGAAATTGAAACTCAGAGTTGTTAATCTCTGATTGACCAACTCAGGAGTTCAAGTTCAACCTCAGAGTTGGTTGAACTCCTTTGTGAAACAGGCCCCAGGCTTGTTTATTTGGAATAGTTCCATTAAACAATGCTTCCATGTTTGAGTTCGCGAGATCATCCCAGAGAGTCTTCAGCTCCTGCAGTCAAACCATGTCTGTTACGTAAATTCAGAGTGCCCAGCGAAAAAAGTGTGTGTGTGTGTGTGTGTGAGCGCAAGTTAAGTTAAGGGTCTGTCTAGTTGCCGAAAAGTAATAATAAAGAAGTATATCCAAAGCATAGAGAGACTGATTTTTAATAACCAGCTCTGAGGTCTGAACGGGGGAAGTGATCCCAAATCAAGCCCCGGATCTCCGCCTTGCGGCTTACAACCAGAAAGACAAAACTTCGTGAGGAAAGTTCAACATTTTCCCAAGAGGGGAAAAACAGACCTGGATTTATAATCATTGTCTCAATGAAAATAGAAAAAATATAAGGTTCAGGAGGCCCGAGCAGGCTTGTTCTCTATCCACTGCCGTCTGGTCCGACCGTCGTCCGCCAGCTCGCCCCGCGCAGTCGACATAAGGCACGATGACGTCAGACCGATCTGTGAGCTCAGACAGCAGTATGGCAGGCCATTTTAACATCAAAAGGCTAAGCTTGACTATCCGGAATGAACATTGTAGATATCAGTAACGTATTTCTGACTAGTCGTAATTACATTTGATAGGTGGAATTGTAATTCAAGAGCATCGTAACGTACTCCGTACTAGTCGAACTATCATAGAGATATTCATAATTCGGTTTTTGCCTGGTCAAACTGAATTACAGATATTCGCAATGACGCTATTGAAAACGACATTCAACTCGTCACACATCTAAATGACAATTGTAGATATCTGTAATTCAGTTTCGTTCGTGCAGGAACGACAGTTAAAGATATCCACCATCATCACTTAGGTCTTCTCCTGTCTTGCACGGGCTGCAGCATTAAAAAGACGATTAAAAATCGCTTCGCCCGCTGGCTGCTCTACTGACGGAGATTTAGGGCCACCAAAAACAGTAAAATTAAAAAGATTTTAAGTCCCAAATTAAATTTACGATATTAAGTGGAAGTGAGCATGATGAGCAGCAGGTGGAATACAGCAGCAGACCGACTAAACTTAAGGAAGGAAAGTGAGCTGAATGTTTATTGATAATGTTCTAAATGTTTGGAAATTCGTTAGTTTGATTTATGATTTATTCATGTTTTATTTATTGATGGGTGGTTTGCAGGATCTCTACCAAAGCCGTCAGTGTCCCCAGATGTCCACCTGAATCATTTCCTTTTCTCCATTAAAGATAAGACCTCATGGTCAGGACGCTTTTCCGCCTGTGTGATGGAGCCCTTTGTCATTTTCAACTTTGTAATGCTAATATAACAGACTATTTTCATTCCTCTTTTATTATTGTTTTATGTTGATCGGGATTGCTCATCTGGAGGAGAGGTGTATGTAACACTGTTTACTTCCGCATTGGTGGGTTCATGACTGACATAAGGTGACAGATGAACTTCAGGATATGTGAATGAAAAGGAAAATAAAGGCTGCAGCGGTTCTCTGCACCCAAACGTGTCTCTGAGCTCCTTATTATACAGATGAAACACCGCTTTACCGACACCGAACCCCGGAAAGCCTGCCCACTGACAATAATCTGATTTTGAGTCGCTGTGTTATTAGTTCAGAATCACTTCGGTTAAAGCTATCCGGAAATAAGCTTGGCCTGATAAACGGAAGACTTAGTGTTTTTTCTTTTTCTTCCGATCGCGGTTAGAAGCGCAGGGGAGATTTCCTCCGCCGAAGTTGGGCGATTCTTCTTCGGGGTTCACTTTCCTGATCGGAACCCTAAGCCTCCAGTGCGGATTAAGAGCGACTCCAAAACAGTTATTCTGGGGGGGAGGACACTTTCTTTTTATTACGGTGCTCCGTCCTCTGAACACACAGTATCAACGCACACACCTCTGCTCCGTACTCACCCCCATCTCAGCACACACGCACGCATGCGCGCGCACACACACACACTCTCCACAACACTTTTATCTCCTAAATTTACGAGATAAAAGTTGTAATTAAAGAAAACAAAACGTTTTTGTAAACTGGTCCTAAAACCCCGTCGTACTGCTGCAACATGGTGCTAATCAAAAGTACTACAAGTTAGCAGGTGCGATTTGACGATTACAACAACACGCTTTGCTCTCCCTAAAGTGCGATGCGGACCTATTTTGCATACAGATATCTGTAACGTCATTTCATTTCTAGTCAAACTTCTAATTCAAGATATCTATCACATTTTGACTATCCTGAATGAACATTACAGATATCTCAAGTTTCAGATATCTCTATTCAAATTTCATTTCAAGATATCTGTAACTTGATTATAGATATCTACAATTAAATTATGATCATCCCTAACTCAGTTTGAGATATCTACAACGCTATTTTGACTAGTCATATCTAGTTACAGATATTCATAACGCTATTTCGCCTAGTCAAAACTTTCTTAATTTAAGATATTCAGAACATGTAGATATCTTTCAATTGACTTGAATTAAAGATATCTTTAACTTGAGTTTTGACTAGTAAGAATGAAATCAGATATATCGAACTTGAATTACAGATATCTACAATTCAGTTACAGATATCCGTAATTCATGAAGTGGATATTCGCAACTGAATTGTAGATATTCGTAATTGTAAACCCCATACAAATGAATGGTGAAAGTGATGTCATTTGTCCTAGAACACATTCTTGAGGATATCTAAAATTACGATTACGATAGGAAGAATGTAGTTGGCGGATATCTGAAATGTTCTTTTTTGACTAGCAAAAACTCAACAAAGATATCTGCAAACACACACATCCAGTTCTAGCTTCCTTTAATGTTAAAATGGCCTGCCATACAGCAGATCTGTTAGCTGCAGAGCAAAGGAGAGCTGAGTGAATGGCGTAAGAGTCAGAGTGTTTCAATGGAATTCGAGACGTGGACGACCGGAGCTCCTTTGGTCCACACAAACCCTCAAACTACAAAAACAGAGTGGTCCATGTTTGCATCTTCTGCAGCAGAGCGATTTGTTTGTCTCTATTTGATCTTCTAATGTCAGCAAAGCCGCCATGGATATCGCTGAAATATGTAATCTCTCTGACTGGAACAATCGCAGTCAGAGCGGTATCGAGGAATAAGAGCTTGATTTCCATGGATCAGCTTCTAATGAGTTGCTTAGATCCCGCCCACTTTCAGTGATTGACAGATGGTATCCATCTCTACGAAAAAGTTTTCATGAAATAAATACGCCTTTGGGAAAAACAGCCACATGAAATAAAAACAACGCTACTTTGGAAAATATTGATTTTGAAATACGAGCTTCTGAAAAAAGACAGAATTATAATAAAATTAACATGATTAAAAATGAATATTTGCACGTTTTGTAAAATAATAAATTAGGTTTTTAAAGCAAATGAAAATATATTGAATAATATAATGACTAATTTGAAAATCAGTGTGCAGGTTTTTCAGAATTTCATGATCTTTTATATATTTATGAGGAGATTTATTGGTTGATTGTGTATTTGGTATTGAGGTCATATTTATTTATTAAATTAAATATTTATTTATTTAATTAAGAACAGTATAGGACTCCATAGATTCCCAGCTCAAACTAAAAACAAAGATGTACGCGATCTATCTGTAAGTGGATGCATCGGAATGGAGCGGCCTGCTGATTGTAGCTTCTACATCACAACTACAAACGTTTTTGAATGACATTTTTTCATCTGCTCCAGATACACAACAATTTGGAAAAAGAAATACTCAGGCTATTTTAATCCTATTTTTTTATGAGAAAAATGCCAAAGGAAAATGTGAAACATCAAACACAAACAGAGGCCGAAAATAAAAAAGATTGAAGGTTTTTCTTATTAAAGACCAACAGAAGGTTAAAGATTCTTTATTGTATTTAAATATGAATCTTCCAATCATCTAAGTAATAGAATCACATTTGAACTTCAGATGCAATAAACAAGACTGTTGACCCTTTTGTGACCAAACTACCAGCTGATGACTATTGATTACCTTCTTGTAACTTGCAGAAGTATATTTTAGGCGTTTTAACAGCTGCATAAGTACACACAGACACAGACACAGACAGACACAGACACAGACACAGACACAGACACACAGACACAGACACAGACACAGACACACACACACACAGACACACAGACACACAGACACAGACACACAGACACAGACACACAGACACACAGAAACACACACACACAGAAACACACACACACAGAAACACACACACACAGAAACACACACACACACACACACACACACACACACACACACACACACACACACACACACACACACACACACACACACACACACACACACACACACACACACACACACACACACACACACACACACACACACACACACACACACACACACACACACACACACACACACACACACACACACACACACACACACACACACACACACACACACACACACACACACACACACACACACACACACACACACACACACACACACACACACACACACACACACACACCTTACAGATTCCAGGATGTTTGCTGATTTACAGATCAACATAATCTGGATCAGTTGATCCAGCATTACCGCAGCGGCTTATCTCACTGCCTTCGTCCTCCACAGCAGAACCTGCATCTGTCCGACAGCCCGATCCCGCACACACGCGCTGCAATTCTGTCCGTGGTAGCTCTCGCCCACGCAGCGGTTCACGGCACCTGGTGATCCGGCGGTGTCCTGTTTTTCGCCTGCACGGCAAAGCCGTTTCAAACGTCAGCTGGATGGCACGCGCCGGCGTCTCCCGCTCAGCCAGGGAAAGAAGGAGCTGATTGCAAAGTTGCTCACCTTTATCCCGCCGTCGTCAGCGATGTCGGCAGTCGGTAACGCGTGGCTGAAGTCACGGTCTTGGAGTCCGTACAATAAGACGGTTTTCACGGGATGTGGTTCCCACGTCCAAACCCAGGATGAAGTTAGCCATGACTGCTCCAGACTCAACATCACCATGAAAGCCGGTGGGTTCTTGGACTAGTGCCGACGTCACTATATGTGATTGGCTGTCCGTTGATCCGATGACGTATCAGATAGTGATTGGTCCGGACAAATTATGATTCTACCATAGAAGCTAGAAATTATCTGGTCCGTTATGGAACAAACAGAGCCCAGATTATTGAGAGCGAGATACTATCTCTAAACGTGCTTTTTATTGTTGTTATGATTATTATTATGCATTTGCAGCCGAATGGACTGCGTTCCGAACCCTTCTCCGGACCACCTTCCCTGCATGCGAACACGAAGCTACGACTCCAGCTGTTGAATCAAAGACACGGTTCACTTTCTGAAGAGCAGGTTCATTCTAACAGCCACGGACTTTTTACAAAGTAGGTTCTGGCAAAATCTGTCTATAAACATGCTAAAGAATAATGTCAGACCCACTATGAGGAAAGGAACTTTGGGTTAAGCAAAAGCAAAACGTGAAAATGAAAAATATGTAGAGCCCGGAGCAGATATCCACTGCTACGCTTAGTTTGTCCAAGTGGGTTACCGGTGTGACATTATCCCGTCGAAGGAATTGAACGGTTATTGCAGGCTGAATGGTTATGGTACCTACACGGGTCGTGACGCTGCTGGCTGCTGCATTCACGGAACGGGTTTTTTCAAGTTAAATTAAAATGTTTCAATTTAATGTCTAATGCTGGCAGCGATCCAATGCGTTTCCGCGATTATGCTTCGATTAGTACGTTGGCCCAGCCACCGTAGTTATAATTATAGATCATAATAGCCATGTTTTTAAATTTATTATGCTGCTGACATAACCCTTACTGGAGTCTGGTTCTATTATTTCTACTATTGAATGATAATGTCAATTATTGTCTTCAACTTCTATTTATTCATAAAAATACAGACAAACAGCATTTCATAGTTTATTATTTTTTTTTTACGTTAATTTTTTGTTTATATGGTGAAACAGAACAAAAAACAAACATGTAAGATTTTGAAGTGTACTTTTCTTAAATTGAAATCTAGACTTCACAATTCCGTGCGCTATAAAGCACAATTTGGATCTTTCCGTTGGCAAAGGCGTACACCCACAATGCACAGGAGGAGCATGGCTGACTTTCTACTTGCAGCGTTATCCTTCAACTAAGAATGGACGCGTTGTTCTCTTTAGAAATTGTCAAATATTTCAGTTCAACGTCACGCCACTGCTAGATATCTCAGAAAAACTACGCTGAGGAACTCAATAACTCTTTCGCCGTGAAGCGGTGAGTGCCGGTTCTGCTAGCGGAGGCGTAAACGATGTTAATTTGACGGCAGCAGCGGTGATGACGAGTATTTAAACCCTGCGAGGCCGTGGGGTTAAACGGAGCCGTGAGGTTCCTGTTGTAGGTTTTACGGAATGAGAAGATCCTGCTGTATGAAAAAACCACGGAACTCTTATGTCGTTGTTTTATGCTAATATTTAAGGATCCAGACCTGCCACGGAAATAAAAGGAACAACTATGTATTTAGTCTTTGTTGCAGTCGCTTTCTCAATAAGAAACAGACTACGAAAACACAGCAAGTACCAGGAAAAAAAACAAAACAGAAATACATTTTATAATAAGTCATGCGGCCAAACAGGACCATTAGAACTTAGTGTTTCAGGATCCAGGAAAGGAGCCTGTCAGGATTCTCACTCTTATAGAGCCAGAGCCAGCTTGGAAGGAAAATTCATTCATTCATTCATTCATTCATTCATTCATTCATTCATTCATTCATTCATTCATTCATTCATTTTTTCTTTGTACAAAAACATGCCTCATTGGTTAAGTGGTTACTCTAATGGTCCCTAGGTGTGAAGTGTGCATGGGTGTCTGATTTGTGACCCTGCAACAGACTGGCGACCTGTCCAGGTTGTCCCCTGGCTTCGCCCACAAGCTTCAGTCACAGACTTTTGTTCTGCTGCTGCTTCAGGGCTGTACGGAATGGCAGATGCCACAGCAAAGTCGTAGAAGGTCCTGGGAAGGACAACCCCCCCCCCCCCCCCCCAAACATGCTCCTCAGCAGGTACATCCTGCTTTGGACCTTCCTGTACAGCACAACAACAACGTTTTGATGGCTGACTGATATCATGATGGAGAGACACCATCGTGATGCCACGCCCCCACCACGCTGCGAGTCGACACCATAAGCCGCGGTTACATGTGCAAAATATCTTGATCGGATCAATGGTCAGATTAGAATTCAATCACGTACATGGGCCCAGAAAACCTTTTTCCGATTATAACAAACGTTCACATGTGTCACACTTTCGGTCGGAATAAATCATTTGCACATGTGCAGTAGTGTTTGAAATACCGGAAGAGGAAATTAGTTCCGCTGAGAGGCTACATCCAAAGATATCTGGCAGCTCCGTAATATACTAGATGATCTTCTAAACGTGCTTTTATTAATGTTATGAATACTATGAAGCGCCTGTTCCTCATCATTTTAATTTTAATCCGTGTGGTCAGTGCTTTTTTCTGTTGAAGAACGGAGCCGGAAAGAAGCCAGGGCTAATAGCAGCTAACACAGACTAACAACATTTAGCCTTTGATGAACATAAAATCCATGCGGGAAAAGCTGCAATCTGCAGCTTGGCTGAACGTAAATATGTGGGAATAACATCGGCCTTTATTTTGTCGGGACACAACTGGAAACACAAATCCACGTGATTGTTTGAACGGTTTCTAAGGACCGAGCGACATTTTTGCTTTGAAAAGCAAATTGTAATGTGATCAAAAAGTTCAGAAGCTCGTTCACTTAGAGCTGCGGGACGGATCGCAGTCCGAAGTCTCCCACACATAGCGCACACCTAACAAAGCATCCTCCCTTCCCCTCAAACACAAAGTCCAACTGCTCTGCTCAGAGACACGGTCGCTCGGTCCACTTCACTAATCAAGTGGGCTACTTCTTTTCTATTTTGTTTGTTATTATTATTATTTTTTGTTAAAGTCACTTCCCTCAGTTTACCAATTTAAATTTGCTCTTTTTTCTTATTGTTTTCAAGTTTGATGTTTTCTTTTTTCTTTGGATACAATTGGAAATGGAAAGCAGGTTGTATTAAAAACCCACACAGATGAAAATCAACTTTTTTGGTGTTTTTAACATGTTTTTGTGGCATTTCTTTCTTGATAGAGGATTTAAAGAAAATGAAGCTTTCTTTACTAAAATCATTAGGAATAAGGAGACGAAAAAATGTCACATAAACAAGATTATACTTGTGACGTAGAAAATACGCAGCCATAACCTCCCTGCTCCTCTTCATTCCAATGCATTTGTACATGAATAGATCCGTGTACGTCTTTGTTGTCCCCGTCTGTGCTGGAATCTGGATCAAAACTGATCGGCTGGAAAGCTGCAATATTATTTGCCATTTTTGTTGCACCAGTAATGTTAGGTATGGGTTTTGAGGGGCTGTAAGCTAGTGGGGGAGAGCGTAAACGGATAGCTCTCAATCATGGGTGACGGGAAGGGAGTGTGGGGTTGCTCTACGCTAACAGTCTGGCCCACAACTCAGCGGTGAATTTCTATTGAACTACTGCCGCCCTTCAGGAACTGTTATAGAAAACAACAGATTTTTCCGTTTAAGGCTAAAAACGGCATAAGTGGGATTTCAGATCAAAAGATGATCGAAGTGGCACTTTAACATTTTGGATGATAAAGTTACTTTTAAAGCCATTTTATGAATGTTTTAATTAGATGACCTTATTTTATTAGTTTCTACCCCCCAATGTTCCTATTTCTATCCTAATTAGCCATTTTGTCCTGTTGCTGGTCTGATTATAGATCCTTTTTGTTATGTTTTTCCCTTTTTTGACAGCTAACCAGATCCAAGATGGCAGGAGTCGGGGCCAAACGAGAGGGGCCGCAGTTCATCAGCGAGGTTGCCATGAGGGGGAACGCCGCCGTGCTGGATTACTGCCGCACATCCGTGTCGGCCCTGTCCGGAGCGACGGCAGGCATCCTCGGGCTGACGGGACTTCACGGCTTCGTTTTTTACTTCCTGTCCTCCTTCCTCCTCTCTCTGTTGCTCATCCTGAAAGCGGGCCGGCGATGGAACAAATGCTTCAAATCTCGACGGCTGCTCTTCACTGGAGGTCTCGTCGGGGGCCTTTTCACCTATGTCCTGTTTTGGACCTTCCTGTACGGAATGGTGCACGTGTATTAAGACCACCTGCCACAAAGTTTACTGCCATGTTTCCATGTAAAACCTCTTAAAGCTTTAGGCTCGTCTTCCTGCTGTTTGTTAATAGATGATATTAAATGAAGTCTTTCAAAGTGAGCTGCTGTGTTGAAAGAACTCTAAAAGCTGCATTCTCATTTTTTTAAAAAGTATAAAGTCCTGTAGCTTCTGTTTTGTTTCATCTGCATCGATTCATTTCTTAATAAATTAACTGATCACGTACAAATTGTGATGTCTTGTATAAAAATATAGAAATTCTGGTTATTGATAGAAATAAAGTTTGCCCAACAAAATGACATTTTTGAGTCTATTTCAGTAGAATTGCATGATTGGAAAAAATAACTTGATTTTATAAATTATTTCTTTTATGACGTGGTGCATCGCCACAATCAAATTATTCCTTTTTGCTCTTGTGGAGAATCCGACATTTAACAAATTAATCCTTTTTCATATTTAAAGAGTTTTATCCTGGTATTTAGGAGGATGGAAATGTACCTTTTTTGCGTTACCAAACATTTTAAAAGACCCAGATATTATTGTAAACCATCATAAATCTGGATATTGTAATGCAATTCAAGACTGTGAGTACTCAACCTCACCTGGAATGTTCTGATACGAGCATCATTCTAAATCTATTTGGACCCCACCCGTCCACCATGATGTCACTCAGGTGCGAGGCAATAACTTTCTTGGTCAGGATCACTTTAAAAGTGTTTGTGTTCTGGAATCACCACATCCTCCTTTTTGTTGATTATGATGTGCATCATAATGAAAAGTTTAATAAAGATTTCTGAAAGATTTCTATTGTAATTAATAAGCACTTCATTGAATATTATTGATACTTGTGAATTTAATAAATGATCGATACTTTGGCTGGTAAAGTATAAATAAGTACTAGAAGTTAAGAACCAGATTATGGTAACTATTTAAGTAATTAATAGTTAAGAAGTTAATTCTTTGTTGTGATTTTTCATAACGTATTATTAATTTTGAACAAACAGGCTTTTATAGTCATACTCAGTTCTACTTTTCTTCATGTTTTGTGAGGTCCGATCACTAACCCTTGTGCTATCCTATGGGGTCCAGATGACCCGATCCTTGCATTGACGTGTTATCCCTTCCATGACAAAGGTGGATAAAGGTGAAGAGGATTTCACATAATCCATGGACACCAGTGAAGATCACATATCATTAACCCTTGAGCTATCCTATGCACTTTAACGTTGGGAATTAGGTCATCTAGACCCACTAGACAGTACGTTAAAAATTTTTTCTTCAATGATTTGTGATCTTCACTGGTGTCCATAGATTACATGAAATCTTTCCACCTTTATCAACCTTTGTCATGGTAGGGATAACAGGTCAATGTAAGGGTGGGGTCATCTAAGATAGCACAACGGCTAAGCTCAAACCTTTCTGTCAGTGATGCTCAGCTTTTAGGTCACATTAGCAAACCCGTGGGTTAGAGTTATGATCACATTACAATCAAATTTTTTTCCCTTAAACGTTCCTTATGATGGCAAACTCAAAGTTCTGTGGTTTCCTTTTTTCTGGAAGACATATGTGGCTATTGGAATGGATGATAGATTACAATCATTTCAGGATAAAAAGAAAAGAAAAGAATAAAAATTGTGTAGCACAAGTGGGAAACCCTTGGGGGAAGCACGGGGGGGCAGTGGATTGTGTCTTTGCCTCACAAAAAGAAGGCTCCAGGACAAATCCCAGCTGGGTTCTTTTTGTGTGGAGTTTGCATGTTCTCCTTGTGCCTGTGTGGGTTTCTCCATGCAGACCGGCTTTTCCTACAGTCCAAAAACATGCGTCACAGGTTTATTGGTTACTCTGGATAGGTCTGAGTGGGAATGATAGCGTGCCCTGGGACAGACTGTCAACCGGGGTGTACCCCGCCTTCACCCAACAGTAGCCGGGTTAGGCTCCAGCAACTCCATGACAACGAAAAGGTTGAGAAAATGATCCACCAATGAGTGTGTGGCCCTGCAACAGCGACATTTCAGGAAGCATCATGCCTTTGTCCAACAGCTCACAAGGAATTTAGGAAGTTCTGAAAAAGGATGTAGGGATAAAAACTTTGAAATGGTCTGTAAAAGTGTTTTGAAAAGAAACAAATAATTCATTTTATTTATTCTTTGCTACCAGAAGGTGGAGCTCTAAGACCGCTGCTCCCCCTCCCATTTTTTTCATTTTAAGCAAATAGATGCAGTGATATGTCTATTTCCCCCCCCCCAACACTCTTTAAATCTTTGCTCACAGACACATTGAATAAAACACAAAAACTGCTGCTTTTTAGTTTACAGTTTGTCACTGATGCAGCTTTGAAATTAGCTTTAATTAAAGAACTGGATGTCAAAACTACAGGTAGTGTTGGAACACATGAGCAGTTTGATATTTGTAGGTTTTCTGCATTCATTTGGCATCCAAAGAACATACTTATGTCCTCTGAAATTGCAACATTTATGGAAAATAAAAGTTTGCACATTATGTCACTGACATAATAGAAATTTAAAAAGTGCTCTCTTGTCAGTACAACAATCATACTTTAGAACAATAACAGCATTTACAACTAAATGAATAAATAATAAATAAAAAATGCATCTTTTGGCCTCTAAAAACAGGTTTTTGCAATGCTTTGTAATTTCAGTGACACATTTTTCAGTGCTACAAGATTTGGTTCATATTTTATAAAACACTGATTTTTTACCGACAACCTGATAAAACAAAGTTTCTGACAGTTAACAGCACATGTGCTCATTTACATCAAACCCCACTGAAGCAGTTGATGTTATGGCTGTTGCTCTGTTTGTTCAGCAGCTAAAAACTGTCGGAATAGTCAAGGGTTCAAGTCCCAGACATGACAGTCATTAGGTCTTATGAAAAGACAACTATTGACTTCATTTGGATGAAAGCTGTAATTTTCTTTAGGTAATAAATGCCTGCTGTACATGTAAAACAGTCCATGTCACACTGGTTTAATTTATCTGGGTAAGACTGTATTTGATGTTTCAAGGAACATCAGGGTTCAGCAAACATTTGTCGTTTTTAAAGGACTGCTGTATATCTTTAGACAAGACTGAGAGACTGGTCCAGCCCTCGACCCACTCACAGTGATGATCAGGTCAACTCAGCGTGCTCCCAGAGGTCAGAGGTCAGCACATATGCTCGTGACCTGACAGCCAACTCAGTAAGAAAGTCATTATCTAAATGTAGTCACATCAAATCAGTGACCATCAATCAGAAATGAATTGGCAGAGTGATCCATTCAATGGGAGGTCAGCAGATCTAGCACGTAGATTCCCTCGTTAGGCTGGATTTAACCATCAATGGAAAGGTGAAAATCAGTGAGGTCAACGTTGGACTCTTTTAATGTCCATGAAATCTGTACCGGGGGAAGGAAGGAGCATTTAGACATACACAGCAGTTTTACTGCTTCACTTCCTTTCACAGAAACTCTGTGTGCCTCTTCTGTATTTATTATCATGTCTGTCTTACCACCCTTTCTGATGATGTCATGCGTCTAATCTGGATTGTAGGTTTTCAGGACTTCTCGGAATGTGGCGTCTATGAATGGATGAAACGAGTCAATTTCCTGAGGTTTCCATGAAAAATAAATCTTCATCCGTTTTGTCTTGCTGCCACATGTGCAAAGAGAGGGCATGTGGTTTTTATGTAAAGAACTGCAGAATGAGGTCAGTGGAGGAGCACCAGATTGTGTATGTTCTCACACACATGCTGGGATTGTTTATTCTGACTGAAAAGGGGAATTAAGTAAGACAATCATCCAGAAACACATCCAGGAATTAATTTAGCTCACCGGCTCAGCCAAAATGGTTGATTTCACAGACACAGGTTTGATTGGGCAACACAATCAGGGCTTCTTTGGGCCTGCAGAAGATCACTCCTACCTACATCTGTGTTCCACAAACCCATAATGCTTTGTTAATGAGTGACTTAGATCTGAAGTATTTCAATTTCCCTCCAGAGTTAAGTTAACACTGTTAATGAAACAATCTTTAGAGGGCTCCCCAGCAAATCATTTGCCTTCATCTAACCCTCTCATCTGCATCCTGCTTGGTCAAACCAACCGCCTTCATGTCCTCCATCACTACATCCATGAGCCTCCTCTTTGCTCTTCCTCTAGTCCTCTTACCTTACCAACATCATCAATGTTCTTCACCACCTCAAGCTGCTTCCCTGTTTTTACCTCCATAACATCTAACCGGAGCTGTTCCTCTGAAGGATTCTTTCCTGATCAGAGGAGTGGGATTGCGTTGTGCAAATGGTCCCAACTCAGAGGTGAATTTCTATTGAACTACTGCCGCTTTGCAGAAACTACGTCATTGAAAGCAACAGTAAAAAACAATTGGCTAAAAACAGCATAATCAAAATGAAAAGATCACTGGGAATGCTTTGAAAATGCATCAAAGATGATCGGAGTGGGACTTTAAACGACTGAGTTAAAGGCAGGTCTTTTTAGAAGCTGTTATTTCAGAGCTGAAAGGTAGTTTTGGGTTCTGAGGTTGGTATCGTTGATGCACATCAAAGCAGTACAGAAATCTCAACAAAAAAAAACAACAACACCTGAAATCTTTAAAAAAGTTGTGAATGGAAGTCATCTGTCCAACAGAGAATTGCTAAATGACTTCAAGATAACCAGAAATCAAAGAAAGCTCTTTTTTTTAAACCAGTTCTGTAGTGATTAATATGTAAAAATATCAATGTCTGCCAGAGTTGCCACAATTCTCAGTTTTAAACTTAACCATATTTTACACCATCTATCCGAATCATGGAGAAAGTGAATCGTTGGGTCCTTACTGCGTACTAGTATGTTTATGTGTAAGAAGGATTTATTGTTTTTTGTTTTATCACACTACACCAGGCTTAGTACAAGCCAACTGACAAGTTTTTTGGCCTTGTAACTTGCTTACTGGCATAAAAAAACACATTTTCTGGAGTTTGTTGTTTTTTTTTTGTAATACACAAACCATATATCAAATCAAAACAAAACCCAAAAATCGAGGTTCAAACTAAATTGTGGAGAAAGTGGATCGTTGCATAGAGGCTGCTGTTATTCGTTCTGCTTTTGTCTCCAGAAAGTTTGAAACACTAAATAAGAGCAGTGGCAGACCGTGCATTACACACCTGGGCCTTCAGTAGGGCTACGTCTGGAACCGCTCATGAACCATTTTATGATGCAAAAACGAGCTTCACAATAAATGCTTCTGAATAAACCGAATATACAAAATAGTAAACAAATCTCGTTCGGCAACTACATCCAGCAAAAAACATAGAAAATAACCACATAAATTTGGAATATTATTTATTATGATATTTATAATTTTCCTAATCAAAAAACAGATTATTTGAAGACAAAATCCATATTCCTCTCTTTCCTCAAAACATTCATGTAGTAGTCATGTAGATTATGGCGCTTCAGTTCCATCTAGAAGTCCTTTTCTTTTCCATCAAGGCCAGTGCTGAGAGTCGAGTCTGTCCAGTTGTGTTTCTGCATAGGTTTGAAATCACTTTGGAGCTGAAAATGTCCGCTCGACAGACGCCGTGGTCGTACAGATTTGTGTGTCCACGGCGTCCCCGTCCACGGGGACGCCGTGGACACACAAATCTGTACGACTGCTTCATGGTCTCTCACATCTTTCTGATAAAGGAAGTCAAGGAGATCAGTGGGAGATTTGCCTGCTAAATCATCTATGACGTACATTACAGTCAGATCTGTTTTTAACTGAGACAGATCAAATAGTGCTCCGAGGCTCTGTGTCAAACTGGAAAAGGTAGGGCAGGAAAATCTTCCTGTCTTTCTGAAACGTCTGTCCAATCAGAAGGTCTGAATACTGTGACGTTGCCCAAGGCCCTGCTGAACCTCAACTCTGATTGGTTGAGGGAAATGAATGTCTGACATTGATTTAGCATTAGAGGACCTTCAGGACTGATAGTGAAGGCCTCTTTAGCTCTGACCTTGCCTGGGAACAAAGGACAGCTGAAATGCGAGTGGTAAAATGCTCCAATATAAAAAATATGTCTGTCTGAAAGCAGCATAACCATCATAAACACCATAAAAGGGAATGGACAGACCATTTGGAAAAATTTAATGAGTATGCATGGACAAAATATAGTTAACACATGATTCAGATATTTTTTAGGCCTTTAGAGAAGGCCTTGAAGGCCCTGACGGCCCACCACTGGGTTAACATGATACCTGTGCACATCCACGTTAGTAGTAAAATATCTGTAAAAGCTCTGATGTTCTCAAACTTTTTTTTGCTAGTTTTCACACAGATGCTGGATAGTATCAAGCACTTCACCCTCTTGCTTCCATTCACAGAGCTGCTGTCATTCACTGCTTAAGCCCATTTGACTCTTAAATCATTCACAAAGCTTTGCTCTGTGTGGAACACATGAATGCAGACGTATTCATGTGCACATGCACGAATAACCTGAATCAGTTCATGCAGCATAGGAAGCATCGTTTCTAAATATGGCAACATTCGAGCCAAAAATAGCCTTTACCAACTCAGGCATCAGCTCATGTTTAATTCAGAAAACTCTGCTATTCATAACTCACACTTGTTTCATGCTGAACTCACTACGGTGCATAACAAGCGCGCTGCAGTAACACTATTCTACTGTCAATTTACATTACACCCTCGTTAGTGAACATGCAAATCAAATTAATCTCTCAGGACTTCAGGGACCTCGCTGGCACAGTTTGACATGAAGTCACAGCCTCAAAGAGGAGTTATTATCACGACTGGTGGTGGATTGAAATCTTCTCCTGTGGGTTGAGCAGCAGCTGGTGTTTTATCAACCCAGTTCACGTCTTCATCATCCAATAAAGTTGCTTTTTTTATTTGGCTTACCCGATCCAGCCTTGAAACACAGCAATCGTAAACTCTTTGTAGAACACGAGTCTGAATACTCAATAGTAAATGAATGTATGCTGCTGCTGTCAGCTGGATGTTAGCTGTCTTCTACAGCTGGGTGACCATATGTCCTTGTTTTTTAAAAATCACTCCAATGAAAATCATGCTTTTGAAATGTTGTTGTGGCATTTTTCTGATGATGGAAGACATACATATCAAGAAACAATTCAAACCTAGAATTGTTTTTCTGAGTATTCCTTTACTCAGATTTTTGTAGATCAGGAGCAGATGAAAAAGTAGGTTGGAAAAAGAGCTAATTACGTAGAAAATCTTTGTTTTCCTTGTCTGAGCTGAAATCTGGCTAAAAACGGTACCATTAGAAATTTGCCTCTGAGTTGTTCCAAGATCCAAAACTCAAAGGTAAATATCCCCTAGCGCTGCAGAAAATACACAATGACAGTTTTTTTTTTTTGGTTAAGTCCACTGGGAATAAGTGAGATTTTAAGGAATTTAATCACCCCCCCCCCCCACACACACACACAAAATAAGCCACTGTCAGAGATTGAAGTTACTGTAATCCCCATTACTGTAGTATCAATCAATGAAAGCCTGCTTTTTATGCAATGCCACACTCTTTGGCAAAATCATTTTTTAAATGACCATTTTAGTAAAGGTCAAAGAAGAGACTTTCAAAAAACTATTTATTTAAATGATCCTGATTCAGTGTTAAATTAAATTGGTTCAGGACTCTACCCAAACAATAAACAGTTGTCTTAAAAAAGAAAAAAAGAATTGGATTCTTTGGCATGAACATGCAACAGGTACTAAAGTGCATTTATTCCTCTGTTAACGTCCAACCTGTCATGTGAAAGCAAAATGACAGACAGGTTATGTTTATCAAGTTACCAAAACAAAATCCCTTGTTCTTGATTTATACATGCAGACTTGAAATTAAGCAAACAGGATCCTGTGTGACACCAAAGAAACAACAAATAAACAAAAAAAGGAAAGATTTTTGGATTCTGACCAAAAAAAGTCTAAGGTTTATATAAACAGTACATGATTTAAGTGAAAATGTTATCAAGATGACTAGTACTATATGTTTCTTCTTCTCCGGATCCCATTACTCTTTGTGCTGTTCCCTTTGTAATTTCTTCTTTGTGTTCTCTTCCAATGGCAGTGGTTGAAAACTCGAGCTCATCCCTCGCCTCCAGTCAGCACCTTTCCTCCACACTGACAAGTTAAAAAGTCATTTTAAGTTCTTTAGTCTCTCTGACTCTTCTTAATCCTCTCAAGTTCAATCCAGTCCGCAGTAAGAAAGATCTGCTTTGGGGCGGTGCATGACTCGCATGTCAGTTAGCATCTCTGTCTCTGCATGGTGCAGCTGCTCACGAGGCTTTCAGTGTCACAAGCTTTTACGAGTAGAAATGTAATCATTTAGAGATCAAATAACAGAGGGAAAATCATTTAAAGCTAAATGTTGGAAGTAACTTTTTCACAAAAATAGAGGACAAAACTAAAGTGATTTCACCTTGCTTTAATACAGTCAAACCACAGCTCATAAAACATTTACATGATTTATATACTTTTGTTTCAGAAGAGTTTCAGGCATTTCCAAAGTCCGGCCCAGGGGCCAAAATGTGGCCTACATTCGAATTCCCACTGGCCCACAGGTTCCTGGCATAAAACCAATTTTATACGCCAACCAGAAATTTCTAAGAACTATGATTATCTGATTATGATTGACTTAATAACATCATTAGCTGTTGTAAACATGTGGCAGCAACCTGTGGCTTAGGCCCAAATGAGAAGATATGTATTTTTCTGTTCACACAATTTACATTTAGAAGTTTACAGTGAGCATTCAATTGTGAATAATATGTAACATTCTATATGGGATGTGCCAAAAGCGGAAGAACAACACTGTACTGGAACCCAGATTTAACCTTGACAAAAGGCTTTAACTTCAGGCAGTTCTTTATTTTATTTCCGGTCTTCAGATAAGAAATTCACAGTATGTATATTAAGAGTATCCAATATCTTCATTATGTAGTCCGTTTGTATTTAATGTTATTATCAATGAATGCAGGCCAAATGGTTGGCCTTCACACATTTTCCCGTCACTAAATCTTAGATTAGATTAGATCTGATCTGATCTGATCTGATCTGATCTGATTTGATTTGATTTGACTAATCTGGCATCCTCACAGAAGGTTTGGATGCCCCTGCACTAGCAGGATATTTGACATAAACAGAATCAATTTGTACTTTGATTACATTAGATTAGATTTGATTTGATTTTTGTGAAGATACCAGGTTGCTTTAAAACTTAAAAAAAGTTGACATTTAGAAGCACATTTTCCAGATTCTTCTGCATTATTCATCCCACCTGCTGTCAAAATTTTGCCCTCTGAGTTTATGTGGCAAAGTAAAAATGCAAAATCCTGTGTTTTCCAGAATGGCTCCCCATTTCCTGCCCATGTCCCCGTGTTTCCTGCCTGCCGCGTTACTAGGTGTGTTCTCTCAGATTGGAGGATCTGACACTGAGGTACATTTATGTCTGACTGTGGGAAAGGGTGTTGGTCTCTCCCCGGGTCAGCGAGGGACCAAATGCAGGGTAGTTGTCCACTTTAAGCTTCCCTCCGTCCTCTAATCTCCTCCTCTTTAATCTGAAGACGTGTTAGATCATGAGGTTTGTTTAAAAGCAGCTCTGCTTAATGAAAGGCCTCACCACCAACATCCTGAGTCTTTTGTAAAAATAATTTCTCCTTGTCATACACCCATTAGGGCTTTTAGCAGCTGTGTCAGGTAACTTCTCTTTTTAACAAACCTCAGTGCACAGAAGGCCTTTAAGGTGAACACTTCCTTAATTTCAGTCTGGGGTAAATATTATGTTGTTCCTTTGGAGTGCATCCACAGCGCAGAGGGAGCCCTGCGCCTGGGATGTGTCAGTGCGTCTGTAAACCACTCAGGGGGACTACAAGATTACTTTACAAACTGAGCCTTACGCAGATCTGCCCGACTGACCCTGAACAATACAGCGGTTCATTCATGGATCAACTCCAGCCTTGTGTTGCTGCAGTGAAAATCAAGTCTTTGTAAGCCTCCGAAAAGACGAGCACAGGGAGAGCTAAAAGGGATCATTAAAGTGAAGTTTGTCCTGAAATGAAACAGTTGGAACATCTTTGACCTGATTTTATCCCTTCAGAGACTAAAAGTTTCTTAAACCGAGGGTAAACAGAGCTCTGGCTTGATCATTTATAAGAGTGATAGAGAAATTGAGTGGGAGTGAGCAGATGTCCAAGCAAGAAAGTCAGATTAAACAGAGTTTGAGCCTTTGAGTAGACAGTATTGGTGGGAAAGCTCAACCCTGAACTGAAACTTAATTCATACAGAAAACGTAACTGATTTTGGTTTCAAATCTGTTAAACACGGAGAAGCTTTTCAGTGATGATGTTTGCTCATCCTGGATGATCCTGCCTCCACATTTTTTGAAACTTTTCCAAAAAGTTTCAAACACACATATTTTCTATTTACACTAAATTGCAGAAACATTTATTCAAAGGGACATACAGATTATCAACAATTTAGAATTGGGGCAATATAAGGCTAGGTGTCCTGCCCCAGTGAATGTTTATTTTGGGATTTGAACACTTGACCTTAAATATGGCAAAAAGACTGTTCAACCCATTGCCTGTACAAAAGGCCTGGCTATTTCCGAATTCCTTCACTCCCTATATAGTGCACTATATAGTGTTTTTCCCCATTTTGTAATGTAGTGTAATGTAGTACTCGCTAGTTCCAAAAAGCAAAAATCCCATAGTCCCGCACTATATCGCTTTTTAATAGTTCGAGATTAGGGTGGGAATTCGGGCATAGCTCTGGAAAATTTGAGTTTGACATCACATTTAGAAAATGATTGCTACCAGCGCCAAAATAATCAAAGTGTCCATGGCAACCACCCTCTCCAATCAGGAGTGAGCGTTTTTTGCAGTCCACAACCCTGCCACTTGAAAGCAGGCCTGACAAAATCTGTCAAATGTTTTGAATCTGATTGATCAGTTATTAACGGGAAACATTTCAATAAAAAAAGAAATATTTTGGAAAAATGGGATTAGGAAGAACATCTTAAAAACGGTAAAAGGTGTTTCATTTCTCAATAGAAGTCTATGGCTGTGTGTGACTTCCTTTACTACTCACTACATGGTTCACTATATAGCGCGTTCGCCATTTTGTAGTGCTGTCCGAATCAACAACTCCAAAATCGAGTGCCCTAGAAACTTCCAAGATGTCTCTGCGAAAAACCAGTGGGCATCGATGCTCAGTCGATTGGCGAAAATAGACCACAATGCAATGCGTCTAAACAATTTTTGCCAAATAAACCATCAATGTTTTCATCTTCAGAACACAGTGGATTCAAAAATGACCATTGATAAATGCTCATATCAATTAGATTTTAACTTTGTGTAGTCGATGACATCATATTTGGCATTTAAAAAAAAAAGTAGAGACCATGGTGTCCGAATTGCTTTTAACCCTTGTGCTATCTTAGATGACCCACCCTTGCATTGACGTGTTATCCCTACCATGACAAAGGTGGATAAAGGTGGAAAGATTTCATGTAATCCATGGAAACCAGTGAAGATCACAAATCATTGAAGAAAAAAAGGTTCAGCGCACTGTCTAGTGGGTCTAGATGACCCAAATCTTAATGTAAAAGTGCCTAGGACAGCACACGGGTTACAATCCAATGCACTACATAGTGCCGCAATGTTTTTAGTAGTCAGGGATTAGGGTATTAGGAATTTGGACATAGCCTATGGGATTTTTTTGCTTTTTGGGACTAGCGAGTACTTCCTGCTTGGAATACAATGAGGGAGTCGCTACAATCACCTCATTCCTTTTTGCTCTGCAAAAGCTCTCCATGTGTAGTGATGTTTGAATAAAAATTACACACAATTATTTTACAGGCGTAGGTCTTTAAAGGCCCGACAACTTTTCTTGTTGCATAAAATAGGCTTCCAGGAACCAAATAATAGGCAATAATTACAATTAGATAAAATCAAAGTTTGCCATTACATTGACAATTGTAATAATTATAAATAAAATCTTTATTTTTGGATTACTTAAAAAGAAGGTTTGTTTTTTGGTGATTTGGAGGTGTGGAAAAAGACATGACAATAGCATGAAGTGATTAAATAGGTTTATTTGAATTGCAAACATTTACATTTTTTTTTTTAGCAGTTACCCCCTATCCCCAACAGGAGCATCACAGTTCAGTTGTTCATGAATATCCTTAAATTTCTCTGATGCTTCTCTAAACTGACTTGGTTTAATAATAAAAATAAGCTCTGTTTTCTGCTCAACATCAGAAATAGGCTTCTTTATACAGGATTCTTGTATGACAAGAAGTTTTGCTTCAGTGATTCTCAACACAGAAGAGCTCTACACAACAAGCTAAAGGACTGGAGCTAAAATCTACTTAAATTTGTCAAGGTGAAACTCTGCTCATGACCCATCTGACCAGAGCCAACTTCCTGTCTGACGGCAGCGTGTCGGCACTCGCTGTGAGTCGTCACAGATGAGCCTGTGAAGCTGATTCCAGGCTGTGGTTCAAATAAATCCCTGAACAATATGTGTGCAAAATGGTTTGATCACTTATTTCTAACCAAAATAAAAACATAAAAAAAGCATGAAAGCAAGGGTGTTTCGTCCTAACAATGACACCAGGAACTCATCACATTTCTTTTGTGTGTCTCCTCGCTCATGATCACAGTAAACAGGAAGGGTGTTAGTGATGCATTAAAAGGTACTATGTTGTTTCATTGTGACACGAAAAATAAAAAGAACATTTCAAAACTTAATGACACAATAATATGTAAAGTTTTCCAAACCTTAAACTTCCCCTTATAGATTATTCTTCATTATGGTAACAAATAAATACAATCCAAGCCATCATTTACAATATATTAAAAGTTACTGCATTTCTTAGCTATATGTATAGTCGTATATATATATATTTGAATATTTACTGTAGGCATAAAAAACCCTCATTTGGTAACAATAAAAAAAGATAAGAAAATAACAAACGGACGGCAAGAAGCTTAGTTTAAAAGGACGAAGGTGTGTAAACACGTCAGATTGGACAAGCTCTGCACAGCTGGAGAAAAGCTAAAGCTAATAATGTGGCATTGAGTGTCCCGCATGCGTCCAGTGAGTCACAGCTACAACGACCTCAAACTGTCCTCTGCAAAGGTCAGTCCACCCCCCTCCTCCTCCACCTGTGTTTTACTGGAGCTCTGCAGCTTCTTTTTTTTTCCTTCTAAATCTTTTGACACCACTGTCTCCATCAAGGTCTCTTTAAAACAGCAATACTTAAAAGAAATGGAGCTACGATGTTGGCTCCCTCACAGTAGCTTGTTGCTAAGCATCTGAGGTCAGTTTTTGTTAGCTGTAGCTTTTTCCCTGAACATCTAGTTTGCAACAGACTGAATTTGTAGTGTTTGTCAAAACATAAAAAAAGGGTTATGAATTCTTTTTTAATGTCAATTTCTGCTGCAGGTTAATAGGTAAAGGAACCTCTCATCTCCTGCAGAGTAAAGAGGAGAATGTCTCACATCTCACAGATAAGAGCTCACATCAGTCTAACCTCAGGCCAGAGAATTTCCTGCTGCTGTCTCAGGTTTTGACTCCAGACATAATCTGATGGCTGTGTCTCCATCTCCTTTCAAAGATCCTTTCTACAAGCCACGGAATTAGATATGTACAATGGCAGGGGGCGGGACTCGCTTCTCAATGCACATTATTGTAACCAGGGGGACTGGGCTGGAATCCGTCATTAAAAGTCACTTTCTATCTGTGTGGGTGTTTGTGTGTCCAGAAATTCAAAACCAACCATCAGAGAGCTCTGAAGAGAAACTCTGCTCACTGATAAGGCAGTGTGGATGGAAAATAGTTGCTTTGCTTTTCTAAGAAAAAAAATATTTTGCCACTTTTGAAGTAAAACAAAACAAAAAAAACAAAAACGGGGAATTCATTTTTCCAAAAAAAAAGAGGGGAAAAAAAGCAAAAAATAAATAAAAGACATAAAAATCCAGTGTCTACTCAAAAATCACCTGAATTGCAGCATTATCCTTCTAAAACAATCATAGACAGCAGCCTGCAGTTTCAGCATGACACGCACAGAAAAAAGGCCAGAATAAAAATCACTGAAAGATCATGCCTGGCACCGTTCACGCTGATTTAAGTGCTAAAAGCTCAAATGAAGAAACACATGTGGGGTGAGTGAGGCTCAAAGCTCCTGCTCCAAAGGCTCGTTCTCCATCCCCACTAAACAGCAACATCATTTTTGGCTCTTTGACTAGCAGCTATGTTTACATGCACAGCAAAGCAGAGTCTTCAAAAATACTGCATTCGACATGTAAACCAGGTTTTTGCTGTTAACACTGTGGCAGGGACGGGATGACGGATTGGGAGATGGTCTCATTAGTTGTGATAATAATTACTAATCACAACTTACGATAATAAACGATTGTTTTTTTCTTTTTTGCAGTGTTTTGCTGCTATTGTGTCGGTTTTCAGACCCTGAATTCCAGAATCAAATGAGTTGTGGGGTGAAAATGATTCCTTTAGGCTAAAGCTAAAACTGAATAAATAAATAAATATAAAGATGGGGAGATGCATGTGTGCGCTCGGTCTGGAGCTGAGCTGCTGCATGCACGTAAACACACCTGCTGACGAAGTCTCAAGGGTTTTTGGCGGTCAGTGCAAAGTCTGAAGGAATGTAAAGATTTGTGGTAGTTAGTGCAGATTGACAGCTGATGGAAGAGCCAGATCGACGTTTACTATTGGACAAGCAGGCAGGCAGGCAGGCAGGCAGGAAGGAAGGGCAGGTTCATTGTCAGCATTCAGTAGTATGGCATCAGGAGTCACAGGGATCAGAGAGGGCTGATGCACCCCCCCCTCCTCCCTGAAAGGTTCAGTGACTCCTCCCAGACCGAGATGAGGGGAGCGGTCCCTGTCGGAGGAGAGCGCCTGTCCTGTAGAGGAGGGGCAAGACGCTCCCTCGTTCCAGTTCAGAGGTCCCTCCGCGAGAGAGAAGAGGGATGGTCACGGTGGCAACAACAGGCAGTAGAGCTCATTGTGAGAGAAGTCAGGCGAGGTTTCCTTCATCCTATTGTCATCATTTTGTGGTTTTTCCCCATTTGTCAGCTGGAGAAACGGAGAAAAGCACAGACACAAGTCTTGTCATTAGAGTGCGACATCACTGCAAGACTTTCTCATGTAATTATTCTTGTGGTGGAAAGCTCCAGTGCCATCTGCTAGGATCTTCCTGCACACCAGGATGAGCCTGAGGCCTATAATCCTTCTGCAAACAGCATTGTTTATTTACAGCAGAACATTTCAATTCCCAACACAGCTGGATGGAGCTTTAAATTCAAAAAGATGTTAATGATGCTGCACTTTTGCCTCTAGAATTTCAAATGTACCGTCACGCACACATGCATTAAATCTGTAAACACGAAGTTTACGGAGCTCAAAGCTGCTTAATTAATGATGCAGCTGTAATTACTGTATGTGTACTGATTTGTAACAGTCTAAATTACTGTATAAAAACCATAACTTATGAAGCTTTAAGAATATGCATTTCCACACATCTCATAATTAGAAACGCAGACTATTGTTGCATAACTTTGCAGACTTTTTTTTTTAACTACTGTACATCCAACCTCCTGACAACCAGCAATACCAATCTGTCCTGAGTAGAGAACCTTTCTAAACCTTAGTGTTTCCCAACCAATGTCTTTTGATGAGTAAATTCTTTCTGGTGTCCATAGGACATTTGGGTTTTTTTTTAATGACATCGACTGAAGGGGTGGGGCGCCAGGAAATGTTTTCGTGGGTTTAAAATGGGGGTGGGGGGTGGGGGGGTCAAGCTCCAGGCCTCAAGGGCCCACCTACTGCTGGTTATCTAGAAATCCTGGTTTATCTGTTGCTGATCACATGGATCTTAGCCAATAAGGAGCTTCAAGGGCAGGTTGGAAAATATATTGGACACTTTTGGGTTGGCCCTGGAGGCCTGGATTCTGAAACCCCTGGTTTAACCCTTGTGCCATCTTATGGGGTCCAGATGACCCCACCCTTATATTGAAGAGTTATCTCTACCATGACAAAGGTGAATAAAAGTAAAGATGGTTTCATGTAATCCATGGACACCAGTGAAGACTACAAATCATTGAAGAAAAAAGGTTCAGCGCACTGTCTTGTGGGTCCAGATGACCCAACTCCCCAAGGGCCTTGGATAGCTCAAGGGTTAAACAAGTTGAAATTGTGGTGCAGACATCTGATAAGACTTCAAGGAGCACAGTTATAGGAGATCCAGAAACAGGCCACAGTATATGAAAAGAACAGGACACAAACAAGTTCAGGAACAAACTTTATTGAAATAAAGAAAAATTGTCCTGGAAGGGGAAAAATGAGAAGAGGCCAAAAGAAACAAAAGCAGGGAGTTGAACATCAGAGGTTATCCATCAACTACTGGAATAACTAACCGGCTGAATATTAAATCATATCTACATACATTAAAAAAAATAACTAGGGCACCAAAGTCTTGCCCTAAACCTAGGTCAAACAACCAAGCACCAAAACACACTGGTAGGCTTCCCTCCCTACCAAGTCTTCTGTAGAACATGGCGATCTATTTTAAAGACCCACTCCAATTGAAATGATGTTTTTAACCCATTGATGAGACATTTTACTGATGGTGGACTAATTCCAAGAAAATGTAATTTCAAATTTGATTTTTTTTTTTTTTAAGTCAACTGTTGTGAATCAGGAGCAGACAAAAATGCAGTTGGAAAAAGCTTGCCCACAGCTCAGAGATGAATTTTTTATGAACTCCTGCCGCTCTGCAGAAACCATGTCCTAGAAAATGTCAGGTTTTTAGATTTTGTCTAAAAATGGTGCATATATATATATCTATAAAAAATAAAACACATAACAAGACTACTGGGAACGCTTTTGCAAAAGATAAAAAGCTGATCGGAGTGAGTCTTTAAACCACTCACCTTAAAAGAAGCCTCCCATCAAAATCTCCTTACTAACTGGACTCTCCAACACCTCTCCTCACTGTGCACACCTTGAATCTCAGCCTGGCACAGATGGCATGATTAGCAGCACCTGGCCTAGACAGGCTGCACAGCTGACTGAAGAAAAGGGGCGGAGCTCACAGGTATCTAATGCCGGTTTGTCTGTTTCCACTTCCACTGATTGTTTCTTTGAACGCCCCGCTGAACAAACGTCTGCACAGTCTTCAGCTCCAACATGATTAGTGCACAATCGTTTCAGCTGTCCTGTGCCCACAGTCAGACACACTGACCCTCACACCCAGAGAAACCTCCCTACAGAGGTCATTAGTTTAAACAAAAGATTAGGGAATTTTTGTGTCCAGTATGTATGCAGATCAAATCCCTCCTGGGATAAGGCCTTTTCCTCACCAATCAGTCTCAATTATTGAAGTAAATGCTGCAAATTGTGCGCGAGCCAAACTCTGACTTAACAGGCTAACATGTTTGTGGAATAAAGACATAATTAGAGCTGCAGATGCTTTGATTTTTGTTTGAGAAAAGGCCTCCAAACGGCTCCACTGTTGCTGTTCTGGGGACGGTTGGCTTCTCCAGCAAAGGGGGAGGCCTGACTGGCTGGCTTGGCAACCAAACAAAAAGGAAGCAGCGAGCCGCACTTGAGCGGAGGAGAATCACTACCAATCTGACACCTCTGCAGATGTGAAGGCCCTGCTCATCTCAGTCTGAACCACGCGTGTAACACGTTTGAAGCTTTGATAATAAACGTCGGACTTATACTTCACACTTTAATGTGTGCATAGATACAGTTTGTGTGTGGTCTGAGGTTTCTGCCACACCATGAACCCACTCTGAACCGCTGACAGAGGACTTTGTTGAATGATAAAATTGCAGGAAAAGTATGTGCCTGCAGCTGTATAAACACTTCCAGCAGATCGGACAGTTCTGTTTCTCGTCATGTGTATTTCCCCATCAATGCAGGGTTATGGTTATTGAATAAATGAGTGTAAAGCTCCAGTGTCAGATCTCCTGCTGATGTTTTAACAGCTCCCGGCTTGGGGATGTCCTCGCCTTTCCGTGCTGTCAAGATGTGGAGGAGGGGGGTGGGGTGTGAGTGAAGAAGGTCAGAGGAGGCTACAGAGAAAGTTAATTGGACCTCAGTGCATCCATGCTCCATCTGGAATTGCTTTGCTTGAGATTAATGGACTGTGTTGTACAGTTACATCACAGAGGGAAGAATATCATAGAAAAACTTCAATTTATATGTCAGTCAGTTCAAAAAGTAGAACTTGTGGTCTAGTGGGAGACTGTTCATCCTGAGACTGGAAGGTCATGGGTTCAAACCCACTGTTGGATCATACAAAAGACTAAAAAAAAATGATTTCCCTACTTTACACCTGTCATTGAGAGAATGAACAATCAAATAACTCCAGAGCACAACTTACTGCTCTTCAGGACATGCGTGAAATGTAGGGGACACTTTTCCTACCCCCAAGTGTGTGACAAGTAGTGGGATTTTACCATTATATAGAATCAATAAACATAGTTTCAAATTTAAGCTTCTTTTTCTTGTAATTTAGATTTTTATGGATATTAATGTCAGGAATTTAAGAAAAACTTATCAGACAATCAACAAATGTTGACTTCCGCAGAAATATTGGGCCTTTTCATACTTTGTCCCCTATATGCAATCAGTACTTAAGCCTTAGTCCATGCACCTGTGCGGGAGGTTGACACATAGGGGTGCTGTGGGTTTTTGGGTCATCCAGGCCCATGAAGAGCATTTATAGAGGAGCACAGGTATGTCTCTTACGGTTCCCTGGAGAAAACCCTCATGGAAAATGGAACATACACATGAAGTGTAAGGATAATGTAAGATACAAACACGTATGGGTGATGCTGTTGTATGGTGTCCTTCTGCCTCACTCTAGTTTGCCAAGTGGGGTGCAGGTACTGGCTTCTTATTGACCACACAGAAATGCTGCAAGCACGAGGTTGTGCACATAATATGCAAGTGTCCAAAGGATGTCCGCACAAACTACACTTTGGTTGTCTAATTTCCTCATTTTTAAAAGCCAGGCTGTGGGATTATCACTTGGATAGCACTTACGCACTCCTTGAACAGTGAGCAGAATTTTCCTGATGCTTTGACATCAGACTTAGTCCAGGTATTATGATGCTCAACAAAACTCTTGAACTGATTTTCCTCAACAATGCTGTTAAAACTGCATATATGTTACTTTTCTTACCTCACTTTTCTTTTCACTTTATTTTCTGTCTACATGATAGGATATGCAGCACTCTGAGAACAACCAGCTCACTTAGCACTGAGCTTTTGCTTGGCTTCTCTGCAAAGGGTGTAGATAACTGTCATTTGACTGTGAACCATACTGAGAAACTATTTCAAGGCTCAGGAAACCTTTGCAGATGTTCAGAGTTGAAGAAACTGCTTGGATACGACTCCATACCTTTCTAACATTGAATTTTTAAAACAATATTCACATTTTCGGAGACACCGAATTTTCCCTTGTAAGCCATTTTCATCAAATAAAACATAAAAATTTAATGTCTCAAAAATAATTTAAAAAATAACAATTTTAGATGTACCTACATAACACAGCGCTTTTTCTTCTCTTCTTAATCCAATTTTTTTTTATCAGTGGATTCTCTCTCCTTTCACTTTTCTCTCTATAAACATTCTCCCTTCAAGGGTGACAGGGCTTTGTGGTGAAGCCAAACCCTGCTTCTTCTGTCACCAGCCTCAGTGAGGACTATCTGGAAGGGCTGGCGAGCATGAAGTGGACTCTTGTCACAAGAGAAGAGGTGATTTAAGAACAAGACGGATCTGTAACTTGGACTCAAGGAGGAGACTTGAACCCCACTGATTGGATTATCTTTTGACAGAGATTAGTTGAA
This sequence comes from Oryzias sinensis, assembly GCA_037389245.1. Lineage (NCBI taxonomy): Eukaryota > Metazoa > Chordata > Actinopteri > Beloniformes > Adrianichthyidae > Oryzias > Oryzias sinensis. The sequence goes on along the minus strand of CM074497.1, from coordinate 11,276,312 downwards.
AATCTATTATCAGCAAGTGGCAGTCTGCAGGACAGAAATGAACTTTTCACATTCAACTCTGACCTGATGTAGCTGCAACCGCTGTTCTCTATAATTATCCCTCTTTGACTGCAGGGAGAGAAAGCTGCAGCTGCACTGTGTGACACTGAGCTGATGAAACCCTCAGGCTGCTACTGAAACATGATATGTGTGACACCCATGCAAGAAACCTTCATGTTGTCTGTCCTTAGCTGAGCCCAGTGGCTCCAAAGTGTCAGTACTAATGAGGCTTTTTGCACGACAGGACAAAGCTGGTAGTTTGCTGTAAATATGAAAAATGTAAATTATTATTATATTATTTTGGCAAATGCATATTATCGCACTATTTAATTGTATTTTTCTCTTAAAGGGAGTCCAACTCCCCTACCTCAAAATCAAGCTAAGTTCTAAAAGATGCTGCACTGATTAGATATGCCTACTTTCTTTACATGGTTTACAGGTTCCCTAAGTTTGGAGAAAACATGGGTGAAGGATGCCCACCCAAGAAAACCACAATCGTTTTTTTTTTTCAATCTATGATCAAAAACCCCCAAAGTTAAGTGGAGAGAAGTCTGTGGTCGTGCACAATGTTTATTTTGAAAGATCTAATGTTCTCAGAAAGATGTTGAAGTCATCCTCTTCCTGGTCTGCAAACCTTTGCATCTTCTCTCCAATTTCCATGTCTGTAATACATTCACAAAGTGTGGGCTCTTGTTCCGCATGCTGGAAAATGTCTGTTCTGTCAGACTTCCTTCATGCCTTTTGGTAAAATCAAATCAGTAATGTTATCTAATAAAAACAGCTCGATTTACACATCTTTGATCATTTTTAACCAACTCTGCATTTTTTTTTACTTACTACACAAACTAACTAGAAGGCAGGCAAAGAAATCTTAAAGACCCACTCCATTCATATTTTGATCTATTGTAAAAGCGTTCCCAGTGGTCTTTTAATTATGAGTATGATGTTTTTAGCTAAAATCAAAACAACTCTGTCGTTTTCCAGAACATAGTTTCTGCAGAGCGACAGGATCATAAGAAATTTGCCTCGGGACTATGGGGACTGTTAACGCAGAGCAAGTCTTCCTTTACTTTCATCATCTCGCTCACTCGCTCCTGCTAATTTACAGTCCCTCACAACCCCAAACTAACAATATTGGTGCAACAAAATTGGAGCTATCCAGGTGCACTGATTCCAGCTCAGGTGAGGAAAACAAAGACGTACATGGAACTATTTGTCTGATGTATCAGAGCAAGGAGCTTAAGGCCAGCTGATTGAAGATTTTATGGAACTACTACAAGTTTTTTGAAACTACATTTTTTTTGTCTGTTCCTGAATCACAACAATTTGATTAAAAAAATACTCAGATATGCAGCTTTCATTTTACTTTTCTGTATGATTTTTCTCCTCCAGTATGCGAAGTATGCGACAGGAACATGTTGAAAACACCAAAAACAGACATTTTCATTGGAGTGTGTCTTTAAGCAGCCCAAAGTCTCTTATTTTAGTTGTTGTTTAAATTGTTTTCACAATTTAACTCCAGGCGGGATTTTAAAGAAGGCAGTCAAGCCTTGACCTTTCAGCGAGCTTGATAACCTTTACAAACAAGTCACGACAGTTCCTTGTCCTGTTATCTAAAGTCAAAGTTTATCCTTGTAATTCTTTAGTGGTTAGTACAGTGGCTGCCAATTGTCATGGCATGGCGAGTCTGCTGACACGCTGCCAGTCATTGTGTTTTGGACTGGGTTAATAATTACAGAGGTTGTGTGAGTTTGATAAAGGCAGGATGCAGGAAAGGGAGCTCCGGTCTTGATAAAATGCCAGATATGGTCAAATCCAAGAACCTTCAAGAGCGCACTTTGAGGTCGCAGACCAAACATTTGTGTACTATCGTGTTTATCCTGTCCACTGTCATCATTTACAGACTAGCCTCAGAGAAAAGTGTTTTTCAAGTCCTGAACACCCTCTAATGTGCAGCCCGTCCACAAGACCCCTGTCACGTAATGAGAAGAGAGCTCTTTAAGTGCTAATGTTCCAGGTCTGCCTCTTTGTTATTAACCTTTTAAACTGTCTATGGATGTTAAGAAAATACTTAAGACTTTTAGTGTCATTGGGAGAAAAAGCAACTCACCTTGTCATACCCGAACTGAAGAGGGCGGTCGTATCATCTTGTTCAGTCTATAGAGAGAGAAAGAAATGTTAGGACAACAAATTGTGGTCAATAATCCCATCCCCCTTTTTGTGTTCAACCATTTTTTTTAAATCAGCTAGTTTCAAATGAGCCATCCTTGCCTGTCTTTCTATGTGACTTTGTCCCTCTCTGCTTCCCTCCTCCTCCAGGCTGCAGTCTCCAGCCGCCCTGACCCGCGCTGCATTTGCGCTGTCAAAGTGCACCGCCGTGGCAGATGAGGCAGAGTGTAAATGCGGACTGTCTGAACGCGTGGGGGTGGGCACACACCAAATCTGAGCTATTAATGGTAACTCAGCCGCCAAAAAAAGCTAACAACCCAGGAATAATAAAGCAGTCTTGAAGGCTGAAAATAGACACGCTCGCTCCACTGAGCTACTCGTTCGGCTCCCTGCCTTCTATAAATAGCAGCGAGTTTCTGGGGACACACTCAGAAGAGGGAAAAAGTAGCACTCTGTGAGGCAAGGGGGGACCTATAAATTGGTGTTTTTGTAGGATGAATGGAATACATAAATATCACAGTCTTGGAACAACCCAAATTGTGCAGCATTTTCATCTCAAGCTCCCTGAGGTTTTGTGTGAAGCTTGTTACATAAAAGCCACTTCTGTGTTTTTTTTCTTCAGGATGTTTATGCGCGATGCTGAAGAGGCCTCTGTAAACGCAGACTTAATGCAGTACACCAGCTAGCAGGAGTACCATTACCTGCTTATCACAGACAAGTCAATGACGTTAATTGTCCAGTTTAACTGGACAGAAACCTTTTAGATCCTGTATGGTAAAATGATCCTGCCACTTTCAGTGTTTTTGCCTTTATCCTATGCTTGCTGCCATCATAAACACCACAAAAAGACATAAAAGTAATTGCACCTTAGCAAAATAAAAAATAAAAAAAACTATTTGACTCTGCATGTTTAGCCTGAATTTATTTCCAGCTCTAAAAAAAACACTTAGGCTCCAAAATTGCCTTAATTTAGAACCTACTTAAAAGAAAAATGTTTTTTTTTTCACTGCTGGAAATAAATTGAAGGTAGTCTTTAAATCTTAGAAATGAAGTAACATCTTAACTATCAATTGTGATGTTCTGTTCATTTTACACAGGTTGACGGTTTATGTCTGTAATTATTCAAGGTCAAGGAAAGAGCAGAGGAAAAGGAGACAAGAGGAAGTTGGCTGGAAAATGTGAATGTTTCCAAGCAACTTTGGTTTGTCATTCTTTGAGTAAACATGTACCATTTGTTTGCTTCTGCATGGTTAGATTGTGTGAATCACTTCTCAAACCGCATAATACTATTACTGGGATGAGTCCTATTGCTCTTCTAGTATGTTTTTTCCCCCTCTTTTATTCTAAAGTGGAGTGCATAGAGACTGGAGTTTCCAAAGCTCCAGCATTTATGCGTCTCTGAAAACACTCCTTTAGTTTGGTTGATAGCTTGACAACAATATTCAAATGAATGCCGCTAATGCTTTCATGTAGAAAGGTCTTCTTCATTTCAAATAATGCAGAACGCCTCACGGCAGGTTTAAGCGTGGGAAAAATAAAACATCAATTCCAGAGGGTAAAGACAAGGCGCCTGCAGACAGGCGTCAGACATCACTCTGCCATTCTGTCTGAAAATGTTCAACTCCAACAGGAAGGAAGTCATTTCTGAGAGCGGCGAGACCAGGGGAGCAAAGCCACTGTGATAAAAACTAAGAAGCAAGAAGTTGTATCTCACCACCACCAAGAAGAGAATGTTTGTTTAGGCCCAAACCAGAAACGATTCCAGTTAGTTAAACAATATGAATGTGTGTAAACAGGAGGAGAGGTAAAACTCTGAGCCAAAGCACTTGAGAAAACTGATAAAAAATAAAAAGGAACTGCTTATGTCAGCTTTTGAAAGCTTTTAGCTGACCAGGACTTTCTCTTGGCTCAGAGGATTTCTGGGTGTTGCAAGGTTGGCACCTTTCTTGGCATGGCTGTGGACAGCTTGTTCCTGACTCGTTTTAGGAAAAAAGCTCTAAATTTCCCGAACAGCAAAAATGGTATAAGTGCTGCTTTTGTTGTCATGGAAACAGATTAAAAATTGAAAAGACTGAACAACAACTGAGGTATTTCAACAATGACTGATTCACTTACTGTTTTTCGGCCTTCTCTCTGTCATCCAGAAAAAACAGTGCGGTTGCCAGGAAAAACATGCCCCCCAGGACAATGATAAAGGGACACAGCATGAGGGCATAGCCCAAACTGAGGAACTTCCACAGGGCTGATGTGGTGTAGCTCTTCTGGAGACTGTCAGAGATCTGCAGAAAAAAAGACGGATCATTAGAAGTCAAACCTGTAGGAATTTTCCACTCCGATCATCTTTTGATCTGTTGTAAAAGCGTTCCCAGTTGTTTTTAATCATGATTATGTTGTTTGTAGTCAAGTAAAAAAAAAAAAGTCGGTTTCTAGGACATAGTTTCTGCAGAGCGACAGTAGTTCATTAGAAGTTCACCCCTTTCCCATTATCCATCTGTTTATATCTCTCCCGCTAGCGTACAGCCCTTCACAACAAGCAATATCAGAGCTATTCATACACAGAGTTTTGATCCGGATACCAGCTCAGACAGTAAAAATTAAGACATATATGAATCTTTTAGATTTTTTTTTAAAATGTATCGCGGATTCTTTCTAAATAAAATTTATTATTATTATTATTATTATGATTCATCTTCACGTGAATGCATCAGAATGGAGCAGATCAGGGAGCTTGTGGTCCGCCAAATGCATTTTCTACCTAACAAATATGATGCATTTTCTTTTTCCAACAGCATTTTTTCATCTGCTCCTGATTCACAACAATTTGAATAATAAAATACTTAAAAATGCAATTTTAGGCTTAGTTTTTTTTTACATATGTGCTCCATCATGAGAAAAATACCACAAGAACATGTTAAAAACACCAAAAACAGCATTTTCATTGGAATGGGTCTTTAAGATATCTCTGATATCTACACACCTGACTTTGATCATCACTATACAAGCCTGCTGAGGGCTTTTTTGTGTCTGTTGTTCAGCCTGCAGTGTGCCACTGAGGAAAACGGCAGCAGGAGAACAGTGGGTTTACAGTGTCACTGCCTCCCACTATCACTCATGACGCCGCTTCACATAAGGACGGCCGTGACCGGAGGCTGCTGCTGCTGAAGTGGGAGCAGCAGCCTCTGCATGTGTGTCTGAGCCTCCCTCCCTCCCTCCACAGGTCACGTTTGCCATGATTTCATGTTAGAGTCAGCAGACTTGATGGCAGACGACATGCGTCCACTGTATGTGTTTACGGTGTGTAAAAAGCAAAATGACAAGGAACAACGAAGCAGAAAGGCATGAATTAAGAAAATATAATTCAATTAAAAAATACTTTATTAATCCCAAAGGGAAGTTAAATAAAAATTGCGACAGTTTAACATTTCTGTAGCCGTTTATTGTGTGTGACTCATTTTATCAGTTTCAGTAAACTCTGCATTTCAGAGATGCTATGATAATTGCTGCTCGTTTCGTTTTTGAGACGGAAGACATTTGTCAGATAATTGCTGGGAGATTGTACCCACCACTCCCCTGATGCCCTCTTCTGCATTCACAATCCCATCCAACAGCATAGGAAGAATCCATTAAGTGTCTCTCAGGAAGGCCCTGAGTGACAGCTCTCTGTGTCTACGTGCAGATGAAGACCACTGATGTCTATCAGTGGCTATCACACAGCCAGGAGCTGCCACTCCTGTGTTGAAATCATCCTCTTCTTGATTTTTTTGGTGCACATAAGAAAACTGTTGTGATCCAGAAACACTGACTCACTCTCCTTCTCTGCTGTAGTTGCTTAGCAATGCCCACTACTCTGTTTTTCTCGAGGTTCCCCCTCTCTACTAAATCAAAGTAGTTGTGACGGTCAGAACAGGCGTCCGGATGCCTGCCTGCGCTCCATGTGCGTCACAGCGGGTCCTTCACAGCAGTGTGTCAAACCTCAAGCTCAGAAACGGAGGCTGTGAGTGCTGACCGGCGTTCCCCCCTCTGTCAGTGTTTGTGGAGAAGAACCTTTGCTCTGAGGAGGATTGTGGCCCCAGACGCCAGTCAGAGGAGATCAGGATGACTGAATTACTGCAGGGTCGTGTGGGAGAGATCTGAGTTGGCAGAGAGTCATATGGACCTCTGTGATTTTTGAATTACACAACTGCTAGAAGGGAAATAATTTTTCTAAATATTAGAAAAATTTAGAAGTGCTTAAAGCTCACGCAAAAGCTTCATTTTATATTTAGAAAAGAAAAGCTTGCCTTCCATTTTGGAAACGAAATATGTCATTATTCAAATGACAGACAATAGATAATAAAACTTGAATAGACATATATTGAGATCAAATAACAGTTTAAAGGGTTCTCTTGAACAATAAAAGGTCTGTACAGTAACAATACAGTAACTGCTTTTTAAGTTGGCTCCTGTAATTGGAGCTGTTTTTATCTCAGTCCCATTCTGTGTCTGATCATTACTCGGATGGGCTTTCATTGTACTCAGAAGGTTGTGAGCCTCTTCTATCTGTCTTTGGGAATAAGTCAACACTTCACTCGGAGCAAGAAGATAATAAAAAAGCAATTGTGCGGTGACTAAGCAGCTGTGCCTCACCCTGACAGAGGATCTCCAGTTTGATCTACTCAACTGAGGTTTGTTGGGTCTTTGTTAACACAATTTAAGATAAATCACAATGTAAACAATAGGGGTGCCACAATTCTGGATAAAAAATTGAACCGTATGTTACACCATTAAACCAAATCGTGGGGAAAGTGAATTGTTGTATCTGCATGCCATGATCTTTACATTAAAAGTGTCAAACACTCGGGTCCAGCTTAATTCAAGACGGATATCTTTATTGTTTTATTACATTTACACAAGGCTTAATGTGAGTGTTTCTTCATTGTCACTTGCTTATTAGTAAATTAAAAAATGATTTTTCTGAATTTTTGTTTCAATTGATTCATATCTGGAATCAAAACAAAACTGTGTACTGTGTGATATTCACTTCTCTCTATGAGCAGTTTATCGACAAGAGTTTGGATCATAAATGTTATTATGTTCCTGATGCTATGTTAACCATAGCAATTCACGCTAAACAGACCACTTGCAATAAAATTCGATGTAAACACGGTAATACGCATTTCGGGCTTCCACGTTCAAAACTCACGCGTCACTTCACATATTTTTAAGACAGTTTTCGGGTTCTATGTTGAAAATGCATGTCCACTGAACAGACATAGAAACTTAAACCACTTTGACCAATCAGGAACTCAGATTTGGTAGTGACGTATGGATACTGTCCTTTTCAATTCACAGGAGTGCCAACCGTTTAAAAATTGATCATGAAGGAGATCTCAATTATTGCGGTTTGCATCCTGCCGGAATAATATGACCCCAAGTCTTTCAATTATCGGAATCGAGCTATGAGAGAAAAACCCTGGAGGAAGATTCAAGAGATTTGAATCTCTGGGTCACATCTCTTTGACATTTCAAACCCAGCCTCTTCCAACTGTAGGAGGCGGACATGCGCTAGTAAACAGTAACATGAGAAAAAGAGGAAGAAGCCCTTCCCTGCTTCTCCAGCGTGAACACCATTTGCTGAACTAGTGTCCAATGTCCGGTGTGAACATAGCATTAGCCATTGATAGATATTGTGTTTTTTTCTGTTCATGTGTACACCTTTCTACGAGAAATGAGAAATAGTTTCCTTTTAGCTTCCTATATGACCTTTTTTATTTTATTTAAAAGGTGGTGTGTGGGGTCGGGGTGGGTGACCTTGACAGGTTTTCAGTATGGACCCCTATTCCATCTCTGAACCAATTAAACACAGTAACTCTGGTGTCTCCTGTGAACAGTGGGACTTATTAGGAAACACCGCTGACAGTCTGGAGAGCGGCTGAATCACAGTTGTTTTCACTAATCCTCCTGAGACCTATGCAAAAAGCCCCCTCCTGTGTCACACTTTGCATTGGCCTACTTATACTGTGAGCTGGGCTGGCGTTTGACTACATTTTTTGCACAGGGACGTGTTCCAGATATACAAAGTGGGATAGATGTTTGCAGCCGGAGCACAGAGGCAGTCTTACCTGTCCTATCAGGTATGGACTTCCAGCATCACCCAGCAGATGAGAAATGAAGCTCTGAAAGGCGACCGCCGTTGCTCTTCTTGTGGGAATAACAACAAACTGCAAACAGACGGTTGAACAATACATGAGATTGTTTACGGTGAAGAAACAGAGGAGTCACTCAGTCGTGTTAAAAAGACTTGTCCGTTAAGGGCTCTGAGCTCAGCTGGTTGGAACATGTCGCCCGAGGCAGGACTATCTGTCAAAGAGCAAATGCCAGTAAAGGCAACATCTCTACAACCTTTAGTTTTCCCTGAAAACATCTACATTTATCTACTTGAAATGAGCTATGATCTGCCTTAAAATGTAGTTAAAGAAGATCCAAACATTACATGAAGAAAAAGGTGGAGACTCATTGAACTTACCATTAAAATGTCCGCCGTTATGGCCCAGTTCACAAAAAGCAGCGTCTCTCCAATGAAGATGCAAACCTAAACAACAAAAAGAAGCGTTTTTCACTCTGGGGTCAGAGCAGCCAGTTTCCACTGACATACACCCATGCAGAGAGGGAGGATGGAGATATTTTTACGAATGCCGTGCTGAAAAAGTGCTATGGTTGCAGAGGTTGAAAAACATGTTATTATGTCAGGACTCGGTTTTATGTGGATGTGCAGGCCTTCATTTTGGTCTCACTGAAATGAGCATAGACCCCATAAGCTGAAAGCCAGAACAGCATGGAAACAATTGTTTATTCCTGTCAAGGATATTACAATGCAGAAAACATAGATTTATGTGCTACTTCACAGCGGGTGGAGTAATAAATACACTCTACATTAACCTCAAGCAGCACAGTAAACGCACATGTATGCACATGGGAGCAGCTTTTAAAGCTACTTGACCAAGCAGAGATTTATCCTATTTTCCACAATATAGGGCGCTCTTAAAAGTCTTAATATTTGTTCAATAAATAACAATTATAATCCAAAAGCGCCTTATATATGGATTAACTCTGGTTGTGTTTACTGATGTTGAAGGAATCTGTCCGTTCAGTCAAAATATTTGTATTTTTTTACAAGCTGCAAAAAAGCTTAGGTGTTTTTGTGAGTAATCCAATGCAGCTTATGTAGCGTTACTTATTTTATTTTTTTTGCGTAATGTTTGTTTTAGAAGTATTAGTCTTTTATTCCCCCCAGAAGTTGCAAAAAAGGTTGGCTGTTATTGTAAATACATCAGGAATCAGGAAAACTTTATTGTCATTTTATCATGATAAAACCAAATTAGGCTCTCTGGTCCCGGGCCAGCCGTTTACATCAACCAGCTAACGTGCAGCATTGACGGACTGTGGTTTTTTTACGTGTTACTAATAAGGCTGTGAGTTGGCGTAGTCCCAACAATGTTTGCCTTAGCTTCATTAATCTGTTATTTACGTGTTACTAAAAATGGTTGAGAGCTAGAATATTTACAGTAACCTTTGTTTTTGTGATGCAAGTCTTAATTATGTGTTGCAAACAAGGTTGGGAGTTACAGGTAACTCGTAGCATGTCAGGAAACAAATTGTAGAATTATTGTGAACAAAGGACTGATGTACTTGACTCTTTTGTCTCGCTTAATGCGCCTGATGGTTCAGTGTGACAAAAGTTCAAAATTAGACCAATTATTGATATAACCTGCTGCGTCCTATAGTGTGGAAAGTACAGCGTTTACTGTGGAATCCTGTGCATCTGTCCAGGCTGCTTTCATCTACTGGAGTTTAAACACCCACGATTGATGTGCGTTTGCTGCTGGGGAAACAACCCACCCCCTGCCAGCACGCCGGACCTCCAGTGAGGAACAGAGCGCTTCAGTTTGGTTCTGACAGTGAGATGCAGACAGGTCTGATCTGATAGCCAGACACCATGACCGACATGCCGCCTCTCAGAAGAGAGAAGCCTTTCCCTCAGATATGCTGAGTGTTGACGGGACAGCAGCTGCTAGGGGTCGATCGGCCTCGCCAGAGCAGGGCCCGCTCCCGCAGACACGTCACGCCTTATAATGCAACACATCTGTCAGCTTTTCGCAAACAAACACAAGCAGCTCTCTTAGCGTAACTTCCATGTAGGATGAAATTAAATATCACATTGGGGAGAAACAATTGAAACCTCCATTTACAGCTTGTTTTCAAAGTTTCTGATTTAAAAACACAATTTAAATCTTGATTGGTGGTACAACAAAAAACATCACTGTTGATATTCATACAGAGAGAAACAGGGACCACATGGATCCATTAGCGAAATGGTTTCTTCAGTGCAGCAGTCTGAGACTGAGCTGGGAACACATCATTGATAATGAAACTTTTCCTCTGCTCTAATTGGACGAGTCAGGCTGCTGCCAAAGAGCCGATGAAGAAGCGCTTCATCAATCTTTATTTACTGAATCATCTCACATCATCCGTCATGTAATCACTCTATTAGTGAGTCATTTCAAAACATGAACCATTTAATCTGTATGTTCTTCTTTTGATTGGAATTTTGACTTCTGTGTGCAAAGAAGGAATCCCCACAACAGCTGACTAACATACCTGAACTTGATGCAACTTAACTTATGAACATAAAAACAGACTGCAGTTGTATGAAGCTGTATATTCAACAGACATAAAGACACAAGCCACAAAGTATTTGGTAACATTTCTTTCGCCGTAACATTTTTTTCCCTATTTGCTTCAGATTTACAAATTGGTTCATTTTCTTTTGCCAAAGATAAGAGAAAGAAACTTGTTTTGCTTCTTCCAGCACGCACTGCAAACTTTTGATACTTGCAAAGATTTGAAACCATGTTTTTAAACATTCAAGATATTGGACAGGGTTTGAAGTTGTTTCTCTACATCTTTCCAAAGTTATTTTTTTAAAATCAACACAGTTGAGTTTTTTTCTGTCTCATTAAGAGCTCCTATCTAGAAAAAAAGGAAATTATTAAAATTACCCATTTGATTCAGAAAAATCTCAAATTCTACTGGAAATTTTTGTTTGAATGTTGTTTTAAAGTTTATTAAATGTTGACAGGTTAGACTGGCATTTATTGTCATGTCTTTGGACAGAATCTTTTTTATTTATGCTCTTAGAATAAGTGCTAGGATTTATTAAGACGGGGCAACATCATTTTCTTATTTTGTTCACATTTTGTTCTATAATAGGTCATTTCTACTTATTATTCTAGTTTTTGTCACTGTAATTGAAAGGAACAACAATTACTTTCATAAAAACTCAAAATATGCAAACCATTTGGTTAGTACTAGAACTTGGGCAGTATGACGTTGATTTTAAGTTTAAAGTAGTTCTATCAAACAGTTACCTTTTTGGTTATTTTTCCCGTTTTGAATGCTTGCGTGGTCAAATAGGAAGTTTTCAGATTTGAACATTTCTTCAGATTTCTTGGCAAGTAAAAAATGACTTGCTGCATAGACAGTTAATTTTTCTGTTCTTAAGACACCCCCCCTCCCCCTTTTTTTAGGCTACAGTGTGGACTTATCATCATTGTCATTTTCTAAGTCAGTCCTGGAGTTTCCTCTCTTTATTGTGCCCTTAAATCCTAATCTCTTTTGCTGAAATTGCTGCATGATGGTGCAGAGAGTGGAGCTTACATATGCTCCAGCTATGTTCTTCTTGGCCACCACGAAGATGAGGCAGATGAAGATGGCTGAGCCCAGCATGCTGACAGCACACACCAGCGGGTCAGCTCGCTCCGTCCTCTGTCGACAGAAGCGGGTGGTGGCAGCTCCGATGACCACGCCCAACAGCCCAGTCACACAGGTGATCGCCCCGAAGATGAAGCTGCAGGAAAGCACCATCCGCTACGTTTAAAGCCTGGAAGCCTTTTTAAGTCACGTTTAAAACAAAGCACTAACCTGTCTGTGCTGCTGCAAACGTCTGTTGTACAGTCATCCACCGTCTTCTGCACCACCTGCGCTCTGGTCAGGTAGATGGGAATCCACATGCCGAAGGCACCGGTGGCAAACGACACTGAGGCTGAAGCCAGCGAGGAGAACACGTAACTCCGACTGTAAATAAAAAAGGGATTATTCCGACTTTGAGGACAGAAAAATAAAATAAACAATCTTATTTGATTTACAAACAAAAGAAAAATGCCTGCTTGAAAAAATAGAACATTATTTATGGTCTAAATTCTATGTTATTTGCATTTATGGCACATCGTTCTTTGACATATAGGAAAAATATTCGGCTAAATGTATTTTTTTCTGTTACTGCAGGTGAAATGTTTTGTAAAAGTGAATGTTCTGCGTCAAATTACAGCTTAGTCACGTCAGCAGTGATGATGAACGTTATCATGTTTCACGTCAACATGTCCATCTTTTATCTATGTTTTAACCCTGAAAAAAAAATCGACATGAGCACATGTGTCTGTTTATCCAAAGCTCAGCAGCAAATGTTCACTCTTCTGAAAAAAAACAGCAAATGTTGGACTTTTTCTGGAAAGCTGGATTTTTTTTTTGAAGGATGGGAAATCACTTTGTGCCAAAAAATCTCTGTTAGTGACATTTTGTTGCAAAGGTCCACACATGCTTATCGCTGTTACTGAAAGTGCTTCCTGGCATTTACAATCGAAAATGACCTTTAAAACTAAGACTTTATATACTGTAGCCATTTTATTATTTGTTAGCAGCAGGAAAATCTATTTTACTTCCTTTGGCATATTTTTCTCTTGAAATAGTCCGTTTTATTACTTCTAATATGTAGCAATCCAGTTAGCTTGATTAAAAAAAGTAATCACTGACATGTTGGTGCAGTGATGATAATCCACCAAAAAACAGACAAAAGGTAGAAAAATGAGCAACAGGTTGTGTTTCTTTCAATAAGAAATTTACTAGTTCTTTATCATAACATTTACCTTCAGCGCTTAATTCCTAAAATATGAAAGAAAACCTATTTTCAAGCTGGCTTGATCCAAGAAACTTTTTTTATTCAAGTCTTTGATCACATTATAGATCTAAAACTCTCAAACTTACTCTTATGAAATTGATTTTTTTAAACATTTTTAACATGTTTTTGTAGCATTTTTCTGATGATCTATGACATATATAAAAAAAATCAAAGGTCAGAATTGCATTTCTGAATATTTCTGTATTCAAGTTGTTGTAAATCAGGTGTGGAGTGGGTGATTAACTGAGTGGGTTGAAGAGCGGCTTTTAAGATCCCAGAGGGTAGTTTGAACTCAACACACCATCACCTACAATAAGAATGAGGGTGGAGCTGATGAACAAAACAAGTTTCAAACAGCAGCGGAACACAAGCCTTACTTCTTGGCGAGGGCTTTCATGTCGCAGATCCAGGAGGTTCTGGCCCTCATGCATCCTCCCATCTGGTCTGCGCTACCCCTCTTGGGCTCGGGCACAAAAAGGAGGATCAGAGCTCCCGCCGTGATGCCGAGAGGGGGGGACACCTAACAGGACAAGAAATCAGTCAAACATAAAGTTCAAAGAGAACGGTGAGCTTCACCTGTTGTCCACACTTCACAGTGGGAGAACTGTGGGGACTTCAAACCTGAATGGGATGTAGCTGTTTGCTGATATGGCTGACGTCCCATACAAGCCTGCAGAAAATGCAAAGCTTCCGTTTGCACACTGAGTGTGTTCATGAGTGGGTGTGGGCTTGTGTACAGCAAGAAAACTAAAGAGCATTGTATGTCTTTGTGAGCAGGCTGAACCTCACAGCCGTGCACTTGCTTTTATGTCACACTTTATGGTTCATATGGTCTCAGGTTTGTACTATGTGTATTTTGGGAGGGGGTGGGGGGCACACAAAGAGCAGCAGAAGAGGGTTTGTTCAAGTAGCAAAAATTGCTTGTTACAGCAAAAGCTATTTAAAACACTTTAAAAAGACATAGAACGACCCTAAACATTAATAATAAATTATGAATAGTAAATATGAAGATACAAATCTGTTCTAAACAAATCCTATTTTTATCCCAACATTGACCTCTGGAGTGAAATGAGCGACAGAAAGCTCTGTTTTTAATGGTAATGAGGTAAACAGAGGGCACAGAGGATAGAGGACAAGTATCTGGAAATTCAGACAAATCTGGAGGGGAAAGGTGGCAGAAAGCATTTATGGATTATTTTGAACTGAATTCTGACATGAAACGGGAACCAGTGGAGATTTTTTTCAGGATGGGGTGATGTGGTCAGATGGGGGGCGGCAGAAAATAAGTCATAAATCATGGCTCCAGAAGGCTTGTTTACATGCTAGTTCTGTAAGATAGGAACATGTGAGTGTTTTGTTTGGGTGCTTTCCTCCATTCAGTGTGCAATGTGGCCTCTAGTGGGATATTAAACCTTTTCAGTTCTTTTGTCTTTTTTAATGAAGGGAGCAGCTTCAGCGCATCCCTAATGTGCTTCCAGCCAAACCGGAGCTCTTCTCACTATAAAAGATAATATATGAGCGCGTTGAGCTCTCTTCTCAAAGAGACACTGGAAGTCAGTGACCTCTGACCTCAGCTCCCATAGGGTCCAGTACACGCTTCCTGTACAGAGGTAGACAATCAAACGAATTAACCCTGTTCTGCTTCTTGATTCCTGGTATCTCCCCTGTTATGTTGCTCCGCTGATATTCCCAGGAAGGTGGCTGGAACATGTTGGGCAAAAACAAACGGAAGGGCAGCTACAATGAGGTCCTGCTAGAGCCCGTTTCAAGTTTTAATATTTTCTTTCCCCTACATGCCACACCGGTGATTAATTGGAGTGGAAATTGTTTATTGTAATCTCATTGTTACTGCCTTGAACCCCCCCCCCCCCTTTGTTTGTTCTTTTAAGGCTCCACCATGACCTGAAGGGTGGACTTCCTGAACAGCGATTTTTCTATTCCCTGGATTTTTTCTGAGAAAGTTTAGGAGCCTTCTTTAAATGATCCTAATAAGGTCATAGTTTGCTTTAAAACTTTTAAAGTTGTCTTCATGGTTCTAAAGGTGTTCTGTTCAGGTTTTTATTGCCTTTCTTCATTATAGGGATGGTGTTTCTCATAGAGCAGGTTACTCGGTTTATTCAAGGTGAAAACAAGTCACCGCAACAATGATTTATGCTCCTAATTTAACAGAAGCCCCTTTCTCACCATTGCAAAAAGAGTTTACCACAGGGTATCTGTTCTTTTGGGAACACATTATTAGCACAAATCCTCAAATGAATTTACCTTTAGAGCACAAGCTACCCTTTAGATGGAGGAGAACCAGGTGCATGTTCTTGGAAACACTTAATTGCATAAACCAGTAAATATCTCTAAATATTTTTCTGATGAACCAAAATGCTTTCACTATGTGTAAGAACTGATACTAGAAGGAAGGATCACAGTATTTTCATTACATCTTCCATAAACCCCTTTTTGATCAGGCCCCTTCCTGTATTAAAAGTCCCATTGTTCCCTAATAAACCACGAAGACCCGACCCGTATACAACCCAAGCCATCTTCCATCCAGCCATCCAGAATATTAAGAACTAGAATGGAAGCGGGGCAGATACTTTCCAGGAGATTACAGACTATCCCTTTGATAGGATATAAATGAGGGCTGCAACCAACAGCGATTTTGGTTGTTGACTAATGTCATACTTTTTGTTATCATTAACAAATACAGTACTGCAGGTAGACTTTTGTTTGCAGACAGTGTTTGTGTTTCAGACAGGTTCCAGAGAGCTTGATATAGTTTCAGTTTAACACTAGAAATCTTCGTTCAAGATCTTTGTTAAGCTACATTCACAACGGCCTCGGCAGCACGCGTTCAAATGACCACTTCCAATGAAAAGTCTACGTTATCGTGTGTAAATGTGAGTTTTGGGCTTCTGCGCTCAAGACCTTTGTGTTCATGGGTCGCTACAGTCAACGTACCAAACGCGTGGCCATTGAACGCATTTTAAAGGTTAAAACACTTCAACTTTGACCAATCAGGGACTCTGATTTGGTAGGGATGTATGCATGGTGTCCCTTTTAATTCATGGAAGTGTCAACCTTTTGAAAGTTGATCACAGAGGAGAAATTAATAATTGTGGTCTGTGTCTGGCTGGAAATAAATGACATTTGATTGTCATTTGACAAACATTGATTTTTGATTTGATTTTGATTTGAAATCAAGTCTTTCAAAATAGAGCTGTGAAAGAGAAATGAGAAAGAGAAAGCCTGGAGCAAGATTTAACGCTTTCCAATTAAACTGACGAGCTGTTGCAGTCCTTCTTAAAACTTTCCTTTTTAAAATTGTGTTTTTGAAAATACCTTTATTATTGCTTTTACTTTTTTATAGTTTATATATATATGCTTTAATTTACAGTTAATTTAAAAAATGAACACACAAGTCGAGTTCAGTTGAGATTTGCAGAGTGAAAACACTGACCTTCAGTGGGACAGTGAGAATTGTCTATTCACTTTACAAATTGTTTAAAAAACATCTTTCATTCAAATATGCATTATATTAAAAAGCAGTTTAACAACATAGAATACAAATTCCATTTCTCTTTAAATAAAAACAGCAGAAAACTCAATTCTGCTGTAAAAAGAATAGTCCACTACAACAAACCTGCCTCCTCTCAAATAACTGTCACACGTAAAATATATACATACAGTATCTACAAGCAGTTGAAGATGATACTGAATGTATTCATTGTTAAGAAAACACTCCTGGGTTGGACAGTTGTTCAGCCCACAGATCTTTGCTCTTTGTTTTTTAACCTCAAACTACCTTTTCTTCGCCATTGACCTCTACTCCAAGAGGGCGAAGATGATAATCTTACCCTCAAAGCCCAATGCCAGTCTCCAGCAGCATCTTTGGCACCAGCTCCTAGGATGTACCCCAAGCCGCTGCAGAGAAACACAGAGAGAGCACATTAAATCTATGATACATTTCCCCATTACTTAGTCAATCAATCCTGAAGCTTAGGGCGCAATTACAACCATTCATTGTCTGAATAAAGCTAGGAATTCATGAAGTCTTTTTTTTTAGTGAACCTTTTATCACCTGAAATATTTACAAAATGTGAATTTAAATAAGATATAAATGTCATTGAATCAGGACTTTGAGGATAAGAATTATTAAAAACATTTGAAATATACACTGGTATAATCTTAAAAACATTGAAGTATAAATACAGATATGTTGTAGCAGAGAAACTTTTTTTTGTGACTGACAAAGTTGGACTTCACAGAACGTCTATAAAATTTTTTAAGCTCATCTGCACGCATGTTGGTCTCTTATAAGTACTGCCCATGTTTACAGAAAATTAATTTAAACGCACTGCAGATTTAAAGATAATTCCACTTCCTTTTTGCAAAAAAAAAAAAAACTAGAACTGCATTTCTTGTCTTAGTGCTTAGAAAGTTCAACATCAATAATAAGTAAAAAAACTAGGAAAAAATTAACCACCAGCCGTTTGCTTAGTGCAAATAAAAAAGTTGTAACAACAGTGGGTTGGCAGCAGCAGATCCCATGCGGACCCCGTCTAATTCCTGGTGGCACTTCCTGAAGCTGGTCATAACAACCTCAGTGAAGACAAACAAGTGAGAGGCTGGCCAGGGTGTTTGACTTCCACTTTACTGCCCTCCGCTCCTTCACCTTCTATTGTTTAGATGGAGAGTTCACAGAGCCCCGAACAAGATGGTGAGTCAAAACACTGAGGACGCTTTCATTGGTCCAACCGTCTCTGATCAGACGCCAGAGGAGATTTCATAGCTGCAT
This sequence comes from Oryzias sinensis, assembly GCA_037389245.1. Taxonomy (NCBI): domain Eukaryota; kingdom Metazoa; phylum Chordata; class Actinopteri; order Beloniformes; family Adrianichthyidae; genus Oryzias; species Oryzias sinensis. Next base: position 11,258,322 of record CM074497.1, on the reverse strand, counting down.
TTCAAAACTGTATAACATATACAGTAAATTATACGACACACATAATTTTTTTTTTCTTTTTAAAAATTTAAATCATCAAGAAAAGTTTTCCACAAAAGTTTTCCTGCACTACATGGAACAGTTTTATTGTAGAAAAAAAAATCAAATTTGTCTTGGATTTTTGGAAATATTTGACTCGTTTCTCTAAAAGGGGACTTTGGCTGTCCTTTGAGATGATGCAAATATTTACAGTGTCGAAGACACAACAGCAGATTCCTTTCCCTCCATGCACTAGAATGGGTAATCCTGTCTGATGGAAAGAGCAAATAGTGAAGAATCCTCTGCCAAGCCCAGCCTGAACCTCTAGTGACTCTAACCATTATTATTTTATTTGCCCCTTTCTCCCTGTGGGCCTTTTTCTGATTGAATGAGCTGGAAAGCCTGGAGGGGGGAGTTCAATACGACTGTTCCACTCCCAGACCATCACAACACTAATTCCTAACAGGAATGTTTTCTGTATACAACTAGAAGATTGTCATTTTATTTTAAGAACTACAGTTTCTCTACTTTAGCTTTCAAATTACAAGGTCTTTAAGCCCTCAGTTATATTCCCTTTTTTTCTTTTAATTTTATACAATAACACATTTTCCATTGATAAAAATTATTGTGCAGTCCATTTATTTCAATTGTCATTTTTTTATGTGCCATCAATACCTTGTTTTTTTTAGTGTAATCTTTCTTTCCAACAGTCAGTTTGAATAAAAAAGAAAAAAAAAAAGAGTAGAAAATTTCCATTTACGTTTGCAGACATCATTGTGTTACAAAATGAATTAAAAGTTTCATTTTAGAAAATAATGAGGTGTGCCCTTATACATTTTTTCAGACTCTTACCTGCCCAGGGGAATGGCCAGGTAGAAGACGGAGAGCATAATGGTGCGTTTATTATTGGTGAACAGATCTCCTATGATGGTGGGGGAGATGGAGGAGTAGCTGGACTCTCCAATCCCCACCAGCCCTCGGGAGAGCACAAAGAGCCAGTAGTACTGCACAGAGGAGACCACAGAAAATCAGACAATAAGATGGAAAGGTCTGTTAGGTAAGAACACTGGAAGAAATCAGTTTGTTTGAAACATATTTATAAAGGACTCCAAATTAAAAACATAAATCATTTATTATGACTTCACCTCTTGACGGCTGAATTTACTTTCAGCTATGAAAGAAAAAACATCACCTAGGTTTTTGTTTTCATCTAGATGCTAACTTAATAATTTTAGTAGTTTGATGAATATTTGCATCTATAGTGGTCAAGGGGTTAATCATTAAATACATAACTCATATGTTAATAACATTTAGACATTTCAAAATAGTTGATAAGACAGTGATGTTAATGTTAAAGCTGTTAACAGGAGGATGTAGCAGGTGCCTATGTGGGCTGCTGGATAATCAACTGTTTCTATGGCAACCAGTTTACCACATGTTCTCTGTGTCTGCCTGTAAAGCTGCAAGAAATCACCGCAAAGTGAAATGTTGCAGTTTTCTAACCAGCTAAAAAAAAAAAACAACACACACACACAAAGGATCTGATCCTCCGACGGAAAAAAACAAAAGTTGCAAGTCCAGAAATCAAATATGGGTATGAAACCACACTATGTCAGGAAAACGCTCATCAGCATCGGTTTACTTGAAAGATGATTCATTTTTTTGACCTATGCAGGCCCACAGTGAGCTCTCGCAGGGAGTCAGGGGCGTGTGACAGCGAGATAAAGTTACTCTCTGTGAAAAGGGGAGTCTTAAACAGTTCCTTCAGTGCTGAAACTGTCACCTCAGGCCTGCGCTGGTGAATGTGGGACACTGTGTCATCAGGTCATTCAAATGCAGCCTTCATTTTCTCCAAGGACTCTATGCTGTAAAAAGACACTCACAAGACTCATCGTCGGCCCCGAGCCTAGAAACGAATGACATCCACTCATTTAAATCAGTAAATAAATGATGGGAGGATACCTTGATGCTGGTTTTGGGCCATTTTTTCTGCAAACCCTACGTTTATCTGAGTTTTTCTTTTCCCAGATTTTCCTGCAGTGAGGTTCAATCCTGATGGCAGCTTTGTTTTTGTGTGTGGTCAACCCTAGGCTATCATCAGAGCTGCTAAAAACACTGCAGGCGTCCCAAAATAAAGAGAAAAAAACCCTCAAGCACAAAGCCAAAATAGCACCATAAATTTTGGTTTAAAAAATGTAAGATCAAAGACCAGAAGAAATTTAACAAAAACCTACACTTTACAACTCCTTCCAATCTCATTTTTAACCTTGCACACCGTTTTATCAAAGCTTTTGTAACAGTAGTTTGTTTCTTTTACATTTTTTATCCAATCATAAATTAATTGACATGTATGTTAGTTAAGACATGTTAAAAAGAAAATTCTGCCCTCCACAGGTCCAAAACTGAAGGATGCAGCTGCTCAAAAGTGCTCGCTTTTCCCCACTCATTCATTTAAACCCTCAATTGATTCTTTGACAACTCTGATGTCTTTATGAGTTGTCATTCATAGTTGGCGGATTTAAGTTGTATTCTCCTGCAGAAATTTAAACCTTTAACATTAGTCCCAATTTCCTCTCTATTTGCCCCAATTTCATCGTTTTAAATGTCAGGCCCCACCAGTAGACACAGGATTTTTCTGTCCGTCTGAGCAGTGAATTTCTTTGAGGTTTTCAAATATAGGTTCCATTCCAAATGATCAGAAAATACTTTATTAAATCAAAAGATTAACTTACACGGAAGCACAGAAATAGTTGGATGTTACCAAAGAGGAGTAGTTTGCGACACCACAAGGCATTCCGTTGTTTTGCTCGCCACCGGGGTCATTAGGCCGCCGTCAGGCCTTCAGTTTTTTTCGAATGGCCAAAAACAGAATCTTACATGACGTCAATTTGTGGTGGCGATTCAGGAAATAGCGTGCAGTTAAACACTGAGTTGTATAAGATCTGGATTTGGTATCCATTTAAAATTCTAATCCCAAATGCCTCACAAGGTCTTAAATGCATAATGATGGGAGTCATTTGTAAGTGGTCATTAACATTTTACTGAAGGACTTGCATTTTTCTCCTGTCATAGCGACAGTGATGTAGTGTGGTTACATAATGGCTAACCGCTCCTGTCTTTTTTGACCGGCACTGGCAGAGACAAGTCTTCAGGGTGGAACTGAAGTGTTGAGAAGATGACAGCAGGTCCTGAGGAACATTCCTCATGTCGTTTATCAAATGCAGCCATCATGTGTGGCGTTTGTCAGATACGCCCTTAAGTTCATCTTATCCATAGGCAGCTGGAATGTACCTCTTGCTCAGGGCGAGAGGCTGCAACTTGGTCTTCTAGCAGATGAGCTACGAGGACACCCCCACCCCACCCAAGAGATCGTCAATAACTTTGAGCTGTCACTTCCACGCACATTTTCCACAGAGCCACTGCAGCAAACCGCCTTACTCACGCAAGAATTGCTGGATCCGTGAAGCTGCTTTGCAAACAAGCGCTGCATAAATCTGAATTGGCATTGGAGGAGCCGCTTGGTTTTGTCAGAGATGGACTTGTGGCTGAGCTCTAGAGAACAGGGTCTCCCCACTGACTGTATAGGAGAACTGGACCAAGTGATCCCTCCTCCCTGTCGTGTCTAATAGGAACTACCCGCTGATCCCAAGTAGCCAAGATCCTGTAGACTTCTATTAAGAAATAAACAGCTGCTTCTCAGTTAATCTATTAGTCAAATTAACCAGCTCCACCAGAGCTGTAGTCAAAGTTATTCAAGTTATAAACTGACCAATCAGATGTCTAAATGAAAGGCATTTGAAACGTTTGACAGATTCTCCTGCACAGGCTAACCCCACGGGTGCATGTGAGGTTTTGGGTTGTCTGGGCCACAGAGGCTTTTAGGGAGGAGGGGCTGCATCTTAAGGGGAGTGCAGGTCTGTCTTGCAGTTCAATGCTGAGACATCCTAAGGGATTTTCGTGCATGTGGTACAGGCAGTGCAGTCGCATGGTGTCCTTACTCCACACTTCAGTCATTGCTAAGGTATGTGCACTGGCTTTTTATTGACCACACACAATTGTACCGGATTGTCTACGATCTCAAAATGTCCTGTCTGCCCCAATCAGTTTTGCCCATTTTTTACCTGTAGGGGCAGTTGTGTCTAAGGTATTGCTGACGATTTCTGGTTCCAATACATGGTGGCGTCCACATCGCATAAAAAATGGCAACAGAAATGACTTCATTTAATTGAAACCAAGTCATTTTCTATGGGTGACGTCACAGTCTATTCAGTTCTCATATACAGTCAATCCCCCCCGGATGATTGGGAGCCTTTCACAGTAATTTGATGTGTAGTGTCAGCAGGAGAACCCATCCCCCACATTATCACTGATATGCAATCACGCCATTAATGCAGCCAACACTTTACAGCTCGCCAGAGGCTTTTAGCAATATCAAATCTAAATCCTCATTTCACGGCAGCAAGACAACACGAGCTTATCTTGTAACTTCTTTAATTGAGACATCTGTGAGAAATGGGACTTCATTAGTTGATTGGCTTGCAGCCAGAAAGAGAGCAGGAGGTGGAGGGAGACATAAAGAATGTCTGCAAAGTGGGTGTTTGCCGTAACAAGCGTGTCATTTCGTTTCACTTGCTTTAACGCCAAGCATGTCCAGATCATAGCAGGCTAATGAGCCTGTCGGGGCCAGACAGGAACTAATAGAAAAGCCCACATTTTTGTGGGGCCATTGCTCTGCAGGTTCTGTGCCGTACCTTTTTACCGATGAATGAGCTCGACAGAGTGACAATGGACCAGAAGAAAATGCCACAGCTCAGGATGACCTTTCTGTTGAAGCGGTCGCCCAGGTAACCAAAGATGGGAGCCGCCACCATGAAGCTGCAGATGAAGACTGAGGAAGGAAACAACAAGAAAATGTTACTTTGGCTACAAAATACAGGCAGAACAGGATTACTGAGACAGTGTGTGCTTACGCTTTGTCCACATTCACTTATTTACTCTGTTACTTTGCTGCTTCACTGAGCTCTGCTGTGGAAGTCCCCTAATTCCAGCTGAGCTCAGCCAACTATGAGCTCCCCTGGTTCAATTATTTAGTCAATACCCGTCCAGATTGACTACTGGAAAGATGTGTGCCAGAGATGCAAAGAAGGACTGCCAGAGGACATCTCCATTCAACACTGAACAATTTGGATTAGAGTATACTTAAGGTCCCACTCTGATCATATTTTAATCTACTGTAAAAGTGTTCCCAGTTTAATTATGATGCAGTTTTTAGTCAAAATAGTAATGATGAAAAATATGTCATTTTCTAGGGCATAGTTTCTGCAGAGCAACAGGAATTCATTAGAAATTCACCTCTAAATCGAGGGCAGGACTGTTGGTGTGGAGTAAGCCCTCACTCCTCGAACCTAATATTAGTGGTGCTACACAGTTTTGATCCAGATTCCAACTCAGACAAGGAAAACAAAGACGTTCATGGATCTATTTGTCTATAAGTGGATGCATCAGAAGGAAGAGGAGCAGGGAGCTTGTGGCTTGCCGTAGTTGCTTCAATATCACAGCTAAAAGCTTTTTCCAATTTCATTTGCTCCTGATTTATGACAATTTGACTAACAAAATACTCAGAAATGTAATTTTGAGTTTAATTTTCCTGTCCTCCAACAGTCCTGCATTATCAGAAAAAAAAACACAATTTTCATCAGAGTGAGTCTTTAACCTCTGCTTACTACAAGAAATCTCCCTGATAATGGAGTATTGAACGTGACCAAAAACAAACATTTGGTCCGTCTGAAAGAGACGAAGGAAGAGAAGAAAAAGAAGTCTGAAAGAGATGACGAGTGACAGATCAGGCACAATGGGAGTTAAATAAAAAATAGGAGTTGAGGGGAAATAAAAATACCAGCAAGTCAGTTTAACATATCACATCTGGACTTATAGTTACACTAACCAGACCCTGAGCAATTTAAACGATAAATCACACAGCAACATAGGTCCTTCCACTGAGAGGAGCTCAGTGGCTGTGTGCTCATAAATATTTCCTCCTTCTTAAGTTCCTACAAGTTAACTTCTGTATAAGTAAAAGAGACAAAAGCGCACTAAAATACGCTCTCCTATAATTGCCCCGCTGCTTGGTGAGCTACCACGCCTTGTTCTTAAGAGGAGCTACTTACATTGAAAGAGGAGGGCCGCTCACACAGACTTGAATATTTGATGCACCGAAGCACAGTTTGGTGTTTTTGTGAAGGAGAAAGGGCAAAGATGTTAGTCTTGAGAGCAAGGAAAGCTGGAGTGTTTTGACACATCATCAGCATAAACATGCAGGAGAGGACGGGAGAGAAGAAGATGACACAGAAAAGACAGGAGGGCGGTGTTACATAACATACATGCTGCTGAGGCCAGCCCCCAGGATGAGAGACAATAATCAGATTAGAGCATGACGGTATTTAAAGTCAGAATATGAATATTGTGGTGAGATAAGTGGGGAAAAAAGCAAGAACATTTTCTTCTGGGGGCTATTTATAGAAACAAATGAATAAATATATAATTAATATTTTTATATAACTGCTGCAGGTACTAAAGTACAATCATTAATCTTATTTTTCTAACAGGAACAATAAATTACAGATTCAATGCAAAGCCATTCACTTTTTGCTTCTCTTTCTTTAAAGTCTCACTCTGATCGTCTTTTGATCAATTTTCAAAGACTTCCAATTTTGGATAGCCAAAATAAAAAAAATCCGTGTTACCAAGGGCATAGTTTCTGCAGATCAGCAGTAATTCACCTCTTAGTTGTGAGCAGGACTGTTGGAGTAAGCCTTCCCTCATTTCCCATCATCCCTTTGCTTGAACTCTCTCCCGCTAGCTTACAGCCCCTCAAACCCCCAACCTAACATTACAACCTAACATTCAGCTCAGACAAGGAAAACAAAGATGTACATGGATCTATTTGTCCACAAGTGGATGCATCAGAATGGAGAGGAGTGGGGAGCCTGTGGCCCACCCACTGTGAGTTCCACGTCACATCTTCAAGCTTTTTCTAACAACATTTTTTCATCTGCTCCAGATTCACAACGACTTAAGATTCACAACGACTTAAATAAAGAAATATTTAGAAATGCCATTTTAAGATTAAGGTTTTTTTTTCTAAATGTCCATCATCAGAAAAAACTCCACATTAAAAACACCAAAAACACAATTTTGATCAAAGTGGGTCTTTTGGTGAATCTGCTTTATTGTGATAACTTTGGAGGGGTGTGGAGCTTTTCTGAGCAGTCTTTAAACATGAGCCCACCCAAACAGGTCAGTTGTCCATCACGGGGTGAAATATCAGTGCAGACTCAAACCAAGTAACAAACTAATATGTTTCCACTCTGAAGAAACCCCCCTCAAACATATGGAGACTGTAAAAACAGAAAGATAAATCAGAAACTCGTATTTGCACCTTTATGTTTAGTAGAATTTGACGGTTTTCCTTTAAATTTTTACATATGTGTATTCATATCATCTTATGTGTTACTTTTTCCCCCTTTGTGGGATCAATAAAGTTCTATTCTACTCTAAAAAGATTTAAAAAAAACATACTTCAGTATACTCCATCATACTTGAACAATTTTGGTTTTCATAGATGGATGTATTTTGTGGCACATAATGCGTATCGGACATCTCTGCCTCTTCTTTGGAGCATTTCCCTTCTTCTCACTTTCTCCTGCAGCCAAGTGCTTTTATGTGGCTGCAGTTAGTGCTGCAGGTTTACTGTGCCATGTGAAATGACTCCAATGATTGCTCCCTGCAGGCCCAGCTCCCTGCAGGCGCCTTCCCAGCTCCGTCTGCAGTCACATCGTGGCTGCACACACATGCAGCATCAAACACACACTGAAGGATTCTGCAGGGTTGCATGAGATAAGGTGAGGGAGAGGTTCACAATCATCTCCCACAAGCTGCTCCACATGCGTTTCAAAGCTAGATATAGTAGCTGTTTTAGAAACCTGACAAAAGGTAGCTCTTATATCTACAACCAGATCTTTCAGAAGTCATTATGGGACCACAGTTTGTCATTTTATCACTTCTTAAAATAATCAAAGCTGCAAGATTGGCCTTTTGTTGAAATCTTTTCATGCATTTTTCTCTTTATTCAAACATGTTGGTGGAATTATTGTCAAAGAGACTCAAAAAATGAAAAAGATAACATCTCATTTGAGTAAGCACGTTATTTAGTTTTGAAGTGAAAATACAGGGCAAACCAACTGACTAATGTTCTCTGAAGAACCTGTTTAAGTTCAAAAGGAAAAAAATGATGCAGTATTTCCCGGTTGACTTCAGTGCGGATGCTTTTGTTAGCTGAGGACACCGAAGAATGCTGCCAGTTGTTCATTTAAAACAACAGTCAGACCATCTTCCACAGAATGGGCTGAATTCATCCGGATCGCAGCATCTCTTCACAGTTTCTTTCAGTAAAAGCTACAGTTAAATCTGGAAAAGTCCCTCTTATCTCATTGATGTTCACAGTGAAGCGCTTGAAACGATTCAAAACAACAATGAAATGTACAGGGTGTTCCACATTAAACTACTAGAGATGTAAAACCTCATGTTTTTTATCTAAATTAAGAATTTGAAAAAGAAAACCACAAACAAACAAGATAAACAGAATAATTCTCTTTGATATGCAAAAAATCCTGCTGTTATCCCTGAAAGTCATCAGCTACTCATCTTAATATCTTTATTTGTTGATTCCAACGTGGAAACATCAAAACAAAATACAAACTGTGAAAAATTCTAGACAGAAGGTTCACAAGTAAAAATATATGAATATATATGAAAAATATTCATTTGTATGCACAAATAGAGTGCTATATTTTAGACTGATCTTTACAGAAACATTTTTTGTATTGATTATCACTGTGTATTTGGCTGTTGTGGGAAGTGATGGCACCACACAGCCATCTCGGAGGGAAGTGACTCAGTTGCAGTCTGAAGTCCCACAGTATCAGCTTTGCGTGACATCCTGTCTTTATCATTAGGCTTATGTAATGGATTGGCCGCTCTTAGCTGGACAAACAAGTTCTTCTCTTTGAAAACCATTGTTTACCTCCACTGTAGGAAGGAGCACTTAAAGACGCTACATAAGAGAAGTCCCAGAGCTTTGTGAAAAATCATTCCCTTTAGCCCTGTGGTAAAGTTACAGGAGGAAAACAACAAGCGTTTTTATAAATGAATGATAGAGTTTGCAAAAATGTTAGAAAGCTTTAACAAAATTCCCTTATGAACTTTGTGCTACAAACTACATCTCTGACCACAGGAACTACTATACATGCATTCACACTAACAGCTTTGTATCACAACAGGGACAGATTAGGGTTTGGTGACATAAACTTTTGGTTGAGGGGTGGCTGCTTAAAGTCCTGGAACTGAAGGAAAAAGAGAAATCCCTCTCTTTGGAACGTTTCAGTACAAATAAATGTTAAAATCAAACAAATATTGAGCTTTTTTTTATCATAGTCAGAATGATTTATATTGTGGAATATTACGAGAATCAAATTAAATCTAAATGACAAAAAGGGTACAGATATAATAAAATGTGTCATTTAAATAATTTATGAAGTTAAGGAACTACTGTCACATCACACACAAAACTGTTTCATGAAAGAAGAATATTTCCAGAAAAGGGACAACATCATAAGGACAACATAAAAATTAATTTCTGTCTGTGGGTTGAAGTCGCGGAATAACATGAAGAAAAGTATCAAAGTGTTACACAATAAAAAAAAATACAAACTGAAACTTTTGGAAACATATAAATTAAAAAAAGAGAGGCCAAATGGGACAACGTACAGACAACTGTGACTTCCCGACGTTATTTTGTTATCTTGATGAGTTTTTTTTCTTTGTCTTTAATTCTTATCTGATTAAATATGATATGTTTAATTTGAAAAAAATATATATTAAGACTCCTTCTTCTATCACTTTCTGTTTTTCATGTATATTTATTTTATTTTGTGTTGGGGGGGAAAAAAACTATAAATTGACTTGACACATAACTTTACAATTAAGGATAGTTTTTGTTGGTATTTTTATACCAACCGAGTGGAACAGCCCTGCTGGATTCATAAAGGTTCCTCGGAACTAGTCAGGTTTCACAGCTATTTGCAGGTGGGAGTGCCAAACCTGCTCTGAAGGTCTGAATGACATGCTGCACATATTTGTCACCGTCTCTAAGGGAGGGATCCCACTGAACATTTCCAGGCAGAAGACAATGACTTCATAAGAATCCAAAACACAATGACATGAACAATGCTGACGCCAAAGAGAAACACTCAGAGACATTAATCATGTCATTATGTCATTGTCACTTCTTTAAGAAGCAGAAAAAAGTAGTAGTTTAATAGATTGATATAAAGAGGGGTGCTAGGGCAAATAGAAATTCAATTTAAAAGCAGTTATGTTGGCTGTCAAGTCGAGACAAAATGTGTTACACCTCATTGTAAAAGGGTCAAATAAAACCAAAGAATGAACTGAAAAGGCTTCATTTTCATGCTCGATCCAGGACAAATCTCCTACATTCACTGAATCCCTGGACATCCAGACTTGCTTTCGACTGGACAGCCGCACAAAACCTCCTGAAATGATTCTCACGCAGTAACTTAGCTGTGAGAAGTGCATCTGTGGAATATGAAGATGCAGGTCCTGGACGTCAGGACCTGCATTTGAAATTCACTGCGGCCTGAGCGAAGGCATTTCCTCAAAAAAGAAAAACAAAGGCAAGCACGACTAAGGCTCCACATCCCGATGCCAAGTACTCAGCAGGCCGTTCACTTTTTCAACAACTGCAGCGTATAAAGAAGCAGACAGCTGCACATCTGGTTGGTTACGGGATAATCCACATTTTTCTTTTGAAGCCAGTAGTTCATATTTATTTATCTGCGGAGGCTGAAATAAAGAACTGAAGGCACAGCCAGGATTAATCCCACAGCAGTGCAGGTGCTCTGCTGCTTTCAGCGCACTGCTCAAGCTTTGTTCTCACAGATTAATCTTTTTAAATAAATGGATTTTATCGTCTTCCACGCATCCTGTCTTAAAATGAAATGCATTCTTCAGTTAATAAAAGAAATCAAGCAGGATGGAGCTTTTTCAAACTGCAGAAAGCCAGATGAAAGAAGAGGTAAACAGAGGACAAGAATCGGTGTAAAACTGTTTGTCTAACTAAAAGAAAGGATTTCATCGCCACAATGGTCAGAAATCAAACAATTTAGGCCCTTCCCACAGGGGCTGCAGACCCCAGACGCAACAAGCAACAGAGCGCAGGGACGTCTGACAGGCCTGCATGTCTGTCTGCCACCACAGAGCAAATTCAGGGAAAAGAGAGGCGTGGCCTCCCAGCAAGCCTGAACATGTCTGCTGCAAAGTTCCTGTTGTCAGTTGGTGGCATAAAAAGCCACAGCCAGAGTCACTTTGACCTCCACGTGAGCAGGACGACGCGTCTACGTGCAAACATTTCCTCTCTAAAAATACCTTTTTTCTGTGTACATAGTCCTACTTTAAGCGCTTAGCAAAAGAAGGAAACGCTGAATTTAGGTTGCAGTCTCATTTTAACATTTTTCGTTATCTCTGTTGTCACATGGATCATTCAAAATATTTACCATTTTTGAACAGGGTGCGGTGGTGACAAACGATCCCTCAATTCAATTCAGAAAGCTGTGAGGTTGTTCCGTTTCTGTTTCAGGGTGACATCCCCATGCGTCAGGACGGTGAAACAGAAACAGCTGATGCTGAAACAACCTCTGCTCCGTGAATGAACCGTCAGAATCACACCGACAGTTCCCACACACCAGTTATGTTATTACATATATTTTACCTTTGACCTTTTTTCAAAAGGAAGCTGTTCTGGACAGCACAAAAACTGACCAAAGTTACAAGATTAAGATAAAATAAAACATAAAAGAAGGAGTTCTGCCATGACTGCTGGTTGGTGGTAGAAGCCGGCTCTTTTGAGCACTAAGGTTTTTGCTTTAACCTCTCACTACTGCACATTTGCATACAGAAGGGCACCAGATGCTTTGTAGCGCCAGACTGAGCATTTTGAAGTAAATGATCAAGGTTGAACCCACATTTTCAGGAAAAACAGAATGGAAAAGAGATAAACAATATAGTAACTAATTGGGAATGAAACTTGTTTCGTTTACATTTTTTGAAAAGAAAAATACTTAGCTTTCTTAAAATTCAGAGAGATCAAAACTGGAAAATAGCGAGGAGCTTCGTGCCTGAAAAACTGCGGTGTTTAACAATCAGAAGAATCACATACTGTCTGCCTGTGCTAGTATGCATTAAAATAAACATAACATTTTGCTATAGCAATTAAACTTCAATTAACTCTGAATGCATAGCTATTTTTCGAATATATGATTTGGTGGATTAGTGGTTTCTTTTAACCAACAGTGAAAGTTTTTAAAGTTTAAACTCATTTTCAGTGACCTTTTGCTCATAACTGATCACATGTCTTCTCAAGTAGATGCTAGTTTTCCTGAACCTGGGAACCTTCTAACCTGCATTCTTCAGATGTTTCTCTTCTCCCAGCACACCTGACTAATGCTTTGTTGTTTTTTTGTTTTTTTTGGCAGTGTTGTTTTGCAGCTACGTACAGGCCTGACAACAACCCACTGATTTAAATCGGGAAGGTCAGGGGTCTCGCAGTTAGGGGCTGGCTGAGCAAACCATGTCTGCTGCTCAGTTTTCTGTCAGGTGTGTAGCAGGAGTGGTGGTTGTTCCTCGCTCTGTTGATCTGAAGCACCGTCATTGGAGGGTGTAACACATAACTTTGGTGTGAGTCGGACGTCATTGTTGACCAATACGTCAGACTGAAACCCAGGCGTTCTCACGCATTATCGATTCCCCTTCATGTTGGTCCTCAAACACTCCTGCATTCCTCGCATTTATTAAATCACGGCTAATTATTAATAACATCCTTCTGTTCAGTTGCACTAGCAACATGGTGCCTGCTAATAAAAGCCGTGTGCAGTCTGCAAACACCAGAAGAACAGTTTCGGCCAATTTTAGCAGCTTCTGATTCACTCCTTTGCTGAAAAGCTATTTTAAAATCTGATGTTTCATTTTATTGAGTCATTTAGTCACTCTGAATGTTGACAGTTAGTCTGTGCAGCAAGATCTTTCTACCTATGGCGTGACAAAGATGCAGCTGGGGAGAATTACACGCTGCTAGAAATACCAGCCTGGCTGGCGAAAGCACACTGCAACATTTTGCACAGAAGCAGTGGACAAAGAAGGGGCAGGAATTGAAAAAGTATTTGGCTTTTTACCCCAAAAACAAAACAAAAAAATAAGAAGTACATGCTGTTTTAAAGCTGGGAGAAGAAGTTATGCTTTTTTTTTGTGGCTGGCGGCATGGCATCAAGCTAGTCTGAGGAAGGGGCGAGGACTTTGCCTTTCCTGTCCTGCCATTTCCTGCAGTAAATGCAGGAATCTTCTTAATGAAAAGCCTCAAACAGAAGGACTGAGCACTGCATTTGAGTTCCTGCATGCTACCTGCGGATTGAGTATGATGCTCTATGAAAAGCGGAGCACAGAAATCTATCGCCTACACGCTCTCTTTCTACAGCGAGTGTAAACAGTGAAGGCGGCAGCTCTATCTATGACCTTGAGAGGCTGGGGTGCACATAAATGTGCTGGAATTGGAGGGGAGGGGGTAATTGATCTGCTGATGTCACTTCAAGGTGCAAGAAGCAGCCTGCAGCAGCAAAAATTGATCGCTGATCATGTTTATTGTAGAGTTTGGATCAAAGCGTATCATCTGTCCTTTTCTCTATTGAAATGGCATAATTGCACCGCAATGCGGCCATTTCTCTCTTGTTTGTGTTCAAATTGTGAGTAAAGTAAAGGGTCATAAAATCTTTGAGAGCAGGTAGGCAGCAAACTCATTAGCACGGGTGATCTGTGGCTACCCAGACTCATTTGCCTCTTAAGTGCAGTATGTTTGGCTAGCTTGATGGCCCTCTCCAGTGCTAGGGCAAGATTTAATAAACAGTGGTAGAGGTGGGACACTGCACAGTTCAGTAAACTCTGGATGCAGGGCATTTCTCCAAAAGCTATGATAACGATAACATAATAGCCAGTGTCACACACATTGACTGTATAAGAGAATTGGACTGAGTGACCCCTATCCCCTAACGTTCCAAACAGGATTTACCAAGAAGCCAAAATCTAATAGACTTTTATAGAGAAAGACAGCTGTTACTCAGTCATTCTATTGGTCAGAATAAACATTATGTTCTGATACCTTTTCTATTTGCTAATTCTAATTTTTTATGGTGTTTTTTCTTCATAAAATGACCAATCAGATGCCTCAATAAAAGTAGATTGTCTCACATCCAACGTTCCAAAGGTTTGACTAATTCTCCTGAGTCAGCTTTCAGTGGTAGGGGTGTGGCTTTCCACCAAGCTCACTCCTGATTGGCGAGAGTGGTCGTCATAGAAATGATTACTCAGACAACTCAGACCACTCACTGCTGACTGCTGTCATCTGGTTGCGACATGGCGGCATCTGTATTGCGTGAAAAGGAATTGACTTAATTTGGTTGGAGCCAGAAGTAAGCCATTTTCTCACTCAGTCCAGTTCCCTTATACAGTCAAATGTGTCAAAGCTTAAAGTCAATTTACATCTAAACTGCAAGATGCAGTGTAATAATATATTTATTATTATGCAAATGATTAATATTCTGTGTGCCCACTAAACTTTAGTGGATATTAGACCATCAAAAAAAATCTATACTGCCACCTGCTGTGTGGAGTGTGTAAAACACTGCGCACCAGTCCCCTTTGTTGTGGGACACGTGAGAACCGGTCAAGTCAAATAAGGCAAACAACACTGCTCTAGTGCGGTTATGTACGGATTTGCTCATGTAAGTATGTCCCTAAAGACCTGATTAAATGTGGTGTAAGAGCCCTGCCTCAGACCCTGAGACATGATCTAGAAAACCCCAAAATGGAGACTTGGTAAGACCCCGTAAGAAAAAGGGCTTTCGAACATGACCGCACTAATAATACAGGACTTAGCAAACAATACTCAAAACACCACCATTATTTACTAGCAAAAGACGGAGGACGCAGGTGGCCATTTACCCTCCAATCTTTTCCGTCTCTGGTACAAGCGGGGGCCGCAACAGCTGCCGGCCCCCTCAGAGGGAAGACGTACCCGGGACACCACCGAAGAGACTAAATAAGAGCAGCCGTAAACGGCCAAAACAGCTGACCATGCTCGGATAACTCAACCTCAAGGAAAAAAAAAAACAGAGAGGACTTATATTTTTGTGACTTACACTAACCTACACCTCCAACCACACCTTAAACCATGCATAATCACACCATGCAAACTTGTGGCAGTTGGTACTTAAAGCTTTTTGTGTGTAGCATAATTCTACTTTGTAGCCATTCGTTTCCCACGGCAACTGTGGCCTCATTCCTCACAGCTCACAGACTGACGGAGAGGCAGGCTGACTGTCAGGACTGGGGCAATGTCCTTTGCTGCGTGTGTTTGTGCGCGAGTGCGTGACACGCTGGTGTCATGTTTCTGACAAGGTGGGCAGCCAAACACAGAATACAGCTCAGTCTGTGAGCACAGGCTCCTGATTTAGCTCACAGTACATCCAGCAGGAGTGACCCCAATAACTCCACTTCAAGCTAAGCAGGCCAAAGATAAATACGTGGCCAGCACCCATTAAAAGTGATGATTTGAACCTGTTAAACTTCACTTGTCTGATGTGCCTAAAAGCCTTTGACAATAATAATGGTGGTATGCTGAAAAGTGGAGAAAGCTTTCTCTCAGCTTTCTCAACAAATATATCTAAACAAGGTAACACCATCCAGGTGAACCACAGCTCCCCGTCCTCTTTGCCTTAACCTTGCCTGCCCTCTGCACCCCCCAGGCCTGATCTGCTTCTCAACATTATGCGACTGTCACTCATTTGGAAAAAAGAACTCTGCCTGAGGGCTTATAACTTTGGGAAATCTGACTAGTGACCATCACGGAGGTCTGACAGGCCGGCTAAGATCAGGTGAGGATGCCTCCACCTTCAGGATGGGGCCGGCATGCTGCAGCTCCGAGGCAAACCTGACAGATAACTATGAAGACCTTCTCCTTTCAGGGCAGGGACTTGAGACATCAGCCTCTAAAGGGCAGTGACGATCCGCGTGCACAAAACACTAACAAATGCCTCATGTCAATTGTGTAAGGGGCTTTTAAAAGCATCTGTATTACACCACAAAAATAGATCTGCTGCTGTGGAGGCTGAGCTTTCCACAGGCTGCTTTTCTCATGTGGTGTCAGTGAGTAAACAAAAGTTAGCACACAACACATGGCAAACACCAATTAAAAATATAAATGTTTACGCTGTTGGCAAGAGATGGACCAAGGTGTATTTTTTTGAAGAACTATTTCTGCAGTTGAATTTGTTGCAGTCGGATTAATGCTAGTAGGTTCTGAACTGTGCAACATGCAAACGCCAACCTAACAGGTCCCAGCTGGAATACAAAGAGCTTACTGCAGTGACTGTATAAGACACTGAAGAAGCGTGTGGTGATGAAACGTATTGGTTTGTTTTGGACTCATTTGAAACCAGTTTTTCTGCTTCGTGGTTGTCACCATCCATTTGACATCATCAAACCTCAGCTTTTCAAGAATTGGGTCAATAAACGATATAAACAAGCCTGGGAGTTGTTCAAACACTCCGTACGTTTGCTGCAGAGCTTCTGTTTGGTGGTCAATCAAAAGGTTGTGCCCCTGTTTTTATCTTGAATATATTAAAAAAAAATGTATAAAAGTCAAGATTTTAAGTCTAACCACAGAGACCAAAAAGAGAATTAAAAAGAGGAGTAAGAACGTTTATTTATCTTGTAAAGTTAAAGCTTTTTTAGAGTCAATGGCAGCTGACTTGTTTACCATACGTCGAACTTGGTGAACTGATCTGATCAAGAGTCAAAGTAAACTCAAAGACTTAGTCCCCCCTGCACCCATACGGCGGGTCAATCCGTACAGGAGCCGCAAGTTTTTGGGTTGTCCAGGCACGTGGAGGGTCGCAGAGAGGAGCGGCTGCATCTTAGGAGGAGGTGTGTCCTATAGTTCCTGTGAGGCTCGCACAGCCGCCTTAAGGGACGTCATGAAAATGGAACGTGCCAGATATGGTTAGTGGCTTGGGGAAGATTATGTAAGGGTAAAAATGAAAGTTACACGCACTCTTACGTACGTGTGATGCTGTCGCACGGTGTCCTTTCTCCATACTGCGGTCATTAGTTAGGTGTTAGTGGGGACGTTAGTACTGCGGGTGATGTGCAAGTGCCCGTAGGACACCTGCAGGATGACCAACCACACAAAATATACTCTGTCTGTCTAATTTCCTCAAGTATATGATTCAGGCTGCACGCTTATTACAACTCTAATGGCCCCCCTTGTTCGGTGCGCAGGGTTCGGGGGGGGTTGAAAAAAATGAAAACTCTGTACGACCTGCCTGCAGTTCACCTACTTCACCCTTACGTGTTGTGTAAGTGTTCATTACGAGCAGTTATGCGTAATGCTTTACATGTATAAAATATATCAAATAATCTAGAGTCTGTTCTTGGACTGTACTGGATCTTACAGTGTGTGATCAGTTTGACCTGCTAATCCAGGCTGAATAAAGAACCATTGGCAGACCAACATAGCGGCCAGGTGCTCACATATTCCTTCTGAAGTAGGGAAGATGATAAAAAAGTAAAAATGCAAAACCTTTCTGTCCAGTCTCTAGATGACATTCGCCTCCTTCTTCCTACCTAAGCCCTCCGTGTGCACCCACCCACTCGTGCAGCTCAAAGGCCGAGCGGCCAGCATTCCACATGTCAGTGGGAGAAACAGTTCACCTGGACACAAGGGGCCGAGTGGAGTCTGGTCTGGAAGAAAACCTAAGAAGGTTATGTGAAGAGACACAGCCTCTGCTGTCAGTTATTTCCAAGACCTACATGCTAATGTGCAAAAAATAAATCATTGCCAATGTGTTTGTTTGTATGACTCACATAGTGAGGCGGTCTGAGAAGTACTGACAATGAAAACATCCTTCACAGTGCAGACTAAAAGAGAATCTTTTTGAAAATATAGACACAAAAGACATTTTTAAAATGTGTATGTCAGGTTCAGTACAGCTGTACTAGTCTGTCTGAAGGTACCAGTGGAGGCAAATACCGTTATTTATTTATTTTTATTCGGAAGTATTAGTTTACACTCTGCAGGTGATATTTTTAAGTGAAGAAATTACTTATTCACTGAAAACGTAGCAACTCTTACTACTTTTTCCAGCTGGATATTTTTGTCCATAACGCACCAGTCAACCAGACTCACAGTACACACAGAACACCAGGGGAAGCAGAGGAAAACACTGACTAGACTGTATTCTATTCCCTTACCCAAAAAACCCAAACCTGCCTGCTGGTCCTCAATGGGACTTTGTGTGCAGGTTTGTTGGTGTTTGAATGAGTCTGGGTGCACGCAAAGACAAGACCGGGTCCTGTCTTCCACTAAGTGAGTTTCCAAGGTATCTCTCCAAAGGATGAATTCATTTATGGCAGAGGAAACCCTGCCCCACAGTTAGACTCTTCATGTAGGATGCATGCATATAGACTGGCTATTGTGCAGCCTGCCAATTCACCTGGTTCTCACCCATTTGAATCCAACTCAGTGTAATACAGGCAGCTTTGTTGCAATTATCCAAGAGAATTTTGAAAATTATTTGTTCTATACTTTTTTTTTTGAAAGTTTACCCATAATAATCCTGTTCAACCTTTTTCTTTTCAATAATTTAGCAATCTGGTGCAGAGGTTAACAGAAAAATTAGAGACATGTCTTTTTTTGTATTAAGTTTGCAGCCTGATATAAATTCATTTGAAAACATGAAATTCTTGAATTGTTCAAAATTGACTAAATGTCTACGACCATCGAAATAAAATTTAAGAATTAATAAATAATTAGTTTAAACTTATCTCATTTCCAAACCGATTGCATGTGTTTCAGTTTTGTCCTCAAGTGTAAAAATAAAATAAATCATGGTTCACTTGTATACTTTTATTAAAGACCCACTTTGATCATCTTTTCATCTATTTTTAAAGTGTTCCCAGTGGCATTTTAATTATGAATACGATATTTATAGCCCAAATCAAAAAAACTGTCTAGTTTTCAAGGACATAGTTTCTGCAGTGCAGCAGGAGTTCTTTAGAAATTTATCTCTGAAAATAAAAGTAAAAAGAAAGAAAAAAAATATTTAAAAAAAAAGAAAAAAAGAAAAAAAAAAGAAATTAATCTCTGACATATATGGATCTAACCATCTAAATGTGGCCTTGTGGCCCCCTCAGTGGATTTTCTTTGTCTGTCTCTGACTCACAATGATTTGAATAAAGAAAAACTCAGAAATGCAATTTTTAGCCTAATTGTCTTTATCTATGTCCTCCATCATCAGACAAATGCCACAAGAACATGTTAAAAACACCAAAAACCCATTTTCCTCGGAGTGGGTCATTAAGGATTTAGCTTTTCTTGTGGTGGAAGTCAAAAGACATTTAGCCTTTTTGACATCTGCTTTACATTGTTCCATTCAATCGAAATTAGACTTACACAGTAATTACTGTCATTATGCAGTAAATGTGCTCAGGTGTTTTTCACATGCGCCATTAAGGGATTAAAGAGGCCTCACCTGTTTGCAACAAGCCGATTCCACTGTCTGATACCTGGAAATGCCGCTGGATGTCAAGCAGAACACCTGCAAGCAGAAGAACAGGGAAAACATCAGTGTACTTTCAACACCAAAAGACGAGCAGTATCATATTATCACACGCAAGATGTGCTTTAGGACTTATGATTGTTGGGAATAACAGAAAGGTAATACTTAGAGGTTGTTAACACTTAATGATGAAAAGATTAAATCTCTGTTAAATGCTCGCATGGCTGCAAAACAGTGATTAAACTGAGTGGCAACATGAGTTTGGCGCAGTGTGGTATGAATAATTCTTGATATAAAAATGTTAACACATTTTCTGCAATAAAACCACAAAGACACACTCACACAACCACTTTCTCCATCATCAACCCACTCATGAAAGCGGCTTGGGAGAACAGCAGTGAACGTGGTTTTATTTCCATTTTGGTTTAATTAAGATGACTGAAAAGAGTCAGAAGAACTGGTGACTTTCCACAGCCGTGGAGACATGCAGGGCTTCAACAGTGGACCGTGAGAAACCGCACCATCTTTGAAGTTCAGGCATGCTGATGTAACCCAAGAGCAGCGGGGATGGAATGAGAGAAATCTGCATACTGCACATCGCAGTAGTTCCTCAATCAGGTAAATGACAGCGGTCAATCTTTGAGGAGGAAACGCTTTAGAAAACCTGTGACATTTTGGTCGTCATCATGAGAATGTTGAAGATGACTCAAACTTTATCTTACAACAACATGAAGATGAAAAAGATGAGGCGAGTTCAAAGAATCTATGTGAAACAGTCCAATCTTTTTGAAAAGGAGACGTTAAACATGAAGAATTGATGAGATATCGCAGACTTGGATGAGGAGTGGTGTGCCTGGTAGTGCAACCTGCAGACTGGTCCAGAGGATTGCAACACGACTTGTGAAAACGAAACAGAGGCATGACCAACATGCGAGGAAGCTCTGATCTCTGTTTTCAGCCTGCGTGCACAGCATACCACCCTCACACTGCACAGCCTCACAGCCGCACCTGTGCACAGTAGCAACAAATGCACCAGTTTTCACAGAGAAACCAGAGAGACAGATTAGAGAGACACAGAGAGTTTGAGGCAGGTAACAATAGGTCAGATTCCTGCTGGCTGAGTCAAGCCGTCTGCTCACATTCCCAAATTACAGGAAGTATTCCCGTCTAAGTATGACACTGGAAATTCTTTCGCTTCTCCTTCTAAAGACTTGACTGGTATGGAAATGATGGCCTTAAACTCAGAGCTCTGTTCACTCATTTAGGACAATGTGACAAGAATTCCTACTTTAGCACTTAGTAATTTACTTAAATCCTAGCTAAAAGCTAAAGAAAATTAACTTAAATTTATAAAATATTATTTTCTGCAACAGATAAAAGTTTACCAAAATATTTTAAAAGACTGAAAATAAGGTTTAATTGTAATGAGATGAGTTTTCTTAGATTTTCTGATCAAGATTCTTTAATCAAGTTAGACTTGTATTGTAAAAGCAGCACAAGGGAAACACAACCAGACAACGATCTCTGGAGACTGTGTGTTCGTGTACCTGTTGGAGTTATGCATGCGGTAGAAAAATGAGTTTAAGGTCAACCTTGTGCTGTGCAGGTATGAGGATTGATGCAAGTCACTGGAATGAGGGAATGTTGATTTATACTGTTCATGTAGTTTTCAAACTTGACAAAGGCTGTTCGATAGACAAAAATGTGAAAAATACTATCACATTTGTGCATTTTTGTACTAGCAGTTTTCTCAGAGTCACTATAGTTACTCTTACCCTTGTTGGCCTATAATTACAGTCAAAATGCACAAATACTTAAAACTATTTATGGTATGGATTTGGTTTCGCATTCACAGAGCGTGACAGAAGAGCAAGAAATGACGCACAAAAACAAACTCAGATAAAAGGAAAATACTTTTCTCTTGTGTTTGGCTGCTATAGCCGTCTTCCCAACTGTTGACAATGAATGCACAAATGCTTCTTCCACACTTTGAAAAGTTCACAGTGGATTAAGTTGAAAGAAAAAGGCAGATAGGTATTCAATGTAACAATAAAGATTTTGCTATGTAAGAATAATAGAGTTATGGCAGAAATATGTCATGGAAAGAGCTAAACACCATGAAGTTACATCCCCACCCCGTTGGAATGTTTTGGTCCTAGAGGATGTTCAAAGAAAAAAGTTACTATCAGTATACACATCATTTTTTTTTGCATAAGATTGCTCCTTTATTCTTAAACAACAACTGGTACTACAACCCACAACGACATTGATGGAACTTTGACCAAAGTTAATTTTTTGTGTTAAAGAAAATTGTGTTTCAGGGGTTTTTAATATTTTCTTATGGCATTTTCTAAATAAAACTAAGCTTAAAATAGCATTTCTGAATATTTCTTTTAAATATTCAGCTTGAAAAAGATTCCATTTGTGACATAGTAAGTAGACAAGGCAGGCCACAAGCTCCCTGCTCTGCTTCATTCTGATGCATCCACTTCCAGACAAATAGATCCATGTATGTCTTTGTTTTCCTCATCATGAATTTGCATCTGCATCAAAACTGTACGGCTGGATAGCTCCAATATTGCTCGCCATTTTTGTTGCACCAGTAATGTTAGGTTGGGGGTGTGAGGGGCTGTAAGCTAGCAAGAGAGTGTGTAAATAGAGAATTCTCATTAATGGGGAGGGAAAGAGGGGCGGGGTTGCTCTTCGCCCACCACTCAGAGGGGAATTTCTTGTGAACTCCTGCCGCCCTGCAGAAACTATGTCCTAGAAAAGAAGTTTCTAGATTTTTGCTGAAAACATCATAATTATAATTAAAAGACCACTGAGAACACTTTGATAATAATAATAGATCAAAAGATGATAGGAGTGGGAATTTATATTTGCTGTGGATTTTTTCAAAACATTTAGCTAACCTTTTTTGGTTCCTTTGTTTGGATGTATTGTAAACTAATATTAAAGCATTTAAGGAGACAGTATTTATCCACTAAATCAACACTATTAGCTGATGTAAAAACCCATCACACTGTCCTCCTCAGTTCGTCTCAGAAGACGTGACCGCCGAGCGCGTCAAACAACAGCTTAGCAAAGCTCAGTACAGTAAGACTGCTGCTCTACTGTAATCATTAGCCCTGGCCATTTGAGCACTGGCACACATACACACACTCTGCCGAGAGGGTGATCCCGAACCCCGCACCAGATGGTGGAGCGTCCCTCCTGGACAGAGAGTGTGCCTGTCTGAGCCACACCCGTCTACACTTAGCGCACAATTACCAGATAATTAATAACGGTTGAGTTAGCAGCATGTTCTGCATGATGCTGCAGCTGAAAATTCAAACACCCGCTGACTGACAGCGCTGTAGAAATGAAAACATTGCTGTAAACGGCTTTAGCAAGCAGGCTGCGCTCCTGTATGTAGATTTAAATAAAAGATAGGAGTCAGATTAAAGCCACATGAGATTGGAGTGCAATAAACTGTGCTAATCTGTAAGAGATTAGAGAGAACAAGCAGAGTGTTTGTGTAAAAAACAGCACGGACTATCATCTCTGCTATATCGCCTTTTAACACCATCCAGCCCTGCTCTTTCCTAACAAGCTGTTTGCTTTCTCAATGTCTCCCCTCCTCCGGCTCTCATTCTTTATCATTTTCTGATGCTTCAACCCTCACCCAAGCTGGCTGCACACTTTAGTTGCCATGGCAATGCTGCATGCAAGCTCAGAGAGATAAAGGTCAAAAGATTGCAAAATAAATGCCTTTCAAATATTCAAACAGTTTTTTTTTTCCAACAGTGTGAACATCTGCGAAGATTTTTCTTTTCCTGGCTTGCTGCAATCATGCGGTCAATAAAAATGAAATGATGAATATGTAACATTTACAGCAGGCGGCAGACACATTCAAGGTAGCCACATTAAGGAGTTTCTGTAGTCCCAGACCTCATGGTGGCCGGAGCGTCTGAGCATGATGCCAAAAAAGGAAACATGGTAGGAATGTGAATCTTCCTGACAGCACACAAAGCACCTGCTGCTGCCATCTTCTTTCAAGGTAGCAGCTATCAGCGCACAGCGGCAGGCCACTCCCTCGCCAACACCTCTGCGCTCGCCAGGGTTAACAAACAACGATGTGGCTTGCTTTAATGTTTCACCTCCACCACTGACCCATTTTAATGACATCACATTTAAGTCTGCTTTGGCACTAACGCACCTCTTTCATGAGTTTGAGGGCGCTGCTGTGTTTTGCTGTAGCTGGACCGGTTGACACAGCGTGAGACGCCGTGTGGAGCTGACACTTATTCCACCCGCTCATAAAGTTGGCCTTTATGACCAGGGCAGCTTGAGAAGAAATGACTCAAAATGGTGAACGTTAACATGCCACAAACAGTGCATTCAGAGCTATGAATGGTGAATGATCATCTCAGATATAAATAGAACTTTTTGTAGGGTGCCTGTAGCCTGTTGACAGGCAGTATGTACCTAATAAATCTCAATCAGAGGCTGCAGAGACATGACACAAATGTTTACTGCAGCTTGCTCTAGGGCTGCACAATGTGAGGACAACCTGCGGTGAGCAATATTAGGGCGTTGCCAATGTGACTTGCAATAGACGAACAAAAAGCACAAAAAAATATCTACTTCATTGTTTCCATTTCACTGCAACAGTTGTACTTAAATAAAAGTCAACATCAATTAAATTATTATAACCCTTGTTTACATATGAGGCAAGCATCTAACATAAAGGGCACCATGCGAATGACCAACAACGTTATTCCGATTGGTCCATAATGTGAAGGGGTCCATCCAATTACAGCAGTCAACAAAGTGAATTAAGCTGTTTTGTCGCTTTCAGGGTCACGGGGCGGCCAGACCCTCTCTCAGCCACTCGTGGGCAAAGGCAGGGGACATCCTGGACAGGCCGCAGTCTGTCACAGAACCACAAATCACACACCCGTACACACTCACATTCACACCTAGGACAATTTAAAGTAACTAATTAACCTATGAAGTATGTTTTTGGTCTGTGGGAGGAAGATGTATGTATTTGCACGTCCCCAGAAAACATGCAAACAGAACATGCAAACTCCACACAGAGAGGTCCCCCAAATGGTATTCTGTTTCCTCCAGGGACTTGAACCAGGAGCCTTCTTGTTAACCAAGAGCGCTAACCATTGCACCACTGTGCACCCTAGTCATCAACGTGAAGGGGCCCATTCCATTGGTCGAATGCATAAAATGGCTTTATTATTAACTACTTCAAGCTGTCATAAGATTGTCCTAGCATTTGTGCAGTGCAAACATTTAAGATAATCATTTATCGCAGTTTATGTCGTCTTTTGCAATTTGCGTATCGCAAAAGCTGATCGTTAACAATACATTTGCTATTTATTTTCTGGCAAATTTGATCCAATGCAACAAATCAGAGGTGTGTTGTACTGCTGTTGGAAATGAAATTTTATAATTCAAAGTAAATATAGCATCAAGTTTTTGCAAGGCCAGCATTACTTTGACCCACACATGCCACACCCAGTAAGGCCATAAACAGACAGCAGCATGGAGGCCTCCGGCAGCTTCCAGGGGGCAGATTTCCTATCAAATCCCCAGCAGACACTTGTGGATTCGTGGCTCTCCTGATCTATTTTGGCTCAGAGAAACTAGGCTAAGTGGAAGAAGAGAATCACATTCCACTTTTGCAGTTGAGGATGATGGTGAGGCACTGTGACGCAGAAAAGGAGTCATCAAGAGCAAGAAAAAGGTGGTGGCCACACCAGGGATTGGTTTGTTATTTTAAAGCCTGTGTTTCCATTGTTAAGTGTGTATTTGTGTGTGTTTGTTCCCCTTTCCTCTGGTTTCACTGTGAGCAGGAGCCCCTGTATGGAAGTAGTTCATCTTGGCCAGAGTGTTACAGCCAGTGGTAAACCACTGTGCTGATGTGGCCAGATCCTTTCCCCTCCATCCTGCAAAGGGAGGTGATCCCTGTTTCTTGTGTGACCCCAGCCAGGGTAAATAGCCTGGGTAGGAAAGCAGCAATGGAGATGTAATGAGTGAGGGGAAAGTGGAAGTTTAAAGATTTTTCCTAATCTGAGTGTGTGAGGATGCAAGCTGCAACAGCGGCTCAGACTGGAGCACAGGAGAACGTCGACCACAAATATGCCCGAGTGCGGCTGGTGGGTTCCTGACCGACTACTCTCCTCCCTTGCTATGTGGCTGCACTGGGCGGAGGAGCAGTTTTTCCATTTCACTTCCTTTGCCTGCCACACAGAGAGGAAACGTTCTACAGATGTGTGGGAAACACTGCATGCAGGAGTCAGAGTAAAAGCGCTCAGACAAGCAGTTGATTCTCCAACAGTTTCATCCAAAGATGAGCTCTGAGATTGTGCATCCAGGAAGACCGAAAAGCATGCAGGTTCCACCCAAAATGAGAATCATAACATTCTAGTTATAAAATGTTCTAGGTCTAGATCTAGATCTATAGCATCTTTCGTGACATCCATAGACACTATTCTTATTCATTTTCAGCTTTTGATTCTCCTGAAAAATGAAAAATAAATTTATCATAAAAAGTAGAGAACTGCCAAAAATTAGTTCTCTGTAAATGGATGAATCCAAAAAAGGCAATCCAGAAAAGCAATAATTTTTTTTTTTAATTGCTCAACTTTTAAATCACCACATGAAAATCTAACTCTTTAAAAAAAAAGTAGTGTTACCAAGACATTGATGTATGGTTAGTATTACTTTATGTTATGTAAAGAGATTCCACTCACATTTTGTCTATATGTAACAGTGCAAAGCCTGACAGACGCCCACTGAACCGCTGTGATGCCCTGATTACATCCATACCTCTGTGAAATATGGAGCATTATTTAGGTTTCTCTCTGCTCCCTAACATGTTTATCCAGATGCTGTTGTGTCTGAACTGAGCAGGAGCTGCAGTCCTGAGGATTCTAAAGCAAAAGTCTGAACTGTTAATCCTGCGATCTTTGCAAAAAGCAGGTTTTTACCCAAAGGATGATCTTATACCTAATATTTACATGTATGTGGAACAATATAAGCGTAACAGTATCCTTTAATAATGTTAATAATAATAATAATAACTCTGCACATAGTGATTTTTTTTTTTTTTTTACAGGGGTGCAGACTTGTCCACCTCAACCGGGTTGGGACAACCAGAATTAGCTTTCTCTCCTGGAAGTGTCCTATTTAGGCCATTGTCTTGGTAATAAGGGAATATAACAAGGCCGGATATGGGCATGGGCAAGGGGAGGTCAATGCTGTAACTGCCCCCCCAAACATGATGGTCCACAAAAATATCCAACTAACAAAAAAAACACTGAAAAAAAATCCCAACTTAACCCCCCCCCCGCACACACACACACACACACACAACAATACAATAACTAAACAAATACAAAATAACGTAAGGATGGATAGACAGACGGACAAGTAGACAAACATAAATAGACAAAAAAAAGAAAATACAGTCTCAATAGGGCATGAACCAGTGTCCTGCTTGTGCCTGTCCCAAGCCCGGTGAATGCAGAAGATAGAGTCAGATAGAGCATTCAAAATTAAACTTACAGGACATATCAATTAGATCAAAGTAGAAGATAGATATTAGAAGATAAATATGTGGATAGATGAACTGATATGATGATATGATGGCTTTCTAAGCATTTCAGGGATTTAGAGGCATTTGACACCCCCTGATATTTTACCTGCACCTCGTTGTGGGGCTGGCTAAATCCTGGAATGTAAGCAAGACCCAATGTCTTATGAATGCATCTTTGTAAAAAAGTGTCTTAAAATAAGACAAAAACGAAACAAAATCCACATGACAGTCTTCTAAAATGTAACCAAAAAGCATTTTCTATATATTTTGAAGCTTAAACATTTTATTTTATCAAATTATGAGCTACTTAATTATAATTGATTGTTTTCAGTGTTTATCTTTTGTGATTCTGCAAAAATACTATATGAGTATAAAGTATGAAGTTTATACTTTGGATTGAATTAAAAAAGGAGGCTGGACTCAATAGGTTGTTCATTTTCATCCAAAGCCCTCTTTGAACTTCGAATATCTTCAGTCATCGTTGTACTTCTGTTTATGATGTTATTTTTTATTTTATTTATAACTTCAGTTTTTATTATTTTGTCATTTCATGCATACAAGACCAAAACTGCATTTTCAAATTCATAATTTACTCATACATTTCAAGACATCCACACCCATAAATTCTTTTGTCCCTAAAACTGAATCCTATCTGACACAAAACCAATATTTGTGCACCGGAAGTACACAACCATGTCAAACACAATCCAGTCAGAGCTCTGCTAGAAAGCATGAAGGATGTGCATGCTCTTATTGCAGCAATAAAACCCCTTTGACATTTGAGACAGCTTTGATTTGAATCCTCAAACAGCCATTCTGGTCTAAAACCAAACGCCTGCATGAGTGGCAGCCTTTACCACATTGATTAATAGAGCTTTTTATTCCTAAGTACTTTTCCATCACTAATCAAAGACTTTGGATTCAGCTCAGAGCCTGCGCTGCATTAGTCCCGACCAGTGGGTGTTAAATATTTGATAATGGCGTAAAGGAAGTGTAGTGAAGCATCCGTGGCGCAGACTAAACCTATAGCTCATCAATAATACATCCAGCCAGTAGTACCCTTGTTTGTGTCAGATAATGCATTAGATGTTTTGAAAGGAGAACCACTGAGGCGTAGCAAAGGCATTTGAGATGTGATAAGACTGGCTGATTGCTTCAGGATATCCATGAGCTGCTCTCACTCCAACCAGCATCTCTGGAATACTGAGAAGAATCTCAAATACACATTAAACGTGGAGATGGAAGGATTTTTTTTGAGTCAAACACTGAGACAGATGCTCAAATAGGAGCACTGAAATGGGAATCACTGTGACGACAAGAATCCACTGTGTCCATGTTTTCGCTGGAACAATAAAGGACTGAAACGTTTCAAACCACGCAAGCATGCAACTCATTCGAGACTCATCCCGTGTTTTGTGTGCCTGAGCGCACGCGCCAACAGAAAGCACAGCCGGCATCCGCACGGGTGTACCCATAAGTAATCCTGCTGCTTTTTTACATAACAGTGTGGAGGATTAAAGTCCTTATGTAGAGTTTTTAATGAGATTTCTGGTCTTCCCTCTCACTTTCTTCTCTGGATTCTCTGTGGTTTTTATGGGGGCTTTTAAAATCCCCTGGTGCCTAAATTGTGTGTAAACAAGAGGCTGCCTTTGTTACCCTAAATTACTTAATGAAATCAATCTACAAACAGCATCTTTGATTTACCAGACTGTAAAATCAAGACCCTCATTTCAAATTCAAACTTTGCAACTCAAATGTAACACTTTTTCTCCAACTTTTTTTATTTTCTACCAGCACGATTGAAAGGTTATTGAAAATAAGTAACGTGTTTTCTTTTTGCACTCTCCGCTTGACGCCAGACTTCTTCTGACTTCAGTTTGACTTCTGTATGAGCTGGAAAGCATAACAATAAGATGCC
The DNA here is from genome assembly GCA_037389245.1 of Oryzias sinensis. Taxonomy (NCBI): domain Eukaryota; kingdom Metazoa; phylum Chordata; class Actinopteri; order Beloniformes; family Adrianichthyidae; genus Oryzias; species Oryzias sinensis. The sequence continues at coordinate 11,229,050 of CM074497.1, read as the reverse complement.
TTCAGGCTGTTGCGTTGACTGTATAGATGTCAAAACCCATTCTCTTCTAAAGGCTGGGAGAAAAGAAGCCTTTAAGAAACAGAACTGTTTAAATTTTGCATTTTCAGCTCAACTGGGCTTCAAACTAGCAGGAATGGTTATTTTCTCTGAATAAATCACTGCACTTAGGTTTTGAAAAATGGAAAAATAATGGTGAAAGAGCCACCCAGCTGGCATCAAATTGATTTTTTTTTGCTGTTTTTTTTTACTTTTGTTTTTTGTAAAAAGACATTTTTTTAAAAATCTACCATGAAAAAAATACTTTTGTATACAGTTATTATTTAATAAAAGAAATAAAAGAGAAAAAGCAAAGATAAAATGATGGCGTACAGAGTATTTAGGATCTAATTAGTTTGTTTTGTGCTGAAATGTACGTGCATTTAAACCAAAATAGCAGCAAATGTATACATTTGTGTTATGTAAAGTATGGCACTTTAATTGTCTAGTTTGTCAAACTAAGTGTGAGATTCTCAGCAGAGTTCGCATCGTGGGAAAACACCTCAAGGAGCTTTTCTTTTGTTTTGGTGCCTTTTAAACTTCCTGAACATTCCAGTCATTTAGCCTTAGGTAACATACTATTCAGAGTGTTTTCCGCTTACATGTCGGTAAAGTTGCACGGTTTATACCTGATGTCAAAATGCGTTGATGTATGCAAGCTGCAAACAGACGGATGTATTTAAATATTTGTGGTTTTCCTGAGTAAAGGAAACAACAGGCTTTCTGGAACAGAGTCCCACACTTCACTAATAGGCTAATTTTTTTTTAATCAGTGCCGGTAAAATAAACATCCAAATGATGCTTACCTCACTTCTAAGTCACGCTGGCAAAATATCTGCTGAACAACCAAACGAATATGTGAAATGGTAAAGGGCGGAGTCAAGTGATTCTTTCCCATCACTGCTGCCTTAGAAAACAAACTCAAAAGGAATCCAGTTCTGAGTGTAAAGCTTACACCAGTAAGAAAGGAAAACACTAAGTCCAGCTGGTGTGTGTGTGTATGTCTGAGCTCACCTCTGACCCCGGTCATTAACACTAAGATCTAAAACCCTGAAAGAGGTCAGCGCCCTCATTCAGGCCTGTATTTTCCCCCCAGCACAGTAACAAACAACGCACGAAAGAGAAAAAAAAATACTGCAAATCTCATCTTCATCTTACAACATAGCAGAAAACCACACATCACATCAAAACATTAGCTGCGGATGATATAGCAACACACAAACACAACTACGCCTTGATTGATGGATTTTCTGGTTGTAACACGACTCGGCTCAGTGGTTACTAGAACCCAGGAAAAGATAACATTGTATGGACCGAAATCAAATCAACACTAAGGTAGGAGTCCTCTGCAGAAAGGCTTTTTACCCACTCCGATCATTTTTTGATCTATTGTTAGTCTTTTCATTCTGATTATGCCATTTTTAGCCAAAAATGAACAATCACAGTTATCTAGGACATAGTTTCTGCCGAGCGGCAGTAGCTCATTCCAAATTTGCCTCTGGGTAGTGAGCAACCCCACCCTCTCTTCTCTTCCCCGTTGCTGAGAGCTCTGTTAGCTTACAGCCCCTCACAACCCCAATGCCACAAGAACACGTTAAAAACACAGAAAACAAGATTTTCATTGGAGTTGGTTTTTAACAAAAAAAAACTCTTAATGAGAGTACCTGAAGACTGTTTGGTTTAATCGACAGGTAACTGAAAGTGCACATTTTGTTAATCAAAATTCAATTTGTGTGTGTGCGTGGGGGGGGGGGGGTTTCGGGGATATGTTATCTTCCATCTTGTTTTGCTTCATTACATCAAGAGAGCAACTTTTAATCGAACCACTGAGACACAAATGTTCAGCTTTTTTCTCCCATTCATTCACAGCCATACATCAAAGTCCTGAACGTGGATTTTTTTGTGCGTTTTCACTTTATCTTTATAAAATGTGGCATTGTAAATCACTAAAACTGGAATGTAGGGAGTGAGGAAAGCATTTCTCTTTCCATTCACATTTCTTTGGATGAGGATAAACTGTCATTTGACAACAGGCCAAAAACAGAGAAAGAGTTCAACACATCTGAAACATCTCCTCCTTCCATCTGGGCATCTTTCTGTCAACAAGAAGAGAGCAATTTGAGCAATATCTCCAGGTAAACACTCCAATCTTCCAAGATAATGACTCAGGAAGGGAGTGGAACAGTTTAAACTCAGAGACTCAGTGTCAGGAGATGCCTGGACGGACCATCATGAAGTTTCCTTTTCTGCCTTCAAAACCTCAAAAACAGCTAAACCAGATTCTTTGCAGGTGGTGTGTTCTTAAAGTAAACATTTACAGTAAAGGAAAAGCCTCCTTCCTCTCTTTATAATCTCACAGAACCCTGCAATGCCAAAGGGGGGGGGGGGGTGTCTGGGACTACTGGCTATCCCTATTGGCAGATTGGACCCAGCACTGCTGGTGTTTTCAAAGCCAACTTGTCAAAAATATTAAAAGAATGAAATCTTTACGGAGGCGGATTTTTAGTTTGGTTTTATGTAAAAACGTCAAGTTATGGATGACACTGGTAAGATTTTAGGCTCCATGACAATTTGTGGTAGATAAGGTCATCTGTACGATGACAATACTTTGGTGAAACATTAAAGAGACAATTAATTGCCAGGGTCTAAATAAGGAAGCAAACCTAAGAAGACAAAGCTCTAGAGGGTTGAGTCTTCATGGGCGACAACTGCTGGTGACAAACTGCAAATGGCATGAGGGACTTTCCAGAGCGTCCTGCAGAGCTCTCAGTCTCCACCAGTCAGAAGACTCAACCACACGCTGCAGGAATGTTGAACATGTCAAAAAAAATCGTAGCTACGGAACAGCTTTCAGAACAGCTGTAGAGTTTTTGCAGGTTTTTTAATTCTGTCTAAAAGATGTCCATTTTTTTGAGACAACGTTGTAGTAGTAGTAGTAGTAGTAGTAGAGTAAAATTTTTACAAAAAACAACAAAAAACAAAAATTTTCTTTAAATTTTGAAACGAAAGTTACCACTTTTGTACATTTTTCCATACATTTACTGTCTCGTCAGCTAATTTCTTCAACTAAAAACCATTGCAATTTTTTTTAACATTTATAAAAGTCCTGCAAGGTGTAAAACAAAAAAGTTCTGTGATTTATGAGCATAAACCAATAAAAAGGACATTTTAAGGGGAATGCTTGTCTTGAGGGTTGAAAACACAAAAGTAACAACTTAAAGACAATAGTTTGAAATAATTGGATCAGGAAAAACAAATGTTGCTGAAAGAGGTCAACTCTTGTTTCATGGTTGTGTGTTGACCCAATAAAGGAGAGATCTCTGTTGACTACTTGTGTTTTTTCTGCACCATTGGACACTCCGGATTATCAGGCACACTGTCAATAAATAGTCTATTTTCAAACTTATGTCACATATATAAGGCGCACTAAACTATAAGAAATGAAGGCTTTTAATGTGCCTTATAGTGCAGAAAGAATGGTATTTTGTGCCTTTTCTATCACCCTGTGATAATACCAACAAATGCCACAACACTCAGTGTTGCTTCTGGTATGGTCGCTGCATCACTGGACCTGACATAGCATGTAGTGGGTGTTGCATATTACGTTAGAAACATCCCTAAAATTTTTCTAATGTTAAAAAAATCAAACTTTTATAATCTCACACATTCTAAAGGTGGAGCTGTTTTTGGAATTCATTGCAATCATAAATCATATAGTCAATGTTATCTGTACAAGCTACAGCATTTGCTCAGCACTCTAAAATAAAACTGCCTAAATAGAGAACGGTATCCAAGAAGCACAAAAGGAATGATAAAAAAAAGCAAAAAGATCAGAAAAAAAATACTTTATTTCACACCGTGTCTATTGAATCTTATACTGAAAGATTTTGTTTGACCAGTTCTGGCAGCAGTTTCCTTGATATCAGAATGTGGGTCTGACACTGTGGCTTATTAGCCCTATTAAAACATCATATAGTGTGATATCAGGAAAACGTGGATTTTAAAAATTAACAGATATTATTAAGACATTGAGTCTTTAAATGAATAAGTGCATCAAGTCCCCTTCTGACATCTGATCTTATATGATCTGTTGTAAAACCGTTCTCTTTTTTGCGCATAAAAGCTAGGAAAAAAGAAAAGAAAACCAAGAAAGAATAATTGCAAATAATAAAGAATAAAGAAATACTCAGAAATGCAATTTTGTGCTTCCGTTTCTTTGTAAATGTCCATCACCAGAGAAATGCCACAAAAAATGTTAAAGGAGTCTCTCATTAAAAAGACTTCAACTGAACATACAATTCCTTTACGCCATTATTACAAATCAAGAAGATTGATTTGTAAAAAAAATTAAAATCAATTGCATTTTTGGCAACATCCCAACTACTTGAGTTACGGAAGTATTAATAATTTAAGCATTTTAAATAGATCAATTAACTTTTATCTAAACCATCTCCCACTAGTTTCTTTTTTTTTAAATAAATTTGTTAAGAAAAACATAGACAAAATAGCTAAAAGTTGTATAAACACACATTTATGAAACAATAACTTGTTGAAATGCCTTATCTGTAAATCATGAAATGAAACATGAAATGCTGAAGCGCTGTAATCAGTGGAGGCATCGCTTTGCAGGACAAATGACATGATTGTGATTGCAGTGGGTTTCTGTAAACACAGACAGCTTTCACACAATTAGCCCACCTTCACTCTGACCATCACATCGACCTTTTCAGGGTCATGTAAGCAAATGAGAGCATATTACGACTATTCCAAAACTACCGTTGTTTATTCATATATACAAGCTTCGGAAATCAAGCTTTTTTTTTTCTGCTGCAGCCTCCGAGTGCGTTAGTGGGCACATTTGAGGAATTTTACAACTACTACACCTGTCGTTTACATCAAAATAAATATCTTAACTCCACATGACCCCTCTCAAACATCTTTCTGATCCGAATACAGGAAAGCTGGTCTGTGCAGCAGCCTCAAACCCACTGTAAGACTGTTGATGCCACAGTGACGGCTGTGGGGAAGGATTGAGTGAAAAAAAGTCTCCATAAAGCTGCCATCAGCAGAAACCATGAAACCCTCATAGCTGTTGGGGTAACTAAGTGAAAGCTGCTGCCGTGGAAGTGTCTCAGAGGCTTGATGGCAAAATCTGGAGCAGCCACATAAAAAGGGCCTCCACCAGCACAGGAGGAAGCTCTGCCTAATTCTGCTGGTTTCTATTACAGACGTCTGCTAAATCTGAGCCTAAAGAACACACAGACTGTTTTCTCACAGAAGTAGAACCATTGGATATAGACATAAAGGGGATTAGTGGCAAATCTGTGGGAAACCAGTCTGGAAAAGTCCACTCGGTGGGGAGTCACAATTATGAAAGCACCCGCTTTGACATCTAATGGACACAAGCGATATTTTAGAGCCGGCAACAACACAAAATAGTGAAACCTCCTTTTGCAAATCTGTGGATTTCCTCTATACAGTGCAGCTTATTCAGGCCTGCTTGAGATCAGATGAAAAAAAAAGCTTGCCAGAAAAGAGGCAGGCAGCTTATAAAGTAAATTACCAGCGGCCCTTCCATCCTTTTAATGCCTCTGCTGTTGTTCGGAGACCTTTAATGTGAACGCCATAAAATAAGAGAGGGTGAAAGAGGGAAAAGGGTGAAGTGTGAAACAACTGGCTGATAAACCCCATGCAGCTCTTTGTGGACCAGACAGCCGCTCACCCTGTTCAGGAGCAAGAAGGTGCTTCCTCATGCAGACGGTTTCTTTTGCAGAGCTTCTCCAAGAAGCTTATTTTGTCTCCCCAAAACCGATACATTTTAAGGCTGCTCATCTGATTTTCCAATAGTTAGAAAGTTTGATTCATCCGCAAAACCCAGATTATTACATTTCATCCTCTGAGAAAAAAAAAAGCAATTTTTTTTTTTTTGCATTGTGCATTTCTAGCTACCAGTTAGGCTAAAAATGTCTCCAGTGGGAGGCAGAAAACTCGCTCATGTTCCCCACTGAGTGCTGTAGGTGGAAGACCGCCCCGGGTCTCTGTAGACGGCCATAATGAGCAAGTAAAGTAGACGGAGCTAACGGGGATTAATCCGCTCGGCCAGTCAGACAGGATACAGAGCTCCATCTTATATTGTCTTAGTGTGTAACAAAAGAGCTTGTCTTAAGAGGATTATTAGCACGGCCTCTGCCTTAAGATGCCAAAGGTTCAGACGTGAGGGTCTCGCACTCATCTTGCAGGATGGAAACGTGATGGTACGCCTAAAATGACTGCTTGGTTGAGGCAACCTTAATTCCAGAAGTGCAAATCCACCACTCCCTAATATTCCTGCTCCAGTGCAAAAGAAGCAGCAGCCCACACCCCACAGATGCTTAGCTGGCACAGAATGGGGGGGGCTTGATTTAATGCACTTAGCAAGGAAGTAAATAACTCCGCGCTTCATGTCAGCCTTGAGTATCCTCATATTCTCTGAAAAAAACTGTAATCCTCTCTTTATGATAAGCTGTCGAGCAGCTTGGACCGTCTGCAGAGGACCAACACCAGGATTTAAGATTTCAAAGCTTCCTCAAATTAAATTAAACCTTGTACACCTCCAAATCTAAACTCTCTTCTATATTTTAGCAGACGGCAGGAGGGCCAGAGGAACTCATCCGTCCACACCAGTGCAGCTTCTCCTCGCTGCCGATCCAGTATGACAGTGACAGAATGGGCTCGTAGATCCAGGACACGCTGCCTCAGAGGTAAAAACAGCCACAAGCTTGTGAAGGGGCACTCCAGGTCAGACCTGAACCTAACCGGCACATTTTTAATAACTCAGCCCTTTCATTCAGTCCTACAGCTCCGACATGTAATTTGACAGCTCTTCCTTAAACTTAAAACTCATTCCGATGTAAATAGTGTTTTTAACTTGTTCTTGTGACATTTTTCTGATGGAGGACGTATGTAAAGAAAATTAAGCTTAAAATTGCATTTCTGAGTATTTCTTTATTCAAATTGTTGTAAATTAGGAGCAGATGTTTGAAAAAGAGCCACTCTAATACATCCAATAGCTGAAAAAGTGTAAACAGAGAGCTCTCAGCAGCAGGAAACGGAAGGGTTGCTCTGCGCCATTGGCCACAATTCAGAGGCAAATCTCTGCTCTGCAAAAAGAGAAACACCTCCTAAAAAACGACACAGGTTTTTTGATTTTGCCAAAAAACAGCCTAATCAATTAAAAGACCACTGGGAACGCTTTGGTATTAGATCAAAAGATGATCGAAGTGGGACTTTAAGAGTTCATACATTCTGACTGTAACCAGAAGAGCTTCTGTGTTTAAACCCCACAACACAGAAGAGCAGCAAACGACTTTATAGGCCTTTTGATGAAGCCCACTAAAATCACAACAGCAAAGCAGATGTTCAAAAGCTGCTTTAAGAAGGGTTCACTGAGGAGAATCAGAGATGGAAGAGTGAAGCATATAAGCTTCACTTTATTCAGACATAAAAAAAAATGACAACAGCATTGTGATTGATGATTGTAGCTCGAACCCTCTGCTTTGGGTGAGCTAAGGCAGATCCATAGAGGTTTGAGGACGCGTTTCATTGAACCTTTGCATCCGTGTGTTTGTGTGGTGCAGCTTCAGCTCTGACACGAGGGATTAGCAGAAAGATCCACATCTTTCACGCCACCGCTGCACATGGGTGAGTGCCATTTTCCCATCATTGTTGTGGATAAGAATAGCCCCGGTGTCGAGAATGATCGTGCAGTGTCTCCGCCACAATGCTCCACACACTACAGCAATGGCTGCTGGTACAAAGACCTTTTGACGTTTAGGCTGAGCATCGGGGAGGGGGTTCTGTGTGGCTCAGTGCTGCCAACATTCTGCCTCAGCTTGCATTTGCAGGCCTCCGCGGCAACCCCCCTACACCCCCTCTTATCTGCATGCAGCCCCTCTTGACACAGCAGAGAGATTCCTCCATGTGTGTGTGTTGTGTGCAGTCCATCAAGCTCATTTTATCGACATTCAGATAAACGAAGTCAGGAACTTCCTTCTGACAGCAGAAGAAGGAGGCAGAATCCACTCTGAGCAGCCGCTTAATTACCCCTGCAACAGAGCTCACACTGCAGGAGAGGACCGACAGAGGGGACAGTGGGAGGGGGGGGGGCACGCTAAGGCTGCCCAAGAATAAGCCGTGTTGGAGAAAAATTCGCCGGTCCTCCATCTGACAACTGTGCGGGCCATACATAATGCAAAACTGTCCAGCAGCAAAGTGATGGGAACGGACCCCCCTCTGTATTGAGCCCAGCCTCTCCCCAAGAGGGTTAGCCCAGGATGCTGCATCCATCAACACCTCCTCCAGCCCCACCTCCTCTTGTTTCGACTTTGTCTCCCTGCACCTCCAGTTGTCAGGAAAACACATACAGCAGAATTTACATTCATGAACACTCGCTGATCCGATTCTGCAGAAGCAGAGCGGCTATGGAAATGACAGCGTCTCTTCGGAGTAGCTTAATGAGGGCTTTCCCCTGATCAAAGCATGGCGAGGTGTGAGGAGACGAGAGGACAATTGCAGCTGTGGAGGGGCTTCTGACTCATCCACAAGCGTGGAGGACCAACCTCCTTCAAGCGGTCTGCTGTGACTGAGTGGCGCTTAAAGATGCTAAGATTAGATTTGCCACTGTACATCGACACATTCTTGGCGGGGCTGCAATGACCAACCAGGCGCCCAAGGCTTTGCTGAACCTTCTGCAGTTGACAGACTGGACGTGGATCCTTCAGAATGATGAGCTGCTGGCATGATAATTGAGCGAACACATTGTTCAGTGTGACCGCACCACTCCTTTCTGCCAGAGGCCACTGCAGGGAAAAGTTACTTTTGAGAAATGAGGCAAAAATATTGTCAGTTGTCACTTTTCCCTGTGTGTCCATGAAGTGAAAGCAGCAAAGCTCTGCGCAGAAAAGCTTCAGCAGTTGCCCCAAAGCTCAGGCTGCAGCAAAATTAACCCTTCAGCTTCAAGTTTTAATGACCATATGATGACCTAATGAAATAATCTGAATTGGTTAATCATGTACTGATTGAATCAGTGTAATCTACAACCATTAGTTAAAGTCCAAAATTGATCTTTTTACTGTCTTGATTTGGTTTTGCCCCTTTCTTTTACTAAATGTATATTTGATTTATTGAAGAAGAAAACCATTATTTGTGAATTTATGTTCCTGTAAATCCACAGAGGATTCCGTGAGGCCAATGCATCTCAGCAAAGTGAGGAAATATCAAAGAGGAAGATAAAAACAACACGCACAGGACCGCATCATAAGACGGATTTTACGCACAATTTAAAAGGGCTATACATGAATAAACGAGTGAATAAAAGAACAAAAACACGTGCGCAACAAACGGCGCCAAAGCCTGCTGATGGGTTTCTGGACTTAATTGATCGATCAGCAATCATCCCTACCAGAAAAATCAAAAAATCAATACAGTCAAGGATTTCCTGAGAGATAACAAAGACGTGCGTCTGTTTGATTTAATCAACACCCGGGGGGGAGATGAAACCAGTGAGGGGGCAGCCGTGTTTCAGGCAGACCCATTGTTCCGTCTGCGCTGAGGTGAGCTGAACGCACTTGAGCGCCTCTCGCGCAATTAGCGCAGAATCACTCCAGCAATCAGGCTCCGCAGGACTGATCCACGGTCCTCACGGAGGTTCCCCGCCCGTGCCACACAAAAAAGTGTTTGACACAATTAGGCTTCAGGGGAAAGTGTGAGGTGAGATTCTTACCTGTTACGGTGTATCTGTCCATGTAATTGAGAACGTTTCCAAAGCTGAGGAAAACGGCAGCAACAACCGGCGAGCGGCATCTGAGCAGCGCGGCGCGGAATTTCTCGCCCGGTGTGCAGGGGTGAAGGTCCGGGCTGGAGCGCAGTCTGGGACTCATGCTGCCCGAAAGCGTCCGCACCTCATCCGAGCTGCTGCAGCCCTCAATCTCGCATCCATCGCTCTCCACACACATTTTCCGGCACGGAAGATCCAGCGCAGAGGGAGACAGGGACGCAGTGGAGAGGAGCAAAGTTGGGTCAGGACCACACTCAGCGAGGGCCCCTGCAGGTTTCTCGGAAATTAGTGGCAGTGAGGAGGCTGTCTTGCTTGCTGGAGCGCAGGAGCGGCTCTTCTCCAGATCATATTTTTCTAGTAGTGCGCGGTGACGGACGTTCGTGCGCTCCTTAGCTCAGCTCTGCTGTAGGGGTGTGACCTGGTTGTAAACTCCTCCCATCAAACCCTGCAGCGAATGATAGAAGCACCTGATACTGGTGGATGCGGCGGAATGAAGGGAACAAGAAGAGAAAAAGCTGGTTTCTCAGTGGATCCAAGCGGCTGGAAAAGAGATGGATTATCTTTTTTTGACTAAAAATACATCCTATTGATCCAAACCTTTTTTTTTTATAATTCCTTTCCACTGGTGTCTGTCGTTGCCATTTAATTCACTTTGAGCCTGGAGTGAGGGAAAAAGCTCAGGTGCGCAATTTTTGTGGATCATTTATTTTTTTCAGGTTTACTCGGTTCACAGGAATGAACAAAACGTAAAGGAATTTTAAACAAGAAAAATAGATTTTAAAGATTCACCCATTTGGTTTTAGGATTTATACAAAAACAGATGCAGCTAAGAAGGCAGATCTGTATTTTTTTTTTTTTACCCCTCTTTGCTTTTTGGGCTGTAAGGGACTTTCTTCTTTTAAAAAGGTCTAGATTCGGCCATGTAATCCTGGGGGCACTTGATTACAATTTATGTCAAAATTATCCAGTGTTTCTCGTTTTTCTGACAGTGTTCCTGCAGATTTGTGTTTATTTTAAACTAATTTAAATTTTATACTTTAACCCTTGTGCTATTTTAGATGACCCCACCCTTACACTGACGTGTTCTTCCTACCATGACAAAGGTGGACAAAGGTGGGAAGATTTCTTGTAATCCATGGACACCAGTGAGGTTCACAAATCATTGAAGAAAAAAGGTTCAGCGCACTGTCTAGTGGGTCTAGATGACCCAGCTCCTAATGTTAAAGTGCCAAGGATAGCACAAGGGTTAAATGCTGTCAAACTTGAGGTCTCAGTCAAGCACTGAATTGAAAGACACAATAAAGCAATTAAAATAAGGGTGGGGGTGCTTCCTTTGTGTTGATTAGTGCTTTGCTGGACAAAATATTTCATGTAGGGTTTATGTTGTTGAAAAGCAGCTCTGTTGGAGTTCCAAAGTGCAGGAATCAGATGATGCTAGGAACCAGCTGGGGATCCACAATGCAGGAGACCAGGCTAGATAACAGTACCTCAAAACTTGAAGAACCTCAAATGATAAGCAAAGAAAGAAAGAAATAGGATGACAAAGCTTAAGTGAGACTCAGACACTTCACTGATGGGATTGGACTTAACTGAGGACAGCTGTGGGTGATTATCAAAAGAAACCGGGTGAGACGGTGGCAGGGAGGAAAGCAGAACATCCATAATTCAAATCTGCAGCATTCCTGTTCGGAGTCACACGTATGCTGGAGTTTCGTTTCCCTAATCATGAACAGAACATGAACCAAAAAAAACATAAATGAGCTCAAACAAACCCAACTAAAGGACACAATCCTAGCGGATGAAGCCTTGGATTAAACTTTGGACTGAATACATTTCCTGGACTTCAGTTTTTTTTTTGTTTTTTTTGCTGACACCAGAGAAAATGAAGGAGATGATTAATGAAGGTCAGGTGCACTGAAGGTAAAACATAGCAGAACTGGTCTTTCTCCTAAAGTCTAGAATCACACAGATTAAAGGAAACAATCACATGAGGGAACTGAAACTCAGGTTTGTGGGAGTCATTTGTACGTTTAATCCCACAGAAAGTAGTTGGGGGACTTTTCTATCATTATAATGATGTGTGACTGAAGCTTAGGAATAAAACACAAACTGTTTCAACAAATTTTAAGAAGAAAAAAACAGTCTTGGACATTTTATTTTGTTGCTACTTAAAATGTCCACTAAACCTTCCATGTCAGCTTTAACGGCAGAATTTCATGAAACCCAACTTACCCAATTTTTTCCCGAGAACATCCTAAAATTCTGAGACATAAATAATGACTTTCCACCTTAAGTTGTTAGAATTTATGGAAAACAAGAGATGTAAACATTGCTATATCTCATATGAAAGGTTTGACACGTCAAAATTTGACAATGAAATGCTTGTATATCTGCTCTTGACCAAAATCAGTTCAAAAGATCAAATCGAATAATAGGAAAATGGAGTATCTAAGTTATTTTCAATTATTTCAGTAAATCTAGGCTGAAGTGCAAGCAAAATCTTTAAAATGTGCAATTGATAGCGTGATGCAGTCACAGAGAGAACAGCAGGGGACATAAAAACCCACTCCAATCATCTTTTGATGAAAGGTGTTCCCAGTGGTCATCTAATTATGATGATGATTTTAGCCTTAATAAAATAACTACAACAACCTGTGGGCTTTTTCTAGAACATAGCGTCTGCAGAGAGGCAGTGGTTCAGTAGAAATTCACCTCTGTGTTGTGGGCGGGACCATTGACAAGGAGCAAGCCCACCCCCCCTTCCAGTTGATAAGAGCACTCGATCTGAATGCTCTCTTGCTAGCTTCTAGCTCCTCACATCCCAAACTTAACATTATGGTAGCAACAAAAATGGCGAGATCTAATGGAGCTATCCGGTCGTATAGTTTAGATCCAGATTCCAGCTCAGACGAGGAAAACAAAGACGTAGATGGATGTAAACGTCTGCAATGGATGCATCAGAATGGAGCGGACCAGGGAGCTTGTGGCCCATCCAGCGTGTTTTCTACGTCATAAATACAATCCTTTTTTAAATTAATCCTTAATTTAAATAAAGAAATCTTCAGAAATGCACTTTTAAGCTTAAATTTATTATTCTATGTCCTCCATCATCACCACAAAAACATGTTGGAAAAACAACAACCCAATTTTGGTTGGAGTGGGTCTTTAAAACACAACCTGGATGTTCTCCGGTGCAGAGCCTGAGGGAGCTTAAGACTTGAATTATTTAATTACAATAGTTATTTCTAAAGGGAACAAAATCAGATTGTGTTTATAATAAAGAATTTTATACAGATAAAGGGTTAAAAACAGCAATAATTAAAAGTACTATCAATTTAGTTCATCATATCAGTCTAGAGAAGGCATTTCTCTTAGTGCAGGTTTAAAATTCACTTTGATTCTGCAGAAACCCAGAGAAGAAGGTTTCAATCCTGATGACTCCAATACTTTGCTATCAGAAAAATGTCAGAACGGGAGCTTTTGCCAATTCTAAAATAAAGAAATGTAAAATGTTGGCATGTAGTTAGGAAAATTTAGAGCCTGCAGTGCTGGCCTCGCCTGTGCTGTGCTGGCGTTTGGTGTTTAGAGGCTAGCAGAGTGGAATGCATTAGCATGCAGCAGACCTGTTTTGTTTAATTTAGGCTGAAATGAGGAAGTTCTTTGGACAAACTCTGAAGACTCTTATGGCCTTTAGTGCAGAGGAGTATTTCCAAGGCAATCATTCACTTAGTCCCCAATAACTTTGATGTCTGGAGGGATCTCTGCTGGAATTGAGAACACATGATTCAGACACTGCAGCAAGTGGGAGGGAGGGGGCGCAGCAGAAAATGCATGAGTGATACTGGCCAGAATCGCTTTTGATTTTCTGCAGATTGACTCCAGCAGATATGAGGAAGGGAAGCAGGGGCTAGAGCAGCCTGTGGAGGACTTGTGGGGGAACCCCTGTAAGCAGTTCCTCTGAGCCCCCGACTGCCTCCCCTTTCTTTGGCCGGTGTTTGATATTCTGGTCATGTCAGTGGGATCCTGTGTTTTTCCATCATGCAGAATGGCTGGACAGGCTTGGATCTCTCTCTCTCTCTCTCAATTCTCCTCTTTGTGTCACTGCGCCAGCCTTCCTTCCTGTCTGCGCAGGGGCAGAGCCACCAGTGCGGGATGGGAGATAACCTGCTAATCGCTGGACGCAGTGCCTGCATTTATGATAAGGCTGGCTCTTTCTCAAAACGTGCTTGCCAGTAAAGTTTAAATGTCCCTCTGACACATGCCTCTGTCAGCATGAGTATCAGCAGCTCTGCATCAGGTCCAGCCCACAAACTCCTCTCAGAGTATGACGTGACAGAAACCCATCTCTGTTCCTACTGCTCTTCTACTTTTAGGAACTCAAACTGACTTTGACATTGAATTGACATCTCTTGCTACATTATAAGCACAAGCCAATGTTTTTTTTTTATAAACTTTATCATTCCCAGTTTTCTTTCCTGACTGAACAAAAGCTTACAGAAACACTTCACGCTCACATTTAGCAGCATTTTACGGTTGGTTTAGATTCTGATTATTTATAAGCTTCAAGTCACAGCAGGTAGTACACTTAAAGTTTATTTCATGAAATATACTTGAGTATAAGTATAACAAGTCTACTATAGACTATGTATGTGTATTGTGGGAAGTTAGCTAAATACTTTATCAGACTAAATTGGAACATTTTAAGTTCAGAACATATGTATATTAAATAAAAAGTAAACTTCAAGTCTGCCTCACTTTTATAGACTAAGTTGTAATACACATAAATAGACTACTTTTTTGCTAAAGGTAGTCAAAAATAAAGCCAAATCCAAACAATTATCAATGCTATGATCCAATTCAGTCCAGATGATTTTTATCAGGCAGGATTGTCCCTACGGCATTATAATAATGTGGGTGTCAAATTATCACATTAATTGCAACTAATTATTTACAGACAAATTAACACGTTATTTTTAAAATATTGCATTAATCGCATTTTAATGTTGTTCGGTTGCTCCTGCGAAGTCCACTAATTTTTGGTAATGGACACCCCGAAGGGCATCATCCCATTTATACCATGGTCAATTACCAAAAAATGAATATTAAATCGATTCACACAAAAAACACGGTGAGGTGCGTTGGCATGGTAACGGCCACAGCCCCTAGGTCAATTCTAGCTCTGCCACTCTTCTAACTACCATAATAAGTTAAAAGTTTACCTCATTGCATTTGTTTTTGTTCAAATGATGAAGCAAATAGTTTTTTCAAAGACACAAAAAGTCTACATAGTTCCATTTCTCAGCTGTCACCTTCGCATGCCTCATCTTCGCTTTCTAGTGTTTTCTTCTTGAATTCTTTTCTACTTCATGCCAGTCTTCAAAATGATCAAATTCGCCAAACATAAAGGAAAATATAAAATCATTCATAACTGTTCTACCGTCCTGCTGTTGTGATAAACTGTGGAATAATGTGTGTCATGTACAAATAAGAAGTTTGTGACAATATTTTTTGGATTGCTCAGAAAAGTGTTCCTACTGTTTTTGGTGTGTTAGATTAGAGCAATCTGGACCAGATTTCTTTTTTTCTTAATTGGTCAAGATTGGTGGTGTAAAAGGAAAGCTTGGAGGTAAAAATGGTGAATGGGGTATACTTGGATAGCGCTTTCTACCTACCTCGAAGGGCCAAAGCGCTTTACAGTCACAGTGAAGTCTGTTATAAGGATAAAAAAAACTGATGAAAAAGCCACTTTCTTAGTTTATTTTGATCTTTAACTGCGTCACAATATCATGAATTTAAATGAAAATATCCAAAAATGAGGCTTTTTACAGCAAGTAGGTTAGATTAAATATATATAAATTAAATGAATTAATTACAGGTCATGATTAAAAATCGCTTAAACAAATTAATCACATGACAGCACTAATTATAATAACAGCCTATAATATGTTTTAATGAGGCATCTCAGTCTACAGTCAGAAGACACAAATTTCCAATAATGGAAAAACTATACCTGAGACCTCTGACTTCTGTTATCACTAAGACAGGTCTTCGTACTCCAGATGACAGAGGTTCAAGAAGTGTTTTCTTTTACTAAAGGGGTCACCTGAAAACAAAACGCTTCTGTATCTACTGTTTTTGTGACTGTTTTCCAAACAGCTTGAATGGAACTGTCCGTTCTTTCTCTTAAAAAAAAAAAAAAGCTTTTATGGGTCTGTGAGTGTTTTCATGTCATGCTCTCTTCCAGACCTCACAGCAGCCAGTATAACTGCAGAACACAGTAGCGTCACACGTAACAACGCACATAAAGTCACACACTGTGGTTCCTAATCCACAAGTCTGTGGTGAAGCTTCAGTCACATTTTTAACAACTGTTGAATTTCTGTTCAGTGTTCTCTCATTATACAGATTTTATGGTTTTACTCCTCTTAATTTCAATGTTATGTCAGTGCAGGTAAGGTAGGACTTAATTGAATATATTGTATTAGAAACAAGGTTACCAAGATCTTAACCCTGTAAAGTTCACTACATTAAAGAACTGACAGAATCTTTATTTTTTTTGGATTGACACTATTTTAAACCCTTTGATAAAATCCACCACTCCCCCCCACCCTAACTTTTATGAGACATACATGGTATCAATTATGATCTATTGCGTGATTCGGTAAGTTTGTGCTCACAACAATGTTAGTTTAAGATGCAAAAATGTTGATGTCAGTGTTCAGGACAAATAGGACCTTATTTATTAATTTTGTTCAACTTGATCCGCATGGTGCAACTGTATAATAAAGAATATTTATCAACATAGTTTGCATTCTTTCAATACAGCAAACAGTCATTAAAAACATGAAAAACAAAAGAAGAGTTATTTGTACCATAAAGCAAAACTTTTCTCAATTAAAGTGATTTTGAGATTTCATGGAGTCAACCATTTTGAAATGATAAGGAGAAGCCCTTCTACTGACCCTACTGGAGCGACGGTGACCTACATGGCAAGTTATGAATTTTATTTTTAAGGAAAGTTTGGATCACGCTATTGAGATAGGGCTCTCAAAATCCGTGTTTAAAATATTATACTATGGGTTATGAAGGGTTACGAATTTTTAATGAGTGACATAGAAACCTTAGAGCTGTTGGCTTGTTTTATGACAAAGCAGCTTTTAGCAGAATCCATTGAGAACTGTTTGTCTTGCCTGTCTCTGTAATGTCTGTGATCAGACCACCATGTGTCTCTTCACCTCCTTGGATTGCATTTGTTTTTGGAGCCGTCTAGGTCAGCGTGGAGGTTCAGGTCCGACCATTGTGTCCAGTTTTGTACATTTTAACCCTTCTGACCCATAGACTGTCTGTGGCCCTGGTGGAGCCACGGCGTGCCCCCCCCCCCCCCCTCTGCTGACACGAAGACAGGAGCAGCAGCAGGAGCGTCTGGCAGCAGAGCAGCTGAAGGTTTAAGCAGATCTGGGCTGATGTCTGCACTCATTCAGAGTCTGATCTGGTGGCTTTACTGCAACGTGCAGAATAGTGGGTGGAAATGGTGATGAAATACAGCCCTCCTGGGGAGCAAGACCATCTTTTATCATTTATTTATTCGTTTGGCTTTTCCTCCATATTGCACCCCTCCATCCAGCTTTATCGATCTGTATTAATCAAACCTGGAACCACAAATATGAATTCTGTCAAACCACGGCAGTCTGAGCTGCAACTGAGACGGGATTGTAGTGAGACCAGAACTTGTATTTTTAGATGGAATGAGTCTTTGTAATTACCCTCCTGCTGCTTGTCTGTGAATCAGCTCTCAGCAGTGCAGTGGCCGGTAAACCTCTTAAGGAGGAATGCTAAACACATGGATCCAAACGGTCTGTGCCATTATTGGGTAAACCTCGCTGCATCTCTCTTTCTGCAGTTTGAGTATGCTTTTTTTCTCCCTCAGAAAAAAATCTGTTTTTTTATCTTTTATTTTTATATGTTTGGTATTTAACAGCCACCAAGAAAAGAAAAACAGTACTTTCAGTTCCATCTGTTACCTCTTTGCATTATAGAATAACAGTCTGTGTCTCTGTGAATTATCACATCCGTTTTGGTCTAATCAACACATTTCATTTCTTCTTTCGTCTTCCTCCAGGAGTGACACCCAGAAACAGATGAACACCTCTTCCAATAATGAATCAGAAAATGTGCATGCCTCCCAGCTGAACACAGACAATCCACATGATGTAACTGTCCAAATAGGGGATGGCACAGTGGGTGGAGAGGGGCTCTTCCTCCACATGACGTCATGTCAGAGCAGCAGTTCGCTGACGATAAGGACTTCACATCCTTCTGTCAGTCGTCCTCTTCTGTGGAAAGGGACAGAGGCACCAAAAGTCAGCAGATAAGCTGTGTCTTCTCTTTAAGTGACTATATCATGTCCAAGAGACCATTTTTAGGTATTAATAGAACCACGACTGTGCTCTGATTGCTCCTTGATTGTTTTCACCAGTAAAACTCCCTCCATCGCTGGATAAACACTGACCGCGTCCGCTCCCCGGTGGCTCTCGACTCCCCAAAGCTGATTGGTCTCCTCACATTTATTAGCCATTGTGACCGTTTCCTGCCCAGCCAGGGTTGACAGGGGAAATGGAGAGGTATGCAGACAAAGAGCTCTGAAACATGCCGCACAATAGCCATTGTGTTTTAAATACACGTCAGACTGTTACCTCCAAAATATTTTCCACATACCTTTCTGGTGTTCAAGTGGCTTGACATGCCGTCCAATCTTCTCCCTTGGTGGATGGAGTGTGGGCATGACTTCTGGAAAATTACAAGCTGAAGGCTAGAAGGTTCAAAAACAAGAGGAAACGGCGATGACTTCCACAATAAAGAAATGAAGCCTGTAACAATGGCTTCCTGTGTTTTTGTACAAGTAAGGTTTAAACAATTTCAGGGCTTTGACAGGGCGTATATGCAGCGCTACAAAACAGTTCACCTTAAAAAGGGGGGGAAAGGAATTCAGAAAAACTATTTGAGACTCAGCCTTTATTTCCAGCCTGTGGGATGACAACATTTTCTCATGCACAATTTTTAATTTGAAATTGACCAAATGTATTATTTTAAGATGTTTTTTGAGTTTTTCCAATTATTAACTAACTTAAGAACATACTTTTGTGATTTTATAAGCAAAAAACAAAACAAAAAAAGGGTTAAAAAATAAGAATCTGCTTTTGTGGTTAATAAATTCAAACCCTCTATGTCTGAAAGTGGATGCATCAGAATGGAGCGGGGCAGGGAGCTTGTGGCTTGCTGTAGTAGCTTTACGTCAAAGTATTTTTTCCCCAACGGTATTTCTTTATCTGCTCCTGATTCACAACAATTTGAATAAAGAAAAATTCAAAAATGAACAATTTTAAACTTTAAGCTTAATTTTCTTTAAATATGTCCCGTTGTCATGAAAGAAATGCCACAAGAACATGTTAAAACACCCAAAACACCATGTGGGTCTTTAACAAGACTATCCTAAGACCATTTTGTTGTCACAACATTTTTTGCTCAAGATATTTTTCTTAAAATTATAAATATAAAACTTGCTTAACATTTTACCTTCACAAGATTCAGCTTAATTTGAAAATGTGACATATTTAATGTTACAGAATTCTCCTTTAGGGGTGAGGGTTCAACAACCTCTGCCTCTGAGGGTCTATTACAAGTGTAGAGTGACAAGTTAAATAACCTTTGACCTTTCTGATTGGTTTACTTCACTGGATAACAATGAGGACATGCTCTGACATGCAGGCGTCAAAGCTGACCGGTGGATGTTTAGCACCTCTGCAGCAGCAGCTGCTTAAAAACTCATCGGCAAGGAGGTGTCAATGAGAGCTTTGGGGACATGCCCTCATTGTCTGATCTTTGCGAGTCTGTGACGAAGCAGGCGAGCTTCAGGTGATGGATGTCAGCACCGACCGTGAACTCCACAAAGGTCACAGACACACAGTCTGCGGTTCAGTGAACATAAAAAACGAGGGGTGGTTAAAACATCACAGGTGCAGGAGACATCTCTGTCACTTGTTCAGATGAGGACATTCTGTTACATTTGACAGAAATAAGATTTAGGGTTTTTGTGCTTGTGTTGAACACTGCATGTCTTTGTTAATCGAGCACGCCTTGGCGCTTTGCGAGATGTTTCAGATATCTGGAACAAAAGAAAGCAAACATGTCAGAAAGAGAAATGAACAAGCTTGTCGAAGTAAAACTGTACATCTGTGAAAATGTTTTATTTAAAAAAAAACAGAGATTTCAAATTATTTGAGAATTAATACAAATAAGAATACATTTACATATAAATACAGAATTCCTGGTGTCTTGTTCAGGGTGTTCTCCGCCTTTGCCCAACCGTAGCTGGGTTCTCCAGCAGCCGTATGACCCCAAAAGGTATTCAGCGGGTTTTGATCCTGAATATAATGTTCACGAATGTGGTGGTTTGATATTCTAACCAACACATGATCAAATCAAGCATTTTGGATGATGAATTGCTGAAATAGACATCATAAAACCTTGTAGAAGGAGAATTCCTCACAGAGCTGCTGAGGCGAGTTACTCAGCTTTCTGTCATGTTTGGATTTAGTTAAAGATCCATATGAATTATTATTAATGTGAACACTTCAAAACAAGTTCTTTTGTTCAGTTCTATTAATAATATAAAACTAAAAATTACCGGAGAAGTCATTTGAGTTGTTGCAAAAACGTACACATCAATGTGAAATGCCACAAGTGCTGAAAGTGCTGAAAAGCATCTTCTGTGGAAAGTTAGTTGCTGGGGA
Organism: Oryzias sinensis; assembly: GCA_037389245.1. Taxonomy (NCBI): domain Eukaryota; kingdom Metazoa; phylum Chordata; class Actinopteri; order Beloniformes; family Adrianichthyidae; genus Oryzias; species Oryzias sinensis. Next base: position 11,208,410 of record CM074497.1, on the reverse strand, counting down.
AGCTTCTGACTTTATTCTTTAGATCATTGTGAAATTCTTGAACATTCGTCACATGCCTGGTGTGTCCATGGTGTTTGTATGTGTGGTTGTATGGTCCTGTAACAGTTATTACAGGAAAGGCTCCATAAATGAACAGATGTAGCTCCCTTTGTGTCTGGGTTTAGGTTTTTCCGCCTTGGTTTTTCGTTTCTATTTTGTCCTGTCATGATTTGAGTTCTGTTTGCTTTTTTATTTTGAAGGTTTCCTGTATATAGTAGTTTGGAGTTTTACTTCCATGGTCCCAATCTCTCCCGATCGTTTTCACCTGTATCTTGTCAGTTCTGTTTGTATTTAAGTCTTGTCTCTGCCTTCCTCTTGTGCTGATCCATACCGTCATTTACCTGACTGTCTGATTACCTGTCTTCCTGTTATCCTTATCCTTTCTTATATTTGGCTACTCTGCTCAGCAGTGCTTTTTGTTTTCTGAGCATTAAACCCTTTGAACTTGGAACCACCTGCCTCCTCATCTTCACATTTTGGGTCCTTTGTCAACCCTCCTACCTGACAGAACCTGACCCTTTGCACCTTTGAATACAAGGAATTTCCAGTTCCAGGCTGCCCGATTTGTCGGCTTGTTGTATATTTTTTTTTACCAATTTAACCAAAGCAATAATTTACCGTAAACTGTCTATAAGAACCAACACTGAATGATTTTCTGATCTTTTGTTGATTTAATCTAAAGTAATTTAATGGCATAGTTTTGCAAATGGAACTAATGTAATTAAGATAGGGTCTGTGAACAAAAGTCTTCAGAAGGGAGGAATACAGGAAGTGAAGGTCAGAGGAAGTGAGGTCGGAAGCTTGACTTCCATGCAGCATCCTGAGCGATTTGTCCTCTTTCTTTCCTCAACAACTCAGAAAACATTTAAAAGAAAGCATTTATCATGCTTCTAGAAATACTAAGTCTTAGTATTGAAAGATAAATATGCTCAGGATAAAAGTAAAATTGACACAATGACTGTCAGAAGAGCAGATTCCAGTCTGTCAGAACTCTTTCTAAAGACTCTGCTTATAAGTGAGCTTGAGTCGGTTGACATGAGGCGATGGATTCAGCCTTCAAAAGTCTCTCATGCTTTTAACACACAGTCCTTTGGAATTCCATACTACTGGAATGACCACAGTCTTCTGATTAGCCCAAGTACAGTACACAGAGAGCTTCGTGGAAGGGGTTTCCATGGCCGAGCAGCTGCATCCAAGCCACACATCACCAAGTACAATGCAAAGCGTCAGATGCAGTGGTGTAAAGCATGCCGCCACTGGACTCTGGAGCAGTGGAGACATGTTCTCTAGGGAGATGAATCACGCTTTTCCATCTGGCAATCTGATGCACGAGTCTGGGTTTGAAGGTTGCCAGGAGAACGGTACATATCAGATCGCATTGTGGCGAGTGTGAAATTTTGGTGGAGGAGGAATAATGATGTGGGGTTGTTTTTCAGGACTTGGGTTTGGCTTCTTGGTTCCAATAAAAGAAACTTGGAATTCTTTAAAAGATACCAAAACTTTTTGGACAATTCCCTGCTCCCAACCTTGTGGGAACAGCTTGGAGTGGGCCCCTCCCTCTTTTAACATGACTTTGCACCAGTGTACAAACCAAGGTACATAAAGACACCAGAGTCTGGTGTGGATGAACTTGAGCCTGCACTATGAACCTGCACAGAGTCCTGACCTGAACCGATTGAACACCTATGGGATGAGTTAGAACACACTCTTCAACCATGTTGACAGCCTTTCCAGAAGAGTTGAAGCTGTAAGAGCTGCAAAAGGTGGACCCACATCATATTGAACTCTACGGGTTAGGAATGGGATCGCACTTCAGCTCATATGTGGGTCAAAGCAGGTGAGTGAATACTTTTGGTAATATACTTTAGTAACACAGGCAGTTAGAAATATAAACAATGTTAGAATTAAACATACATTTAAAAAAGCCAGGGTCCTGTTGTTTCACAGGATTTTTAAAAAGCAAGTTATAACATTGCTAATTTTGCCACATTTGATGAACTAGATGCAGCTTTTTCCTTCACTTATTCACAGGTGATTTTTGGTTCTTCAGGTCAAGACCTTTCACTAAATGTTTCTTTTCATCTGTTTGGTTCAGTTTGATCTTTGTTTGTTTCTAAGATTTTTTTTTCTCGCAAAACAGTTTTACCATACTCACTAGTAATGCTTTATAATATCCAGATCCTTGCATTGGAATATTTCCATTATCTTTGTGGGTACAACAGCAACCAAAGTCATTTATTTTAATCTGGAAATGTTGGCCTAGTTTTTCTTTTCCAGCTGCTGTATCTCCACTAGATCGCTGACATTTTTCTTCATGATAGTGACCTCTTTCATTTGGACTTAAGGCTCCTTTTTACTTGACCTTGCAATTTGTAAACTAAGCTAAATCAATATTAGCTGGAGAGAGTTTAACAGGTCAAATTACTCTCATATATTACAATTACAGCAACTGTCTGCACACTTAACAGTTCTGGCTTATAGAAAATGGAAGGCAAAGGAAATGAATCCACAAACTGTGCACTGACACATGAACACTCCTTATGCCAGGGCTATTAGAGCAATCAGTCTTGGTTAAATCATGTTTTGCCTCACTAACGGAAGAAAACTTGACAAAGACAAGTTCTCAAAGTGATACAGCTGCACCACCTAGTGGACAAAGTTATAAAAACAAGACCAAAACTAGAAATTTTGGGGGAGCATTCTTTTGGGCCCTCTTTGATTGCAACCAATAAAAAGCAGAAAATGGTTTTCTTGAATGCAGAGAACAAAGATCTTTTCCCCTTGACTCTCTGTAAAGGTATTTGTCAGGCTCAAAGCCTGCTGGTCCCACTCAGGAATCAGCATTATAATGCTGGACTGGATGCTCATTCTGTGTGGTTATGTTGATTTGAGGATCTCTAAGGTGTGAAGGAAGTGTGACGTGCAAAATGTGATATATATAGCTCTGAGCTTAGCTCGATTTTATTAGACTATCACTATTTAGGAATTAGGAACACTTTAAAATGTCCTTAAGTGAGTGTGTGTGTTATTGTGGGGCCCTAAATGGACCCATCTAAGGCGTATCCCACCTTTTCTCAACAGTGTTTAGGATAAGCTCCAGCAACATCATGACCAAGAAAGAAATTGAGTTTAGAAAGGGATGGATAGATGGACAGAATGCCAATACAGCCAAGTTAAAGCCTTGTTTTAATGGTATCATGTTGTCTTTATATGGACAAGTTTTAAGTCATCTTCTCTCTGAAATGATTTGATTGCTATAACAATTATGCCATTACTCATTTTATGGCTTTTGGTTTTTTCACTTTTAACTGGGATACCAACCAAAACAGAAGTCTAAATTTGCCTTCATGCTTATGAGTTTGTGCTGTTAAGTCAGATCTGATTTGATTAGCTTGTCCTCCTCTGGGGAAGTTTGTCTTTGGTTCAAGGTGTTTCTTGCAGCTGCTGATATAGTATATCAGTCCAGCACGAATAAATGCCCTGACCCCGTAGGGTTTGACAGCTGATTAGATCTTTTGGTGGATACCAAAACTCATGTTTGTTTTCCTATATGTCGCCAAAGGCAAATCAAGCAATTCAGAAAACAGTTTTAAAGTCAAAGCTGCAAGATGCATTCAAGTTCCTTTTTTGGTGTTTCAACCTGTTAATCTCCTCTGCAGTTACCACATGCATGTATCAGGAAACCGTTAAAGTTCTAAAAATAGAGCCAAAATTAAAGGTACATTTCCATTTGTAGCATCACGTTGAACATTATCTGAACAAAAGGTTTGTATTTTGTCTCCTTAAAAGTTATGTTTGCCAATATGCATTTAATAAACTAAAAATAATTCATCTCTTTGAAGTTTATGAAACTAAGAGGTCATTGTTGTCATGGGACAACATGTACAAAGTTTGCAAAACTCAAAGTTTTAACAGACCATATCATCTTAATCCTCCACGATTTGGCACCTCGGCGGCTTAGCCCAGGGGTGGCGAACAAGTTTGACACCAAGAGCCGAGTTTTTTCACTGTGAGAGTCAAAGAGCCACACCACACACTGACCTGCCAAACACACACACACACGCAATTAAAGCTGTATTATTGTCCATAACACACTCCTCTCCCTACAACAGAACAGCAAGTATTGTACTTGTGTTTATTTCAAGGAAAGTGTCCACCCTCAATACACACATCAAATGCAGCTTAGCCAGAGTTAACACGGAGACTACCCTGGAGGTCAGATACCCTCTACACACACAGGCACTTCTCTCTCATCTCATAAACACACACTCTCACTCTTTTCTCTGCCTCTTTCTGACACACATAACTACTCAGTGACGGGCAGTAAGGTTGATGCTGGTGAGAATGTGACTCCTCTGAAGTCAGATTTATGATGATAAAACTGAATATTTCATTGTTTATCCACCAGCATTTAACTGGTAATTCTTTGTGTCTCAACATTCCTCTTTCAATGATACTTACACCAACAAATACACAAACATCTGGACAGAGCATCCTTCTGGTGTCTGAGTCATTCATATTCACAATAAACACATTAAATACATTACATTTCAGTTGTGTGCAACTTAAATTAATTTTGACCCTCATTAGAATATCTCGCTTTTATGTGTTTTTATTCAAAATTTTATGACTGACATTTACATCAAAAGCAAATAATTTATTAGATATTAATACATTGCAATGAATCAATTTATACTAAGGATTAATATTCCAACAAGTGCTGAGATATAATTTAACTGACTGCGTCATTCACGTCCTCTCCTTTCTGCTCACATTAGAAACCCGGTAACTTCGACACACACTCATTCAGCCAAACGGCATGCAGCTCAACTCTGCTAACAGCGTTAGCAGAGCCGCGTGTTCGCCACCCCTGGCTTAGCCAATGGGAAAAGAGCATAATTGCGCTATTTTAGACACACTTTCCTATTTTAGGCATGACTTGGTTTCATCTTTCAAGTAATGCAATAGTTTTCTTGAACCCTTAATGGCTCATCACTCAAGGAAAAGTTTGTCATTCTAAACTTCTGACACAAGTCAAAAGTCTTAAAACAGCAAGTTTGTGTGTTTTTTTTTATTATGGAGCACTTTTGTTAAACATGCCTAGTCTTTATGTGGGTCAAAAGGTTTAGAGAGTTTTGTCTCAATATGAAAAGTTTTGTAGGTTTTGGTTTCTGCAGATCCATTACACTTTTTCTGAAAGTTTTAGCAGTGGTCTTTTTTAAATGTGATGAACAAGGAGGGACCAGACTTTAAGAATGAACAATTCCATTCAAACAGGTACAGAAAACCCTATCATAGAAAGGAACTGAAGGTTAAAGTGCAGAGCCAACAAGCAAGATGAGGGCATGAAAAGGGGCTCACTGTTGCCATGACAACATTGATGTTATGGATTTTATGATAATGGCATGTGTGAAAATTGAGGATTTTTTCAATTAAGTTTGAAATACTGAGCCCTCTGTAAGTGTAATGTTCCACTTTCTTTATGGCCCTGACAAGTATTCCACTCATGATTATGGATACAACGTCCATCCATCCATCCATCCATCCATCCATCCATCCATCCATCCATCCATCCATCCATCCATCCATCCATCCATCCATCCATCCATCCATCCATCCATCTTCTATTCTTGCTTTGTGCAACACAGGGTCATGGGGTGTCAGCAATTAAGATCCAAAATGCAGGAATTCCTTCTTCATGACAGGAGCTTAAAGAGGAAAAAATAATCTTAAATTTGGAAAAAATGAGAAATGCAATTGCATTTATGCTACATTTTCTTTGTTCTTGTTTTTTTATATTATTCTTAGTCTTTTTTTCCCCACTGCTGTCAGTTGCTATGGTGACAAACAAATTTCCCCCGTGTGGGATCAATAAAGTATTTCTGATTCTGAAATGAAAAGTGTAACAAAGCAGATGACCTGACAAGAATGGACTGAAAACCAGACATTTAATCACAAAGAGGCTATATCTGAATTCTCTCACTACTCTCTAACCTTTAAAAGACAATTTAGTGCTCTGGATTCTATAACAATTTGGACACATGCTCACTACTTTCATTTTTCAAAAGGCAGATTTGATGTCAACCATTTGTGGAAGAAAAAAACGTTTAAAAAAAATAGGAGCATTTTTCTGAAAACTAGTCATGAATCCACAGTGTTCTGATGATAAAACCTTGGACCATTTATAAAAAATTAATTTACATCCTTTTTTTTCAAATGACAAATTGTTCAAACAATGCATTTTGGTCTTTGGGACTGAATAACAAACCAAGGAGCACAATCCTCACACGGCGATGATGATGATGGAGATTGACGTAGTGATTTTAGGTTGAAGACAGGGTAAAACGACTTGGACCAATCACCACTTACTGACGACGTCTGGCTCCAACATGGCAGTGTCAACATTACAAATGAATGAAAACCCTGAATTGCCGAAAAAAAAAAACATTTCCTATGGTTGACATCACACTCTCTTATGCAGTCCAGGTTTCATCTATAGTCAGTGTGTAAATCCCAGCAAAGACACAACAACCATAGATCTATTATGGAAGTGTCTCAGTACGCTCTAAACAGCAAGTATTTGTAAAAGTATTTGCAAAAACTCCATTAAATTTATGACCACAAACACAGAGGGAATTGAAGCAATTTATTTGGAAAGTCAACAATAATTTAAAAAAACTGCATTTACCAAAAAAATATAATCACACTTTCTTTTCAAGTAAGTATTTTCTCAGGACCATTCTCAGGATAAACAGGGAGGTGATCTTGCAATCAGCTGACCTAAACTGGATCGTGGGCATTGATAAACAGGCGCGAAGAGGCATGCTGGTGTTTTGAGTCCTACGCTCACTGGCAAAAAGCTGCTTGTGGGCAAAACAGTACAAAAACAGTACAGGTAAACAACCAGAGTATTTGATTCATGGATGTTTTTTTTAAAAGCAACTGTCCTTAAAGGGAAGCATTTATAGTCATAGGAGCTCCCACACTCTGTCCCCTTTTCAGCTTTACAGGAGTTACCATGTTTAAATGAACCTGTGCTTGGACTGATAGGCTGCTTCAGGTTGTGATCTTGTTGCTCAGCTCTATAGAGGGTTCCGGTGGGGGATGATGCTGCTCTTCTGAAAACACACACACAAAGACGATATGATTTAAACAAGACCAGAGGAGCAAACCTGTGGGTCAGCAGCAGCTCGTTTCTGCTAAAGGTGGCGCCAAAGCTGCACATCAATGAACAGACCAGGTCCACAGAGGTCAGCTCAGATCCTGTAAGACATGTCTTATCTTTACTAGAGTAAATTATTTTTGGTCTTTGCCTTCCAGAAAGTTGAACTAGACCCTGTGTTATGGAAGTATGTGTGCAGTTACATTTTCTTTGAGACAATGGGCTGAATCCATGACTTTTGTTCATGCTAAAGGCTAAACATTCAACACAGCATTGAGAAAAGAAAAAAAGAAAAAAACAAGGGGTCAGATGGCACAAATGTGCCTTCAGAACCTCATTACCTTCAATCAAACGCAGGACTGCTTTACTGTCTTCTGTGATGTACTTGGTGGTAAAGAGGAAAAAAGCTCCACCCAGGATCCCAATAAAAGGACACACCAGGAGGCTGACCTTCAAGCTGTGGAAGCTCCAGTTGAGATCATCAGGTTTAGAGGAGCGTACAGCATCAGAGATCTATCAGAGAACAGGGAAAGCAGCATCAGCGACAAGATTCATGTTGTTTTCCAAATGTGAGATGTGAAAAAATATCATAATGTTTCTCACCACTCCTATCAGGTAAGGGCTCCCGGCATCTCCAAGGAGATGAGCGAAAGAAATCTGCAGAGCTTCAGCTGTAGCTCTTCTGGTTGGTACGACAACATACTGGAGGAGAAAGTAGAAGGTAAATCACTGATGGGTGCAAGGTTTCAGCTGAAATGTGCCGTATTTGAGTGTGAAAACTCACCAGCAGAATATCAGCCATGACAGCCCAGTTCAGAGAGAGCAGAAGTTCACCACAAAAAATGAATACCTGAAAAGAGACATTGAAGATCCAAATAATGTGGGAGATGTTGTCAAATACTCACTGATTAGGCTCGACATAAATGGAAAAAGGAAAAAAAAAGGTGGAGGGCGCCATTTCTTACATAAGTGGCCGGAATGCTCGAGGCCGCCACAAAGATTATGATGAAAATGCATGGCACTGATCCCAGCATGCCCACTCCACAGATGAGTGGGTCAGCATATGGCACCTTATCCCTAAACGTCCTGGACAGGGTGGTGCCTACAGCACCCCCGAGAATGCCCGTCGCCACGGTTACAGCACCAAAGATGTAACTGAAGGAATGCAAGATCAGAGGGACTGGGTTAAATCTGCTGACATTAGAAGAGGGTAAATTGAAAGCCTGTGCTGCACCTGTCTGTGGAGTCGCAGGGCTCATCAGTGCAAGGTTGGTGGAGCTCCTGTGTGACACGAGCCCTGGACAGGAAAGTGGGCACCCAGAAAGCCAGGGCTCCGGTGAGGAAGGCCAGAGCTGTCACTCCCAACGATGACCACACATAGCTTTTACTACAGAAAGAGGAAACAAAACAGTAAGAGCTTCATGAGAAATGAAGCTGAAACATATCAACTTTTTACATGACTTAAAAATCATTCCATATGGCCTTGGGTAAACACATTTACATTTGCTTAAATTAAAAAGCTTCAAGTTTCAAAATAAAAGATTTACATGTTCAGTGTAGTCTAAGAACAACATCTAGTTTACGATTTTGTAAAACAGCAGCAGATGACTCTGAATAGACTGTTTTTTTGTTTGTTTGTTTACATAATCAGTTTCTCCTATTGATGCAGACGAACTTTGACCCTCTCTTCTTTCCACCGACACCGCAGTGGCATCTTAATCATCTCGTTTCACTGCTTTTCTGCCATCAATGTTCTGTTTGATATCACAGCACGCTTATTTTGTTGGACATATGCCACACATTTGACAGTTGAAAAGTTTATGGTATCAACAATACATGAAGGGTTGTACATGGGATTCTGTGTTTGGCTTTCCCACAGGTTGCAGTTTGACCTGACATTATTTTTCCTTGGTTCTTTGAAATCTTCCAGAGGTTGTTTTCAGAAGGACCTTCACATTCTAAAACCCTGCTGACTTGTCCATGCTAGAAAGTTTAGCTTCAGCACTCTTATGATCTGCATCAATAAAGATTTTTGTTAATTATTAACTTTGAAACACCTACATCCCTACCAAACTCTTTAGGATTGGTTTTCTGCTTAACTACCATTTCGAACATAATCAAATCGATATATCCTTGTTAAACTGACTAACTGTAAGTACCCAAGACATTTACAGTGGGTAGAATTCAACTTTACGTTGACAAATTTACTTTGGATCCAGGTGTTTTATCAAAGTGAAGGTCTATTTCAATTCTCCACAATGTGTAAACTAGCTAAGCGATAAGGCAACCATTGTTGCCTTATATTAAAATAATATATTTTCTTATCTTTTCTTGCTTGCTTTCCCTTTACTTTGATTTGGAATTCCAATGTTTGTGTTAAAAATGGTAAATTAAATGAACACCTTTCTAATTGTCTGTATGTGTGTATGATTGTACTCGGACTACAGCTTGTGCCTGCTTATCATACTTTTTTAGAAGGTACTTTATGTCTTCCAGGTAGGAGCTCTTTGCTACGACTCCTTCTCCATTGGTTTCTGCAGCACCTCTGGCTGGGTTGGGGCACAAGAAGATCATCAGGATGAGTCCAATTACACCCATAATGGGAGTGATCTGAAGAGAAAACACAAAGAAGATGGGGAATGTTGGCACAACCTTGATGTTTGAGTGGCAATGAGTGTCTCCTCACCCTAAGAGCCCAGTGCCAGTCCCCTGTGAGATAAGCACTGCCTGCCCCTGCAATGTATCCAAGACCACTGGAAAACACAGAAACAGGACATTTATAAAAATGTCTGGTACACATAAAATGAAACTAACAGTTTTTTGCACCATCCACACAGAAAATGTTGCTATTTGGCTTAGTGAGGAGAAACGTGATCACGTCCAAAGACGGATCTGGGTCTTTACCTTCCAACAGGGATGAAGATGTAGAAGATACAGATCATGATGCTCCGCTTACCCCCAGTAAAGAGGTCTCCTATGATTGTGGGAGCAATAGTAGAGTAGCTGGCCTCGCCAATGCCAACCAAACCCCTCAGCAGAGCCAGGAGCCAGAAATACTGAGGAGGGCAGATAACATGACTGGTTGGTCCAAACACCACACATTATTAGGGGAGGGGAACACTCTATTAGACACATAATGTATGTATTCTAGAAGCTTTCTGGAGATATTCTCTGGCACATAAACTCTTCAACATGCTTTATGCTAACCAATTTATGGTATCCAAACATCCAACTTCTATACCGGATTCCTGATGATTTGTACCTTGATTTGCCTAATTTAGAAATAATGGACTGTTTTGTTTTTATTGAAAATGAATAAGAATGTCTTCAAACCCTTCTAAAACTTACTCTTTGACAGTCAGTATTTTGCAGAAAGATTAGTCAAAGTGTCTTATTATTTACTAAGAGCCTTTTGAAAAATATGTTTGAGCTTATTAAATAAAATTAAATATTATGTTTTAAATTAAGCAAGTTTTGCTAAAAGAAAAGGTTTTATTTCTTTAAAGTGTCGGTATATTCATACACCTTTTCTCCCCAAACATACATACCCTTTTTGCAGGGGTGTAAAAATTCATTGATTATTCGATTTCTATTCCTAGGATCGAACCAGATCGATCTGTCTGAGGCAGAACTCAGACGAATCGACCAATACCATCAAAATGGTTTCAAAATGAAACAAAACGTTAATCTAATCGAAATTGGAAAATACCATTTGTGTTAGGGCATAGATTTATTTGACTATAACATATAAGTGACCAAGGAGAGCATCACAGCACATAACATGCACGTGATGCAGAAAATGCATTCAAAAAAGTGAATGGACAATAATTCTTGTTTACTTGTTTGTTTGTGCACATATTTGATTTACTCTTAATTAGCTTGCAAAAAATACAATGAATTTGAAAAACTTCAGCTGCACTGTTCAGTACCAGGTTGGCTAAAGATGTCCCGGATCCATTTTAGTTCAGAAAATCGGATCGTTTAAAATGAACCAAAATCGAAAGTGAATCAAGTCGAAAAAAATCTATACCCCCGCCCCCTTTTTCCTAGTGTTGGTGTTAATGCTCAGAGTTAAAAAGTTCAGAGTAAAAATGACTTTGTGGGGGTTATTCAACTCTTTTTAGTGTTAAATTTGTACAGATAGTGTCAATTATTAACACCCAAAAGAGTTGTGTTAACTCTGAAAATTCAACACTATGTTCAGTGTCACTTTAACACTGTAGAAAAGGAACATATGTTTTCTGGCTCAGAGTTTTAATCAACTCTTTAAGTTCACATTAACACTTCTATTTTTACTGTGCATGGCGTTCTAGATTTTAGCGTTCTAAAATCTACAAATATCGAATCGAATCGTTGTTGAACGTAATCGTTACACCATCCAGTATCCTTGTTTCTAGACCATAATCACAAGTAATACTAAATTTAATTGCGATGTGTCAAATAAAACTTTCCAATTTTCCTAAATCAAGCAAGTCTGTTAGAGCACCGTTCACACACAAAAATCTGCTAGAAAATTACGTTTAAAAAATAGATTCATTAGAGATATCACTTAAAATAGGATGTTTTAAAGATTTCACGTCTTAAAAAGTCTTTACATCTTACTGAAAAGTTTCTCGGGAGTAAGTTTTGTCTCATGTCAAGTGGTGATGTTTTGTGCTTTTTTCAGTGTGAAGTATCTGCCAGTTACAGACTGGCACATGTGATGCAGATTTACCATCTTGTATCTTTTATGAATCAGATAAAAGAAGGTCCCTTTGAATTTGTGTGATTATCTAATAGGAAAAAAGAAGAGCGTGTTTCTTTGAGTTGGTTTCTTCCTAAATCCATTTGCAGAAAATCTATTTACAGAAAGTAAGATCTCTCAGAATGGTTATTACGCAGTCATCAGTCTACTTTTTTTCTTGCATTAAAAAAAACAACAACACAAAAACCTCTTCATTTTTGTAATAAGTCCTGGAATATTGTTTGTCACTATGACCACACAACAAACACGAGGACATCCTGTTCACACTTACCGACTCTGTGACAAAAGAGCTGGCAGCTGCAGTCAGGAGCCACACACACAAACCACCGATCATGATGAATTTGCGGTTGTAGCGATCACCAAGGTAACCGAAGAGAGGTGCCAGGAGTAAGAAACTGCAGATAAAAACTGCACATGTATTGACACAGTTTTAATTCCCTTCACGTGGCATCTGATCATTCCATTTGCAGTCGACAGAGAAACAGGGTCAGTGGGCATGAAACCCAGCCAAAGCTTTCATATCAAAGAACAGATCTCTGCTGTGGTGCTTTCTCAACAGACTAGAAGGCTCCCACTCTATGCTTGCAACACTTTTTTAATTAGTACAATAAAAAGGGAAACAAACTGTTGATTTCTATTTTATTTTCAGGAAGCAAAAACAACTTGTTTTCTTGAGTTGCATTACCTGTTTGCAGAAGTGCTGCTGTGCTGTCCCTTATTTTAAAGAAAGTTTGGATGTTCAAAAGAACACCTGGAAGACATGAGAAAGCACACGAGATGTAATAAAGAACAAGACAAGTTTGAAGAGTCTTGCAATGAAAAGTTCATACCAACCTGCTATTGTGTACCGCTCCATGTAGTTGAGTAGGTTGATGTAGCAAAGAACAGCCATGGTCACATAGGCCTGTCTGTTTGAAATAGGTGGATTCTGGGACTCAGGTGTTGTGAGTGAAGTAACACTGTTAACAAGAGCGCCGTACTGAAGCCCCGGGCTGGTGCTGAGGCTCCGGCGAGGTGCTGGGTTCTCCTTGGGTGCCTCCACTGATCCGTTTAGCTCCATGGTGAGCAGCTCTGTCTCCAAACACAGAATAGGTTTTTATGTGTCGCCTGTGGAGCGGTGACGCTGCTGTTTGTTCTTTGTTCTTCACAAAATGAAAGAACAAATCAAGACAAGATACGGAATTTCTTTTTAGTGGTAACCGTTAAACATCTCTGTCTATCCTTTATCTTTTGATGCATCAGATGATTTACTTGGTAAAAAAAAAAAACACCCACACAGCCGTACTGGGAAATGGGGTTACTCATCTTTGGGTGAGAAAAAAAACGATGCAAAACTAAAAAATGAACTAACTCAGTAGGGAGGGGATTATAAAAGCTCTCTACTTCACACTCCTTTTCAAACAATAAATCAAGGTCTACATGACTATAGTTAATGATTGATTGATTTAATTAAGCAAATGGGTTTTAAGCGTGTCTTTATTTTTGTCTGTCTGTTTTTTATTTATTTATACATTTATTTATACATTAATGAGTTTGATAAATCTGTGTGATTTGTTTTTACTATATTGACTACAATTAGTGCTTAAAATAAAGAAAATCAATCAAATCAAATCCAAAAAGGTAAAAAAGGTCATGAGTCTACAACAAAACATGTAACTATAAAGGTGAAACTGTGGTATATCCATCCTTCCATTTTCTAATCTCACTATATCCCTTTTGGGGTCACGGAGTTGCCAGAGCCTGTCCCGGCTACTGTTGGGTGAAGGCGGGGTAAACCCTGGAAGGGTTGTCAGTCTGTCGCAGGAAGCACAATCACTCCCACACATTCACACAAGTGCACATCTAGGGACACTTTTGAGTGACCAATTAACCTATATATATATAACCTAGAATAAAGCACGTTTTTGGACTGTAATGTAAATCGGAAGGGCCAAAGGAAGACTGTACTTATAATGTTTAATCAACTAAACACAAAATACATTTAACTTAAAGTTGATGAAACATGCAACAATAACATTGTTAAAATGCAACTTGCAGCGTGCCGTTTTTTCTATTACTACTGAGTAACTGAATTGTGGTACTGAATTGTTCGAACAACAGTCCTCTTAATCAAGAGGACTGTTGTTCGACACCTCAATGTGAAAAAGAAACATTTCACACATTTTCAAAATGTCATTTAAATTTTAAATTTTAAATTAAATCATGACCCCAGTGCTTCATCGTTTATCTGGTAATGTCTTCTTCACTTTGACTCAATCAGTGCTGTGTTGTAATGCAGCACAATCAGCTTAGAGTGTCACCAAAAGAATGGCTGTTGGAGTTTCTGTTCAGCTTAGAAACACAAACCTACAGTTTGAAAAAAACACTACTTTTTTATTATAAATACCTCTTTCAGCTTTTAGTTTTTCATTTTTTCAGGACTTTTTTCACACAATACGTTAAAATGATCTTTCATTTTTTGCAGGAAATAATTTTTGATTGTTTATTTGCTCCTGCTGAATGTTCAGAATAGACCATTTGACTGAAAAGAGGCAAACTAAAGAAACGTGGACGTAAATTGAATCAATAAAAGTCAATAAAAGACTGTGTTTGTCTGACTGTTCAGGGCTGATAACACATGATGAAACCGTTGTATATTTCCTCCTCGTGTAAGACTTGTGAATTGCTCCATGATTAACCTTGTTTACTGGAAATAACCTAACACAGTTTGCAGCAAGGTTTGGTAAAAAATAATCATGGTGACACAAAAGGCAATTACACAACAGCTTTGACAAAACACAGAAGGAGAAGGAAGAGTTTGGTAAAAAACAAAAAAACCCACTGTTTTCTACAGCTCTACATATGCAAAGGTATTGCTAAAGGAGGGCAGTTTCACAAGCAAACAGTAACTTTCCTTCTTGTTGTGTAAAAAAAGCACCAGGGCGGTTAAAAAAATCTACAAAAAATAGTCAAGACTGCATCACAATGCCTTGGATTTTTGGCATGGCGCCCTCAGAAAAGGCCACTAAATTGATGCCCATGTTCCAGAATGTGTGCAGTGGTAACAGTGTGGCCATTGTGTGCAAAAAAAATAAAATAAAACATTTCTCAAAACAACACTCACGCGCACAATTGCACTGGTCAAGAAAGCTTCTACTGCAAAACCCAAAGTCCTCTGCATTTTTATCAAACTCACCGTCACAGCAAATGATGTAATCAAAACACTCAGACGTGACCCTTCAACTCATCAAAGTGTCTTGAAATAAATTAGCAAGTAAAAGAGACTCACCCCGCTGTGCGTTTTCAGAGATGTTCAGTGCACATTTGGGCTTCTGTGGCTCAACGTGTCTGGAAGACCTGGGGAAGTGAGACGATGGTTCACCTCTAACTTGACTCAAGATATATTGGGTTAGCAGGAAGACCAGCCCACTCAGAGCCAGTCATATGTTCTTCATTTGTCTCCAACCAATGCTGCCAAATACCACTCACTCTGACAGCCTTTTGCTCATGCATGCATTCACCTTTGTTAACAGAACAGTCTAATAAAATGTGAAACCGCTAAGCTGATCTGAAAAAGATAAGCAGAGTTATATTTACTCATCTTGGTTTCAAATGCTGTGCTGTTAAGCATGATAGGGGGTGTGAACCAGCAGTATGTGTCTGATATTGTGTCACTTCAAGAAAAGGCAGAAGTAGCACTGCTCTTCTTTTTAATGCCCTAGAACTCAAGCCAGTGGTATTTACTGTTAATATGTAAACTTTTATCTGGAAAATGTAATTGACGTCCTATATTAGTGTTTTTCTGCAGCAACACTTTCCTTTTTAAAGCATTTTAAAAACCCACTCCAATGAAAATGCTGTTGTTGGTGTTCTTCTGGCACTTTTCTGATGATGGAGAACATTAATAAAGAAAATTAACTTAAAACTGCATTTCTGAGGATTTTTTTTCTTTATAATTTTGAATCAGGAGCATACAAATAAAATGCTGTTAGTAGTAGAGACCTCGGTGCTACAAGCTCCCTGCTCTGCTCCATTCTGATGTCTTAGATGCCATTTTTGTTGCACCGCCTATGCTAGCTTGGGATTGTGAGGGTCTGTAAGCCAGCAGGCAGAATGTGTAAACAAATGGATGATGGGAAGTTAAGGTGGGCTTACTCTACGCCAGTGCTTCTCAAATAGTGGGCCGCGCCCCCCCCCCTGGCATCGCAGTAGTAGCGGTTTTAGGCACAGGTTTTACAGGCAATTGCCCGGGGTCGCAAAAGGGGGGCGGAGCCGACAGCGGCTCAGTGCTTGGAAAAAAATCTGCACCACTATTGGTTTCCAATTATCTGTTATATCAGTGTTTGTAACAGCCTGAAACCTGTGGATCACCGTCCCTGAGCTACGCGCTCATGTCTCCTGTTGGCTCGCGTGTGTGAGAATGAAAGGGGAGGGGTAGTGGGCTCAGGCTGCGAGGTGGAACACGCTCGAGGATTACTACCTGTTTTGCTCAACACCAGGATCATCGCATGCCTTTGGATTACTCAGCTCATGCTAATAATGTAATTCTTTATTAACTATTGTAGACATTTTGATGACGTCTTTATTTTCCATAAATGTGTTCTTTGTCTGCCTGTTGTTTAGTTGGTGTCAGTATTTGACATAAAGACAGCAGGTAATGCAGGAAAACAGCGACACTTTTTGAGATCATGGATAAACAATCCATAATTTAGAAAAAAATCAGCACAATGTTTTTACCTGTTTCTTCAGACTAAAAATATTCAACATATTGGTACTGTAAATGTTTCAGATTAATTTACATTTAATATTATTTATTGATTAAATCATTTTTCTCAGCATCAAATGGTTCAGTTGGTCAAAACTGTTTCTAGTTTAAATAAGGAATGACAGATTTTTTTATTTCAGGCACTTTAAGCTTCTTTTCTGTTTTAGATCATAACAGGGTTTCTGTGTGGATAAAAAAAGAATATTTGTTGAAAGTGGATTTATATTGATTTTTTTTGTTAATGTTAAGATACAATTTTAGGTGTACTTACACAATTTTTATAGATACTAACCTAATATATTGTCACCGCGGCGAGTGTGTGTGTGGGGGGATGGGGGGTAGGGGTGCGCGAAATATTTTCTTTTTCCCAAGGGGGTCTTGCAAAAAGTAATTAAGAAGCACTGCTCTACGCTAACAGTTCTGCCCACAACTAAGAATTTTTTTTCCAAGAAACTGCTGCCGCTCTGCAGAAACTATGTCCCAGAAAACGACACAGTTTATTTTTAATTTTTTTTGGTAGGCTAAAAACAGTAACAATATAGTTAAAAGAACACTTTTACAATAGATCAAAATGTTTACATTCAATTCAGTTTTATTTATATCGCCCAATATTACAACACAGTTGTCTCAACAGGCTTCATTAATTGTAATAAACATAAAATCAGTTGTAAAATACAATAGCTGATTTCTTCCCCTCAGCTGTAGGACTCCTAACTCTACAACCCTGCTGGTACAATCAATCACCTGGTCACTTTTATGAGTTTCACTTCATTTTACTTATTGAACAGGACACTTTTTTAAACAAAAATATATACAATCAGGGTTTCTGTTCCGTCATCTCCGTCTGCATTTGATTTTTCAGTAAAAAAGACAAAATGCAACACTTAATTCTGGAAGGTTTCAGATTCATTATGGAATTATTGTGTGAAATGATGAAAAAGGTATTTGTAAGAAAGAAGCTGGACATTGAACATTGCCACAAAAAAGCACATTTAAAGATAAACGAATAGACCAAATTGTAAAGTGGAGAAAAAAATCAAAAAGGCTCTAGACTACTTAGGGTAGGTGGAACAACTTATTTGGTGACAGAATTGGTGTCTGAAACGCTCTTTTGCTCTGCTGTAAAAATATGTTTTGTGATCTGACAAACAAATTCTCCTTTATCTTTAAAAAATAAAATAAAGTGATTAAAGGTTTGCAGTAATAGCCTACATGCAAAGCACTGACCTTATAACTATGACAGGCACCATAAAATACCATTTCACCTGATCCCCAGTTAAAAAAAGAAAGTATAAAAGACTCTGCCTAGAGTTATTATGAGAGTATTAGAGTTATTATTTATTATGTCTTTAAATAAATCTCTTTAAAGAAGACTTATGGGTAAAGATAGAGATGCAAAAATTAAGAAAAAATTTGCAATTTGAAACCTAACTGTAGAAGTAAACAGCAGGGATTAGATACTTTAATAGAAAAAGCATTTTCCAGGAACGTCGTATAAAAATGTTAAACTCTTTAAAGTTCCAAAATCATTGACAAAGTTACACCTTTATGACTCACTCCTTGATAATGTGATGCTGTAAAAACTGTATTTAGTGAGCAAAATAGCTTTTTGAAAGGATGATGACTTGTAAATTATTAAAGGGAAGAGCTGAGCTGTGATTATGTAAGTTTATGTTTCCTATTTCGCTGAATTAAAGTCAGAGATTTATTTGTTTGTATGCAGGTCAGTGGTGGTGTTTTTGTCTAGAGCAGGCCAACATTAATGTGACTAACAGAAAATAAACAGAAGCATTTCAGGTACAAAATAACTGTGCATCACAATGCAATGGTGTCGTCGCCTTTGCCAGGAAGGATTTAGGTCACAAAAATATTATCTCCTCTTCTTCTGGTTAGACATTAGTTTGAATGATTCAAGTGCAACTTGCAAGTGACAGCTTTTGCCTCCATACCACAAGGCACCAACCAGAACTGTAAAAAACGAAAAAGCAGAAGTTTGGTTCTACATTTTCACTCTGAACCATTTTTGCCTTTGAAAAGGTCTGTTTTCGTGATGATTTCTTTTATTCGTTGCTTGCTTTGTTTTGGTATCAACTAATGTAATGGGATTTGTTGGAGGATGTTGTCTCAATGTCGTCATCTAGTGTCTTTTTTGAGTGTTGCAATCCAAATGTAGCAGTTTGCATTAGACATTTTTAACCATAGTGGCAAACATCTGAAGATTTAAATTGCGCAAGAGAAAATGATAGAGAACTTTATTGATTGCACTAATCAAGGTGTTTCCATCGCACCAAAACAAGTTATGACTTTTGATCCTACCGTTTCATAAATTGTTGAATTTTCCCTAAATTGTAGATTTGGGAGGCGGGGTTTCACCGCCTTCTCGTGGTATGGCAACAGTGCCGCAAAGATAACGACAATTGTCGCAAAAAAAAAAAAAAAAAAAAGAATCAACGAAGAAGAAACCGCAGCAGTAGCAGGAAAAGGCGGCGAAGAAGTAAAACGACGATAATGCTAAACTGAAAATAGAAAAGACTGGTTCCGTTAGGCGCACGTTAAATCAACGCGTTTACCTCGAAATATCACATTTGAACATTGGACTATTATATTAATTGAGCTATGACAGAGCCTCAGTCGGCGCTCTTACTCAGGAGACAGCTTGCAGGTAATAAAACATTTTTATCTGGTAGCAAGCTAACGCTAGCCGTGTGATTAAAAAGCACGGTGCTGGCGCAAACTGTTTTCTTGAACCTTCCAGAGGAGCGTTAATGTCCTGTGACAAACATACTGCGGGACGTTTACAACAACAAGAATACATATTATACACGTTATCACGAAAATCAAACAAATTCGCTTTGCATGAGACCCGTGTAACTGTGTGTCGGTTCTTGTTTGCCGCTGTCTGTCACAAGTCTCGAAGACTTTCGGCTAGCTAGAGTGAGCTTGGCGCTAGCTTCGGTTACATGTGTTTACATGCAATTTTAGCAACACATGATCATGATGGAATTTGTACTTTCCAACACTTGTATTGATTTCAGAGTATCATGTTTTGCTATTTGAAAACGAAGTTAAAATGCCCAGCACTAGTCTTGATTTGTTATTTTCCCGGGCACGGGATTGTTAGCCACCTACATCTTCCTGCTAACCGTTTTGGCTTCAGCATGCGAAGCTAACGAACGAAGCAAATGTTTATCTCGCATTACCTCAATTGGAGTTTTTTCGCAGGGTCAGCTGCACAATAAATTTAACCCCTCTAATAATAACCCTTTTCTAAAAACAGCCGAACTGTGTAACGTTTCTGGTTTGTTTTTACGACTTAAGGCTAAAAACACACACTTCTTGTGTATACTAAACTTTTCTATTTGTAACAATCACGCCTGGGCAGTATTTTAGGATTCTATCGTTGTGTGTATTTATTTTATGACTCACTGTTATTACGATAGCAATATTTATTATACTACACAGTTCATTGTATGATTTTCAGTGCTATTAATTATCTATTGTCTGTGTTGTTGTTGTTTTTTGGATTTTATTTCTTTTATTATTATCTTGTTTTTGAGCAATGGTAACAAAGCAATTTCCCCATTGTGGGATCAATCAAAGTTCTATCTATCCATCAATTCCAACAAATCAATTACTCGTATGTAAACATCTCCATACAGGGTCCACAAATCCATACATAAAAGATTCATCTAACTTTGTTGTTATACAATGCAGCCTGATTCTTTTACTTAAATACATACAATCTGGATAATAAGTTGTCATTTGGCTTTTAAACCTGCATGCTAGGGCTGCACGATATGAGGAAAACTCACGATATTAGTGAACAATATTGCGATGACGATATAACTTGTGATAAATGAACAACAACAAAAGCATTTCCATTTCACTGCAAAAGTTTAATTTAAATAAGAGTAAAAATACCTTAAATTATTCCCCAATTGTCCTCGTCTAATTTAGAAGGGCAACATCTAACGTAAAGGCTCCATCTGATTGGTCAAATGCATAAAGGGATTTATTCAATATATTAAATCATTCAAGTTGCAATAAGATTGTTTTAGCACATTTAAGGTTTACCATTTATTGCGATTTTCGCTGATTTTTGCGATATGGATATTGCACAGCTTGAAATCGCGATAACGATAAATTTGCGATTAATTGTGCAGGCCTAGTGCATGCCTTTTAACAGAGAAACTTTTTTTAAGCTACAAAAATAAACCTGTATTTGACATAAGATCTTCAAACAAACAAAAAACAGGCATTTTGGGTCTTTTAGTAGGTACAGGAAAGGGTGTTACTGCGCATGCCGTTTGTGCATGTTCACTTCGCAATTAAAGAACTTGGTTTTCGCATTGGAAAATGTACAGTGTTGATTTAGGCATTGCTATTACTGTGCTTACTGGGATAGCTTATACTTTGATTCAATTCGGAACAAGGTACAGTGGACTTGGCGGACATTTGTGAGTCAACGGCAGCTTTCTCTTGATTTTGGGTCAATTTCACAGCTTTGTGAAAGGTACAAGATAAACTAGGTCCCCAAAACCACCCCCTAAAAATTGAGCAAACCTGATGAAACGCGTTACATTCATCGTTGCAGACCAGAGTCTCAAACGTCACACAGTGATGAAAATGTTAATGAGCGCAGTAAGGAACAGTCACAGGTTCAACCCCTTTATACAAAATAATAAACTGCTCTTGGCAGACGTAAAGCATGTAATAACATAAAATGAACCATCTATTAAAAAGTATAAAAAATTGTAGAATCTCTGGAAAAGTGTCCTGTGACAAATTAATGGTGTAAAGTGGACAGACAGGGAACATGTGGTTTCTAAAAAGACAAAAAAAACGGCTATATATTTGCCTGTGGTTACCAACTTTTCCCAGTTTTTTTCTTTCCGCAAAACAAAGGTGAAAAATATTAATTACTTGCTTAACTTTAGGTCTATTGGGCTATTTTATTTATTTCTGTGTTCAGAATTGGAAACTCTAACCTTTATTGTCACCAACTTTTGTCTCTGGACCATAGAAAATCATGGTTTTTGGTCCCTACTTTTAGACTTTATCGTGCTTAATAAAGGTGTTTTGATATTCATTTATTTGGTTGTTTGAGCCTCGTGTGGCCTTCGCAGGTTCGGATGATTGAAGGACACCAGAGATCTGATGTGCAAAAGGAAAAAGGAATAAATCACATAAGAGTGTGCATGAGATATTTCAGATGCATCAGACACCACCAGGTCAGAAAGCTCCGCTGTCATCTGCTCCCTCTCTGCTTGCAAAGCAGACAGGTTTTTTATTATCCAACAGAGTAACATGTAAACATGTAAAATACGCCATTAGGTAGATTTTCCCATCATTCAACAATGATCGTGTCCTTATTTCCACTCCGCAATCCACAGATGCCTCATAAATAACTTAGCACAGACAAGAAAACACAGACAACTTTGTGCTGTAGCTCAGTACTCCTAATCTGGTGATGAATGCCAGTCCTGCTCAATTTACAACAAGCGAGCACAGGTGTTATTACAAAACACACACTGTTCGTGGATATATATGGAACCAAATAAATGCATAGTCAAAAGTATAATCACAACCTGATTACAATACCCACAAGGTATTGTTATAAGTGCTTTTAAAAATATGTTTAGTGCACACAACACACATCTCTTAATGTGGTTCATCTTCAGTAAATTGGAATTGACCCGACTTGGTAAAAGCAAGCTTGTGATTGGACATCTTTTTGTTAGCATCACGTGTACATTAAAGGCAAAGATAGTAGAGACACAACACGAAGAAAAACTGACAGTTTACCAGACAGTTTACTTAACTACTTGGTTGATTTTATACCCTTTTTCTAAAATATTCTTCTTCATGTCTTGTAGTTTTCAAACTGTACTGCTGTTTCTCAATCGATTCTTTTTTTTTTATCTGCATCTAATATCTTCCCCTAGTCATTTGTTTTCTTAATAATCCCTAACGTGTCTCTGTAAAGTCATTTCCTGTAACAGAAAAACCTTCATGTCGTTTGTTGCCAACACATTATGTTTTAAAAAGTATGTAAGTAAAAATGTTTGCCTCTTTAATTCTTTTATATTAAGATGATAGTTTTAAGATGCGGAAAAATGACTGATTATGTGGCTAAATGGTAACAATTTTCTAAGCAAAGTAGAGCATTTTTTTCTCTGCCTTAACTTTATCAATATTTTTACCTTTGTTGATATTGTCTAGATGTCTCCCAGGCTATATACTTTTATGCTTAGCAGCAAATCCCAAGAGTCCTGCGTGAGAAAAGGTATAGCTACATACTTGTGATTTACAATGTGCTTCAAATATAATCTGGCAAATGATGACTTCTTCTTGAGGAAATTTGTTGTTTACCAAAACTTTTTTTTTTTTTATGGGAGTGGCTACACCTGCACACAAATAGAACATTTTATCATATCCGCTTGTGCTAAACACATATTGCTAAAGACGGCGTAAACCACAATAAATGGTTACCTTAAATAATTACAGACATGCACCGACAGAGAAAGGTTTTTAAAAAGCCCAAGCACACACTACATACATTGTTCTAAATTGTTGTCCATATAAGTTTTGGACAGTACTACCAGTAATATGGATAGTTGTTCTTGGGGGTCTTTCCCTGACATACAAGTTCTTAACCCGTCTCCTATTGAGAAAACTTAAGTTATGTTGACTTTTATTACATGAAACTGTTGCGGAGAAATGGAAATGAGGTATGAGTTGTTTTGCTATTTGTTCATGTATTGCAATTCATATATATTGCAATTCATATTGTCATTGCCATATTGATCACTAATATGGCACAGTGTGAGTTTACTCTCATATCATGCAGCCCTAGCAGAGGTGAAGTCCTCCATAATCAGGTAAATATTCCTTTTTTTCCAGGTTATAAATGCAAATTACATTAACGGCAAGAGTCATAGTGATTAGAGGAGGAATTTAAGTTTTCAGTAGCTGCGTCTCCATTACGCACATTTGCAAAACTTTATTGAAATTCTAGAAATGTCAAAAAAAATTGCTATTAAACAGTTTTCATTAAATCCTAATTATGAGAAGATATACAAACTAACTCACACGATAAGTCATCCAAAAACATGGCGAAGGATGAGAACAGTACTTTGATTTACAGCAAATACATTGTAGCGCTCATCATCTAACAAAGGAGACGACGACTTATTCAGGCTGTGAAGCGGCGAGCACCTTAAACGTGGGAGTGGCTACGGATGAAGCCATTTTGGGAGATGGTGGTTGGTGATTTTACAGAGGAGGTGTGAATCCAAAAGTTCCTTGACAACGCTCAACTTTTGATGAGCTGTGTCGCGCTGTGGGTCCTCTTGTGGCGCCCGCTGTGGATTGCCCATGGTTGTTAGTCACATGACTCATTTAATTTGAAAAAAGTTTTTACCGTTGGAATTTTAGGAAAAATGTCCATTACGATGTGACTCAAAAACCGCCTCCTCCAAGCGCAAAAACCTTTTTTTAATATAAGTGGGACTTTTTATTTTTATTTTAATTGTGTAATTCGTGTTTCCATTAGGAGAATTCATTATCCAAATCCAATTTATGCAATTTCATTGTCAATGGAAATGCAGTCTATCATTTTTGGATCAGAATCTGACAATGCCCAAATTTCTTCTTTCTATTTAGATCTGCTAGAACACTGGCTCTTATTAACTTCTGGGGATTCTTCATGACTTTTGGTATTTAGTATGATAGTCCTGTTTGATTTCACACCCCAACATCTCAGAGTCTCACCTCAGAGTTCGCATGGCAACCTTGAGAATTCACAACTATGGAGTCCTGGTTCATTTGATCATTATTTTTATTTGCATTAGTGCCATTTTGGTTTTTAATTAGAATCATTTGTATCTTTTATCATTTCAAATACTTAAGTAAAAAAAAAGCAGTGCTTAGATTTTTAGTTTTTTGTGAATTTTCTTCTTTAGTGTTTTACTATTGTTTTTTAGTCTCTGTAAAGCCCTCTGAATTGCTTCTGTGTATGAAAGGTGCTTTCCAAATACAGCCACCTTTTGCTGGTTGGGGGGTATTGGCTGAAAAGATATTTCACAGGGGGTACATTGTTGAAAAGGTTAAGAACCAGTGTGCTAAATGGTTTCAGACATTCCTCAGGGGAAAGTCATGAGTGTTTTAGACTGTTTTTCATTTGGCTCCGTAATGCCTGGTTCTGATTGGAGAGCTGGAAGGAATTAGGTCTTCTTGGCACCTTGATTCTAAACTATTTTTTGGAGACTAGATTACCGTATGAATTTTTTATTCAAATGTTAGTTGTTTTTATTTGTTACATTCTACAACATCAAGACAAAATGAATAGATATTAAATATTTGAGAAATAAGGGGAAAAACTGTACTAGATGGATCACAATGCACCACCTTTTTGATTACCATGTAATGTTGATTATCTATTTGGGTGCAAATGCATAATCGGCATGAGTGCAATCGCCATAGCTGCTAAACTGCAGGCGTAGTCACAGGTTTCGCCACAAGACCTGTGTCTTTTTACTCAACCACAAAGAAAGCTTCCACAGAAAACACAATCCTCTTTTGGAATGGGACAGTATGACTTTAGAAAGCATTGTGAAGCTGTTAACCAAACGGTTTTGTTTTTTCTTGTTTGTCTTTAAATCTAGAGCTGAACAAAAACCCGGTGGAGGGATTTTCTGCTGGCCTGATTGAGGACAGCGATCTTTACAGATGGGAGGTTCTTATTATTGGGCCTCCAGACACACTGTAGTAAGTTTGACTGACACCCTCATTATATTCAATGGATAATGACCTACATCTGGTCAAATGTTCCCCCAACATTGTGATCATTTTTCTTAATTTTTATTTTACTGTTCACAGTGAAGGTGGTGTGTTTAAAGCTCATCTGACATTTCCCAAAGATTACCCCCTCAGGCCACCAAAAATGAAGTTTATCACAGACATTTGGCACCCTAATGGTAGGTCCAGTTACACAATGCTGTGGTTTGAGAAGATTTTTTTGTATAGATTTAAAGTGTGTGAACACATTTAAGTTTTTGCTGTTCAGAATGTAAAAAAAATTAAATGGATTTAGCAAAGAACTGTGTTAATTTAGTGAAATGTTTCTCTTGCCAGTGTCCATGAGTTTCATTATGTATAGTGGTTATTAATGCATATTTAGGCCACTGAAGGAGCAAAATCATGAGCCGGCTGTTCTATAATTGTCAACATCTTTTTTTCTCTTCTCTGTTTCAGTTGACAAGAATGGAGACGTATGTATTTCTATTTTGCATGAACCGGGAGAGGATAAGTATGGTTATGAGAAACCAGAGGAGAGGTGGCTGCCCATCCACACGGTGGAAACCATCATGATTAGTGTTATCTCTATGCTGGCAGACCCAAACGGGGACTCACCAGCTAATGTGGACGCTGCAGTAAGTGTGTCCGAATGTGCATGTCTGTTTCAAACATCTACCCTGTGAATGCTTTTAGTTCATAGAACTGCAACGCATTACATTTTGAAAGTACCTATTTATCTAATATGATCATGATAATATGATGATTAGTAGAAATATCATTCTAAAATCAGAATAAGATGGAAAAAGCATTTGTAAGTAACATGTTTATTGTATTTTCTCCCAACAGAAAGAGTGGAGGGAAGACAGACACGGTGCATTCAAAAGGAAAGTTGCCCGTTGTGTACGAAAAAGCCAAGAAACTGCATTTGAGTGATCTTTAGCAAGGATTTAGTTCATATTTTCAGGGCAAGTATACATTTGTGTTGGTATTATTTAGAAGATCATCCTATAAAAGACTGGTAAACATGCACTTTTTTCTAGAAAAGGGTTCAGGATCTAAATGTTGGTTGAAGTTTAGACTTTCCTCTGCATCAATACAACAGTGACTCTTGTTAAACAACTGTAGAAAGCCATTTCCCAGTTTTAAGCACAGCAGCCTCTGTAATAATCATGTGTTCTCTCCTTTTGGTCATTCTCTATATATTTTTACACTGAGGTCCATAGAGACACATTTTCACACTCATACCTGGTAGCTGCTCAGAAGAACCACAAGTGCACATGTGGCTACAGAGATGCTCCACTTCAGTAGAACCGGGTCAGGGCAGCACACTGCAGAACATTTTCCTGTCCAGGATTATTCCAGCCAGTCTCAGAATTTACAACAGTGACCCTTGACCTTAAGCTCCACATCACTAGCAGCTCAGCCTCCACTTTAAATGCTTACTTTTACATTTATTTCTTGCTTTGTTAAATATCAGTTTTTAAAGTTTCACAAGGATCATCCTCTGATCTATTTTCAAAGCGTTCCCAGTGATCTTTCAGTTATGATTATGCCGTTTTAGTCAGAATCAATAAACCTGTGTCGTCTTCTACTACAGTTTTTGCAGAGCAGCAGGAGTTCGTTAGAAATTTACCTCTGAGTTGTGGGCGGGACTGTTGGCACAGAGTAAGCCCGTCTCTATTTCCCATCACCCGTCTGCTGACACTCTCTCCTACTAGCTTACAACCCCTCACAACCCTAACCTAGCATTAGCAGTGCAACAAAAATGGTGAGCTTTATTGGAGCTATCCAGCTGTCAGTTTTGATCCTAATTCCAGCACAGTTGAGGAAAAACAAAGACATGTGGATCCAGTCGTCTGCAAGTAGAGGCATCAGAATGGAGCATAGCAGGGAGCTTGTGTCTTGTTACAGTAATCTGTACACATTTACGAGCTTTTTTCATGTGCATTTTTTTGTGTGCTCCTGATTCACAAATATTTGAATACATACTCAGAAATGCAAATGTAATATTAATTTCCTTTATATATTACCTCCATTATGAGAAAAATGCCACAAGAACATTTTAAAATTACTAAAAACACCATTTTCATCAGTGGGTCTCTAACTAGTAAGGCTAAAGTTCATCTTTCTTTGTAAAATATCTGCTCTTGTTTTTTTCCTCAACTTTGCTAGCTTGGATTTTTCAGTTTAGCGGTCAGTGCAACAACTTTAATAAAGTAGTGGATGGATTTTCTGTATGTGACCGAGCGACTTGACGTGATCAAGAATGAGTCGGTTGTAGTAGAGGGAATCCAGTAGTTTTCCAAAATAAAACTTCTTTCAGAATCACAAAATGCGGGTCATTGTTTTATTGTTTTTTTTTCTTCTGTGGCCGAGTAAGAACCGCCTGGAGGTTGTGGACCACTGTGACATGACAATTGGTTTTTTTTCCGGCCAAAATACAACAATTATATAAAAGACCACCGGGAACGCTTTGAAAATAGATGAAAAGATGATGGGAGTGGGTCTTTTAAAGCTTCTTTGGGGTAGGCAAGATCAGGGCGTGGCAATGTGACATCATCAGAAGTTTAAATACAACTTTAACGTCTTTTTGTGTATGTATTTTTTATAAAAACATTGATTTCAGTGACTAATATTTCAAACTTGTTGACTTAACATTTTGCTCATTTAACCTTTAGTCCTTTGAATGATATTTCTGCCACTGAACTAGTTTGTTTTGCTACTTCATATGTTTTTGTGCTTTTTCTCAGGTCTCCTATTGAAATCACAATGGCACTGTTTCCTGCACTCTTCTATCGTGTCGCCAGGCTCGTCTTTTTTGGAGGGCACAGACTGGCTACTGCAGGCTGCAACATTATCCTTCAGTGACTAGCAAGGCTGACAGAAAATCACCAAACAAGTGCCAACTTTAAAAAAAAATAAAGTAAAAAAATAAACAAACGCCCAGAGGATGTTAACATATTCTTCGAGTCTATGAACTGCTTCTACTTTCAGGAAGATATTGTAAAGACATGTATATAGCCAACCTAAGCCGGATAATATATACCCTCCCTTCCATTCATCAAGACATTTAGACCAAATATATAGTACTGGTTGGGATAGATTTATTTTTGTGTTTCTCTTCTTTCAACTCCAGCATGTATTAGCTGTCTTTAATTTGTTTCCATTGGAGGTTTTTAAGAGAATAAATCACAATGCTGTTGGAGGAAAAAACCACCAGTGAAGATCTCATCTTGTTCATTGAAGACGCGAGCGACATCCCTGAGGAACACCGCCATGTTCGGTTCTCGCGGTTTCTCCCTTTGTCTAACACACTCCCAGTACTTGCATTTTATACACGAACCAGTATGGTTTTTGATCACCAAGTCTTTCCATCCTGTTAAGTTGACTCAAGAAGAAGAAGGAGATGCCCATGGATGATATGTGCATGCCAAATTTAGGTTGTTTTTAAAAGTGCCTCCCAATAAAAATGCTTGGCCAGTTCCCCCCAAATTAAACAAGTATTTAAAATTGTTTGCTTCGAAAAACATGCAAAATTATCAACCATAATAGTATGAATTTCTACATTTATGATGACACAGAAAATGTCATTTGGGTATCTGTAACAATGTTGCAGTAGCAATAACCCACTTAGGAAAAAGTGTATGTGGTAATATTTGATATCCTGCTACGATTGGAGTCTAGGTTTTCCTTTATTTTTAGTAGCTCCTTTTTTCCTTGTCTGTTCATTGTAGGAAGTGTTATGCATGCGGGTTTTATTTTAACCAAATTTGTTTTATTTGATCACATTTTGCAATTTTTTTGTGTGCGCGTGCGTTCTTTTTTTTTTTTTAACATTCTCTATTTTCATTTCTGATCCCATGATTCTGCCCCCCCCCCTGCTAATGCAGTGTTTGCCTAATGTACAAAGAGAAAATACAGTGTATATTTTTGTGTCATGAAAGCTGTCGTCTGTAGTGTACTCTTCTAAAACATGACGTTTTTTTAAAATCAAACTTTTGCAGTATTTACTTGTAGTACTGTTCGAATATACATTGGTTATTACATGGAAAAACATTTCTAAATGACCCATACAGGTATTTTAATTGATTATTCATTAATTTCTTTTTTACTATTTCCACATATCCTTTTTTTGAGCATTTAAAAACCCATAATTGTGGTGTCAAGAGTAATTTTTTTTTGCTGTCTAGTATTGATACTGGGTCGGAATTATACCGAAGTTCAAAATAATTAGCAATATTATCATTTTCCATTTGTCATATGATAATGTTCTGGTCAACAAAAAGGTATCTTGGAATATTTGTCATTTTTGACACAGTTTCTTTGTATGAAGTTGGTTTTAGATGGTTCAGTTAACTTGTTGATCCAGGTTTGGTGTCATTTCTTTTTGTTTTATAAAAAAGATCTGGTAGCAGAAGCCCACATCATGATGCTCTTTCCACCAAATACAACAGCTGCAGATTTCAGGGTAAAACTAAGTACTTTCAGTTGAGTTTATCAGTTTTCCTACTAGGGGTGTGGCGAATCATTTTAGCGATTGGATTCATATAATTTTTGGTTGACTATTGATAATATTCATTGTCCACATTGGTTCATTTTGAACAATCCAATTGACTGACCTAAAATAAATTTTGAACACGTTTAGCCAAAAATTCATCCAATGTGACTCACTGAGTACTGAACAGTTCAGGTGAAGTTTCCCAGATTCCTTGTATTTCTTCAAGATAATCAAGTGTAAATTAAATACCTGTATAAACAAACAAGTAAACAAGAATTAATGGAAAATCCATTCACATAATCCAAAGGGAACATTTTTAGAACATTCAACCATACTGTATGGTCCCACGTCTTCTCTAAATTCAAAGTGTTTTCACACATTCGACTGATCAGTTTTTGCTGCCATAACCTGTATTGTTTTTACGTTATAGTAAAATAAACGTACCATGTCTCAATCCAAATAGTATTTCCCAACATTGATATAATCGATTTATTTAATTAAGAAACAATTTTATAATGGTATAGGTCGATTTGATTAACAACTTGTCTCAGACGGATTGATCTGGTTGGATCGTAGGAATATAAATTGATTTGTCGATTAATCGTTACACTCCTATTTTCTTCCAAAACCTGTTTATGTTTTTCATAAAAATGGCTCATAATGATCCAGATGACCGTATCTCCAGATGGATGAGAGTAGCATCATGACTCAGTTTGTAAATGTTTGCACTTATCACAATCTTATCCTGTGACTATCTTTCAAAATTGTTTCAAAAGGTTTGGCATGAAGGTCTTCAGCACTTTCACATGATCTAAACTGAGCTGTTTTTAATTCGCAAAGATGAGCCAACAACAACACATTCTCCTAATGGTAAGTTTGACAAAATCCTAGAGCAAGCTAAGATGATCAAAAATATTTTAAAAGTGTTTATTTTGTGCAAATCTGGACCTTTTTTATGTATAAATCCAAGGTAAAGGCCTCCACATTTTTTGTTTTACTTTTAAAGATTTTATTTAATTTAGAGTTCTTCCCCTTGGCTATTTTAATTAATGCCACTGTATATGGGTAAATAAAAACATAATTTTCGTGCAAAAATGTTCAACTTTAACGGAATTTTCTCTTAAAATAACCTCAAACCTTTGTCTACTGAATTGTTTCTGCCCTGTGTGTATTAGTGCTGTCATCCAGCCTCTCCTGTGGGTAGTACTACCTGTGGAGTACTACTTCACGTCACTAGTAATGGATGAGCGGCGGTCACGTGGTCAACTGTCAGCTAACAAGTGGATGGGAAGCAGCGCCACCGCCCAGCACCAGCCTCCTATCGCGATATTCGCCGTCAGGCCACGGAGCTAACCCAGAACAACATGGCGGAAGGTATGAAACTGACTGACTTTCTCACTCTCCCTTGCATTTGTCTGCACCTATCAAAGCGCGTGGAGGAGGCGTATGGTCTTAACTTTGACACGAATGATCAGAGAGGACGATGCGAAGCCTGAAAAGCCATTTTTAAAAGCGCTAATATCGGATGTGAGCGCTGCCGCTAGCTCTTCTCACAGTGCTAGCAGCTCGGTTTTATTGCTGCGACAGTCAAAAACTGAGCAACAAATGCTGCAGCTGCTCCGCGAGTTTAGACCGAATTAGTTGGGTTGTAGAAACTTAATGGTACACCTATGCGAACGCATTCTCCACGCTGACTATTAATAAGCACCATGCCTCCACTCCAGTCCAGCCGCACTGACTGTGTGTGTGATTCAGCTTTTATTGACTGAGCATTCCTACTCCCGAGTCCCACAGGTCAGGAGTAGGTTTTCTTTAAGGGAGTGTTTATTAATCGCGACTAGAAAGAGGCGTTAAATCCTGTCCTTGTACCACCTTAATCCTGGACTCTTCAGAGGAAATCCCTTTACTAACGTGAATCCAGAGCATCAGCTGCTACTTTAACTGTTGGTGATCACATTCACTTAGTGCCTAAGCGAAAGTCCCCATTTGAAAGCGTTTATGTGTGGAAGTGACTTATATCTTGAATATCCAATGCATTTTTTAATTGTTCATTTTTTTAAGGATCAGCATGTTCACTAGTCTCATTTTGCTCAGTTTGAAAATCAGCATCTAAGCAAAGTTCTGTTGTTAGGTTCTACATTTGAGTTGGTTCGCTTTTGCAGCTCGTCCTCTGAACGCTGCTCCACCGGCCCATCCTTCCTGCGCTGGAGCTGACCCGGCAGTTCCTCATGACCAACCGTTTATGGTGGAACAGGCATGATGTGCTGCATCAGCGTTCCTACTTCACTAAAACTTTAACTGGCTTAGAGAGAGGAAGTGAAACTTTGTGGACTTGCTCAGAATTCTGTGGACTCTCACTAGACTCTGACGAAAACCCATGGAGGCTCCAGTGTCACAGAACAGCCAGAAAGGATTAGTTGGTTGGAATTGAAATCAGTTTGGTTGAATTAGGATGAATTAGTCTGCAGGAACGCATTTGAATGAGTCATAGTTGGAGTTTGTCATACTTTTCCTTTTTGTTTTATGAAACAAATAATGTGAAGTGACCCAAATAATCCACTTTTAAAGTGCCACTACAATGAAAATAGTTTTTGAAATGCTTTTCATGTCCTTTTCTCACAATGGAGGACATGTGGATGTGTGTGTGTGTGTACGTGTACGTGTATATATATATAAAATTGAGCTAAAATTCAATTTCAGAGTATTTATTTTTCAAATTGTTGCGGATCAGGAGCAGATGAAAATTTGGTCATAGAAAAAGATCTTATTTGTGATCTAGAAAATACACTGGGCGGCTCACAAGTTTCCTGCTCAGCTCAGTTCTGATACATCCATTTGCAGACATAGATCCATGTACGTCTTTGTTTTCCTTGTCAGAGCTGACATCTGAAACAAAACTGTACAGCTGGATAGCTACAATATTGCTGGCCATTTTGTTGCTCTGCTAATGTTAGGTTGGGGTTGTGAGAGGCTGGGAAGCTAGTGGAAGAGAGTGTAATGTAGAGAGTGGGAATACTCTGCAACAAGTGTCCTGTCCACAACTCTGAGGTGAATTTCTGACGAACTCCTGAAGCGCTGCCGAAACAACGTTCTAGAATTTTTTTTTAAAATTTAAACTAAACCGTATAATCAATATAAAAATAACGCTTTTACAATAAATCAAGGTTGAAGTGGGCCTTTAAATCTAATTTTTCCCTCTGAAATAGAGGCCTAGTATATTTATATACATATATATTTTATCTCTCCATCTTTTTTGTCCTCCTTATGTTGATTCGGGACAGAGGAGGTGGCCAAGCTGCAGAAGCACCTAGCCCTGTTGCGGCAGGAGTACGTGAAGATGCAGCAGAAGCTGGCTGACACCGAGAGGCGCTGCGCCGTGCTTGCCGCTCAGACCCCGAGTCAGGGTTCCCCTGGGCCTGCAGCTGCAGACACCTTCATCAGCCGTCTGCTGGAAATCGTGGCCAGCCTCTACAAGCAGGAACAGTACAGGTACAGTACATAACTTTAATTAATCCAACATCCTTGGATCTTTCATCAGATACCACTAAAAACTGCTGTTTTAGAATTTTTATTTTTAAATAAATCTTCTGTTTTGGATGCTCTTCAAAGTATCCCTCACCAGTTAAGTGCAACTTTAACAAATGTATACTTTTGAATAATGTTCTAATATAAATGTTTTTTTCTGTTGCTGTTATTGGTTCTCTCGGGAGTCACTGTAGTCATTTACTTTTCAGCGATCTGACAGTTAAAGTTGCTGGGGAAGACTTCTATGCCCACAAATTCGTGCTGGCTGCACGCAGTGACATCTGGAGTTTGGCTAATTTGGCCACCACTTCTCAACTGGACCTGTCAGGTGAGTAACCCTGCAGTGTTTTTAACCCTTGTGCTATCCTAGGCACTTTAACATTGGGAGTTTGGTCATCTAGACCCACTAGACAGTGCACTGAACCTTTTTTCTTCAATGATTTGTGATCTTCACTGGTGTCCATGGATTACATGAAATCTTTCCACCTTTATCCACCTTTGTCATGGTAGGAAGAACACGTCAATGCAAGGGTGGGGTCATCTAAGGTAGCACAAGGGTTAAGGGTTGATGAGGTCTTATCAACTCAAAGACCCACTCTGAAGCGTTCACAGAGTCTTTTAATTATGATTACCGTATTTCCCAGACTATAAGCCGCTACTTTTGTCACCAACTTTCGACCCTGTGGCTTATTCGATGATGCAGCTAATTTATGCTTTTATTTAACGGCCGCCAGGAGCGCTCCGGCAGGGGAGAATAATTCTATGTCCAGCAACAAGTGTGATTGCTTTGACACACACTCAAGCAGCCGAACAGCATGGACCTGACTTCAGTTGTTAGACACTTAAGTCATGGTGCAATAAAAGAAACACCCATGCCCAGCCGCATCCCACAATCCTTTGATGCCATTAGACCCAACGTGCACGTGACCCCCACCCAATGTGTTTTTTCAAAAAGCTTTTTTTCATCTGCTCCTGATTTTAGGGATGGGCGATATATCAGTATCGGCCGATATTTGCATAATTTCAGTTTATCGGTCTGATGTAAAAAAAAATCTACCGCTATTCTTCTGACTGTTTTCAGATACTTTTTGAAATGTCTCCTTGTTCCTAATGGATCCCTGGCACTGAGAAGCTTATGGTTATGTCCAATAGTTAATAAATGGTCTGACAGTTCTGAAATATTAAAGTTTTAAAGTGAGACTTGTTCCTATGAGATCCTTTTGTTATATGTTAAAAAGGTCAAAAGTACAATGTTATTGTACAGCAAACTAAAAGTTGTGTATTTCTAACAACTAAACAAAGGAAATCTAAACTTTCTGTTATTCTAGATACTTAAGTGTTGGTATCTGCAAATATCGCCTATCGGCCACAGTGACAGCCTGAAAAAAGTATATTGGCCCATCTCTACCTGATTTACAACAAGTTAAATAAATAAATACTCAGGCATGAAATTTTAATTTTCTTTATGGCCTCCGTCATGAGAAAAATCCACAAGAACATGTTAAAAACAACAAAATCAGCATTTTCATCAGAGTGGGTCTTTAACAACCCTTCCTTTTATCAGATTCTATCTGCCACCCCCTAAAAACATATTTTTCACAGCAAGCACACAAATGTTAAAGATCATTTTCAAATTTCTTATTTGGTATAAAAGCTCTCAATCAAATCACACTATTTGAACCATTTATATTTCTTTGTGAGTTAATGTTCCTCCACTATTAATCTGATCATTTATACCTAAACGGCCTCATGTTCTTTAGTCTCTTTTCGCTCTTTTGTCACTGAACGTGCTCAAACCAACATCGGTAAACTTTACCCACAGAAGCAACAGCTGTTAACTTTGGCCTCCAAAATCCGAACCCAGAGGGATGGATCAACTGTTTGTCCATTCCTGTGTTTGTGACGGCTGTAGCCTTGATCTGGTGTTTGAACAACATGCGCCAGCTCACTGCATGACTTGACTCATGAAATTGTGAATTATTGCAGGATCTGAACAGAGTCTGGCTCACTCTCTCTGATATTTGGGAATACAAATTGTGAGCTAACATGTTGATAGCCATGTGCTTTTCCTCTGTCATGGTATTTTCCTCTCCAGGAATTTTATTGCAGAGAATGAAAATAAAAAGGATACAAAAAAAAAGTTGTTTCCATGAATTAAAACTCCTAGTTGTTTGTTTTTTCTGTCTAAACCTTGGCTAATGCATCATTTTACTGGTTTGTAGATTGCAAACCTGAGGTTGCTGTGGCGATGCTGCAGTGGGTGTACACGGATGACCTGGAGCTCAGCGAAGATGACGCCTTTCTGATTGATTTGATGAAACTCGCAAACCGTTTCCAGCTCCAGATGCTCAGAGAGAGGTTTGAAAAAGTCCCATTCAGTGAACTTTGGTGCCACATGCGGAGCTACGCCTCCTGAAACCTGTCTGTCTTTGCACTCATCCAGGTGTGAGAAAGGTGTGATGTCCTCGGTGAACGTTAGGAACTGCATTCGCTTCTACCAAACAGCCGAGGAGCTGGACGCCAGCACATTAATGAACTACTGTGGGGAGATCATAGCGAGTCATTGGGTGAGAGCCTGAAGATGGTTCATGCTTGTTAACCCTATTAAGCTATGTTCACACTGCCCTCAGCAATAGCTATTACGACTCTCGCGTTCAAATATTTCTACGCAGGTTTGTGCAAACATTTTCGGGCTCTACGTCCAAACCGCGCATGGCCATTGAACGAGTGTTGACGTATGAATGGCGTCCCTTTTAATTCACGGAAGTGGGCAACCATTTAAAAAAAATGAATCATGGAGGAGAAATGAATTTGTGTCCGGCCGAAATCACATGACACCAAGTCTTTCATTTATCAGAATAGAGCTGTGAAAGAAAAAGCCTGGAGTGAGATTCACTAGATTTACACCACTTCAAAATTTTACACCAAGCCACTTTCAACTGTTGGTGGCAAACATGGCAAACATAATCAGTAGAAAAAGAAGAAGCCCCTCCCTGCTTGTCCAGTGTGAACCCCATGGGCTAAATGCACGTTTAAGAACCCACATTTAGCGCCTTCTTGAACGCTCGTCTCATGCCCAGGGTGTGTCCGTAACTTTACACCAGAAATGTTGGCAGCAACGCCTTAATAACACGCACTCTTGACATACCGTACCTTTATGACTGATGATTCAACCGGTTCTGTTGCAGAGAAAATCTGCTTTTTACATATGCTTTGCACCGAAAATGGCACATGAACACTTTTTTTCTGTGGCACAATCAGCTGACTTACATCGACTGTGTGAATATTTCAGCGCAAAGCTGCTTTTCTTCCCTCCAGAATCCACTGGAATTAAGTTAATTGCGTAAACACTTGAAGATTTATTGTAATTGAAAGAAAGCTGCGGTGTAAATGGTTAAAGCACTTTAGCCTTAGTATTTAATATTTTGTTTTATTTGACATTGGATCAAGAAAAATAAATTCTATAACTTCTGCATATTTTTCCCTTTACTTTCAGTTTTGACTGCAGATTTTCTGTTGTCAGCTTTATAAAAATGTAAAATATATTGGAGCTTAATGTAATAACTTTGTCTCACTTTATGACAGATAAATATCAACAAACAGCTGTTTTCTTCATGCTAGCGTTGACACTTTTGTTGTATTTTTAGGATGATCTTAGGAAAGAAGATTTCAGCACCATGAGTGCCCAGCTTTTATACAAAATGATCAAGTCTAAAACGGAGTATCCTCTTCACAAAGCTATTAAAATTGAGCGGGAAGATGTTGTCTTCCTGTACCTCATTGAGATGGACTCACAGGTGAGTGTTTTGTTGTTCTTGCCCTCTGTTCCTTTTACATGTTTCCAAAAAACCTCATTTAAAACTGGCTTTCATGTTCCAGTTGCCTGGTAAGCTAAATCAGCTGGACAATAATGGGGATCTGCCTCTAGACCTGGCGTTGTCTCGAAAATTGGAAAGCATTGCCACCACTCTGGTGAACAACAAAGCAGATGTGGACAAAGTGGATCAGAGTGGCTGGAGTCTGCTGCACAAGGCCATCCAAAGAGGTGCACTTCTCTTTGTCTGCCATGGCGTTTTTAGATTGGACAATCTCATTTTTTTCAGATGTTTCCTTGTAGAAGCTTTGAAACTGACCTGTGACCTCCACTAGGTGACGAATTTGCCTCCATCTTCCTGATTCGTCACTCGGCTCAGGTGAATGCAGCCACTGTGGGGGCAGTAGAAACCCCACTCCACTTGGTCTGTTCATTCAGCCCTAAGAAGCACTCTGCCCAAGTGATGAGTGGCATGGCACGGATTGCAGACGCTCTGCTTAAAGCTGGAGCTAACCCCAACATGCAGAACAGCAGGGGTCGGTAGGTCGCATGACTCCTGGGTTATTCGGTTGCAGAGCTGCTCTGCACAGCACGGCTTCAGTTCAGTGTTTTGGCATTTGCAGAACTCCGCTGCATGAAGCTGTGGTGTCAGGAAACGAGACTGTGTTCCAGCAGCTGCTACAGTGCAAACAGTGAGTTCAATTCTTTAGGACAAATATGAAACTCAGTCAAAGCTGGTCCTTACATTCCAACCTGAATGTCTCACCAGGCTTGACATGGAGCTGAAGGACCACGAGGGCAGCACGGCTCTGTGGCTGGCTCTGCAGTACATCACCCTGTCCTCTGATCCATCTGTAAACCCTTTCGAGGACGACGCCGTCATCGTGAACGGCACCTCGTTTGACGAGAACGGCTTCGCAGCTGAACTCATCAAGAGGGGAAGCAATCCTGATGCTCCTGATGCTTCCACAGGTGCTGCGTCAAACCCTGCTTTTACGTTTCATTTAAGAGTGTCGTGCTGTGATTTTTAATGCATTTGTATCTCTACAGAAAACTGCCTTATGCAACGAGCTGCTCAGGCTGGCAATGAAGCAGCTGCTCTTTTCTTGGCCACTCATGGTGCAAAGGTCAACCATGTTAACAAATTGGTGCGTATAAATGTTTGGTCACGGGATAACTTGATGTGCTGTGTTTTTCAGAGTTGCAGCAGTCAGATCTCAGTCTGAGTTTCGTTTAGAATTTTGTTACAAAATCCAATTCTTTAATAATCAAATTAAGGTTCAAATGCACCAACAGGTTTAGCCAAATCCATCTAAGGTGTTACCTTAGCACAAACGACAGATACTTTTGTTACATCTACATTTTTTTGAAAGTTGTGGGATGAAATGAATGTCAGTGGCAACCATTATGGAGGAAATAATGTCTGGAATTGTCCACTTTGTTGGCCTGCAGGGTGAGAGCCCGCTTCATACAGCCTGTCGCAACGGCCTGGCAAACCTGACAGCTGAGCTGCTCCAGCAGGGGGCCAACCCCAACATGCAGACCCAGAAGGCTCTGCCGGATGACGCACACGGCGTGGCCCTGCAGACCCCCCTGCACATGGCCATTGCTCACAAACACCCAGATGTGGTGTCTGTCATCCTGGAGCAAAAAGGTGGGTAAAGGGTTTGTTTCATTTAAGGATCTGGTGAAAATTGGGTTTATAACGTTTTTTACATGTTCTTGTGGCTTTTTTCTGATGATGGAGGATATATTGAAGCTTAAGTTAGCATTTCTGAGCATTTATCATTCACATCTTTGAGAATCAGGAGCAGAAAAAAATGCAATTTGAAAAAGAGCTCATTTGTTAGGTAGAAAATACGCTGAATGAGCCACAAGCTCCCTTCTCAGCTCCTGGGAAGATCGATGTACGTCTTTGTATTCGCCGTCTGAGCTAAAATCTGGATCAAAACTCTACGGCTGGATAGGTCCAATATTGCTCTTCGTTTGTGTTGCATCCATAATGGTGGGCTGTGTTCATTAATTTCAAATAAACTTGTACTAATTCCTAGAAAACAGGTTTTTTGATTTAGGCTAAAAACAGGATTAACTGCGAATGCTTTGAAAATGGCTCAAATAAATGATTAAAATGGGATCTGAAGTGTCTAACTAGGCTGCATGTATGGTAGATGTATTCTTACATCTGTGTATGTCATATTTACCAGCTGAACGTTTTGAAACTTATTTTCTATTTCCTGTCTTGGTTTCTGTTCCTGCAGCTAATGCGCTTCATGCCACCAACAACCTGCAGATCATTCCAGACTTCAGTCTCAAAGATGCCATGGACCAGACGGTCCTTGGTTTGGCTCTGTGGACCGGTACGTCACGCAGCTGTTCCTGCCGTTTCAGACATGGATACTCGAGACTCAAACGTCTACCTTGTCCCCGTTAGGTATGCACAATATAGCAGCCCAGCTGCTGGGCTCAGGAGCTTCTATCAATGACACAATGTCCAACGGTCAAACCCTGCTTCACATGGCTATCCAAAGACAGGACAGCAAGAGTGCGCTCTTTCTGCTTGAACATCAGGCAGACATCAATGTCCGGTAGGGCCAGAGACCTACTGAAACTCACCCGATGGATTTAATACAATGTAAAGGGCAGAATGCAAAGCACATGTGTTTAGAGCATCTATAGTAGACACAGACCACCTCCAGAGCCCCAGTTTTATCAAATGTGATAGTTTATTGATTGAGCAGCCTGTCGCTTGATTTTGTGGTGCTCTGGACTGGACTCTGCACTATAGCATCTTTTTTTATTTGTTTTATCTGCCGTGGTCAGGTCAAATGTTGTAGTAGTTGCAATATGAACTTTCAAAAATGTTCAGAATCCATTTATGGGATGTTTTGGGCACACTGCTTTTCTTTTTGTGGTGTGGGATGGACTAATCTGTTAAAACAGCTGATGGACTCAGGTTTCTGCGCTTTTGTTCCTTTCTTAGTGATTCACTCGTGGAATAAGTTAGACCCTGAAATCTCAGGAAATCCTGTGCAAAACGAAAGCCTTATCCCTTGAAAACATCATTAGGTTCCCAGCTTTTTATTAGGGTTTTATCTCTATCAGGAATAAATACCCATTTTTTTTTTAAATAATTCTTACAAGATGAGCATCACATTTTATTTGTTTGTTCTGTTTGCTCTCCTACCAGGACTCAAGAGGGACAAACAGCACTACAGCTCGCCATCAGTAACCAGCTCCCCCTGGTGGTGGATGCCATTTGCACAAGAGGGGCAGACATGTCTGTGGTAGATGACAAAGGGGACCCTCCGCTGTGGCTGGCTCTGGAGAATGGACTGGAGGATATTGCATCCACATTGGTAACACAAAAAAGACTTTAAAAGTATTTTTACTGTTTTGTATCAGCTTTTATTTTGAAAGCTTTTTTTTCTTAGTTTTTTTTCCGTGCCAAAAAATGTATTTTTGGAACTGTTATTACTGACATGTTCAGTGAAGATGTGTAAAACAACAAATGATCTTTCCTCTCGGACATTTTCTTGAGTTAAAGTCTAGAAAGGAACGCTTTTGCAACCTGATTTCCGTTTCTTTTCCTCCCCCAAGGTGCGGCATGGCTGTGACTCCACCTGTTGGAGCCCGGGGCCCTCTGGCTGCATGCAGACTCTCCTGCACCGAGCTGTAGATGAGAATAATGAGGTTTCAGCCTGCTTCCTCATCCGTAGGTCTGTGCCGTCTCCTTTTAGCGGTTCTGCACTTTTCCCCCATTTCAGACTAAAGCTAATGGTTGTTTTCTAAATGCTCTCTTTGTTACAAATGAAAACATTTCAGATGAATGTAACTCAATCAGTGGTTTTGAACCATATGGGTCCAAAGATGACATTTATATAACCTAAAACATCTATCAGAGTGTCAGCAGACTTTGTGAACAAGTAGAGTAAAACTGCTGCTGCTTATTCTATGTTTTATGACTATTGATGGCTGTATATATTAAAGAATAAAGATGGTTTTAAAAATGTTACCTTCCGGGCTTCCTTACTTTTTGATGTGTGGCGTTGGCATATAGTCGATAGTCTGGGAACTGTCCTGACAGTTTTGGCGTTCATCCAAACCGGCTTTTCTCAAATTAAGTGAAAGAAAAAGTCATTGTTTGTTTTCTTAAAGAAAATAATGTCATTACATTTCTAAAATGTGGTAGCGTTTGGGTCTAAAACTACAAGCAAACATGCAGGGGAAACTGCTTTGTCATGTCACCAAAGACTTGTGTTCAGTACTCTCTCTTTAAGCAGATTTTAACCGCTAACTTTTGTTATTAAAACAGATGTGTCGAGCTGCTGAACTTGTTGTTTGTTCTTGTGCAGTGGTTGTGACGTGAACAGCCCCCGACGGCCGGGCCCCAACGGGGAGGGAGACGAAGAAGCCCGAGATGGACAAACGCCTCTTCACCTGGCGAGCAACTGGGGTCTGGAGGAGGTGGTGCAGTGTCTCCTGGAATTTGGAGCTAATGTGAACACCCAGGTTAGTTCTTAGGAAACAAAGTGCCTCTGCAGCACTTTTCCAAAGAGCATGTTTAATGCTGTGTTCGTGTGCGTTTGTCCTCAGGATGCAGAAGGAAGAACTCCCATCCATGCTGCCATTAGCAACCAGCATAACGTCATTATACAGCTACTCATTTCCCATCCAGATATCCGGCTCAACATTCGTGACCGTCAAGGAATGACTCCGTTTGCATGTGCCATGACGCACAAGAATAACAAAGCAGCTGAAGCTATCCTGAAGAGGGAGCCAGGTGCTGCCGAACAGGTGGAGCTGCAGGACAAATCTCCCTTGTACGATGGAGGAAAGATTTAAAGTCATTTTGTTATCTGAACACGTCTGCTTCTCTTCAGGTGGACAACAAAGGCAGGAATTTCCTGCATGTTGCCGTTCAGAACTCGGACATCGAAAGCGTCCTGTTTTTGATCAGCGTCCAAGCTAATGTCAACTCCAGGGTTCAGGATGCTGCCAAACTCACCCCTCTCCACCTGGCTGTGCAGGCCGGCTCTGAGATCATCGTCCGCAATCTGGTAAACCTCAATCCTTTTTCATACTTGTGCATTGGTATTAGTTAGTACTGGCATGGCGGTGCAGATCATGCTGATAAGCAGTGTTTTCCTGATTCCAGCTGCTTGCTGGAGCCAAAGTAAATGAGGTGACCAAACACAGACAAACGGCGCTGCATTTGGCTGCCCAGCAGGACTTGGCCACTATATGCTCAGTGCTGCTGGAGAATAGTATCGATTTTGCAGCGGAGGATGAGAACGGCAATAACGGTAGGTTGCCTCTTCATCATTTTGTTGCTCTTTTTAAAAAAAAAAAAAGGGTGCTGAGAAAATCAGGCGTTCACAGTTCCAGACTTAAACCTTTCTGGGCTTTATGTTTTGAAAACATTGACTTTTTTCTCAAACACATCCTTCTTATTTGTTATTGTACAATTACAGATAGAAGCCAATTGCTATTTATGCTTTCTCATGGATCTTCACATCCTGTACATGGATGTGTTTTAATAGGCAGTTAAAATCCAGATAAAGTGTTCTGCTTTAAAGCTGCCCAAATAACTCTAATTCACACTGCCAGGCTTTGACAGGCCCCGAGATCTCATCCTGGTCTTTCTGGTCTTCCCATGATGTTTGCTTGTTGCTCACACGCCTAGCCTCAAGTATGAAGACGTGTGGCTGCAGGTTGAGCGACTGCCTGTCATGATGCAAAAACAATACCTTGTTCTATGCCGTTTTGACACATTTGTTGAAGATAAAAGAATATGCAAGTCGCAGGAGTGTGTTTCTGTTTGGGGGGAGGGCTTTGTTGTCTGGATACAACGGCCTCGCTGACTAAGCAGCTGCACCCAAGGGAGCAGCAGGGCTGATTTTCATACTCAAATATTCAGCTGTACTTGACATAGCAAAGGAGTTTCATAAGACGGTCAAAGCATAGAAAACTGGTTTATAAGACTCTATTGGCTTTCTGTAAATAAATGCAAACAGACTTTTATATCCCCAAAATATAATTTCCTCACATCAGCATGAAGCCAGGTTTCCACTTGGATTTCCACTGTTTCTATTTTTTAGTTTTGTTTATGCGTTTTTTTATGTTTCATTATGTTGCCTGTGAGGGGTCAGGACACTTAAAGGCATTCTGTGTTTTATTATTCTATTTGAAATAGTTTAAAGCATGTTATGTAATGTTAAAGGGCTTTATATATAAAGTTTTATCTGATTTGAACTGCATAATACAAAAAGCAAGAGGTTTCACTTGCTCTCTAGACCTTTAAAGATCCACTCTGATCATCTTCTGGTCAATTTTTAAGGTGTTCCCAGTGGTCTTTTAGTTATAATTATAACGTTTTTAGCCAAAAAAAAAGTTTTTTTTGTGGGCCTTAGTTTCTGCAGAGCAAGAGTTGTTGGCGGGACTGATGGTGTGGAGCAACCCCGCCCCCCTTCCCCAGCATATATTTACGTCACAAATACAATATTTTTCAAACAGCTTTTTCTCGTTTGATCCTAATTCACAATGATTTGAAAAAAGAAATACTAATATGTAATTTAAGCTTAATTTGTCCTCCATTATCAGAAAAATGCCACGAGGACATGTTAAGAACACAATTTTTTATCAGAGTGGGTCTTTTTAGGCACACAGTTGTCATTTATATTTAGAATATCACTTATTTTTTTGTTTACTGCTGGTGTTCGTCACTATCCCTCCTTGTTTTCTTGTAACCGAGCTGCTCGTCTTCTTCAGCTCTGCATCTGGCTGTGATGCACGGCCGCCTTAACAATGTCCGAGTCCTCCTCACAGAGTCAAACGTTGATGCTGAGGCCTTCAATCTCAGGTACAGAACATTTTATTCACCTTTTCTGTTCAATTTTGAAAAATACTTTAAACTACAACACCATAAATGTGTTCCACATTTTAAAGCCACTCGTTTCTCTTTCATATCTTCTTAGGGGTCAGTCACCAATGCACATCCTTGGACATTATGGCAAAGAAAATGCTGCTGCCATCTTTGAGCTGTTCCTGGAGTGCATGCCTGAATATCCTCTTGATAAACCAGACAATGAAGGGAACACTGGTAGAGCGGACGGAGTGTTTCAGTGATTTCCATACAGATGCCACATAAACAGGAATGTGACGGTCCACCTCCGTTTTCTTGCAGTGCTGCTCTTGGCGTATATGAAGGGGAACGCAAACCTCTGCCGTGCCATTGTAAGAGCCGGGGCTCGACTAGGCATCACCAATAATCA
Source organism: Oryzias sinensis (assembly GCA_037389245.1). Classification (NCBI taxonomy): domain Eukaryota; kingdom Metazoa; phylum Chordata; class Actinopteri; order Beloniformes; family Adrianichthyidae; genus Oryzias; species Oryzias sinensis. The sequence goes on along the minus strand of CM074497.1, from coordinate 11,163,814 downwards.
GGGCATCAACATTTTTAATTACCAAGTTGCAACAAAGCAGTTGCTTTTTCGCCTTCTAGGTTTGTTAATCCGACTTTTAAATGGCAGTTGTGCCTTAATTTAGAATGCATGTTTGTGAGAGTTGAGGATCCTCTTTGCCAATAACTAAAATGTTATTTTCATTCTAGATATGCTGTCCAAAGAACCCCCATGGTGTGATGGATCCAACTGTTATGAATGTGCTGCAAAGTTTGGAGTCACAACCCGTAAACATCACTGGTGAGTAGACGGACCTTTTTCCAATGACTGGTCAACGTAACACAACCACTCCATAGCAATCTTCTTTTCTTTGTCTGACCGCAGCCGCCATTGTGGGCGACTGCTTTGCCATAAGTGCTCTTTAAAGGAGATTCCCATCATCAAGTTTGACTTGAACAAACCAGTGAGAGTGTGTGACATCTGCTTCGACGTACTGACTCTTGGCGGAGTGTCATAAAGCTTCCACGGCCACGCCAAATCCAACTGTGCCCAGCTATTCCATAACAGCAGGAGACGGGAGTTACCGCGGAATATCGTCTTTATACTATCCCAGTCTATCAAATACCATTAATCTTCCAGAGGGACCTTCCTAATAGAAATCCTTCTGATTGTTTTGTTTGGATCAAAGCAGCTCTTCAGCTTGCTGACATCTGGACGGAGTTGATTCATTTTCTAAGACAATGTTTGTGCTCTTATAACTACAGGCAAGTAACTGTTTCCAGATTTCAGTCCAGTAATGTCCCCTAAAGAGAGGCTTTCTTATTTCATCATGACAGGAATCGTACTGACAGAATCTCACCCCAGAAAACAACATTTCTTCTTTTGGTTAAGCCTGTTGTCAGACAGTCAAACTACATCAGATCTGACTCGGTTACCCCCTTTTTCTGTAATCTGCACCTTTTTGTTTAATCAAAAGATGTAGGTCAGGGCTGTTGGATTTACAGAGAGAGGCTCCTTTTTTTTATGTAAAGGATTTGCAGATCAGCCTTAAGTTTACAACACCGCTCAATTGTTTGAAAAGGAAGCGGGACCAACCTGACAGAAAAGGCGGTGTGTCACTATGTGCCAGTTTAAAGTTCAGAGATTGAAACTGGACAAAATGTGACCTAGAAGCCTTTTTTTTTTTCCTTGTCATGAGCAGATTTCTGGTCTATAAAACACCTTCAGATGTCATCTTGAGTTAAAGATCATGTGTGTCATTAAATCTGTAGCCTTTCTGAAGATGTTTTGAAATCCCAGAGGGAAAACATTCCAGTTTTGATGTGAGGTTCTGTTGAGTTTCTGTTTAATCTTTTCAAAGTCTCTCCATCTCTAGCCTAACAGGTGCACTTTATAAAGATATCAAGAGATTTCTGATCAACGGGGAGAACATGGGCTTCAAAGGAACGGCCACAATGTAGAACCTCTTAAGTATTGTTAAATTGTACAGATAAATGTGTGATATTTTTGACCACTACAACTGTTTTGTACTTAAAATGCTCTTTGTGCTTGTTTTTGTGACAAACTTAAAACTGGCTTCTGTTGATCTTTTATGCACACAATCTTTCTTTCATCTTTTATGCACATTGTATTGTATCTGTATGCTCAGATAACTAGTCTGTCTCTTCCTGATGTACCGTTTTAGAAAAAGGGAGGACACGTTTATATAAAGCTAATCGAAAGCCAAAGTGTTTATTTCTTCATTATTAGTGTTGTTAAAGTGTATCTTTGATAAGGTCCACATAGTGACCAAAGGTTTTTTTCCCCCTGCAGTTTAAAAACAAAAGCATTTGCCGTGTTTCTGGGCGGCCGTCAGATTAGTGTTCTGTTACAGTGCATGAGTCAGCATGTGGGGGGCAGCCATCATACTCCTGCAGGCTGGGATCTTCTGCTGAAAATGGATCTTCAACGCAGACGCAGCGAACTCCACTGGAACCAGGAGAAAACCGCTTTCGTGGGACGCCTGCCCACTCTCGAATCACTCCACCACTATAGGAGGGAGGGGCAGAAAGTAGAGTCCTTAAAAATCCCAATGCAGATTTCTTGTCTATTAAAAACCTACTCTGATCGTCTTGATCTATTGTAAAGTCCCAGTTTGAATTATGATTGTCATTTTTAAAATGACAATCATCAAATTGGAAAAAAAAAATGTTTTCTAGAACAGCTTCTGCAGAGCAGCAGTAGTTCTTTAGAAATTCTGAGTTCTGGACAGGACCGTTGGCGCAGAAGAACCCCACCCCTACTTATCGCCCATCTGTTTACCTGTTCTCCTGCTACCTAACATTACTGATGCAACAAAAAAAAGCTGAGCAGTATTAAAGATATCAGTTTAGATCCAGATTCCAGTTCAGAGGAGGAAAACAAAGACGTACATGGATAAATTTGATATATTTGTCTGCAAGTGGATGCATCAGAATGGAACAGATCAGAGATGCTCCCTGTTCCCGATTCACATTGATGTGTATAAATAAACACTCAAATGTAATTTGATGCTTCATTTCCTCAATATATGTCCATCAGAAAAATGTCACAAGAACATTTTAAAAACCGTATTTTTAACAAAGTGGATCTTGTAAGAGGATTTTTCACGATAAAGTTAAATGCTCTAATCTCTTCACTTGTTTTCAAACCTTTTAGTGGAGCACCATACTCTTCCACCTCTGGCAGCGCTCCATTCAGAGTTGCAGGCTGGGTAATGTGCTTTCTCAGCCTCTGACTGGGCTTTTATTCTTTGGCCTTCTGCTAAAGAAGCTCTCACTTGTAGAAGAGCCTTTGTGGGCTTTCCAGACTCGTCATAGAAACGGCCCGTAACTGTACCTGGAAGACAGAGGATATTGTTTTAACAACATTTTTTCACCGATATAAACTATTAAACACATTAAGACTCTTGGTTTGGATCCAAATTGTAAAAGTTCATACTGGTCGATCTCTAATAGTCCCCTGATGTTTTGATCTGTAATGTTTGTGGCTAAAGTCAGTAGGTAGAACAAAACAGACTGGCGGTACGGTGACGAACACAAACGAATCATGTCTGTGACACGGACACATTGTGGCTTTCATCTTTAAATTGCAGCTCATCTTGTAGTTTTCATGAGCAGATCAGGTTGGAGCCCAGCCTGTTTGAAGTTCTTTGCTTTCGTAGTTCTTGAAAATATTATAACAAATATAGAAAAACTTTTTTTATTCATTCATTCATCTTCCATTTATTCCTTTTGGGGTCACGGGGCTACTGGAGCCTATCCCGGCCACTTGTGGGCGTAGGCAGGGGACACCCTGGACAGGCCGCCAGTCTGTCGCAGACAAAACGTTTTTTAACTGAAAGCAATATGCTTCCATAGGTTTTTGTGAGGTTGGAGAACTGGTTTGTTTGTGTAAGAGGCCATCTAGTGGCCACTTTTTGAATTGATGGGATTTCTTTTTGTTTTTGATTATGATTCAATCTGGAAGTCAAAGAGGTAACTCACTTTTATCAGATATTTTAAATTGGCCTGCTTTTAATGATGTCTATTGGTTTGAACCTAAATCATTCAACAACTGTGGCAGTGAAGTACCTTCTTGTGTTATGTTTGAGGCACTGCAGACAGCATAATTATTTATAATTGTTTATGTAAATAAAAAAAATCTCAATGGATATAATGATTACAGTTTTCCTCAAATTTGATTAATCTCACAAAAACTGGAGTCACAATTTGTGGTCTTGACAACGGCTACTTACCAACAGTTTTATACTCTTTGTGATAGAAGGCCAGCCAGTCATAAAGAGCCACCACTTGTAAGGGTGACAGACTGGAAACATCATCTGTCAGGCCATTCTCTGAGAAGTCTCCAGTGATGAAGGCCAGTGAGGCATCTTTGCCTAGAATATGACAATTTTTTTATAGAATTTCAAATTACTCACAAAGTAATAGGTGTATAATCATGCCGTGTAGTAAACATGTGAATTACAACATAGAGATGTAAAATCTACACCTGCCATGAAGTGATAAGCACCACCGGGTCCATAATGCTTATATCCCTTGTGAACATCAAAAACTTGGCCCAGGATGGCCAGGTAGAGGCCCCTGCTTCCGGCTCCTCCGTGGTACAGTGAGAGCTCGTGCAAGCTCAGGGGCCTCGCGGGGTCCTCCGAGACCCGACCCTCCTCAGATCTAACGGACCACTCGATCAGCACTGCTAAAGAGACTGACACTAACGCGGCGAATGCGTAGCCGAGCATACTGCTCACGTCCATGGGCTGACAGCCCCGGAGCTTCCGTAGAAGCAGAACGCAACGGCGCATGCGCGAAGAGGCAACGTACGTAAGGGACGTTGGAGGAAACGTGACGTACAGGACGTCAATGCGGTAGTGTAACACAGTGGAGCTTTGGCTGTAGGTTAACGTTGCAGAGGTCTGTGTTTAGACCGGCGAAGCCGTGTTAAAACAGACAACCGACGGCCCACACCGACTGCCCGGTGTGCCTTAGGTCGGCGGAGTGACCATGGGGAACGCAGAGAGCGGCTGTGGCGCAGGCAGCGGCGACGAGGAGGACATAGAGACCGAGAGCCCTGGTTTCGCGGAAGACAGCCCGGCCTCTGCGGCCACCGGAGGCGGCGGAGACACCGCTTCTGGGCGAAACGGAAGGGGTCCGAGCCTGCCCGCACCAACCGGTGGACCGCCCAGCCCCGGGGTCCTCCTGGAACAAGTGAAGCTAAGAGAAGCAGCCGCTCGGGTAAGTGACTCCAGGATCGCCATTCACGAGTCCGTCCTGTCCGGGAATGAGAGCGTCCTGATGCGGTGGCTCGAGGACCGGGTAAACCGAGGAGAGGAGTCGGTCAACGTGGAGCAGTTCTGCGAGATGTTGGAGAGCAGAGATGCCCCAAGAGACGAATGTGAGGAGGTGAGTTCCCACGGAGACGTAGCCGTGCTTTAGCGAGAAATGCTTCTAGTGATCAGGGCAGGTTAGGGTTGAAAGGCTGTGGGCACTCCCATTTACAAGGAATGATCAGATAGGATCATGAGGTCTGGAGAAGGGCAGAAATGAAGCACTTTGTTCTTTGGACACTGTGCTGGACAGAGCAGTGAGTTGTCATGAGGTTGTGTGCCTGCTGGACTTATTGTGGCTGGGTTTGGAAGGCTTTGTGTTCATGGTTGTGTTCAGCTTTGTTGCCCGGTAGCTGTCATTTGTTGTGGAACCAGTGGTTGGAGATGACTGTGCAGTATGGTAGGTAAAACTATAAATACTGCTTTGATTGATCAAAACAAGTAACATGGAAAACTGATTATTACTTTTAATATCAATTATTGACTCTTTGAGGTTTTAGTATAATATGCTTTTAGGTTTGTGTGATTGAGGTGCTATGATTACGCCTCACTATAATGGCCCATGTACTTACCGGCCTTGCTAGTACCGGGTTCAGAATTGCCTTAATTTTTGGTGGTAAAGCTCCAACAAGGTACTGGAAACATTCCTCAGAGAGTTTTGTCCATATTGACATGAGAGCATCACACATTTGCTGCAGATTTTACAGCTGCACATCCATGATGCCAATTCCCCATTCATCCACATCCCAAAAGTGATCTATTGGGCAGAGATCTGGTGACAGTGGAGGCCATTTGAGTCCAGTGAACTCATCGTCATGTTCAAGAAACCAGTCTGAGATGATTCCATGTTTCTGACATCTGGCCTTATTCTACTGGAAGTAGCCATCAGAAGATGGTGCACTGTGGTCTTGAAGAGATGGGCATGGCTAGAAACAATACTCATGTAGGCTGTGGTGTTGGAACCATGCTCAATTAGTACTAAGGGGTCCAAAATGTGCCAAGACAATACCCCCCACACTATTATACCACCACCACAGCCTGAACCATTGAAACAAGGCAGGATGGATCCATGCTTTCATGTTGTTGATGCCAAATTCTGACCCTGACATCCGAATATTGCAGCAGAAATGGAGACTCATCAGATCAGACATTTTCCTAATCTATTGTTTAATTTTAGTGAGTCTGTGTGAATTGCCTCAGTTCGGTTTGAACTGCAGCAGGATCATCTTGATCATGCTTACAGGTCTAAATGCATTGGGTTTCTGCCACGTGATTGCCTGATTGGAAAATTGCGTGAAAGAGCAGTTAGATGGGTGTATTTAATAAAGTGGCCAGTGAATGTATGTCTTGTTCTGTATTTCAGGCCTTTGGACAGTTTGATGCTGAGGGGGATGGAGTGGTGGACATTGAGAGTATGCTGATTGCTCTGAAAAACTCTAATGGAGCTAATCTTCAGGGGGAGCTAAGTCACGTGATCAGACAGCTCCAGGCGTGTTCCCTAACTCCAGGTAAGACATGTTGTTGCTTAACCTGGGGGGATATGGTCAAGCCCATGTGACACGCTGTCAGCATCTTCCTTGAATGTCATCTCCTTCAAACAGGTTTTGTGGACATATTCTCGAAGACCAAAGACCAAATAGGAGCACATGCCTTTAAGATCTTAAAATTTTTACATAGAAACCGCATTCCCAGCAGTGCCATCCCCTTCCCGATCTTAGAGGGCTACAACAGTATCTGCACCATGAGGTCTAGCGTCGTCCAGGACTTCTTGGTGTCCCTCTTGCAAAAAGAAAAAGGTAAGAATGAGAAAGGCATCAGTTTACCCATTAAATTAACTTATTCATGGTATGTCTAAATCATTGACTGTATTGAAGAACTGGACTGAGTGACCTGTCCCCCTGGCGTTCTAAACAGGAATTACTCGCTGGTACCAAAACCAAAATTCCCTAGACTTCTATAAAGAAATAAACATCTATTAGTCAGTCATTCTAAGTGTCAGAATAAACAGTCTTGCTCTGCTGCCTTTTTTAAAAATGTTCTTGATAATCAAAATAAAATAAAATTCTGTCTTTGGTTATTCAAGTTATAAACTGACGAATCAGATGTCTCAATAAAAGTAGGTGGTCTCACATAAAACATTCAAAATGTTTCTGCTTCCATCATGGCCACCTCTGTATGGCGAAAAAAATGGCAACTAAATTAACTTAATTTGGTTGGAACCGGAACTAAACCATTCTCTATGTGTGACATCACAGTCACTCAGTCCAGTTCTCATGTACAGTCAATGGTCTGGACCTAATGCTGCTCTTTATTCCTCCATTGTGGATCTTTTGGCATTGAAGAAAAATACAAAAGACTTCAATAAACAATGGGTTTGTAGTTTTGGTTAATTTGTTTTAGCTAATTCAGTTTTTTCATTTATATCAAGATTTTTAAAAACAAAGCTGAATGTTGGTAAAAGGTTTAATCTTCTGTCAGTGTTTTATCATCAGTATTAACCTAAAGCTCGTGTTCTGGTCTTCTGCTGCTCTCCAGTGTCTAGTAGCTGTTTAGAGGGAGGCTTTTAAAGTATCTAATTGCATTTTTATGTATAGATTTAAAAAAGAAATATTGTAAATTTCTCCAAGATTGTCAAATATGTATTTGACTGTAAAAGGAGAAAAAGGATGACGGTGGTCCAAAGTTTTAAAGATGGAAAATACCATGTTTGACTTGACTTCCTTGCATTTTTTGTTCAAGTGCTGCAGCAGGAGGATCTTATTTGGCACAAGATGCATTTTATTTTGAAAGGAATTGTATGTCCTGCTGTCAAAGTTATAAAACAAAAGTGACAATTTTAATTATATAAAACATATGACACTGTTCTTATTATATTATTCTAAATATTTTAAACCTACATTTAAATAATGAATGGCTTAATGGCCACAAAAACATACAGTATATTTTCATAAATGGTGAAATGGAACTTTTTTGGGCCTCACTGGGTTTTGGTCTGTAAAAACGAGACCAAATGGCATTAAAGGTTGCGTTAATAAATGTCTTTATGTTCATGCTGCTTAAAAATGTGACACTTCTCATTAATGCTGTTCTCTCTCAGATTTAGATATCCAGTACAGAGCAGAGCTGGACCGGGATCCAGATGTAGATAAAGTTAAGGCGATCACACAGTGTTACAGCATGATAGAAGCTTCCTCCAACGTTGCCGATGTCTTCAAGATGACAAACGGGGATACCACGTCTTTCTGGCAGTCAGATGGCAGTGCTCGGTCACACTGGATAAGGTGGATGTTTCTCTGCTTTGCTTAGTTACCCATGTCCTTTTGTTTTGATGAGTTTTGATCTGGAAATAACTTTTTCTTCTCGTTTCCAGACTGAAAATGAAACCAGATGTGGTTTTAAGACGTCTGGCCATTGCAGTAGCCTCCAACGACCACAGCTACATGCCCCAGCTGGTCTCAGTGGCCGTGGGCAAAAATCGACGTTCCTTACAGGAGATCAGAGACATCCGCATCCCCAGCAATGTGACGGGTTATGTAGCTCTCTTGGAGAACGCCAACATCACACACCCCTGTGAGCATCCGCCTGTCAGTTTGTCAGCTCAGTGGACTGTTATTATAAAACAGTGTTTTTTAATGCTTTGACAGGGGGTTAAGCTCAGTTTTCTCTTTTTCAAAATGTCAAACAATGGTGTCAGCTGTTTAGAGGCCTGCCTGATTTAAAAACCCACTCCGATTTAAAATGGTGGTTTTGGTGTTTTTAATATGTTTTTGTGGCATTTTTCTGATGATGGAGGACATATATAAAGAAAATTAAGCTTAAAATGGCATTTCTGAGTATTTTGTCATTCTAGTTGAGAATCAGGAGCAGACAAAAAATTTGTGACTTTGAAAATGCGCTGGGCGGGCCACAAGCTCTCGTCCCTGCTCCTCCGACTGGTAGACGACTAGATTCACGTGCGTCTTTGATTTCCTCATCTGAGCTGGCATCTGGATCAAAACTGTTCGGCAGGATAGCTCCAACACTGCTCGCCATTTTTGTTGCACCAGTAATGCTAGATTGGGGGTGTAAGCTTGCCCCCAAGCGGGCAAATGGAGCCCACTGAGTTATGGGTGTCTGGAAGGGGGGGCTGGGGTTACTCCGTGCCAACTTTCTCGCCCACAATTTAGAGATGAACTTCTAATGAACTACTGCCGATCTGCAGAATCTATGTCCTAGACAACGACAGTTTTTTGGATTTTGGCTATAAATGGTTTTCTTAATAATACTTAAAAGCCTACTGGGAACTCTTTTAAAAATATCAAAAAATGGTCTTTAATGGCTGACATCAAGCCTTTTGGCTTGATTCAATTGTTCCAGTCATTTCTTCTGTGTGATGCATTCCATCAGCTGGCTGACAGCCTTTTCTCTTTGCTAAATTCCAGACATCCAGATCAACATTAAGAGGTGCCTCAGCGATGGATGTGACACGCGCATTCATGGATTGAAGACGCTTGGATACCAGATCACGAAGAGCAAGGAGGTTTCTGTTTCTGATGCGTCAGCCATCTGGTATCTGTCTCTCCTCACTTCCCTGGTCAGCGTGTCCATGGAGACTAACCCGGCTCTGGCTCAGGCTGTCCTCCAGAATACTCAGTAAGGTCCCACCTGGCTTCTGCCTAAGGTTTTTTAGGAAGCCAGCAATGTCCTTTAAAGATCACTATAAATTTGATTCAGTGCTCAGGTTCTGAATTGTTCTTGTTGTCTCCCACCTAGGAAAGCCTTACAGTACACGCCTCCCCTGTCCCTGACTCCGTCATCCTCAGAGTTCCCTAATTTCTTCTCTGCCAATATCCTGGAAGAGGTGGATGGATTTCTGCTCAGGATAGCTAAGTAAGCGGCTGCAGGGTCTCTGTTGTTTCTGTAACACGTCTCTGCCTCACTTTGCTTGTGATGACAACGTCAGCACAACGGAAGCAGAGTAAAAACCAAAGTGGTGACTGTGCAGCGGGATGACCCCTCTGCGTTTGATCATCCGCACATGCTTTCCATGGGGATTCATCAGTCACAAATAAAATAAAAACCTAAATGTGCTTTCAATATTTTAAATAGAAAAGACTTACAATAATCCATCTTTAAATGTTTTCTTTGTGTTAGAAAAAAATACATATACGATTATGCAAGAAAGTAGACATTGCCAAAATAAGCCCAACAGATTGATTTTTAATGAATAGCAAGTGTTCACAAAAAGCATTTTCTTCTTGGTCTCTGTGCAGCTGCTGCGTGGGTCCTGATGCAGAGCTGACCCTGCTGGCCTTTGCTCTGGCCAGAGGCAGCATGGCAAAGGTTCTGAAGGCCCTGTCCTCCATCAGCAATCATTTACACATCGACTACAAGGCCTCATCCCTCATCAGCTCCATGGCCTCCGTTCGGCTGCAGCTTCTCTATCGCAACGGTAATGAGAACAGCCTTTCTTGACTCTTTTGCACAGGATGACATTTGAAACACTGTCAATCTTTTTATTTTTCCACTTCTAATACCCTTTCACACTTTAATAGTTTAATAAAGCCTCCTTAAAATATGTTCTCTATGGTTCATTGGTATTGCTATAATCTAATTAATTGTGTAGAAGTATGTGGGAATATTTAGAAAAGCGCATTAATTCCAATTTTCAACATTCAAAGAATGTGCTCAGAGTAGGATATTATGAACTCACTTACAGTAATCCATTAATTTATAAATTTAACGTCTTTACGTTTTTTTTAATGTAATACATTTTTACACACTCAACTCGTACACAAAGCCAATAAGAATCATTACCATGGTTAATGTTATTAATGAACTTGGACATTGGAAGACAGTAGTAACATCAAATGAATCTATTTTATACATAAATAAACCACCAGTTATATTGTATCATATTGATTTGTAAATGTGTAAGGAGTGGGATTAAGTACATTTTTATCCTCTTACTCCCTTTTTTAGCTGTTATTGTTAATTAAAAAAAGTTTTATTGCTCCATAATTAAAACTGTTTCAATACTTGACCTATATTCTGGCCCATGACAGGGAAACCTCTTCAGCTCCACCTGCAGGCCTGTGATGTGAAGAGTAAGGAGGAGAAATCAGGACCAGAGAACATGCTGACAGAGTCTGCAACAGGAGACGGTACGACTGAGAGCCGTTACAGTTTTAGCTTCAGCCAACCGTCTTTGTTCCTTACAGGAGATCAGAGGCTCTGAACCTTTCTCTCCTCAGGTTTTCTCACAGAAAGCGGCAGGAAGAAAGCCAGCGTGATCCTGTCCACTGAGGACCAGAGCAGCTTCCAAATCACTCAGATGAAGATCAAAGTAGGATGGCAGCATTTATTTCACTTCTGACCCAAAACACCACCGACGCTGAGAAGGGGTTGATGCTCAGATGTTTCTGCTTTATGTCACAAGGTGCGAAAAGGAGCCATTGGATCAAAATGTGGTTTGGTGTTTGCCTATAAGGAGGACGATCCTTTTGATGCAGAGAAGCATTTCAAGAGGTTCAAAAAGTATGATGCATGGAACTACAAGGAATATAAAGAGTTTGTGCAAGACAAGTGGGTATCATTTATTCATCTTTCTGTTTGAGTTTGAATTGTGTTTATATACACTCACCGACCACTGTGTTAGGTAGACCTTGCTAGTACCGGGGTTGGACCCATTTTGCCTTCAGAAGTGCCTTAATCCTTAGTGGCATAGATACAACAAGGTACTGGAAGCATTTCTCAGAGAGGTTGGTCCATCAAATCAGGTAGGCTGTGGCTTTGGAACCATGCTCAACTGCTAATAAGGGACCCAAAGAGTAGCAAGAAAATACCCCCCCACACCATGACACCACTAGCCTGAACTGTTGATACAAGCCAGGGTGGATCCATGCTTTCATGTTGGTGATGCCAAATTCTGTTCCACAACTTGTACTTTGAAAAATACCATACTACTTTTTTTAAAACACTTTGAAAAAGTCTTTAAAAATTTGGAAAATCCAAATAATTTCAGCTCACTCACGTCATATTGAATGGTCTTTAAATGGAGCCCACCTTAGCATAAACTGTTTGTTCACACTGTACATGGTATTTTGTCTGTCCAATTTCAGTGTGAGGACTTCTGCACGGAGTGAAGACGAGCCGATTGGCTGGTTCGAGCTTGAGGATGACTGGAATGACGTCCAGATCAAGCTGCACCAATGTCGTATTGCAAAGGTGTTGCACAATATCACACAAATGTCATTCCAACGTTTTTATTTTTTTTATTTTTTGGGGATTTTTCTCACCTTTGTATTAAGTTTGTAATGTCCCGGGTGCCCTGTTATGTCGCTGTGGTCATGACACCTTTTCTCTCTGTCTGACTCTCTTCATGTGGTGCCTTTCCAGTTCCTGATGGTGAAGTTCCTCTGCACCAGACAGGACTCCGCTGAGCGTCTGGGCGTGCAGTCACTCAGCTTCAGCGGCTACCTGTGTCCGGGCACCGAGAGGCTGGGAGACCTGGATGACCTCGCAGCTCAGGGAGAGATTTCTAAAGACGGTGCCGTCACTGGCCTTTGTCTGTTAAACAAGACCTTATTCTTCATACAGCAGCTTACACAAGACATGGTAACTTGGCTCTTGTTCCATCTGCAGTTTGTCACGTTAACAGCAGACCATAATTGTACAGCAAGATCAAACGCTTGCACTCAATCCAATTACACTGTGTGGTAAAATGTAGAAGTGCGACGTTTTGTGGGAAGCCTGGTGGAAAAAAACCCACAAACGTAATCGCTTTCTTTTCCTGCAAGACTAATATATGCAAGACTAATATATATATATTGAATTTGAGTGGCGTTCCGCCCTCATCTGTTAATAACTTATATATATTCTTTCTGGTTTACCTTTCGTTTGATTTTGTTTTCAGTTTGATTTTGTCTTTGTGTGGTTGGTCATCTTGTAGTCCTCTGACTATTTGAAGACATAGATTCATCTGTTTGGGCTGAAGGGGTGGATGGAGAATGGCTGGTTAAATGTTGAACACAGTCAGAGCAAAGCCGTGTTTGTTTTTTGCAGGATATATCTCATCTGAAGCAGAAGTATCTTCTGGACTTCAGTGGTCTCAGTCTGAACCTCTTCTGGGAATTCTATAGTAAACTCAGAGAGATGTGAGTTATTGTATATTTATGAGGATTAAATCAGGATCCATTTGTGTGTTCCTGAAACCAATCGTCTTTATTTATTTTTTCTAGTGAGGGAGTGGAGGTTATGAAGAGCAGAGTTCTCCTTCTTCAGTTGATGCAGAACTGCTTCCCAACACTGCCCAACCCACTGGAAGCTAAAGGGGCAGAAGAAGCCTCTGCAGCAGTAGGTCCATCCACATCCTGCAGTGGGGAGAGTCTCAGAGACTCCACAAGAGCTGTGTATGAGCTCTACACTCATCTGTGCCACAGTAAGAGTTTAAGAGTTTTGTCAATTATTCAACATGGAAGGAAAGTGTGATTACATACCAGCTTCTTCCATTCACTATAACTGTCTTCAAATTCTTTACAACAACTCTCACAAAAGGTTCTTTAGATTTAAAGCATAACCGACAGAAGAAATGGTCCCCAACCTTTTTCAGGGCACGGACCAGTTTAATGTCAGACAATATTCTCATGGGCTGGCCTGTTCAAGGCTGACATAGGCCTTTTAAGATTTGTTTATTAAAAGTATTTTGTCACAGAACAATATACACTTGAGCAACAGCTAAAAGGAAAAACAAACAAACCAGAAAAAAAACCCAGACACACAAGAACAAGGAGGCCTTAACTTTTAGATTTAACGTGAGAACCAATAAAAAGAGATATAGATGTGCCCTTAACACGCAACTGTCAAATTAGAAGCTACAAATCGGACACCAATTTTACTATTGTCTGATTTTTAAGATGCAACAGATAAATACAAAACAAATGGTATTTTCTAAAAATGTGAATTCACCATTTGAAGAACTTTATTAGCAACATCCTTGTAATATTAGACATTATTACTTTGGTGTCACAATGAATCCATATTTGGAGTGAAGTCACCTGGTTTTTGTCTGTTAAATGCAGATTTCTTTTATTTTATTTGCTCACATGCTCTTTTACATTAAGAGAAACGTTCGCTACCTTTGCTAGCTTTAGGGTTTCAATTTAACGGTCAGCACAGCTGCTTTTAGAAACTAGTGGATAGATGTTTAACATGTGACAGAGCGGCTTGACATGTCAAAAATGAGTCAGATGTGGTGGTGGAGAGAATAACGTCGTTTTCCAAAATAAAACTTCCTTCAGAATCAGATTTCAAATAAAAATGGAAAAATGTACAGTAGGTTGTGTATTTCTTTCCCTCTTTGACCGATACCAACTGTCCCACGTACTGGGATTTGGGACCCCTGGGATAGAGATTTACCGTACATTAAGACAAGTGTGTCAATTAACAGAATCGCTTTTACTTTTGAACATTTAAAAACGTGCTTTAGAAATTCAATTCTTACTTTCCACTTGGGGCTGCACGGTGGCGCAGTGGTTAGCGCTCTTGCCTCACAGCAAGAAGGCCCCTGGTTCAAGTCCCGGCTGTGGGACCTGAAGCAGAACATCAATGGGGGACCTTTCTGTGTGGAGTTTGCATGTTTCCCCCCTGCATGCGTGGGTTCTCTCCGGGTTCTCCGGCTTCCTTCCTCCCACTGTCCAAAAACATGCTTCATAGGTTAATCGGTTAATCTAAATTGTCCCTAGTGTGAATAGATGTGTGTTTGAGGACATTCTACCCTGCGACAGACTGGCGAACTGTCCAGGGTGTCCCCTGCCTTCGCTCACAAGTGGCCAGGATAGGCTCCGGGAGCCCTGTGACCCCAAAAGGGATAAAACAGAATAGAAAATGAATGAATGAATGAATGAATGAATGAATGAATGAATGAATGAATGAATGAATGAACTTTCCACTTGTGGAACATATGATCTCTGCTTTGGAGGTAGCAGCTATTTGAAAAACTTCCATGTTAGTTCAACTTGATTTAGTTTTCTTTAAAAGATGCTGTCACACGTTTCCTGAGACAAGATCTTTAGTGACTTATAAATTTTGATGTGCATTATTTTCCTTTGACAGCAGTGATGAACTTTAATGCAATTAAACCAGCGGATCTATATTTTTCTTTGTGCCATCATAAGCTCCAGCAGTGAGAAACGATGTTGGTTTGGATCTGTGAAGATCAAAGTTACTGATCAACATGTTGTATTTCAGTTGTTGACAGTCCGGATGGTGAGACGTTTGTGGAACAAGTGCTGCACAAGGAAGCAGTGAAGGCCGTCCTGAATGGAGCTGCTGTTTTCTTCCCTGACAAGCAGGAAAGAAGGAACAAACTCTTTCACATGATGGTGAGTTTACAATATCTGTCCTCCTGAAGAAAGTGGTTTGAAATCATTCACCTTTATTCAGACTGATTACTTGTTTGACCCTGAAATGATGGAAAAGAAATTATCAACATTTTCAGAAAAATATTACAGAGGAGGATCAACCAGAATCAGTCAAGGTGACTTTTGAATCTCTGTGTAATTACTTCAGGTAAGCAGTTCAAAAATGCAAATCATAGTTTGAGAGTTCCTCACAGAAATAAAAAAAAAAGCTGTTGTTTCTTAATGCAGCGACCAAGACCCCATCGGTCTCCTCCTGCTGCCCCCTAAAGGAGCTCCGTCTGACTTTGACATCAAGCCAATCCTGTCTGTCATGGAGACGCTACTACTGGTGGCAACTAAAGAGGTGATTTTCAAATTCTATCAATTTTATTACCTAGTTCCTTTTTATATCTATAGGAATTTCTTTGTGTTTTGGTTGTAAAATCTTTCTATTAGCTCCTTTTTCTGTTTTTCAGTGCGAGCTTATGATGTTGGATCAGAGCGGTGGAGCCAGCAGAACAGCCTTGCTGTCCTTGTTCTGGGCTTCACAGGGAAGTCTGTTGTCTTGGTGCTACTTGCAGCTCAAAGGTGGAGCTTCTACGCCGGTCGATTCAGATCTGGCTCGAGAAATCCTTCTGAAATGTAAGACCGAGTGATAGTGATGCTGCTGATAATAACCCTTAATTTATGTTCCAGTTTCTATTTGTTTAGATAGCATTTTTGTTTTAAATTAATCTAACACGTCTCTTTGGTTTATTATTGCAAAGCTGTGCAATAAGAACATCTTAATATATATATTTATTTTTAGTAAAAATACATGAAACTTAGTTTTGGGATAAAATATGATTTTTGGAACTGTCTACACCATGCGTTTTAACAGATGTGGATCAGTTCCTGGAAAGCATCAAAGCTGTTCTGGGTTCTCTGCTGGAGAGATACACCAGAGCAGAAATCTCTGAGAAGTTGGGCAGCTCCATCCTGGCCACCATCTTCAGACAGCTGGTAACCCTCCACATAACTACCTCATGTTCTTTGTGGATGCATTTCACAGAGGAGATTTGCACTGACTGTCCTGGAACAACATTTAGTTTGTTTTCACTTCCTGCAGATGATTTTCCTCTTGGAGCTGTGCTCTTTGGACATCCCCCATAGTGTGCTGCTCAAAAGCTTCTCCTCTCTGGTGGAGCTTCTCAAAAGTCTACCAAGTGATACTGGAGACATTTTATCTAAGGTGATAAAAACATTCTGGCAAAACAACCCCCGCCCCCCAGAAGTTTAAGTTGTAACAACCGTTTTTGGTTAACTTTCTTGACTGAATAAGGTTTGCTTCTTCTGGTCTGAGATAAACCAATGCAGGATTATCAAGTTGTCTCCGATTACAGTGTTGTATAATACAAACATATTCATATTTCACTCAAAGGGAGACTGTGAGAGCTGGCAACAGCCTCAGCAGCCGGTGGTGCTGAGGACCTGGAGCATGGAGTCCCCTCACAACTATGAGAACAGCCGTCACGAGACCACCATCTTCGCCTGTCCTGGTGCAACCTCGTTTGAGGTAGAGTTTGATGAACGCTGTGAGACAGAGAAGAGGTACACCCGCCCACAAAAATCCTCTTTTTATTTTTCTTACAACTGCCTGTGAAATTTGTAACTAAGTCTTGCTAATGACAGGTACGACTACCTAGAATTCACCGACTCTAGAGGTGGCAAGGTGCGCTACGATATGAAAGTTGGAACTGAGAAATGGCCAAAGGTAAGAAATAGGAAGGTGCCCAAATGTCACTATTTGGAGTGCAGTGGATGCAGAAGTCCTTCATGTCTATGTCTGCTTCTTTGCTCTTGCAGAAGGTAACGTTTGACGCGGGCCCTCAGCTGCAGTTCCTCTTTCACTCTGACAGCAGCAATAACGAGTGGGGTTACAAGTTCACTGTGACAGCCCTGGGACTGCCAGACATCACCCTTTCATGGATGTCCGACCTGCAGCTGCTAGTGGCTCGCCTGATGGGTCGCCTTGCTTCCAGAACCCTGGCTCTCAAATCCCCTTATGGTGAGACCCCCTGCTTTTGGAACATTTGGAAATCTCCCTATTTAAACATGAAAATTGAGGTGTAATTTTCGTTTTTTAAGTTTGCACCTTCTTTTTTAAAAGAAATTGTCTTTGTTTTATTTTTCTGCTGTCTGCCTAAAATCTATCAAATTCACTGACATGTTTGCTGGTTGCTGTGTGTTTCAGAGATTAGCACCGTGAAGGAGCTTCCAGCAGGAAAAATGTCCCATGTTCAGTCTTCCCCGCTGTGGAAGCCCATCCTGCGACATGGCCTGTGCGAACCACGGGACACCAATCACAGTAGAATTGCACCCGACCAGGTAAAAACGAGCCTGATGCATATTAGTTGCGTTGCATTCAAAGGATTTGATAACTTGATGAACCAAGTTAAAGATCCACTTTGATCATTTATTGTAAAAATTGTTCCCAGTGGGCTTTTAATTATAATGCAGTTTTTAGCCAAAATTAAGAAAAAATGTGTAATTTTCTGGGACATAGTTTCTGCAGAGCGGAGCAACCCCACCCTCCTTCCCCAATGCAGAGAGCTCTCTGTTTACAAGCTTAATTTTTTTCTATATGTCCTCCATCATCAGAAAAAATACCACAAGAACAGGTTAAAAAAAACCTAAACATTGTCTTGGGAGCGAGTCTTTAAGAAATATTAACTGTTTTTCCTTTTTGCAGAAAAGCTTGTGGACTTTTGAGGAGTTGGTGGTCTTCCTGGAAGATTTTGCACGTTGGAACCCTTCCCAACAAATGGCAGACAGCAGAACAGAGCTGATGAAGCTCCTCATGCTGTCCTGCAAAAAACAGCACATTAGAAATGAATTTGCAGCTGGCTCAAAGGCAGACCAAGCTGTGAATGCCATTTGGGCAGCCATGGTGTACCACACTCCAGCGCTTAGCCTGGCCCTGTTAAACTATGGTAACAGCTGGCAACTTGCCGTCCTCGCAGGACAGATTTTTGCTTCTTAACTTTGTTGCTGACTGTGATGATTCTGTTTGAGCAGTTAACAACGACTGTAAGATGCCTCTGGGGGAAGAGTTTGTGCAGGTTTATTCACTGGCTGACGGCATCAAAACATGGATGGTGAGTTCACCAGACATGGAGTTCTGTTGGTTGTCTTCTCCTGATCCCATTAATGACATTTTGTATCTACTCACTATCAGCTGGAAATGAAGCAGAGATACCTGGTTGGCAAAATGAATCTTCCTGACGACAAAGAAGATGGTCATGAGGAGGTCACCATGGAGACACTAGGTGAGGACCCTATGGAGTTGTAGTCCTAACTTAGAGTGATTGATGTGTTTGCTAATATCTTACTTTTTTCTTTGCTTCAGCGGAGATGTGCATTGAAAAAAGCCTGTTACTTTTCCGATTTGCTCCTTCTGGGAAATCCTCACAAGGCAGTGATTCTTCTAAAGCCGCAGAGGGAACCTTGTCTTCACTCCTTCACTCAAAGCCAGTCGCTGAGGGAGGCTTCCAAGCCAGCTCCTCTCTGAATCCACAGACTGGAAGGTCTGAAGAGAGCAGCGAAACCCATGCTGGTCTGAGTCAGTCAACCACTGTCACGGGTCAGAACTGCTCCTCTGAGAACAACAAGCAGCACCACAAAGACTCCACAGAAGGTCTCCCTTCCCAGGCAGCAGAGCAAGCCTCTCCCTCTGCTTTCGCCCGCAAAGATCCTTTTAGCCGAACACGCTGCCGCCTACTCTCTTTCCGCTCTGTCGAGGAGCCGCAAGCAACTCTTTCTGTCAAAGATCACCATCCCATACTTAAACATATCCTGAACTTTATCAAGGACCAGGCTCTTACAACTGCAAGGTAGCTGGTTTTGAATCAGCAAAGGGCTTTTTTAAATGTGATGTTGTGTTAGTAGTGTTTGGAAATCATGCAATTCAAGCTGAAGTCATCAGATGTTCTTCCTGCAGCATCCTGCAGACCCTGGCTCTGACCAAAGCACAGGTTTTGAGCGTGTGCAGAGTCCTTCAGATGGTTCAGCAGTGTTTACGCTCCCTGGGACAGCCACACCTCTTCCAAGCCCCCTGCATCCTGTTCCTGCAAGAGCTGCTGACATGTCAGAAAGACTTCACTAGGTACGTCTGTAGATTTTCTTCACTTCATGAAACCACTTCATTCTTCTTTCTTTATCTGTTTTTGGAAATGGTGATTACCACCTAAAGAACCATTTTTGATTTGATTTGATTCATTAATTTATTTCAAGCATTGTAGTCTAAGCAATAAAGAATTTACACATATTTATCAAACTCATTACAGAAATGTTGAAATGCAAAGTTTAAAAGACAGAAAACAAAAACAAAACAAAAAAGTCACTTAAATCACATTTTGCCTAATTAAATACAGTGATCATTAACTAAATTCAAGTAGAGCATGATTTATTGCTTAAAAAGGAGTAGGAAGAAGCAAACCTATATAATCCCGTCCCTACTGAGTTAATTCATTTGATAGTTTTACAGTTTTTGTAATCTGGTTCCGGTTTTAATTTTTTTTAAAGACGATAAGGAAAGATATTTGGTCAAATTTGATGCCAATCAGAAAACTAAAATCAGGTTTTAGACAGTTGAATATTTTGTGTGAGTGACACATAAATGCACAGAAATGAACTGTACCCCCCTCTAAACATTGCAAATATGCATTCTAGCATTTCTGTGCTGCAGCTGCATCACATTTTTCTGTAGACTTTAAATCAGTTTGCATTGCCTTTTTTTGGACATAACTGAGATGTAATGATAGTTATCACTTTGTTTCCAAGGCAACAAAAGAAGTTTCAATAATTTATGTTACAAAAATACATGCTTTTGAGCTCATTTGAAAATAAGTCAATGTATATCAATGTCAATGTATAAGTCCATATATCTTTTGAAATTTTCTTTTTGTTTTTTTCTAGTTATTACTCTCAGTTATCGGACAGCGGACAGAAGCTTGGGGAAGAAGTGAGGTCTTCCTACCATCAGCTGGTGCTCATGCTGGTAGAAGCTGTTCAAAGCTTCAACAGCCTTAACGAAAAGTATGTTGTTGTTTTTTCCCCTTTCACACATCACATTTATTCAGAACAGGACACAATGGGAAGAAAAAAAAAAAGAATTTGAACTTCCTGATCCTGACCTCTGCTCTCCAGAGCGCTGCTTCCTGCCCTGTCATGTGTGCAGACCTGCTTGCTGCACCTTCTTGACATGAACTGGGAGGTGCAAGACCTGCCGCTCTTTCAGAGCATCAAGCTTTCAGACCTCCTCCTCAGCATGTCACAGGAAAACATCAGTGTTCATGATGTGGCCATTAGGTGATGTCACACTCCAGCCTTGTTGAGAGTAAATTGCATTGTTTTAGCAGTTTTTAGTTCTGAAATATTAATTATTGCATTTGCTGGTTGATATTCAGTCAGTGGACAGAGGAGGATGAAATCGCAGACTACAAGAAGAACCAGGAGTGGATGGATGAGTGCATGGATGGCATGTTTGAGAAGTGGTATGACAAAATCGATGAAGAGGACTCTGTGGAGGACAAGAGGAAAGTAAGGAAAACCATATGAGTGCTTATAGTTTAACCTTTGTGCTATCCTAGGAACGTTAACGTTGGGAGTGGGACCCCACAAGACAGTGCTCTGAACCTTTTTTCTTCAATGATTTATGATCTTCATTGGTGTCCATGGATTACATGAAATCCTCTTCACCTTTATCCACCTTTGTTATGGCAGGGATACCACGTCAATGTAAGGCTGGGGTCATAGGATAGCACAAGGGTTAAGCCGATTTTCTGTTCTTGAACACATTTCACGTCTTTCCTTTCCGCCACAAACTGTTCACTTTTGTTTAGATGTAAATAAAACCTTTCCACACAGATGCACATGTTCATCGCTCGTTATTGTGACCTGCTCAATGTGGTGATCTCCTGCGATGGCTGTGACAGAATGGCACCTTGGCATCGCTACAGATGTTTGCAGTGCATGGACATGGACCTTTGCAAGACATGCTTCCTCAGTAGGTTCACGCACCACATCTAGCAACATGGTTTCGTTTCTGCATTTGAATGGACCAAGTGAAATGAATGTGCGTGTGCAGGTGGTGTCAAGCCTGAGGGCCACGAAGATGATCATGAAATGGTGAACATGGAATATGCCTGTGACCACTGCCAGGGGCTCATCGTGGGCAGCAGGATCAACTGTAACGTGTGTGAGGACTTTGACTTGTGTTTCGGATGTTACAATGCCAAGAAATATCCGGACAGGTGAGACATTCTGCAAAAGTACACATCACTTGATGCTTTTCCGAAACACCTTATTAAAATCTTTTATTATTCTCAGTCATCTCCCGACGCACCGGATCACCGTTTACCCCATGGTGACGATACGAATCAGCGACCGCCACCGCCTGATCCAGCCTTATATCCACAACTACTCGTGGCTCCTGTTTGCTGCTCTGGCCCTGTTTACATCAGAACTTACCAGTGAGAGGCAGATTGAAGGAGAGATTTTGGACAACAAGACTTTGGAGCAGGCCTCTTCTCTGCAGACGCGCTGCTCGCAGCTCATCACTGACTGCTTGTTGAAGGGGCAGACTGGCAAAGGCAAGTCTAAATTCTATACAGAATAAAAACGTCTTTTATGCAACTTGTCTTTTGCAAGCAGGCGTAAAAGATAAGCTTCTCCTTTTGTTTTTTAAAAGATTTGGCCAAATCTCAGTATTTCTAGAGTTATGAAAAGTGTCAAAAAACCAAAGTAAAACTTCTGGTTTATACCGCTTTCTTTCCCAGGCCTCCGTTCCTCTGCCTTGCTTGCTCTGCTGTCCTCCAATGAATCAGCCTCTGACAGTGAGCTCTGTCCAGTCTCTCCCGAGTCCCTTCAGGAGCTCAGTACGGCCACTGACACCTCCTCCCTGCCTGGCAGCACTGCAGCCATCTGCTCTCCATCATCTCCCAGAGACAAGGTGATGAACACATCTGACATGAAGTGATAAATTACAGCCAAAACCCAATTCATATATCAAAGTGGAATTCTACAGCACTAAATTTAAAAGTCAGTCAGTACTGAAAAACAGAGGAGTGCAGAAATCCGTTAAAACTGAAAATATCCAAAGGTGTGGTTTACTCATAACAGAATATTTTTGACAAAAGTGGTCTAAACTCATATAACAAAAATACGTTTACAGAGAATAGGAGAGATTTTTATGAAGAGTCAAAAGTTTGGACACTAAAATGTCTATTAAAATGCATGGAGAAGTATGTTGAAATCTAGTGTTCTGTAGATTTGAGAAAACAACTGTGAAGCAGAGTCACCCTGATGTTTGTATCGGATTCCCTGCAGCTCCAAAAATGGTGGAAACGTCTTTACAGCAGATCTTCACATGCTGGTCTGCTTAAACCCTGAAGGCAAAATTATTTAACACCATCCGTCCCTCTTCTTCCGCTCATCCAACACCGGGTCGTGGGCACCCAGACTTCCCTCTCCCCGGCCACTTCCTCCATCCCCTATGGGGGGACCCTGAGATGTTCCCAGGCCAGCTGAGAGATGTAGTTTCTCCATTGTGTCCAGGGTTTTCCCTTGGGGCTCCGCCCAGTGGGACATGCCCGGAGCTCCTCCCAAGGGAGACATCCTGGAGGCATCCGGACTACATCCTACTCTGGATGTGAAGGAGCAGCGGCTCTACTCCAAGCTCTCTGAGTGGCTTAACACCAATTAATATAAAACTAAAGGGTAGTGTGGTGATGGTATTAACCGAGTTTTATGCTCGCATCTTTTGGTAAAAAGATTGAGATAAAATTAAAGCAGCTAGTGAGTTGTATGGCCTGCAGGCACAACCAGCCCCCACCGCTCCTCCCATTGCCCCCTTCTTACCGGTCTTCACTGGCTGAGTGCCTGCTTCACGCCCTTCACTTTCCCCTTTTCCTTTGCAAACCTGGTCCAAGCTGCACGTCATGAGTTCATGAAAAAGGAAAACTTTTCTTGTGGTTTTATCTCCATAGCAACCATTTTTTGTTTTGTTCTGTGGGTGACGAACAGATCTATGTAATTTTTAGAAGAATCAGCTAAAGTAAACTTCTGGATTTCCTCGGCAACTGAGGTTTTTTATTAACCACGCCCACATTCCTAATATGTTCTTATCAAATGTCAAATCGTTTTTTTTTTTCCAGCTTAAGCCAGGGATTCATGTATCCAATTTTGACAATATTCCTGTAAAAAAACAACAACATATGAGCGACCGGGAAACGCCATGTTTGCAAGCTTGCCATGCTAATGTTGTTCAAAATCTGTGTCTTCTAATTCAACAGTATTCCAAATTCCAAATAGCTTCTCAATGGTGCTTAAGGAATTAGGAGGCTGTAGATCACAATCTTTAGAAGAGTTTGAGGTGATTTTTATATTTTTTATTCGAGATTGCGGCCTCTCCCCAAGGTTATAGGTCAACAAAACTTTGTGGTTTTATATTCAAGCTGGCGGTGTGTGTTTGTATAATTTAGTGAAAATTGCTTGAACTAAAGTTTTCATACCATATTGTGGAAAAATGTTAAAATTGACAAAATTCACACTTTGCTGCAAAATGGCTACCAGCCCGTCGGTTTTGTGGCCATCCCATAATAACTAAAAAATTCCTTTGGATATCCCTGACCTATGTGTTTTAGTTTTATTTGTGGATTTGGATATTTTTGAGCACCAAGAAAGATTTTGGGCCCATTCATTTTTTTTAAAGGTTTCTCCTGCTGTGATGTCATCATTTACTGGGTAGTAGATGGGGGTCAAATCTTGGCTCAAAAGCGCAAAGAAAGAAGAATCGCTAAAAAAATCTGGTCCTTGCAGTCAAGAATTCTAAAAGATACAGAAACATTTCATGTAAAACGTTTTAAGAAGTACTGTAAAGCAGACTGTAATTTGAAGCATTTTAACTTTCCCTCTTTAGAATAAACCATCCAACAAAGAGAAAAAAGAAAAGGAGCTGAGCTCCCCTCCGTCTGCACACCAGGAGGGGTTATTGCTTCCAACCTCTGAAGGGCAGGATAAAAGGAAACTGGTTAAACAAGACACCCTGGAGTCACCAAGCCTCAGCCAGACTCCGTCTCTGTCCAGTGAAGATCCTCTTTCTCCTGTGGTCCGAGGTAAGACCTCAGATGACCTCCAGCAGCCTGAATAAAAGTCAGAGCTGCTTCTGTGAGGGGCTGTGACATTCGCAACTGTCTGAATGTACGTAAGTTGTCTTTTTTTTCCCTCTGCTTAGCTTCAGAGTCGGTGCAAAGAGAAGTGAAATCTCCAGCACCTGATGGTGCCAGGGAGACGAATGAGAGGCTGCCTCAGGTTCCCCTCCAGGAACATGTGTTCTCTGAATGCTCCAGAGAAAGGATCCTGGGGCTGCTTGCTGCAATGCTTCCCCCAGTCAAACAGGTATGTAAAGGCAACCAGCAGTGAAACTTCTCCTTATCAACACATTTGAATGAAATGTTAAAAGAAATGTGTTGTGTCCTCAGGACAGCGTCCTGTCTCTGCCCAGCTGCAGCTCCATCCTGCCACAGCTTTTCAAGGCAGTCATTTTCAACGCCGGATCTCTCAATGAAACCTACCACCTGACCCTTGGGCTCCTGGGTCAGCTGCTGCTGCGGATCTCTCCACTGGAGGCCGACGCAGCCGTCACAGAGGCCCTCGCCGACAAGTACGATCTGCTGACTCAGGCAGAGGCAGCTTGTTCAGGAACTCAGGGCTGGAAGACCGCCCAGCTGCTGTTCGGCCTTGGGGCAGTTTGTTTAGACAGGTAATGAAAGAACGCGAGCAGACTCTATAACTCCCTTCTTTGTATGCTGGGCACCCCAGGTAAAAAGTTGTTTGACAAAACTCCAGAAGGCATCAGTTTACAGATGAGTCATTCTTGTAAGATATAAAAAAAAAATGTTTTTTTTTTTCATGTAAGATAATGGTGTGTGCAAACGTTTGGGCACCTAGAGTTAATACCTTCTACTGACCTTTTTGGAGAGCTGAGACCATAGTTCACAATCAGCAGGTGATTTCAATCTCAAATTAAAAAAAAAAAACGGAGTCATCTGACTTGCTCCAATAAAAAGCCCCATAGGTTCTTCTAAGCAGTTGTCTGAAACTGAAAAGAAGGAAGAAGATAGCAAAGTGTTTTCAGATGCCAATATCCTCTGACTGCTTCATCCCTCCAGAAAGACATGGGAGACTGGAGTTGTGCTGCACTGTTCTCTGTTTACAGTAGGTCAATATGGTTTTCATGATAGTCATCAGAAGAAAACTTTGTCTAGGTCCTCACCCCAAAAGTCAGCATTTGAAGTTGCCAAATGAACATATAAACAAGCCAGATGCATTTTGGAAACAAGTTCTGTGGAGGGATGAGGTTCAAGTGGAACTTTTTGGTTAGAAAAAGCAAAGATACGTTCGGAGAAGAAAAGGCACAGAGTTTAATGCAAAAGAACCTCTGTCCAAATGTTCGGCATGGGGAGGATCAGTCATGGTTTGGGGTTGTGTTGCAGCCACACTAACTTGGTACCATTTGTGAAAAAGCTGAAGTTGAAGAGAAGATGGCTTCTATAAATGATTAACGGTCCTAAACACACCTTCAAATCCAGCCCGCCTTACATTTAGAGGCAGAAGCAGCTTGAAGGTTTTGCCATGGCCTTCCCAATCACTTGACCTCAACATCCTTGAAAAATGGATGAAGATACCTCAAACAAGAATTGAGACTCTTGGCTGACTACAAAAAGTGTTTACAAGCTGTGATTCTTGCAAAAGAGGCCACTCCAAAGTACTAAGTGTGCAGGGTGCCCAAACCTTTGCACACACAATTATTCTCTTTTCTGTTATTTTCAAAGGGGAAATGATGGAAGAAAGCTTTTTCTTTTTAAATAATACAAGAATGTCTTAAACACTGATGCCTTTTGGTAATTTTCCCATCTATCCTTGGCTTCCTTTATACACCTTTATAGTTGGGGTGCCCACACTTGTGATCCCCACAGTATATGTGTTGTCTGTTTTCAGTCGTATTGGTCTGGACTGGGCGTGCACGGTGGCAGACATCTTACACAGCCTGAATGCCTGCCCTGAGTGGAGTGCAGTCATTGCTGCTTTCACTGATCACTGCATACAGCAGCTGCCACAAACCCTGAAACACACCAACCTCTTCACCCTGCTGGTGCTGGTGGGCTTCCCGGAGGTAAGCAGCTCCACGGCTCCTGCGTTTTTCAACCCCCCAACGTCAGAGTGGGCTGCTTCACTGAAACATGCGATTGCTGCCAGGTGTTATGTGTGGGAACGCAGACAGTGTTTATCGACAACGCCAACGAGCGGCACAACATGATCTTGCTGAAACACTTCACGGAGAAGAATCATGCTGCAGTGGTGGATGTTAAAACACGCAAGAGGAAAACAGGTTAGTGGTTTAAGATCAAGTGGAAGCAAAAAAAGTGCTTTTCTCTGTGCACTGATAACTAAGGCTGGAGACGGGTCGTAAGCTTTTTTTTCTTCTGATTGGGCCTCTTGAAACCTAGATGACTTTTTAACATGTTGGAACAAGTTCCGCTTATTCCTTAGTCACAACTGCTCTTACGGATGGGTAAAAAAACGGGCAAACCTGTACCAGGCATTGAGGTAGCCCGCAGAAAATATCAGGGTCGTTGACCAGTGAGTGAACCTACTGAGCATAAATATCCATGCAAGTTTTTTTCTACAGGCACGCCGCACGCCTGTAAGTTCTGTTCACGTAACAGGTGTGTGCCCCTTGTGTGCAGCCTAGCTGTTAGAAATAAGGAAATAGGACAATTAGAGCATAGTTTCTGTGGACATACAGCGGGGGTCCGACGAGCACTTACTTATCCCCTGCACACTCAGTGCGTGCGGCGTTTGCGCCTGGTCAGTAAGGATCCAGTCTGCACCTTACAAATGACTAGAGTGTAGCTTCCGGGAACTGTACAACAGCATCACCTGTACGTTGAAATTGCATGTAACTTACATTATCCTTACAAATGCTTCACAAAACACTTACCACACGCACAACAATGGTATGTTCCATTTTCATAATGTCCCTACAAGACAGACCTGCCTTCTCTTTAAGATGCAGCCGCTCCTCCGTACGGCCCTCTAACAGGCCCAGACAATTAAAAAACCTGTTCAGTGCATGTGGGAATTGTTTTTTTTCCCCAAAAAATAATTTAATGTATTGCTTTTGCAGCTGCAGACTTACTCTCCTTTAGTTTTCTGAAGCATCATAGTGGTGTATCCTGCCTTTTTTTCTCTTTTATAGTGAAGGACTACCAGCTTATCCAGTCTCAGGATTCTACCACAGCTGATCTTTCGGTACAGTCTGAGAACCAGAGCTGCCAAAAGACACTTCTGAGTCGCTACCTAAGTAATTTCACCTCCATAATCAGCCAGTTGCTGCAGACAAACCCAGACAATGGCTCCACTGATGCTGTGGAGGCATCCTGGGTCCTGTCTTTGGCCCTCAAAGGCCTCTACAACACATTAAAGGTTAATGCTCTAATAATGTCACAAATACCTAAATCAAGTGGGGTTTCTCCAGTGGAGGTTTAATTTTTTTGGTCTTACTTTTGCTTCTCGTGTCTAGAAGCATGGAGTGGAGAAGGCACAAGAAGCCATCCAGGAGTCAGGCCTGACCCAACTACTAGTGAGGAAGTGTAGCAAAGGGACGGGTTTCAGCAAGCTGTGGTTGCTGCGAGACCTGGAGATTCTCTCCATCATGCTCTACTCCTCCAAGAGGGAGATCCATTCCATGTCTCAAGACCCTGAGCGGGACCAGAGGGAACAGGACAAGGAGCATGACTCGGATCACTCCAGCTCCTGCGCTGATGACACAGATGTCAGCAGACCTGACCCTTTGGAAGGTCTTGATGAGGAGACTAAGATTTGCTTCCAGGTGATCAGAAACTCTTTTCATAACACAAAACATAAACTATAGGGGAATACAGTTTTTGACTTTGTCTGTCCAGATCACCCATGATGCCTTAAATGCTCCCCTGCCAATTCTGCGAGCCATGTACGAGCTGCAGATGAAGAGGACGGACTCTTTCTTCCTCGAAGTGCAGAAGAGGTCAGCAAAAATAACGGAGACAGCTTTACTTACTTTAAAATGGCTTTCTTAATGTGTTCTGCTTGTTTTTTTCCTTCTTTCTCAGGTTTGATGGAGAGGAGATCAAAACAGATGAGATTATTCGCACACTGGCACAGAAGTGGCAGCCCTCTAGACGGCACCGCTCTGAGGACAGGAGCACCAAGGCTGTGGACACTGACATGATTGTAGTTTCTTACATGGTAAAGTCTTTTATTTAGAAATTTGCAATAAAGCGGCCCGTAAAGACACACTCTGATCATCTTTTGATCCATTGTAAAAGTGTTCTCAGTGGTTCTTAAATTATGATTATGCCATTTCTAGCCAAATATTTTTAAAAGTGTTTTCTACAACATAGTTTTTGCAGAGCGGTAGGCGTTCATTAGAAATTTGTGGAGGGACTGTTGGTGTGGAGCAACCCCGCCCCCCTTCTCTTACCATTGCGGAGCAGGGAGCATGTTTTCTATATCAAACACAAAATCTCTGTTAACTGCTTTTTTATGCCCCTGATTCACAACAATTTGAGTAAAGAAATGTTCAGAAATGCAGTTTTAAGTTTAATTTTCTTCAAATATATTCTCCCATCACCTGAACAACACATTAAAAACACAAAAAACATCATTTTCATCAGAGTGGGTCTTCACCATAGATGTATTTTCAATGCACATGTATTCACAGTAGCAGCTACAGCATGATGTGTTACATCTATCTCAGTGTTTTTCTGTCTCCTCCAACAGTCCAAACCAAGTCACTGTGAAAAAGCCACAGAGGAAATCAATGTCGTGGCCCAGAAGCTGATCACCAGTTCAGAGAGCGACTTGCAGCTCAGCTACGCCAAACAGAGGCGCTCCAAAAGCTCAGCTCTGCTGCACAAAGAACTTGACGTGCGCAGCAATCGTTCGGTGCGTCAATACTTAGTGAAGGTCAACCAGGCCATCGCCACCCTGTACGCTCGCCACGTGCTGGCATCTCTGCTGGCAGACTGGCCCGCAGAAGCGCTGTTGAGTGAGGAGGCCCTGGAGCTGAACGGAGCATCACACATGGCCTACATCCTGGACATGCTGATGCAGCTGGAGGAGAGACCACTCTGGGAGAAAGTGAGGAGGAGTGAAGAAACTTTGCATGGAAAAAAGGAAACGGATGAATGCAAATGTGCTCTCAGAACCTAATACGAGTTATTCCTACTGACAATGTTTCTCTAATGACTAGATTCTCCAGAGGGTGCTAAAGGGCTGCAGCCAGACCATGCTGTCCAGCCTGTCTCTCACTGCTTGTCAGTTCATGGAGGAGCCAGGTATGGCCGTGCAGATCCGAGAGTCCAAACACCCGTACGACAACAACACCAACTTTGAGGTCAGTTCAAGTCTGTTTAGTTTTTTATGGGTTCATAATAAAGGGATAGGATCTGAAAAGATACTGTGAGGCTTCAATTATGCTGCACTTTTGTTTTCTTAGTCATTTTATGACATACCCGTATCCCATTCACCATCTTCAGGATAAAGTGCACATCCCTGGAGCCATCTACCTGTCCGTGAAGTTTGACTCCCGCTGCAACACAGAGGAAGGCTGCGATGAGCTCATCATGTCCAGCAGCAGCGACTTCCTCCAGGATGTCCACAACTTCAGTGGAACTCCACAGAAATGGTCTGACTTTGAGATACCAGGTACGGATCTCACTGATTCTTCAGAGTCGGGACAAAACCTGTCCCACAAGGAAAAGTCTTCTTCCTATGAAAAATAAATAGATTAAACATGATTCACATAAGTGAGATCTAAAGGAATTGTGACTACTGGTGTTGTGTTTTAGCATAGATAATGACTTGTTGGGGGTATTTTTGCTTAGATGAATGATCAATTGTTAGAGGCCCAGTGTTATTTCTCTTGTCCTTGGATAGAGGTCACAATAGTCACTAGCATTGAAAAACATTAAGAACATCTATAATTGTCAAAAAATGTACATCAATGCAAAGCTCAGGTTGAAATGTATAAAAAAATATAAAAATTGGAAATCTAAAATTATTTTTCTCAGAAATCAGCCTTTTGAATGTGTGCCCTTTGCTTTTGTCAACTCTGTCAGATTTTCTATAAATATGAGTTTAATTATGCAAAAACTTGATCAGCTGTATCCTGGAGAGGCAGCTTTCATTCTCCTAGCTGTGCTGAATGCAGCAGAACCACACATGGTCTGATCTTTCAGATGAAAATGGCCAATTTTCTTTCAGTCACACCCGGACCGCCACAGCTTCTCTCTGTTTGAATGCTTTTTAAAAGCCATAGTGGAAACAATTCAAGTGTGTTTTGGAGATTGTGGAGACAGATAGCAATAGCCGAAAAACTAGCTAGCCAGCTGGAGAATTTTTTTCTGCAACGAGGAAAACGTGCAATTTTGTCAACTCCATGAGCTTTAGTAGTGTCGAACAGAGTTGACAAATCGAACAATAAATGCTCAATGTCGTTATAATATCCTCTTTTTTTCCATGGTACAGGAAGAGAATGGCATTTTAGGAGGAGTTTATGAGTTGCTTGCATTAAATGTGTTGACATTTTTGTGTTGAGAGAAACTGTCAATGTTGGAGCAAAGGAGTTGGAATAGAGAGGATAAACAAAAATAAAAGAGGAAAATTAAATGTTAATCCAGAGAAGAAGTATGCCTTGCTAGCTGAGGAAAGACAGGGGAGTGGAAGAAGAGAGCTCAAGGTAAATCAGAAATGCAAATACCATTTGGTTAACTCTGTCAGATCATTATCAACACTGCTAAATATGGGTTTTAGGTCTGATGGGATGAGTAGAAAAAGTCCTCTGTTTTTGTTGTGTACGCTATAAAATATCATCAGTTCTAAAAACTTTTGCATTTTTTTTTTAAATTTAAGGATTTTGTTCTATGATGGCACAATCAAAAACTCAAGAGTCTGAAATTTAGCCTTGAATATATATATTACATTTCATTGCTTGCCAGAGGACCTAAATGCTACATATGTATGGACAATAAGCAAAACCATTTTAACCCTTTAACAGCAGAGATGTCACCGACGATACCTAAATAACAAGCTCAACCATTTACACGATCAACGTAAATCAGCTGTGTCTGACTTGGAGAGAAAATGGCATTGCACTGATATGTAACTCATGAATAACGCAAAGTGTTGCATAGTGGCAAAAAGACACAGAAACGCCTGATTTGCGTTGATCACGTAAGCACTTCACTAATGTAAAGTGTGGCATCTCAGAGCAAGGCTGCTTTTCTCCACTTCAGAATCCAGTTGTGCAAACGGTTGAAGATTTACGGTAGTCAAAAGAATGTCGACACTGTAGCTAAAGCTGTGGTGTAAAAGGGTCACAGCACATGAGGTTGTATATTCATGGATTTTTGTGTCCCTCAGGTGATACCCTATGTTACAAGTTCATGTCAGACATGAGCAACACAGAGTGGGGCTACAAGTTCACTGTAACCGGGGGCCACAGGGGCCGTTTCCAAACAGGTACTTTGGAATGGCAGAAAAAACGATTTCCATTTGCTCCAACCTGAATCACTTTAATTAAGTTCCTCTTCCGCATGTTTCCGATCAGGATTTGAGATCTTGAAGCAGATGTTAGCCGACGATCAAGTGCTCAGTCAGCTGCCACTGGCTGACATCTGGGAGTGGCAAGTGGGCGTGGCCTGTCGACAGACCGGAAACCAGCGCCTTAAAGCCATTCATTTGTTGCTCCGCCTCCTGCAGTGTCAATGTCAAAAGTGAGTCTGGAGTCTTTTTTTTTATATGACAGGCTTTATTCTCACCAAAGTAAATACATTTTTAACTGAATTAGAGCCTGTTTACCTCAGAACTCAAAGCCACGTTTTCCCAGAGTGTAGTTACAGAAAGAGTTTCGGCCATATGCGCGTTTTCAACAGTCCGTCAACAGTTGACGGACTGTCAACTGTTGACGGACTGTCAACTGTTGACAGTCCGTCCTCTCCGGTGGAGCTGGATATACCTGCACACAGGTTTTGCATGCAGCCCTTCATGAACGTCCTCCTGGTAATCTGAGATATTAGGAAAAATAGTGTTCAGGAATTTGCATGAATGCAAACAATGCTCAAACTGTGAATCTATGATTCTTCAAAAGCTGACATCTGAGCATTTAGATATTTTTAGTTTTTATATTTAAGATGTAAGTCATGAGAGGACAAAGTGATTTTTTTTAGATGCTTCAGAGTTCCTGTTTTTCAGTCTTAAGTTTTTCTTTTTGTGGTTATCTTTCTTTTCAAAGGAGGATTGAAATGCTCACGAGAGATGGTTTGTGATGTTTTAGTGCTAAACAAATTTAAACATTCCCATTACAAAAGTATAAGATGGACACAGTGATCAGGTTTTAAATAAATTGAGATTGTCTTGTTTTTTCCAGACTAACTTTTTGGAAAGAAGGTGGATTTTGGATTGATTATTTAGAAAAAGGTTTGGTGCAAATTCACCAGAAGCTGTTACAAATAACTATTCCATAAGATTTCTTTTAATCAATTTCATTGAATAGTTGTACCAG
The DNA here is from genome assembly GCA_037389245.1 of Oryzias sinensis. NCBI lineage: Eukaryota > Metazoa > Chordata > Actinopteri > Beloniformes > Adrianichthyidae > Oryzias > Oryzias sinensis. The sequence continues at coordinate 11,130,990 of CM074497.1, read as the reverse complement.
TTTTGAAATTGAGTCCCAAATGAGGTTTAAATTATATCTTAAAGAGCCACTCCAATGAAATTTGTGGTTTTGGTGTGTTTAACATGTTTTTGTGGCATTTTTCTGATGATAAAAGAAAATTCAGCTCAAATTTGCATTTGTGAGTATTTCTTTATTCAAATTGTTGTGAATCAGGAGCAGATGAAAAAAGGCAGTTTGAAAAAGAGCTTATTTGACACGTAGAAAATAAATATGATGGACAGGTCACAAGCTCCATACTCCGCAACATTCTAAAGCATGAACTTGCAGGCAAATGGATCCATGTACGTCTTTGTTTTTCTGGTCTGAGATTGAACCTGCATCTAAACTGTACAGCTGGTTAGCTCTAGTATTGCTCGCCATTTTGGATGCACCGGTAATGTTATGTTGAGGGTGTGAGGGGCTGTAAGCTAAAGCTAAGTTATGGGTGATGGTAGGGAGGGTTGCTCCACTCCAAAGGTCCCGGCCACAACTCAGAAGAGAATTTCTAATGAACTAATGCTGCTCTGAAGAAACTTTGTCCTAGAAAACAAGTGTTTTTTTAAATTTTTGCTAAAAACAGCATACTAATTATAATCAAAAGACCACTGGTAACAATTTGACAATAGATCAAGTCTGGGCATCTTTGTTTAGATTTCTGTCCCACAACGCGATCTTGGATGAGCGCCAGGAAACGCGCGATTTTTTAGCAATTGTTATCCAAAAGTCAGCGTTTTCCTTTAGTGTTGCAAGTCCTTCATAGTGTATGGGTGGCGGTGACAGTTTTTGTGGTTGGTGTGCTGCAGGCCCTGTGAGCTGACGCTGCTGCGCCCGCTGTGGCAGCTCTTCATATCCATGGAGAACAGCCTGAGCCAGGATCCCACCAGTATCACTGTGCTGCTGCCTGTTCACAGAGCCCTCACCGAGCTCTTCTTCATCGCAGAGGGCCATGCCAGCGTGAGTCATGGACACTATCACACTTCAAACCTGTGCTATTAAAGCTCTGTGGGTGCAGCTGCACAGTCAGTCGCAATTGTTAACCCCACCATTTTGTTCTTCAGTTTTTCTCCTAAGTACCTGCTCTTTTCTTACTGGAGTCCATCCATCTGCCAGACGGCATTGTTCCGCTCAGTCTCCCTGAAAACTGTTTGAGATGGAAAACACTTTTATCCCTATCCTCTTCTTCTGTTTCTCCTCCTCTGAAATAATACCAGCCCTGAAATGAGCCCACCATCAGCCAGGGGTTTCCCTACCTGTAGCTGAAGCTCAATCACATGGGCCCAGAAAGGCTTCTTCAACTGGGAAACTACACCAGCTGACATGTTAGCGCGTCGACAGATTCATGCCTGGCAGCATGTGTCAGCAGACAGCAGGGGGCAGTAGCTGGATTCTGCAGTTTAGTTTGTGCTCATCCTTCATGAACACTGTGGTCTAATGTGCATTCATGATTCCGTCTGCCACATTGTGTGCTTGAACCCACGATAACCTCCTTTTACTTACTACAGACATGAGATTTCTTTTGTTGTCCTGGAATTCGAGTTGCTCACTCAAAACATGGGTTAACACTGACAAGACACCGATAGTCCACTCACATACTCTGGTAAAGGTAGTGCCATGTAACCACAAATAAGGTTTAGCTAATCTGCCATGAGGTGGTGGTTTAATATTATTATAGAATCCACTCTATAAATTGTGCAATAAAATGCATAATGTCTGCAATAATACAACAGAAATAAAGGTTATAGAACTTAATCCATCAGAATACTGTTATTATAGAAGATTCCTGCTGGCATCTTAACTGTTTTAAACTTAAAAATAATTCTTTTGGGAAACTCCTAAACTGTAATGACAAACTAACAGTTTAGGAGTTGCTAAAATAATTGCTTGAATTGTAAGTTGACATGTCCATCCATCTTCAAATTCCACTGAATTTCTTTTGGGGTCACGGAGCTGCTTGAGCCAACCCAGCTACTGTTGGGCGAAGGTGGGGTTCACCCTGAACAGCTCACCAGTCTGTAGTCGGGTCACAGAACTAATCACATGCACACCTAGGGGCAATTTAGAATGACCAACCAACCTACGGTGGATGACATTAGTATTTCATTCCCTCCAGTAGGTTTTCCCACCTAAAAATAAATTAACAGTCTCTCATCCTACTGGTAGGTTCTTTTGAATAGTGGCAGATAGGAAATCCAGAAATGACTAAACAATTTATTTAAATGAATTTGCATTTCACTGAGGGAAATAGCTATTTGATCCCCTAGTAAACATTAAGAATTCTGGTCGACACAGACCAGACATCTGAACTGAAGACGCCTGTATGAACTAATCACCTGTGGACCAAATCACCACAGTGGATTTAGAGGAGAAGAACAGTGAGAAATCGTCACTAACAGGAGTTAGTTGATGATCCCAGAGCAGCTGGAACCACAGTCACCAAGAAAACCATTGGGAATTCTTTACTCTGCAGTCGTTCAACATCTTGCAGAGCTCGCAAAGTCGTCATGCTTAAAAAGGCACATGTGCAGACCCCCTGAAGTTTACCAATGAACACCTTCAATGATTGGGAGAAGGAGCTGTGTTCAGATTAGACCAACATGGAGCTATTTGAAGTCAGCTCAACCAGTTTGGAGGAAGAGAAATGCTGCCTGTGATCCCAAAAACACCATCCCCTCTGTCAAGCACGGAGGTGGAAACATCATGCCGTGGTGTATTTTTCTGCACTGGGTTACTTTATCATGTGGATGGGAGGATGGATGGAGCCATGTACTTTCAAATCCTGAGTAAGAACCTCGTCTCCTTAAACCAAGAGGCTTAAAATGGGTTGAGGATGGGTCTTCCGACAGGATAATGACCCAAAAGATTCAGCCTAGTCAACCAAGGAATGACTGAAGAAGAAGCAAAGTGAGGTCATGGAGTGGTCCAACCAGTCTCTGGACCATTAATCCTACAGAAAACCTATGGAGAGAGCTGAAGCTCTCAGTTGCTAAGCAACAGCCACCTAATCTGAATGGTTTAGAAATTATTTGGAAAGAAGAGAGGTCAAAAACGTCCACCTGATATGTGCAGACACCTGCTCATTAACTATAAGAAACATCGGACCTATTTGCGGTTAATAAGGGTTTTGCCACAAAGTACTAAGTATTTCGCTCAATGAAACACTTATCAACATTTATATAAATTCTCCAAAGTTAATTTCTTGTCTTTCTATCTCTCACTGTTCAAATGAACCGGCCATTAGGATTGTTGACTGTTTAGGTATTATTATTATGGCCCGCAGCAGCAGTCACTGACTGCAAGGACCATATTGTTTTCGCAGTTGGAAACGACGACTTCGCCGCCTTTCAGCGAGAATTTGACCCCCGCCGCATGCTCGAAAAGTCACCAAAATGTGCACACACCTGGGATAAATTGCAAATGAATTTTCCACAAAGTCAACGTCACCCCCCCGAAGACGATGACATCACGGCCAGCGATCCCGTCAAAAAAATGAAAGGGCCGAAAATCGCGTATGGGGCCGAACAAAATGTACTTCAAAATACAGCCGCGAAACCAAGACACACGTGTCGGGGATATCCCAAAGATGTTTTGAAATCATTACGGGGCGGCCACACGACCTACGGCTTGGCGGCCATTTTGTGGCGAACTCTGAGAATTGGCGATTTTCGTGTTTTGCCACAATATGGGGAAAAGACGCTTTTGTTTGAACGATTTTCACGCAATTGCACACACTTGCTGCCAGTTCCAGTCTACAAACACCCCAGAAGTGTCGTTGACCTTTGACCTTGGGAAAAGGCCGCCATCTGGAATTTTCTCAAAAAAGCACCTTTAGCACCAGATACAAACGAAAACTCGTCGTTGGAATTTTCATCAATCGTCTCGTAACTTTTCGGGCACCAACGGCCAGCTACTCTGGACAAAATGTTGGAATTAGAAGTTGTAGATTTTGAACGGCGTGCGCGTGGCGAGCTAGCAACCGTTGCCATCTTGGCTAGCTCACACATTTTTCGTCGGAATGTCGTGAAGAGGAAATATGCGATTCCTTGGCCCGCGCTGAACAAAACGATGCTACGCACGACAAGATCGATAAAGGAATGTGGGCGGGGTAAGCAAAAAACCGTCGCAAAAAAATGTGCCGACTCTGCAAAAACGAAAATATTCGGAACTTTCTTTTTGAGAATCGACTAACGAAACCAATAACCAACGTTGGGCATCAATGGCAAGCTACTGTGGAAAAATGTTGGAATTAGAAGTTGTAAATTTTGAACGGCGTGCGCGTGGCGAGCTAGCAAAGTGGCGCACTGTTATAACGCCTATGTTTTTCAAAGGACTACTGTGAAATTTGAATGCATGCAATGATGCCTGAAACTGCATACATTGAATAACACTGGATATGGACATATAAGGAATGTGGGCGTGGTTAGCATAAAACCTTTGTTGCTAAGGACAACAAAAAGTTTACTTTTACCGATTTGTCCGAAACTGATGTCAATCTGTTCGTCCTCCCGAGGGAACCAAAACATAAAATGGTTGCTATGGAGATAAAATCAACAGAAAAGCCGCCATTTTGGAAAAAGTGGTTTTTTTCCTAACTTATGACATATAGCTCTCACCAATGCAGGAATGTTTTTTTCTGAGTCAGTTGATGATGCTGATCGCTATGCTAGCACTTTTAGCTATGTTAGCATAACTAACATAGTTAGCATAATTAGCATTTTAGGTAATGTGTTTTTCTGAGTCAGTTGATGATGCTGATCGCTATGCTAGCACTTTTAGCGAAATTAGCATAGTTAGCATAACTAGCAAAATCAGCCTTGACTAGCTTTTAATTTGTGGGCGGTGAGGACGATGAGGGCGGTGATGGCGACGGTGGTGCGACGAGTTGGGCGTAGAAGGCGGGTTGCGTCTGCGGGCCATAAAACGCCGCTTGCGGCTTTAATTATTACTGTATTTTATTTTGTTTATTTATTTTTAGATGGACAAACCTCCAAAATCAACATAGGGTCAAATTCTTATTTCCACCAATGTATGAATCTTTGTTGTTGGACTGTGGGAGGACGCCGGGGTTAACCCACACTTGCACGAGGAGAAGATGCTCTACACAGAAAAGTCCCAGCTGGGGTTTGAACCAGGATGCATGACTGCGATCATTTTTCCCTACCAGGACGATGTGTGCAGGTCACATGAGAAAAAGGCATAAATACCTGAGAAATGCTTTAAAGTTTTTCACTGAATGCAGTCAGTTTACTGTCTCATCATCAATACAAACGTTTATTAAAAGGTCAAAAAAATGATAAATAATAATTGTGATCCTCTGCAGGTAAGGACAGATCTGTAGGTTTAACAAAGTGATGCTATAGTCAGATGTTTACTTTTCCTTCTTCTACTTCCTTTGGTCAGGCTGTAGGCTTTGCATTAAATTACATTTCTCTTTACACGCGCTGGAAAAGTGGATTGAAAACCCAGCGCTGAGTTCTGTTACTAAAAGCTTCAGAATCAAAGTTGTCTGGATTTTAGCCTTTTTTTTCTCTCTCTCCAATCCTCATAGTTTACAGCCAAGTCAGCTACAGGAAGTCATCTGAATATTAGGAAATCAAAACTGTGTGTCACACTCTGCTAGATGTACAAATGACTGGAGGATGTTTGGGACATAAACACCTGGACTGCTGTTAGGAAGACTGGTTAAGCAAGGCTCTGGACTGTGTCTGCAGGACTGTGAAGGGCTCAGCACATTTAGCACGCATGCTCTCCAATCTGTGCAGTTTTAAAATATGGTCGGTGGCTTCCCGCTGTGGTCAGGAGTCGTACATGTCTTGCCTGAACTTATATTGCAGATATCTATTACTAACCCACGTTTTGACGTGTTTTTCAGACTCAGGGGCTCCTCCAGGAGTACCTGATGGCCATGACCACAGATGAGCAGCTCCTGAATCGCACCGCCATGGTACGCCTCTTGAACTTGAATGATTTCCTTTAAGCTAAACTCTTTCAGGTTACGTTTGCTAGTTACAGTCATCAAGTTGTCCTTAGGGGACGTGTTGTGTAACAGTTGGTCTTACAGTAGTCTGTCCTTTTTTTTTTTTCTGCTGTGAATCACCGAGCTGTTGGCACCTAGCAGGTCCCTCAGCACCGCTCTCTCCTGTTTTGAATGTGTGTGGGCCGTGTTCATGGCTAATGTATTTGATAATTACAGTCCATTAGCATTTGTGGCAGAGCGAGCCGCCGCGTCCTCTACACCAGAGGGTCCCGTGATGCAGCGGCGGAGCTTTAAGGAGCAAAGGATGCTGGGTGATTTAAAAAAAAAAATCATTGTGGGAGGCTCTGCTCAGCTGTCGCCTAACACCTGTCAGCGTGAAAAAAGAAAGAAACGATGGCTAGCTTGGCATGTCAGATTAGTGTGTTATATTAACAATGAGAGGAAGGATTTAAGGAAACAGGATGTTGAATGGAGAAAATAATTAAAAGATTTCCAGATTAGTTTCTCCCTGACAACCAGATTATATAAAAGCTCTTAGAAAGGCAGTTTTTTAAATGGCCTATACCATACTTTTCTGAAGCCTTTCAGAGTAAACTATATTCATAAATATGATCAAATATGATCATTGGCAGACTAAAAAACAAATTTTTAATGAAATAAAAAAATGTTTGCAGCCTATTTTCTTACCTGGAAGTAAGACGACTTGATCTCTGAGACACCGCCTTTCGCTCCTTGTGGATGTCATCCTAGAGTCGGCCTACACACGGCCTACGCGGCGTGTCTGCGTTTCATCCACAACAACAAACAACGTCCAGACTTTTGCCAAGACGGATGTGCAGACTGTGCATTTAAAATGAAAGAGCAACCAACAGAGAAAGTGGGTGTGTGTGTTAGCCTGGAGGCGGTGCTAGCAGCGCAGACTCTTCCTGGAAGGCGTCGTTCCCCACTTTGGGTTTTTACATTGTGACGTCAGTCGCTTTCATAGACTGAGAGGGGCTGGTGGTCAGAGGTCATGTTTTTAGAGGAATACTCAGAGATGCGTGAACGGATCAAAATACCGCTTTGGGTTGTTTCTAGTGAGCAATAGACATTATAATACACTGAAAATGTCAAAAAATTAACTTTGCATGATATAGCCCCTTCAATCAACATCAGAAATTTACAGACTGCAGGGTTTTGAGGGTTTCAAGATGGAGATGCACTAATCAATCAGTCAGAATCCATTTAGCAAGTGATCAGCCTTACTGGAAACCAGCAAAACCAAATTAGAATATAAACTTAATTCTGCTGTTTTTAAAGATCCACTGCGATGAAAATTGTGTTTTTGGTGTTTTTAACATGTGCTTTTGGCATTTTTCTGATGATTGAGGACATGTTAAAAAGAAAACTAAGCTACATCAAGCATTCGATTTAAATTGAGGATGTTAATAGATCAGGTTTGATTAAAAGCACCATTGACTGTTTATGAGAAGTAGACTGGTTGATTTCCCCCCCCAGGTTCCAAACAGGAAGTGGTTCCAAGAAGCCAAACTCCTTTAGACGTCTACTGAGAAATAGGCTGCTGTTACTCAGTCATTCTATTGGTCAGAATAATCATTCTCGCTCTGATACCCTTTTTTCGTTTTAAAAGTTCTTGATAACTGTTTTGTTTTTCCATTGATTTTTTGGTTGTAGTGCGGGTTATTCAAGTTATAAACTGACCAATCACATGCCTCAATAAAAGCATGTGGTCTCTCGTCAAACAATCAAAATGTTTGATTGACATATTCTGACTGTCAGTGGTAGGGAGGCTCCAACATGGGGACAGCAAATCGTGACAAGTGGCGACTAAATTGACTTCATTTGGTTGGAGCTGGAAGTAAACCATTTTCTATTGGTGATGTCACACTCGCTCAGTCCAGTTCTCATATACAGTCAAGGACATCAAGAAACTGTGTAGGAAACTGTATTAAGGTTTGGCATTTTTCCACGTGTAGTTCCTTTGAACATTTAGACTTTTCAAAGCCTAATTTGTCTTTTATTTTCTCTCATTTCTAAGACGTTTTATCCTGAAACATTCAATATTTAGGCGGGACCAGAAAGCTTCATAGTCAGAGTTATTGTTCTCCTGTCTTGACCCTTATCATTTAATCTGCCATCTTCTTCTCCTGGTGCAGGCTTTGAAGAACATTGCTGCCATCAGTCTTGCTATCAATTACCCCAATAAATCCACAAAGTTACTCAACGCATCTCCTTGAGCAACCCTTCAAGACTGTGGAGGAGAGGACACATCCTGACTCAGAGGAGAGCTTTACCCACCATCCAAGCGTGTTTCTTCTGACAGGACTCCATCTTTCTACAACTGGACTCTGCAGCACCGTGGTGTGTGTGTTTGTGGGGGAGGGCACTTTGAGAGCACTTTCCACTCTTCCTCACTGTCCTTTTTGCCTTAGGTGAATCAAGTATATCAGCATGTGCTTTCCCATATAAACAAGGAAGTTGTGGGGTTTATTTCACGTTTACTTTCACTGTGCTAAAGGAGATAAGGTGTGGTAAATTTACACCCTCAAGGAGAACTTTTTCTTTTCTTTCTGCTGTGTTCCTCTCCCGAGCAGCAGATACTCTGGATCACTTAGTTGATTGTGGTGGAAGCAGGTCACCTTGGCAACTTCCATGTCCCAGTGGACGTGCGGAGCATCCTAAAAATACAGTCCAGCACTGAGCGAAAGGAATGACCTACAGGCTCAGTTCTTCCGTCGCTTCCCCTTTCCATTCTTTCTCCCTATTCTTCATTTCTTCCTGTCACTCGTGTGTTCTCCCGTTCTCCCTCCCAAGCAACACCGAGACATGAAGGTACTTTTTAGGGCTTTCACTGAGGAGCAGGATCAGTCCATTACCACACAAACCCGAAACATTCATCTAGTGTGAAGGGAACCACTTTGCAACCAGTGGGAAAATCTTATTGCTTAAAGAAGTTGGATTTCTATGCCAAAAAAAAAAGAAAAGATGCAGATTCTTTAGAGGTTTCCGTTTTATACAAATATTTAATCGTATATCTGTCTGTTAACAGACCCCAAAACAAAACAATGGAACAAAATTCAAAGGAAAAACTGCATTTTTTGTTGTTTAGCTTTTAGTTGAGAAACGACCCTTTATTTTTAAACTCTGTGTTGGGTTTGCTCAAACACTCAGTGAAGTGGTTACAGAGTTTCCTGTTTGCACTTCACAGCGGTTAGTACAGCCGGTTCCTTCACGTTTCTCCTTCTCTTTTCATTGAATAATGTCTTTTAGTAAACTTAACGTTTTTATTTTTTTGTTAAAAAAGTTCATGAATTCAAAGGGAATAGGAGACTGGTTAAAAGGCGTGACAGCCTGCCATAAGGGCCAACACGGAGTCCAGCCACATCCCTCCCTTCTTCTTCATTACACAACAGATGCGCCATTTTCCATCCCATCACTATGATCCCACATTTGTTTCATGTTTGGATGCACTTGTGCACTTCCAGAGGTTTCCAGGGTTTTGTGTTCATACATTTAATTGCCATTTATTGGAAATTGAGAGGTAGAGGATTCTTTTTTCTTCTGTTGTGACTGCTTTTTTCTAAAACGAGACTCTCACAGTAGGAAGTCATGGTAGTTTTATACCAAAGATACCCATCATGTTTTGACCCATACCACACTTTTAAAGGAGCTCCTGCATGACTCCTGTTTTCTCACATATCAGACTATTCGGAGGAGCTGGAGCACAGGAATCCTTTAAACTTTGTCTCCGTTTTCATTTTCACACACGGCTGCTGCAGCTAGAAGAGAAGACGCCTCCATTTTTCTTCCATGACGCCTCACACATGTACGATGTGCCTATGGTTAAAAATGAAGCAATCATAATTTAACTCATATTAGGACGTTTTTTTAAAGAGAGAAATATATTGTTTAATTTGAGTTGTTTTGTAACTTTTTATTTTTATTGTTTTTCTTTTTTGCAGAAGTGCTTGATGTGAGGCTTGACTAATTGAATGTACATAACTGTGAATATTAATTGCACAAAAAAAGGACTTTGATATCCACCCCTTAAGAAATAAAAGCAGGCACTAACCGCTGGAGACTGGAAATGGGATTTTTCTTTTTTTGCACTATAAAAACACCAAACTCTCACAAATAATTCAATTAAATAAAATTCCAAGTCTAATGAATTCTAGTGAAAAGTATATTTAATCCAGGAGTGGGCAAACTTGTTGACTCATGGGCCACAAGGAGTTCTAAAATTGACAGAAGAACCGGACCAGGAGGGTTTTGTTAATCCACCACATAAGAGAAAGAAATAACATAGAATCTGGATGAAAAAATGCCTTAAGTTTAAATAAAAATTAAATATATATATCTTTTTATTTCATTTTATTGCCAATTGCACCGATGGGTTGATGTCCCTCTGGTAAAAATGCAAACTAAAGGTACGTTCACACCGCCCTCTGCAATGTGCGTTCAAGCGACCACGGGTGCATGTGGCCCTCAAGAACACGCGTCACATGCCCGGTGTGGACATAGCATAAAAGAAATGCTGCGTTCGTGTGGTGTTGGAATGATCGGGAAAACGGCTGTGAAAACACAAGAACGTCAGAAAAAGATCACATTATCCAACAACACATGAATGCAGAAAACCTTTCTTCACCTAAACAAAGGTCAATCAATGTATTAGTACTGCACCATCTCTGAGGAGACTCCAGAACTTAAAATAACAAACATTAATAATCAGTACAATTTATTCTGGTTTGGTGGGCCACATTAAATAGGTTAAGCTGTTTTATCTTAAGCTTTAGGTTAGCTTTCCTCACAGTTTCATCATATTGGCTCTTCTCCTCTAACTCAAACTCAGCTTGTTTTCATCTCAGCCTCTGCTCCAGCTGACCGCCTCCTCCTTATCTCGGCGCCAGTGATGGCAGTGATGATCACTGTGGCGATAATGACATCAAGTGGAGGAAATGTTCAATAAGATGTTAGATGAATCAATAGATGATTCAGCGGCCCTCTGCACCCCCACAGCCCCCACACAGGAGTGACTCAGCCTTTGCTCTTCTACTGATCTGTCAGATCAGTAGAAGAAACAGAAACAGTCTCTCGGTTCTCTTGTACGCAAGACGAAAGAAGCCGAGAATCTCCAAAATATTCATTAAAAGTGCTCAAATCTTGACTCAATCTCAGTTGCAGCACAAACATTCACATCAGATCTGTTCCGAGGCAGGTAGAGTCTGGAACTGTTCTCCAATAATTGAAAAAAAAAAGTAACTAATCGGATTAATTTTCCAGAAAAAAATGTTCAAACGTTTGAAATCAACTCAAAGGAAAACTTTCACAGATTTGTAGAATAAATGGAACAAATAATATGAGCAAAAAGTGATGAATATTAAACCCAATAGAGTGAAATAAAAGCATGTTTATTATATTTACTAAAAGTAAAATGTGTGATGCAATACATGTCTTTATTAGTACATTATTTTAAAGTTAGTTACATAAATGTAACAAAATAAATGCATTCATCTCCATTTAATGTTATGGAATTACTTTTTCATCAACCCTTGTGCTATCCTAGGCACTTTAACATTGGGAGTTGGGTCATCTAGACCCACTAGACAGTGCGCTGAACCTTTTTTCTTCAATGATTTGTGATCTTCACTGGTGTCCATGGATTACATGAAATCTTTCCACCTTTATCCACCTTTATCATGGTAGGAATAACACGTCAATGTAAGGGTGGGGTCATCTAAGATAGCACAAGGGTTAAAAAGGAATGCCAACTAAAACAGCAGCTTATTCTATCTCAGGGATTCATCACCTCTTAGTATAAAAGGTTAACTAGACTAAATCACACAAGCACAGCAGCAGCATTAGGCTGGTTTTCTTCTTTTCTGTTAACAGAAGTTTAAAAGCTGTTTAATTGACTCATCTTTTCTCTCCCCTCCCTCAGCTGAGGGATCTCTGCGTCACTTTCTGAGGCTCTCTGTCAGACCCCCCCCCCCCATATTTGATGGTCATGCCTGTGTGGATGACGCCATCAGCGGCAGCTGTCGTGGTGCTTGGACCCACGCTTCGACAGGCTGCTCGTCACTTTCAGATGAGTGATCAAAGGAGCACATGTGAGATTTAGTGACAGCTAGCTGTGATCAGACAAACAAGCTTTTGGTTGAAGCTGCTGCTCAAAAAAATCATCTTTTTTGCGTCTGCAAGTTTTTATGATTTTAATATTAATAATTATCCATTTTATTTGAAAGTGCCTTTAAAGAAACCCAAGGACACTGTATACAAAACAAATGTAAAAGTGTTAATTAATAGCACAATAAATAGAAATAGACAGAAAATCAAAAGTGAATCAGAAGGAGAAAGCAGAATTAAACAGATGAGTTTTTATTTGAAAGTTTATAAAGAGTCTATGTTACGGAGGTCAGGAGGGAGGGAATTCCAGAGTTTGGGAGCCGAGCAGCTGAAGGCTCTGCCTTCCATGGTGATGAGTCCGGCCTGAGGATCAGAGAGTTGAACAGAGGAGGAGGACCAAAGAGAACGAGAGGGAGTTTTGATATGAAGTAGGTCAGAAAGATGAGGAGGAGCCAGGTTATGGAGGGCCTTAAAGGTAGACAGGAGGAGTTTGAATTTATTTCTGGAGGTTATGGGAAGCCAGTGCAGCTGGTGGAGAACCGGGGTGAAATGACTGAAGGGAAGAGGTTCTGGAGATGATGCGGGCAGCTGAGTTCTGGACCAGTTGAAGCTTTTTGAGGGAGACCAAAGAGGAGAGAATTACAGTAATCTAAACGGGAAGTGACCAGACTGTGAACCAGGATAGAGGTTTTGTTATTCTAACAAATTCTAAATCATAGTGCTAGGAGACACGTACTGCCTGCAAAAATGGACTCCTTCAGAAAACGAATAACGGGAAAAACTGCAGATCATCTGCACAATCTTCAGCTTTTTTTTAAATTTTTTTTTATCACAGACTGAAAAATCCAGTTGATTCAAAACCTAAAGCAGTGAGGAGATTTAGGAATTTTAAAATGCCCAATACATAAAAAGTAAGCTTTTCTTTCTTTATCTCTGTACTTCTAAAGACGGTTCTGTTGCAGGCCTAATGCACTCAACACTAGTTGAAATCTTTGTATGATTTTAGCTGTGACAAAGGAAAATCCTCTCTCTTGTGTCTCTTTGTTTCACACACAGAATAAATCTTTTTCTTCACCATGTCATCTGAGTCTTTGGGCTCTTTTTGTGACGTTCAACTCGATGAATCGCCTTCCCTGCCTGAGGACTCTTCACCTTGACCTCGTCATAATGAAACCTACTTCCTGTAAACTCTCCTGGGACTTGAGGCTCTTATGGGTCAGTTCTCGGGAGGTTCTGAAATAATTGGGTACTTTACAGAACCTTGAGAGAAAAGGACTAAGGGAACACTTACGCCCATATTTAGAATTCCACTTGTCATGTAACAGAGGAAGCTGCTGTTTTAGATCTCAGTTCTGCGATCTGGGTTGGAAGATTAGCCGTAGTGTCAGGAGCATTCAGACCATAATAGATTGTGGGGACTTTCAACATGACAGCCATGGTGCCAAAAGTGATAACTAATCAGAATCATTAGGATGAAAGCTGCTGTGTTTGACTAAGAGGGGATAGCTGGTGTTGGTATAATGGAGGTGATAGAAAATGGGCTTTATCCCCTGACCTCACAGCTGGACAATAACAGCCTCATTAAATTGAGGCCATCAGTTGATGGACTAAACCACTGGCTCTGGGTCAGGGTTGGTCTAGTTTAAATTAGCAGAGGTTTCTCTCTTTCAATACACCAAGCATGTTTCTTCTCATATTAAATCTTTTTTTATTTCTAGATGAAACAGCAGAAAACCACTTGTTGGCATGTTTGGCCCTGATCTGCTGTGTAATGACGAAACAGGCTTAATTTTGACTCTAGAATATTGTTGCAACGTGTCCTGGGACTCCAAACCACCAATATTTACAAAATTGAGAAATTAAAATACCATTCCGGCATTTTCCTTCCCCTCATTGTAATTCTCATTAGCCAATAAACAAGACATGAATAGTGTGTGTCAACTATTAGCCAGATTATTAAAGGTAACTAAAAAAAAAACATCAGTTCCAACTCTATCCTCAAAGGTTTACTCAGGATGCCTGGACTCGTATAGTTTTATCTAAATGCGCTGTTTGTTCTGACAAATGCATCTCTGTTCGGTGCTTCCAGAAGGACAGGTTAGCTATGCTGCCATGGTTTTTGGGACCAGATTATCCCTTGTGCTATCCTAGACACTTTAGCATTGGAAGTTGGGTCATCCAGACCCACTAGACAGTGCGCTGAACCTTTTTTCTTCAATGATTTGTGATCTTCACTGGTGTCCATGAGTACGTACATGAAATCTCTCCACCTTTATCCACCTTTGTCATGGTAGGGAGAACACATCCATGGAAGGGTGGGGTCATCTAAGATAGCACAAGGGTTACTGCAGTCTTTTGTCGGCTGCTGTGTCATTCATTTTGAAAGGTTTTTGATTGTCTTTTTTTAAATACGTTTTTTACATGTATCTGTTAGAAAACCTGCAATCTTTTGTGCATGTTTTTGCTTGAGTTTGATGTCTGACTGATGATTATACCTTACTTGGATCATTCCTGATCTTTCTTTTACTTCATTGATGGATAAGAAGAGCCTGGGTGACCCATGTCTGATAAGTTCTTTATTTTGTATTTTCTTGTGTCTGGTCCGTCACACAATACTAGTTTGCTTTGGGAGACCTTACCAGACGTTGGGCATACAAACCCCTTCACCTCACTATGGTTTTTGATCAGGGAAAAATTGGGACTAGAGGGTGTGTTCCAGTTACAGGGGAGTCACACTTTAGCGGGAGGTGCTCTGGGAGTTCATGGGACACGAGACCCCTTATTAGGGTCCATTTTATCTCCATATAAGCAGAGCTGCAGAGTCAGACTTGTTTTAGGCGATCTTTACTTCCATGGACAGTATTTGTCGGTGTCCATGAGGCAGTTTGGATCTGTAATAAAGACCAGCACTTCCCAGTTTGAGGACATGGTTTCACCTGGAAAAAGGCAGAATGGCCCCTTCCCACTAAATACCCACGCTGATGAAAATTATGTTTTGATGCTTTTTACATGTTCATTTTTCTGATGATGGAGGACATATTAGAAAAGGAAGCTCAACATTGCATTTCTGAGTATTTCTTTGATCAAATTGTTGTGAATCGGGAGCAGACGAAAGATACTGTTTGATAAAGAGCTTATTTGTAATGAATAAAACACATTGGGCGGGTCACAAGCTCCATGCTCAGAGCTCTCATTAATTGGGAGGGGAAGGGGAGGTGGGGTTGATCCACAGCAACAGTCCCACCCACCCACATCTCAGAGGCAAATTTCTGATGAACATCTGCAACTCTGCAGTAACTATGTCCTAGAGAACGACACACGTTTTTGTTATTTTTTTGATAAAATAATCATAATTACCATTAAAACACAACTGAGAATACTTTGAAAATAGATCACAAGAGGATGGAAGTCGGTCTTTGAGGATGAGTCATGTCTGTGGGTAGAGCAGTGTAAGTATCTGGATGTTTTCTTCACAATGGAGGGAAGGATGGAGTGTGGAATTGACTGATGCAGTAATGCTGTCTTTGTTGCCATCTCTTCTGGTGAAGCATGGCCAGGAGCTGTGGGTTATGAACCACTGGTTTGTTGGTGCATAAAAGTAGAAATATTAAGATCGTAAGTATGGGCTTCATAACATCTTTTAAACACGTTAATATTAATTGTTCATGAAATGAACTTGCAGCTCCAGCAGATGTTTACTGTTCATGCATGACTGGACAAAATGGGCACAAGCATGAACCCAGTGTTAAATTCCTTGTAACCATGACTTTAGCATATTATTAGGAGTTCTGTGTGTATCAGCATGGTGAATGTTGGTGCGGGTTCTTGCTTAGAGGCAGCAACAAGAACAGATGTAGTTAATCTGGTTAGAAAATGTGGAAAGTGGTGGCGGACTAAAACGTTAAAAACGTAGCTGGCTTCATAAAATCAGAGTCAAATTCCAAAAATAGCAGTGCACATTTTTCAGACTGTAGCTGTGGTACCAAAAAAATTATTCTCATCTAAAACTTTTAATGCTCGCTTGTAAACAGAATATATTGGAGGGAGGGTTATTGTTATTTAACAGCCCAGTGGCCAGCTGATGACAGTGCATAAAATGTGGCACTATACCATTGCATTGTGCAATAAGTCTGCAGCTCTTGCAGTCAGACTGTTTCTCATGTAACTAAAATCTGCCAGATTCCCTTTGACTGTCTATTCACGTGTTTTTAAAGGTGAAGCTCGAGTCCAGAATGACTTTATCCTTCAAGCAGAAGAACAGGAGCAGTGATGAACATCACATTCATCCACACGACTGACCCACACCTGACAGGCTTTGTCTGGGACAAAAAAACTGAAAACAAATGATGTGCAGTCTGGATTTGTATATGACATTTAAAAAGAGAAGGAAAAAACACAGGACAGTGGTGAACACGTTCAATTTAACGCCACCAATGGAGTAAGTTAAATATTGGGGAGAATTTAGAATTTTAGAATTAGAATTAGAATTTACATGAGAACTGTAGAAAATAACAAGTTTGAAATAAAAATGACAATTTATCAGCGTTTACCTTCAGGAGTACTGCTCTGATTTTGGCTGCAGAGATGGTGGCACAGTGGTCGGGGGTTCATATTACTAAGAAGTTTTGATACCAGTAACTACCAAGATCTTTGTTAATTCTGACAAAAATTCAAGTTTAACGCATTACTTGCGCTTTACAGATTTATAAACAACATAGTTTTCTATGTAAACTGCTCACATAATGATTAAGAAAAAATAATGAATCCACCTAACCACATTCAGAAATGTGTTTAAAAATTGCAAAAAAATCAATAAAAAGTTACTAAAACGTATGCTTAGAGCTTTCAATACATGTAGCAACTTGTGAATAGTTGGAGACATACATTTCTTTGGATGATATCTACAGATCATTCTGTCTTAAAATTACCGCTAAATTGAAACATCCAGGCCAAAGACAATAATGGCGCGTCGACTTTTACAGAAATTTTCCCTTCAGAAAGGTTGAATAATAATTTTACAGTAATTTTCCAGTTTTGAAATACAAACCTGAAAGACTAAGAACTTCCAACAATTGTTCAAATGTCCATTCCGGGGAGGTGTTAGATTTGTGGAAGAAGCTAATGAGGGCTGGTAGATCCTCCTTTCGTCTAGTTTTCTTGGTAATGTTGGCAGTTGTCCTGGTAGTGTTCCTGTTGTGTGAAGCATACTTCTATGTGTTTTATAATATGTGACATTAAATTATGTCAAAAGGTTTCCAGTTGTACTGAATTAATTTGAAGGGAGAGTTGGATATTAATTACATGCAGATCATGCAAATTACATGCAAAACTTTGGATTAATGGGTATTGATGATGGAGGGTATTTTCAAAAACTTGGCCTTGCAAGCACTGGCTCTAACTTTTGTTTTTGCTTTATTTTCATTGTAAAATGTATTTATAAAAAACATTCAAAGTCCAACCTTTTACTTTAATAACTTGTTACTGAACTCTATTATCTCTTCTGATTCCAGTAAGTCCATGAAGAGGCTGCCTTTGCTTTTAGGACTCCCCCAGAAACTTCTTAATTTCTGACTGATTGTCTCAGGTTTAGGGTTTCGTTTGTTTTGAATTGTGTGCCTTTAAATCAAAGTTTAATTCAAAGTTTGGCTGAGATCATCTGCTTAAAGTTCAGATCGGGTGGATAAGTTCCAGCAGGTTTCTCATCAAACTCTCAGTGAGAAAGCAATTAAATGCATTTTACAGTGATCCCAGTGATGCTGATTGATCATTGTAATATTTTTCTAAAGTTCACATCTCAATATGGAGGCAAAAAGGATGCTAATCTGCTGAAGTGTAGTTTTTCCTCTAGCTGGAGTATAACATTTTACAGAAATGAAACAATGAAGAAATGAAGCCCGGGACTCCTGAACTCAAGTGGGCCATCAGCCACTTCTATTGCCCTTCAAACGAGCATCAGTCAGAGCTGTTTTCTGCTTCTGAAGGGGAAAACATTCAAGTCTGGTAAAGAAAAAGCAGCGAAGATAAAGTGGAAAATTATCCTCTTTCTCCTCTGCGTCGCTCCTGTTTGCCGTTCATCTGTGATACTCAAGCCTCCTAGTTGTCAAGCTGCTCCTCGTAGGAGGCTTCAAGGTGCTGAGAGATTTCTGAATAATGCATAAATCCTGCAATAGCCCTACTTGTGTGCCTCCACACTGCCACTCCAGCTGCCCACACCTGGCCAACCTGCAGGGAGACCTCTGTCTTTCTGTCTTTTATCTCTCTATTTAGTACTATTCATTCCACAACACATTTTTTCTTTGTAATTCTCAACTTTTCATCCCAGACAAAAAGAAACATATTAATCAATTTGTCTGATTGGACAGGTTTATCTTTAATTTGTATAAAAAACGCTGCACTGAAGTTAAAATGTAAAAACAGTGACACAAAAGTAGAACTAACTTTGGGATTCAAAATCCACAAACCACTGCTGGATCTGCGGGTCTTTTATTTTCTATAAAATATGCTTTGAATTCTTGACAAATGTGTAAAATAATTTGTGAAGAACCACTGAATCCATGAAGTCACAGGAGCTTTAATATAGCTGCTGCTGGTGTTTGGAAAAGGCTGTGTGTTTATTCAGAGAGAGACCGCCTATGTTAGATCTCAAAGGGTCACTCAAGACATGGGAATCTTTCTCCTGTGAGATTTAGCCAGTCAGTCGGCTGGGGAGGGGGGGGCACAGTGGGAGGACAGACAAGACGCAGCATTAATGCAGCCAGACGTTCAGATACTGATTCAAACAGGAGAGACGCAAACAAAAAGCAGAAGAAGCGGCAGGCAAACATCAGCCAAGCTGAACAAACAGGTCAACAGACTAAGCAGGAAAGCAGGGAGAATATGCAGAAAGGATAATAACACTCCAAGCAGCTGCTGACTGCAAACCAAGTGCAAGTGCTGAACGCATGGGCCATGCTCATGATACGTATAAGTGCCCATAAAACACCTGTAGGATGCTCACACAATCTACACTGACTAATTTCTAACTGTCAGCCTGCAAGCTAAGAGAGCACAACGTTCATCTAAACAGCACTAACAGCTCATGCAGTGCACAAGGTTCTGGAAGGGTTGAAAAAAAAAATGAAAAATCTGTTCCTAACGTTTACTTATCCTTACATGTTCTCAAGGTCTTGTTGCCCACAGCATGCCTGTAAAATATGCATAAACATTTTTGCTCTATGGATTCACTGAGCAGTCTACGATCTTAAAATTGTGTGCAGGGCACCTGAGTGACCATTTCCCCCATGCAGACAACCCGTGTCCACCCTAAGGGCAGTTGTGACTTTGGCATTAGCCTCAATACAGAATGAAAAATGAATCAAAGTCTATGATAATGTAATTATGTTCCTACTAGAATTCCAAGCTGTGAAAATGTTGGGTGTTCTACACCCATACAATCTCCAGAGGATATCTCTGATTCCCTATGAGTTGAAAATCAGGAGGATTACACAGTGATGGATTCTGTTTGACAAAGAGCCCCTTATTTAATTGTGACTCTTTAGTCAGGTTTCACCTTTCTCCACAGCCATAGTTCGGGAACTACCTTCAGGTTTTCAGTCTATTCATTTTAATGAGATGCAAGTGTGGAGAGATTGTTGTTGATTCCACGTCCCCAAAGGCTCTGAGAAAACTGTTGGACCCATTTTACATCAAACCTGAGAACTGAATGTTCTGACACCTAATTATTACTTTCCTCAACAGTAAATTAAAAGAAAATAAACTTTGTTTTTGTTCCAGCAGCCTGATCTTAAAGAATCTGACAACAGAAACAAAGAAACAGACCTTCTTTTTTTGTTCTTGAAACATGTAGATACTTTAGTCAGACATGAGCAGCTTCTGAACAAACTTCTTTCCTCATTACTACAACTCAGCTGTTTTAGAAAAAAATAACGTTTTTTCAGGTTGTTCAGCCACTAAGCACTGACTTGAATGTCCTACCTATGATATGATCCAGTAGTGACTCCATGTGTGTTACCCTTCTGACCTGTCAGTTCTCCTTTTGGCCTTTCACTTATTTAGGTTTTGCGGTGCACCATGTCAGGCTGTAGCAAGTTCTCTTTTTTTTTGGAAGCGCTCACTGTGAAGCTCTTTATTGACAAAATTACAGTTTAAACCTTTAGTTGCCTGCTTGACCAACCCATAAACCACACAGATTCAACAAGGTGGAAACATTCCTCAGAGAGTTTGGTCCATATTGACATGACAGCATCACGCAGTTGCTGCAGATTTATCGGCTGCACATCTATGATGCCAATCTCTAGTTTCACCACATCTCAAAGGTAAACTATTAGGTTAAGATCTACATCTGCTAAATCACCTTCAATTCGACAAGAAGCAAAACACAAGTTTACAGTGACAAAGAATGAGAGCAACGTACCCTGAGCAACTGATTGAAAGCTGAAACCTGGTGTCTTAATCTGAGCAGAAAACAACACACAAGCATAAGAAACAAGGGGATTGAAAATAAAAGACACCGGTCTGCACAAAAGAGGGGAAAAAGTCACAAACATAAATTTGGATGAGATTGATTTCTAAATATTTTCCCACTTGACACTGTTTACTTTAACATCAAGACTTATTTAACTGACATGTAAGTGGCCAAAGGCCAAAAATCCAGCTGTTTAATATTTTAAAATGATTCAAACCACAAAATACTGGAAAAAAAATGTTTAAGTTGCTCATCATGGATTGTCCTCAATGGCTGAAAATTAGGGAAAAAAAGCAGAAAATATCTCAAAGAAAGCTTTAGAAATCTTGAAGGACTCTTGCTTCAAACATTTTCCATGAGGATAACATGGTGAGATGTTCAGTGAAAGTGTATATTATGTTAAAGTCAAAAACGAGCCATCAGAATTGTACATAAAGCCGGATATCTTGATCATACAAATAATTTATTTTATCAATCTAGACTTTTAAAACTGTATGACCTTGTGGATTTATTACACTGCACAACTTTTGTACAGAGACAGTGGGAAATCGTTACCATTCAACATCCAAAAACAGTTTTTAGAAAATGAAGGAAACTGAGGGGATGTAGGAACAAACTAGGAAGATCAAACTGATGAAAACCACAAGGAAAAGTTTCTGTGTTGGTGTGAGGCACTAAACTTTGGAATGGTTAAGTAAGTTTAGTTGCTAAAAAAAATGTTCAAATATCCAAATATTCAGGAAAAGGTATAAAGAAACTCTGATTTTACAATGTGAAGACAAGAGGAGTTAAGGATCAATAGGTGTTTGAATAATTCCAAATTATTTTCAAAAAATGTGTAAACTTGATTGTGGTGAAATAATCAAAGCTCTTTTAAGTACAATCATTACATTGTAATGTGTAATAATGATTACTGAAAGTTTCTGAAAGAGTTACTTAATTTTAGTAACTGTTTCCACTTTTGTCGTAAGGTTTAGGCTTAAAAATGAATATTTATGTGACAAAATCTACAGATCCTAGAACTAAACCGGATTCTTTTTTTTTTTTTTGTCCTGTCCAGCAGGTGAGCAAACAGATAAGAGCTGAAGGCTTCTTGTGTTGAACAGTGTTTACTGTTACAATGGGGGTTATGAATCTTCTGAAACATGAGGCATATATTTGTATAAAGCCCTTCTGTATGTACGGCTAAACATTATTTCTATAAATTATTTTTCACACATTTTTATGGGCTGAATGGAAACATTAAACGTTTTCCTTATTAGATGCTGTAATCGTTTTTTAAAATCTTTTTTTTCCTGTGTAGGTCACACTTCAATGCACATCAATATGCTCCAGTGCTCATAAGGCTACCTGGAAATGCCTTCTGATGTTCACAATAGGTCACCGTGCAGGAACTCATTCAGGGTGAGTGTGGAGGCTTTGATGGAGTCACTGAGATGAAAGATGATATTTTAATTCCCTCGTGTTTATCAAGCCCTCCTGCTTCAGTATCCTGTCTCAACAAATGGCCTTGACAGACAGAGAGGATCCTGCATGAATGAGCTGCTTAATTCTTCATGAGCATCTTTGTTGTGACTTCAGTCCGCACAAACACAGCCTGCATGCTTTAGAATATCAATTTTCAGATGTGGAGGAAAACAATGAGAGCCAAAAGGTCTTCGCTGGCAGAACTTTATAGAAAACAAGTCTGATATCGTGACTGTAGCAGCTGAAAATGACTGGAAATGGAAATGCCTGCAGCTACTACTCTGAAAACAGAAGATCGTTTCTTTTGGATCCCCCCACATCCCCATCTCTCCACTGTCACTTATACTACAAAGAAAAACAGAGTAAATGGTCTGACACGGCAGCCTGCAGGCTTCCAGCCTGACTGCTGCTTCATGGGAGAGTCTATTACGGCAGCTTGTACTGAACGTTAACATTTTTTATGATACCCATTGTGATGCTGTCAGAATGAGTAGAGCAGGTGATGGGGTAATATTACATTTCTGGGTCTATTGTATACTGAGTTCAGTACATCATTAATCAGCTTTGGTCCATATCTTTGGTATTTGATGGGTTTTACATCAATCATATCGCTTTATCTGAGGACTTTCAATGGAAATGCCTAACAGACAAATGTCCTCTGAATTCATTAACATCAAAATTAAAGTCTGAAGCTTTTTCTTACCTGTTTTGTTTTCAGCTGCTGCCTAAAGTCCACTTTTGTAATCTTTTCATATTGTAAAGGCGTTCCCAGTGGTCTTTTGATTATGATTATGCGGTTTTTAGCCAAAATCCAAAAATCTGGTATTTTCTAGGACATAGTTTCTGCAGAGGTGGTATTCATCTGAAAATCACACCTGAGTTGTGGGTGGGACCATTGGTGGGGAGTAAGCCTTGGCTAATTCCCAACACATTCCTTTGTTTACACGCTCTCTCGCTAGCGTACAGCCCCGCACACCCCCAATCTAACATTACCAGTGCAATTAAAAACGGCAGTTACCATAACCATTCAGCCTGCAATAACCATTCAGGGTCCTTTCGATTGAGGATAATGTCACACTACGGTAGCCCCACTTGACTTAAAAGAGCTTTGATTATTGCAGACGGTTTGGCTGCAAATGCAGTTAATAATAATCATAACAACAATAAAAGCACGTTTAGAAGATTATCTCGCTCTTTGTCTGAGCTCTGTTTGTTTACAACGGACCGCATGATTTCTTCTATGGTAGTATCGTATTTTGTCCAGACCAATCACTATCTGATACATCATCGGACCAACGGACAGCCAATCAAATAAAGTGACGTCAGCACTAGTCCAAGGACCCCGAGTGATTGTTGCAGGCCGTTATGGTTATGGTACCTACACCGGGCAGCTTGGAGCCAAATGCTAGCTCAGATGGAGAAAACAAAGGTCTACATGGATCTAGATGTCTACAAGTGGATGCATCAGAACAGAGTGGAGCAGATAGCTTGTGGCTTGCTGATTGGAGTTTATACGTAACCACTAGAGGTATCTTTTTCCAGCTGCATTTTTTTTTACTCCTGATTCACAATGACAGGAATAAAGAAATACTCAGACATGCAATTTTAAACTAAATTTCCTCCATCATCAGAGAAATACTACAAGAACACATTTGTCAACAAAAACATAATTTTCATTGGAGTGGGTCCTTGAAGGTATCAGAGCAGGTGAGCAGAGATATTGGTAAGAGCAAGTACTCTCGTTTTGTTCAAAGACACAGTTTGAAAAGCTGTAATTAATGTTTTAGAAAGGAGTTTCTCTGGATTCGAGGTTGATCCCTTTTTCTCACGGCAGAGTTGGCTAAACGCATGAAACAAAGAGTCGTGTCACAGAAGTCCAGCTCAGCCTCCACTATCTCACCCTTCTTTGCATTCCTGCTCTGCAGGATTTGATAGGCAAATTCTGCGCAGGCTTCAGGTAGACCGGCCACCACCAAAGTCCTTCAGACTGGTAGGAGTCACACCACTAAATACCCATCATTTCTGTTCTAAATGGACAAAAAACTGGTGCCAAGAAGTTTAATTCATTTTTTTTGCTATGGAAAAAAAAACATCAAGGTAGAAGTTTTCTATTTTCAAGAGCTTTAAATGATCCAATTGTACCCAATAGTACTCCTAATTTGTAACTAGAGTCAATATTCCAAATGGAAAACAACAGTAGTTAGCTCATAGCAAAGATGCTTCCTTGATTCTGTGTGCTGTACTGCACCAGGCTTTGCATCTAGGCCATGAGGGCAATCTGCCTTCTGCTGCATGTGTCTGAAATGGAGCCCTGAGCTGGGATGAGCGCAGTGTAATCAGGACAGTGTTTTATTTAAAGGCTGTAACGTGGGCAGCAGTCCTCAAGAGGGTTTGAGGCGTCACAGCCAAGCTCTCATGGAGGTGATCAGACCCAATAACTTTCAACACCTCAGCCTTTTTACTTCCTCAACTTTGGCGCATCTTGAGGCTGGACAGCAGGTCAATACTATAAAAATATTAATGACACAGTGCCAATCAAGGGCTGTGCACATGACCAGTGGCTCCGCTTGGGCCTGTGGTAAACATGTGGGGGAATGAGTGTACCGCGTTCTTCTTCTTCATAAGCTTAAAAAGCAGGACAGGGGTGTACAAATTCCCTGAATGCATCACCATTTAGAACTGCAGAAGGTTTAAGTAATAACAGCAGGCATTGGGTTGTTAGGAAGGACTGCAGTTCACTACGACTGCAGAGCTGAAAAAAACTGAACCAGATGAAGAAGATCTTATTGAAAATGTTTTTGAGGAAAATCTGAAGGCAACATGAAATTTAAAACTTAAGTCAGGGATCTGGGTTCACCATGCCATGAGTGGAAGACGTAATGGTGTCCTATATGCTCCCCCCAGTTCAACATGGTGTTTTTAACATGTCATTTAGCATTTTTCTGATGATGAAGGAAACGAAAATTAGGCCTAAAATTGCATTTCTGAGTATTCCTTTATTCAAATCGTTGTAAATCAGGAGCAGAAGAAAAAAAGCAGTTGGAAAAAGCTTGCAGCAGTAACGACAGGTCACAAGCCCCTTGCTCAGCTTCCTTCTGATGCATCCACAGACAAATAGATCCATTAACGTCTTTGTATTCCTTGTCTGAGCTGGAATCTGGATCAAAACTGTATGGCTGGATAGCCATTTTCTTTGCACTGCTTATGCCAAGTTGGGGGTATGAGGGGCTGTAAGCTAGCGGGAGGTGTGTTTATGAGTTGGATGATGGGAAGTGGGGTAGGCTAACTCTGCGTCAACAACTCATAGGGGAGTTTCCAATAAACTGCTGCTGCTCTGCAGAAACTATGTCCTAGAAAACAACACAGGTTTATTGATGGACCCAGACATAAACGGTAATATACACAGAAAATAATATCTTAATGGTTAATATCTGTTGAAAAAATTTACATTTATACTGCATAAGATGATCTGGACATTCAGAGAAATGAGTAAAATCATTTTTCAAGAGAAAAAGTGAAATATATTTATTGTATATCCTTGATCTTCAGGTTACTCATTGATACGTTTTTGTTCACAACGATACTAAATAATCCTAAAGTACTTCAGGAGACAACAACACAACGTGCCATCTGCATTTGCTAACTTAAGCCCTGTCATGCAGAAAGGAAGCAACACTAAAAATTACACTACTGAAGAAAAAATTTCTGAAAAAAAGTAGGATTATCAAGAAGATGTTTAAAAAAGGCAGCATAAACTAGAATGGTTCTTCTTACAAACGGAATGACTAGCTGTAATAGCTGTTCATTTCTCTACAGAAGTCTATGGGGTTTTGGCTTCTTATTTTGGCTTCTTTCAGCCAACAGGTACCCTCTATTTGGAATGTGATGGGGGAGGGGTCACTCAGTCCAGTTCTCATGTACAGTCAATGGGTCAGATCCTAACCTTAACCCTAACCCTTGTTGGTAATCAAATTTGGACTGAAGAGGGGAAGGAAGAGCTTCCAGCATCTTCTCAATGTAATATCTAAAAAAAGGTATCACTGATGGTTGGGGGGTGAGGGTAAATGCTAATGGTTATTTGCATTATGGAGAGTGGGGAAAAGAAGTGAAGAAGCGAGTGCAGGCAGCTTGGAATGGGTGGAGAAAAGTGTCAGGTGTGATGTGTGAAGAGTTTCAGCTCAAGTGAAATGAAAAGGGTCGAAAACTGTGGTGAGACCAGCCCTGTTGTTTGGCCTAGAGACAGCGGTACTGAAGAAAAGATGGGAAGCAGAGCTGGAGGTAGCAGAGATAAAGATGCTGAGCTTCTCTTTGGGAGTGACCAGGATGGATAGGACCAGGAATGAGGGCATTGGAGGAACAGCTCATGTTAGAGGTTAAAGTCAGAGAGGCCAGACAGAGAGGGTTCAGACATGTCCAGAGGAGAGACCATGAATATATTGGTAGAAGGATGCTAAGTCTAGAGCTGCCAGGCAAGAGGTGTAACCCTTGTGTTATCCTAGGCACTTTAACATTGGGAGTTTGGTCATCTAGACCCACTAGACAGTGCTCTGAACCTTTTTTCTTTAATGATTTGTGAACCTCACTGGTGTCCATGGATTACATGACATCTTTCCACCTTTATCCACCTTTGTCGTGGTAGGGAGAACACGTCAGTGTAAGGGTGGGGTCATCTAAGATAGCACAGGGCTAGAGGAAGACCAAAGAGGAGGTTTATGGATGTAGCGAAGGAAGACATGAAGGCAGCCGGTGTTAGAGTAGAGGATGCAGAAGACGGGGCTAAATGGAGGAAACTGTTTTGCTGTGGCGACCACTGAAGGGAAAAGCCGAAAGGAAAAGAAGTACTATAAATGCTGTATAAAGGTTTTAGAGAAGGACTGACAGATGTTGTGTGATTAATAAAGACAATAAATACCACAGACTGCAGCGATTAAAAGAGCATGGTTTCATTCCAGAAGAGTCCAGGTTCTAAACTGTTTGTCTACAGTCCAGATCTTACAGCTGAAAAGAACACTGAGTGCATTAATAAATAAATCACTTCGTCAAGGGTGACCTAACCATAACCCAAAGCGGTATTTTGATCCATTCACACATTTCTGAGTATTCCTCTAAAACCCTGTGCTCTGAGCACCAGCCCCTCCCAATCCACGAAAACGAGTGAGTTCTCACATTGTGACATAGACGAGTGAAGAACGGCCTCTTCCACTGCCCTCTGGCTAGCGCGCGCGCACACTTTCTCCATGGGACTGACAGGGATTGGCATAACAATGTTGTTTTACAAGCACAATATGCACATCCATCTTTGGAAAAGTTCGGATGTTGCTTGTTTTTGTGGGCGATATGCAGACACACTGTCGAGGCACTGGCATCATGAAATGGGCGGCGGCCACACGGTGCCTCAGAGATCAAGTCGT
Source organism: Oryzias sinensis (assembly GCA_037389245.1). Lineage (NCBI taxonomy): Eukaryota > Metazoa > Chordata > Actinopteri > Beloniformes > Adrianichthyidae > Oryzias > Oryzias sinensis. Next base: position 11,103,551 of record CM074497.1, on the reverse strand, counting down.
TTTACTTCTCTGTGAGAAAATGAGCTGAGAAAACAACTTCTATTTCATTAAAAAAATATTTATTTAAGGTGCCAAAAGTCATATATTATCATAAACATTTATGCAATTTAATCTGAAAGGCTTAAGAAAAGCATGATAAAGGCTCTTTAAAAGGGGCTCAGTGTTTCCCATTCCTGGTCCTCGGGGAACACTGTCCTGCATTTTTTCCACTCTACTGTGCTCTAACACACCTGCCTTTGATGACTGTTATTTTCAGACCTGGAGAGCTTGATTATGAGCTGAATCAGGTGTGTTTCAACAAGGAATGGAAATGAGTAGAGGCCTGCCTTTCAATGGAAAACATGCAGGACAGTATTCCCTACGGACCAGGCTTGGGAAACATGCATTTAGAGGACAAAAGCTTAGAACTTTTGTTTATGTTCTGTAAATAAAATGTTGGCTTGTGTGAATTTAAGAAACACAATGCATCACATCTCATGTTGCTCGCTCTAGGACTGGGACCCGCTAAATTCATCTGTGAAGGACACAAAAATCTGACCCAAACTGATCAATTCCATTATTGTGCTCAATACCATGGTCTGGATGACTGCCTGATTCTGATTGGCTGCAAAGTGTTTATTAAAAAGGGAGATTGGACACCTTAAAATAAAGTTCTGATCCAATACTTCGAATGTTCGATATTATTGCGCTGGTCTCAACACCAGATGGTAACCTAACAACAGACACCCGAACACATGTTTATAAATCATTTTATTGTTATTTAATGACATACATTGTTTATATGTTGATACACATTTAACAATCCAAGTTAATGATGAATATCTTTTAGTAATAAAAGCAATCTTGGAACCTAATTGTGGACTTTGTTTCTTTGAAACAAACTTTTGTCATCTGTACCAAAACAAGTGTTAAATGGTGAATTCTCCCTTCTGAAATGATGCCTGTATTAGTTCACATGATGTTTAGCATACTGTATATACCACTTTATGCTGCTGGTTAGTCTTTATGCACCAGCTACGGCTGGTCCTGTACCCATTATCATGACAGAGCATTAACTAGTCCTTTTTTTGTGAAACATAAAAGTAATAACATTAAACTACTAATATTTGATTTAATATGCATTGCTTTCTTAAGTGACCATGGTTTAAGGGCTAAAATGCCCAACAATGTGTCCATTATCAGAAAGGAATGGACTTAGCGGAAGAAACCGTCTGACGTTGGACGAAAGACAGCAAATGCCTTTTTACTTTCCCTTTAAGACTGCAAAGATTTGAGGACAGACCTATCAGGAAAGACAGAACATAGCTTTTTTTGCAGTCTTAAATGATTGCTCATTGAGTCAGTATTCAGAGCTGAAAGCACTCTCCACGGCTGACAGCAGGGCTGCATGCAGGATAGCAGCTGTTGCGCAAATGTCAGGAGAGTAGAAAAGTTATGCTTTAGTCGTTACAGCGTGATGAGTTTCAAGAAAATGATGCAAATATCATTTTCCCAGCTGTGATAATTATAACTGACAGGGGTGCACAGATGAATTGGAATGGTTTAGAAAATCCTGCAATGATGCTCCAGACTTGTGTGGTTTAGTGATTCTTTCCAGAGTGCAACAGAAAATGAAACTGGAATAAATGTGGTTTTATTTTCTGGAACTTTTTTTTTAGTTTATTGAAATATCAGGGGGTAAAGTTGCAGCAAACATGTCATTTGAACTTTTACAAGTCCTCATCACTTAATAGTCTTCTCTGATTAGGAAGAACAATAATTAACATTGACTTAAATTCAGCCAAATTAAGTTATTGATCATTTGTTAAAGAGTTTATTTGTCATAAAACTGCAGATATTCAGTTTCATGTACAGGTACCTGAATCTCCCAAACGTTTTACTTGACGAGAGGATCAGGTTTCATGTTTCCAGGGGTGTTTTTTTAGCACTTAGTCATAACTTTCCTTATGGGTGGATACGGGCCACCTGCAGACAAAAAATGGGCAAACCTGTATGTGATTACACTCCAACGGAAATCCTGTTATTGTTTTTATCATGTTCTTGTAGCATTTTTCCTCTCGACGGAAATAATTGAAGGTTAAAACTGCATTTCTGAGTATTTCTTTATTTAAATTGTGACGAATCAGTAGCATGTGAAAAAACGACATTTGAAAAAGATCTCAGTTATGACAAAAACACTAAAATGGGCGCGCCAGAAGCCCCCTGCTCCGCTCCATTCTGATGCAACCACTTGCAGACAAACAGACCCATTAATATCTTCATTTTTCTCATCTAAGCTGTCATTTGGTTCAAAACTGTGGCAACAGTCCTGCCCAATGGTGAAATTCTAATGAATAACTGCTGCTCTGCAGAAACTATGTCCTAGAAAACAACAAGTTTTTTGATTTAACCTAAAAACAGCATAATCATAATCAAAAGACGACTGGGAACACTTAAACAATAGATCAAAAGATGATCAGAGAAGGACTTTAAGAAAGAGGAAAAAAAGTCAAGTTTTTCACAATCAAAGTGTGAAGCAGCTGATATGAAAACTGATGACCCAGCATTCTAGCAGCATTTAAACATCTCATCTACGCACAAATCTAGAGACGTGAAATGAGTCTCAAATCTTTATCTGTACGCAAATGTGGTTTTGTGTGTGTGCGTATCAGACTATTAGTGCGTACTATTTAAATATTTGCATACGTAGGCGTCGTTTTGAAGTCACTGTTAGTTTTATGCTGCTGTAAGTTCAACTTGTGCGTGTGTAAATTGTATTCTGTTTTTGTACGTTTTTGATAGATTGTGAATACAAAATTGCAAGTGCACAAAGTTAGGCACAGAATGTCTTGCATGAATTTACAAATCAGATTTCACGCACACACAAATCCAAAGTTACACACAAACAGGCAGACAAGCCACAAATCCAGCGAGTCTATTTTTTTTTCAGACCAACACAGTTGATTGGGTTGTGCGATTTTGCAAGTGTGTGTGCCGACTTCCTTGCTGCTTGTTCTCAGCATCCCAGCCCTAGAGAGTTAACGCAGCAGGAAACGCTCTGTCCCACATGAAGTTCCACTGCACCCAGAATGTGTTGTGCCGGCTGTTACTTGTCCTGAATGTTTATTCTGCTCGGTGAGCGATTGTGTACACCATGTGCAGAGTTTGACAGCAGAGGGCTGCAGTCATATTCATAAACTGAAGGGGTAGTGTCTGCTAAGTACTTACACACTTAACGACATGATTTGTGACGGCATAACCCTCTCTCATCCAAAAACTTGCAAAGTCAGCACTTGCATATCCATGAATTTAGAAATATCAGCAGAATAAGAAAAATCTGATGTTTGTTTCAGAGAAACTGATTTTAGTAAATCCCTTTTCATAACTTTAGATCACTAACAGGAGTTGCTCAAAGAAATATACAGACAGAAAGTTATAACGCAGTTTCTAAAGAGGACGCCTTTTTTTAGTCAAAGTCTGACAAAAGAGTTGAGGAAAGTTTTGCTGTTTTAGGTCAAACAAGATCAGGCAGGAGACTTCCTGAGAGAACAGTTTTGCCTTTTATGTACCGCCTACTTTTTTAGGATAGAGGGCAGGTCTGTCCTGTACTTTGTCTTTGCTGTGCACACTCCTCACTACACTTAATTTAGAGGTTGGTTTGGGGTCATTTTTCAACAGAAAACCTAAGAATGATCTAAATTTATCTGTTTGATGTTTTTTTTCTCAATCATTTGTTTTCATATTTCCAAATCCTTTCCTTTTTTGTGCTATAATGAGCTTTTGAAAGAACGGTCTGACCCTAAACAAAGCTGCCTAAAGCAAAATGTTTTCAACCCCTTTCTTCACATTCACTTATTCTGATGACTTTTCTCCTCGTGTGGCTGCAAATGAGATCTGTGGCGAGTCTTTTTTCAAATTTTTTTGCCATTTTATCTTACATTTGTACAGAACTAGTCCATCTATTGATAAAGATGCTCTGCTTTTATCATCTTTTTCCACAGCTTCAGATGATCACTGAGATACAGATGCATCCTAAGGGGTTTCATAGATGTGATATGTCATGGTGCTCAAACTGGTTAAATGTTGTTTAAACAGATAAAAGTAAAGTTTCCAAAACTCAAACCAAATCCCCCTTTTAACCAGATTTCTTTTAATGTGAAAAGACTCAGACCTAAGATGCAGCATTTTGAGGAATAAGGAAAGAACTTTCACAGATCTTTCTTCCCTGCAGTCAGGAACTGGTGGTGTAGAACCCAATATGCAGGAGACCAGGTTTAGGGGCAGATACATATCCTCTTGATGCCTTTTGATGCAAATATGCACCAAACCAAATACATTCAGGCATTGAGGGGTTAAAGATTAAATAAAAAAAATTAAACATGACAAAATCAAGGAGGCAACACAAGAAAGACAAACCAGATGACCCGACGATGAAGAATTTAAGGCCAGAGACTTAGGTTATGAATTCTTTCTCTACTACTAAAAAACTACATAGTGTGGGACCATCTAGTGCCCTGGATTTTAAAAGCAGTTCGGACACCATATTCACTACAAACAGTAAATATGACAACATCGATTTGCCAAAGTAAAAACAGAATAAATACGAGTATTGTATGATCCCTATTTATGAATCCACTGTGGTCTGATGATAAAAACCTGGATGGTTTATAAAAAAAAAAGTAACACCAATAGTTTTTCAAATGAAAACTTGTTCAAGTGCAATGCATTATGGTCTATATTCACCAATCTTGTGAGCATTGATGCACATTGGTTTCTTTTTGCAGACTTCTGGGAAATTTTTAGGGGCACTTAAATTTGGATTTGTAGATTCTGAGATCTCTGGGACAGACTCGTGACCTGTCCAGGGTGTCCCCGGCCTTCGCCCACAATGGCTGGGATAGGCTCCGGCAGCCCAGTGATTCCAAAAGAGAACAAAGGCTATAGAAGATGAATAAATGAATGAATGAGATTCGGAGATCTCTACAAAAAAAAAAGAAAAAAAGAAAAAGGAAGTAGTGAAATTCAGAGACAACCTTAAATACACTGCGGATAATAATACAAAAAAGAGGACAACTGTGAATAATTTGCAACCTAAACCTGGTGTGGCTGACAGAGAAAACAACAAACCCAAACTTAAGCACTCCTCACGCTATCAGCTGACTCTATAATGCATCAAACTCACTGGACACTTTAGTGTGTTTTTATTGTATTTTAATATTACTTATTATGCGTAATTGTTTTGTTTTTGAGCTGTGGTAACATATAGATTTCCCCATTGTGGGATCACTTAAAGTTTTATTCACTATATGAGTAGTTTAGCACATTGCAGGCAGACAGAGAGCTTTCTTAAGCTAAATAATGGAATAAAGCAGTGATACAGGTCTGTTTGATTGATTTACTATGTCTGTGGTTCAGATGTAAAGATTTAGAAAAAAATATTTTGAGTAAAAACTGTCATGCGCAACAAGAAAATATCTGTATTTTAAAAGGTGTTAATGTAATAGATTAACTCAAATTTTACTTTTTAACATTGTATTTCTACAAAACAAACAGGTGATACAGGTTCAGCAGATATCCAGGCTTTTCTATTCAAATAATTTCCAATCAGTTGTTATGAAGCACTTTTATGAAAAATATCACATTATCAAGTCATAGCCTGTTAAAAATGAAACAATCTCGATACACAATTAAAAAGAATACTTTTAAAATAATGGATTACCCGAATAAAGCACCGGAGCAGATTGAAACCGGGGTGAGGAATGTGAAAATGTGACCTTCATTAGAGCACCTAAGCTAAAGGACTTGATTACAGCCACCGATCAGGGTGGAGCATCTTCTTTTTAAAAGACTTTCAGAAGACACAAAAGAGAAAACACAAAAGAAAACAATCACCTCATTCTGACTTCCATTTCCAACAGTGCAGTGAACCAGACACTTTGGGCTAATAAGTGGAGGGAGTCATCAGGTCTGATGGGAGTCCTCTGTGTTTCCGGATGTGTGAGTGACGGAAAATGAGGACAGATAGAAAAAGAGGAGTCGACTGCGAACCTGTGACATCTCCCCACAGTTGTTCCTCAGAGCCCGGCCGGAGCTCAGAAAGCTCCAGCTGAACTCACAGCTTGTTAAGATGGACTGTCTGATCATCTCAAACCACCCACAGACAAGATGCAGCCTCCCACTGTTCTCGTAGTTTGTGCAGTGTGTTGCCTGTGTGTTTGTACAGTATGCATGCATTCATGTTGGTACTTGTGTGCAGGCCTCCTTCCTTCTTCTCAGCTTACACAAGCAGTGAGCACACATACCTCCTCCTTCAGGGTTTCTTCTGATGTCTTCCTCGCTGTATAAATCTTAAGAGTTGCGTCAGAATCGTCAGATAAGAATGAAAAAACAGTGTCTCTCCTGGGACACCTCCTCCAGCGGGGGACAGAACACTGACTGACAAAGCCTTATAGTGTTGATATGAACAATCTTCTGGAAGGGAAAAGCTCAGGAATAGGAGTGTGTCACTGGCTTAACTGCAAAAAAGATAAAAGAAGGGAAAGGAATGATGTTTCAGCCACTCTGTAGGAGATCTAAAAAAAGAACTCTGAGATTTCAACATCCGCTGGCCTCATTGCTGACCTCCATCACTATCATTCCAATCTTCTTTTTCTTTTCCCTCTGCCTCATTTCCTTATCCCTGCAGCTCCGGAGATGCTTGCATTTGAGCTGAAAAGCCCTGCTGAGTCCACAGAAAGCCACGTAGAAGTTCCTTCCATCAATAGCACGACATGTCGAATTATCAAGATTAATTATGTGTCTGAGTGTAACGGCGTGACAGCTCATTAGGACTTTACAAGGCTGAACTGCCCTGCCTCCTCCCTCTTCCTCTCTTTAAATTCAGCCAGGGTTGCCAGGTCTGTGACGAGAGGAAACATCCAAGGGAAGACGAGCTGAGCATGACCAGACAGGCAAGGTCAAGAAGCAAAACAAGTAGAGACTCATATCCCTGAACCCTCTTGCACCTATGCCTCCACATTGAAAAGTGAAACTTGGCTGAAACACCAATGAGCTAAGTTTCCCTCACAGAGAGAAACTATGTTGCTTTGTGGATCATATGCTTCCAATCTAGGTGGAGAAAAGCATTACACAAAATAAGAAACATAAAACATGTTTTAACCTACATAAGCCATGCAAACAATGTAAGAAAAAAATCCACTTTAAATTTCCACTCCAATCATCTTTTGATCTATTTTAAGTGTTCCCATTGTTTTTTTAATTTTGTATTATGATTATGAAATTTTAACACACAACTAAAGCCTGGGCTGCAGTTTATCCAGGCTTCATCCAGGAATCCGTCCCTGGAGCACTGGTTTCTGGGAGTTTTTAAACCTCCCTCCCACCCTGGTGATTGGAGGAGTTGAAAGTGTGACTGAGTTGTGTGCATGAAACACTCATTGCACTCGTGGGAGTTTGATACATACTCATAGGGGACTTGTGTGGTAAATTTGACGCTGTATTGAAGACTCAATCAGGGGGCAGAGTTGACAGCAAAGGAGAAGTTGGACCTCTGACATGCAGCACAAATACACACACACAAGACCACAAGACAAATACACACAAGACCATTGGTCGTAGCACTATTTGTCAAGTACAATGGGACTGGACCCAGAAGCAGAACAGAAACTGTTGGATGGAATAATAGTGTTTTATTTAGTCCCAGTGGTGGTAGAGGGTTGTGGCTTGGAACCCTCTACCATGGAAGAGCTGCTGGTCTGGTGGAGGTAGTGACGACTGAAGTGGAGCCTTGTTTGGTGTCCCGTTGGATGGCAATTGGTGACCAATGGTGGAGGTGAAGCTGGTAGCAATCCCTGAAAGGGCAAAACACAGAGCGGATAAGCGTGCAGGTAGAATGCGGCACTTGGCGTAGAGCTTGGCATGAGCGCTTAGCACGAGTCAGTACTCTACCGCAAGAAGCAGATGGACTGACGTGGGAGTCCTAGATAAAGGTTGCAGGCTGATGAGCAGATAGATGGCAGAAGATGATCCCCAGGTAGGAGAGGGAGGAGACCAGGATCTTGACACTATTGTAAAATGATAATATCAAAAAAAAAACAACTCCATGAAAGGACAGTAAAAACTGCCTGGTAGAAACCTTTCATAAAGATTGTTATTGTGAGTGAAGTAGTTTAAGAAACAATGGCAGGAAGAGCTTCTCTCATCAAAGACAGAAAGGGCAAATCAAACACTGCAGAATAACAGAAGAAAAATCACAGGGTCTAAAAAGACATTTAAAAGAAAACCATCGTCTTTTTTAGGCTATAAGGTGAAGTCTAAAGATAAGATGGTCGTAGTGTGTCCAAATGAATATGAACAACAATTGATGACATGGTACCCTTGCTACTAGGTTTTTTAGTAGCATTATTTTAACATTTGTCTTTATTCTAGTTAAACACCAACATGCAGATATGTTCATGTTCATGTTCTGGATGTACTTACCTCATAGACCGAAAAACACCAATGATTTTTTTATTTTTTCAGTATGAAAAAGGTTGAAATGTCTTCTCCTTTCACAAAAAGATCTCTCGGATCACTGAAGTCTAAATCCATTTTCATCTACTTCATGCTGCTGTGATGCCAACAGCGTTTGGGCCCGAGAGTCTTTAAGTCTCTTTCCTCCTCTTCCTGTTATTCTTTCTTTTACCGTAAAACTCACGAGCCATGACTGGAAGTGAACAAGCTCCAGGATGAAAAGACAGCTGCTGCATTGTGTCTTTGCTGTTAGTTCTAGCCTGGGATGGAGTTTGATTTTTCTGAAGACCATTTGAGCGTTTTAGGCTTTTAGTTTTGTTTGTAATAAAACTGGTCAGGCCTTAAAGCAGGTCTAGTATGAACCTTGTTCAGTTTACAAAATACACTCCTAGCAGGACATTATGTCCTTTTTTATTGTGGCGTATACTGATGTTAACAAGACGATTTTTTTCCATTCTTGCGCGAAGTTCCCAGCACCGACATTTAGACAAAGTCTACTAGCATTTGTACTGAAGGTTGCATAACTGTTGGGTTAATAAAAAAGTCAAATACATTTCCTTAAGGGCTTGGGGTCTTAAAATAGAGCTAAATGGGGAACTTTGTGTTTAATATGCTGATGGCCTCCAGTCCACATTTTGGGGAATTCTAGGAACTGTAAGTAATGCTGCAATCTGACAGAAAAGTTCCCTCTTGTAAAAGAACACTAAGCGTAGACAACACTGGTAGCTAAGAAAAAAACTTGCTTTGCAATCTAAAAGTCTTAAAACTCCACATCTACCTTTAGACACAAAATGTTCCTGCTTCTTGTTTCTCTAGAGTACTGTTGGCTTCTTTTTACCATAAACGCAGAGCAACTAAGGCCCACTGTTCTCTTTGGTGTGTTTGTTGCTTCAATGTTCAGTATTTCCAAAAGAAATTAAAAGTACTTTTATTTATTGTTGTTTGCATCACATCAGTCTCCCATTGCTTACATGTCTAATTTTGTGACTTTTAACAGCAGATTTGTTGTGATTCCTAAAAAATATGCTGTGACTATTTTTTTCATTTTTGTGCCTCGTGAGCTATCTTCTGTTTGCTGAGGGGGTTTGACTTCTAATGACAGCTGTAATGCTTAACGTATTTCAGGCACAGGAGAACAATCCTGTACTCACAGACTTTGGCAAAGATTGGAAACATTGTTAAAAATGTTCTTTTTAAACTAGAAAACCTGCAGATAAGGTGGACGTGGTGCAGTGGTAGGGCGTTTGACCCATGATCGTAAAATTGCAGGTTCGATTCCCGCCTTGCACACCCATGTGTCAAAGTGTCCTTGGGCAAGACACTGAACCCCACCTTACCTCTGGTGGTAGGTTGGCGCCAGTGTTTAGCAGCTGAGCTGCCACCAGTGTGTGAATGTTTGTGTGACTGTAAAGCGCTTTGGGCCTTGTAGGTAGAAAAGCGCTATATAAGTATACGCCATTTACTCTTTCCTCTAATAACAATAACATTTTTCACATACTTAACTGTCAGTCTTGCTTGCAGTTTGGATTCCCCTGCCGCCTCTCTTTCCTAGGGAGATTCAGTTTCCATGTATAAATACCAAGTTGAAGAGTTATTTAACAGTCTCGTATTGGTGTCAAAGTCAGAATGTTTAGTCACTTTTCTGCTTTTATTTAAGCAAGCTCTCCTGTGCGATTGGTGGAGATAAGGGGTTATTTCAATTAGTACAGTTCCTCCGACCTTACCAACAGCAGTTATCAAAGTAGTTTAAATTATTACTGAGTGTTTCATCTTGTCATCCAGCTAATTCATTGCTTTATGCATATGGCACACCCTTATGATGTTTTGTGAGCTACCACTTGGACAAAATAATCTAAAAGTTAAGGTGAGGTTTGATCAGGGGTTTATGAGGTAAAACATTAAATTGTTTGTTTAGATTTGGGAAGTTTCTTGCAGAGGACAATCAAACCCCTAGAGTCAGTACATTCCGGACTGTGGTGGGGTAAAAGGGCAACACAAAGAGGAACGGCAGCAGCATGGGGCATGATTGGCTGTCTTAGCTTTACTTGGTGATATTTGTAAAGCTAAGACAGCCAATAAAACTTGGGTGCTGTGCTGCTTGAAGAGAGAGATACAAAGGATGTATTCAGACTGGACACACTTGGTCTGTTTAAAGTGAGCCAGAGTTCGTTTTTCCTTATTACAAATTCAATTCAATTCAATTCAATTTTATTTGTATAGCCCAAAATCACAACAACAGTCGTCTCGATGGGCTTCGAAGTAAAACATGAACTCAAAAGGATCACGAATACAAAGAGTTCAATAGGAAAATACTAAAATGAACTAACAAACTGACTAAGCTATACTGGCATCCCTGCCCTCAGACCCCCCTTTTGCTCGACTTTGGAGGTGGTCTTAGCTCGTTTTCAATCGGACTGAGCTTTGATTAACTCTGAGATTCCTCAGTCTGAATACAATCCATCCTCAGAATGGAACAACTGGACCAAAACAGCCACCATAGCCGACATAAACAGAGTAGGAAAGAAGCAACAGATGAGCCATAGACAAATGTTGAGAAACGATTGTTGTGTTACCAAACAGAAAAAAAAGAGTTAAACTGTTTGTTTGTTAGAACATTTATTTTAACAACATTGAAAACATTTCTCACATGCTTTTCTGAGTCTCGTTATGCGGTACGCACGCGGCGCTGCTGTTACATCATCCTAAAAGCTACGTTGAAGTTCCTTAAAAGAATTCTCTTAAAAAATGCCACAACACCACAACAATGAGACACAGCAACTCATTGAAATGTGATGGAATGAATGCAGACTAATTTAAACAATTTTTAACATGACACACATTGCTTTTCACTGTTTTCCCCACAATCTGTCACTTATCAGCGTACCTTCATACCCCACGTCTCCTCAGCACTGCAGTTGCTAGCATCATCTGAGTTAAAGCACGTCTCCTTAACAGTAACTGCCTTGCAGCAGGCCTCTGCCGTAACAAAGTAAAAAAAAAAAAGAATTGTCCCTGACGTTTAAAACTGGTTTTTCGGAATATAATAATAATAAATAGTAATACATTTTATTTACTTAAAAGCGCCTTTCAGAACACCCAAGGATACTGTACAGATTCAAAAGAAAACACAATAAAATCACAACATGTTAAAACAATAAATAAGTTTGAATCATTAATAAAATCAGATAGCAAAAGAGGAAAAAATTTGATCAGGGAAAGCAGATTCAAACAGATGGGTTTTCAGTCTGGATTTAAAAATTGAAAAGGAGTCAATGTTACAGAGGTCTGGGGGGAGAGAGTTCCAGAGTTTGGGAGCCGAGCGGCTGAAGGCATGGCTCCCCATGGTGACCATACGGGCCGGAGGGACAGAAAGCTTAAACATATAAAGTTTTAATAAGGTTGACTGTCCCGTGGTTTGACCCGTGTGGTTGTGTTTCCAAGTTTTGGTCCGTAACAGGATGGTCCACTTGATGCCAGTCTGACTACAGACCAAACGCACGGTTCAGGACTCTATCCGGAACAAAGGATTTTCCAGTCTAAATACACTCTAAGACTTCTTCTTCTTTTTGTACTTGTCCTGTCCAACAGCTGAGCAAGCAGATTAGAGCTGAATGCCTTTTGTATTGGACATATTTTACCGTTACAATAGGGGGTTATGGAGCTTCAGACAAACAGAGTGTTTGTGTTAAATAACAGAATTCCAATTAGAATCTGAAGCAGAGGAAAGCAGCCTTGTGATGAAATGCACCACTTTGCAGTAGAGAAGTGCAGGCGTAATCAACGTAAATCATCTGATTCAGTAGCGGAGAAAAAAGCAACATACACAGTTATGCAATACTTCACATAGGTAGTAATGTGTTGCATTGGTGCATATGTAAAGCAACTATTCTCTGCGTCAAAATCAGCTGATTCACGTTAATAGCGTAAACAGTCGAAGAGTTACGATATGTCAAAGAGCATGTGTTATTTACCTGTTACTGGTGACATCTCCATCATAAAGTGGGGTAAAACAATGCAAAAGTAAATGCTGTAGTAAATGTATGATTGAATCCAGCTTCAAAACAGCACAACATTGTCTCTTTCTGATATGTAGTTTGTACCATGTAATTTAAAAATCACTTGATGCTTGCCGTTAGAACTTCTGTCAAAAAAGCTTCCGTGGCTCCAGTCCAATTTGCTTTGCTAAATAACAGACCATTGGTGAGATGATGAACATAAGAGGCTGCTGATAGAGACCAGACATCTGAGCTTCAATAAACAATCAAAGACAAGAGACATCAGGAAAACACTGTAGGCCCATGAAATAGAGATGTCCCACCAGGATGCTGATCAAAGATGACTGACTGGTAACTTTTAGAGAAGGATTGATAGCAACTGCGTCTTTGTGAGGAGTCATGAGAAGGACAGGCCATGTCACACAGCCACCACAACATTTTGGGAATTATCCACATATGAAATTTCGGTCTTGCATGATACATGCGTAATATACGTCATTCATAAGTGTTTCTTGCGTTCTTCATTTGAAGCTGTGCGCAGATGTCTGTGAAGGGTTTCAACTGACAATTCAGCTTTGAGCTGTTTTAAATTTTTTGTTGGTTGAGAATTCGGCAGTTTATGTGTAATTTACATAATTTATACACACTTTTGCAAGATGCATACGCAAATTTGTGGTTTTCCATGACCATTACATGTATGTCTAACAGACTTTTTGCGCATGTACCACTGATGTATAACTTTTATATTGTAAAAAATGTCAATAAATTTTTGTACTTTTTCAACTGATATTCACTTATAACCATTTTTTATCAATGCAATATGGGCAAAATGTGCGCAGTGGCTGTGTGACACAGCCTTTAACTTATAGGGATGAACGTAGAGTGCCATTTGTTTGCAAAGCTTATTGCAGATGTGCTTTTATAGAAAGATGAATGTCCACTAAATTATTTGTACTTTACATTTTTACATTCAGAGTTGGTCAGATGTGTACTGTGAATTATGGAATGCTAGAGTAGATGTCTAAACATTTTAAAAACACACATTCCTGTTCTTTACTCCATATAAAATACTTTAATTAGTATCAGCCCTATTCTCTTTTTCGTCTGCTGATGGGATTATTATTCAAATTAACTCGTTTTCACTCAGGGATTTAAATATATCTGTCCTACAGGCTTAAAAATGTCATCAATGCTGTGTTGTCGTGTAGAGATAAGCCTCTCACACATCGGCAGTTCCCAGCACATTCCTCCACTGAGGTTTTTTCACAATTAAATTCTGAACCACCTGCTCCTCTGTGTCTCTCTGTCTCCCTCCACCTCATCTTCCATTTCCCAGGTCACTGAATGGTAATTGGAGCTGTTTGACAGGAATTAACAGCCTCTGTTGTTTTGGCGTTCACTGTGCTATGTTGTTCATTGGTGATTTACATAAAAAGTCTTAGGAGGAATGAACGACCTGGCACTTCATTTTCTTTAATGGACCGGTCAATTCTTGACAGTGATCAGTGGGGAAAATGAGTAGAAGAGACAGGGGACCAACACAAATGAATAGTTCCCTCTGAAGAGAGCTTAATTGTGCAAACTCTTGCACCCTGATTGAGATTGTTTTTGTTTCATAACCTGAACAGACAAGGGAATCTTCTCTAAGGATACATGGTGCACCTGTGATATTTGAATGGTTATTAAATCTGCACATTAGTAGTCAGCCTGTGAGTTAACTGGTGTGGATGATATGGCCAACCAAATTAAGCCTTATTTTAAAAATATTAGATGAAAGCTTAAGAAGTTTAAGTTTGATCTACTGATTTCAATTGTTGAGCTTAAAAAGAATAACACTACTCACAATAAGTTAGCGATATTGTTCTATTCAAAAAAGTTACTTTGATATTTCTAGAAACGTATGAGAAGAACACCATTTTTGTTAGTTTGACATTTGTTACCTAACAGATTGAGACAATAATAAAGATAGCTCCAGATGACAAAAATTGACCATGTAAATTGAAGCTATTTCCACATTTTGTTGCAATGTCAGCTTGACAGCTAACTCTTATTTTCCTCATTAGCCTCATGACGATGTTCTGAGGAAATGCGTTCCACTCTTTCACAAGTTCTTCATGCAGTTCTGCCAGGTTACTTGGGCATACAATAATCCAGTCTCTGCTTCACCTGGTCCCAGAGCCGCTCTATTGGGATCAGGCCATTAGGTATTCCAACTTCCTGAAGTCCAGCTGTACCTCACCTCGTCTTCTCCAGCAATGCTGACAATAATTTCTGTGGAAGTTGACTTAACACTCATCAGTGAACAGGACGGTAGACCATTGCTGCACTTTCCAGGTCACATGGTCTTGTGTCCACTGCAAATGTTCAGGGCTGTGTCTAGGTGTCAGTGGAGTTATCTGCAAAGGACTTCTGGCATTCAAGTCAAAGTGGTGGAGTTGGTTGTGAATGGTTTATCTGTAAACCCTGTTACCCCTCACATATGACACGGGCCTGCAGCTGTGTAGCGTTTGCTAAACCATGTCTGAGTGCAGTAGTCCTTAGGTAGTGGTCAGACCTCCCTACCTGTGTCTGTCACAATTTCTGCTAGTAGTTTTGTTATTTGATGTACCGGTAAGTCTGCTAATGATTAAGCAACGTGTGTTCATGGTTGTTCGAATGATGAACTCGGAATGATTTACGGACAAAATCAGCTTTTTATACCCACAGAAGGTGGAAATTGATGCCAGATTGTAAAGCTTTTTCTTTAGTATTTCTTGGTTTTGACTCCTATAAGTCAGACACACTGAACACAGTGAGACCATTGTGTGGAAAACACTAAATAAAGTGGCTCTATCACCCCAATACAATAGCCTCCCTATCCTGAAAATTTGTGAAGTAAAACAAACACTGTTAACAATATCCACTTGCGTTTTTCACCATATCCCTAACTTATTTTGAGTAGTGTAGTTCAAAACATTGGGGTCACTGAGTTGCTTGAGCCTATCTCTACTGAATGAGGCTGGGGTTCACCCAGGATGGTTAGTCCATCTCAGGGCTCTATATAACAAAGAGACTGTTTTTTTCAACTCCTCTGAAAATTACAAAGCTCAAAAGGGGATTTGGTTTCACCTAGGCAAACTACAACTAAGTGTGAAGGATGACAGACTTTCCTGGACCAAAAAAAATGAACCATTGGAGTAAATGAGATAAGCACTAAAACAGTTTAAAAATATTTGGTTGGTAACAAGAGAAGGTGAGACTGTATTTTAATATTTGACTATCCGAGCGACTAGCTGCTGTTCATCATCCCTTCTTTCACTTCCTGGTCAGAGTTTGTTTCCATCCACCAAGTGAGCACCTACTGGAACTGTGGGAATTTCCGGCAGTTTTTGGTCTGACTCAGTCTCTGCCTCCCTCTTGACAATGGTGTGTGCAAAAGCAAACCTAACCAAATGAAGGTGTGCAGAATAAGTTCCATTCATCTGCATTTTTAAACTAAGTCCACAGAACTAACCTTGTGTGAAGCAGCCTAAACAAACAGCTTTAAAAAAAAGAGAGAACATTTGTGGGGGATCTTTCAGGTTTCTCCTGTCATATTGGTTTGGCCTTCAACTTCGTTTCCAGTTTAGGTGGCAGATGTGTTGACATCTTCCACATCAGATTATGTTGATCAGGGTCATGGCATTTATGGAGAGTGCTTTCAGTCATGCTGGAAAAGCAAAGGGATTTTGACAAGATTTTGCATTGATCAAAACTTGTAATGGAAAAGAAAATCTTCCAGTAGTAGGAAAGCAAACCAGCCTACGAAAGAAAAACAACCCATACCATAATTCCTCCTCCACCCAACATCAACATATGCTTACATAAATTAATGTGAAAGTTTAAACATCTCACCAATGGGTTAACACAGGTACTGAGCACTTTTGAACTCAATGGTGCTTTGTAATATGGGATTTTGCCTTAAAGAGGTATTTTGTTTTGTGGATGAGTGACTATTTTTAAAATATTAACAATCTATTTATATTCGTTTTAATGTAGGAGTAGCTTACGACAATGAAACTGTCTAGTGATGTCTAATGACAGCATACAGCCTATAATCTCTGTGCTTTGCAGGACGACTCCTCATTTGAGCTGGGGTCTTGATTTTACACATCTGAGTCTGATTGAAACACCTCAATTCAATAAGGATGCAGTAAGACAACAAAATCCAACAACTGCTGGTTTTGTTGAGAAAACATTAGCTGTGAAGTCCTATAGGAGCAACACCACCCATTTTTCAATCTTGCTGTATCTCTTTTCAGGTCAAGGGGTTGCTGGAGCCTATCCCATATAATGTTGGGGGAAGGCAGGGTACACCTGCGGCAGATTGCCAATTTGTTGCGGGGTCATACAATTACCTCACCCTTACATTCACATCTATGGTCAATTTTGAATAATTAATCATCCTGTGATGCATTTTTTTCGAATGAGGGAGGAAACCAGAGTTCTGGGAGAAAGCCTACGCTTGGTTGAGAAGAATGTTCAAGCCCCTCCCAGAAAGGACCCAACTGGGATTTGAACCACGGCATCGCTCTATAAGGCAAGAATGCTAACCACTACACCTCTGTGCAGGCATGTATGAGCAACAGTCTCATAATATTCTACATAGTGATTCATTTGTTTGACTTCACCAACCAAAACATGGATTTACCATAAGACGAACTCTTCGATCAATGCATCTTTTAAACCTGAGGGTAACATGTGACTTCATTCCACAGATAAGAGGGTTTTGTTTCTAATTTGTGCCTAATTGTTCTGAATCGGTACCGTTTTTTCAGTGTGTGTGTTTGGGTCAGCAATGAAAGTGCATTGAGCTGTCAGTGGCTCAGTTAATAATAGCTTCATGTGTCACATTTGGTTACATTACAGACGGACTGATTGGAGGGATGAGCCCCCTCATCACACATTGACTTGGTGATGAGTGGTTTAGCAAACAGTGTGCCTGACGTGAAAGTGGTGACGATGAGTGTGTGCGTCTTTGGCACATAAAGACTAGCTGGCTTTAGGGAGAAAATGAGAAAGTATTTGTTACAACTTTAATCAAACGTGATCCCTTTTGATCATTGCTTTACTTTCAATGTTCCATTTCGGAGAACACCGAAACATGTTGTCATGATGATAGAATTACAGCTAAACATCTAAATGTTACCATTTTTCATCAGCTCTGTTTGGGGTAACTGCATAAATTAAGAAACATGAATGTAAAACCAAGGACATCACATGAAAATCGGAGTCATTTGCAACAGTATACACCTGTAATTAGATACACAAAACTTCACTTTGTAACCTCATCCTATATTTTTCTTGGGAAATTGATATTCTCTGTTCCTTTTCTTTTGGAGAGTTACAGGGCCATCACAATAGGAATTTCATTCCTATTTTGATTGATTCAGAATTGCATTTAAAAAAGTAAAACTCAAAGAAACACCAATCACATTAATTTTCAAGTGTTTTTTTGTATTGATATTACTTTTAGCTTGTGAAGAAACTACTAAAATATAACTATTAATGAAAATTATTTAGATGAATGCATTCTTGGGGGCAGAAATGTTGGATTACTAAGGTTCTTCTCAACAACCCATGGATTTTCCATGAAGTTTGAGTCAGGTATTGCAGGACCACACATTTTTATTCATTCCATGGTTTCCAATCAAGGATCTAGTCCTTTTGTTTGCTGTGGGCAGTAGCCAAACTCTGCTGAAACACATAATGGGCATATCTACAGAGCTGGTTAGTAGAGAAAAACATAAATCTTCCTAAGATTTGGACCTGTTGAAACCAAATGAACAAATACATTGTACATCTGCCAAATTTCTTTACTGAAAAACTCTTCATTCTTCTCTCTACCCAACTTTTTAACTTTTATTTTAAAATAGAAATTCTATTTAAAATTCTTGGTGCAGATTGGATATTTTTGAAGTTGTCTCTGGTTCAAGAGTTGCTTGACCTGAATATCTGAGTCTGTCCTGGCTCTTGGAACTCTGATTTAAGCAGCAGTCCGCTCCTTGTGTGTCTCCCACAAATTCTTTAATTATCTCTGTTTCAAAATCTTCTCAAGGCTGGTTTCTACTTGCATATATTGACAAAATGGCTAAAAGGTCAGGACACATTTTTCAGGTGTTAACAAAAAATCTTCTCATTACAGCAGGAACGGGAAACAGTGAATTTTAGGAGAAGTACTTAGTGATCAGATAACTTGCAGGAATAATAGGGCCAAAAGAAGAGATCCAAACTTCAGATGTTGGCTCCTCACCATTCATGGAAGGTTCCATCCCAAATCCAGCACCACGAGACTGTATGAAGACTGTTAGAAGGAGCCCCTATGCAGGATGAAACATCTAAGATTCACAAATACATCAAGTACAATGCCTCCACTGAGATTATGCTCATGAAGGCCTCAGGCAGTGGAGAGCAGAGAATGTGGTTCTGGAGAACAGGTTATCGTGGGAGTACAAGCCCCTGCATGGGATGTACCACTGGATCATAATTGAAGTGGCTGATATCAAGAAGTCCAACCAATGGCTAAAAAGGGCTGGCTTACAGGACAGCACGGAAGCGCTCATCCTGGCAGCTCAGGAACAAGCCCTGAGCACCGGAGCGATAGAGGCTCAGATCTACCACACCAGACAAGACCCAAGGTGTAGGCCAATTCTAGGCCTCAAGGGCCGGTGTTCTACACGTTTTCTAACCAACCTGCCATTGAACTCATTCACTAAACACACCTGATCTGGAAGTCAACAGCAGCAAAGGTAGAATTTCTATAAAAAAAAAAGACAGCAGGAGGCCAAAGAACCTGTGGGACTTCTAGACGCAGACTGTTATGGTAATGACAAACCAACCAGACTCTATAGTGGTAGATAAAGAACAGAGGAAAGCCATGGATGAGGCAGTACAAAGTGACAGAAACATCAGAAAGAAGGAAAATGAAAAACTGGAGAAATACCAGGGACCAAGATGACAGTGGTGCCTGTGATACTTGGAGCACTCAGTGGAGTAACCCCTAGACTGGAGGAGTAGCTAGAGCAGAGATCCCTTTGAAAAACGTCACCCATCTCAGTCCAGAAATGCCATGCTAGTAAAAGACCCTCAAGCTCCAAGGTCTCTGGTGGAGGACCCTGAGAATTTCATTGACATGAAGCACAGAAAACACATAACAGGACTACATCTACATGCAGTGACATTACAAACTCAAAGAACAAAAATGAAATAAAGAACATAACCATCAAAATCCCCCAAAAAGGAAATGGTATTAAAGCCACCCACAATTGTCCTTTTAACCTGCTTTTTTTTTACTCTGTTAGAACAATGACATGCAGCTTTTTTAGTGATATACATCATTGTAGGTTGGCTCTGCAATAACTGTGGGTGAATATAAAGCATCAAGAAAAGGAATGGCCATTCACTTCAGTTTGCAGCTATAATTTGCAATTTAACAGAGCCTTTCAGAACCTTAGCACAAAAATAATGAACCGCAATCGTGACTAGAAAACAGAGTCTGTAGACGCTTCCCCGTGTCTTCTGTTGCTGACAGCAGTATGGTGTCCTGCTGCGTCAGACTGTGAAATTATGACTTTGCCATAGATGTGTGGAGCCCCAGATGGTAAAGAGGCAAAGAGGATGACGACAGGTTTAATAATGGCAGCAGGTCTGGGCAGGGAAGACTTGCCACTTGGGCTGCTTGTCAAGTACAGCTGCTCAGACTTTAGGTTAGCTCACATAATCATTACCTCTTTGATTCACAGCAGGTTTGTTTGTCTGTCTGATGCACAGGTGACTCAGCTCTATTGAAAAGTCATCCTGATGGCTAAAGCTTATTAAAAGAAAATCAAAGCAGATAACACACAATGGTTTTATGAAAAATCACAGACAAGGCTTTTTTTTACACGTGTGGAAGGATGAAGTTAAGTTTCCTCAAACTAATGCTGCAGACACGAGAGAAAGGAAAGTACTGCTGGATGCCTGACAATGTAGATTGTAAAATGTTGTGGGATTGGAGCTGAGACCAGCGCAGTTTTCTGGAGTGTGCCACTGACAGGAAAATTTGAATAAACCAAAGGAGGGGGTTCAAGTGGGGAAATGCTTTCCCAAAGAGCTTTGGCATTAACCTGGTTCTCTCTGCATTTATGTCACTGTCACGGTCAATGCAATGATTTCAGCTAAAGTAGGCAGATGAACACTCTCTTACACAAAAAAGAAGACTTCACACCATGAGCTGTTCCTGCTGGTGATTTCCACGCCGACTGTACGTTTGACAGGACAGGCATGAGCAAAATGTGGTCACAGCCACACTTCTCTGGGTGTGGGGGCTGTGGATAGCTCCCATGACGTATAGTTCCTAAAATAGAAATGGACTTTTGAAAAATACAGAACTTCCAAAGAGAGGACATTTGTAGACATTGAGCATCCAAGTTCACAACTACAATCCTCTAGACAGCAGTTCTGAAAGTTATATAAGCTCCAGAAATAATTACCTTTTTTTTCTGCTGTGAAGAAAGAGACCAGCTGTGAACCAGGACAGATCTGGAGCATCCTGTTCCTTTGTGCATTTAAAAGGCCCAGTCCAGTACTTGTGTTTTCCAACAGTGAGCCCATTTCAAAGTCACACACTGAGGAGATTGTACTGCAGTAACCTCATGCATAATCCAGGATGAAGAAAGCAGCAGGCTCCCTACCTGCAGGACTGCACACTTCCCCAATATGGAAAATTATTGAACTTTTAGTTCTGCAAAAAAAGTGTGGCACTTTTATTTAGCTTTGACAAAAATAATGTTTTCATAGTAGTTGGGGCTACTTTATGGTGGAACAAGAAGACGTTAAGCTTCACCCAATGCTTCTGTAAGTTAAAGTCACTTTGTTTTACCGGAACTACAACTCCCAAAAGTGTGTGTGTGGGGGTGGGGTGGGGGGGGGGAGTCAGGTAGCAATATGCAAACATACGTTCTTTGTTTGTGGATGCAGAGTAGTTTGAAATTCTTCCTCATTTTGTTCTTCAGCCGTTATGGTAGAATGTGAGCATGCATACTGCTTGTTATTCAAAGCATGTGATCAAAATAAAGAATGTCACTTTTAACCCAGGAGAGCTTGGGCTTAACATCATCCAGAGAGTTTGCACCGACACGTCAGTCCAACCATTACTAGGTCAACCCAAACTGCATATGGCTCAATGCACATCAGTACACCCACATCAATATATAAATTTTTTTTTTTTACAAATGTCCATCCTTATTCTGAAATAAACTCTTAAGTTTGAATGAAAATGTCTCTGTTATTATGCTGAAATTTCTTTTTAACCAGCCAAGCAACAGTAAACAATCCACTCCTCTTATTGTTTCTATAGACAATATGGGTTTTGTCAATCTGTGTAATCATGCATCCCTGATAAACAGATATTAACAATTGTGAGAACATTTCGGTTTAGAAAGACACGTTTCTGTGTTTGTTTGTGTGTGTCTGTGTTTGTGTGTGTGTACTTGTCTTTGTCATCTTGTCAGGACTGACTCTTCTTTCAACCTCAATCTTTAGGGACATCTGATTGAACCAGTTTCATTTGGAAAAAACTCAAGGTCAAGTTTAAGATGAGCGTTTGGGTCAAGGTTAGGCATCAACAGTTTTGAATGAGACTATTAAAAAATCTTTAGAGGTCAGTGGAACGTCTCTACATCTAGAGAACATCTACCAAAATGTGTCCAAAAGTGGGTGTTATTATTAAGTGATACCACTGTAAATCAGATTTTAAAAAATAAAACATCAAAAACAGCAAATATTTCTGTGGTTTTCAATGTTCTTCAAGGTCCAAGGTGCCATTCACATAAACTGACTCGTGCTAGCCAAGCCACAAGGGTCAAAGTGGGGTTTACTGTCTCCCTCAAAGATACATAGATGGTCATGCGCAGGCAGAGAGTGAATTGAACTTGTATTGAAACCTTTGCATCACAGCAAGGCTAAAAATTTATATATATTTTTTACCTCAAAGATCACTGCATGCCATTTGTGAGGGAAATACAAATACTTTACATCTGCTTACTCACAAAAATTAGAGTGGTTTAAACCCTCTCATAAATCTTTTAGCCTTGGTCCATTGGCGTTTCTCAACAACAGTGCAGACAAACCTGGAGTTTCCCCAGAGAGGGACTGTCTTGTCAGATCTGTTTTAGGGACCTGGCAATATTACAAGGACAGGGAGCACAACTTTTAGAGTTTGAGACGTTCTGTTAAGCTCCTTCTGTGTACTTTAAGGATCTCTCCTCAGCTGGCTGGACATCAATACTTTCAGATTTTAATATATTTAAATAGCTTTTCTTTTGTCTCTTTACAAGGTATATTCAAATAATTGACTAAATCTTTTAATTTTTATATTTGAGAGAATTATTTTGCATGTCGTTGAACATTTCAAAAGTACTTTTCTGAGAATGACAGTGTGTGATTGATCAGAGACAAAAAGATGATTCTGAAATTTTCCGCCACTCCTGTTTTGATCAACTCTTCATTTTTCACATTTGCAGAGATGTTGCACATTTGTGATCCTCAGGAAAGGTTTCGGCTGACGTTTGTGTGGCAGCACCGTGCCAATTGAGAGACATAGTTTGTAATTGTTTCAAATTTTGGGAGGATTCTTTTTGCATCAGCTGTTGCAGTTAGGTTATTGGCCCCAGTGTTTGGAAACAGATTGGAAAAAAGCCTTTTCTATTTTATCATGGCTAAAATTTTATCATGGTAGGTGTAAAAAGAAAAACCTGATTATTTATGGTAATAATAGTTCTGCATGGAGGAACTAAATTGATATAGAAAAACCACTACTGCCTGATCTCCTAAATGCTCTGTTAAACCTCAGAAAATCTGACAGGAAATCCACATAAACTGATACTGATATATATAAAATATCTATCCGCACAGTGACTTTAAAGTCCTTCAAAATAAATCACAAAATAAGTATTGTTTCCTTTGGTTGTATTGGAACTGAATGAAGGTAGGAATGATGAAATCATGTAAAGCAGACATCACAAGTTCTTCAATTCAAATCAGCTCTTTACATCCCATTATGTGAAGCTTATTGTTATTGTTTTGGAGCAATTTCATTGTGGATTTAACTTTATTTTGATTGCACAGGATTTTTTAAAATTGTGATCCAACATATTGTATTTGATTTTGTCAGATTACATTAAAACTACTCAAAGATAATCAATTTGTGCCTTCATTAATTTTGAAAGAACTCTTTAAATGGCATTTAGATATACTTAAAGAGACATCTATTACATTAGAACAAGCTTCTGCAACAGTTAACGTAAAATAGCCATTTTGGCCTGTTTCTTACTGATACAACAACAGCCCATTCTGATTTTAGGAATCCTTTTTAGGAAAATGTAACACTGCTTTGCATTCATTACATTGTTACTTCATATTAAATCTAAATTATGTTTCTTTTTTGGGTTGAATAACAGAAATACAAAGTGAAACAAATATTTTCTCTAAATGTGAAATTGTTTTTTTGACAGAAACAGACTTTCTTTTAAAACAAAAGACTTCTTGTGCAAAACAGGATCATCTTAGTTCAGCTCATGTACTCCTATAAAAGATGCAAACTGATCAATCAAAGAAGATCAGACTTTCTTTTCTCCAAAGTTTTGTTGATTTGAAAACTGTGCACTTTGGAGGAAGAATAAAGCGATGAGGCGTCTTGTTGTCAGCAAGGATGTAAAAAACTTTGCATAGTTTTACCTTTTTTCTAGATGCACCTCAGCCACATATTTATAAACGTAACCAAATTAAAAAGAAATCTGTTAATTCAGTAAACCTTACTGTTAAAAAGTTTTTTTTTCTTCACATGTGGCTCTGGAACCTCTGGTTGAGATCCTTGCTTTAAACTATAACATATTTCTGCAGACGGCATAAAACTATCCATGCACAGATGGCCTCAGGGTGGCAATGATCATGCATCCTGTATGCAACAGGAACTACACCGCCAGCAGCAGTTCTGTCTGCTGGTGGGGGGTGGGGTGGTTCTTGAAGGCATCCTCTGAGACGCACAGCAGCACCCCTGCAGCTGTCAGACACCAGACTCTGCTGATGCTCTTTTAGAAGCCGGATACTAGAAGTGCGAGTCATCCTTGGGCACGTAAAGTCCCCTCATTGCAGAGGCTGCAGGAGGTAGCGAACCCGTGCGCTCAGGTACGCGCAGCCAATCAGCGCACAGGAGGGAGTGCTCAACAGCGAGAAGGCGGTCTGCGCCGGCACAGACACACAACACCTTCAGGTGGGAATGAAGTAGGAGCAGCAGCAGCAGCAGGCGAGCTACAGAAGGACAAACGAGTCCGAGCCGCGGAGGATCCGGAGGTTTTTCTTCAGGGGGTCCAGGTGGCAGAAAGACCTCGAGCGTCCTTTACTGGAGATAACTGCTGTTCACACCGCCGCCCACCTCCTCCCCCACCCACACAGCCTTCGCACCCCCTTCCGACAGCCTAATTGATTTGCCTGAACTACATGCATTTGGAGCAAGTCATCTACTAAACCCACCACCATGGAAAATGCGCACACCAAGTCTGCGACTGAAGTTTTAGACCACTTCGGTGTGAACGAGAACACCGGGCTGACTCAGGAGCAGGTCAAAGTCAATTTGGAGAAATACGGTCTGAACGGTGAGTACTTTCCTGCCTCTTGTTGTAGGTGTGACACGTTTCAGGTCGTGAGTGCGCATGGTAGCCTGGAGCGCCTTATATTCCCCAGGCAGATGTCATTAAGCGGAGGCAAACATTAAAGCACGCAGTCCTGCCCGCGTTCATCATGGATGCACGCGCGCGCGCGCAGCGAACTCTCACTTAAAGTTAGACTGTTGTCGGTCTAGAAGGTCTGATTGGGAGAGCCCTGGAGCCCCCCCCCCCCCCCCCCCCATCCAGGTCTGATTGGGAAAAGTGAGGAGCCTAGTGGAAAATCAGCTGCATCTTTGACAGACATTCCCTGCTGTCATACAGAGATCAGGAAGTGCAGAGCAGCCCCCCCCTTCCACCCCCACCTTGCTGCAGGGGTAGAATATGATTATATGACTCACGATGATGACACCCATGATGTTGACCGACCAGTTAAACCTCATAGAAGGCACTTTCATTTGTTCTTTCTGTTTATCTTTTCCCCTCAAAATTTCAGAACATTTTCAATGATTTCCGTCACAGTGAAGATGATTACAAAAGTTGTCATCTAAACTACAAAATTGATGGAAAATAGCTTCCTTCAGCAGCAGCTGTTACTAAGCATTAACCCCTCCCCCCCATCCCATTCATCTCAAACACACATGTGTGTCTCTTCCTTTAATTCCAGCCTGATATCAGCACACCTTTTTGAGTCCTGTCATTTGCATGTGCGCCAAGCTGTGGAGTCAAGTGCCACATTGTGCCAGCTAAACAGGAGCCCTTTTGTTGCAAGCTGGTTGCTCCGCCTGGGGGCTTGTGATGACTTCATGGAAAATAGCAACGTCTTGCCACAGATAATATCTCTTTCACTTATAGCAGTGAACTTCCTGCCTTGTGCGAGCACACTGTAGACGCAAGTTAGAAAGAGGGAATACCCTTGTTTCCATTGCTGGGCTCATTCAGCCTCCGAGTCCATTCAGACTCTCTGTGAGCGTAAAATGTTGAAAGCTGGAGCAGAGAAGCTTGGATGTTCTTGTTGTTTTTGGCGTCTGTCAGTGCAGGGTGATGTGTGGCTGCTAAATGACTCTTTCCGCTCTGCTACGAAACCACAGACTTTGTAAATGTTCACAGGCTTCCTCTATGACCTTCTGTGTTTTGTGTCAAGGAGCATCTGAAGCCGTTTGTGGGTGGAGAACTGATCATGATGCATTAGCTAGTTAGTGGGATCATTTTGTGTTTAGTAACCTTAACCAGACACATCCACAAATCAGATCTTGTATGAGTTGAAGTTTGGACCCTAGACGATTGTATCAAAGTCATAGCACTGCCTGTTTGCAAGAAGACGATGATGGCATCAGATTCTCTTGGGGTTAATCTATGAACACTATGCTAGCGGACATCTCTATGTTGATACATTTGCGATTTGTGATGCAGACCTACCATTAACCCCTTAGGCTTTGTACACTCAATGATTTGCGCTTTTAAGAGGAAACCCCTCCTGCCATTGATCGCAGTGAAAGTCTCTGATATTCTCTGACATGTAGGAAGATCAACTTTACCGCTAAGTGTGTGCCGTGTTTATTCCACAGAGGAAAGGCGGGTGGTTCTTTCTGCATCTCATGTTTGTTGGATGAACCCCCTTAACTTGTTCGGTTCATTACTTTTGTTGTGAGATTGTGAATTTCTGAATGAAATCACTTGTCTTCCCGATGTTTCTGGAGGCAAAAAGGTTTCAGTGGTTGCAGCTTGTGTCAACTCAACCTTATCTTCTCAAGTGTTCTACATTTATTTAATGAACATGTCAATAAAAGTGCACTTTGTCCTTGATGTAATCAACGTTTTAGAAAAAAAAAATCCAATGAAACCCAGTGATTTTTTTTTTTTTTAACTAGTCTTGTTTTGGATGGAATTCTCAGACAAATCTTTTTAAAGAAGGAATGTATCG
This sequence comes from Oryzias sinensis, assembly GCA_037389245.1. NCBI lineage: Eukaryota > Metazoa > Chordata > Actinopteri > Beloniformes > Adrianichthyidae > Oryzias > Oryzias sinensis. The sequence continues at coordinate 11,076,483 of CM074497.1, read as the reverse complement.
ATGAATCGATTTATATTGCTACGATCAATCGAATTAATCTGTTTGAGACAAGTTGTTAATCCAATCAACCAATACATTATAAAATCATTTCAAAATAAAATTAATTGATTAGCCAAATCCTGGGAAATACCAATTGTATTGAGGTATGGTAGGTCTATTTTACTATAAAGCAAAAATGACCAAGTACCATCACAGCGGACAACACACATGTGATGTCAGCAAAAACTGATCAACCATCATTCCAGTCCAATGTGTGGAAACACTTTGAATTTAACAAAGTCATGTGACCACACAGTGTGCTAGAATGTTCTGATAATGTTCCCTTTGGATTATTTGGATGTGGAAAAACAGTGGACTGAACCTTGGGAAACTAAAATGTGAATGGATTTGACATTCCTTCTTGTTTACTTGTTTGTACACATTTAATTGATTAGGTTGGAAGATATCCAAGGAATGTGGAAAACTTCACCTGCACTGTTCAGTTCAGGTATTTCTCTCGGAGTCATACTGGTTGAAGTTTTGGCTAAAGATGTCTTGAATCCAGTTTAGGTCAATGAATCAGATGAGCCAATATCAACTGAATCGTATGCAACCACAAATTTTGATATGTATCAAATTGCTGTTAATTGTTGTTATATATTTTAATCTGAATGTTAGTGCTTTGTACATCTGGAGAGCTCCCAGAAACCAACTGTACTCTCAGAATGCCTCAAGGCACTCCCTTAAGGAGAGTCATTGCGCAACAAATTCAGGTTCTTCTACCTGGCTGTGTGTTTTTTTTTCTGCTTGCTTTGGTACAACTATGTTCACTAAAGGTGAATAAAAAAGAACCAACCTGTTTCATTTGTTCTCACAAAAATGGTTATGCATGAGCCTTTGTTGAGGATATAGTCCTTGTTGAGCTGTGATCTATGACTGCTCGAACTTCACTCTGGGCTTTGTCACAAAAAAACAATTAAACTTCCTCTATTGAGACCTTAGTCTTGGTGTTTCTCTTCCTGTTCAGCAACATTAAAGCAGTCCGCTGTGCTCGCTTCAGGGTTTGAAACATGCAAGACTTTGAGCTACTTCCTGCCCCGCCTTCACGCCAGCATGAGTGAGCACACTTCTCTGTCAGGGCCTGTCTCCTTCTCCAATGTTAAAAATCCTTTATTCAAGAGTTTCTGTACACATCTGCCTCAGTTTTGGCTTTTTATTTTTATTTTTAAATCGAGTTGAGAAAGTCGAGTGGAGCTGTGCAGGAGTCCTTAGTGGGTTGAGCCACCTCCCTGCTCCACTGGGCTCTGCAGGTACAGACTCCACTACCTTCAAAGGAGCTGTGATGGTGTTCTCGCTCATCATTTGCCTTCCTTCCTCCCACCTCTGCTTGTCATCGTAATGGCCTTATGTTAAGGTGATGTTGAGTCACTGGGCTTTAGCAGAGAGCCTGGACGCTGCTCTGCAGCTTAGTCTTCTCCACAGGAAGAAAAGTTTCATGCTGTAAAAAAAAAAAAAATCTCTCTTCAAACTTTATTAGATCAGGAACCTTTTTGTGTTTAAGTTTCATCAACTTCATAAATCCATCCTATATTTGTTGCAGATTTGCTCTTTGTAAAGCACAATTCAAGATTTTATGAGCTTTCTCATTTTTTCCATTTGTTTCCTAAAGATCAGAAATGTTGTACTGCATCAGGCACTGGATTGGACAGAAGTGCTGCTCTGGTTTCTAAACCCAGAATAGTATCTATAAATAGTGGGTTGTTAGCACAGATATATTTTTGATATGTTTCTTTAGGGATTGCTGTCTATTTTTCACTGCCTTCAGTGACTATTTGCCTACAAGGTGACCAAGTGCCATCCTTGGCGTCTGTTCAGACATAAAAAATGACTATTTGTGCAGCTGTGACCTTGAAGAGGAAGCTCTGAAGGCCTGACAAGATATCAGCTCTGTGCTAATTATCTCATGCATGTCCTGCTCTGCTGACAGATGCTTTTCCTTTTCCTCTGTAACTTGCCAAACATGGTGAAATAAGAGAGAAAACATCCTTTTAATTCCAAAGGTTGTTTGTTTGAATCTGATTAATATGCGTTAGGCAAAAGATTATCGAGCTTCTCTGCACAAATTGGGACATTCAAATCCGTCTTTTTGTAATGTAATGTAAACATCACACAGCAGTGACAGTTGGTTTCTTTCCTGTCCGTGTCCAGCGCAAACACAATTACATGAAAACAGATCGGTAAATACAACACTGTAGGTAATTGCATTGAGGAGGACATCGTGTCTATGGTGTTTCCTTCAGATTCTTCCATCCTTTTCTATACAGAATCTCTAAATGTATGAAATTTTAAATGTTATCCTGACCCTTGCTAAGAAGAAATGGTCAAAGTCAGTCAAGAGTCTTTGTTATCTTGTTGAAATAGTTTTAATATTCATTAAAAAAAATGTTTTTCCAAATGGATGGTTTATGTTAACTGCAACTCCTTGTTGCATATTTAAGCTCACAATAATTTAATCAAAGACATGTTTTAAAATTTTCCCCACAACTCCTGTTTTGCAAAGTCTGCACAAGTTGAAGACACTTAGTTTACACATAGTTTGTAAGCATACCTGCCTCAGTTGCTTAGTCACATTAGAAAGTAGCTTGTCAAACTTGAATGTAGTCAAGTATTATATCAACAGCCAAAAAATAATTGACAGTGGGAAACAGGAAGTGCTGTCTAAAGACAACAGGAAGTAGTGAGAATTCAAAAAAACTATGGTAAAATGAAACCTTAACCTAGAACTGAAGAAGAGATTGTTGGAGTTATTGCAGGAGCACATCTTTGCTGCATTTCACACCACATTTAGGCCTTTGTGTGGGTTTGTGCGAGCTTCCGATGCGCTCATTTGAATTGTAGTCTTTTTGACTTGACGCAAAGATGTCCTGAAAGCAGTTTGTCTGTGCCTTTCCAAGATCCATGAAGGCAGAAAGTTTTTGATCCATTCAAAGCCCCTTGACCTTGCGGTTTTTGGAGGGAAAAAAGGTATATAATAGCTGAAAACATGCCCTCATTTAAAACAAGCTTGCTTTTGAGAATCAAACAAACAAAACCACACATCACTCATATTACAGTGGACTACTATTTTTCATGGACTACTACTTTTCTTTACAGTTATATTTTAGTAGCATTTTTACCCTAATTCACTCCATAGACTGACCTTTATGTTTGCATTAGTTCAAAAGTTTGATTTTCACTTTTGAATTAATGGGTTTTGTGGCTTCTATTGTTCCGCATACTTAACAGACTTGTTAGGTATGCAGATCAAACATCTGAGATATCATTAAAAGCCGCTAAGCGGGTGTTTCAAGACACCGTAAATGGTTTTGTATTCTTTAGTTTGCAACTTTACTGACTAGGCTGTCAGATGGCTTTCATTTTTTACATCAAAAGCGAAAACTGACTTAACTGTGAAACCCTCATAACTCGGGTACAGATGTACATTCTCATAGTTTGGGTCTGTTGAAATTCAGGGTCATCAGCTGACTTTTTTTCTAAATAAAACCACGTTTAACTCTTACTAGACACATTCTTGTATGTTTTTGTTGAAAAAATAAACTATTTTTCTTGTACATTAAAGATTCTGTAATTCTGTTACTTGTGATTCTTTCCATTTGCCAGCATAAATTAAAAGAAATCATTGAGTGTATTGCCTATATCTGCAGTGCTTTTGTGAGGCTTGGCCAATGATGTGCAGACACAGAAGGCCATAGCATTTGATTTGGTTAATGCATTCAGATGTACCACTGGAAAACACATTATGTAATTGAGTGGATGTAGGAAGCCCCCATTAGGGGTTGCCATCTTCACATTTATAGATCAGTTGAATTGGTGGACTTTCTCTCCACACATGTTTTCACTTTTGCTTCTCCTTAGTATTTAACAATAATTTATCCAGAAATAATCAGGTTTATAAGATGTCTTGCTATTTTCAGTTGTTTTTGATTAACAAACCCTGGTATTTTAGTTTGTCGTCGAGGCACATGTTGAGTCATGTTGTCATGGCAACTGTCAAAAACTTTCAAGTTGTAGTTTTTCACAAGTCAGATTGAACTGAGCGTTAAACTAATTAAAATCTCTCACGATTTTAATTTTTTTTTTTCCTTCTGTGTGATATAGAAGGAGCTTTTTTAGCTCCTTTAAATGAGTTTATTTATAGCCTGGATCAACTAATGGACGGTTTACTGCTTTTCTTCCTGACCCACTGGTTGCAGAACCCGTCTCCGGGTTTCTTTTGTTGGCAACCATCTCCAGGAAGTGTCTCCCCCTCTGCTTAGCACTGCTCAACTCTTTCTGCTCAATGTAAACAGCCTCTTTTATTCATTGTCTGGGCTGCGAGGGAGGAGGTGGGGAGGTGCTGTGGGGACATGCAGCCGGAGCAAGCTGAAGTCAGTATTCAGGAATGCGCCTGGGCAAGCCCTTGGTGGACACAGCCATGATGACTGGGAGGGAATCCTCGGCAGGGGGAAGCCTGGGATCCCCGTTCCTCTTTCCCTATTTCAACCCCTTCCCTTCTCCTCTGTCTTTTCCTCTCAGTCAGTGCATCTTTGTGTCCTGAGCGCCCGTCAGCCATAATGGCTTTTTTTCACCCACGGAGGCACATTAATGTGGAAACAGTCTTATTTCAGGCTGAAGGAGCATGGAAAACACCAAAACCCACTTCTCTATATTTCTGTTGCTGCTGGCAGGCTGCAGCTAAACGCCCCCTGTGAGCTCTACCGTGTCCAATCTGCGCTCTGAAAGAAAGAGGGAAAAAAAAAAGCTCCAGACAGCAGGTTTGTGGGTCTACTCGTAGTGAGTCATCATCTATTATTGCACTGGTGCAGGGCAGTCTTCAGAAGGACCTCTTAGCATAAAGGTTGTTTACCAAAAAATAATGCAGGTCTAAAATTTCACTATATACACTGGAATGGTTGTCAAGGAGAAGTGTTTATGTTTGCTTTTGCAGTGTTTATGCAGATTGCCACATATTCCTAAAACCATACCATTACGCAAACCACAATGACACTTTGAATTCCTCCGATTCTCCTTTTGGTCAGCCAAAATAAAGCTTTTTCAGAGTAGTTATCCTGAGATGTTTCTCCTTTCTCCGGTGGTGCATGAGGACTCTGTTTTTGTAAGATGGTTGAGGGCTGACGTCACAGGCTTTCCTCTCTCCGTCTCCTCTCTGCACAGGGTCACATTTGTTACTCATGTAGCACACTGTGATGAAAACATGCAGAGGATTTCCACTGCTTCAAGGGGAATACTGCCCCACTGCTTTCTAAATATAGCTGCTTTTCTCCACTCCCTCTGCAATGAAGGCAAGGCAGCAATTGAAGGATTTATGGAGCTCCTGAAAGGTTCCAGAAATGTGATCAGAATTTGTATTTTGATCACAGAAAAATTCAGTCCAACTGTGAAACAAGGCAGAGACCTCAGACATACTCTTACCATGTCCGTCTGATGATAATGGTGGTGGTTTGTTACGACGCACCTTTCAGTCAGAACATGACAAGCGCAGTGACTAAGCAATGCTCAGCCCCACTGTGGTGACACTGATCAACAGCACTTGTCACTGAAATGTTTTTTAGAGCATCATGACTGATGTGTTTTCTGCTCAAACTTTGTGACTCATTTGGTGGGTGTTTGGTTCTGTCGTGCGGAAAGACGCTCAACTTGTATCAAGCTGCCAAAACTTCACAAAAAGTTAAATGACTATTGACAGATGGAAAAAAAAAAGATCAAAAGATGATTAGAACATAAAAGGGGAAGTGATAAATGTTCTAGTCGTTTCCTTTCAGAAGCAAACGCTGGTCTGTTAACTGTGTGAGCAGGACTATCTTTTAGCAAAAGAAGGCATTTAAACCTAGCACAGAGGTCAGTGCTCTTGCCTCACAGTGAGAAGGCAGGAAAGAGCTGCTGGGACCTTTCTGTGTGGAGTTTGCATGTTGTCCCTGTGCATGCGTTGGTTTTCTCTGGTTTCCCACCACAGTCCAAAAACAGGATTCATAGGTTAATTAGTTATTCTAAGTGTGTATGTGAGGTGTGTGGGAGTGATTGTGTGACCAGAACCAGACTGGTGACCTATCCAGCCTGGACAGACTCTAGCAACCCCATAACCCTGAAAAGGATACAGTGGATACAGAAAGTGGATGGTTGGATGGTTTTTTTTGGGGGGGAAAAAATAGTGACTTAAAGATTTTGGCTTAATATTTTTTGTTTGACCAGTTTATAGTTATGTGTCAAATCTACAGTGAGATCCCACAGATTTTCACAGCTAATTTTTTTCACGCTGTTGTTGGCATCACTACCCATTTGCTAAATGCCAAAATAATTTTTTTCTATAAAGGGAGGTTATTACGTAAAGCTGGTTTGGTGCCTGTGTGATTCTAACAGCTCCTAGTGGGATTTATTTCCTTTATTTATGAGGAGCGCATTATTATTTTTCCTCTTTTTGTAATTTTGTGTGTTCAGTGAGTCACTTTATACACATTTTCTTGTAATGTATTGCAATTTCTGATTCAGAGATTAAAGTCAACTTGGTTTTAGACCCCCCGACACAACTTTTTAGACTAAATACAAAAAACAGATGGCACATTCAGAAGGCGGGCAAGTAATTTTAAGAAACGCATGTCCTTGCTAGCTTGTTCAAACATTTTTTTATGATGCTTGTGTTACTGTTAACAACAGTCACGTCCTCCTTTCGTAGTGCATTTTTCTCTAAAACATTCCTACTTAGGGTTAGAGGTGTGACAATGATTTAATGAATCGATTTATATGCCTCTGGTCTGAAGTTGTCAATTGAATTGAGCAACACTATTATAAAATTGTTTCAAAATGAAATGAATCGATAATTATTATTGATTATGGAAAATTCCATTTGGATTGAGGCATGGTACATTTATTTTACAAAGCGCAAAAAAGAATTGAATTTAGCAAAGTCATGTGACCATACAGTGTGCTAGAATGTTCTGATAATGTTACCTTTGAATTATTTGGATGTGGAAAAACAACAGTTGGCTGAACTTTAGGAAACTAAAATGTGAATGGATTTGACATTTATTCTTGTTTACTTGTTTGATTATACACACATTTTATTTACACTACATTATCTTGTAAGAAATACAAGGAATCTGGAAAACTTGCACTGTTAAGTACCAGGTATTTCTCTCTGAGTCACACTGGTTGAAGTTTCCATTTTAGGTCAGTGAATTGATCGAGGATCAATCAAATTATATTAACTATAAATAGTATGAGCAACCACACACTATGATACTAATCAAATTGTTTTTAAAATGAATCGTTACAGCCCGACTTTGGATTGAAGCAAGAAAAGGGTTTCCAGCATATTTTAATTACATTTATTTATTTGAACCTAATATAACTAATGATTAAGTAATCAAATTGTATCCATTTTATATATTCATCTATTTTATATTGGAAATCGTATTTGCTTTTGGAAATTCTTGTACCACAGTGATCTTATAAACCAAATAAACTATAGGGTCAAATGGACTATCATGGAAGATGCTGTGTGATGAGATAGTCTACAGGTACTGATCCTACCTCAGGTCTCACCGGTCAGACCCTGTAACATTTAGCTGATTGCTAGCTTAATCATTAAGTCTGAGAATGTGTCAGTGCCACACATTTCTTTTTTATTGTGCTTCCTTGCAGGGCAGAGATGATCCTTGCTTTACAATTGGGGCAGCCCAGTTAATGGTACAATATTCTTAGCAGTGAAATAAAAACACTCATCAGCAAGCTACATCCACCACCTCTTTCGTTGGTCTTCGGCTGAAGCAAAACATTGAGCATCTGATGGTGGGCTGAGTCATTCTGAAAATAATCTCTAAATGTTTACATGTTTTTGTATCGCTACACCACTACAAATTATAATCTAGATTTGATAGGGACCAGTGTTTCTGTGTTTCTGTGTTTCATATAGAAAACCAGTGTGTTTTCTATATGAAGCATTTGATCAAAAATGAGTTATGTGGGCGTTTTGTGTGTATTTATAAATAATGCTAAATTAATCCAGTGCATTAACTGCTCTCTGTCTTTCTCTTTTACCTTCCTCGCTGTCTTTGCCACATGTATTCCTCTCTGTAGACACAGCTGGCCAACATCCTGAAACTCTGGCTGAAGAAGGTAAATATTGATTTTCTGCTAATTTATGATCCTCCTTTACGTTAAAGTGTCTTGTCTCTAGATCTTTTTTGCAACATGGCAGATAAACCTTAGAGTTCTACTACACTGCTTTACTATCGTAGACACACACACCTTTAATCTTAAGTAAATACACATAAGGTTCTATTTTGCTGTCATTGAGCTAATAATCAGTACATCCTCCATGACTTTTTAGTTCCTTCACATTTGAGTCTTTTTTTTTTTTTTTTTAGAGAAGTACCGATGCTAAATTGAGTGTGATCAAACAGCTGTGCATTGACATATTTTAGGCAAGTCTCTATGGGAGCTGGTGGTGGAGCAGTTTGAAGACCTCCTGGTCGGGATTCTGCTTCTGGCTGCCTGTGTGTCTCAACCTGGCAGTATAAACCACCTAAATTAAAATCTGTTCATATTTCTTGATTTTGCACAAATATTACCCCCAACAGGATTGACACCTTTCTTGAATAATAATTGGCAGATGGCTCTTATCTGTACCCTTGAGCAGCTTCTTTTACCCAAAATATGCCTTTTCCACTCTCGTGTTGATGGGATTTCTCTGTTAAGGAGCAGGCATGGGTTTTCTTAACACAGAGGTAGAGCTCAAAACCATCAATCAAAACTCCCCATCCTGTGGGCCTCATGCTGTTAAGCAGACTGCAGCCTGAGAGTAGAAAAGGTCGTTGAAGGGTGGAGTGAGGGAATCCTGCCTGCAGAATAACATTTTCCATCTGTTCCAACACTTCCTCCAATTACCTTTGGATAAATTAGTGTTACTAATGCAAAATTAGGAGAAAATGTCACTCTAAAATGTAACCTGCGAATATCTAGCTGCTCATCATGTTGAGATGAGGCCTGGCAGATGGAAACATGGCACCATGACTGGACTTGGGCTGGCATTTTCACTCCCAGTATTAGGTGGAACAGCGCCACAGTTCAGACCACAAACTAAATATTGGCAGAAGTTGGAAATCTGATATGACTTGAAATATATATGGAAATTGAAGTGAGGCTCATCCTATGGCATAGGTTTTACTTTGCTTTTTTTATAGTCTCCTTATCCCTCTATTTGCTTTACCTTTGTTTGTATGTTTCACTGTGCTCAGGGAGTAGCAACAGCTAGATGGCTTTCGCAGCTAAGAAGTTTAACCCTAACTTTTGTATTCATTTGGTTGTGATTTTTGAATATATAGTCAAATGAGGTAGACTCCTGTGTAAGACCAAGTGAAGTTTCCCATAGAAAATAAAGGCAAACACTAGTAAGCTGCAGTCTTGAAATGTGTTATACATTTACACCATCAAATCTTATTTAACCTATGACTTAATTTCCTTTTAATATTATTCAATTGATCTCAATTCAGTGTTTTTAAAGTTTGTCTGTCCTTTGGAGTATGGCTTTATTAAGCCTCCATGTTCTCCTGATGGCTTCTGTCAAGACCAACTCTTTATGTGAGTTTAGTAGAGGCAAATTTTTAAAAAGCCACACCAGCCACATAAAACACCAGACCACCTCTGCAGGTGAGGTTTTCAATAAGGAGCTGACTGTCGTTCATGCTAAACTTGCTAAGGGACTCTGAATGGGTATTCCAGATGTACATTAACAAAAGTTTATTTTAAAAAATTTGGATTGTTATGTATTCCAAAGATGAGCCTTATTTGGTAACACCAGCCCTGAAGTGCAATGCATCACCAACTGAAATAAAAGTGAAATGAGAATCTATAAGTTGACAACACTTTACTAGGGATGGAAAGGGATATGTATCAAAAAATTGATCTAGTGCTGAGAGTAAAAGCAGTATTCATTGAAAACCACCGATATGAACAAAATTATGTTGGTAAAAATATATAAAATCGATTGGGAAATAAATGATTAGTTTATGGCAAACTTTGTCAGTTTCTTTTTTGTTTTGTCTCTACTGTCTTTGCCAATCAATGTTCATTTGACATATGATAACGTTTTTTTCCCCCACAGCACTGCCTAAATACTCTGAATAAATTAACATGACCCACTTTTTACTAACCACAATACAGTAAAAAACCCAAAATGCCAAATTTGTGTATCTGAAGCTGTTACGTCAAAAACATTTTGTTTTTGTTGGCAAATGAAAGTGCTCATAAAAAAAGAAAAAGAGTTCTTAGCAGCATTTTCAGTTATAGTTATAAGTAATGAATAATATGAATATCTAGATTATTTCCATTAGAAGTAAAATAATTGGACTATCATATTGCCACAGTTATATTGAACGCACATGTATCAGATTCATAGACCAACATATGAGATTTGTATCAATTTGATATTCTAAAATTCACATCAGAAAATGAAAATATTGTTCAATGCTACTGCCCGGCAATCTGATCCAGCTTTAATTTATACTAACAGCAGCAACTTTTCACCAAAAGGGCCGCAATAAACTAAAATATTTAAAAAGCAGCAAAAGAGCAGCAAAAACAAAAAATTCACGTAAACTAAAAAGCAATGATATCATGGCCTTATAAACATATTTTCTGTTTTTGGTTAAAAAGAAATGAAACACATAATTTATAATGAACCTAGATCGCGCTCAAAGACTTCCTGTGTTTACATGCATCTGTAACAGAGCTTACATTGACTCCATTGACTTTTTATTGTTAAGGTGATGGGAAACCATGACAAATATGTAAATATCATATATGTAAATGTGCATGTGAAATTGGCTGGAACCTTTTTTCTTTTTCCTAACTAGTGAAATCTACTTGGCTTGATTTTCTAGAACCTCTGTTCATCAGCTCAAGATGAAAACTAAAACTAGATCTCATGAAACAGGGCGAGAATTCAAAGCAGAAAATCTGCATCAGAATCATCCAAAGTCGAACCGAAACCCCAAATTAAATGTTTGGAGAGACGCTTTGGAGGTTAAGCATAAATGGGTGAAAGCATAAACTCCAAAGAGTTAAAGCAGTGATGTGAGGAGAAATGGGCTCAAACTCTTTGACTACAGTGTGAGAGGCTGATGGAGCCATAAGGAAATCACATTAAAGCAACGACTTACAGGCTAAAAGCTATGTCAGACACAAAAGGATTCCATCCATGGATATTTTTATCCATTTTAGTTATTGAGTTTGAATTAAGTTTGCTAGTTAGTGCCCTTAAATGAAAAAAAAGTTTAATTATAAAATATTAACAAAGTAAAAACACTTCAAGAATAAGAAATCATAAAGGATTAGAAATGGTATTACCAGCTAGCTATAATAAAAAAAATCTTCAACTATTTGAAGTGAAATTTTGGCTCAGATTCCCAGAGCAAACAGATGGATTTCTCTTTGCTCAGAAATCCTCAGTGTAGGTGACAGCTTACCCTGCTGCTCTCATTTGGAGCTCCCATTCGGTAAAGGAGAAATAAGACTGGGTATTAGATCACTCTCTGAAATTGCAGTGATATAGTGGAGGTTCCTGTTTAAAAACATTCACTACTAAGAGACCTACCTGCCTTTGTTGCCCTCTTGTCTCTGCTCGGTCAGAAAGGAGATTTACTGGTCCAAGTGAGCGGGAATGATGAGCTATCGACCATGCTCAGGCTGCCGTGACGTACTCTCTGCTATTCAATAACCCTGCAGTGAATATACTCCCCTCTCACTTGATAGTTCTCATCTCATCATCAACACAAAGATCCACTTTATCCACTTCTCTTGGCCTGTGCTTTCATGCCTCAGTCACCTTTCACTCTGCATCTGCAGTGAGAAACTTCATATTGAGGCCGGCCACGAATTAGAAATAAGAAGACTTGGAATACTTTGTAAAGGGGAAAAAAAGACTATGTTCTTAGAAGATTTAGGGTAACTCTACTCAGTGATGTGAAAGACAACCTTCGGTCGATTTCAGTGTGGGAAACTGAGAAATTTAATAGATTAAAATACTTGGACATTTGGTTATTACTCATCAAACAGTAGACCAAAAAGGACAAGAAAGTGAAATGAATAACCAACTTAATGTGTGCTGACATAGCATACTTGGAAAACGAGGAAAAATACCTCCTCTGGCTTACCTAATCATTAGCTGATGAGACAAGAAAACTAAAGAGCTTTTTGCTAAGTGATGACACAATAACTAACTTTCCTTTCCTTAACAGCACCAGTTTTTTTTTAATTGCTTATTTCACAGCAGTCATCTATCCAAGTGAAAATGTTATACCCTAAGATATGATGATGTGCTCTATCTTCCTGTAGGTGTTGGCTCTCTTTGAGGAGGGAGAGGAGACTACCACTGCCTTTGTAGAGCCTATCGTCATCCTGCTTATCCTCATTGCCAATACTAGTTGTTGGGGTCTGGCAGAGTAGACTTGTTTTTCACCTTACTAAATGTTACACATGCTAGCTCAGTTAAAGTTGGAAAACAGTGCGTCCTCTTTCCAAGTAGTTCCAGGATGCAGCGACTCTCCGATGAATCTCTCTCTTTGTTCTGTGGCCGGAGGCTGGCTAAGCTTATTTACTTTGAGCATCTAAGATAGTGTGTTTGGCATTAGGAGCCTCAGTAGTCTTTTAATTATGATTATCCGTCCTAACTTAAAATCTAAAAAACATGTTGGTACTGGCAGGAGATAGTTTCTGCAAGCGGCAAAGTTTTGAAGAATTGCACTCTGAGTTGTGGCCATGACTGTTGAAGCTATTCAACTGTATAGTTTGATCGAATACGAAGAAAAACAAAAGATGTACATGGATCAGTCATCCGCCAAGTGGATGCATCAGAATGGTGTGGGGCCAGGGGCTTGTGGCCTGCTGGTTGTGAATTTTAGCCAACTACTACAAGCTTTTTCCAACTAAATTCTCATCCATCCATCCATCCATCCATCCATCCATCCATCCATCCATCCACCACCATCCATCCATCCACCCACCCATCCATCCATCCGGTGTTTTATTTAGAAGTCAGAGTGAAGGTCCTGTTGAGACATTCTAGGCAGTTGTTCTTCACCCAGTTAGTTGCTGTTTGGGCCAGTATGCAGGAAAATATTCAAAAGCAGTGAATATACTTAAAATCCCAATGATGCCTCATAGATTTAGAGAGGAAAACAATCTAAAACTGTATCCCTGTAGACCTAGTCAGAAATGCACCAAAACTGGCAAAAAAGTTTGATCAAAACAATATTTGACAAATTGTCTAATACACAATATTGCCAGGTAACTAAAAAGTTATGGGAAATGTGTAAAAGACTTTGTTATGTTTCTGTATATTTGGGATGTCGTAGATCAACTATGACCTGCTTTAAGGTAAGCCATGCAAAAATCACACCTTAACATAACTGCGAAACTGATTTACAGCTCTTCTGGTCTCTTAAAGCTCCTTCGAGGATTAACTTACAGACTCAAGTTTTAGCTGTGTTTTAAGCATTGCTTTGCTCAAATGTCACTTTTACAATTAAGAGATGGCGATCATTGCGAATAAAAAGAAAAAAAAAGAAAAAATCCTCTGTTTTTGTAAATTTCCTGCTTATGCAGAGGTCAGAAATTCAATTCAAATGTTTGTTATTGATGACGCCTTTGCACTTGAGCTCAGTTTTTGTTGAGTATTTAAGTAACCTCTCGATACATCAGTTTATTTTAGAACATACATTTTGGGAGAACTGACACTACTTTCCTTTTCTGTTTGCTCAGGAGAAGAGGCGCGAAGCATGCAATCGAGGCACTTAAGGAGTACGAGCCAGAGATGGGAAAGGTGTACCGCATGAACCGCAAGGCCGTCCAGATGATCAAAGCCAGAGACATAGTCCCGAGGGAGACATAGTGAAGATGGCAGGTGAGTGGGATGTGCCTTTGCTTCCATTCATGAATGAAAGATTGCTGCTTCATCTCAACACAGGGTCTTGCATATTAGCGAAGTGATGAGAGGTGCTTGTATATTCAGCTCTGTGAGGTTTTCTGTTCTTGAGTACACCACCTTGTTTCTCGAGCTCCTCACTCCTCCACACTCCGCATTACATGCACGTACTGAAAACTCCCCTGCTGAAAAATCACCCGTGTGTGGGAAGCCCGGGCTAAAAATAGACTTGTTGTCACTCTGGCTCCAGAACATCTGTGCATGCCAGACACGCAGTCTGCTCAGAGGACATGTATCCCAGTCAACACGTTCGGTTCTGGGAGAGTAATCCTGGCGCTCCTCATTTGTCTTTGGCTCCCCCAGTGTTGGGAAGGCAGGGGGTGCTCTGTGTTTGTTGGTGAGAGCGTGTTCATTCGTAATCACAGCACAGAGAAGCTGCCATAACTCCTTGGATTTCAGCATGAGGCTTCAGAAGGGAATATTAGGCAATCTGTTCAAATAACGATTGGCGAGGGCACACAAGTCCCCACAAGCAAGCCAGCGGTTACAGGAATAAATCTTTTCACTTTCTATTTGCATAGTCATTCAAACCTTAGAATGTTTTTTTTCTTTTCTGTATTTTCTGTGACAGATTACTCTTTTGTAGAACTGGGTTTATTGCCAGTGTGCATGAGTGTGCTCAAAATTATATTAAAGCCTGCTGGTGAAATTTACCAAGCCCATTCCAGCCATAGGTCCCATCACCTGTGTCTCCATGACGACACCTGCCGCTCTTCTTGGCTCCTCTTTGAGGCATTATGGTTCAGGATGGGTGCTTTTTTTGCAGATTCAAATAATCTATTGTTTAAATGCTTCAGATTATTGCAGATTAGCAGCCTCATTCCTGACTGAGGATGGGAGAGGTGATGTTTCAAGCTACCTTAACACCGCCCTCGGTGCACATTCAAGCGACCACTTTCAACAAAAAGTCCATGTACAGTAAATGCACTTTATTGAAAACTCATTCACGCATAGCTGTGCACATTTTTACCACTGCTTTTGGGCTTTATGTACAAAACTAGATGACGACCTCTTAAATTCACAGAAGTGCCAACCGTTTCAAAATTGATCATGAAGGACAAATTAATAATTTAGGTTTGTGCCTTGACAGAATTCTATGACACCAAGTATTTAATATATTGGAATAGAGATGTGAAAGAAAAAGCCTGGGGCGAGATTCACTGATTTGCACCACAAAAACATTTCTCACCAAGCCTCTTCCGACTGTAGGAGGCGGACATTCGCTAGTAAACAGTATAAAAGAAGAAGAATCCCCCCCTCCCTGCTTGTCCAGTGTGAACACTACGAGACAAATATGCATTCTGTGTTCATAGCTGCACACAATCATCTTTTTTATCTGGCTGTGCTTGGTCTCCATTGTTGATAACACTGTGAGACCAATTGTTAACAGGGCAGCTCATGACCTAAACTGTGTAAAAGGTTCAAATCTTTCTGTTGATGACCAAAACTGAAAAAAACACTTTGCTTCAAGTACTGTCAGTTAAAAAATGGCAGAACGCTACGCTGCACAGGTTTCTCAGTCACTCATGCTCCGATGCAAAAGTTGCTTAGCATTTTAAGCAGGTATAAACAACAAGTTTAACAAAGAGTTTGTTCCCCCAAGACATTTTCCACATTATCCTGTATTCCAAGTTTGTATTCCCTCCTTGGAATCTTACTACCGGTACTTTTGGTTGATATAAACTGGTCAAAGGTTTCTGAAAAGAACACTTATTGAGCTTTGAGAAGAAAGAAAAGTTTAAGTATGTTTACTCCAGCTTCCTCCCCCTCTGCCAGCAATGCCAACCATGGTTACAACACTAGAGGTTTCCATTTCCTCTGGAACAGTCCTCTTGTTTTTGTAAATAGTTTACCTGTGGTGGACAAGAAGTGCCTAGGGCCATGACTGTGGTGCTTACAAGTAAATTTTCTCTTTCTCCCTTATTTTTTTCTGCCATATTTAACCAATTAGAACCTTGGGTGACATCTATGTAACAGACAAACATCAGAAATGTGTGAAACACTTGGTTTATATATCCCAATTATTTTTTCTTTATGGAAAAATGGGTTTTCTTATGGGTTAAGAGACCAAATAGTCCCGGGGTTTCATCCTAGAAATGCTGCAACTAGTGCAAGCACCCACCTTTGTAGTCTTTTATAATCCTCAGGAACTCTGTGTTTGTCTCCCACAAGAAGAGCATCTGAGGGAGGCAGGTAGGCGTTTGAAATCAGCCCTCAGCCAGTCCTGCTGCAGTGAAGCTGAGGCCCCCCCAGCCGTCTCCCACACAAACACACTCCTCGCTCCCACTCCACCCCTCCCACTCTCTTGCTCACAGACCTGGGGGGGTGATGGACTGAAATGTTTGGAGAAACTCTCACATGGAGGACGTGGTTCTTAAGCTGCACAAAATTTCTCCAACTCTGTCCTGTCAGGAGACAGATAAAAAATGTCCCCAGAGTTTAGAAATCGTTGAGCAAATGTCAAAATAAGAGGGAAGAGAAGGAAATTGTTTTTTCTTTTCCCCCCACTAAACTTAAAGCTTTCTGAAGAGTAAAGATATGTACGAAGGAATTGTAGAAATCAAAGCAATTAACAAATAAAGGCGACATCTAAAGATTTATCCTATTTTGTGTTCTATACCTATAGACCAATATTTTCGCCTAAAAAGCTAAATAGAAGTTTTTCATTTGCCATGACCCTCTGCTCACCAGATTATATGAATGGAAATTTATAACTCTTTAACCATGGGAGTCTATGTGAAAATGCATCCTCATGCAATTTGCCTCTGCTGGTCTCTAGAGGAACTGCAGCATTTAGCACTTCCAGGTGTATGTCGAATTGGGGAACAGAGGGTGGAGGCTTGCTTGTGCTGGTAATTTGAGGTGAAGTTTGTGTGGAAGTGGTGCATCGGGGGGACAAAGCGAACAGAAGTGAGGACAAATAATTGATCATTGTGAAACAGCCAAGTGACTCCATCAAAGTTGTATCGAGCTGTTTACCTGAGCCTGAGGCCTGGGCCTGAACTAAAAATACTTTGCTTCTTGATGCATTTTATTCCAATTTTCTTTTTGCTGTCTTCTTGTTAGTTGGTGACAAGGTGCCAGCTGACATCAGAGTGACATGCATCAAGTCCACCACCCTGAGAGTGGACCAGTCAATCCTAACAGGTCTTCCTCTCTTTCCACTTCTTTTTTAACTTTCTTTTTTTTATTGACAGTTTAAAACTAAGAAAAATGGTAAACAACAGGCAGTTACTCCTTCAAATCTTGAAATTGTTGTAAATGTGTCTTTATTTTAGGGGAGTCTGTCTCTGTGATCAAGCACACTGACCCTGTTCCTGATCCCCGCGCTGTCAACCAGGATAAGAAAAACATGCTTTTCTCTGTAAGTGCAAAGCGTTTTCATATTTTGCCTTAGTCAAATTGAGACATTCTATCATCATCGGTGTAGTAATTCTAGTTTTTAAACCCGGCGGATGGCTGTCCACCATTTCTATTCTTAGGGCACAAACATTGCTGCAGGCCGCGCCCTAGGTATTGTTGTTGCCACAGGCGTCAAGACTGAGATTGGCAAGATCCGGAATCAGATGGTGTCTACAGAGCAGGAGAAGACGCCGCTGCAGCAGAAGCTGGATGAGTTTGGCCAGCAGCTCTCAAAGGTCATCTCCCTGATCTGCGTGGCTGTGTGGGTCATCAACATCGGCCACTTTGGGGACCCGGTCCATGGTGGCTCATGGGTCAAGGGCGCTATCTATTACTTTAAAATTGCTGTTGCACTGGCTGTTGCTGCCATCCCTGAGGGCCTGCCAGCTGTCATCACCACCTGCCTAGCCCTCGGCACTCGCCGGATGGCCAAGAAGAACGCAATCGTCCGCAGCCTGCCTTCAGTGGAGACCCTGGGCTGCACCTCTGTGATCTGCTCTGACAAGACAGGCACCCTCACCACCAACCAGATGTCCGTCTGCAGAGTAAGTGATCACAAGAAGCTCCATATTTTCAGGATTTATTTTGCTTGCTTACTTACACAGTAGTGCTTCTAATAGTGCCCTGTTGCCTTGATTGTCCTAAAACTTTTTTGTCTGGACATTTTCTGCCAGGAATTGAACCGCCAACACTGTGGCTACTCTGATCCACAGGCACCCAAACAAAGGCTTTTATTTTTTATGTCTTATCATGGTGCCAAAAATACATGTGGGTATTCCCTCTAAACTGCTTATCTTGGTGAATTCTTTCTGTGGTCTGAGGACACCAAGGTCATTGTGTTGACGTTGCGTTTATCTCCACCTGCCAGTTTTGCGATAGCTGCTGGTGGACTGACACAAGCTGGCAAAGACCAAGCAGCTCCCAAAGTGCTCCAGTGCTGTGTATCAGTGAATCAGTTTACACACAGGCGTGGTGAAGGCTTCTAAAATGTCACAGTACCTGAGCAAACAATATGGGGAGCCATGTCCTGAATGGTTCTCCAAAGAAATATTCCATATATAATTACATTAGACAAGTGAAAACCCCTACACACAAATGTTTGTAAGTGGTACATGACCTCACCCTTTTCTTTTGTATGTGTGAGTGTGTGGGTGTGTGTGTCGCTTGTTGACTGACTTTTCTTTGAGTGCAGTGCAAATGCCAACACCGCTGTTTGTCTTGGCTCCCGTTAAGGTCTCTGCACACACCTCGCTCTCAGTTAACAGCGCTTTCGCCTTCAGCCTGCGGTCGCCCTCTCACCTCAGAGACTGAGGAGTGAGCAGCCCGCGTGAGCAGGGCAGCACCAGAGCCACACTCAAACACGACGACCACAAAACAGGTCTTTCAATCCAAAGATGGTCAGCTATATGAATGCGGAAACGTGGTAACGGAATGACAGAGTTTAATCTGAAGCTGAAGGGAATCCAATTTCAACCCCAATTAGCATGAACAAGTCATAGTTTTGGGCGCATATATACAATTTTGAAAGTTGTGCAATGACCTTCATGTACATAGGGGGTCAGATAATGGAATAATTTCTTTTCACAAATGTTTTTATTTGAAAGTAACATTTTGTATTTTGGCTGCAACAATTTGCATTTAAGTTTTCACAATGTTAGTTTATGAATCATTCCCAAACCTCTTCAGTCATAGCTCACTAAATGTTTACATTGGTCTTGAATTGAGGCTTTAGGCACACCAGTGTGGGTGCTGCAGGTTTTTGGGTTGTCTGGAAGTTCATAGAGTGGCTATATCTATAAGGGGAGCGAAGATAAGTCTTGCAGTCCCCTAAAGGATGTCATGAACGGAACGTACCATTGTCGTGCGTGTGGTAATTGTATTGTAATGTATCTGTTAGTTACTCACAGGTAATTCTGTTGTATGGTCCCCTAACAAGGTGTCTGTACCGGCTCCTTGCGTGCAAATGCCACATGCACAGGGTGGTCAGGTGCATAAGTGACCACAGGACGCCTGCACGACTTGGGTCGTCTAATTTCCTAATTTCTAAGGATGTCAGTTGCACTTGAACAACCAACAAGCCTTCCATGTATGTGCAGTCCGCAGGGTTTGATGGTGGTTGAAACCACGTGGCTGCGTCTCACATTCTCACATTCATTTTTGTCATTTTTAAATTTTTTCTTTATGCGTCAAAGGTATAGTTTGTCTGCGGTGAGTTTTCCACAGGGGCCAAATAGCCTTTTGTAAATAGGTTACCTTTCTTCTATTTTGTTCTTTGAGTGAAACTTGAGTTTAACGGGAGGTTTGTTTTTTGTTTTTATTTTGTTTCTTTCTGGGTCTTTGTATTGCTTCTGCAGATATATGGATTGGTTATAGTTCCCTTGCCACTCTTCTTCACCTTCCTCTGGTGTTTTATTGCGTTTTCTTATTTTCCACCTGTGGTAAATCTTGGATGTGGATGCTTGCAGCATTCCCGTGTGTCTTGGATCTTTCCTCTTCTCGGTCTGTGATGATTTGTCCTGTTTGTGTAGTGGCTGAGATTAGAGACTGAGATGGTCTGCTTGGGGTCTGTCTCAGTTGTCATTTTTGAAGTCATTGTTTGACACAAAAGTTGCAGAATATATTTGGGTGCTCAGCCCTAAAAGAATAATGAATCTAAAAACCAAAACACAGGTTTGAACAGAAGCCAATATTGTGCTGAATATGCAGTTTGTAAAAAAGAATCTAGTTTCTTTAACTTTCTTTAACATGTAGTCAAAACAAGTTCCTTTTTTATGCAAACATGGGATCTTATTTGATCCTTCTTCCTAAAGGTTTAGTGTTATTTCTGAGTAGTTAGAAGATCTTTGCTCCTGTTGTACTGCTGCCTATTGTCATATTTTGCTTCTATCTAAGATGAGGAGGCGCGTCTGCACAGTTATGTGATATTTGCGCAACAGCAGGGAGTTCCCTGAAGCAGGAGGACTGTTGTGGAACTATGTTGGAAACTCACCCAGATGGGAAGCACAGGAGTTGGCCCAGCTCACATCTTCTGACCTTTTGCTTCCATTTCTGTGCTGGTAGAGCGGAAGCTGCTTTTTCACTAATGCAGATCAAACTTCCATGATGAAACGTTTTTGCATTATGGTTTTTGCTGAAGATACTAAAACATCCACAAGTGTTTATTTTATTTTGGATAGTATTTATATGTGCTGACTATGCCTCTTGTGGTTCCCCACCCGTAGTCCTGATGGTGCAACCTGTAGCTCGGCCTTCCTACGTTGTTGGGACTTCCTGGGATTCCCTTTTGCAATCTGACACCATATCTCCTGCTTTCACATGTGCACAGACTCACATGGAAGCGTGCACAAGTGCAGAGTAAAAAAAAAAAAAGGATTACTCACCTTGCTTCTCTACAGGAAGTGAGTGGGGAAAAAAACTTCAGCACAATCACTTACCGTACTGTCATTGTTCACACAGTTCCTCGTTGCCTTGGAAACCCCAGTACCTGTGAGAGTCAAGTAAAAATTCCTCAGATTAGAATTCAAGAGGACCTGTTGAGTTCATTACATCCCATAATACTATGTCATTCACTTTTCAGTATATCCCTTCAGAGGTTGCCAGAGTGAATCAGCTTTCACTGATTCGCACAGGAGAGTTTTATACCGGATGCCCTTTCTAACACAACCCTGTATCTTATTTGAACCCACACACATCCCAAAATGAAAGAAAGACGGTGTAGTTTTTTTATTAGCAGCATTTCAAAGTTAAAGTCAGATTAGATCTATCCGTTTTTTTCTTTTGTCTTCCTTGGCTTCAACCTGCTAGCAACCCTAATGGCAGGAAATACTCATTAACATGCTGTATTACAAATACAGCTGCGTTTGCAGAGAAGCCAAACATTTGTTGTTTTTGGTAAGTTGGTCTTTTTCCATTGCGTCAGGAGAGTAGTTTTACTTTCAACAAAGTAGGACATAAAAGTTCCTTTGACAAGAGGTTGCAGGTGAGCAGTTGGTCATGCAGCCGTGAATGATTATTCAGTCTTTCATTTAACTGATGAGGCTTCACATCTGAAACAGAGAGGAGTCTCTTTACAGTTTGGTCATAAAGTTAAGTCAAAAAGATCCATACACGAAAGATGTACTTGCAGTAACCATTATAAATGCAATTATATAATTTAAAAACTTTGCTTCTGAACAGAAACTATGTACTGATGTGAAACAGAAGATACGAACATTTGCCTTAAATTTATTCAAATAATAAACAATTCTGACAATAGAATCAACAATCGTTTTGCTTCGTCTTCTGACTTGTATGAATTTTAGAGGATTGGTAAAGCACACAAGGCCTCTTCATTTAATGTCAAGAGTTGTTGACCTTTTGGCTTATCTCTTAAAAATAAACATGAATTACAAAATGTAACCAACAAAACTATTATTTATTTGAATCATAAGCATTTTTCTTTAGTCAAGGAGCCAAAATGGATGAATAAAAGAGCCACATCTGGAGCCTCAGGTTGCAGATCCTTGAGTTAGACTATTGTCACGATCAACTTTAGGATTAATAAACAAGTTTTATTCGTAGGTTTACATTCCTTAATGAGCTTAAATGCAAAAAGTAAAAGTAATGGTTTTACTTTACAAATCTACTCAACTACAAGTAAAATGTATGGTGGGGTTCGAGAACTAAGAAGTTCTCACTTAAATGTGGCTAAGTAAATGTCTAAATTTAACAAAGTAAATGTTTAAATGTGAGTAAGTAAACGTAGAGTGTACAAAAACATGTAAAAAAATAGGCTTTTAATCATTTTTGTTAAGTAAACTTTCATGTCAGATTTTAATGATTGTGATTTAAAAAATAATGTTGAAGCACAGATAATTCAGTTTTTTCCTCTCTGTTCATTACCAGTTTTTTTTCTTAATCACAGCTGGTATTCAGGTGTTCTGGAAAGTGAAACCTGTATGGGATCTGTTTTTTCTTTCAGCTTG
Organism: Oryzias sinensis; assembly: GCA_037389245.1. Taxonomy (NCBI): domain Eukaryota; kingdom Metazoa; phylum Chordata; class Actinopteri; order Beloniformes; family Adrianichthyidae; genus Oryzias; species Oryzias sinensis. The sequence continues at coordinate 11,054,100 of CM074497.1, read as the reverse complement.
TTGTATAAAGCGTCTTTGACATAGTATTTCTACACTGAAGAAAGTAAAAGGCATTCTGCATCTATTGTTTCATAGTAAAAATAATAATAATAATAAAAAAAGCAGTTTGCATACCAACAACAGAGTCCTTTTATGATTTTTTTTTTACAGAGTTAAAAAAAACATTTAGTTAAAATGAGGTTAATAGAAAAGCCTTTGAAGGCATTCATTTCTAAAGTGGCATAAATATTTAAAATCTTCATCCGTCAGAGAAGATTTCAAAAACACAGTCGCTTCTGCAGATATATGGATTTTGTTTTGTTTTTGTATTTTTATAGATTTATGTTTGCTTAAAAAATGGCTGCACGGTATGGAAGCAATTCTGTAGCATAATTAAAATTAAAAGTCAAAACCAGAAATGCTTTTTCATTTTCAAAATGAAGCTGCATTTTTTGACTCAAAATGAAAATGAAAAAGCATTCCTTCAAAATGCTTTTTCATTTTCTTCTTCAACACCACTTATTCTGTCACTTAATTAAAATGATAATGAAAATGGTATTTGACATTTCATTTTCAAAACGTTCTCTGGTAAATGTGTAGCAAAATTCATTTAGAAATGTCTAATTTGAAAATTAAAATGGATTAACAGAAATGCTTTTTCATTTTCAGCATTTTGAAGTATTGATTTTGTCATTTTAATTTTGAGTCATTTGATGCAGTTACATTTTGAAAATGAAAAAGCATTTCTGTTGATCCATTTTAATTGTCAAATTAGACATTTCTAAATGAATTTTGCTACAAATTTACCAGCAAAATTTTTGAAAATGAAATGTCAAATACCATTTTCTTTATCGCTTAAATTAAGTGACAGAATAAGCGGTGTTGAAGTAGAAATTGAAAAAGAATTTTGAAGTAAAAAAATGCAGCTTCATTTTGAAAATGAAAAAGCATTTTCTGGTTTTGACTTTTATTTTTAATTATGCTACAGAATCACTTCCAAAGCACGGTGGCGCAGTGGTTAGCGCTCTTGCCTCACGGCAAGAAGGCCCCTGGTTCAAGTCTAGGTTGGGGGACCTGAAACAGAACAACAATGGGGGACCTTTCTGTGTGGAGTTTGCATGTTCTCCCCGTGCATGCGTGGGTTTTCTCCGGGGACTCCGGCTTCCTCCCACCATCCAAAAACATGCTTCATAGGTTAATTGGTCACTCCAAAATGTCCCTAGTGTGAATGGATGTGTGATTGTGGACATTCTACCCTGCGACAGACTGGGGACCTGTCCAGGGTGTCCTCTGCCTTTGCCCACAAGTGGCTGGGATAGGCTCCAGCAGCCCTGTGACCCTGAAAGGGACAAACGTAAGAAGATGAATGAATGTTGGCTTAAAAATGTCAGAGAAATGTAAATAAAAGGGCTTTAGATACTTTAGATCAACTAGGTTGAAAACTGAGGAGAGTGTTAAAACTGGACTGAGGAAGATCTGCACCCGCATGCTTCGGACCCCGGCTTACTTCAGCCGCATTATACGACCTAAATTTGTGGTGCAGCAGTTTTCTTTGTACAGTTTAAAAACTATGCAAAGGAAGAGTCTTAACGCTATCTACACTAAAGTGTAGAGTGCTAGATTTTATCTGCACGTCCAATTTTGAGCTACAAATCTGATCTCATGTTTAGACTGCATTTATAAATAGTCGCTGCCTAGTTCCAGTTGACGTTGTCGTGCGATGTTGTCAGCGTCTTTGAGAAAGCGATAGAAAGATTGGTTACATGTTGCATTTGTGTTGCTGTTCTGTAGAATTGTATCAGTACAAATTCATTGATTGAAGCACATTTCAGCACAGTTATGAAGTTGTGTCTTAATAGAACTTGACTTTAAGAAAAAAAAGGAGTTTGTTAGTGTAGCTATACTTGTGGTGATAAATGTATTATTAATTTTCTTTAAATTGAGATGTGCAGATAAAAATGAGACTCAAATGTGAGGAAATGAAGAAGGTAGAAAAGCAAACGGGAAGTGTCTGGGATCTTTCAGATTTGAGCGACTCTGTGGAGCTGTGCAAATGTGTTTCTAGAAGTCCAACAGACGGTGTTTCATTGGGATAAAAATATTCATCCACTCTTGCCTGAATGAATTGATAACAAAGGGTTTTTCTAAGAAATATTTAGGACTTTAACTGTTTATTGGGAATTTGTAGCATTTGTGTGAATTCATGCAGACTGGAATCTATTTCTTACTTCTATGTAATTAAAGTGGTCTTTGGGGCTTTAAAGGGGCTATTCCAATGCCATTTTTAAGCCTTTCAGAGTTAAATATAACCATGTATATAGTAAATTATTACCTTTGGTTCACTAAAGAACAATCTTTTTATGAAATGGGAATTATTTTTTGTGTGTTCAGTTTCCTACCTGGATGTAAGGCGACTTGATCTCTGAGGCACCGGTTTTCGCTCCTTGTGAGTGGCGCCCATTTCATGACGTCAACCTAGATTGGGCCTTGGCAGCATGTCTGGGTTTTCCGAACCTTTTCAAAGGTGGAGTTTTTGCTGATCATCTCTACCTCTGTAGTGAAAAGTGGATGTGTGTTATAGCCTGGGGGCGGAGCTGGCAGCATAATAATAATAATAATGGATTAGATTTATCTGTGCTTTTCCAGACGCTCAAAGTTCTTGAAATGTGTCCATTATTCATTCACTCCTCATTCATACTTGGTGATGACAGAGGTGTGGCTGCCAGCGTAGGACAACCTCATTGCAGCGTAGACTCTTCGTGGAAGGGGCTGTTCTAACCGGTCTATGTGAGAAGCCGTTTATTTTTGTGGGTTGAGAGGGGCTGGTGCTCAGAACGCAGATATTTAGAGAAATGCATGAATGGTTCAAAATAGCTCTTTGGGGTTGTTTATAGTGAGGAATTAACATTATAATACACTTAAAAGCTCAAAAAAGTTGATTTTGCATGGTATAGGCCCCTAAAAACCAACTACTGGTTGGCTATTTATTAGAAAACAGCACTTTTAAAAAATCATTTATTGATTTACTATGTGTAGGTTATAAATATTTCTGCCCGACGTGTTTGGGTTTCTTAGAAATGACCCTCTGCACTACAGTAAATCATTAGATTTCTTTGTAGACTCTTCTTGAAAAATGTCTCTTTTTTTTTTTTTTTTATTGACAGAACATTGTTTCACTCTTCAATTTGGCTGCTGTTCAAGGTTCCAGTCATTGCCAAATAATGAAAAAACTGTTAGTTAAAAGAGGAGGACTGAGAATGATATTTTTGCATTTGTTCATAGAAAAATCTTTACTAATTTCTGGGTCAGTCGTTTGTTATTGTTGATCATTGAAGATGAGTTATAGTCTAAAATATGAAATTATACTGAAGTTGATCACATAAATGTGTTTTTTTTTATTAGCCTTCTAACAGTAATTCTTTAACCCAACTGGAAACAATGTAGATATTTATTCTTGGTTTGATATTTAAAACTAAAATATCTTTTAACAAAGAAACTCTATTTTTTTTTAACTTCCACTTCTTGTTTTAATCAACAAAAACAAAGTGTTCTGACATGACAGCTTCAAACATAAAAACCTGAATTTTGGCTCTCTTGGACTGTTTTGTGGTTAATTAAAAGGTGTTATATGTTTAGTCAACACACGCCCCTCACTGTGATTCACCTTCAGCCAATTGGAATTGACCCGACTTGGTAGAAGCAAGCTTGTGATTGGATGTCTCTTTGTTTGTATCACATGTACACAAAAAGGCAAAGACTGTAGGCTCAACAGGAAGAGAAACTGACGAAACTCGACAGAAACCGATGGATTTACTTCTCGATCGAATTTTTACCAACATAATCTTGTATTTATCTGTGGTTTACAACCAATACTGCTGTTAATCAAAGGGCTTGATCAATTTCTTTGATGCATATCTGTATCCTTTACATCCCTACAATATATTCCATATCAACACAACAGTGTTTCGTTCTGCTTCAGAACAGACTTTAATGGGGCCTCTAACCTGTTGCTCAATCACTGAAAGGAGCAGGCCTGTATTTCACTGGCTTTAGTCCACACATGAACAGAGGTGTGCACATTTTGTCATCTGACTCCCCCCTTAACCTTTTTATTGTGTGGTGCAGCTGCTGCACCTTCTCCTTCATTAGTGAACTCATCTGCTCCCTTTGTTCTTTCTTCCCTCCAGATGTTTATTGCAGACAAGGTGGACAATTCAAGCGGCACTCTGCACGAGTTCTCCATAACGGGCTCCACATACGCACCAGAGGGTCAAATGTGAGTGCTGCAGATTTGTTGCTTCACATGGAATAAGAGAACGTTAGCATACTGCTTTTTGGTTGGCTCATTATTATGTTGAGTCTCTGTAAAAGGGTATGGATGTAGGTGGCCACCCATTAGAAGAGAGCACTTTCAGCAGCAGTCCATTGTGTTTGCATGTTGTTTGTTTTGCTGCTTAGTTGGCACAGCGTTGGGACTCTGCACGGACCTCTCATTTCATAACAGCAGTGTGTGGGTTACTGTGTGGGAGCCTTGCTAGCAACGGTTGCACTTGCTGCAGGGTTGAGATGCATGCTTGTCATGCACCGCTTGTTTCAAACATGTGCGCACACGCTCTTACTCGCAGTTTACTATCAAGCAACCACAGTTTCTCCAGTCTACTCAGGAAGTGTTGTAAAGTAGAGATTCTAGCGTGTGCCTGTGGGAGTCTGAAGTGTTCCCCATGGTGTTTCACTGCTGTGTTTGTCTGTTTTCCAGACTTAAAGACGATAAGCCCATCCAGTGTGGAGACTACGATGGGCTTCTGGAGTTGGCCACAGTGTGCTCGATGTGCAACGACTCCTCCCTGGATTACAATGAGGTTGTCCTCACACACTCATTGTTTTTAGTTGCCAGGCAAAGATTTATACATAAGACATACAAATCAGGATTCTGGGGGGGGAAAAAAAGCTTCTATTCTGATGGCTTCTTCAGTTTGGATTGCTTCCTCACCTTGTTGTTATCATGGTAACCACGCTGAGCAGAGATGCTCGAGATGAAACACGGTATGGTTTCCGAGTTCCCCCTTTAAGACTGTCTTTGTGATAGGCCGTTTTCTTTTTTCACCACCAGTCTGCTTTACTTTGACTAAAGAGCCTGGCTTTTAGAGGAACAGAGAGCGTGCTGGAGGGAGACAGGGTGATTTACGGCCGTCTGTGGCTGGTCACACAACCAAATGATGTGTGGTTTACCATTACTGCCTCATCTCAAGCACTCTATATCGAAGCTGACAAAGGTGCAACACTTTTGCATGTCTGACATATTTTATGGGGGCAATAAAGCTGAAGGACAAGAAGAACACCTGACAGAATATTTGCTTAGGAGTCATTCTTCTCCGACTTGAACCAGTTTTAATCATATTTAGCAGCAGCATACAAGACGGCCACTCTGTATGGGTCTGACTTTTGTTCTTATACATGTCAATCACGTTTTAATAATTGATAGCTTCTCCAAAGCATTCTGTGACATCTTTCAATTCCTCTGTCTTTTTTCAGGCCAAAAAGGTTTATGAAAAAGTGGGCGAGGCGACAGAGACGGCTCTCACCACCTTGGTGGAAAAGATGAACGTCTTCAAGACAGACCTGTCTGGACTCTCTAAGGTGGAACGTGCCAGCGCCTGCAACTCGGTAAATACACGGACAAGCAAACGGCCTGCAGTAGCACAACCAAAGACTGGTCACATTTGATTATATCATTAACATAGGTCTGCTCAACATTTGCATATTTAGGATGATACATGATGACAGCAAGAACTCAAAATTCAATTGGGGATCTCAATCTATGTATCTCTTTTTTCCCCTCCCATCACTTAGAGGTTTGGAAAATATTTTTAGTCTTTCAAAAGTGGGACTAAAGATAAGGAAATGCCATCTTTGATATACACTTTATTAAATCAAAATATATCAAAATATTTTTTTTTGCATATTTTTTAAAGACCCACTCTGATCATCTTTTGATCTATTTTAAAACTGTTCCCAGCGGCCTTTTACTCATGAATATTCCATTTTAGCCAAAGTAAAAAGAAAAAGAAAAATCTGTGCTGTTTTCTAGAACATAGCTTCTGCACAGCTGGGGGAGTTGACCTCTGAGTTGGGGGCGAGACTGTTGGTGCAGAGCAACCGTGCCCCCTTCAGCTATCTGTTTACATGCTCACCTGCAAGCCTACAGCACCTCACACCTCCATCCAAACAATACCAGCGCAGTAAAATGACGTGCAATATTGGAGCTATTCAGGCGTTCAGTTTAGATCCAGATTCCAGCTGAGATGAGGAAAACAAAGACGTTCAAGGATCTGTTTGTCTGCAGGTGGATGCATCAGAATGGAGCGGAGCAGGGAGAAGTGGGCCACCCAGTTTATTATCTACTTAACAAAATCTTTGTTCAAACCGCATTTTTCATCTGCTACTGATTCACAACAATTTGACTAAAGAAATGCACACAAATGCAATTTTAAGATACATTTTATTTATATATGTCCTCTATCAGAAAATTGCCACAAACGCATGTGAAAAACACCCCAAAACATTGTTTTTTTATCAGAGTGGGTCTTTAATGCATAGGGACCAACAGGAGGCCAGCACGTCCGTGTTGTCAGAAAACTTTTTAGTGTCAATATTGGCAGGCTTGTTTAACTTCGGGGTGTGATCCGGTGATAGTTTGTTCTTGACTTTTAAACGACTCCCTTACAAATATTTAGCAGCGAGAAGCTGCAAAGACAGCTGCTTCACTCTGAGTTTAAGTCACTTTGTAACAATCCACTACAAGTCAGATCATGTTTGACTTCATTTTTTAGTTCTAATGACTAAAATCTGCAGTTAAAGTATGAATGTGTTTGACCTTTAAGATCCCACCTTAAAATAACACCTATCTTTATCAGCTAATAGAGGAAAGTAAGATTCGTACCCATCTTCCTGCTGTCAACCAATATGAGGTGAAACATGGTGCACATCCTGGTAAGATAAGCCTCCCGCATCTCTTTGCTCAGTGGAGGGAAAGAGTCCTCTCAGACATCTTCAGGATATTGGTGGGACGCTTTCTGCATTAACCAGTCAGCTTTTGGTGTGTAGGTATTCCTGTAGAATCAGACCAAGAGTGCCCTCTGCTGGTGGGGAAAACGATGTAATGTTTGTCATTTAAGTTGAACTTGAAATTTTTCTGTTCTGCTTCCACATCATCCTCATTTTTGTGTGTCACTGGTTTGTCAGTTTCAACTCTGATTATTCTCCTGAGTGTTTCTACGTCCTCTGACATTTCTATTTATTTTTTTCGTTTCATTTCTTAGGTGATCGGGCAGCTGATGAAGAAGGAGTTCACTCTGGAGTTTTCCCGGGACCGAAAGTCCATGTCTGTGTACTGCACGCCTGTCAAGCCAGGCTCCCAGAGCAAGATGTTTGTAAAAGTATGACTCAATTATCATCTTCCCAGCATTTACCAACAACACTACCAATAAAGCTTTGATTCAAACAAATGACATTATAACAAATGTAACTTAATGCTTGAAGCCATTGATTTTCAGTTCAATTCTGACATCTTGAGCACTTTGCAGAACAATCTGTTTTTTTGCAATTGTTAAAAAACAAGATTTTTTTTTAAACCTGCAGTTGTCTGTAACTACAATCTCCAATATTCATTCATTGATCTTCTAATCCCTTTGTTCCCTTTCGGGGTCACGGGGCTGCCGGAGTCTATCTTGGTCACTTGCAGGCGAAGGCAGAGGACACTCTGGACAGGTCACTAGACTGTCACGGGACCACGATCACATTCACACCTAGGAACAATTTAGAGTAACCAATGAACCTATGAGGCATGTTTTTGGACGGTGGGAGGAAGCCGGAGTCCCCGGAGAAAACCCACTCATGCACGGGGAGAACATGCAAACTCTACACAGAAAGGTCCCCCATTGATATTCTGATTCAGGTCCCCCGGCGCGGCCTTGAACATGTGAGGCAAAGGGCGCCAACCACCACGCCACCGTGCAGCCCACAATGAAAAATCCAACTCCAAAATGAAAAATTGGACCGGGGGGTCAGAAATGAATCGCCCGACATTTTCTCTGGCATTTTATCCCTTGTGCTATCTTGTGGGGTCCAGATGACCCCACTCCCAAGGCACGTTAACGATAGCACAAGGGTTAAGGGCCTTTCAATGAAGTTAAACAGCCACAAAGCCAAGGTTGCTCAGAATACTTTGTGTTGTTTAAGCAAAAGTATCTAAAGGCTAAATCATTTTTGTTTTTTTAAGAGTCATTAAACATGAAGCCTATAATTAATGTTGCAGCACTTTGTTAGGATGTAAACCCGTATTCAGAACTGATACGGGCTGTCTGCAGCGGAAATATCAGGCAAACCAGTATGGGGCACGCTCAGTTGTTACACAAAGATTTGATTTCGATTTGTCCCTGTCTTAGCAAAATGGGCTGTTTTAAGTTTAGGGAAGCCCACAGTATACTATATAAATTATATATAGGTTATATTTTCTGTATATGTATATATAGAAATAAATATTGGATTTATATATAACAAATGTGTTTTTCTGAAATGGGAGATTCTAAGGTACATCCATGCCAAATTTGTTGCTTGTCCCACAAAATTATTTCAATAACCTATTCCACTTCTGGCGTCCTACTGACACTTAATTGTCACCGCCACACAGCGTATGGCACCATCATAGATGGCATCAATGCGTGTAACCTACAAACACTAATCGATACACCTGCCACACACGCGACAATAATCGTTTGATCTATTTTCATGGCGTCCTTCAGGGTCGCCTCAAGAGTCACAAGGGAACTTCTGTAAAGTCATTAACTCCAAAATGTCCTTATGGTGTCCTGTGGTTATTTATGTGAAAGGATCATCATGCACAAACACTCGGCTTCAGTGTGGCTGTCATAATGTTGTCTATTGTATTTTATGTTGATAGGGAGCTCCAGAAAGTGTGATGGAGAGGTGTCAGTACATCCGCGTGGGAACAGGAAAGGTGGCCCTAACTCCAACTGTGCGCGAGCAGCTGCTGTGTAAAATCAGAGAGTGGGGGACAGGCAGGGACACCCTTCGCTGCCTCGCCCTTGCCACTCATGATAGCCCACCTCGCAAAGAGGACATGGACCTGGAGAACTCCACCAAATTTGCTCAGTACGAGGTAAAGTGCTGTCATAACATCCCACATTCAAATGTTGAAATGGACGCACATTTAGCATGTTTTCTATACATCAGAGGGACAATTTTTATGAATCAGTTCTTTTGAATGAAAGAAAAAGGAAAAACCCTGATTTTAGCTTCAGGGTTAAAGACACAAGTCTTCCTTATCCCCAAACTTCTTGTGTGTATTTAATACTGCCATAGACATCACTCTATCCTAATGCTGTCTTTTCATGAACCTCACACTATATTGATGTCAGATGATGAAAAACATTTAACCCATTTTCATTCAATTTTCCCCATTTTTTTCACTTTTCCACTGGGCTGTAACAGCTTGTAGATGTGATTCAAAACAAAATTGAAAAAAAAAAGAAGGTATAAACTAGTGAAATTAGTGTTGTGCAACAGTCGCTGATTTCCAAAGTGTAAAGCTACGTTCACGCCGCCCTCTGCAACGCACATTCAAGCGACCACTTCCAGTGAAAAGCCTGTAAACGTGCATAAGCACCTATCAAGGGTTTCTGCATTCAAAACTCTCACGTAAGACCTCTTTTGGGCTCTACGTACAAAAGGCCATTAGACGTGCTGAAAGTGAAACCAGCTGAACTTTGAACTATCAGGGACTTGGATTTGGTAGTGACGTGTGGATGGCGTCTCTTTTAATTCACTGAAGTGGCGACCGTTTCAAAATTGATCATGGAGGAGAAAAAATAATTCCGGATATCTGACAGACTTCAAGTCTTTCAGATATCCGGAATAGAGCTGTGAAAGAAAAAGTCTAAAGCAAGATTCACAAGATTTGCACCACTTGAACATTTCACACCCAGCGTCTTCCAGCTGTTGGTGGTGGAAATATACTAGGTAACAGTAGAAAAAGAAAAAATGAAAAAGCCCCTCTCTGCTTGTCCAGTGTGAACACCATGGACAACAAGCGCATTTAAGATTTCTCGTTTTGCGCTTTCTTAAATGTGCATCACATGCCTGGTGTATCAGTAGCTTTACAAGTCATTCATGACCTTTGCAGGTCTAGATTGTCAGATTCTCGTTTTTCTTTTCCAGTCTGTTGATCCAACTTTCTCTCACCTTCTGGATCACAGAAACTATCTTGAGTAAATCAGTGCAAATTTGAGATACTCAAAATTTGTCGAGATATTTTTTCCAATTTTTCAAGCATGTTTTAAACTCCTGAGAGTCAGATGCTTAAATTCACACAAATAACCTGAGAATTCACTAAAACATTAGTAAAACAATTGCAGCTCAAAGGGCTTTCTTTACGCTGGCAATTTAGTTCAGCAGCTTTTCATATTTTATGATCAGCTGCTGAATAACATATACATTTAGGAAACAACCTGAGAAAAAGACAGATACATGAGAAGTCACTGATTCACTCTGAGAATTTACCAAGGGGAATACACCCTTTAAACTCTAATTCTATTTATGACAAAATGTAAGAAATAAATTTGGCTTTTTCATTGTGTCACTGTTGACGAGTGACAGTTTGGTTGTCCTCTTGTCATAAGACTGTTAGAGTTAAGCAGAAACTCAGAAAGATTATGTCGCTAAACTCTGTTTAGATCCTGTGAAAAGCCTCCTTTTTGCTCCTCCTTTCAGATGGGGCTCACGTTTGTTGGCTGTGTTGGAATGCTGGACCCCCCCAGGAAGGAGGTGATCGGTTCAGTGAAGTTATGCAGCGAGGCTGGAATCAGAGTCATCATGATCACAGGAGACAACAAAAGCACAGCTGTGGCCATCTGCAGAAGAATTGGCATCTTTGGGGAGGACGAGGATGTGGCAGGCAAGGCCTACACCGGCCGCGAGTTTGACGATCTGACTACTGAGGAGCAGAGAGAAGCTGTCAAAAGGGCGCGATGCTTCGCTCGTGTGGAGCCCGCTCACAAGTCCAAGATCGTCGGATATCTGCAGTCTTTTGATGAGATTACTGCCATGGTGAGGATTATAGCGCATCCTCAAACCTGCTTAGAGCTTTCTAGTATATCCAGGCAGAAGTTCTATAGATCGCAATACAAACATTCATCTTAGAGCAGCAGTTTTCCCTTTCTGCATCCGTTCTTCGTGACAGTAATATCTCAAGGCTAGGTGAGAAGAGAAGAGGCTGGCGAGGCATGACATGTCCAGGATCTCTTGGAGCCTGCTATCTCAGACACTGCTATCAAGACCTGTCATCTCCGGTCTGCTCTGTCGCTTCCGATCCGACACGCCTCTAAGAAGGGAGGTTGATCTGAGAGCGCGGCGGGACAGACGGAGACAACAGTATCCCCGTTTGCCTGTCAGACTTACTCCACTGGTCCAGAGCAGCAGATAAAGATCACACATTTTTGTGGCTTAAGCCTTTTCTTGTTCAGACAACACAGATTTCTCATAATGTGACAAAAGTTCGAGCAACACAACTTTGTTATTAAATTCTCCTGTTAAATGGACAGTATTCACCCTAATGCAAATCACTGGAACAAATGGTTGGATCTTTTTTCTTTATATTTAGAGACTCACTCCGATGAAATTGATGTTTTCTTTGTTTTTAACATGTTCTGGTGGAATTATTCTCATGATATATGTGTAAAAGAAAAGAAAAAAGTTGAGCTAAAAATTTCATTTCTCATTTCTTTATTCAAATCCTTGTGATTCAGGAGCAGACAAAAAAAATTGTTTTAAAAAGAAAAGAGCTCATTTGTGACAGAAAATGCTGCAAGAGAGCTCTCAGCAATAGGGAGGGGAAGAGGGGCGGCAACAGCCTCGCTCACAACACAAAGGTGAACTTCTGTCGCCCTGCAGGAACTATGTTCTAGAAAACAACCCAGTTTTTTTGATTTTGGCTAAAAATGACAATCATAATTAAAAGCTAACTGAGAACGCTGTTACAATGGATCAAAAGATGATTGGAGTGGGTCTTTAAGTGTTTTCTCTTCTCTAAAAATGCCTCTTTTTATTCTTTCTAAATACTTTCTTGTACAGGTGTGTCACAGAATTGTAGAAATGCAGTTTATCATTGACATGTCGCTCTAAATGTTCCAATATTCCAGACAGGAGATGGAGTGAACGATGCTCCGGCCCTGAAGAAAGCAGAGATCGGCATTGCCATGGGTTCTGGTACAGCTGTGGCCAAGTCGGCATCTGAGATGGTTCTATCTGACGATAACTTCTCCACCATTGTGGCGGCGGTGGAGGAGGGCCGAGCCATCTATAACAACATGAAGCAGTTCATCAGATATCTCATCTCCTCCAACGTGGGGGAAGTTGTCTGGTGAGACAATCCCACCTTCCCATCATCCTTTTCACCTGTTTTTCTGTTTTCCACTGACTCTACATCGTCTGTTTGGCAACAGCATCTTCCTGACGGCCATCTTGGGTCTTCCCGAGGCTTTGATCCCAGTTCAGCTTCTGTGGGTTAACCTGGTGACAGATGGTCTTCCTGCCACCGCCTTGGGTTTCAACCCTCCAGACCTGGACATCATGGACAAGCCCCCGCGCAACCCAAAGGAGCCGCTTATCTCTGGCTGGCTCTTCTTCAGATACCTTACTATTGGAGGTAACACTTATTCTGAGATGAGATTGGATCCACAGTCAGTTTACACTGTATTTTGGGAGAAAAATAATAAGTTAAAAGGGATAAAGACAGAGTATTCTATTTAATTTCTTCTTAAATTTGAGTTTTTATTATCAAGCATTAACAAAAGAGTGTTTTCCTTAATCACTTAATGCTTTGTTAGAAATAATGTTAGAAATAAATATCAGTAACTGCCCTCTAACAGCCAGTTGGCAACACACAGAAGAGCGGAGGAAGAACGAGGAGCAGAAAGATTTCGGAGGAGAAGCAGAGGAGTGTTGGGACAGAAGAGACTGGGTTTTCCCAGCATGCTCAGACTGTCTCAGAGTCCTCCACTAACAGCTGGTGTTAACATGAATGTTTGCTTTAGAACAAAACAAAACCTCAAGAAATAATGTGAGCTACTACTTAAAGATTGGTGTTAAATTAAAAATGTTCAAGCACAATTTCGGGTGAAATTTGTTCTTGCTTCACCTCCTACATGTCTCAAACAATTGCTCATCTGAAATTTCAGCTACCTGTAATGGTCACAAGTCTTAAAGACCCACTCCAATCAGTTTTTAATCTATTGTTAAAAGGTTTTTGTGCACTTCTTCCTGTTGTAGGTTGTAGGTGGCCTTCTTTTGATGGAGATGCTTCACTAATGCATCTTGCTTTTCCTTTGCAGGATATGTGGGACTTGGAACAGTGAGTGCTGCAGTTTGGTGGTTCCTGTTTGATGAAGAGGGTCCACAAGTGACTTTCACTCAACTGGTGAGCAGCAGAGCGTTCTTCTCTGTCTTTCAGGATTGTTCAGTGCACTCAAAGATGCACTCCAAGGATGTTGAAGCATTTCCATTCTTTGTTTACTGCTAACCACAACAAAGTGTAATTGTTCCAGCAATGAGAGGGGGTGGGAAGACGGTTTGACCCAGGTTGATGGATTGCACAGAAGTCTGGGGCGACACCAAGACTCTGCAGCCGTTTTCCTGTCTGATGTGATGGAGGAACAGTCGATAACTCTCACCCGTCTCTCTTTACAGCGACACTTCATGCAGTGCACCGAGCACAACCCCATGTTCCAGGGCATCGACTGTGAGGTGTTTGAATCCCACTACCCGACCACCATGGCGCTCTCAGTGCTGGTCACGATTGAAATGTTCAACTCACTCAACAGGTCAGTCGACTTCAACTTCAACAGAAGTAACTGTTAGGCCTGTATGTACATGCTGAGACATTGACAGCAGTTTGCCCTAATGAAAGATCTTTTTAAATAGTTTCAAACAGCATTTCATTTTGTTACAAAGATTTTTGTGATCGTAAATGTGGTTACAGAATTGTTAATTTAACTGCTGTTTAAAGTGGACGACTGCTACCCAACAGTAAATGGTAAATGGTAAATGGCGTATACTTATATAGCGCTTTCTACCTTCTTACGAAGGCCCAAAGCGCTTTACAGTCACAGTCCCATTCACCCATGCACACACACATTCACACACTGATGGCGGCTCCGCTGCCGAACACTGGCGCCAACCACCCACCAGAAGCAAGGTGGGGTTCAGTGTCTTGCCCAAGGACACTTCGACACATGGGCGTGCAAGGCGGGAATCGAACCTGCAATCTTACGATCATGGGTCGACCGCCCTACCGCTGCACCACGGGCCGATCCCAGTGCCCTTACCTTCCGCCATCTTGTTCTTATGTCATTTTTTTAATTAACCTTATTGTTTTTCCCGCATCTGACTTTTTAAATCAGTTTTCTAAAAAGTAAAATAATCGAATCACAACAGCAAATAATGTTACAGTTGTGCACAGAGGTGTAGTGATTAGTGGTCCTGGCCTCACAGCAAGAAGTCCCTGGTTCTTTCTGTGAATGTATTATTATTATCATTATAAAATGATCCTTTCACATAAAAATAAAAGGCATTCATGATAGTACTAGTATTAAAACAGTGACATTAAATGTATTATAAACTTAAAAAGAAATACTAAAACTATTGCAGACTAAATAAATTAAAAGTAAAAAAAAAAAAACTCCAAATAGGGGACTGGTATCTTAGAGTAGTTTACATCCACACATGCATGCGTGGCTTTTCTCCAGGCACTTCAGCTTCCTTCCATAATCCAAAAACATGCTTCATTGGTTGATTGATTACTCTAAATTGGGAATTTAAGTGTGTGATTAAGTGGCCCTGTAACGCACTGTTCGCAAGGTGTTCCCCGCCTTGTTGGGCTTTGGCTTTTGAAAATGGGTGGATGCTAACGGTTAGTTACCATTTATATAGATATCTTTTTGTCCTCTTTTCCCTTAAATTTACTTCTTATGCAGATGATGTAAATGGAGCAAAAAACAGGTTTTCTTCATTCTGTTCCCTTTCATTTCTCTTGTAAAACAACTTGTGCTAGAACTTTTCCTTTTGTTGTTGTGGAAATGAAAAAAATACAGAAATGAAATAAAGAAAATAATGCTCCAAGAAAATATTGACTCAAATTGTAGCTCTGACAAATTTGAATAAAGCTGAAATATTTAACCGTTATTTCACTTTTGACAAAATTAGGGCGCAAAGTTGATGTGAGACATTCAGTTTTGAAGTACGGTGGTGGAGGTGTGATGATTTGGGGCTGTTTCCCAGCTGTGCATTTTGAAGCTGTTGATTTAACCCTTAATCATGATATATTCTAAAATAAATAAGAGAAATTATTGTTTTGTAATGTCATCATGTGTGCTGTTACTCTATAAGACTTTAGATACAAGAAACGTTTTAATGAAGGTCACTGCTGTCCCTTTTTGTCACTGGGTTTTAATGACTAACGGTTTTTTTTGACAGTTTATCAGAGAACCAATCCCTGTTGAGGATGCCTCCTTGGGTCAATATTTGGCTGCTGGGAGCCATCGTCCTCTCTCTGTCTCTTCACTTCTTAATCCTCTATGTTGAGCCTTTGCCGGTGAGTCCTCCACAGAAGCTCAATCTGTGTGGTTTTTAAAGATTTTATGTTTTTTAACTCTGTAATTTTCACGTTTTATCTGCATTTCAGGGACACCGTGCCTTTTGTCTTCTAGTGAACAAAAAATGGATAAAATCAGTTTAAAATGTTTTTAACTTTGTTGTTTTTTTCAAAATCAATTTACATTCATTCTAAATCTAGAAGCTAAATGAAATTACAATCTAGTTATGCTTTACTTGGTCAATATTAGGTAGTATTATGTGCTATTTAATCACTAAGCTAAATACACATAGATCTTAAAGGTTTTACAGCATGTTAGGAAGCCTCCTGAATTGAAAAAAAAGATCTTAGATCATATTTTTTGGTCTAAATAATCGGAACAATAATATAAATTTGCTTCAGATATGCTCCAGCATTTATATGAAACATAAGTAATTGCCTCATTTAATTAACAGGACTTGTATTATATAGTGCATCATGTTTGTTTTTAAATGTGACACGGACAGAATATTGGGTTTTTTATACCGTTTGAGATGAAAAGGTTAGTTTGGGGTTAAAAATGCTCTTAGAGGTGAGATGTAAATTGATCTGCCTGAGCAGATCTTTGGGATTTACCTCTGATGACAAAATCCCTTCAGGCTTCTGTTTCAGCAAAGGTTCTTGGTAAAGTAATGAAGAAATTCTGTTGGAGGTTATGGGAAAATATTCAATTTCACCAAACTGGTCTTAAAACACATTTGCCATAGACAGGATATATCAGCTCTGTGTTTGGTAGTCTCTACCCTCTGGGCGGGTGGAGTGCTCCTGCCCCAGGAGGAGGAGATCAGGTATCTTGAGGGTCTTGATCACGACTGAAGGAGGATTGTATCATGAGATTGACAGGCAGATTAGTGCGGCGTCAGTGGTTATGCGGTCATTATATTGAAGAGAGAGCTGAGCCACAAAGCCAGGCTCTCAATCTACCGGTCGATCTTCGTTCCAATACTCATCCATGGTCATGGTCATTTTCTTGCATCCTTTTTGGAGAGATGTGAGGGTGATGGTTTCAGGGTCACCTGTCAAAGGACCAAACCCTTTTTTGCGCAGTTGTCATGAGAACGCATATAATTTGTCATATGATTGAACTATTTGACTTTGGAGTAAATTGGGACTGCCCAAATGGTTATTTGATGAACTGCATGGTGCTCCAGTTTTGTGTCAAAAGAGCTTCAATGTGGAAGTTTACAGTTTGGTGCTGAGCTGTTTAGCCCACTGCTGTTGACTGTTTAGCAGAAACATCTTCATCTGTTTAGTGAGCAGAGAAGTGAATTAACCTTTTTCTTTCCCCTCAGCTGATATTCCAAGTGACGCCTTTGCACTGGTCTCAGTGGCTTGTGGTCCTTAAGATTTCCTTTCCGGTGATCCTCCTGGATGAGGCACTCAAATACATCTCCAGAAACCATCTAGAAGGTATTGAGATAGTCATTGCTCAACTTTCTTCCAAACATTAACATTTCCTACAAACCTGTTTCTTCCTGCTGATAAGTTTTTTTCCCTGCTCTTTTTCTTCTATTGCGTTTCCAATGCAGCATAAAATTCTTTTTATCTTCTGTGAGAGGTACTCCAACTTCTGTGCTTCTTCTTCTCTCTAGTAGACCCAGAAAGCTTTCAATGGATCTCCTCAGATTCTAAGTGATGTGTTTTTATTCCTTTGTTTTTGCTGCAGATAACGAAGAGGGGAAATACCGGAGGCGTTGGCAGCTGAATTAAGACCTCTCTCCGAACACACTCCCTTAGTTAGAAACATGCGCCTACCTTCTTCCCTTTATGAGCTAGAAACTGTTCTCTCCCCCCTGCCCTCTTACCCCCACCCCTGCATGACCAACAAACCACCACTAGAGAAGAGCAGGGCTTTCAAGAACGAGAGCATTTGTGTTCCTGCCTGCATGGCTTTGTATGAATGTGTGTAAGATTGAGAAAGAGAGGCTGCTGCTCATTGGCTCTTTTTGGAGTGCAAACATAGGGGTGCATAAATGGACTGTGGAGGGCGAAAACAGGGGAACCGGTGATCGTTCTGGGTGGGGAGGGCTGGGTTTTCAATCAGTGGAGAGACTGAAGGAGAGAGGTGAATCCTGCAGTGTCAACCATGGGAGAGCTTCTGCAAGAATGTAATTGGTGAGGGGAGCAGGGCACAGCGACAGCGCTTTGTTCTCAAACCTGGAGCCACCATTCATTCAAGTTTCTGCTACCCACACTACTGAGCGTGACCGCCAGGCGGCGCTTGACACCACATCGGTTCCACTGGTTGGCTTATAGTCACTTCCACCGACTAACCAACATGCGCAGAACTGCTCTCCTATTGCCTGTGGTGCTCTGGTTTTTCAATCTCTCCTTCACCTCTCTGTGTGAGGAGGCAGCTTTGGGCCGGGTGTGCCGGCGTCGCCGGGACTCAAAGGTGTGAATAGCTTTATGCTGCTTGGCCGCTTCCCTCGGCTCTTAATAGGAGGAGCTGAGGCGAATTTGCACGCTGAGCAAAATACGTGAAAACAAACCCGTCAGATCTCCAAAGACCCTGAATCCTGATCAGGATAATAAAGCCAATTCATGCTTTTTTCTTTTTTTCCAACCCAAAGCATATTTTTGCAGACGACCTCATTGTTTAATCGAGTCCACTGCTTTAATATTTTTCTTGATAATAATTTGATGTATCATCAAACATCCATGCCTTAAAAAAAACTCACTGCACCTCCACCCTGGAGATGTGAATGAATGTCTTACTGCTGACCCTCGATGAGCCCAGCCCCGCCCCCATTACTCACATGGGGTCTGTCTACAACCAAATAATGAATGTCCAACCTTCTTGCCTCCTGTGTGCAGCCTCCTCAGCTCCTCCGACTCTCTGTGCTTCAGCATTTTTGCTTTCGAATATTCTAGATGATGACATATTTGACTGAAAGACCCTGCAGGGCGTGAAATGTTTCTCTTTTTTTTGTTTCCTTCGGGGGGGGGGTTGTTAGAGCGTGGGGATTTTTGGACTCAGTCAGCTGAGTTTACGCTCATTTGATGCCGATGGTTAAAAAAAAGAAAAAATGAGAAAAAAGATAAGGTTATTTCCACATCATAACAGTCGGAGATCTTTAGACCAACTTTTGTGCAAAGACAGAATCTAAAATCCGACTGAGAATATTAAACATCTTGAGCAATTTTAATGTGATTTTCAAATCAATATATGTTTCTTCTTTCCCAATTAATTTTTTATCCTGAGCCCAGAAAACACAATATAAAAGTACTGACACAGTAAGAATTTATTTACTTTTTTTGCAATACTTTCATCCAAAACTTGATAATAAGCATCCAGTTTCCCCAGAAATATTCTAGTGAAGTTAAGTCCCTCCTGAAACAAAGTGGCTGGACAGCCTGCTACAATGTGATGTGACGCTTGGTGCCTTTTTTTTTTTCTTTTTCTTGAGGCAAACTCACACACATAAACACGTTCTCCAGATGTTTGCAGTTTTCCGAACTGTTTGGAATCGGTGTCGGTAATGCACAGATGGAAATCGACTATCATTAAAGCAGAACATGTTGATGCTGATTGAGGACATCAATTTGTCAGCAGATCTTTACGTTTTGGAGCAGAAGCGGCATTGATGTGAAATAAGGTTTGATGCTGTTAGAAAAGGGGCTTCTCTGTGATTCATACCAGCCCCCCTTACCCCCAGTCCTCCACAGCCCTGTAACCAGCTGGCGCTCTGATCACCAGACACTATGGGTCTGCATAGATGTGTTATTTACTACTGAATCCTCAACTCTGAACAGACAGAGGATCTGATCGCATGGAACTTTGTTACTGTAATATTACTCTACAGTATCTAATATTTAGGTTTTTGGAAACTAGAGTCGCACAACATCAGACAGACATGCGCAACATATTTTTTTTTGTTGGTTCTCTTTGGAGCAAAAGCTATTCAAGAATCTCTTTTTGTCCATTTGTTTGTTTTTCCTGTGTTTTTGTGTACATTACAATGTTGTTCCTTCATTTTTCCAATTTGGTTTTTACAATTGCTGGGGTTTTGTGTCTTTTACTGAAAGGGGGGGAAAAAATTCATGTTTAGAATAGACAAGAGTAGCGCTTATGTTAACTAGTGGCAATGACACAGATCAGCTTAGTTGCTTTAAACGAGAGCGTTGCGATTGAGCTGTGTCTGGTTTACAATAAGCAATGTTGAATCCTGGGATATGAAGTTCTGTGGCTGTGCGCTGAACGGCTCTGTGGGAACCCAGGCTCTCGAAATCCTGGACCACCCTTCTGGTTCTGCTTCTTGGAAGGTTACACAACCCAGCATGGTACTTGAAAGTCCTCCACTCCCTGTTGAATCAAGACCACCAAGGACGGAGCGATCCAATCCACCAACACCCCAAAAAAACCTTCCCTCTCTCTGGTTAGAGAACTGTCTTCAGAGCCTGACTTCCAATTCTAAGAAACAAGAGGATTCTCTGTGTTGCCTTGTCAATATTAATTGTGGACACATAATTTTATAAAACAATAGAGGTGTGGAAATAAAGATTATTTATCTTGTTATTTATACTGATTGTGTGTTCATTATTAAAGACTTAAGAGAACTTGAATCGGGTTTCTTTAAATTATTCCTTTAGATATATTCATAGGATTGATAACATCACACAGGTGTTCTATTGGGTTGAGATCTGGTGACTGTGGAGGACATTTGAGTCCAGTAGACTCATTGTCATGTTCAAGAAACCAGTCGAGATGTTGTCAACACCTAATTCTGACCCTACCATTCTGTTCTTAGCTGACAGAAGTGGCAGCCGGTGTGGTCTTCTGCTGCTGTAGCCCATCTGCATCAAGATTGGACGTGTTGTGCATTCAGAGATGCAGACCTCTGTTGTAACCAGTGTTTCTTTGGGTTCCTGTTTTTCTATCAGCTGGAACCAGTCTGGTCATTCTGCTCTGATCTTTGGCATCAACAAGGCATTTCCACCCACAGAACTGCTGCTGACTGAATATTTTCTCTTTCTTTCTTTTTTTTCTGGACCATTCTCTGTAAACCTTAGTGATGCTTGTGGGTGAAAATCCCACAAGTTCACTAGTTTCTAAAATACTCAGACCAGCCCGTCTGGCACCAACAACCATACCATGTTCAAAGTAACTTCAACCACCTTCCTTCTCCATTCTGATGCTCAGTTTGAACTGCAGCAGATCATCATTACCAGGTCTAAATGCATTGAGTTGCTTCCATGTGATTGGCTGATTAGAAATTCTTAACGAGCGGTTGGACAAGTGTACCTAATGAGGCAGTGAGTGTAGGTTTCACAAGAGCATAAATGCATATTTGAGACCTATTTGCACATATACAAAAACCTAGTCAAAATGCTACAATAGACAGCAAAAAACTGCCCTGAGTGATAGGGTAATTAAAAGAGCCCACCTTCTGCTGTGTTGCAACATCGTTTGAGCTGAATTAAATAAAGATAAAAGCTGAGACACTGTGACAATTTCCCTCCAGCAGGGGGAGACAAAACCCCACATTCTCTACTTGGTTAATGGCACAAGGTGACTTTGAACTCTTCACAGCGACTCAACTCAAATGGGATGTCTTATTTTTGTCTTTTCACATCTTCACATCAGACCTCCAGCCACTACCTGACTCTTCCCGGCCTTCCGGGCTCTTAGGGCCAAGGACGGCACAAGTTCCACCCTCTCTTGTGCAGAGAGTTCCTAGAAAAGATGTGGAGATCCCACGGGCTGCAAAAAGAATATGAACATCTCCCTGGCATTACTCTGCTATTTCCTCTCTAACCCACAGGGACGCTGGATACAGGAAGCGACTGTGCTCTAGTGAAAGGCATAAACAAACAGGTTGAAGAGAGCAGCTGAGAAAACCGACACATCAATGAGGGTCTGCAGCAGGACTATAGAGGTGTTTAAGATTAGAAACATTTGAATTAATAACCCCTTACAAATGCATTACCAGATTAGAAAAACAAGAGTTATTTTGGAGCTTGGACTGCCTAAACTATCAAATGTTATTGTACCAGCCTGTCTTCTATTGTGAGGATGAATATCTGTTGGAGCTGGAGGGACTGTGTGCCAAAAACAGCAGCTGGTGAGAAAAAGCAGCACCATTTTTGAATTACTCCTGTCACAGTACAACCATGTTCCATGAACAACAACCGATGTTTGTGAGTGTGAAATGTTAGTAAAAGATTGTGTGGACTGAGTTTGTTTTTTTTTTTCCTCCGAGGGATCCTCCAAATCGGATGGGATCTCTCAGGTCCGGCTCTTTGTCTGGATCTGGGGGGGTCCTGTGGTAGTGGGCTCTGTGAACCTGGATGGGGTATCACTGATGTGGAAATGTCCCCAAAACATCATTTCCCCAACTTCAGTACAAAGCCAGATTTCTACATTGCATCCTTTTGTCTTTTTTATCACAGCGAGTGAGTACATGTGTGTGTGGGGGGTGTGGGTCATTGTGCCGTTTTTTTTAATTACATATTTGTTTTGCCCTTTGTTTTTAAATGTCATCATGTAAAGCACTTTGTGTACTTTGGGTTGGAAAAGTGCAATACAAATAAACTTTGAATTGATTTGATTTGATTTTGGCACAAAGTAAATGTCAATCAAAAAGAATTTCCCTGGAATTTTTGTCAGTACAGAACTTTAGCTCACACATGTCCTTGTTTTTCACAAAACGTCAAACATTTTCAGTTTTTAAGGATAAGGATAAATCATCCCTAACTTTATAGGTTTAAGACCTCACTATTAAAATGACCTGTGCAGCCGAGCGAACTTCAGCAAAAGCAAAAGTCAGAAATCCTTGATTGGTGGTGATTAAAACTAAACTTGAGTATTTCACTGCACTCATACTTAACTGTGATGAAGCTAATTCCTGCCATCAATCTCTTGAGAGTTGGCTGTTGCTGTTTCCAGTGCAGGCGTGGGGTTTGCAAGGATAAGTGTCTTAAAAAAAAGAAAAAGGGCAGGGAATGGCTGCTGGATTTTTGCTGATGAACGGGCATTTTTCCTCACTGGAGACCTTTCCTCTGCCTGTTCATGCTCTGGTCATTGTTGGTCTCATTTGATTGGACAGGTTTGTCCAAATATTTGCCTGGTAGTTTATGTTTCCACTGACTGCAGTAATAAGCTAAGTTAGTAACTTTTACACCAGAGATCCGACAGAAAGACACAAATGTTGTGTAACCGTTTCATAAAAACAGCCTTGAAAGGCCAGACTAGACAGAGTTTTTGCCACGACTCGGAGGTACGTGCATTAAAGGGAAAAGGGATCCACCTCATAGAATGAAGCTAAAGGTCCAAGCATTCTAGTACAGCCAAACAAAAAAGGAAAAGACACGTAACAAAGTATACGAAAGGCTACTTGTTACTTGAGAAATTAAACCAAAATACCATAATTATAAATTCCGCAAATAAAAGTCTGGACATTTTTTTTAAATGGTGTGTATCATTTCTATTTAAAAAGGTGTCTTTTCCTTTCACATACGTAAATTTGACAGTTTTCCAACTTGTTATGCAAAACATGTCTTAAGAGTCAGAGGATATTCAAATCAAGTGTTTCTGACAGTTGAAGGAGTTACAAAGAACAATCCAGATGACATATTTATATGAAATTCATTAATGCCATTTTCTAAAGTGTAATATTATGACAAGAGTTTCTTTTTTCAATGATTGGCTGTGCAGAGGTAAATTTTTCAAGCAGAAGGTTATACTGAAGTCACAAATGTGAATATTTCTTCATGCTGGAATGAGAGATTCAAAAATACTTTTGTCTACGTTTGCACTCTTCTTTTTAATTTTTATGTGGGAATTCTACTCTCATGAAAATAAGCAGAGAGTTCAGAATTCATTACTGAAAAATTGTGTGTGCCCGACTCTGGATTGTATTTCTAAAAACACCGGTGTGGAATTAAACGAGAAAAAACCTTCCTCTGTTGCCTCTAAAATCGCATCGTCTTCTTCTGCTGCAATAGTAAGTTGTGATTGACGCACATTTTTACACACATTTGCCAAAACAACTTTCAGTAAAACATCAGTTGTTTAATGTGGGGTTTAAGTTGATCATACACTTTTATTTTAACTTTAGTAAATTTAGAAAAAAAAGGCCAATCATCACTGACCTCTATAGAACGTAAAGTTGCGTGGCAATTTTTCTAAACATCAGTGATTCTTGCTGCCAAGAAGACTTGAAGGGAATGGCTGTCCCGTTTAATAAAGTTTGTATAAAACATTATTCCAAAAGTGAGAAAGACTAGTTTGCACAAAATGTTGTATTTTCTCTTTGCCTAATTTTGCTTTAGAAAACATTCAAGAAATAGTTCAATAAATATTATGAAATTTGTAACTATTATGAAATAGAATTTCATAATAGTTACAAATGTGATTATTACAATTATGATTCAATAAATATTTTAAGGGATTTCATGTGTTTTGTGCATTTTTGTGAAGCTTCTTGAAACAAAAAAACCTGTGTTCTGAATCAGAGCGTTATAATAAACTTCACAGAATTTACCTAAATATTATATGCTCAAAATATTACTTAGGTTTATGTTTCAGAAGTTACTGTTTTACTTTTACTAAAGTGATTACTTGAACAACTATTTGTTAGTTCTACTTGAGAAGTATTCTTTTTTTTAAATTTGGTTACTCGTGTTTGACAAAAAAAAAAAGGTTAGCTTGTCTCCACACCTCTCAGGTTTTGGTGAAATAATGTAATTTTTTGAATTTCCTTTTTTTGTTAAGACAACAAAGAACTCTTTTCGTTTCCGCAGTGGAAACTAAATGTATATGAGTATATACGTACATATTTCCAATAAATGTTCTCAGAAACATTTAATGGCAGTGGATGTAATCAGGAGTGGTGTTAACATCTTTTGGTATTTTTAAGGATGTTAATACTGCTGCTGGCGGTGGTTTAAACTCACAGACAATTGTTTTTGTTGTTGAGTTTCTGTGTTTTTAATAGTCAGAGGGCAAAACCTGCCACTCAGAGGTTAAAAAAAATGTTTAAATCAAAGTTTCAACTCCCAACCAAATACACACCAGCCGTTTTTAATCCATGTGAAGTTGGATTTCTGCCTCTCTGTCTTTCCATCTGCTCTCTTCAGGGGTCACCACAGCAAATCTTCTGCCCCCATTCCGTCTTTTGCATCCATCCTGCTCACACCAACCTCCTTCATTTTCTCTTTGATTTCATCCATGAACCTCCTTGTTCCTGAAGCAGTATTGGAATGTTTTTTTTTTTATTCTAAGCTTAGGATATGCATGAAAGGCGGACGTCTCTGGGATTTCAAGACTGTTTACTGAAATCTGACACAAATTCACATTTTAAATGGAGGCAGACTGATTTTGAGTCTCTCTGTTGGATGTGTAACAACTGGTGACTGCAGTGTGAAAACTAGGCTACCTGATTCCTCCATAACAGCTGTCATCTGCAGATTTACCTGCCTGATTATGTAAAGTGTTGTAGCTCAGCACTGTGGATGTTTTAAAATGACTGCTTTTACTGTCACATGCTCATAAATATGTGCTACATATTTTTTTTTCCATCTAAAGGTAGGATGCAGCTCCATTTTTGCTTATGAGAGATGTTGTGTACCCAACGGATTACATTTCTGTTAAACATGAATAATGTTTTCAGTTTTTTCAAAAGTGCATCTCTGTGAAAAAGGTGAAGGAAAAAAATCAACCTAAGAAGTTCTTTGACTCTGCAATATTGTTTCTGTAAAAATGTTTGATACTTAAAAATTAAAATGTTAACATAAAATCAAATTATAGAAATGAAAAATGGTTTCACCTTAAAAAAAACAAGAAAAACAACAGCAACAACGACTAGGCACTGTAGATTTTCAAAAGTGAACCCATTTAGAATTTTAGCAAAAGTATTTCATAACTTGAAGAAATACTTTTTATTTTTATTTTAAGAAAGCAATGATGCATCATCATCACTAATTTATTTATAACGCACCTTCCACCACCAGCCAAGGAGGCCCAAAGTGCTGTACACAGGAGGAACAAAACGTACGATCATAAAACATAAAATAATAGAAACATAAAACCAAATTAAGACAATGTAAAGACATGAATAGAAGAAAAAGCATAAAAGCAATTTAAAACAGAGATTAAAACCAGCATAATAGGGCTAGGCTGATGCTAAAGTGCTGAAATGGAGAAACAATTATTAAAACTCTTTAAGAGTGTGATCTCTCTAATTGTCGGTGGCAACTGTTTCCATAGTTTAGGAACCAACACAGCTATAACCTATATTAGGTTCTGGGAACCATTAACGGAAACTGGTTGGTGGAGCGCAACGACTTTAGGGGGGAATATTTTAAAAGCAGACTGAAGAGGTAAGACGGTGATGTACCTGGCAGGGACTTATAAGTAAAGACCAGAATTTTAACAAAAGTAAGTATTGCACTAGCAGCCAGTTCAAAGAGACCGAGATTGGTGTTATGTGGTCAAACTTCTTTGCCCTACAAATAAATTTGACTGCTGCCTTTTGGAGCAGCTACAGCCTGGCTATTGAAGCCTTTGGTAACCCAGCATACAAATCAGCTTTTA
The DNA here is from genome assembly GCA_037389245.1 of Oryzias sinensis. Classification (NCBI taxonomy): domain Eukaryota; kingdom Metazoa; phylum Chordata; class Actinopteri; order Beloniformes; family Adrianichthyidae; genus Oryzias; species Oryzias sinensis. Next base: position 11,027,881 of record CM074497.1, on the reverse strand, counting down.
TCAGATGCGACATCTGATAAAAGCAGGACCTAGTCAGTGTTTATTTGCAGGTCGAGCTTCAGAGCTCCATCAAGTTTAAAATCCAGGTTTGTCACCACAAACTATTCAAAGGGGGCAAAAGAGAGGAGATCAAAACCATGATATTTTCAACCACTAGGGGTTAAACACAATTACCTCAGTTTTGCTTTCATTTAGGCCAAGAAAGTTAGCCGACATCCACTACCTAACGTCAGCAGTTGGGTCCCTTACATGTTGGCAGTCGACGGTATAAAGGTGAAAGTTCGCCTAATGCTTTCGAAACAGCATTCCCAGTGGCAGCAAGTAAATAAACAGCAGGCAAATGATGTAACATAATATATTCAAGATTATGTTTGGCATCATCTAGAAACATTTCCAGAAGCAACCAGACTCATGTCATCACTAAAACACAGCTGCTTTCTGAAAATAACTTCTGGTGGAAGTTCTCCTGAACACGAAAACTCGACTTCAGTCTGTGTTTCAAGCAGTGACGTGCGGTGAGATGAATGGGTGGTGAGGCACTGACATCATCAGTCAGATTTACAAACATATGAACCATACTGAGTAACTTATTCACCATTTGATTAACAACAATTAACGTGTTTTGTTTAAAATATAATTTCAACGTGTTTTTTTCATATACAAACTGCAGCATAGAAAAAAAGCACAAACCTTATTATCGTCTTACCTTTACTTGTAAATAAAGTCCATACGCCGCTCCTTCTGAAGAAAATGACTTGCCGCTTGCTATCACTTATTCTATTATTTCTTTTAGCGTCATAATCTCAGGGCTCACCGGCGCCCCCTAACATGAGGCACGAGAAATACTGGCCTCACCCAGCGGCTTTTTTGCCGGCGTTTAGCGCTCAGCACAAGAAACACGTCCCTCACATACAGTTATTTATAAAAACAAACACTGTACATCATATACATCTGCTAAATTATG